>JAOPSE010000023.1:47013372-49413372 GCA_029449295.1 Zea luxurians
TGCCTTATTTGAATTAAATGGCCTTTCCCTTGAATTATTAACAAATGGTATGAGTTTGCTTCTTTTTCATGGGTTTGCATTTTTCTCTGGTAGTTTACCTCATCATGGACTTAGCTAATTTTTGGTTGCCCATTATCTCATTATTTGAGGTTGTTCATGATTTAGTTGGAAAATGCCTTATTATCACTTTGTATTTATTTTCCTTACTTAAAAAGTTGGACTGAGGTGCTCCATATTTTTGTAGTGGGGCTCTGGTGGTTATAAGTTCACTGGATTTTTGTTAAGCATTTTGGTTATAGTTTTGCCTCTTTAATAATTGATTTTCAGTCTTATTTAGGCTAAACAAATCACTTTAATTTAAAACTAATCCAAACTAATAGTCTCTGTATTTTTCCTAGGTTCTTTGTTTCATAAATAAACTAGGAAAAATAATATTAGTCACTGTTCATTAGTTTCTAACACCCTTATGATTTTCTCTAAGTTTTGGTCAAAACATCTTCAAATGAGAAACTACATCATAATGTCTAATGCTGGGGTTCCTACTATTTTTAAACAGTGTCTAAAAGAGGTCTGAATACCCACAAATTTTCTTAAGTCTAGAACAGAAGAAAAACTAATTTTCCTTGATTAAATAAGGTTTAGGGGGTTTCTGTTTTTAATTTTAAACTCTAAAAGGTTGAACAGAAAGCATAGGGTTTACTATTTTTAAATGATAGATTGTAATATACAGAGGCTAGCAAAATTGGTTTGACATTTTTTTAGTAAGAATTCATCAAGTTATGAATTTTACAAGTTCTCTGGTTATTTAAAAGGATTTCAGAATCGATTTAAATGAAAACTACTTTGCACTGGGGTCCCTGGACGTTTTTCTAAGTTTTTCCTCGCGAATCAGTCCTCAGGTTACTATTCACCAGGGTCTCTGACATTGCAGAAAACCCCTCGGGTTCTTCACCTCCTAACCCGAGGTCCTTAGCTAATCTTAAACAGTAGCCGCGGCGGGGAAAAGGGCGGAGGGGCTTACCGGCGGCGAGACTGCTCCGGTGAAGTGGTCGAGGATGAAGGGGAGGTCCTGGGGATCACAACGGTGGGCGAAACACCGTCGGAGATGGCCGGAGTCGGTCGGTCCACGCGCGCAGGCGGGGATGCTCGTCGGCGGCGAGGAGACCGGCCTGGCCACGGCGAGATAGGTCAATTGAATGGGTCAGAGAGGTTCACGGGATGCCAGAGAAGACATGAGCGAAAGGAATTGGGCGGAGACTCACCGGATAACTCGGTCCACGCGCGGCGGCGGATGACCGAAGTCCGGCGAAGTCGATCTCGGGCCTCCGGTGAAGTCCGGCTGGGTCCGAGGGCTTGGCGAGCTTCACGGGCTACTGGTGGAGCTGGCCGAAGCACTGGCTTGACTTGAGGGTGGCTGGAGGGAGCTGGCCACGGTGGCCGAAGCTCGGGCGGCAATGGCGGGCGGAAATCAAGCTCGCCGGAGCTAAGGAAAGCGGCTGGCCGAAGAGGGTGAGTGCGGGGTGAAGTGAGGCGAGCCTGGGGAGGCTTTATAGGCGCGGGCGGGCACGGCCGAGGGCGAGGACGCGCGGCGGACTTGACCGAACGCCGGGGAGCGCGCGCGCGCGGGTTGGGCGAGCTCTGGCACGCCGGCCAGGGTCGAACACGTGGGAGCACGCGTTCTGCCCAAGTTCTGGCGCGTGTAGTCGCTCATCCGAGCCTGCTCTCGCCTTGGTCAATGCACAAAACCTCTTCCCCTCCCTACAAGCTACCATTCTTGTGTGGAGGTCATAGGATTTTGCCTACTGGTTGCAGAGATATGGAGCCAGGAAATCTGGTCTGTCTCCCTGCGCAAATCCGAGGCAAATCCAAGGTTTAGTCGTGTCTAGGGCTCGCGTCCCAATGCCATCTTCTGGCACACGACAGAGGGGTTAGTTAGGCACATTTTTGTCAATGGGACCATTAGGATTCGAGTTAAGGATCAAGGTGAACATCTCTGATCTTTGGATCAAGGTCTGATTTTCAGAAATCTGAAATTCAGAATTCTTATTAAGTCCACACATGGAAAGCTTGATTTGGGGTTTTATTTGAGCTATTTTGGCTAAGCTTTCTCAATCTTTCTTGCTGCCCATTAAATATACTTTAATTTTTATAATTGGCTCAACTCAAAATTTTAAACTTTTCACTTCCTTTTTCTTACTTTCTGAATTTTGCTCTTGGGGCTCATTTTGGGATTTTTAAACTAGGGTTGCATGATCTTATCTTTTAAGGGACTCAATTGCTTTGATCATGACACTTTTAAGTATGTACTTGGTGACTTCATCATTACTTAAGTTATTTTGATGCTCATGCTTACTTTGGTTCACATAAAATAATGGTTCTAGGTTTAGCTTTTGAAGGAAAAACCCTGAGTGACACTGGGGTGTCACACAACGGCCCCACTATTTCTCCCTTCTCCTACTCTTTCGCCCCCGGCCGCGTGACACAGCATCCCTGGCAGCACGGTGGTGCCATTACCGGAGCACGCGGATCCCGCCCTCTAGGCCCCAATCCTCCCATTCGATCGATGCTACACGTACAACACAGGACCATGAATCTGTGGGAGAAAAACTGACCGTCAATTGCAGCATTGAATTCCCCAACCACGGCCTAGGGCGGATTCATCTCGGTGAGGTGGCTACGACATCGAATTCGTGATGGCTTGGTGATTGGCTTCGTCCTGGAAGACAAAGGCTAGCTTTGGTAGTAACCCGAGATCGCCCCGATGCTTCGCGACGGTCAATTTGTTGATCCCGTGCGCACCAAGCTAGCGGCGGCCCACCTTTCTCCGAGCTTGTGGCGATGGCGGCTACAGTGCTTGTGCTCGGATGTGGGCACAGGTGGATGAGATGAGGGGGTCACGACGGTCGTCTTTTATGGCCCAAGGAGCTGCGGCCCCAACCGGATACCACCCGAGCATCACGGCGGCGGGCACGACAAATCTGTTCGACCGGTGCGGCCGCATCGCAAGGGGAAAGGAGCGCAATCCACGGAATCCCATGGTTCCGAGTCTGTCACTGCATAGGGAGGAGGGAGCTCAGCAGAGCTACGATGCGCATATACGCGCTAGAGCGCGGAGTCCGCCCTGCAATCGCCCGCGCACGAAGAGGAGTCCGATCGGGTGAAGCAAAGTCGCGGCAACCTTGGCAAAAATCCAGCGTGGTTTGTTGAGTTTGTTGTGGTGCTCGTGGAGAGGATGAGGGCGAGTTCGACCCGAGGTAGCAGAAAGCCCTGCGCAGTGGGGCCCATTTGTCAACGTATGCGCGATCTGTGAGAGGCCAAGGTAAGTCACCACCAGCTGGGTCCACCTGTCCAGTAACGGAGCGCACGGTGCGCCTGCGTTGTTGCGGCAGGGTGGTCCGTGAAAAGGGCCGCGCAGACGGTAATGCAAAGTGGGCCGAGGAGGGGAAATTCCAGCCCATATATCTATTCCCCCTTTTTTTTATTCTTTTCTGTTTTAGATTTCTACTTCAAATTTGAATTCAAATCAGAGTTTCAAACTCTAGTCTAAATGCAACATTCAAAATATCGGCATGAATGCTAGGCATATATTTTTATATACTTATATATTTATTTTAATTATTTTGTTCCTTTATTTAGTTAAAGGCTCAAGACATGTCATGTACATATATTATGTTACTTATGAGTGTAGGATCAAATTTCAAGCTAATCCCGAAATGAATATCCACTATTTCACTTATTTAGGGTAAAATAATGTATTTACTTAATATTGAATATATTTTTATTCATGGGCATTCTTTAAATTTCATGAGAAGAATATCTTATCTTACTAGATGGATGATATTTCTATTTTACCTTATGTTTACTCCATTTCTTAGTGTTACTTCCTATAAAAAGACGTAGAAGGAATACATGAATTCCTAATTCATTTTTAGGGTTTACACAATTAGACCCTAAGTTACCCAGTTTATCCCCAGTATATTCTCTCACGGGGGTTACAGCGTGTCATTACAACATATTTTATTACAGACGTGGGCCAACCCGCTCTACCCACACGGCGACCTACGGGCGGGGCCCTATAATATGGGCCGAATTGTACACGGGTCCCTTTTTACACCGAGGGAGACCAAGACGTGGGGTCTTCGAAGTCTTGGTCATCCGGGCCCTGAAGCCTTCGATGGTATTTGCTTCGACTTACTGAAAGGGAAATGTGCCCTTGGGCCATTTCTAAGTATTTTGGTGATTGAGTGCCAACACAAGTGCTTAAGTGAAAATCTATGCCAATTGATGGACAAAGTGCAAATCAAGTCTAAAGGTATGTTTCTAGACTTAGTACATTGTTTTGAGAACTAATGTATTGTGTCTAAGTGCTGGAAATAGGAGAAATTAATTTGGAGATGACTTGGCTCGTTCAGCCAAAGTCTGCTCAGTCTGGGTGCACCGGACAGTGTCTGGTGCGCCAGGCTGGCTCTAGCGAACTTGCTGCTCTCGGGACTTCGACGGCGGTGTACGACTATAAATCACCGGACTATCCGGTGGTGCACCGGACTGTCCGGTGAGCCATTCACAGGCGAAGTCGTCGCTCTCGGGAAGTGATTAACGGCGTACGGCTATAAATCACCGGACTGTCCGGTGGTGCACCGGACTGTCCGGTGAGCCAACAGTCGGTCGGGCCAACGGTCGGCCGCGCGATCTGCACGGGACACGTGGCCGAGCCAACGGCTAGACGGGGGCACCGGACTGTCCGGTGCGCCAATGGCTCTGAAACTTCAACTATCGGCTTCGCCAAATAAGGAAAGAGATCCGCACCGGACAGTGTCCGGTGGTGCACCGGACTGTCCGGTGCGCCAGGCGAGAGAAGGCAAAAATTGCCTTCCTGGAATGCTCTCAACGGCTCCTAGCTACCTTGGGGCTATAAAAGGGACCCCTAGGCGCATGGAGGAGTAAACCAAGCATCCTTTGAGCATTGTTGATCACTCACACTTCATTCTTGCGCACTTGTTTGACATTCTTAGTGATTTGAGCTCCGTTCTAGTGAGAACCTCGTGATATTCTTTTGAGCTCAAGTCTGGGTCTTGTGTGTGCGTATTTGCTGTGATTTTGTGTCTTGTGTGCGTTGCTCATCCCTCCCTTACTCCGTGCTTCTTTGTGAACATCAAAGTGTAAGGGCGAGAGGCTCCAAGTTGTGGAGATTCCTCGCGAGCGGGATATAGTAAACAAAGCAAAACACTGTGGTATTCAAGTGGGTCTTTGGACCGCTTGAGAGGGGTTGATTGCAACCCTCGTCCGTTGGGACGCCACAACGTGGAGTAGGCAAGCGTTGGACTTGGCCGAACCACGGGATAAACCACTGTGCCATCTTTGTGTTGATCTATTTGTGGTTATTGTGTTTTGCTAAGACTCCTCTCTAGCCACTTGACATTATTGTGCTAACTCCTAATCAAGTTTTGTGGCATTAAGTTTTCAAGTTTCACAGGATCACCTATTCACCCCCCTCTAGGTGCTCTCAATTGGTATCAGAGCCGTTCTCTTCACGAAGGGACTAATCGCCCAAAGAGATAGATCCTAAGGGCAAGGGGATTGTGATCAATGATAAGGAGAAGGAGTCTTTCGTCAACGAGCCGAAAGATGACAAGCCTACCGACTTGGGCTCGGGCCACAAATGAAAAGATGGGAAGAAGAAGAAGACAAGGCGCATCAAGGAGATCGTCTACTACGACGACAGCGACGAATCTTCCTCTTCCTAAAAGGACGACGACAGCGACGAATCTTCCTCTTCCTAAAAGGACGACGACAACGACTACGAGAAAAAGAAGACGGTTAACTCAAACTTCTCTTTTGATTATTCTTGTATTCCGCATAGTTCAAATGCTCATTTGCTTTCCATTCCTCTTGGCAAACCCCCTCACTTTGATGGAGAGGACTACGGATTTTGGAGTCACAAAATGCGTAGTCACTTTGAAAGTCGCCTAGAGGGGGGTGAATAGGGCGAAGCTGAAATTTACAAAATTAATCACAACTACAAGCCGGGTTAGTGTTAGAAATAGTAAAGAGTCCGAGAGAGAGGGCGCAAAACAAATCGCAAGCGAATGAAGAGTGTGACACGCGGATTTGTTTTACCGAGGTTCGGTTCTCGCAAACCTACTCCCCATTGAGGAGGCCACAAAGGTCGGGTCTCTTTCAACCCTTACCCTCTCTCAAACGGTCCCTCGAACCGAGTGAGCTTCTCTTCTCAAATCAAACCGGGAACAAAACTTCCCCGCAAGGACCACCACACAATTGGTGTCTCTTGCCTCGATTACAATTGAGATTTGATCACAAAAGCAAGTGAGAAAGAAAAGAAGCAATCCAAGCGCAAGAGCTCAAAAGAACACGGCAAATCTCTCTCGCTAGTCACTAAAGCCTTGTGTGGAATTGGAGAGGATTTGATCACTTGGGTGTGTCTAGAATTGAATGCCTAGCTCTTGTAAGTGGTTGAGAAGTGGAAAACTTGGATGACTTGAATGTGGGGTGGTTGGGGGTATTTATAGTCCCAACCACCAAACTAGCCGTTTGGGTGGAGGCTGTCTGTCGCATGGTGCACCGGACAGTCCGGTGCACACAGGACATGTCCAGTGCGCCAGCCACGTCACCCGAACGTTAGGGTTCCGACCGTTGGAGCTCTGACTGCTGGGCCCGCCTAGATGTCCGATGGCGCACCGGACATGTACTGTAGAGTGTCCGGTGCGCCATGACGCGCGTGCCTGACTTGTGTGCGCTCTAGCGCGCATTTAATGCGCCTGCAGGTGACCGTTGGCGCCGAAGTAGTCGTTGCTCCGCAGTTACACCAGACAGTCCGGTGTACACCGGACATGTCCGGTGAATTATAGCGGAGTAGCCGTTGCGAATTCCTGAAGCTGGCGAGTTCAGAGTCGCTTCATTCCTGGAGCACCGGACACTATCCGGTGTACACCGGACAGTCCGGTGAATTATAGCAGAGCGAGCGCGTGCAGATCCCTGGTGCACCGGCATGTCCGGTGGTGCATCGGACAGTCCGGTGTGCCAGACCAGGGTGCCTTCGGTTGTCCCTTTGCTCTTTTTGTTGAACCCTTTTCTTGGTCTTTTTATTGGCCTTTTGTGAACCTTTGGCACCTGTATAACTTATAGAGTAGAGCAAACTAGTTAGTCCAATTATTTGTGTTGGGCAATTCAACCACCAAAATTAGTTTAGGAAATAGGTGTAAGCCTAATTCCCTTTCAATCTCCCCCTTTTTGGTGATTGATGCCAACACAAACCAAAGCAAATATAGAAGTACAGAATTTGAACTAGTTTGCAAAATGTAAGTGCAAAGGTTACTTAGAATTGAGCCAATAAATATTACTTACTAGTTATGCATGGATTGTTTCTTTATTTTTTAATATTTTGGACCACGCTTGCACCACATGTTTTGTTTTTGCAAAATTCTTTTTGTAAATCCTTTTCAAAATCCTTTTGCAATATAGTCAAAGGTAAATGAATAAGATTTTGCGAAGCATTTTCAAGTTTTGAAATTTTCTCCCCTTGTTTCAAATGCTTTTCCTTTGACTAAACAAAACTCTCCCTCAATAAATTCTCCTCTTAGTGTTCAAGAGGGTTTTAAGACATCAATTTTTTTAAAATACTACTTGCTCCCCCTTTTGAACACAATAAGATACCAATTTGAAATGTACCAATTGAAAATCATTTTAAAATTAGGGTGGTGGTGCGGTCCTTTTGCTTTGGGCTCATACTTTCTCCCCCTTTGGCATGAATCGCCAAAAACGGATACTTTGAGTGAGATACAAGCCCTTTCATAACTACTTTCTCCCCTTTGGCAGATAAAACATATGAGTGAAGATTATACCAAAGACGGAGAGATGCCCGGAGTGACGGCGAAGGATGAGTAGTAGAGTGGAGTGGAAGCCTTTGTCTTCGCCGAAGACTCCAATTCCCTTTCAATACACCTATGACTTGGTTTGAAATACACTTGAAAAACACATTAGTCATAGCATATATAAAAGAGACATGATCAAAGGTATACTTATGAGCTATGTGTACAAATTAGCAAAAGAAATTCCTAGAATCAAGAATATTGAGCTCATGCCTAAGTTTGGTAAAAGTTTGTTCATCTAGTGGCTTGGTAAAGATATCGGCTAATTGATCTTTAGTATTAATATATGCAATCTCGATATCCCCTTTTTGTTGGTGATCCCTAAGAAAATGATACCGAATGGCTATGTGTTTAGTGCGGCTATGCTCAACGGGATTATCCGCCATGCGGATTGCACTCTCATTATCACATAGAAGAGGAACTTTGGTCAATTTGTAACCATAGCCCCGCAGGGTTTGCCTCATCCAAAGCAATTGCGCGCAACAATGGCCTGCGGCAATGTACTCGGCTTCGGCGGTAGAAAGAGCGACCGAATTTTGCTTCTTTGAAGCCCAAGACACCAAGGACCTTCCCAAGAACTGGCAAGTCCCCAATGTGCTCTTTCTATTAATCTTACACCCCGCCCAATCGGCATCCGAATAACCAATTAAATCAAATGTGGATCCCCGAGGGTACCAAAGCCCAAACTTAGGAGTGTAAGTCAAATATCTCAAGATTCATTTTACGGCCGTAAGGTGAGATTCCTTAGGGTCGGATTGGAATCTTGCACACATGCAAACAGAAAGCATAATGTCCGGTCGAGATGCACATAAATAGAGTAATGAACCTATCATCGACCTGTATACCTTTTGATCCACGGACTTACCTCCCGTGTCGAGGTCGAGATGCCCATTTGTTCCCATGGGAGTCTTGATGGGCTTGGCATCCTTCATTCCAAACTTGGTTAGAATGTCTTGAGTATACTTCGTTTGGCTAATGAAGGTGCCCTCTTGGAGTTGCTTTACTTGAAATCCTAAGAAATACTTCAACTCCCCCATCATCGATATCTCGAATTTCTGTGTCATGATCCTACTAAATTCCTCACATGTAGATTCGTTAGTAGACCCAAATATAATATCGTCAACATAAATTTGGCATACAAACAAATCATTGTCAAGAGTTTTAGTAAATAAAGTAGGATCAGCCTTGCCGACTTTGAAGCCATTTGCAATAAGGAAATCTCTAAGGCATTCATACCATGCTCTTGGGGCTTGCTTGAGCCCATAAAGCGCCTTAGAGAGCCTATAGACATGGTTAGGATACTCACTATCTTCAAAGCCGGGAGGTTGCTCAACATAGACCTCTTCCTTGATTGGTCCATTGAGGAAGGCACTCTTCACGTCCATTTAGTAAAGCTTGAAGCCATGGTAAGTAGCATAGGCTAATAATATGCGAATTGACTCAAGCCTAGCTACGGGTGCATAGGTTTCACCAAAATCCAAACCTTCGACTTGGGAGTATCCCTTGGCCACAAGTCGGGCTTTGTTCCTTGTCACCACACCATGCTCATCTTGCTTGTTGCGAAAGACCCACTTGGTTCCTACAACATTTTGGTTAGGACGTGGAACTAAATGCCATACCTCATTCCTAGTGAAGTTGTTGAGCTCCTCTTGCATCGCCATCACCCAATCCGAATCTTGGAGTGCTTCCTCTACCCTGTGTGGCTCAATAGAGGAAACAAAAGAGTAATGCTCACAAAAATGTGCAACACGAGATCTAGTGGTTACCCCCTTATGAATGTCGCCGAGGATGGTGTCGACGGGGTGATCTCGTTGGATTGCTTGGTGGACTCTTGGGTGTGGCGGTCTTGGTTCTTCATCCTCCTTGTCTTGATCATTTGTATCTCCCCCTTGATCATTGTCGTCATCTTGAGGTGGCTCATCATTTTGATTTTCTCCTTCATCAACTTGAGCCTCATCCTCATTTTGAGTCGGTGGAGATGCTTGCGTTGAGGAGGATGGTTGATCTTGTGCATTTGGAGACTCTTCGGATTCTTTAGGACACACATCCCCAATGGACATGTTCCTTAGCGCGATGCACGGAGCCTCTTCTTCACCTATCTCATCAAGATCAACTTGCTCTACTTGAGAGCCGTTAGTCTTATCAAACACAACGTCACAAGAAACTTCAACAAGTCCTGAGGACTTGTTAAAGACTCTATATGCCCTTGTATTTGAGCCATATCCTAGTAAAAAGCCTTCTACAGTTTTAGGAGCAAATTTAGATTTTCTACCTCTTTTAACAAGAATAAAGCATTTGCTACCAAAAACTCTAAAATATGAAATATTGGGCTTTTTACCGGTTAGGAGTTCGTATGATGTCTTCTTGAGGATTCGGTGAAGATATAACCGGTTGATGGCGTAGCAAGCGGTGTTAACCGCCTCGGCCCAAAACCGATCCGACGTCTTGTACTCATCAAGCATGGTTCTTGCCATGTCCAGTAGAGTTCGATTTTTCCTCTCCACTACACCATTTTGTTGTGGGGTGTAGGGAGAAGAGAACTCATGCTTGATGCCCTCCTCCTCAAGGAAACCTTCAATTTGTGAGTTCTTGAACTCCGTACCGTTGTCGCTTCTAATTTTCTTGATCCTTAAGCCAAACTCATTTTGAGTCCGTCTCAAGAATCCCTTTAAGGTCTCTTAGGTATGGGATTTTTCCTGCAAAAAGAACACACAAGTGAAGCGAGAATAATCATCCACAATAACTAGACAGTACTTACTCCCGCCGATGCTTATGTAAGCGATCGGGCCGAATAGGTCCATGTGTAGGAGCTCCAGTGGCCTGTCACTCGTCATGATGTTCTTGTGTGAATGATGAGTGCCAACTTGATTCCCGGCTTGGCATGCGCTACAAATCCTGTCTTTCTCAAAATGAACATTTGTTAATCCTAAAATGTGCTCTCCCTTTAGAAGCTTATGAAGATTCTTCATTCCAACATGGGCTAGTCGGCGATGCCAGAGCCAACCCATGTTAGTCTTAGCAATTAAGCAAGTGTCAAGTTCAGCTCTATCAAAATCTACCAAGTATAGCTGACCCTCTAACACTCCCTTAAACGCTATTGAATCATCACTTCTTCTAAAGACAGTGACACCTACATCAGTAAAGAGACAGTTGTAGCCCATTTGACATAATTGAGATACGGAAAGCAAATTGTAATCTAATGAATCAACAAGAAAAACATTGGAAATGGAATGGTCAGGAGATATAGCTATTTTACCCAAACCTTTGACCAAACCTTGGTTTCCATCCCTGAATGTGATAGCTCGTTGGGGATCTTGGTTTTTCTCGTAGGAGGAGAACATCTTCTTCTCCCCTGTCATGTGGTTTGTGCACCCGCTGTCGATGATCCAACTTGTGCCCCCGGATGCATAAACCTACAAAACAATTTTAGTTCTTGACTTTAGGTACCCAAACGGTTTTGGGTCCTTTGGCATTAGACACAAGAACTTTGGGTACCCAAACACAAGTCTTGGAGCCCTTGTGTTTGCCCCCAACAAACTTGGCAACTACCTTGCCGGATTTGCTAGTTAAAACATAAGATGCATCAAAAGTTTTAAATGAAATGCTATGATCATTTGATGCATTAGGAGTTTTCTTTCTAGGCAACTTAGCACGGGTTGGTTGCCTAGAGCTAGATGTCTCACCCTTATACATAAAAGCATGGTTAGGGCCAGAGTGAGACTTCCTAGAATGAATTCTCCTAATTTTGCTCTCAGGATAACTGGCAGGGTACAAAATGTAACCCTCGTTATCTTGAGGCATGGGAGCCTTGCCCTTAACAAAATTAGATAATCTTTTAGGAGGGGCACTAAGTTTGACATTGTCTCCCCTTTGGAAGCCAATGCCATCCTTGATGCCAGGGCGTCTCCCATTATACAGCATACTTCTAGCAAATTTAAACTTTTCATTTTCTAAGTTATGCTCGGCAATTTTAGCATCTAATTTTGCTATATGATCATTTTGTTGTTTAATTAAGACCATGTGATCATGAATAGCATCAATATCAACATCTCTACATCTAGTGCAAATAGAAACATGCTCAATGGTAGATGTAGAGGGTTTGCAAGAATTAAGTTCAACGATCTTAGCACGTAATATATCATTTTTATCTCTAAGATCGGAAATTGTAACATTGCAAACATCAAAATCTGTAGCCTTAGCAAACAATTTCTCATTCTCATCTCTAAGGCTAGCAAGAGAAACATTCAACTCATCAATCCTAGCAAGTAAATCAACATTATCATCTCTAGGATTGGAAGTTGAAACATTACAAACATGAGAATCAACCTTAGCAATTAATTTGGCATTTTCATTTCTAAGGTTGGCAATAGTGTCATGGCATGTGCTTAGCTCACTAGATAATTTCTCACATTTTTCTACCTCTAGAGCATAAGCATTCTTAACCTTAACATGCTTTTTATTTTCCTTGATTAGGAAGTCCTCTTGGGAGTCCAAGAGATCATCCTTTTCATGAATGGCACTAATTAGCTCATTTAGTTTTTCCTTTTGTTGCATGTTTAGGTCGGCAAAAAGGATTTGTAAGTTGTCCTCCTCATTACTAGCATTATCCTCATCGCTAGATGTTTCATATTTGGTGGAGGATCTTGATTTTACCTTTTTCCTTTTGCCGTCCTTGGCCATGAGGCACTTGTGGCCGACGTTGGGGAAGAGGAGGCCCTTGGTGACGGCGATGTTTGCGGCGTCCTCGTCGGAGGAGGAGTCGGTGGAGCTCTCGTCGGAGTCCCACACGCGGCACACATGGGCATCGCTGCCCTTCTTCTTGTGATATCTCTTCTTATCCTTTCTTCTCCCCTTCTTGTCGTTGTCCCTGTCACTATCACTTGATAATGGACATTTAGCAATAAAGTGACCGGGCTTACCACACTTGTAGCAAACTCTCTTGGACCGGGGCTTGTAATCTTTCCCCTTCCTTTGCTTGAGGATTTGACGGAAGCTCTTGATGATGAGCGTCATCTCCTCATTGTCGAGCTTGGAGGCATCGATGGGTGTTCGACTTGGAGTAGCTTCCTCCTTCTTTTCTTCCGTCGCCTTGAACGTGACCGGTTATGCTTCGGACGTGGAGGGGCCATCAAGCTCGTTGATCTTCTTTGAGCCTTTGATCATCAACTCAAAGCTCACAAAATTACCTATAACTTCCTCGGGGGTCATTTGTGTATATCTAGGATTGCCATGAATTAATTGAACTTGAGTAGGGTTAAAGAAAACAAGTGATCTTAGAATAACCTTAACCACTTCGTGGTCATCCCATTTTTTGCTCCCGAGGTTGCGCACTTGGTTCACCAAGGTTTTGAGCCGGTTGTACATGTATTGTGGCTCCTCCCCTTGGCGAAGACAGAAGCGGCCGAGCTCCCCCTCGATCGTTTCCCGTTTGGTGATCTTGGTCACCTCATCTCCTTCGTGCGCGGTCTTTAGCACGTCCCAAACCTCCTTGGCGCTCTTCAACCCTTGCACCTTGTTATACTCCTCTCGACTTAGAGAGGTGAGGAGTATAGTGGTGGCTTGGGAGTTGAAGTGCTCGATTTGGGCCACTTCGTCCTCATCATAATCTTCATCCCCTACGGATGGTACCTGTACACCAAACTCAACAACATCCCATATACTTTTGTGGAGTGAGGTTAGGTGATATCGCATCATATCACTCCACCTAGCATAATCTTCACCATCAAATGTTGGTGGTTTGCCTAATGGGACGGAAAGTAAAGGTGTATGTTTAGGAGTGTGAGGGTAGCGTAG
This sequence comes from Zea luxurians, assembly GCA_029449295.1. Lineage (NCBI taxonomy): Eukaryota > Viridiplantae > Streptophyta > Magnoliopsida > Poales > Poaceae > Zea > Zea luxurians. Next base: position 47,027,052 of record JAOPSE010000023.1, read on the forward strand.
GGGGACCTTACTATACTTCTTGCGCTCTTGGCGCTTAGAAGTGACGGACGGCGCATCAGAGTCGGAGGTCGACGTTGATGAAGTGTCGGTCTCGTAGTAGACCACTTTCCTCATCCTTTTGTGCTTGTCACCTTTCCGATGCGACTTGTGGGAAGATGATTTCTTCTCCTTCCCCTTCCCTTTGTTGGAGGAGTTCTTCTTCTCCTTCCTCTTGTTGCGGGACTCTTCCGATGAAGTCGACCCGTGGCTTGTAGTGGGCTTGTCGCCGGTCTCCATCTCCTTCTTGGCGTGATCTCCTGACATCACTTCGAGCGGTTAGGCTCTAATGAAGCACCGGGCTTTGATACCAATTGAAAGTCGCCTAGAGGGGGGGTGAGTAGGGCAAAGCTGAAGTTTACAAAATTAATCACAACTACAAGTCGGGTTAGTGTTAGAAATAGTAAAGAGTCCGAGAGAGAGGGCGCAAAACAAATCGCAAGCGAATGAAGAGTGTGACACGCGGATTTATTTTACCGAGGTTCGGTTCTCGCAAACCTACTCCCCGTTGAGGAGGCCACAAACGCCGGGTCTCTTTCAACCCTTACCCTCTCTCAAACGGTCCCTCGGACCGAGTGAGCTTCTCTTCTCAAATCAAACCAGGAACAAAACTTCCCCCGCAAGGACCACAACACAATTGGTGTCTCTTACCTCGATTACAATTGAGATTTGATCACAAAAGCAAGTGAGAAAGAAAAGAAGCAATCCAAGCGCAAGAGCTCAAAAGAACACGACAAATCTCTCTCGCTAGTCACTAAAGCCTTGTGTGGAATTGGAGAGGATTTGATCACTTGGGTGTGTCTAGAATTGAATGTCTAGCTCTTGTAAGTGGTTGAGAAGTGGAAAACTTGGATGACTTGAATGTGGGGTGGTTGGGGGTATTTATAGCCCCAACCACCAAACTAGCCGTTTGGGTGGAGGCTGTCTGTCGCATGGTGCACCGGACAGTCCGGTGCGCCAGCCACGTCACCCGAATGTTAGGGTTCCGACCGTTGGAGCTCTGACTGCTGGGCCCGCCTGGATGTCCGGTGGCGCACCGGACATGTACTGTAGAGTGTCCGGTGCGCCATGACGCGCGTGCCTAACTTCTGTGCGCTCTGGCGCGCATTTAATGCGCCTGTAGGTGACCGTTGGCGCCGAAGTAGTCGTTGCTCCGCAGTTACACCGGACAGTCCGGTGTACACCGGACAGTCCGGTGTACACCGGACATGTCCAGTGAATTATAGCGGATTAGCCGTTGTGAATTCCCGAAGCTGGCGAGTTCAGAGTCGCTTCATTCCTGGAGCACCGGACACTGTCCGGTGTACATCGGACAGTCCGGTGAATTATAGCGGAGCGACTCTGCGTTTTCCCGAAGGTGAGGAGTTCAGCGCGTGCAGATCCCTGGTGCACCGGACATGTCTGGTGGTGCACCGGACAGTCCGGTGCGCCAGACCAGGGTGCCTTCGGTTGTCCCTTTGCTCTTTTTGTTGAACCATTTTCTTGGTCTTTTTATTGGCCTTTTGTGAACCTTTGGCGCTTGTATAACTTATAGACTAGAGCAAACTAGTTAGTCCAATTATTTGTGTTGGGCAATTCAACCACCAAAATTAGTTTAGGAAATAGGTGTAAGCCTAATTCCCTTTCACACTTGTTCTCTCTCCATCCAAGCATATGGGAGATAGTCGAGAGTGGAATGAAATTTGATAGTACTAATAGTCCCATGTTCATTAATGAGCAAATTCACAAAAATGCACAAGCTACTACTGTTCTTCTAGCTTCTTTATGCAGGGACGAATACCATAAGGTGAGCGGCTTGGATAACGCCAAGCAGATCTGGGACACCCTCAAGATCTCACATGAGGGGAACGACGTCACCATGCTCACCAAGATGGAATTGGTGGAAGGCGAACTTGGGAGATTCGCAATGATCAGGGGCGAGGAGCCAACCCAAACGTACAACCGGCTCAAGACCCTCGTCAACAAAATAAGGAGCTATGGAAGCACGCGATGGACGGACCACGACGTCGTCCGCCTAATGCTAAGGTCCTTTACCGTCCTTGATCCACATCTTGTGAACAATATTCGTGAGAATCCTAGGTACACGAAGATGATGCCCGAGGAGATCCTTGGAAAGTTTGTAAGCGGGCAGATGATGATCAAGGAGGCAAGATACGTCGACGATGCATTGAATGGCCCAATCCAAGAGCCTCAAACTATTGCTCTCAAGGCAACGAGGAGCAAGGAGGCGCTACCTAGCAAGGTGGCACAAGTTGAGGCGGCCGGGCTTAATGATGAAGAGATGGCCCTCATCATCAAGCGCTTCAAGACGGCGCTAAAGGGTCGCAAGGGGCAGCCTAACAAGAACAAGACGAAGGGGAAGCACTCATGCTTCAAATGTGGTAAGATTGGTCATTTTATCGCTAATTGTCCCGATAATGATAGTGACCAGGAACAAGGGAACAAGAGGGAAAAGAAGAAGTCTTACAAGAAGGCTAAGGGCGAGGCACACCTTGGCAAGGAGTGGGACTCGGATTGTTCGTCGTCCAACTCCGACAACGAAGGACTCGTCGACACCGCCTTCAACAAGTCATCCCTCTTCCCCAATGAGCATCACACTTGCCTCATGGCAAGGGAAAAGAAGGTAAGCACTCGTAATACTAGTACTTACGCTTCCTCAAGTGATGAAGAATCTAGCGATGATGAAATAGACTATTCATGTTTATTCAAGGGCTTAGATAGAACTAAGGTTGATAAAATTAATGAGTTGTTTGATGCCTTGAATGATAAGAATAGATTATTAGAAAAGCAAGAGGATCTTTTGTATGAAGAACATGATAAGTTTGTAGAGGCACAAAAATCCCTTGCTTTAGAAATTAAGAGGAATGAAATGCTTTCTTGTGAATTGTCTACATGCCATGACTCTATTTCTAGCTTAAAGAGCATAAATGATGATTTGAATGCTAAGTTAGAAATAGCAAATAAATCAACATCTTGTGTAGAACATGTTACAATTTGCAATAGGTGTAAAAATTTTGATGTTGATGCTTGTAGTAAACACCTAGTTTCAATTTCTAAATTGAATGATGAAGTGGCTAGTCTTAATGCCCAACTTAAGACTAGCAAGAGTGAATTTGATAAGCTAAAATTTGCAAGGGATGCCTACACGATTGGTAGACACCCCTCAATTAAGGATGGTCTTGGCTTCAAGAGGGAAGTCAAGAACTTAACAAGCCATAAGGCTTCCATCTCCACCAAGGAGAAAGGGAAGGCCCCTATGGCTAATAGTGCTCAAAAGAATCATGCATTTATTTATAGGAAATTTTCTAGAAATATTCATCATGATAGGAGTTGTAATGCTTATGATTCAAATGAAATGTTTGCTTCAAGTTCTTCCTATATGCATGGTAGAGATATGCCTAGGAGAAATGTCATTCATCATATGCCTAGGAGAAATGTTGCTCATGTTCCTAGGAAGATTAATGAACCTTCTACAATTTATCATGCTTGCAATGCTTCCTTTGCAATTTGTAGAAAGGATAGAAAGGTGATTGCTAGGAAATTAGGGGAAAAATGCAAGGGAGATAAAACTTGCATTTGGGTCCCTAAGGATATTGTCACTAACCTTGTAGGACCCAACAAGAGTTGGGTACCTAAGACCCAAGCCTAAATTTGCCTTGCAGGTTTATGCATCCGGGGGTACAAGCTGGATTATCGACAGCGGATGCACAAACCACATGACGGGGGAGAAGAAGATGTTCACCTCCTACGTCAAGAACAAGGATTCCCAAGATTCAATCATATTCGGTGATGGGAACCAAGGCAAGGTGAAAGGGTTAGGAAAGATTGCTATTTCATCCGAGCACTCCATTTCTAATGTATTCTTAGTTGAGTCGCTTGGATATAATTTGTTATCCGTTAGTCAATTATGCAATATGGGATATAATTGTTTATTCACAAATGTAGATGTGTCTGTCTTTAGAAGAAGTGATGGTTCATTAGCTTTTAAGGGTGTATTAGACGGCAAACTCTATTTAGTGGATTTTGCAAAAGAGGAGGCTGGTCTAGATGCATGCTTAATTGCTAAGACTAGCATGGGCTGGCTGTGGCATCGCCGTTTAGCTCATGTGGGGATGAAGAACCTTCACAAGCTTCTAAAGGGAGAACACGTGATAGGTCTAACTAATGTAACTTTCGAAAAAGATAGCCTTTGTGCAGCTTGTCAAGCAGGTAAACAGGTGGGAAGCTCTCATCATACCAAAAATGTGATGACCACATCAAGACCTTTGGAGATGCTTCATATGGACCTCTTCGGACCCGTCGCCTATCTAAGCATAGGAGGAAGTAAGTATGGTCTTGTTATAGTTGATGATTTTTCCCGCTTCACTTGGGTATTCTTTTTGCAGGATAAATCTGAAACCCAAGGGTCCCTCAAGCGCTTCCTAAGGAGAGCTCAAAATGAGTTTGAGCTCAAGGTGAAGAAAACTAGGAGCGACAACGGGTCCGAGTTCAAGAACCTTCAAGTGGAGGAGTACCTTGAGGAGGAAGGGATCAAGCACGAGTTCTCCGCTCCCTACACACCACAGCAAAATGGTGTGGTAGAGAGGAAGAACAGGACGCTCATAGACATGGCGAGGACGATGCTGGGAGAGTTCAAGACCCCCGAGCGGTTTTGGTCGGAAGCCGTGAACATGGCTTGCCACGCCATCAACCGGGTCTACCTTCACCGCCTCCTCAAGAAGACTTCGTATGAGCTTCTAACCGGTAACAAACCCAATGTGTCTTACTTTCGTGTATTTGGGAGCAAATGTTACATTCTAGTAAAGAGAGGTAGAAATTCTAAGTTTGCTCCCAAAGCTGTAGAAGGGTTTTTATTAGGTTATGACTCAAATACAAAGGCGTATAGAGTCTTCAACAAATCATCGGGTTTGGTTGAAGTCTCTAGCGACGTTGTATTTGATGAAACTAATGGCTCTCCAAGAGAGCAAGTTGTTGATCTTGATGATGTAGATGAAGGAGACGTTCCAACGGCCGCAATACGCACCATGGCGATTGGCGATGTGCGACCATAGGAACTCGAGGAGCAAGATCAACCCTCTTCCTCAACAATGGTGCATCCCCCATCTCAAGATGATGAACAGGTTCATCAAGAGGAGGCGTGTGATTAAGGGGGAGCACAAGATGATCATGTGATGGAGGAAGAAGCACAACTGGCACCTCCAACCCAAGTTCGAGCGATGATTCAAAGGAATCATCCCATCGACCAAATTTTGGGTGACATTAGCAAGGGAGTAACTACTCGTTCTAGATTAGTTAATTTTTGTGAGCATTACTCCTTTGTCTCTTCTATTGAGCCTTTCAGGGTAGAAGAGGCCTTGCTAGATCCGGACTGGGTGTTGGCCATGCAAGAGGAGCTCAATAATTTCAAGAGAAATGAAGTTTGGACACTGGTGCCTCGTCCCAAGCAAAATGTTGTGGGAACCAAGTGGGTGTTCCGCAACAAACAAGACGAGCACGGGGTGGTGACAAGGAACAAGGCTCGACTTGTGGCAAAAGGTTATGCCCAAGTCACAGGTTTGGACTTTGAGGAGACTTTTGCTCCTGTGGCTAGGCTAGAGTCCATTCGTATTTTGCTAGCATATGCCGCTCACCATTCTTTCAGGTTGTTCCAAATGGATGTGAAGAGCGCTTTCCTCAACGGGCCAATCAAGGAGGAGGTGTACGTGGAGCAACCCCCTGGCTTTGAGGATGAACGGTACCCCGACCACGTATGTAAGCTCTCTAAGGCGCTCTATGGACTTAAGCAAGCCCCAAGAGCATGGTATGAATGCCTTAGAGACTTCTTAATTACTAATGCTTTCAAGGTTGGGAAAGCCGATCCAACTTTATTCACTAAGACTTGTGATGGTGACTTATTTGTGTGCCAAATTTATGTCAATGACATAATATTTGGTTCTACTAATCAAAAGTCTTGTGAAGAGTTTAGCAGGGTGATGACGCAGAAATTCGAGATGTCGATGATGGGCGAGTTGAACTACTTCCTTGGGTTCCAAGTGAAGCAACTCAAGGACGGCACCTTCATCTCCCAAACGAAGTACACGCAAGACTTGCTAAAGCGGTTTGGGATGAAGGACGCCAAGCCCGCAAAGACTCCGATGGGAACTGACGGACACGTCGACCTCAACAAAGGAGGTAAGTCCATTGATCAAAAAGCATACCGATCTATGATAGGTTCTTTGCTTTATTTATGCGCTAGTAGACTGAATATTATGCTTAGTGTATGCATGTGTGCTAGATTTCAATCCGATCCAAGGGAGTGTCACTTAGTGGCTGTGAAGCGAATTCTTAGATATTTAGTCGCTACGCCTTGCTTCGGGATCTGGTATCCAAAGGGGGTCTACCTTTGACTTAATTGGATATTCAGACTCCGATTATGCTGGATGTAAGGTCGATAGGAAGAGTACATCAGGGACGTGCCAATTCTTAGGAAGGTCCCTGGTGTCGTGGAGCTCTAAGAAACAAACCTCTGTTGCCCTATCCACCGCTGAGGCCGAGTATGTTGCCGCAGGACAGTGTTGTGCGCAACTACTTTGGATGAGGCAAACCCTCCGGGACTTTGGCTACAATCTGAGCAAAGTCCCACTCCTATGTGACAATGAGAGTGCTATCCGCATAGCGGACAATCCTGTCGAGCACAGCCGCACAAATCACATTGACATCCGGCATCACTTTTTGAGAGACCACCAGCAAAAGGGAGATATCGAAGTGTTCTATATTAGCACCGAGAACCAGCTAGCCGATATCTTTACCAAGCCTTTAGATGAAAAGACATTTTGCAGGCTGCGTAGTGAGCTAAATGTCTTAGATTCGCGGAACTTGGATTGATTTATAGCATACATGTGTTTATGCCTTGATCATGTTCCTTATGCATTTTGTTGTTTATTTATGGTGCTCAAGTTGTACAAACACTCCCCGGACCTCACAAGTCCTTTTGCAAGTGATGCACATATTTAGGGGGAGATGTGCTACAACTTGACCCTTTGAGACTAACCATGTGCTTGAGTTTGCTTGATTTAGTCTCAAAGGTGGATTGAAAGGGAAAGGTGGACTTGGACCATGAAAAACTTCCACTGCACTCCGATGAGAGGGTAACTTACTCCAAGTCCATCTCAATATCCTTATTGCCTTTGTACTCTTATTTGAAGATTTTGGTGAGGCAATGGGGTTAAAGGGCCAAAATTGATCCCGTTTTGGTGCTTGATGCCAAAGGGGGAGAAAAAATAAGGCCAAAGCAATAAATGGATCAGCTACCACTTGAGAAATTTTGAAAATAGTAGAATAGAGCTTTTGGTTTGTCAAAACTCTCTTATTGTCTCTCTTGTCAAAAGTTGGCCTCTTGTGGGGAGAATGGTTGATTATGGGAAAAAGGGGGAGTTTTTGAAATCTTTGATCAATCTCTCTTGGAACAACTCTCTTTATGTCTCTACAATTGTGTTTGAATTAGATATAGGAGATTGAGGTTGATTTGCAAAAACAAAACCAAGTGGTGGCAAAGAATGATCCATATATGCCAATTTTGAATCAAAACAATTTTGAGTTCTCATTTGTATTGATGTTGCACTTCTTTTAGTTGCTTTTTGTTGTGTTGGCATAAATCACCAAAAAGGGGGAGATTGAAAGGGAAATGTGCCCTTGGGCTATTTCTAAGTATTTTGGTGATTGAGTGCCAACACAAGTGCTTAAGTGAAAATCTATGCCAATTGATGGACAAAGTGCAAATCAAGTCTAAAGGTATGTTTCTAGACTTAGTACATTGTTTTGAGAACTAATGTATTGTGTCTAAGTGCTGGAAATAGGAGAAATTAATTTGGAGATGACTTGGCTCGTTCAGCCAAAGTCTGCTCAGTCTGGGTGCACCGGACTGTCCGGTGGTGCACCGGACAGTGTCCGGTGCGCCAGGCTGGCTCTGGCGAACTTGCTGCTCTCGGGACTTCGACGGCGGTGTACGGCTATAAATCACCGGACTGTCCGGTGGTGCACCGGACTGTCCGGTGAGCCATTCACAGGCGAAGTTGTCGCTCTCGGGAAGTGATTAATGGCGTACGACTATAAATCACCGGACTGTCCGGTGGTGCACCAGACTGTCCGGTGAGCCAACAGTCGGCCGGGCCAACGGTCGGCCGCGCGATCCGCGCGGGACACGTGGCCGAGCCAACGGCTAGAAGGGGGCACCGGACTGTCCGGTGTGCACCGGACAGTGTCCGGTGCGCCAACGGCTCTGAATCTTCAGCGGTCGGCTTCGCCAAATAAGGAAAGAGATCCGCACTGGACAGTGTCCGGTGGTGCACCGGACTGTCCGGTGCGCCAGGCGAGAGAAGACAAAAATTGCCTTCCTGGAATGCTCTCAACGGCTCCTAGCTGCCTTGGGGCTATAAAAGGGACCCCTTGGCGCATGGAGGAGTAAACCAAGCATCCTTTGAGCATTGTTGATCACTCACACTTCATTCTTGCGCACTTGTTTGACATTCTTAGTGATTTGAGCTCCGTTCTAGTGAGAACCTCGTGATATTCTTTTGAGCTCAAGTCTAGGTCTTGTGTGTGCGTATTTGCTGTGATTTTGTGTCTTGTGTGCGTTGCTCATCCCTCCCTTACTCCGTGCTTCTTTGTGAACATCAAAATGTAAGGGCAAAAGGCTCCAAGTTGTGGAGATTCCTCGCGAGCGGGATATAGTAAACAAAGCAAAACACCGTGGTATTCAAGTGGGTCTTTGGACCGCTTGAGAGGGGTTGATTGCAACCCTCGTCCATTGGGACGCCACAACGTGGAGTAGGCAAGCGTTGGACTTGGCCGAACCACGGGATAAACCATTGTGCCATCTCTGTGTTGATCTCTTTGTGGTTATTGTGTTTCGCTAAGACTCCTCTCTAGCCACTTGACATTATTGTGCTAACTCCTAATCAAGTTTTGTGGCATTAAGTTTTCAAGTTTCACAGGATCACCTATTCACCCCCCCCCCCTCTAGGTGCTCTCACTCACCAGGGCGAAGGGAGCGCTTGAGCCTTCGCATGGGCGTCGTCCTCGGGCCTGGGTTGCGGGGCCTATCTTCGGGGCCTTCGATCTGTGGTACGTTGATGTGGGAATCCGTCAAGCAAAGGGGGTGTGTTCACCTTCGCCCCCAACACAAACATACCAGTTTATGACTCAATTTATAAAAATTAGATTCTCAGTTTCTTAAAAATCAAAAATCTCGCCTCTTCTAGCTTAAAGATAAAATTCGGTTTCTTAAAAACTGGTTACTTCCAAATAGGTCCTTAGTTTTCTATAGCACGTTATCTAAGACGAAAATCAATGTTGTTTGGTTCAACACGTGAATTCTACAAGCCGGATTATATTTCTAGCATCAAGTTGTTATACATGTTTCATAAGAAACAAGATCCTATCAAAAATAACTTGCCCAGGAATAGACGTAGATCTCATATGCATTTGACGCGTTTTTTGCACATTTTTAAAGGATGATTGGTTCCTAGGTACTGTTTAACCTTGATGAGGGAGAACATCGAAGAATCTTACTTGTTTAGTTGTATTGTTGCAATGATATATACAATTACAATGAGATTAGGGTAACTAGTCTTTTTTTGCAAAGCACAATTATTAGAGTAAAGTGATTAGAAACTAATATGATCCTAATAGCCGCTATAAGTACTAGCTCTAGTTCAGCCACACAAGCCTAATAGCAATTGGCTTCTACTCTAATCACTCCACAACACAAAACTCCAAGGTACACAACAACATTATAGAGCTAAGTTAAGAGCAACTAACAACTAGTTACTACTAACGAGAGCAACTATCTACGCTACAACTTAAACTAACTAGAGAGCTAAAACTACAAAGCTACACAAGCTACTAACCCACAAACAAAGAATAAGGATGTAATGCAAGTGTGTAGAGATCACCAGGCAAGAGACAATAGAGACAAACATTTTCTCTCTCTCGAGGTGTAGAGAGAACCTCTTGGTTAAGTGCAAGTGCATCAATCCTATTTGTGAGTTTGGTGAATAGATAGCAATCCATATAAAGAGCTAGTGTCTCATGATATTTCCATTAATATTCCAATGTGAAAAAAATGCAAAGTAAACATGAGTCCCCTCAATTCTTACTTAAAAAAGATGTGGCACCGTGCTTCAAATTGAAAGAAATTAGGGCTTATTTAAAATTTTATTTGAACTTCACTAGAGTATAAGATGTTGTACTACTTAAAGGCTTGAAAATCTTATTACTTATAGGTGCCCTAAGTGCTTAATGGATCCCAATCTAAAACCTTAGACACACAAAAAACACCCTTGCCTAATCATGCTTCAACTTGCTTTTTCTATGCACACTGAGAGCACCTAGAGGGGGGTGAATAGGTGATCCTGTAAAAATCAAATACTTGTAGCCACAAAACATGGTTAAGTGTTAACTCAATAGAATCAAGTGGCTAAGGACCAAGCTCTTGTGAAACACAATGGTCACGAAGAAAACAAGCACAAGAGACACGGTGATTTATCCCGTGGTTCGGCCAAGTATAACACTTGCCTACTCCACGTTGTGGCGTCCCACTAGACGAGGGTCACACTCAACCCCTTTCAAGTGATCCAATGATCAACTTGAATACCATAGTGTTTTCCTTTCTTTTACTATCTCCCGTTCGTGAGGAATCTCCACAACTTGGAGCCTCTCGCCCTTACAATTGATGATCACAAAGAAGCACGAAAGTAAGGGAGGGGAGAGCAACACACACAAGACTCAAAGCACGAGCACAATCACGCACACAAGCCACAACTTGAGCTCACAACACAATGCGAGGAGTTCTCTACTCAAATAGAGCTCAATTCACTATCACAGAGAATCAAATACGCAAGAATGGAGTCTTGGTGCTTAGAGATGATCAAAGAATGCTTGAGTAACTCCTCCATGCGCCTAGTGGTCCCTTTTATAGCCCCAAGGCAGCTAGGAGCCATTGGAGGCAATCTGGGAAGGCAATTCTTGCCTTCTGTCGGGTGGCGCACCGGACAGTCCGGTGCACCACCGGACAGGCACTGTTCATGGTCCGGTGCAGATCGCCTTCCTGAAATGGCACAGCCGACCATTGCAGAAATATAGCCGTTGGCGCACCGGACACTGTCCGGTGCACACCGGACAGTCTGGTGCCTCCTGCCGACCGTTGGAGCAGGCCACACGTCGCCCGCGGATTTGGCGGCTGGCCGTTGCGCTGGCGGTCGTTGGCTCACCGAACAGTCCGGTGCACCACCGGACAGTTCGGTGAATTATAGCCATACGCCGCCGACGAATTCCCGAGTGGCCAGTTCGCCAAAAACCAACCTGGCGCACCGAACACTGTCCGGTGCACCACCGGACAGTCCGGTGTGCCAGACTGCGCTGAGTCTTGGCTGCTCCAGCCAAGTCTTTTCCTTTTTCTCTTTTCTCTGATTCTAGCACTTAGACAAATATATTAGTACACAAAAACCAATATACTAAGTCTAGAATCATACCTTCTTGTTGATTTGCACTTCATCCATCATTTGGCACATAATTACTCACTCAGTATGTGTTGGGCACTTAATCACCAAAAATATACTAGAAATGGCCCAAGGGCACATTTCCCTTTCAATCTCCCCCTTTTTGGTGATTTATGCCAACACATCAAAAAGCAACAAATAGAAGTGCAACATCAATGCAATTGAGAACAAAAATTGTCTTTTACAAGATTTGACATATTTGGATCGTTCTTTGCCACCACTTGGTTTGTTTTTGCAAATCAAATTCATTTTCCTATCTCTAAGTCAAACTCACTTATTTGGGCATAAAGAGAGATAATCCAAGAGAGAAAATGATCAAGATCCAAAAACTCCCCCTTTTTCCCATAATCATAAATTCTCCCCATAAGAGACCAAATTTTGACAATAAGAGTATTTTGACAAATCAAAAGTTCTAACTCTACTATTTTCAAAGTTCTCAAGTGGTAGCTGATCCATTTGCTTTGGCCTTAATTTCTCCCCCTTTGGCATTAAGCACCAAAACGGGATCATTATTGGCCCTTAAACCCCATTGCCTCACCAAAATCGTCAATTAAGAGTAAAAAGGCAATAAGAGCATGGAGATGAACTTGGAGTAAATTACCCTCTCATCGGAGTGCAGTGGAAGTCTTGCATGGTCCAAGTTCACCTTTCCCTTTCAATCCACGTTTGAGACTAAATTAAGTAAACTCAAGCACACGGTTAGTCTCAAAGGGTCAAGTTGTAGCATTTCTCCCCCTAAATATGTGCATCATTCACACATGGACTTGTGAGGTCCGGGGATCCCTTGCACAACTTGAGCACCATAAATAAGCAATAAAATGCATAAAGGAACATGATCAAAGACATAAAACACATGTATGCTATAGATCAATCCAAGTTAAGCGAATCTAAGACATTTAACTCACTACGCAGCCTACAAAAGGTCTTCTCATCTAAAGGCTTGGTAAAGATATCGGCTAGCTGGTTCTCGGTGCTAACATAAAACACTTCGATATCTCCCTTTTGCTAGTGGTCTCTCAAAAAGTGATGCCGGATGTCTATGTGCTTTGTGCGGCTGTGTTCAACAGGATTGTCCGCCATGCGGATTGCACTCTCATTGTCACATAGGAGTGGGACTTTGCTCAGATTGTAGCCAAAGTCCTGGAGGGTTTGCCTCATCTAAAGTAGTTGCGCGCAACACTGCCCTGCGGCAACATACTCGGCCTCAACGGTGGATAGGGCAACAGAAGTTTGTTTCTTAGAACTCCAAGACACCAGGGACCTTCCTAGGAATTGGCACATCCCTAATGTACTCTTCCTATCTACCTTGCATCCAGCATAGTCGGAGTCTGAGTATCCAATCAAGTCAAAGGTAGACCCCTTTGGATACCAGATCCCGAAGCAAGGCGTAGCAACTAAATATCTAAGAATTCGCTTAACGGCCACAAGGTGACACTCCCTTGGGTCAGATTGAAATCTAGCACACATGCATACGCTTAGCATAATATCCGGTCTACTAGCACATAAATAAAGCAAAGAACCTATTATAGACCGGTATGCCTTTTGATCAACTGACTTACCTCCTTTGTTGAGGTCGACATGTCCTTCAGTTCCCATGGGTGTCTTTGTAGGCTTGGCATCCTTCATCCCGAACCGCTTGAGCAAGTCTTGCGTGTACTTGATTTGTGAGATGAAGGTGCCATCCTTGAGTTGCTTCACTTGGAACCCAAGAAAGTAGTTCAACTCGCCCATCATCGACATCTCAAATTTCTGTGTCATCACCCTGCTAAACTCCTCACAAGACTTTTGGTTAGTAAAATCAAATATTATGTCATCGACATAAATTTGGCACACAAATAGGTCACCATCACAAGTCTTAGTGAAAAGAGTTGGATCGGCTTTCCCAACCTTGAAAGCATTAGCAATTAGAAAATCTCTAAGGCATTCATACCATGCTCTTGGGGCTTGCTTAAGTCCATAGAGCGCCTTAGAGAGCTTACACACATGGTCGGGGTACCGTTCATCCTCAAAGCCAGGGGGTTGTTCCACATACACCTCCTCCTTGATTGGCCCATTGAGGAAAGCGCTCTTCACGTCCATTTGAAACAACCTGAAAGAGTGGTGAGCGGCATAGGCTAACAAAATGCGAATAGACTCTAGCCTAGCCACAGAAGCAAAAGTCTCCTCAAAATCCAAACCTGCGACTTGGGCATAACCTTTTGCCACAAGTCGAGCCTTGTTTCTTGTCACCACTCTGTGCTCGTCATGCTTGTTGCGGAACACCCACTTGGTTCCCACAATGTTTTGCTTTGGACGTGGCACCAGGGTCCAAACTTTATTTCGCTTGAAGTTGTTGAGCTCTTCCTGCATGGCCAACACCTAGTCCGGATCTAGCAAGGCCTCTTCTACCCTGAAAGGCTCACTAGAAGAGACAAAAGAGTAATGCTCACAAAAATTAGCTAATCTAGAGCGAGTGGTTACTCCCTTGCTTTTATCACCCAATATCTGGTCAACAGGATGATTCCTTTGAATCGTCGCTCGAACTTGAGTTGGAGGGGCCCGTGGTGCTTCTTCCTCCACAACTTGGTCTTCTTGTGCTCCCCCTTGATCACACGCCTCTTCTTGAGGAACCTGATCATCATCTTGAGTTGGGGGATGCACCATGGTTGAGGAAGAAGGTTGATCTTGCACTTGGTGTTCCTGTGGTCGCACATCTCCAATCGCCATGGTGCGAATTGCGTCCATTGGAACATCACCTTCATCTACATCATCAAGATCAACTTGCTCTCTTAGAGAGCCATTAGTTTCATCAAATACAACGTCGCTAGAGACTTCAACCAAACCCGATGATTTGTTGAAGACTCTATACGCCTTTGTATTTGAGTCATAACCTAGCAAAAACCCTTCTACAGCTTTGGGAGCAAATTTGGAATTCCTACCTTTCTTCACTAGAATGTAACATTTACTCCCAAATACATGAAAATATGAAACGTTGGGTTTGTTACCGGTTAGAAGTTCGTACGACGTCTTCTTGAGGAGGCAATGAAGGTAGACCCGGTTTATGGCGTGGCAAGCTGTGTTCAGAGCTTCGGACCAAAACCGCTCGGGCGTCTTGAATTCTCCAAGCATTGTCCTCGCCATGTCTATGAGCGTCCTGTTCTTCCTCTCTACCACACTGTTTTGCTGTGGTGTGTAGGGAGCGGAGAACTCGTGCTTGATTCCTTCCTCCTCAAGGTACTCCCCCACTTGTAAATTCTTGAACTCGGACCCGTTGTCACTTCTAATCTTTTTCACCTTGAGCTCAAATTCGTTTTGAGCTCACCTTAGAAAGCGCTTGAGGGTCCCTTGGGTTTCTGATTTATCCTGCAAAAAGAATACCCAAGTGAAGCGGGAAAAATCATCGACAATAACAAGACCATACTTACTTCCCCCGATGCTGAGGTAGGCGACGGGTCCGAAGAGGTCCATATGAAGTAGCTCCAAAGGTCTTGATGTGGTCATCACATTCTTGCTGTGATGAGCGCTTCCCACCTGTTTACCTGCTTGACAAGATGCACAGGGTCTATCTTTTTTGAAAACCACATTTGTCAGTCCTAACACATGTTCTCCCTTTAGAAGTTTATGGGGGTTCTTCATCCCAACATGTGCTAGACGGCGATGCCACAGCCAGCCCATGCTAGTCTTAGCTATTAAGCATGTATCTAGATTGGCCTCCTCTTTCGAAAATCAACTAAGTAGAGTTTGCCATCTAGTACACCTTTAAATGCTAATGAACCATCACTCCTTCTAAAGACAGACACATCAACATTTGTAAATAAACAATTGTAGCCCATGTGGCACAATTGACTAACAGACAGCAGATTATAGCCTAGCGACTCTACTAGAAATACATTAGAGATAGAGTGCTCATTTGTGATGGCTATCTTGCCTAAGCCTTTGACCTTGCCTTGATTCCCATCTCCAAATATGATTGTATCTTGGGAATCCTTGTTCTTGACGTAGGAGGTGAACATCTTCTTCTCCCCCGTCATGTGGTTTGTGCATCCGTTGTCGATAATCCAGCTTGAGCCCCCGGATGCATAAACCTGCAAGGCAAATTAGGCTTGGGTTTTAGGTACCCAACTCTTGTTGGGTCCTACAAGGTTAGTTATAATAGTCTTTGGGACCTAAATGCAAGTCTTGTCTCCCTTGCACTTGGCCCCCAACTTCCTAGCAATCACTTTCTTATTCTTACAACAAATTTCAAAAGAAGTATTGCAAGCATGGTAAATTGTAGAAGGTCCATTACATACTTTCCTAGGCACATGAGCAACATTTTTCCTAGGCATATTTCTACCATGCACAAAAGAAGAACTTGAAGCAATCATAGCATGTGAATCATAAGCATAACTCCTATGAGCATTTCTAGAAAATTTTCTATCACTATAGATGAAAGCATGATTCCTTTGAGCACTATTAGCCATAGGGGCCTTCCCTTTCTCCTTAGCGAAAATGGGAGCCCTTTGACTTGTTAAGTTCTTGGCTTCCTTTCGAAAGCCAAACCCATCCTTAATAGAGGGGTGTCTACCAACAGTGTAGGCATCCCTTGCAAATTTTAGTTTATCAAAATCCACCTTGCAAGTCTTAAGTTGAGCATTAAGACTTGCAACTTCATCATTTAATTTAGTAATGGATGCCAGATGTTCATTACAAGCATTAACATCAAAATCCTTGCACCTATTACAAATTACGACATGTTCCACACATTAACTAGACTTATTAGCTACTTCTAACTTAGCATTTAACTCATCATTAACACTCTTCAAACTAGAAATAGACTCATGGCAAGCAGAAATTTTAGAAGATAAAATCTCATTCCTTTTAGTTTCTAAAGCAAGAGATTTTTGTACACTAATAAACTTGTCATGCTCTTCATATAAAATATCTTCTTGTTTCTCTAACAATCTATTCTTTTCATTTAAAGCATCAATCAATTCATTGATCTTATCAACTTTAGTTCTATCTAAACCTTTGAATAAACTTGTGTAGTCTACTTCATCATCACTAGATTCATCATCACTTGAAGAAGCATACGTAGGGGTATCTCGAGCGCTTAACTTTTTCTCCTTTGCCATGAGGCAGGTGTGCGCTCGTTGGGGAAGAGAGACAACTTGTTGAAGGCCGAGGCGGCGAGTCCTTCGTCGTCGGAGTTAGACGAAGAGCAATCTGAATCCCACTCTTTGCCAAGGTGCGACTCGCCCTTCGCCTTTTTGTAGGACTTCTTTTTCTCCCTCTTCCCGCTCTTTTCTTGTCCCTGGTCACTATCATTATCAGAACAGTTAGCAATAAAGTGACCAGTCTTACCACACTTGAAGCAGGAGCGCTTTCCCTTTGTCTTGCTCTTGTTGGGATGCTCCTTGCGTCCTTTTAGCGTCGTCTTGAAGCGCTTGATAATGAGGGCCATTTCATCCTCGTTTAGCCCGGCCGCCTCAACTTGCGCCACCTTGCTAGGTAGCGCCTCCCTGCTGCTTGTTGCTTTGAGAGCAACAGTTTGAGGCTCGTAGATGGGCATTGGGCCATTCAATGCCTCATCAACGTATCTTGCTTCCTTGATCATCATACGCTCGCTTACAAACTTTCCGAGTATTTCCTCGGGCGTCATCTCTGTGTACCTAGGATTCTCACGGATTGAGTTCACAAGATGAGGATCAAGAACAGTGAAGGACCTGAGCATAAGTCGGACGACGTCGTGGTCCATCCATCTCGTGCTTCCATAGCTCCTGATCTTGTTGACCAGGGTCTTGAGCCTGTTGTATGTTTGCATTGGCTCCTCTCCCTTGATCATTGCGAACCTTCCCAGTTCACCTTCCACCAACTCCATCTTGGTGATCATGGTGGCGTCGTTCCCCTCATGAGAAATCTTGAGGGTGTCCCAAATTTGCTTGGCGTTATCCAAGCCACTCACCTTGTTGTACTCGTCCCTGCACAAGGATGCTAGCAAAACAGTGGTAGCTTGTGCATTTTTATGGATTTGCTCGTTAATGAAAACGGTGTTTTCAGTACTATCAAAAAGCATTCCGTTTTCAACAATCTCCCAAATACTTGGATGGAGAGAGAATAGGTGACTACGCATTTTGTGACTCCAAAATGAGTAGTCTTCTCCATCAAAGTGCAGAGGTTTCCCAAGTGGAATTGAAAGTAAATGAGCATTGGAGTTAAACGGAATACGAGAATAATCAAATGAAAATTTTGAGTTAACTAGTTTCTTTTTCTCGTCATCATCGTCTCTTGGGAAAGAAGAAGACTCGTCGCTGTCGTAGTAGACGATCTTCTTGATGCGCCTCTTCTTCTTCCCGTCTCTTTTCTTATGACTTGAGCTAGAGTCCGAGGGCTTATCATCTCTTGGCTCGTTGACAATGGACTCCTTTGTCTTGTCGTTGACCACCATCCTCTTTCCCTTAGGATCCATCTCTTTGGGCGATTAGTCCCTTGCGTGAAGAGAACGGCTCCGATACCAATTGAGAGCACCTAGAGGGGGGTGGTGAATAGGTGATCCTGTAAAAATCAAATACTTATAACCACAAAACTTGGTTAAGTGTTAGCTCAATAGAATCAAGTGGCTAAGGACCAAGCTCTTGTGAAACACAATGGTCACGAAGAAAACAAGCACAAGAGACACGATGATTTATCTCGTGGTTCGGCCAAGTATAACACTTGCCTACTCCACGTTGTGGCGTAACTACTGGACGAGGGTCACACTCAACCCCTTTCAAGTGATCCAATGATCAACTTGAATACCATGGTGTTTTCCTTTCTTTTACTATCTCCCGTTGGCGAGGAATCTCCACAACTTGGAGCCTCTCGCCCTTACAATTGATGATCACAAAGAAGCATGGAAGTAAGGGAGGGGAGAGCAACACACACAAGACTCAAAGCATAAGCACAATCACGCACACAAGCCACAACCTGAGCTCACAACACAATGTGAGGAGTTCTCTACTCAAATAGAGCTCAAGTCACTATCACAAAGAATCAAATACGCGAGAATGGAGTCTTGGTGCTTAGAGATGATCAAAGAATGCTTGAGTAACTCCTCCATGCGCCTAGGGGTCCCTTTTATAGCCCCAAGGCAGCTAGGAGCCGTTGGAGGCAATCTGGGAAGGCAATTCTTGCCTTCTGTCGGGTGGCGCACTGGACAGTCCGGTGCACCACCAGACAGGCACTGTTCATGGTCCGGTGCAGATCGCCTTCCTGAAATGGCACAGCCGACCGTTGCAGAAATGTAGCCGTTGGCGCACCGGACACTGTCCGGTGCACACCGGACAGTCCGGTGCCTCCTGCCGACCGTTGGAGCAAGCCACGCGTCGCCCGCGGATTTGGCGGCCGACCGTTGCGCTGGCGGCCGTTGGCTCATCGGACAGTCCGGTGCACCACCGGACAGTCCGATGAATTATAGCCGTACGCCGCCGACGAATTCTCGAGAGTGGCCAGTTCGCCAGAAGCCAGCCTGGCGCACCGAACACTGTCCGGTGCACCACCGGACAGTCCGGTGTGCCAGACTGCGCTGAGCCTTGGCTGCTCCAGCCAAGTCTTTTCCTTTTTCTCTTTTCTCTGATTCTAGCACTTAGACAAATATATTAGGACACAAAAACCAATGTACTAAGTCTAGAATCATACCTTCTTGTTGATTTGCACTTCATCCATCATTTGGCACATAATTACTCACTCAATATGTGTTGGGCACTTAATCACCAAAAATATAGTAGAAATGGCCCAAGGGCACATTTCCCTTTCAACACCTAGAAAATTTGGGTCCCTCACCCCAAAAATTTTAGACCTTGAATTGCCAGGTTTGGTCCCTTCATTTGTCAAATGTCCTTCTTTCTGTCTCAATTGGTGCCCCTAAGTGAAATTCTAGGTGCTCACTCTAGAATTTTTGAGGTTGTCCACTTGTCAGTGTCGGAGGAAGATTGTATCCCTAGATTTTAGCAATATGCCTTACAAAACCACATCATAAAGAGAAAACCCAAGGTAGGCCTAACTAATACTAATTGTGTACCCTTGGGGGTCATGTCATATGAAGCCATGCTTCGCTCTAGCTAAGTTTGGTGCCCTCTAGACCTCTAGGGATCAATGGCTTCCTGGACTAATAAAAGAATCAGGACAGATATTTGAAAGGTAAGTTGATTGCTGGGGGATATCTCGACATTGATGATCCAAGGCTTTGAATGAACGGTTCCTCGTAATCACTACACTAATGCAACATTGGTTATCACCTCTGCCAAATAGATGACCTTGACAAGAAGGATTATTCCTACAAGTGCAATCAAGAATGCGAGAAAGAACAGGAAAGTTGTAACCAACTGTATTGATTATAAAGGTGGAGTTCACTATCAACGATCGATGATAATGTTCTTAAAAGAATGAATGTACACAAAAACTTTGAACCTAATGTAGCGGTGGTTACTATATATAAGGATTAGGGGCGTGCAAGGCCTCTTGATGTGTCCTCAACGTACTCCAACACGATACATGCTCAATGGCCAAAAGATGATGACATGGCATTGGGATATATTCTAGATGGTGAATTGTTCTATGTTTTGCATTGATTCAGAAAGAAATTTTGAAGGAGCCCAGTTAGGATGGAAATCTTATCTCCTTTTTTGTGCATTCTATCCATCAATTATGGTGTGGTATATTCCTAGAGTCCGAAGTGGAGTTGGAGTCGAGTTGGTCTTGGACTCCTATGTGATGTATATGTCCTACATGGTCCTCTTTGATTCGTTAGACTTTTCTATCTTTTTTGGTCCACTATAAGGTTTGCAATCAATAAAATGTTTGATCCACCAACTATGAGGTTAGAAAAATAATTTACTTGGAAAGAGTGCACCTGAATATTCAATTGATGCGCTCATGCTCTTATAACCAGACGTTGCAATGTATAAAAGGAAATGATGTCCTCCTCATCACCATCCTCTTGAAGTGGAGTCATCCTCGATTCAAGCTCATCTTCTTTACCTAACTATGGCTTAAAATCTAAAATACTAAAGGTGGGATTAATCCCAAAATCTAGGGGAACTCAAGTTTATATGCATTATCATTGACCTTTTCAAGCATTTCAAAAGGTATTGTAGCACATGGCATGAGTTAGGGCTTTCTCAAATCAAGAAACATATCTTTCCTTAAATAAACACATGCCAAATCACTTCATTCTAATTTTACTTCTTACCTTTAATACCAGCAATTCTATACTTTGCATTCGTCTTTTTAATGTTTAATTTTGTTGGGGACCATAATTAGGGGTATCCTCAAGGCTCCTAAATCTCAGCTGGTAACCCCCATCAGCACAAAGCTGCAAAGGCCTGATGGGTGCGATTAAGTCAAGGATCGGTCCATTCGAGGGACGCGATCATGCCTCGCCTGAGCCTAGCCTCGGGCAAGGGCAGCCGACCCCAGAGGATCTACGTCTCGCCCGAGGACCCCCTCCAGCAACGGACACACCTTCGGCTCGCCCGAGGCCCGGTCTTCACCAAGAAGCAACCTTGGCCAAATCGCCACGCCAACCGACCAAATCGCAGGGGCATTTAATGCAAAGGTGGCCTGACACCTTTATCCTGACGCACGCCCTCCTGTCGACAGAGCCGAAGTGACCGCGGTCACTTCGCCGCTCCACTGACCGGTCTGACAAGAGGACAGCGTCGCTTGCGCCGCCCCGACTGCTGAGCCACTCGACAGAGTGAGGCTGACAGCAGCCAAGTACGGCCTCAGGCGTCATAGGAAACTCCGCTTCGCCCGACCCCAGGGCTTGGACTCGGGCTCAGCCCCAGAAGACGACGAACTCCGCTTCGCCCGACCCCAGGGCTCGGACACGGGCTCAGCCCCGAAAGACGACGAACTCCGCTCCGCTTGACCCCAGGGCTCGGACACGGGCTCAGCCCCGGAAGACGACGAACTCCGCTCCGCCCGACCCCAGGGCTCGGACTCGGGCTCAGCCCCGGAAGACGGCGAACTCCACTCCGCCCGACCCCAGGGCTCGGACTTGGGCTCAGCCCCGGAAGACGATGAACTCCGCTTCGCCCGACCCCAGGGCTCGGACTCGACCTCGACCTTGGAAGACAGACTCGACCTCGACCTCGGAGGAGCCTCCACCTCGCCCAACCTAGGGCACGGACCGACCACGTCAACAGGAAGCGCCATCATTGCCCTACCCCGAGCTGACTCAGGCTACGGGGAACAAGACCGGTGTCCCATCTGGCTCACTCCACTATACGAGTAATGATGGCGCCCCGCATGCCCTGTGACGACGGCGGCTCTCAGTCCCCTTACGGAAGCAAGAGGACGTCAGCAAGGACTCGACAGCCTCGACAGCTGTCCTTCTGCCAGGCTCCAGCGCTCCTCCTACGGCCACGACATCACGCGAACTGGGTGCTAAAACCTCTCCGGCTGCCACGATGGCATGTACTTAGGGCGCTAGCTCTCCACCGCTAGACATGTTAACACACTGCTACACCCCCATTGTACACCTGGATCCTCTCCTTACGCCTATAAAAGGAAGGTCTAGGGCCCTCTTACAGAGGGTTGGCCGCGCGGGGAAGGACGGGACGGCGCTCGCGCAAGGCCGCTCGCTCCCTCCCGCGTGGACGCTTGTAACCCCCTACTGCAAGCGCACCCGACCTGGGCGCGGGGCAAACACGAAGGCCGCGGGTTCCACCTCCCACGCCTGTCTCCCTCCGACCGCTCTCTCTGTGGCGGAACCGCCCGAATTATTCCAACTTAAGTGCCTAAGTCCCGCCTTAGAGGCTAGACCACACTTAAATAGGAATAAACCGTCAGTCCCTCGGATCTAGTCCGATAAAGCCACTTAACCAGGATCGAATACCACTAGCTCACACGAAGGTGAGGCACAGAGAAATACAATAAAACATAATACCACAGATTTAATAAATATCATTAGTGATTACATTATCGGAGTTTCAGAAATAATAACCATAAATTTTAATGCAGCGGAAATAACTAACGGAGAAAACCGAGTAACATGGCGAAGCCTGGCCACGCTACTCCTCCTGGTCCTCTCCTGCGGAAGCAATAACCCACTTGACCGTCTGTCCCGGTGGCAGGGACGAAAGCCAAGTCACACCATCAACCAAACATCCTAAGAAGTACCTGCAAAAATTATGCCACAAGCAAGGCTGAGTATACTAATACTCAGCTAGACTTACCCGGTGTGAGGAGTCTACTCCTCTACCTCTAGACATGCAGCTGTTTGGCTGTGGGGTTTGGTTGCCAAAAGCACTAGCTGAGTTTGTAAATCAAGTTTTAGCTTTGTCAAGTTTAAGTGTGACTCTCTTAAGGCTAAATGTGTACTATCTACTCATACATGGTATCAAACATATTTAGCAATCAACATCTTGTGTCAACTCATCATATTTCCACTTGTTACTCAATGCAATACAATGGATCAAGCAGTCTCATTAGCTGCGAGAAGCAGACGATTCGAATCGAGTTTTTATCCTTGCAAGGTAAACCTAAACACACGACATGCAGGGGCACTCCGTCCCCACACATATCAACCGTCCCCATCGATTCCCTGGCAACAGAAAGGGGCTCACCGCCTTGGCGTACAATGCCTCACTGACCCCGACTGGCCGTCGTGCAGTGACCGCACTTGTACCCACCATAACCGGAATGGGAGACCTCGTCTCAGGTCGCGTGAGGAGGGCAATCTGCGGGCAGGTTCACTCAGTTACTAGGCTTACCGATTTACCATATTTCTCGGTATGTGTTTAGTACGTTCAAACGCTTGACAGAGGTATCCGCACGTTAATCCTTATTCCATTTTCCATCTCGTGGACAACCAATCCCCATGGATTGTTGTCCACCAACTAGTATCATGACAGTGTGAAAGTGGATACAATCAATTTCCTGATCTCGCGCGAGTGCTAGAAAAATCACTCGTCTTCTACCGAGATCCTAATTAAATAAAGCAACTACTCGACCTGTCATACTAGTATTCATCTCAAAAGGATTCCTGAGATCATGCAACTAGGGTTTCAAACAATTCCTACACCTAAGTGCACAATCAATCCTACAATCATTAAGTGAAGTAAAATAGCATAAATAACAGGTTATGCATAAAACCGGGGCTTGCCTTAATTTAACACTTAGACAGTGTTTGCCGGGTGGCACTCGCTTGGCGAGCATCCACTGGTTATGTCCATTCTTCAGGTCGTCCACCAACGGCATCTTGTGGTTGGCACCACACCACTGGCACGATCGTCATCTCTCGGTCCTATATGAGGTGCAAGATGCATATGTATGAATATAATGAAAAGTTATTACAAGATATACAAATACACGGTAGCGACCCAACACTAAATTGTAAGACACCGCAAACAACCACGTGTTAGAATTAGATATCTACACTTCATCGAGCGTACAACATCAACACCACCGGAAGGACGACGATTAACACCTATAACTAACCAACGCAACACGACATCACAAGTGCAAGCATTTATTTAATTGCTATGACTTTTCGTTAGTTCTTATATGAATCACACAAAAGCATCCCAACACAAGTTTAATAGAGGACCTATGCATCAATGTCGATAGACTCCTTTATCACAATCAACTACAGCAAGAAACATACAAAACATGACACACGTGCATTATTAAGCTTGGTCATGGCAAGTCTACATTACTTAAGAGCAAACTACACATTTTTAGCGACAAGGGGGAACTAAACAATCAAAAGCGCACTAGCAGAATTTTTGGACAGCAATACAACAGTCAATTGTTTCAGTCATAACTCACAAGATATTTACTCAAAAATAGTAAACTAGGACTTTCTAGAAAGCTTGAAAAGTGCTTTACAACTTTGGTATTGTCATCACAGCATGATTAAACACTTAGCAAGGTCAAAAGGTGTTAACACAACAGCGCTGTCCAGATTTGGACAGATTCAGACTTGTGACTTTAAAAATTCATAACTGAAGATTCAGACATCCAAACGAATTGATCCTAGACTTTCTGGAAAGGTAATAAAATGGTCTACAAATTATTTATAAACATCTCTGGCTGGTTTAACATGTATCAAGGGTGAAATACACTATGAAGGCTGTACTGTCCAGAACTGGACAGATTCAGTCTTCAGACTTTAAACATCCATAACTTAATCTTCAGACCACCAAAAATAGTGATCCAAGACTTTTTGGAAAGCTTGGCAATTGCACTACATAACTTTTATAATCACTAAGAAGTGATTCTGTGCTTAACTGAATCAAACAACGCAGTTTTCAAAATCTGTTCTGACGGTGGACAGAACACATCAACCAAGTTGTAAAATTCATAACTCTTAAACCGTCAGGCCTTTAGTTATGAAATTTTAACACAAGCAAGATAAGAAAAGCATCTACAACTTTCTTATAACGACCATGAACAGATTGCAACATTAAATTGAGCAAACAATGCAGTTTCTGAAATCTGTACAGAATTTGGACAGATTCAGTTACTGAATTTGTAAAAAGCATAACTCCTAAACTGTCAGACCTATGGCTGTCAAATTTTAACACCAGCAAGATAATAAAGTTGTCCACAATTTTCTTGTGACCACCAATCACTGATTTCAACATTAACTTAAGCAACCATTGCAATTTCTGAAATCTGTTCAGAAATTCGACAGATTCAGGTGCTGGGCTTGTAAAAAGCACAACTCCTAAACGATCAGGTTTATGGCTGTCAAATTTTAGTACAAGCAAGATAATCATGTTATCTACAACTTTTCTATAGCACATATCTAGAGAAAACACAATTTAGCTCATCAAACATACAACACACCGAAAACAGTACGTGCAGTCCAAAACAGCGATTAATAAATTTCAGCTTCTATTTTCTTCAAAAATCACCATGTTCTAGCGATTGGAATTACTCTAACACTTTACCGTTTGTTAGAGTTAAAACAATCAAATTAGGATCTACCAGTCGACTTACAAATTTTTATACAAGTTATTACGTGCGTTAGGACTACCATCCACAATAAATCAATGCATTCACCACAAACTTCAATCCATACCAATACAATTTTTAAAACACGCACCACATCGACCAAATTTATACGAATCGATGACCACCAATCTCTACCTCGAAATCATGAGCATGACCATATTACGACCTACCGCCAAAACATTTCAACCACATCTATATAATTTATTAATCAAGTCAATCGAGAGCGACATGCATCGGCTCACCATAAACAAACCCAATCGACGTTTGCAAGAACGACGGTGATTCCGATTTGTGCATCGCTACAAACATCGACGAGCGTCGAGTGGCTTGCCTTCTTCTCCACGCCAAACACGGGGTTCCTCTCCTCCACAAAACAAAACAAAGCAGCACACATTCATGATTAATCATAGGAAAATAACGTCGATGCGGAATCGAGCAAGGAGCGTCGCGGTCTCACCGGGGCGAACGACGACGGCGGCGGGGCTGCGCAAAAACAGCAAACCACCGACGGGCATCACGGCGTGCTGCTCACTGCGCAATAAAACAGCAAGCCGGCAGCGCGCGGAGCCGTCGGGGCTGCTGCACATTTTGTCGAGCACCCAGCAAGCATCAATGGCGCAGGCGCAGCAGCACACACGCAGGAAGGAAACCGAGTCGCAAGGCATGGAGGGAATGCTCCACGGCATCTGCTGCAGCGCGCCATGGGAGAGGGCTGCGTCTGCGAGGAGAGGCGGGGCGAGCTGCTGTTGTGTCCTGCCGTGAGGGAGATGGAGCTGAGCTCCCTGTTTGCTGCGCGCCGTGGACAGCAGGGGAGGAAGAAGACCCGGCTGCTGTTGCGCGAGGGAGAACGAGCAGGGGAAGAGAAGGGGCATCGGCATGAAGTAGGGAGCTGCACGGCTGAAAAAAAAAGGGCGCCATGGGAGGTGGAGCTCCTGCTGCTTTCTATGGAAAAAGGTAGGGCGCAGGGGAGAGGAGCCAAGCTCCATGCTTGCTGCCGCTGCGCGAGGGAAGCCGGAGAGGAGGGCGCCATGGGGAGCTGCTGCGTCGCCAGGACATGGACCTCGCCGAGGTCGGTCCAAGAAGCTCCAGCGCGCAGGGGAGAAAGGCTCCCTGCTGCAGCCGCTCTCCAGGAGGAGGAGCAGGGAGGATGCTCGACCTGCAACAGAGGGGCGCCGCGTCGGGTACCGGCAGCTTGAGCTCGGCCATGGGAAAGGGGCGTCCGCGCCATGGCTGGAAATGGAGCTGCCGTGGGGAAGAAGAGGGTGGCGTGGGGGAGATGGCTGATGGCGGCTAGGGGTAGGGAGTGGTAATTTCCTCCAACTTGCAAGGGGAGACCTCATATTTATAGACAAGGAATGGCTAGGGTTTCAAATGGGCTAAACGGGCTGGGCTGGATTCGGCCCAAAACACTTAATCGAGCTGCGCTAAAATATTTCTCGGAATAAAAATGCTTCTGCGGAATCCGTCTGTACGCAGAAACAGAGCGAAATAGAGTTCTGACGAACGGACGATTGAGCGATCAATTCGGCCGAGGGTTGGATTTGAATTCGCTCGGAAATAATTCCCTACACGTGATTTGAAAATAAATCGTCTTGAGATACGGCCAGCTTTCGGATTTTTGATTGAAGGAGACAAACCGCGACATTTAAAAATCGTCGCCGATGTTGATTTTTTTTTTAAATCGGATTGGATACCGAGATATTAAGACGAATCAGATAAGAATTTATTTGAGGACAACCCATTGGAGATTCCGCTTTTGAAATTTTCTCGCGCACTATTTTAGAAATAAATGTTTCTCTCAAATTTTGATCGGCTTTGGATTTTTAGTCGGAGAAGGCGAATAGTGACATTTTAAAATCGCTGTCGATACGGGGTTTTTGAATTCGGTTCGGACATGAGATATTTGGCCGAGTCGGATAAAATTGATTAGAGGACGACATATCGAGTATTCCGTCTGAGAGTACGGATCCAGATAAAATAGTCGGGCATCCGTCGAAGTCTGAGGAATTGGATTTGGGCACAGCTCGACTAGCAACTGTCGAGCGTTTGATTACATGAGCTTTAGACGAGATTTATAAATCGAGATTGAGTATCGAGTTTTGCATCTGTGCCAAGAATTAAAAGTTTTAACACGCTCCAAAATTGGCTGTTTCTCGCGATCGATTAACTTTGAATTCGGTGAACTCCCAAGAGAAAGCCTGATAAACAGAGATAGACACGATCGAGAAATAGAAATTTTCACTGAGCATTCAAGATTAGGATAATTCTTCCGACATAACCCGAAATAGACACCTGGGGTGTCACAGCCTTCCCCCCTTAAAAGGAATCTCGTCCCGAGATTCGAATGAGGATCTTCAAGGGTGGAGAAGCATGTAACTCCCAGACTGATGATAGATGCCAATTCATAAGATGTCATCAGATGGATATGGAAGATAGATTTGGACAGAATATCGCGACATATCGAGACAAAATGTAGCGATCACTCTGAGAGAATGTCCACAAAAGATAGCACACCAGCATAGTCTTGTAACGGATCACGACTATTAACCACGATACCATCGCGTGCCGAGCAGCTCAACCAGGTGTGCACCATAGTAGGCTCTCGGTTTCGTCGCGGCACCATCAGTCGTTAGTCATGACACCATTACTAAACGTAACCAATGAAAAATTCACTTGGCATAATTAGATGGAGCCCATGAGAGTATGGCTCAGAAAAATAAGATCATGACAGGAGTTGAAACATAGATTTTTGGCAAAAGAGCATCACATGAGAATTTTTCTTCCACTCAGAGAACTATTTTATGATCAACATGGAGATTATCAGATCAGATATTAGCACGAGATTTGATATGAGGATGAACCGACCATGAGATCAAAATAGATTGTTGAGCTTTTAGAGACATGAGAGAACCAAGGACAACAGCGAAATCCATTAATCCACATGGATATGCCATTTAAAGATAAGGTTGGCAAAAACAACGTCATGATGCCTAGAGAAAGAGCATCGGAAAGACTAGAAATGAGAGATTAGATTGATCGACATCCGATACTTGAGAATGGGTTATAGCGGATAACCAGATAACAGGGCAGAATCATAGGGGATCCAGAGATTTGGATGATAAGGCCATGACACGATTCATAAAGGTAAAGGTTACCAGATTCGGACAAAGGAGAGGTAGGCAAATAGGACCAGCTAGGATGATCAACAGAAATGCTATGAAGTTTTAGGGGCAAGGATTTATGGAAAGAAACATGGCTTGGTCATGGTTTGCGCAACTAGACACCAACAACAAATATATTTTTTTTGACACAAGTGCACAAGGAGACTTGGGTTGGTCTAGCGGTCAAGCTATGGGGGTCTATAAGTTGTGCAGGTGTAACTTCAACGGTAAAACACTCAA
Organism: Zea luxurians; assembly: GCA_029449295.1. Lineage (NCBI taxonomy): Eukaryota > Viridiplantae > Streptophyta > Magnoliopsida > Poales > Poaceae > Zea > Zea luxurians. The sequence continues at coordinate 47,055,988 of JAOPSE010000023.1, forward strand.
GGGCTAGAAAACATGGGGGTTTACAAGTTGTGTAGGTGTAAATTCAAGTGTAAAACACACAAGGGCTAGAAACACCAAAACAAGCACATGAAATTTTTTTTAAAAGGTTTTACTTGCTAACCACAAGGTTGTTTGGAGTGGGGGGTTCTATTGGCTAGTTATGGGCAAAAAGGTTGAACAACTACAACATTCCCTAGATAGCAAGACAAGAGAAGCACATAACACAACCTAGTCAAGACTATCATGGCACATAGGATAAGACAATATTTTTTTTGCAGTTCATAGCATTACATCACATTATTCACAAGTTCATATTATTGGAATAGAGGTGAGAGAAGCATGTTGATGCACAAGAAACAATTATGCGACAATCATGATGCATGCTCATTCTAGTCGTCTTCTCAGACCAAACTAATTTTTCGGATGCTTGCTATAGCATCCTTATTAATAGTAGTAGTAGCCTTTATGGCCTAAATAACTAGCCACCTAGCTACCCATCTATTTCCTAAGGCTTCACGTCCTAGGTCTATCCTTATCGTCCTGATATCTATCCAACTTTGGTTTCTAAGCAAGTTTTACTTTAGAAAAGGTTGGTAATCATGACTTATTGACTTCTCTGTACTGGTATTCGCTCCGATACCAGCTGTGGCGGAACCGCCCGAATTATTCCAACTTAAGTGCCTAAGTCCCGCCTTAGAGGCTAGACCACACTTAAATAGGAATAAACCGTCAGTCCCTCGGATCTAGTCCGATAAAGCCACTTAACCAGGATCGAATACCACTAGCTCACACGAAGGTGAGGCACAGAGAAATACAATAAAACATAATACCACAGATTTAATAAATATCATTAGTGATTACATTATTGGAGTTTCAGAAATAATAACCATAAATTTTAATGCAGCGGAAATAACTAACGGAGAAAACTGAGTAACATGGCGAAGCCTGGCCACGCTACTCCTCCTGGTCCTCTCCTGCGGAAGCAATAACCCACTTGACCGTCTGTCCCGGTGGCAGGGACGAAAGCCAAGTCACACCATCAACCAAACATCCTAAGAAGTACCTGCAAAAATTATGCCACAAGCAAGGCTGAGTATACTAATACTCAGCTAGACTTACCCGGTGTGAGGAGTCTACTCCTCTACCTATAGACATGCAGCTGTTTGGCTGTGGGGTTTGGTTGCCAAAAGCACTAGCTGAGTTTGTAAATCAAGTTTTAGCTTTGTCAAGTTTAAGTGTGACTCTCTTAAGGCTAAATGTGTACTATCTACTCATACATGGTATCAAACATATTTAGCAATCAACATCTTGTGTCAACTCATCATATTTCCACTTGTTACTCAATGCAATACAATGGATCAAGCAGTCTCATTAGCTGCGAGAAGCAGACGATTCGAATCGAGTTTTTATCCTTGCAAGGTAAACCTAAACACACGACATGCAGGGGCACTCCGTCCCCACACATATCAACCGTCCCCATCGATTCCCTGGCAACAGAAAGGGGCTCACCGCCTTGGCGTACAATGCCTCACTGACCCCGACTGGCCGTCGTGCAGTGACCGCACTTGTACCCACCATAACCGGAATGGGAGACCTCGTCTCAGGTCGCGTGAGGAGGGCAATCTGCGGGCAGGTTCACTCAGGTACTAGGCTTACCGATTTACCATATTTCTCGGTATGTGTTTAGTACGTTCAAACGCTTGACACAGGTATCCGCACGTTAATCCTTATTCCATTTTCCATCTCGTGGACAACCAATCCCCATGGATTGTTGTCCACCAACTAGTATCATGACATTGTGAAAGTGGGTACAATCAATTTCCTGATCTCGCGTGAGTGCTAGAAAAATCACTCGTCTTCTACCGAGATCCTAATTAAATAAAGCAACTACTCGACCTGTCATACTAGTATTCATCTCAAAAGGATTCCTGAGATCATGCAACTAGGGTTTCAAACAATTCCTACACCTAAGTGCACAATCAATCCTACAATCATTAAGTGAAGTAAAATAGCATAAATAACAGGTTATGCATAAAACCGGGGCTTGCCTTAATTTAACACTTAGACAGTGTTTGCCGGGTGGCACTCGCTTGGCGAGCATCCACTGGTTATGTCCATTCTTCAGGTCGTCCACCAACGGCATCTTGTGGTTGGCACCACACCACTGGCACGATCGTCATCTCTCGGTCCTATATGAGGTGCAAGATGCATATGTATGAATATAATGAAAAGTTATTACAAGATATACAAATACACGGTAGCGACCCAACACTAAATTGTAAGACACCGCAAACAACCACGTGTTAGAATTAGATATCTACACTTCATCGAGCGTACAACATCAACACCACCGGAAGGACGACGATTAACACCTATAACTAACCAACGCAACACGACATCACAAGTGCAAGCATTTATTTAATTGCTATGACTTTTCGTTAGTTCTTATATGAATCACACAAAAGCATCCCAACACAAGTTTAATAGAGGACCTATGCATCAATGTCGATAGACTCCTTTATCACAATCAACTACAGCAAGAAACATACAAAACATGACACACGTGCATTATTAAGCTCGGTCATGGCAAGTCTACATTACTTAAGAGCAAACTACACATTTTTAGCGACAAGGGGGAACTAAACAATCAAAAGCGCACTAGCAGAATTTTTGGACAGCAATACAACAGTCAATTGTTTCAGTCATAACTCACAAGATATTTACTCAAAAATAGTAAACTAGGACTTTATAGAAAGCTGGAAAAGTGCTTTACAACTTTGGTATTGTCATCACAGCATGATTAAATACTTAGCAAGGTCAAAAGGTGTTAACACAACAGCGCTGTCCAGATTTGGACAGATTCAGACTTGTGACTTTAAAAATTCATAACTGAAGATTCAGACATCCAAACGAATTGATCCTAGACTTTATGGAAATATAATAAAATGGTCTACAAATTATTTATAAACATCTCTGGCTGGTTTAACATGTATCAAGGGTGAAATACACTATGAAGGCTGTACTGTCCAGAACTGGACAGATTCAGTCTTCAGACTTTAAACATCCATAACTTAAACTTTAGACCACCAAAAATAGTGATCCAAGACTTTTTGGAAAGCTTGGCAATTGCACTACATAACTTTTATAATCACTAAGAAGTGATTCTGTGCTTAACTGAATCAAACAACGCAGTTTTCAAAATCTGTTCTAACGGTGGACAGAACACAACAACCAAGTTGTAAAATTCATAACTCTTAAACCGTCAGGCCTTTAGTTATGAAATTTTAACACAAGCAAGATAAGAAAAGCATCTATAACTTTCTTATAACGACCATGAACAGATTGCAACATTAAATTGAGCAAACAATGCAGTTTCTGAAATCTGTACAGAATTTGGACAGATTCAGTTACTGAATTTGTAAAAAGCATAACTCCTAAACTGTCAGACCTATGGCTGTCAAATTTTAACACCAGCAAGATAATAAAGTTGTCCACAATTTTCTCGTGACCACCAATCACTGATTTCAACATTAACTTAAGCAACCATTGCAATTTCTGAAATCTGTTCAGAAATTCGACAGATTCAGGTGCTGGGCTTGTGAAAAGCACAACTGCTAAACGATCAGGTTTATGGCTGTCAAATTTTAGTACAATCAAGATAATCATGTTATCTACAACTTTTCTATAGCACATATCTAGAGAAAACACAATTTAGCTCATCAAACATACAACACACCGAAAACAGTACGTGCAGTCCAAAACAGCGATTAATAAATTTCAGCTTCTATTTTCTTCAAAAATCACCATGTTCTAGCGATTGGAATTACTCTAACACTTTACCGTTTGTTAGAGTTAAAACAATCAAATTAGGATCTACCAGTCGACTTACAAATTTTTATACAAGTTATTACGTGCGTTAGGACTACCATCCACAATAAATCAATGCATTCACCACAAACTTCAATCCATACCAATACAATTTTTAAAACACGCACCACATCGACCAAATTTATACGAATCGACGACCACCAATCTCTACCTCGAAATCATGAGCATGACCATATTACGACCTACCGCCAAAACATTTCAACCACATCTATATAATTTATTAATCAAGTCAATCGAGAGCGACATGCATCGGCTCACCATAAACAAACCCAATCGACGTTTGCAAGAACGACGGTGATTCCGATTTGTGCATCGCTACAAACATCGACGAGCGTCGAGCGGCTTGCCTTCTTCTCCACGCCAAACACGGGGTTCCTCTCCTCCACAAAACAAAACAAAGCAGCACACATTCATGATTAATCATAGGAAAATAACGTCGATGCGGAATCGAGCAAGGAGCGTCGCGGTCTCACCGGGGCGAACGACGACGGCGGCGGGGCTGCGCAAAAACAGCAAACCACCGACGGGCATCACGGCGTGCTGCTCACTGCGCAATAAAACAGCAAGCCGGCAGCGCGCGGAGCCGTCGGGGCTGCTGCACATTTTGTCGAGCACCCAGCAAGCATCAATGGCGCAGGCGCAGCAGCACACACGCAGGAAGGAAACCGAGTCGCAAGGCATGGAGGGAATGCTCCACGACATCTGCTGCAGCGCGCCATGGGAGAGGGCTGCGTCTGCGAGGAGAGGCGGGGCGAGCTGCTGCTGTGTCCTGCCGTGAGGGAGATGGAGCTGAGCTCCCTGTTTGCTGCGCGCCGTGGACAGCAGGGGAGGAAGAAGACCCGGCTGCTGTTGCGCGAGGGAGAACGAGCAGGGGAAGAGAAGGGGCATCGGCATGAAGTAGGGAGCTGCACGGCTGAAAAAAAAAGGGCGCCATGGGAGGTGGAGCTCCTGCTGCTTTCTATGGAAAAAGGTAGGGCGCAGGGGAGAGGAGCCAAGCTCCATGCTTGCTGCCGCTGCGCGAGGGAAGCCGGAGAGGAGGGCGCCATGGGGAGCTGCTGCGTCGCCAGGACATGGACCTCGCCGAGGTCGGTCCAAGAAGCTCCAGCGCGCAGGGGAGAAAGGCTCCCTGCTGCAGCCGCTCTCCAGGAGGAGGAGCAGGGAGGACGCTCGACCTGCAACAGAGGGGCGCCGCGTCGGGTACCGGCAGCTTGAGCTCGGCCATGGGAAAGGGGCGTCCGCGCCATGGCTGGAAATGGAGCTGCCGTGGGGAAGAAGAGGGTGGCGTGGGGGAGATGGCTGATGGCGGCTAGGGGTAGGGAGTGGTAATTTCCTCCAACTTGCAAGGGGAGACCTCATATTTATAGACAAGGAATGGCTAGGGTTTCAAATGGGCTAAACGGGCTGGGCTGGATTCGGCCCAAAACACTTAATCGAGCTGCGCTAAAATATTTCTCGGAATAAAAATGCTTCTGCGGAATCCGTCTGTACGCAGAAACAGAGCGAAATAGAGTTCTGACGAACGGACGATTGAGCGATCAATTCGGCCGAGGGTTGGATTTGAATTCGCTCGGAAATAATTCCCTACACGTGATTTGAAAATAAATCGTCTTGAGATACGGCCAGCTTTCGGATTTTTGATTGAAGGAGACAAACCGCGACATTTAAAAATCGTCGCCGATGTTGATTTTTTTTTTAAATCGGATTGGATACCGAGATATTAAGACGAATCAGATAAGAATTTATTTGAGGACAACCCATTGGAGATTCCGCTTTTGAAATTTTCTCGCGCACTATTTTAGAAATAAATGTTTCTCTCAAATTTTGATCGGCTTTGGATTTTTAGTCGGAGAAGGCGAATAGTGACATTTTAAAATCGCTGTCGATACGGGGTTTTTGAATTCGGTTCGGACATGAGATATTTGGCCGAGTCGGATAAAATTGATTAGAGGACGGCATATCGAGTATTCCGTCTGAGAGTACGGATCCAGATAAAATAGTCGGGCATCCGTCGAAGTCTGAGGAATTGGATTTGGGCACAGCTCGACTAGCAACTGTCGAGCGTTTGATTACATGAGCTTTAGACGAGATTTATAAATCGAGATTGAGTATCGAGTTTTGCATCTGTGCCAAGAATTAAAAGTTTTAACACGCTCCAAAATTGGCTGTTTCTCGCGATCGATTAACTTTGAATTCGGTGAACTCCCAAGAGAAAGCCTGATAAACAGAGATAGACATGATCGAGAAATAGAAATTTTCACTGAGCATTCAAGATTAGGATAATTCTTCCGACATAACCCGAAATAGACACCTGGGGTGTCACAGCCTTCCCCCCTTAAAAGGAATCTCGTCCCGAGATTCGAATGAGGATCTTCAAGGGTGGAGAAGCATGTAACTCCCAGACTGATGATAGATGCCAATTCATAAGATGTCATCAGATGGATATGGAAGATAGATTTGGACAGAATATCGCGACATATCGAGACAAAATGTAGCGATCACTCTGAGAGAATGTCCACAAAAGATAGCACACCAGCATAGTCTTGTAACGGATCACGACTATTAACCACGATACCATCGCGTGCCGAGCAGCTCAACCAGGTGTGCACCATAGTAGGCTCTCGGTTTCGTCGCGGCACCATCAGTCGTTAGTCATGACACCATTACTAAACGTAACCAATGAAAAATTCACTTGGCATAATTAGATGGAGCCCATGAGAGTATGGCTCAGAAAAATAAGATCATGACAGGAGTTGAAACATAGATTTTTGGCAAAAGAGCATCACATGAGAATTTTTCTTCCACTCAGAGAACTATTTTATGATCAACATGGAGATTATCAGATCAGATATTAGCACGAGATTTGATATGAGGATGAACCGACCATGAGATCAAAATAGATTGTTGAGCTTTTAGAGACATGAGAGAACCAAGGACAACAGCGAAATCCATTAATCCACATGGATATGCCATTTAAAGATAAGGTTGGCAAAAACAACGTCATGATGCCTAGAGAAAGAGCATCGGAAAGACTAGAAATGAGAGATTAGATTGATCGACATCCGATACTTGAGAATGGGTTATAGCGGATAACCAGATAACAGGGCAGAATCATAGGGGATCCAGAGATTTGGATGATAAGGCCATGACACGATTCATAAAGGTAAAGGTTACCAGATTCGGACAAAGGAGAGGTAGGCAAATAGGACCAGCTAGGATGATCAACAGAAATGCTATGAAGTTTTAGGGGCAAGGATTTATGGAAAGAAACATGGCTTGGTCATGGTTTGCGCAACTAGACACCAACAACAAATATATTTTTTTTGACACAAGTGCACAAGGAGACTTGGGTTGGTCTAGCGGTCAAGCTATGGGGGTCTATAAGTTGTGCAGGTGTAACTTCAACGGTAAAACACTCAAGGGCTAGAAAACATGGGGGTTTACAAGTTGTGTAGGTGTAAATTCAAGTGTAAAACACACAAGGGCTAGAAACACCAAAACAAGCACATGAAATTTTTTTTAAAAGGTTTTACTTGCTAACCACAAGGTTGTTTGGAGTGGGGGGTTCTATTGGCTAGTTATGGGCAAAAAGGTTGAACAACTACAACATTCCCTAGATAGCAAGACAAGAGAAGCACATAACACAACCTAGTCAAGACTATCATGGCACATAGGATAAGACAATATTTTTTTTTGCAGTTCATAGCATTACATCACATTATTCACAAGTTCATATTATTGGAATAGAGGTGAGAGAAGCATGTTGATGCACAAGAAACAATTATGCGACAATCATGATGCATGCTCATTCTAGTCGTCTTCTCAGACCAAACTAATTTTTCGGATGCTTGCTATAGCATCCTTATTAATAGTAGTAGTAGCCTTTATGGCCTAAATAACTAGCCACCTAGCTACCCATCTATTTCCTAAGGCTTCACGTCCTAGGTCTATCCTTATCGTCCTGATATCTATCCAACTTTGGTTTCTAAGCAAGTTTTACTTTAGAAAAGGTTGGTAATCATGACTTATTGACTTCTCTGTACTGGTATTCGCTCCGATACCAGTTGTGGCGGAACCGCCCGAATTATTCCAACTTAAGTGCCTAAGTCCCGCCTTAGAGGCTAGACCACACTTAAATAGGAATAAACCGTCAGTCCCTCGGATCTAGTCCGATAAAGCCACTTAACCAGGATCGAATACCACTAGCTCACACGAAGGTGAGGCACAGAGAAATACAATAAAACATAATACCACAGATTTAATAAATATCATTAGTGATTACATTATTGGAGTTTCAGAAATAATAACCATAAATTTTAATGCAGCGGAAATAACTAACGGAGAAAACTGAGTAACATGGCGAAGCCTGGCCACGCTACTCCTCCTGGTCCTCTCCTGCGGAAGCAATAACCCACTTGACTGTCTGTCCCGGTGGCAGGGACGAAAGCCAAGTCACACCATCAACCAAACATCCTAAGAAGTACCTGCAAAAATTATGCCACAAGCAAGGCTGAGTATACTAATACTCAGCTAGACTTACCCGGTGTGAGGAGTCTACTCCTCTACCTATAGACATGCAGCTGTTTGGCTGTGGGGTTTGGTTGCCAAAAGCACTAGCTGAGTTTGTAAATCAAGTTTTAGCTTTGTCAAGTTTAAGTGTGACTCTCTTAAGGCTAAATGTGTACTATCTACTCATACATGGTATCAAACATATTTAGCAATCAACATCTTGTGTCAACTCATCATATTTCCACTTGTTACTCAATGCAATACAATGGATCAAGCAGTCTCATTAGCTGCGAGAAGCAGACGATTCGAATCGAGTTTTTATCCTTGCAAGGTAAACCTAAACACACGACATGCAGGGGCACTCCGTCCCCACACATATCAACCGTCCCCATCGATTCCCTGGCAACAGAAAGGGGCTCACCGCCTTGGCGTACAATGCCTCACTGACCCCGACTGGCCGTCGTGCAGTGACCGCACTTGTACCCACCATAACCGGAATGGGAGACCTCGTCTCAGGTCGCGTGAGGAGGGCAATCTGCGGGCAGGTTCACTCAGGTACTAGGCTTACCGATTTACCATATTTCTCGGTATGTGTTTAGTACGTTCAAACGCTTGACACAGGTATCCGCACGTTAATCCTTATTCCATTTTCCATCTCGTGGACAACCAATCCCCATGGATTGTTGTCCACCAACTAGTATCATGACATTGTGAAAGTGGGTACAATCAATTTCCTGATCTCGCGTGAGTGCTAGAAAAATCACTCGTCTTCTACCGAGATCCTAATTAAATAAAGCAACTACTCGACCTGTCATACTAGTATTCATCTCAAAAGGATTCCTGAGATCATGCAACTAGGGTTTCAAACAATTCCTACACCTAAGTGCACAATCAATCCTACAATCATTAAGTGAAGTAAAATAGCATAAATAACAGGTTATGCATAAAACCGGGGCTTGCCTTAATTTAACACTTAGACAGTGTTTGCCGGGTGGCACTCGCTTGGCGAGCATCCACTGGTTATGTCCATTCTTCAGGTCGTCCACCAACGGCATCTTGTGGTTGGCACCACACCACTGGCACGATCGTCATCTCTCGGTCCTATATGAGGTGCAAGATGCATATGTATGAATATAATGAAAAGTTATTACAAGATATACAAATACACGGTAGCGACCCAACACTAAATTGTAAGACACCGCAAACAACCACGTGTTAGAATTAGATATCTACACTTCATCGAGCGTACAACATCAACACCACCGGAAGGACGACGATTAACACCTATAACTAACCAACGCAACACGACATCACAAGTGCAAGCATTTATTTAATTGCTATGACTTTTCGTTAGTTCTTATATGAATCACACAAAAGCATCCCAACACAAGTTTAATAGAGGACCTATGCATCAATGTCGATAGACTCCTTTATCACAATCAACTACAGCAAGAAACATACAAAACATGACACACGTGCATTATTAAGCTTGGTCATGGCAAGTCTACATTACTTAAGAGCAAACTACACATTTTTAGCGACAAGGGGGAACTAAACAATCAAAAGCGCACTAGCAGAATTTTTGGACAGCAATACAACAGTCAATTGTTTCAGTCATAACTCACAATATATTTACTCAAAAATAGTAAACTAGGACTTTATAGAAAGCTGGAAAAGTGCTTTACAACTTTGGTATTGTCATCACAGCATGATTAAACACTTAGCAAGGTCAAAAGGTGTTAACACAACAGCGCTGTCCAGATTTGGACAGATTCAGACTTGTGACTTTAAAAATTCATAACTGAAGATTCAGACATCCAAACGAATTGATCCTAGACTTTATGGAAATATAATAAAATGGTCTACAAATTATTTATAAACATCTCTGGCTGGTTTAACATGTATCAAGGGTGAAATACACTATGAAGGCTGTACTGTCCAGAACTGGACAGATTCAGTCTTCAGACTTTAAACATCCATAACTTAAACTTTAGACCACCAAAAATAGTGATCCAAGACTTTTTGGAAAGCTTGGCAATTGCACTACATAACTTTTATAATCACTAAGAAGTGATTCTGTGCTTAACTGAATCAAACAACGCAGTTTTCAAAATCTGTTCTAACGGTGGACAGAACACAACAACCAAGTTGTAAAATTCATAACTCTTAAACCGTCAGGCCTTTAGTTATGAAATTTTAACACAAGCAAGATAAGAAAAGCATCTATAACTTTCTTATAACGACCATGAACAGATTGCAACATTAAATTGAGAAAACAATGCAGTTTCTGAAATCTGTACAGAATTTGGACAGATTCAGTTACTGAATTTGTAAAAAGCATAACTCCTAAACTGTCAGACCTATGGCTGTCAAATTTTAACACCAGCAAGATAATAAAGTTGTCCACAATTTTCTCGTGACCACCAATCACTGATTTCAACATTAACTTAAGCAACCATTGCAATTTCTGAAATCTGTTCAGAAATTCGACAGATTCAGGTGCTGGGCTTGTGAAAAGCACAACTGCTAAACGATCAGGTTTATGGCTGTCAAATTTTAGTACAATCAAGATAATCATGTTATCTACAACTTTTCTATAGCACATATCTAGAGAAAACACAATTTAGCTCATCAAACATACAACACACCGAAAACAGTACGTGCAGTCCAAAACAGCGATTAATAAATTTCAGCTTCTATTTTCTTCAAAAATCACCATGTTCTAGCGATTGGAATTACTCTAACACTTTACCGTTTGTTAGAGTTAAAACAATCAAATTAGGATCTACCAGTCGACTTACAAATTTTTATACAAGTTATTACGTGCGTTAGGACTACCATCCACAATAAATCAATGCATTCACCACAAACTTCAATCCATACCAATACAATTTTTAAAACACGCACCACATCGACCAAATTTATACGAATCGACGACCACCAATCTCTACCTCGAAATCATGAGCATGACCATATTACGACCTACCGCCAAAACATTTCAACCACATCTATATAATTTATTAATCAAGTCAATCGAGAGCGACATGCATCGGCTCACCATAAACAAACCCAATCGACGTTTGCAAGAACGACGGTGATTCCGATTTGTGCATCGCTACAAACATCGACGAGCGTCGAGCGGCTTGCCTTCTTCTCCACGCCAAACACGGGGTTCCTCTCCTCCACAAAACAAAACAAAGCAGCACACATTCATGATTAATCATAGGAAAATAACGTCGATGCGGAATCGAGCAAGGAGCGTCGCGGTCTCACCGGGGCGAACGACGACGGCGGCGGGGCTGCGCAAAAACAGCAAACCACCGACGGGCATCACGGCGTGCTGCTCACTGCGCAATAAAACAGCAAGCCGGCAGCGCGCGGAGCCGTCGGGGCTGCTGCACATTTTGTCGAGCACCCAGCAAGCATCAATGGCGCAGGCGCAGCAGCACACACGCAGGAAGGAAACCGAGTCGCAAGGCATGGAGGGAATGCTCCACGACATCTGCTGCAGCGCGCCATGGGAGAGGGCTGCGTCTGCGAGGAGAGGCGGGGCGAGCTGCTGCTGTGTCCTGCCGTGAGGGAGATGGAGCTGAGCTCCCTGTTTGCTGCGCGCCGTGGACAGCAGGGGAGGAAGAAGACCCGGCTGCTGTTGCGCGAGGGAGAACGAGCAGGGGAAGAGAAGGGGCATCGGCATGAAGTAGGGAGCTGCACGGCTGAAAAAAAAAGGGCGCCATGGGAGGTGGAGCTCCTGCTGCTTTCTATGGAAAAAGGTAGGGCGCAGGGGAGAGGAGCCAAGCTCCATGCTTGCTGCCGCTGCGCGAGGGAAGCCGGAGAGGAGGGCGCCATGGGGAGCTGCTGCGTCGCCAGGACATGGACCTCGCCGAGGTCGGTCCAAGAAGCTCCAGCGCGCAGGGGAGAAAGGCTCCCTGCTGCAGCCGCTCTCCAGGAGGAGGAGCAGGGAGGACGCTCGACCTGCAACAGAGGGGCGCCGCGTCGGGTACCGGCAGCTTGAGCTCGGCCATGGGAAAGGGGCGTCCGCGCCATGGCTGGAAATGGAGCTGCCGTGGGGAAGAAGAGGGTGGCGTGGGGGAGATGGCTGATGGCGGCTAGGGGTAGGGAGTGGTAATTTCCTCCAACTTGCAAGGGGAGACCTCATATTTATAGACAAGGAATGGCTAGGGTTTCAAATGGGCTAAACGGGCTGGGCTGGATTCGGCCCAAAACACTTAATCGAGCTGCGCTAAAATATTTCTCGGAATAAAAATGCTTCTGCGGAATCCGTCTGTACGCAGAAACAGAGCGAAATAGAGTTCTGACGAACGGACGATTGAGCGATCAATTCGGCCGAGGGTTGGATTTGAATTCGCTCGGAAATAATTCCCTACACGTGATTTGAAAATAAATCGTCTTGAGATACGGCCAGCTTTCGGATTTTTGATTGAAGGAGACAAACCGCGACATTTAAAAATCGTCGCCGATGTTGATTTTTTTTTTAAATCGGATTGGATACCGAGATATTAAGACGAATCAGATAAGAATTTATTTGAGGACAACCCATTGGAGATTCCGCTTTTGAAATTTTCTCGCGCACTATTTTAGAAATAAATGTTTCTCTCAAATTTTGATCGGCTTTGGATTTTTAGTCGGAGAAGGCGAATAGTGACATTTTAAAATCGCTGTCGATACGGGGTTTTTGAATTCGGTTCGGACATGAGATATTTGGCCGAGTCGGATAAAATTGATTAGAGGACGACATATCGAGTATTTCGTCTGAGAGTACGGATCCAGATAAAATAGTCGGGCATCCGTCGAAGTCTGAGGAATTGGATTTGGGCACAGCTCGACTAGCAACTGTCGAGCGTTTGATTACATGAGCTTTAGACGAGATTTATAAATCGAGATTGAGTATCGAGTTTTGCATCTGTGCCAAGAATTAAAAGTTTTAACACGCTCCAAAATTGGCTGTTTCTCGCGATCGATTAACTCTGAATTCGGTGAACTCCCAAGAGAAAGCCTGATAAACAGAGATAGACACGATCGAGAAATAGAAATTTTCACTGAGCATTCAAGATTAGGATAATTCTTCCGACATAACCCGAAATAGACACATGGGGTGTCACACTCTCCCCCCTTCGCGTTCCGCCTCGCGCTGACCCATCTGGGCTAGGGCACGCGGCGACGATTTACTCGTCGGTCTAGGGACCCCCCCGGGTTTCAAAACACCGACAGTTGGCGTGCTAGGTAGGGGCCTGCTGCGTGTTGACGAACAGCTTCCCGTCAAGCTCTAGATGGGCAGTCTCCAGCAACCTCTCCAACCCGGGACAGTGCTCCGTTTCGGGAGTCTTGAGTTCATGTCCCTCGACGGCAGCTACGACATGATACTCCTTCCCCCACCGCGCGACAGCGACAATGGCGGTCGACAACCCGCCCGCCGGTGGGGAAATCGACGACGCCTTCCCCACGTGGTGGAAGGACGACATTCGGGCTTGTCCCGTCCCCTCCCCCGCCGACGGAGGAGGAGGCGAGGCAACCAAGGCCAAGCGGGAGGCGGCACCTCGTTGGCTGTCGAGCGAGTCGACGGCGCCGGCGCCCCAACGGAGAGCACGTCGGGCATCGACCTTGCGTCTGAGACGAAGACGAACGCCGTCTCCCCACAACACACCAACCTCAAGCAAACGGACGACGCCAGCACGCTCGCGAAGGACTTGATGGGCGTCACCCTCGTACCTGAGACGACGGTGCAGTCAGTCCCTGACGTGACTTCGTCACCGCCCGTCGACCAAAAGGTACCGACCGATTCCCATCTCACGCCTTTTGGATTCGGCCTCGACCCGCCAAGCAACTCCGCTTCGGTGGACATTCTCATAGAGGCAAGTCCAAACCCTCTGGGGTATCGTGTGCGGTCACCCTAGGACCGGCTGACGGCCGCCTCGACCTACGGGCCCTCAGGGTCCAAGGAAGAGGGCGAGCCCGATTTCTGTTGGGATTTCTCCGGACTTGGTAACCCCAGTGCCGTGCGGGACTTCATGACCGCATGCGACTACTGCCTTTCCGACTGTTCCGACGGTAGCCGCAGCCTCGACGACGAGGACTGCGGCCCAAGTCGCGAATGTTTCCACGTCGATCTAGGGGGTCCCGGCGAAGGCAACCATCTTGGTATGCCGGAGAACGGTGATCCCCCTAGGCCCGTGCCTCGCGTTGACATCCTTCGGGAGCTAGTTGTGGTCCCCGTCCCGGCGAGGGGGCCTGACCCACAGCTCGAGCAAGTCCGCGAGATGCAAGCCAGGCTCGACGAGGGAGCAGGAACGCTTGTGCCGATCCGCTGGGACATCGGGCAGGAATGGGCGGGCCAACCTCTGGCCGGAGAAGCACGTCATCTCCCCCAGGGCATCCAGCACCGCATCGCCGACGACGTCAGGGTAAGGCCGCCACCGGTTTCCAGTGGAGTCGGCCAAAACCTAGCCGCAGCGGTAATACTTCTCCACGCGATGCCGGAGCCATCAACCACCAAGGGGCGGCGTATCCAGGGAGAGCTCAAGAATCTCCTGGAGGACGCCGCGGTCCGACGGGCCGAAAGCTCCGCCTCCCAAAGGCAGGGGTACCCCTCGGAACATCGCGCCGTGACTTCCCGATTCATACGGGAAGCCTCGGTCCACACCGGGCGCACGTGCAACACAGCGCCTGCGGCCTCGGGTCGCCTCGGCAACAAGCACCACCACCACAGCCGTCATGCCCACCTCGACGAGAGGGTGCGCCGAGGCTACCACCCTAGGCATGGGGGACGCTATGACAGCGGGGAGGATCAGAGTCCTTCGCTCGAACCACCCGGTCCGCGGCTTTCAGTCGCGCCATACGACGGGCGCCGTTCCCGACCCGGTTTCGAACCCCGACTACTATCACAAAGTACTCGGGGGAAACGAGACCGGAACTATGGCTCGCGGACTATCTGCTGGCCTGCCAACTGGGTGGAACGGACGATGCTAATCTCATCATCCGCAACCTCCCCCTGTTCCTCTCCGACACCGCTCGAGCCTGGCTGGAGCACCTGCCTCCGGGGCAGATCTCCAACTGGGACAACCTGGTCCAAGCCTTCGCCGGCAATTTCCAAGGCACGTACGTGCGCCCTGGAAACTCCTGGGATCTCCGAAGCTGCCGCCAGCAGCCGGGAGAGACTCTCCAGGACTACATCCGGCGATTCTCGAAGCAGCGCACCGAGCTGCCCAATGTCACCGATTCGGATGTCATCGGCGCGTTCCTCGCCGGCACCAACTGCCGCGACCTGGTGAGCAAGCTGGGTCGCAAGACCCCCACCAGGGCGAGCGAGCTGATGGACATTGCCACCAAGTTCGCCTCTGGCCAGGAGGCAGTTGAGGCCATCTTCTGAAAGGACAAGCAGCCCCAGGGCCGCCCATCGGAAGATGTTCCCGAGGCGTCAACTCAGCGCGGCACCAAGAAGAAAGGCAAGAAGAAGTCGCAAGCGAAACGTGACGCCGCCAACGTGGACCTTGTCGCCGCCACCGAGTACAAGAACCCTCGGAAACCTCTGGGAGGTGCCAACCTCTTCGACAAGATGCTCAAGGAGTCGTGCCCCTATCATCAGGGGCCCGTCAAGCACACCCTTGAGGAGTGTGCCATGCTTCGACGCCACATTCACAAGGTCGGGCCACCCGCGGAGGGTGGCAAGGCCCTCGACGATGCTAAGAAGGAAGATCGCGAGGCAGGAGAGTTCCCCGAGGTCCGCGACTGCTTCATGATCTACGGTGGGCAAGTGGCAAACGCCTTGGCTCGGCGCCGCAAGCAAGAGCGTCGGGAGGTCTGCTCGGTAAAGGTGGCGGCGCTAGTCTACCTAGACTGGTCCGACAAGCCCATCACCTTCGACCAGGTCGACCATCCAGACCACGTGCCGAGCCCGGGGAAATACCCGCTCGTTGTCGACCCCATCATCGGCAACGTCAGGCTCACCAAGGTACTCATGGACGGAGGCAGCAGCCTCAACATCATCTACGCCGAGACCCTCGGGCTCCTGCGGATCGATCTATCCTCGGTCCGGGCGGGCGCTGCGCCTTTCCACGGGATCATTCCCGGGAAGCGCGTCCAACCCCTCGGACAACTCGATCTACCCGTCTGCTTCGGGACGCCCTCCAACTTTCGAAGGGAGACCCTCACGTTCGAAGTGGTCGGGTTTCGAGGAACCTACCACGTAGTGCTGGGGAGGCCATGCTACGCCAAGTTCATGGCCGTCCCCAACTACACCTACCTCAAGCTCAAGATGCCGGGCCCCAACGGGGTCATCACCGTCGGGCCCACGTACCGACACGCGTACGAATGCGACGTGGAGTGCGTGGAGTACGACGGCGCCCTCGCCGAGTCCGAGGCCCTCATCGCCGACCTGGAGAGCCTCTCTAGGGAGGCGCCCGACATGAAGCGCCACGCCGGCAACTTTGAGCCAGCGGAGACGGTCAAGTCCGTCCCTCTCGACCTCTGCAACGACGCCTCCAAGCAGATCCGGATCGGCTCCGAGCTCGACCCCAAATAAGAAGCAGTGCTCGTCGACTTTCTCCGCGCAAACGCCGACGTTTTCGTGTGGAGTCCCTCGGACATGCCCGGCATACCGAGGGAAGTCGCCAAACACTCGCTGGATATCCGAGCTGGAGCCCGACCCGTGAAGCAGCCTCTGCGCCGATTCGACGAAGAAAAGCGAGGAGATCCACAAGCTAATGGCGGCAGGGTTCATCAAAGAGGTATTCCATCCCGAATGGCTTGCCAACCCTGTGCTTGTGAGAAAGAAAGGGGGGAAATGGCGGATGTGTGTAGACTACACTGGTCTAAACAAAGCATGTCCGAAAGTTCCCTACCCTCTGCCTCGCATCGATCAAATCATGGATTCCACTGCTGGGTGCGAAACCCTGTCTTTCCTCGATGCCTACTCAGGGTATCACCAGATCAGGATGAAAGAGTCCGACCAGCTCGCGACTTCTTTCATCACACCCTTCGGCATGTACTGCTATGTTACCATGTGGTTTGGTTTGAGGAATGCGGGTGCAACGTACCAGCGATGCATGAACCATGTGTTCGGTGAACACATCGGCCGAACGGTCGAGGCCTACGTCGATGACATCGTAGTCAAGACGAGGAAAGCCTCCGACCTCCTTTCCGACCTTGAGGTGACATTCCGATGTCTCAAGGCGAAAGGCGTGAAGCTCAATCCCAAAAAGTGTGTCTTCGGGGTTCACCGAGGCATGCTCTTAGGGTTCATCGTCTCCGAGCGGGGCATCGAGGCCAACCCGGAGAAGATCGCAGCCATCACCAGCATGGGGCCCATCAAGGACTTGAAAGGCGTACAGAGGGTCATGGGATGCCTCACGGCTCTGAGCCGTTTCATCTCGCGCCTCGGCGAAAGAGGCCTGCCTCTATACCGCCTCTTAAGGAAGGTCGAGTGCTTCGCTTGGACCCCTGAGGCCGAGGAAGCCCCCGGGAACCTGAAGGCGCTCCTCACGAACGCGCCCATCTTGGTGCCCCCCGCTGCCGGAGAAGCCCTCTTGATCTACGTCGCCGCGACCACTCAGGTGGTTAGCGTCGCGATTGTGGTTGAGAGACGAGAAGAAGGGCATGCATTGCCCGTCCAGAGGCCAGTCTACTTCATCAGTGAGGTACTGTCCGAGACCAAAATCCGCTACCCACAAATCCAGAAGCTGCTGTACGCGGTGATCCTGACGCGGCGGAAGTTGCGACACTACTTCGAGTCTCATCCGGTAACTGTGGTGTCATCCTTCCCCCTGGGGGAGATCATCCAGTACCGAGAGGCCTCGGGTAGAATTGCAAAGTGGGCGGTGGAAATCATGGGCGAGACGATCTCGTTCGCCCCTCGGAAGGCCATCAAGTCCTAGGTCTTAGCGGACTTCGTGGCTGAATGGGTCGACACCCAGCTCCCAACAGCTCCAATCCAACCGGAGCTCTGGACCATGTTTTTCGACGGGTCGTTGATGAAGACGGGGGCCGGCGTGGGCCTGCTCTTCATCTCGCCCCTCGGGAAGCATCTACGCTACGTGCTACGCCTCCACTTCCCGGCGTCCAACAACGTGGCTGAGTATGAGGCTCTGGTAAACGGGTTGTGAATTGCCATCGAGCTAGGGGTCCGACGCCTCGACGCTCGCGGTGACTCGTAGCTCGTCATTGACCAAGTCATGAAGAACTCCCACTGCCGCGACCCGAAGATGGAAGCCAACTGCGATGAGGTTCGGCGCCTGGAAGACAAGTTCTACGGGCTCGAGCTCAACCACATCGCCCGACGCTACAACGAGACTGCGGACGAGCTGGCTAAAATAGCCTCGGGGCGAACAATGGTTCCCCCGGACGTATTCTCCCGAGACCTGCATCAACCCTCCGTCAAGACCGACGACACGCCCGAGCCCGAGGAGGCCTCGGCCCAGTCCGAGGTACCCTTGGCACAGTCCGAGGTACCCTCGGCTCAGCCCGAGGCACCCTCGGCCCCCGAAGGTGAGGCACTGCGCGTCGAGGGGGAGCAGAGCGAGGTCACGCCTAATCAAAACTGGCAGACCCCATACCTGCAGTATCTCCACCGAGGAGAGCTACCCCTCGACCAAGCCGAAGCTCGGCGAGTGGCGTGGCACGCCAAGTCTTTCGTCTTGCTAGGAGATGGGAAGGAGCTCTACCACCACAGCCCCTCGGGCATCCTCCAGCGATGCATTTCCATCACCGAAGGTCAGGAGCTCTTACAAGAGATACACTCGGGGGCTTGCGGCCATCACGCAGCACCTCGAACCCTTGTTGGAAACGCCTTCCGACAAGGTTTCTACTGGCCGACGGCGGTGGCCGACGCCACTAGAATTGTCCGCACCTGCGAAGGGTGTCAGTTCTACGCAAGGCAGACCCACCTGCCCGCTCAGGCTCTGCAGACCATACCCATCACCTGGTCGTTTGCTGTGTGGGGTCTGGACCTAGTCGGCCCCTTGTAGAAGGCACCCGGGGGCTACACGCACCTGCTGGTCGCCATCGACAAATTCTCCAAGTGGATCGAGGTCCGACCCCTAAACAGCATCAGGTCCGAACAGGCGGTGGCGTTCTTCACAAACATCATCCATCGCTTTGGGGTCCCGAACTCCATCATCACCGACAACAGCACCCAGTTCACCGGCAGAAAGTTCCTGGACTTCTGCGAGGATCACCACATCCGGGTGGACTGGGCCGCCATGGCTCACCCCATGACGAATGGGCAGGTAGAACGTGCCAACGGCATGATTCTGCAAGGACTCAAGCCTCGGATCTACAACGACCTCAACAAGTTCGGCAAGCGATGGATGAAGGAGCTCCCCTCGGTGGTCTAGAGTCTGAGGACAACGCCGAGCCGAGCCACGGGCTTCACACCGTTCTTTCTAGTCTATGGGGCCGAGGCCATCTTGCCCACAGACTTAGAATACGGTTCCCCGAGGACGAGGGCCTACGCCGACCAAAGCAATCGAGCTAATCGAGAAGACTCACTGGACCAGCTGGAGGAGACTCGGGACACGGCCTTACTACACTCGGCGCGGTACCAGCAGTCCCTGCGACGCTACCACGCCCGAGGGGTTCGGTCCCAAGACCTCCGGGTGAGCGACCTGGTGCTTCGGCTGCGACAAGATGCCCGAGGGCGGTATCAGCTCACGTCTCCCTGGGAAGGGCCGTTCGTCATCGCCAAGGTTCTGAAGCCCGGAACATACAAGTTGGCCAACAGTCAAGGCGAGGTCTACAGCAACGCTTCGAACATCCAACAGCTACGTCGCTTCTACCCTTAAGATGCTTCCAAGTTATTCGTACACCCCATTCACACACAAAGTCTGGTCGTCAAGGAAGGGTCAGCCTTGCCTCGACAAAGCCCGACCCTCCCTCGGGGGCTAGAAGGGGGGAACCCCTCTGCGTCGAAATTTTCCTCGAAAAAAGAAAAAAATCTTTCCTGCCAGAATGCCTTTCGTGCTTTTCGACTACTTCGAAAGTGGATCCTGAAAACGACGGAGTACACGTAAGTAGCCAAGGCTGATAGAGCCGAGGGACTCCTACGCCTCCGGGATACGGATACCTCACTCATCACCTTCTGCGATAAGTAACTCGCGCTCGGATAAGTGATTCCGCGGATCGAACAAGTCTTCACGCTCGAAAGCTTCTCTGCCGGAACGGTTTTTTCGGGCCTTCTCGATTGCGTCGGTGACAGAACCCTATGGACGAGTAAGAGTGCGTGTAAGCAGCAAGGCCGACCGAGCCGAGGGATTCCTACACCTCCAGGATACGAATACCTCACTCATCACCTTCCGTGAAAAGCAACTCTCGCTCGCACAAACAATTCTGTTACCGACAAATAAGTCCGGATACTCGAAACAAGAGGAAAAGAAATGCAGCTTTACAACACGACGATAGTGTGTTTGGGCCTCGGCGGCCGCAGAAAACATACACACGCTACAAGACAACCCGATCCTGCAGGCTCGGACGTCGACACTTGAAGGGGGCAGCAGCACCCTCGGCGTCAACTATGTGGCAGAACCACCCGAATTGTTCCAGCTTAAGTGCCTAAGTCACGCCTCAAGGGCCGTGACACACTTAAATCGGAATAACCCGTCAGTCCTTCAGATCTAGTCTGATAGAGCCACTTAACCAGGATCAAATTCCACAATCTCACTCGAAGGTGAGTCACAGAAGAAATACAATAAAACAGGGAACCTCAAATTAAGTACTGAATTATTACATAAATCGGAGTTCTTGAGTAGCAAATAAAGTTCATAAAGTAAAGTGCAGCGGATAATCGATGTCGTCGGTAATGAGGAAATGGGCAAGGCCTAGCCCACTACTCCTCATGCTCCTCTCCTGCCGGAGCAACATCCCACTCGACCGTCCAACCCGGTGGCAGGGTGGTAGGCCAAGTCACACCATCAACCATTTCCTGAATGGTACCTGCAAAAATGGTGCCACAAGCAAGGCTGAGTATACTAATACTCAGCTAGACTTAACCGGTGTGAGGAGTCTACTCCTCTACCTCTAGACTATGCAGCTGTTTGGCTGAGAGGTTTGGTTTGCCAAAAGCACTAGCTGTTTCTAAAATCAATTTTTTTAGCTTTTCAATTTCTACCATCATTAACTTAGCTATATTTGCTCCTTCTAAGCATACATGGTAACAATCAATTAGTTCAATCAACAAGTTATCTCATGTAACCACATTTCACTTCTTACTCGATGCAGTACAAGGAATCAAGCAGTCTCATTAGCTGTGAGAAGCAGACGATTCGAATCGAGTTTTAACCTTGCAAGGTAAACCTAAACACACGACATGTCAGGGTACTCCGACCCTGCACATGACAACCGTCCCCATCGATTCCCCGTTCGCGTCCAGGCCTCACCGCCTTGGCATACA
The DNA here is from genome assembly GCA_029449295.1 of Zea luxurians. NCBI lineage: Eukaryota > Viridiplantae > Streptophyta > Magnoliopsida > Poales > Poaceae > Zea > Zea luxurians. Next base: position 47,077,778 of record JAOPSE010000023.1, read on the forward strand.
ATGCTCCACTGACCCCGGCTGCCGCCGTGCAGTGACCGCACTTGTACCCACCATAGCTAGCATGGGAGACCCAGTCTCAGGTCGCATGAGGGATAAAGTCCGCGCCCGGCTTCAATCAGGTACTAGGTTTACCGGTTACCATTTTTCCCGGCATGTGCTTAGTACGTTCAAAAGCTTGACTCAGGTATCCACACATTAATCCTTAATTCATTTTCCCGTCTCATAGACAAGGCATCCTCCCTGGATCCAAGTCCATAGACCAACATATATGCCATTATCAAGATGAATACAATCAATTCCTGACCTCGCGCGAGTGCTAGAAAAATCACTCGACTTCTACCGAGATCCTGATTAGCAAGCAGCTACTCGACCTAGCATACTAGTATTCATCTCAAAAAGGAATCCTAAGTTCATGCAACTAGAGGTTTCAAGCAACTCCTATACTTAAGTGCACATTGCAATCCTACAAGCATTAAGTGTAGTAAAATAGCATAATTAATAGGTTATGCATAAAACCGGGGCTTGCCTTCAATTGCTGGGGCTGCGGGGAGATCCTCGATAGCAGCCTCTGAAGCCTGCTCCTGGTCCTCCTCTTGGACAGGTCCCTGCTCGGGGATGAGCACGTACTCTCCGTCGGCAAGATTACAATCTAATGAATGCAATGCGTAAGATATATGCATGATATGATATGTGCATTTAGAAATCACAACTTTAAAGGTGTATGATCTTTCTTGAGTTAAACAAAGTTAACTTTACTTATGTAAGACCCTTGGGTGGTATACTTGGTAAACTGGTTCAAATTTAGCTAAGGTAAGTGGTAGGTTAATTTTGGGGTTCCACTGAATCCTTTTTAAGTCTTAGGGATAAATGATAAGTACTCAAGTTAGACTTATTGAGGTGGGGATTATTTCTTCTTTCCTTTTCTTTTATTCTCTTTAATATTTTGGAGTAGGTTTGAACTACAAGTTGCTTTTATAAAATTCTAAAAATTCTGCAAAAATTACAGTGGCTTGCTACTGGTGTGTGTTTCTCTGTCTCAAAATTTGGGGATCAGAAAGTGAATAGTTTTCTCTGTACAAAATTATTAAACTCTAGGGCAGAAGGGGTGCTTTGAATTACAACTACTATTTAACAGTGGGTAATTCTTCAGAACTTATTTTTGCTGGCTTTTAGGTGTTATAACATGACTTGATACAAATTTCTAGTCATTAATACCTTTTAATTATTTTTCTATGGTTTTCTCAAGTTTCTAGCCAAATGGGTGCTTTCTACTACCACTATATTGGAAAAACATCAAACAACAGAGTTCTTATTTTTCTTGGTTATTATTTTGTGCAAGAGCAATCATTCTGAAGTTTGGCATCTTTTTGCTTAAGGGAAGGGGTGGTATGCATTATTTGAATTAAATGGCCTTTCTCTTAAATCATTAGCAATTGGTATGAGTTTGCTTCTTTTTCATGGGTTTGCATTTTTCTCTGGTAGTTTACCTCATCATGGACTTAGCTAATTTTTGGTTGCCCAATATCACATTATTTGGGGTTGTTCATGATTTAGTTGGAAAATGCCTTATTATCACTTTGTATTTATTCCCCTTGCTTAAAAAGTTGGGCTGAGGTGCTCTGTATTTCTGTAGTGGGGCTCTGGTGGTTATAAGTCCACTGGATTTTTGTTAAGCATTTTGGTTATAGTTTTGCCTCTTTAATAATTGATTTTCAGTCTTATTTAGGCTAAACAAATCATTTTAATTTAAAACTGGTCCAAATTAATGGTCTCTGTATTTTTCCTAAGTTCTCTGTTACATAAGTAAACTAGGAAAAATAATATTAATCACTGTTCATTAATTTCTAATGTCTTTCTGATTTTCTCTAAGTTTTGGACAAAACATCTTTAAATGAGAAACTACATCATAATTTCTAATGCTGGGGTTCCTACTATTTTTAAACAGTGTCTACAAGAGGTTTGATCATCTACCATTTTTCTTAAGTTCAGCACAGAAGAAAAACAAATTTTCCTTGATTAAATAAGGTTTAGTGGGTTTCTGTTTTTAATTTTAAACTCTAAAATTTTGAACAGAAAGTATAGGGTCTACTATTTTTAAATGATAGATTATAATATACAGGAGCTAGCAAAATTGGTTTGACATCTTTTGATTAGGAATTCATCAAGTTATGAATTTTACAAGTTCTCTGGTTATTTAAAAAGAATAACAGAATTGATTAAATGGAAATCCACTTTGCACTGGGGTCCCTGGCGGGTTTTCTAAGTTTTCTTCGCAAATCAGTCCTTAAGCTACTATTCACATGAGTCTCTGACATTACAGAAAACCCCTCGGGTTCTACAGATCCTAACCCGAGGTCCTTCTTCTATCTCAAACAGTAACCGCGGCGGAAGAAAGGGCGGAGGGGCTTACCGGCGGCGAGATGGCTCCGGTGAAGCGGTCGAGGACGAAGGGGAGGTCTCGGGGATCACAACGGTGTGCGGAACGCCGTCGGAGATGGCCGGAGTCGGTCGGTCCACGCGCGCAGGCGGGGATGCTCGTCGGCGGCGAGGAGACCGGCCTGGTCACGGCGAGATAGTTCAATCAAATGGGTCAGGGAGGACCACGGGGTGCCAGAGAAGACATGAGCGCAAGGAATTGGGCGGAGACTCACTGGATAGCTTGGTCCACGCGCGGCGGCGGAAGACCGAAGTCCGGTGAAGTCAATCTCGGGCCTCCGGTGAAGTCCGGCCGGGTCCGAGGGCTTGGCAAGCTTCACGGGCTACTGGCGGAGCTAGCCGAAGTGCTGGCTTTCCCAGAGGATGGCTGGAGTGGGCTGGCCACGGTGGCCGAAGCTCTGGCGGCAATGGCGGGCGGAATTGAGCTCGCCGGAGCTAAGGGAAAGTGGCTGGCCGGTGAGGGTGAGTGCGGGGCGAAGTGGGGCGCGCTTGGGAAGGCTTTATAGGCACGACGCGGTGCACGGGCGGTCGTGGACCGGCGAGTGCGCGCGGGCGTGCACTGGGAGGCGCGGTGCGCGAACGGGCGTGAACCGGGGGTGTCAGCCACGGTCGAACACGTGTTCTCGTTGCCTCTGCCCCTGTTCAAGCGCCGATTGGGAGCAAATCTTCGCGAATTTGGGCAAGATCGCTGTGAAGGATTTGTTCACCAGACCAAGCTTTGTCTTTTGTGTATGGACGACGTGCGGTTTTAGGCTAGGGACAGGGAGTTGTAGCGTCACCAAGGTGCCAGTGTCAGAATACCTGGTCCCGAGGTTAAGCTGCGCCAAAACCATGCCAAACGAATTTGGTTTGAGTTCAAACTTTCCCAGAATGTGTTCAAAGGAATTTGGCACGACTTTGATATTTGGATCTTCTGGCTTTGAGTTTTGAAAAGCAGAGAACGCAGATGATCTTTGGAAAGAGGTCTGAAATTCAGAAATTCAGAAATCTGAATTTCTCCAAGGGTTCATAGATCAAAGGCTGATTTGGGGATTTAATTGAATTATTTTGGCTAAGCCTTCTCAATCTTTCTTGTTGCTTAATAAACATACTTTAATTTTTATAATTGGCTCAACTCAAAATTTTAAACTTTTCATTGCCTTTTTTCTTATTCTCTTGAATTTTGCTCATGGGGCTTACTTAGGGTTTTTAATTAGGGTTGCACAATCATATCTTTTAAAGGACTCAATTGTTTTGATCATGACACTTTTAAGTATATACTTGGTGACTTCTTTATTACTTAAGTTATTTTGATGCTCATGCTTACTTTGGTTCACATAAAATAATGGTTCTAGGTTTGGCATTGGAGAGAAACCCTAGGTGACACTGGGGTGTCACAGCCTTCCCCCCTTAAAGGAATCTCGTCCCGAGATTCGGGCCAGAGTCCTCCCAGGGCGAAGCGAAGGGTGAGACTTATAGGAAATGGGTGATTATTGTTATTATTAGGATAAACTGCTCTTCGAATGTCATTCTCTTTGCAACTTCAGAAGGAAGTCCTTTTAAGTTTTACTTTATAGTTACTTCATTCTGAATTAAGATCATATTTTTGAAGATTAGATTCGAAAGGCAGGAGGAGGGGTTGGGGGTGATTACGTACCAGCTTCCCTAGGTAGGCAATCGGGGAAGTTGGATCTTAAGAATTCCTCGGTTTCCCAAGTAGCTTCCTCCTCTGAGTGATTACTCCACTGGACCTTGAACATCTTGATCGATTTAGCCCAAGTTGATCTTTCTTTGCAATCCAGAATCCTGGAGGGGTACTCTTGGTACGATAGATCTGGCTCTATCTCCAATTCTGGCTCTGCTAAGATCTCGGTCGGCAATCGAACACACTTTTTCAGCTGAGATACATGGAAAACACTATGAATGGCAGACATCTTTGAAGGTAACTTCAGCTTGTATGCCACGGGTCCACATGCTTCTATGATCTCATAAGGTCCAATGTAACGAGGGGCTAGCTTGCCTTTGATCCCAAACCTCTGCACTCCTTTGGTGGGTGATACCTTGAGGTATACAAAACTTCCCACCTCGAACTGGAGAGGTTTCCTTCTTTTATCATGATAGCTCTTTTGCCTGGCCTGAGTAGCTTCTAGATTTTTCCTGATTAGCTTGACCTTCCTTTCGGCTTCAGTCACTAAATTAGGTCCAAAAACTTCTCTTTCACCAGGTTGAGACCAATTGAGTGGTGTCCTGCACCTTCTTCCATAAAGAGCTTCAAAAGGTGCCATCTTTAGGCTGGATTGATAACTATTGTTATAAGCAAACTCTGCCAAGGAGAGGTGCTTATCCCAGTTCTTGCCACAATCGATCGCACAAGCTCTCAGCATATCTTCCAGGATTTGGTTTACCCTTTCTGTCTGACCATCGGTCTGTGGGTGGTAAGCTGAACTCCTGATTAGCTTGGTTCCCAAAGACTCTTGCAATTGTTCCCAAAATCTGGCAACAAATTGGGCTCCTCGGTCAGAAACAATGGTCCGAGGTAATCCGTGCAAACACACGATCCGGTCAATATACAATTCTGCATATCTCTGAGCCTTATCAGTGGTGTGCACAGGAAGAAAATGTGCCACTTTCGTCCATCGGTCCACAATAACCCAAATTGAATCATGATGACGAGAGGTGTTGGGCAGACCCACAATGAAATCCATGCTGATGTCGTCCCACTTCCACGAAGGTACGGATAGTGGTTGCAAAGCTCCAGCTGACTTCAAGTGGCTTGCCTTTATCCTCTGACAGGTGTCACACTCTGATACATACTGGACTATCTCCCTCTTCATTCTGGTCCACCAGTACAAAGGCTTCAAATCATGGTACATCTTGGTGCTTCCCGGATGCATAGAGAATTTGGAGAGATGAGCTTCATCCAAAATTTTCCTCTTGAGATCCTGGTCTTTAGGAATTACCAATCTGCTTTTGAACCATAACACACCCTTCTCATCCTGGCGGAAACAATTATACTTCTCAACCTTCTGATGGAGATTCTTCTTGATAATCTGCACTCCCTTGTCACTGAGCTGGGCCATGATAATCTGGTCTTGCAAAGCTGGCTCAACAGAAACGTGAGACAAAGAACCAGAAGGAATCACTTCAATTTGCATCTTGCTCAACTCATCACACAAGGTGTTAATGCGAGAATCCATCAGAACACAGTTGCACTGCAACTTCCAACTCAAGGCATCAGCTACCACATTAGCTTTCCCTGGGTGATAATGTACCTCCAGGTCATAATCCTTGATCAGCTCTAGCCATCTTCTCTGCCTCATGTTAAGATCAGCCTGAGTAAAAATGTACTTAAGGCTCTTATGATCAGTGAAGATGTTGCAGTAGGTTCCCATTAGATAGTGCCTCCACATCTTCAATGCATGAACCACTGCTGCTAACTCAAGGTCATGAGTGGGATAATTTTGCTCATGAGGCCTGAGTGCTCTTGAGGCATAAGCAATGACTCGGTTGTCTTGCATCAAGACACAACCTAGCCCGGTGCCCGAGGCATCACAATATACATCAAAAGGTTTGCTGCTGTCGGGTTGCGCCAATACTGGTGCTGTGGTCAGATGCTGCCTTAATGCATGGAAGGCATCCTCGCACTTCTGACTCCACACAAATTTGACTTCTTTCTTCAGCAACTCAGTAATAGGCTTCGCAATTCGAGAGAAGTCCGGAATAAATCTTCGGTAATAACCAGCTAATCCCAGAAAACTCCGAATCTGGCGAACAGTTGTTGGTGGCCTCCAGTTCATCACCTCTTGCACTTTATCAGGATCAACAGCTATTCCAGCCTGAGAGATAGTGTGACCCAAGAATTTGATTTCCTTTAGCCAAAAATCACACTTGGATAACTTGGCATAAAGGTGGTGCTCTCGCAGACGTTGAAGCACTACATGCAAATGCCCGGCATGTTCTTCTTCGTTCTTGGAGTACACCAGAATATCATCGATGAAAACCACCACGAACTTGTCCAATTCCGGCATAAAAACAGAATTCATCAGATACATGAAATATGCTGGTGCATTTGTCAGCCCAAATGACATCACCAAGAATTCATATAGCCCATATCTGGTTGAGAATGTCGTCTTCGGAATATCACTTGCTCGTATTTTGATCTGATGGTAGCCAGAGCGAAGGTCTATCTTGGAAAACACCTTGGCCCCGACCAATTGGTCAAAAAGAACATCAATACGAGGCAAAGGATACTTGTTCTTGATAGTTACCGCATTAAGAGGGCGGTAATCTATACACAGCCTCAAGCTTTCATCCTTCTTCTTCACAAACAGTGCTGGACATCCCCAAGGCGAAGTGCTTGGGCGAATAAAACCCTTATCCAGCAACTCTTGCAATTGCTTCTTCAACTCTGCCAACTCAGCGGGTGGCATTCGGTAGGGCCTCTTGGAAATTGGGGCCGTTCCCGGTTGCAACTCGATGGCGAATTCAATATCCCGGTCCGGTGGCATGCCTGGCAATTCATCAGGAAAGACATCTGCATACTCACAGACCACTGGGATCTTCTTCAGGGGTAACTCCGTCATAGAGAAAGCACACGACTGAGTAGAACCCTAACTAGGCAGAATCAAAGTGAAATTCCCGCAGAAAGGAGAATTAACTTCCACGGTACGGTTGGCTACATCAAGCACAACTTGGTGCAAGGTCATCCAATTTGCCCCTAGAATAATGTCCACATTTTCCAATCCCAACACAAGAAGAGTGGTTTTGATAATGTGGCTTCCCAGTTGAATAGGCACACTTTGGTTTAATTGATTAGTTGCAATTTTACCCCCAGGTGTGACTATCATGAATGACCCTTTTGAGTGAGAGAATGGCAGTTTGCAATTAGCACTGAACTTTTGGCTAATGAAACTATGAGATGCACCAGAATCAAACAGAATTAAAGCAGGTTGATTATAAACTGAAAAGGTACCGGTCATGATAGGAGCTCCTTCTGGTATTTCCTCTAGAGCAGTGAAGTTGAGTTTCCCTTGCCTGACTTGCACCTTCTGCTTTCTTCCCTTGTCTTGATTTGGTGCTGGCATCTGCCTCTGCTGGTTCCTGGGACAATTCTTGGCATAGTGGCCCACATTGCCACAAGTGAAACACTTGTTCCCATTGCCCTGGCGGAACTGCTGCTGCTGCGGAGGCTGATTGTTCCTTGGGGCGGGAGCTGGGTAGCGGTTGGGTGCCGGCTGCTGCTGCTGCTGAGGTGGCCTGATCACCCATCTGCCTGCCTGCTGCTGAAAACCCCTGCTCTGATTGTGAAACAATCCGGAACCTCTGAGCTTGAGCGGATGGTGCTGCCATTGGTGCCTTCCTCTTCTTCTCTGCCCGGTGAGCAACAATGCAATCCTCCTGGGAGATGGCCATATTGACCAACTCATTGAAGCTATCAGCCCGGACAGTGTTGAGTCGTTCCCGCAGCTTGGTATTGAGACCCCTGCGGAAGCGATCCCTCTTCTTCTCATCAGAATCAGCATGATACCCTGCATACTGGCATAAGTCGTTGAAGGCTTGTGCATACTGCAGTACCGTGCGGGTTCCTTGATTGAGGGCCAAAAATTCATTCAACTTCCGATCAAGAATGCCAGCTGGGATGTGGTGTCCTCTGAAGGCAGTCTTGAATTCCTCCCAAGATACTTCACGATCAGCGGGGAGCATAGCACGGAAGTGGTCCCACCAAGTCCGAGCAGATCCGCGAAGCTGCTGCGCGGCGAAGCGAGCCTTGGCCTCATCAGGGCAGTCTCCCGTGAGGAGGGGAAACTTGGACTCGATGACGCGAAGCCACACGTCAGCGTCCAACGGATCCTCTGCCTTGGTGAACAAGGGCGGCTGCGTGCTCAGAAACTCCTGGTATGTTGCCATAGCCGGAGGTCGCTGATGCTGGCCTCCACCATGCTGCTGGGGGTGGGGCTGGCGCTGCAAGAGCTGTCGCAGAATCTCATTCTGCTGGGCCATCAGCTCCTGCACTGTGGGAGCTGGAGGAGGTGGCGGGGGAACTTGCTCGTTCTGCCCGCGACGCTGCCTAGCTGCCATCTGAAAACAGAGATTGTCGCCATTGTTATCCCAACTCACAGTTTCGAACGGCAAAATATCACCTCATATGGAAGGAAAAAAAATGCCATAATCATAATATTAGGTTCGAAATGAAGATAACATGGTGACAAAGATCCCACAGATTTCAAAAGTTTACAGGGTTACATCAATCAGAGGAAAGTACCCATAAGCCTAGTCCAAAATCTGACATCAACTAAGCTCGCATAGGTTTCTATCCGCCCAAAAGTGTCGAAGCGACTACTTAACCCTGAGCGGTGGAAGCGACACTGGATACGGGTGAAGGAGGCATCGCGGAGGTAGTCCCATTGGCACCAGGGGCTGGTCCTAGCTCCTCGGGATTCTCTTCTCCCTCGCTTTCGGCTTCATTGGCCTCCATCTCCAAGTGGTGCATGTCCAGGTGGTCATTTGCTTCCTCGAGTTCCCTCTGCACATCGTGAAGCTGGTTCTCCAAGACATCAATAGTGTTGTCTCGGATCTCCACTTGCTACTCCAAGGTGGCAATGCGCTGGCTCAGCCTCTCCACCTGCAGATCCTTCTCCACCAACTCTGTGGATAGGTCAACCACAAAATCTTCTCGACTATCGAGAGTGAGCTTAGTGGTTTGAGAGGTGTTAGCAAGAAGTGTCATAGCATCGCTCTGAAGGGCCTGAAGGCGGTACAGCGCACTCATGCACTGAACAGTGACCCTCCCAACCAAGTCAGGATACATTGCCCACACATCCTTCACATGGCTCACGCGGTTACACCACATGGGATCATCCTTCTTCTCAGCAGGGAAGAGTCCCAAAGGGTGCATCACCATCTCCAGGGGATGGTAGCCACAGAAAGTCGTCAGAGTCTTCATGGCTGCTGCCTCAACGGTGTCGTCCGTCCTGAGTCCAATCGTCTCAGAGTCAAGAGAACGCCAACCCGGCTGAAGGGGATGAGCCTCCAAAGTCAACCAGACCCGACAACGAGGTACCCGATGCTCCTCATACAACTGCACCGTGTACAAAGGGGGCGTAGGGTAACCGGCGGAGTTAAGCACTTCCCACAAGATGGAAGGAAAGCCATCGCGAGAAAGGAAGTCAGAACTGAAACGAGAGTCTCCTCCACTGGCGGGGGTGGGTGAATTCATCTGCGGAAGGGAATCAAAGATAAAGATTATGGTGGAAGGAAAAAGAAAAAGAGAGCCCGAATGGTTTTAAAGAAAAAGGGGTTAGCTCAAATTTTAATTCCTCTTTATGTTTTATAATGCATGCATGCTGGAAGAAACGTTGCCTCCCAAAAAGAAAATAGGGTGCCTTTTTAGGGCATCCTTAAATATAAGTATTGGCCCACGGGGCATAATTAATTAGCCACCTATTTCTCCCTCCCTCTATGCCTAAGGCCTTTCGTCCTAGGTCTAGCGGTCTAGTCCTGACGATCTATAGCAGTTTCTAAGCAAGTTTTAGATTTTGAAAATTGGTATTCATGGTTTATTGTCCTTCTCTGTGGCAGAATTTGCTCCGATACCAGCTGTGGCAGAACCACCCGAATTATTCCAGCTTAAGTGCCTAAGTCACGCCTCAAGGGCCGTGACACACTTAAATCGGAATAACCCGTCAGTCCTTCAGATCTAGTCTGATAGAGCCACTTAACCAGGATCAAATTCCACAATCTCACTCGAAGGTGAGTCACAGAAGAAATACAATAAAACAGGGAACCTCAAATTAAGTACTGAATTATTACATAAATCGGAGTTCTTGAGTAGCAAATAAAGTTCATAAAGTAAAGTGCAGCGGATAATCGATGTCGTCGGTAATGAGGAAATGGGCAAGGCCTAGCCCACTACTCCTCATGCTCCTCTCCTGCCGGAGCAACATCCCACTCGACCGTCCAACCCGGTGGCAGGGTGGTAGGCCAAGTCACACCATCAACCATTTCCTGAATGGTACCTGCAAAAATGGTGCCACAAGCAAGGCTGAGTATACTAATACTCAGCTAGACTTAACCGGTGTGAGGAGTCTACTCCTCTACCTCTAGACTATGCAGCTGTTTGGCTGAGAGGTTTGGTTTGCCAAAAGCACTAGCTGTTTCTAAAATCAATTTTTTTAGCTTTTCAATTTCTACCATCATTAACTTAGCTATATTTGCTCCTTCTAAGCATACATGGTAACAATCAATTAGTTCAATCAACAAGTTATCTCATGTAACCACATTTCACTTCTTACTCGATGCAGTACAAGGAATCAAGCAGTCTCATTAGCTGTGAGAAGCAGACGATTCGAATCGAGTTTTAACCTTGCAAGGTAAACCTAAACACACGACATGTCAGGGTACTCCGACCCTGCACATGACAACCGTCCCCATCGATTCCCCGTTCGCGTCCAGGCCTCACCGCCTTGGCATACAATGCTCCACTGACCCCGGCTGCCGCCGTGCAGTGACCGCACTTGTACCCACCATAGCTAGCATGGGAGACCCAGTCTCAGGTCGCATGAGGGATAAAGTCCGCGCCCGGCTTCAATCAGGTACTAGGTTTACCGGTTACCATTTTTCCCGGCATGTGCTTAGTACGTTCAAAAGCTTGACTCAGGTATCCACACATTAATTCTTAATTCATTTTCCCGTCTCATAGACAAGGCATCCTCCCTGGATCCAAGTCCATAGACCAACATATATGCCATTATCAAGATGAATACAATCAATTCCTGACCTCGTGCGAGTGCTAGAAAAATCACTCGACTTCTACCGAGATCCTGATTAGCAAGCAGCTACTCGACCTAGCATACTAGTATTCATCTCAAAAAGGAATCCTAAGTTCATGCAACTAGAGGTTTCAAGCAACTCCTATACTTAAGTGCACATTGCAATCCTACAAGCATTAAGTGTAGTAAAATAGCATAATTAATAGGTTATGCATAAAACCGGGGCTTGCCTTCAATTGCTGGGGCTGCGGGGAGATCCTCGATAGCAGCCTCTGAAGCCTGCTCCTGGTCCTCCTCTTGGACAGGTCCCTGCTCGGGGATGAGCACGTACTCTCCGTCGGCAAGATTACAATCTAATGAATGCAATGCGTAAGATATATGCATGATATGATATGTGCATTTAGAAATCACAACTTTAAAGGTGTATGATCTTTCTTGAGTTAAACAAAGTTAACTTTACTTATGTAAGACCCTTGGGTGGTATACTTGGTAAACTGGTTCAAATTTAGCTAAGGTAAGTGGTAGGTTAATTTTGGGGTTCCACTGAATCCTTTTTAAGTCTTAGGGATAAATGATAAGTACTCAAGTTAGACTTATTGAGGTGGGGCTTATTTCTTCTTTCCTTTTCTTTTATTCTCTTTAATATTTTGGAGTAGGTTTGAACTACAAGTTGCTTTTATAAAATTCTAAAAATTCTGCAAAAATTACAGTGGCTTGCTACTGGTGTGTGTTTCTCTGTCTCAAAATTTGGGGATCAGAAAGTGAATAGTTTTCTCTGTACAAAATTATTAAACTCTAGGGCAGAAGGGGTGCTTTGAACTACAACTACTATTTAACAGTGGGTAATTCTTCAGAACTTATTTTTGCTGGCTTTTAGGTGTTATAACATGACTTGATACAAATTTCTAGTCATTAATACCTTTTAATTATTTTTCTATGGTTTTCTCAAGTTTCTAGCCAAATGGGTGCTTTCTACTACCACTATATTGGAAAAACATCAAACAACAGAGTTCTTATTTTTCTTGGTTATTATTTTGTGCAAGAGCAATCATTCTGAAGTTTGGCATCTTTTTGCTTAAGGGAAGGGGTGGTATGCATTATTTGAATTAAATGGCCTTTCTCTTAAATCATTAGCAATTGGTATGAGTTTGCTTCTTTTTCATGGGTTTGCATTTTTCTCTGGTAGTTTACCTCATCATGGACTTAGCTAATTTTTGGTTGCCCAATATCACATTATTTGGGGTTGTTCATGATTTAGTTGGAAAATGCCTTATTATCACTTTGTATTTATTCCCCTTGTTTAAAAAGTTGGGCTGAGGTGCTCTGTATTTCTGTAGTGGGGCTCTGGTGGTTATAAGTCCACTGGATTTTTGTTAAGCATTTTGGTTATAGTTTTGCCTCTTTAATAATTGATTTTCAGTCTTATTTAGGCTAAACAAATCATTTTAATTTAAAACTGGTCCAAATTAATGGTCTTTGTATTTTTCCTAAGTTCTCTGTTACATAAGTAAACTAGGAAAAATAATATTAATCACTGTTCATTAATTTCTAATGTCTTTATGATTTTCTCTAAGTTTTGGACAAAACATCTTTAAATGAGAAACTACATCATAATTTCTAATGCTGGGGTTCCTACTATTTTTAAACAGTGTCTACAAGAGGTTTGATCATCTACCATTTTTCTTAAGTTCAGCACAGAAGAAAAACAAATTTTCCTTGATTAAATAAGGTTTAGTGGGTTTCTGTTTTTAATTTTAAACTCTAAAATTTTGAACAGAAAGTATAGGGTCTACTATTTTTAAATGATAGATTATAATATACAGGAGCTAGCAAAATTGGTTTGACATCTTTTGATTAGGAATTCATCAAGTTATGAATTTTACAAGTTCTCTGGTTATTTAAAAAGAATAACAGAATTGATTAAATGGAAATCCACTTTGCACTGGGGTCCCTGGCGGGTTTTCTAAGTTTTCTTCGCGAATCAGTCCTTAAGCTACTATTCACATGAGTCTCTGACATTACAGAAAACCCCTCGGGTTCTACAGATCCTAACCCGAGGTCCTTCTTCTACCTCAAACAGTAACCGCGGTGGAAGAAAGGGCGGAGGGGCTTACCGGCGGCGAGATGGCTCCGGTGAAGCGGTCGAGGACGAAGGGGAGGTCTCGGGGATCACAACGGTGTGCGGAACGCCGTCGGAGATGGCCGGAGTCGGTCGGTCCACGCGCGCAGGCGGGGATGCTCGTCGGCGGCGAGGAGACCGGCCTGGTCACGGCGAGATAGTTCAATCAAATGGGTCAGGGAGGACCACGGGGTGCCAGAGAAGACATGAGCGCAAGGAATTGGGCGGAGACTCACTGGATAGCTTGGTCCACGCGCGGCGGCGGAAGACCGAAGTCCGGTGAAGTCAATCTCGGGCCTCCGGTGAAGTCCGGCCGGGTCCGAGGGCTTGGCAAGCTTCACGGGCTACTGGCGGAGCTAGCCGAAGTGCTGGCTTTCCCAGAGGATGGCTGGAGTGGGCTGGCCACGGTGGCCGAAGCTCTGGCGGCAATGGCGGGCGGAATTAAGCTCGCCGGAGCTAAGGGAAAGTGGCTGGCCGGTGAGGGTGAGTGCGAAGCGAAGTGGGGCACGCTTGGGAAGGCTTTATAGGCACGGCGCAGTGCACGGGCGTGCACTGGGAGGCGCGGTGCGCGAACGGGCGTGAACCGGGGGTGTCAGCCACGGTCGAACACGTGTTCCCGTTGCCTCTGCCCCTGTTCAAGCGCCGATTGGGAGCAAATCTTCGCGAATTTGGGCAAGATCGCTGTGAAGGATTTGTTCACCAGACCAAGCTTTGTCTTTTGTGTATGGACGACGTGCAGTTTTAGGCTAGGGACAGGGAGTTGTAGCGTCACCAAGGTGCCAGTGTCAGAATGCCTGGTCCCGAGGTTAAGCTGCGCCAAAACCATGCCAAACGAATTTGGTTTGAGTTCAAACTTTCCCAGAATGTGTTCAAAGGAATTTGGCACGACTTTGATATTTGGATCTTCTGGCTTTGAGTTTTGAAAAGCAGAGAACGCAGATGATCTTTGGAAAGAGGTCTGAAATTCAGAAATTCAGAAATCTGAATTTCTCCAAGGGTTCATAGATCAAAGGCTGATTTGGGGATTTAATTGAATTATTTTGGCTAAGCCTTCTCAATCTTTCTTGTTGCTTAATAAACATACTTTAATTTTTATAATTGGCTCAACTCAAAATTTTAAACTTTTCATTGCCTTTTTCTTATTCTCTTGAATTTTGCTCATGGGGCTTACTTAGGGTTTTTAATTAGGGTTGCACAATCATATCTTTTAAAGGACTCAATTGTTTTGATCATGACACTTTTAAGTATATACTTGGTGACTTCTTTATTACTTAAGTTATTTTTATGCTCATGCTTACTTTGGTTCACATAAAATAATGGTTCTAGGTTTGGCATTGGAGAGAAACCCTAGGTGACACTGGGGTGTCACAAACTACACCTTCGGCGGGGTCTGACCTAGCCTCGGACGCCGACGCGGTTGGAGGATCCCGACTCTGAAGGACGACATCAGCACCACACCCGGGCCATCGCCGCCAGGGTCTTCTCCAGGAATCCGGCTCGAGCAGACGGCTCGGCCGACCACCCCGAGGCCTCGGCCAGCTGTTCCCTGGAGATATCAGCCCGGCTTGTGGCCTCGGTAGCTCAACTCCGACGTCGGTCCCGCCAGTGGACGACCCGGCCAGGCTCCGGCCGACCACATCTTCTTTTCGAAGCTAACTCTGCCTCTGTCCGTGCTGACACCGCTACCTCCGGCTTCGGCTCATCGAAGGGCGGCCGAGGGGTTCCTTTAACTAAGCAAGAGAAGCCTCGGACAGCAAGGCCGACCGAGCCGAGGGACTCCTACGCCTCCGGGATACGGATACCTCACTCGTCACCTTCGCATGAGGCAACTCACGCTTGGTGAAGCGGTTCAGATAGTCGACAGGCGGGTCTTAGTGCTCGAAATGAAGGAAAAACACGGCTCCATGCCAAAAATACATACACGTTCAGGCCCTGACAGCCGCAATGAACAAGACACCGGCGAGGGGATGCAGCCGGGCTGCACGATGAAAATCCTTGAAGCCGAACGATGGCTGAAAGGTACCAACTTCCACGAAGTTGCGTTCCTCCGACGACAAGACGGAAGGATTGCGGGCGTCCCCCATCCGGGGGCTCAGAAGGTGGAAAAACATGGTGCATAAGGAAGCGCGAAGACATGGTCGCCTTTCAAGGGGGTCACCCTCCTTTTAAAGGCAACTCTCCCCACTTGCGTCCTCAGCCGTTGCGGGCCGAGTCTTCTCCAACACGCTCCAAGTCCCTCCCCCTACGGCACGGGGGCTGGGCCCCACACGTCATGCAAGCCGGTCCAGGGCAGAAGAAGCCAAACCGTCGCGCGCGGTGCATGCAACCGTCCGGCGGTTACAAGCACTCCTCCACTTTCGCCTAGACCAGCGGGTGAAAGGACGGACAGCCATGCAGGCGGCATGCAACCGTGCCAAGTGGGCGCACCCCTCCGACTTCCACACACCCAGCATGGAGGCCCAGGCCCACGCGCATGCAACTGCACCGCCACCTGCACCACTACCGCGCTCCTCGACTGCGAAACTAGTACCGCGACTCGAGGCAACCCTGCGTATGACCCAGCAGTGCCAGCCAGGCGCGACGGTCAATACAGTCAAAAATGGACCGACAGTAATGGCGGTGGCAGGCGGGCAGGAGCAGCGGTCACGTCGTCAGCCAAGCTTACGTCCCATCCAGGGGCAGCGAGAGAACCCTCTCTCACGGCGTGAAGACGGCGCGCCCGTGATCCGTTCCTCGAACGGCTCGCACATGCGCAACGACCGCCTCGCGAACCACTCGCCCCGTCGCATTAACTCCGCGGCGGGACAGGCGGCGCCTCAGGCGGGAGAAGCAAGCGACGCTTCGCCTTCGCCATAATGACCGCGTCGAAAAAGGTACGCCACGTCATTCGATTTCGTATCCTTTTCCTTTTCCTCTTTCTCTCTCTTACAACAGGGACCGGGAAAGGGGGATACCCCGAAAAGGATCCTTCTCCGTGAAGGAAACAGGCCCCGAGCCTCCCTACTGATCAGAGGTTCAAAGGCTGGCCCCTCGGAGGGGTTCAACGGCCGCCTCAGAGCGCTTGGGTTCTGCACCCACTACTGGTCAGAGGTTCGATGGCCGGCCCCTCGGAAGGGTTCAACGGCCGCCTCAGGCCACTTGGGCTCCGCGCCCACTACTGATCAGGGGTTCGTAGGCTGGCCCTTGAAGGGTTCACAGTCGCCTCAGACACAGAGCGAGGGATGACCCTGGGTACGTTCGATACATAACCAAGGCTCGGGCTACGCTCCCGAGGTACCCTAGGACATTTCCGAGACCAGCGGAAACGATCTTGTAACGGAATCCCATCAGAGGGAGGCATCGAGCCCTCGGACCCCGTCAAAAGGGGACCGGGTCCGGTAGATCACCCGCAGGTACTTTTGGAGCGCGCCTCCGGGCCTCTAGCCGACCCCTAACAAATGGGGCACGGGCGTCCGCTCGGATTACCCGCCAGCAGCTCACCGGAGACACCATGTTCGGCGCCCTCCGAGGGCAACATGGCGCATTCCCCCTCCTCCTTGCGGAAAGGCGACGCAGGGGCGTATGTAAAAAAGTCGAGTCTGTCCTTGACCGTCCTCTCGCCCTGTGCAGAGGCTCGGGGGCTGCTCTCGCAAACCCGGCTCCGGCCAACCCGTTGACAGCGTCAACATACGAGCCCGAGAACTTGGGACCTGACCGTGCACCCGGGCTACGGCCAGCTCGCATGAGGGAACAACTAGACCAGCCGAAGTGTTGCGAAACGCACTAAGACCTCGAAGGAGTCAAACTACTCCTCCGAGGCCTCGGGGGCTACACCCGACGGGTGCGCTCGCGCGCACCCACCGGAACAAAATGCAACCAAAAAAGGCTGGTCCCCTTGCAAAAAAGTGCGGCAAAAGCCTCCAAGCGAGTATTAACACTCCCTTCGAGGCTCGGGGGCTACTATCGGGGACCATAATTAGGGGTACCCTCAAGGCTCCTAAATCTCAGCTGGTAACCCCCATCAGCACAAAGCTGCAAAGGCCTGATGGGTGCGATTAAGTCAAGGATCGGTCCATTCGAGGGACGCGATCACGCCTCGCCCGAGCCCAGCCTCGGGCAAGGGCAGCCGACCCCGGAGGATCTACGTCTCGCCCGAGGACCCCCTCCAGCAACGGACACACCTTCGGCTCGCCCGAGGCCTGGTCTTCACCAAGAAGCAACCTTGGCCAAATCGCCACGCCAACCGACCAAATCGTAGGGGCATTTAATGCAAAGGTGGCCTGACACCTTTATCCTGACGCACGCCCTCCTGTCGACAGAGCCGAAGTGACCGCGGTCACTTCGCCGCTCCACTGACCGGTCTGACAAGAGGACAGCACCGCCTGCGCCGCCCCGACTGCTCAGCCACTCGACAGAGTGAGGCTGACAGTAGCCAAGTCCGGCCTCAGGCGTCATAGGAAACTCCGCTCCGCCCGACCCCAGGGCTCGGACTCGGGCTCAGCCCCGGAAGACGACGAACTCCGCTTCGCCCGACCCCAGGGCTCGGACACGGGCTCAGCCCCGGAAGACGACGAACTCCGCTCCGCCCGACCTCAGGGCTCGGACACGGGCTCAGCCCCGGAAGACGACGAACTCCGCTCCGCCCGACCCCAGGGCTCGGACTCGGGCTCAGCCCCGGAAGACGGCGAACTCCGCTCCGCCCGACCCCAGGGCTCGGACTCGGGCTCAGCCCCGGAAGATGACGAACTCCGCTTCGCCCGACCCCAGGGCTCGGACTCGACCTCGACCTTGGAAGACAGACTCGACCTCGACCTCGGAGGAGCCTCCACCTCGCCCAACCTAGGGCACAGACCGACCATGTCAACAGGAAGCGCCATCATTGCCCTACCCCGAGCTGACTCAGGCTACGGGGAACAAGACCGGTGTCCCATCTGGCTCGCTCCACTATACGAGTAATGATGGCGCCCCGCATGCCCTGTGACGACGGTGGCTCTCAGCCCCCTTACGGAAGCAAGAGGACGTCAGCAAGGACTCGACAACCCCGACAGCTGTCCTTCCGCCAGGCTCCAGCGCTCCTCCGACGGCCACGACATCACGCGAACTGGGTGCCAAAACCTCTCCGGCTGCCACGATGGCATGTACTTAGGGCGCTAGCTCTCCACCGCTAGACACGTTAACACACTGATACACCCCCATTGTACACCTGGATCCTCTCCTTACGCCTATAAAAGGGAGGTCCAGGGCCCTCTTACAGAGGGTTGGCCGCGCGGGGAAGGACGGGACGGCGCTCGCGCAAGGCCGCTCGCTCCCTCCCGCGTGGACGCTTGTAACCCCCTACTGCAAGCGCACCCGACCTGGGCGCGGGGCGAACATGAAGGCCGCGGGTTCCACCTCCCACGCCTGTCTCCCTCCGGCTGCTCTCTCCCCCCTTCGCGTTCCGCCTCGCGCTGACCCATCTGGGCTGGGGCACGCGGCGACGATTTACTCGTCGGTCCAGGGACCCCCCCGGGTTTCGAAACACCGACAAAATTAGTGAAAGCGAAATGTGCCATAGGGCCATTTCTACCTGTTTTGGTGATTAAGTGCTCAACACACTATCTTGGACTAACCACTTCTATATGAGTATGAACATAGGTCCATTAAAGGCAAATTGTAGAGAACAAGTCCAAAAGAGCTCAACAAGGAGCTAAATGTGCAACTATGGGTAAAATGGTAAAATCAACAGGTTTGGATATTTAGATAAGTTGCACATGTCCATTACATTATGTCTTACACCTTGGTTTGGCTACTAACTCCTTTCTGCAAAAAGTGACTTTTGGACTTAGTTTTGGGCACATTGCAAACCCTAGTGAAACTATGGCGAAAAGGTATATTTCCTACACTTAGTCAATTGGATTAAGTGCTAACTATGTTTGTCTAAGTCATAGGAAAGCTACCAGATAAGATAAAAGAAGTTGGAAAATTTTGGCTAAAGAAAGCCATTGTTAAACAAGTCTGAGACTTACCGGACGGTCCGATGGTGCATCAGATAGTCTGGTGGTCGTACGGATGATGTCCTCGGTCTTGAGAATTTTATTATAAAATTCACCAGACAATTCAATGTGCACCAGACAGCCTCTCCAACGGATATTTTAACTCTTTGCCTGCCGCGCAACGACTAGTTGAGGTCACCAAACAATAAGATGATCTCCAATCATTCTCCTATTTAGCTGTCCCTATATACTATAACTCAACAATTTGTTATTTTTTATATCATTTTAAAAGTTTAAATTTTACAAAACTCACCCAACCAAATCACTTCCACGCTCGTAATCTCCACTAAATCCATCAAACAAATTACAGCCAGACTTAACACAACATCAAAACCAACGATACAATTCACTGAATACTCCACTCTCCATTACCCACTCAAATCTAATAGACAATATTATTTGGATCATCCCTCAGCCCTTCCATGCATCCCTTCTCCCATCCTCTCCCTCATTCGTGTCGTCGTCGCCGCCATCAACCTCTCCCCTCGTGCTGTCGCTGCCATCGTCGTCGTCGATCCCTCTCCTTCGCTTCCCTTTCTAAGATCGTAACATTAACATAGGTTATATACTAGTTGTTATTAGGTTAGGGATTAGTGTGAGGCCTAGGATTGGAAACGAGGTGAGCCTCAGTTCGTCTCGTGAGCTACGCTCTGATAAATATTATTACATTATAAAATAATTAATAATATATAAATGTAGAATATAAAATCATCATTCAATATCATAGGTAATCTAAATTATGAAATATCATAAATTCATCATCAAAAGCTAAGAAACAACCCTATTATCCATAGAATTATCCAATATCCATTGTTATTTTGTAGATTAATTAATTTGACATATCTCACGAACTAGTCGGCTTAACTTGGCTCGACTTGCCCCTCCGACGAGCTCAAAAAATAGATTTTACTCGACTCGCCAGAGACTCGCGAGTCATTCTAAACCACTCCAAGTTCGAGCCGGCTAACGAGACTCTAGCTTTTTTTTTCAGACTAGTGGTGCCCACTGGTTGATCGAACAAGAGAACGTATCCTGTGCTCATAGAGCTCTTGTGATCATATGGGCACTTTAAATCTGGTGCCTTCATTTCTCATCCAGGGGTGAGGGTAGCAATGGCACATAGAAGAGACAGACGGCGTGGCGCAACAAGGATGGTAAGGGTGGCACGTAGAAAAAACTAGAAAATATTTATTCACACTTAGATGATAAATAAAGACACTAGATTTAAAATGCTCGTATAACCACAACAGCTCTGTGATCGCATGATACATTCCCATCGAACAAAGACTCGGTTCAACGAGCCAAGGAGTCGGGCACGGACCAAAACGGGTGAGGATTGAGGAAAGGATGGGGACGACACACGCACACCAGAACTCAGGGTCTCAAGCGCCGAGGCCGAGCGAGCGAGGCAGACCGACACGATGCGGCTGCCGCACGCGTCCGACCTCCGCGCCTTCCTCGCGGCTGCTGCCGTCGCGCATCTCTCCTCCTCAAGGCCCTCCCGCGCCTCCCCGTGCGCGACACCGCCACCTCCGCGGTTCCGCGCGTTCGCCTCCTCCCGCGCGTCGCCGCCGCCCTCCTCGCCCTCGCAAACGGGATCAATCGCCTCCGCCGCCGCAGCAGCATGCGAGCATGTGGCTGAGAAGCCCGCTACATGCACGGCCGACGAGCTGCACTACGCGCCCGTACCGGGCACCGAGTGGCGGCTCGCGCTATGGCGGTACCTTCCGCCGCCTGAGGTGATGAGTTAATATAGATGACTGCTTATATGGTAATGTGATTGGTGGTGCTTCGCTTTTTTTTTTTGTTGCTGATTCTGTGTGGTGGTTTCGTTTGCACAGGCGCCAAAGAGGAATCACCCGCTGATGCTGCTGTCTGGAGTGGCTACGAACGCCATTGGGTTCGACCTGTCGCCTGGGGTGAGTGAGGCAGTGAGCTAGTTCATAATGACGCTATTGTCTACTGGTGTGGTGTCTCCATAAACTACCCTGCAAAGAGTGTGTAGTATGTAGTTGTTCTCTGTGAACAAAATTTGACATGTCATGAATTATGAGTCGCTACAAATCAGGACACTACTCATAGAGAAACTGGCTTTGTTTAGTGCTCCAAATGCAGAATCTGCTGCTGTTCCCAAAAAAAAAAATGGGAAATCAAATAAGGAACAAGTAGAACTTCTTAGTTCTGAATTCAGAAGTAGCTTAGTTCTGAGCAAACAAAATTCTAATGGAAATACATCGGTAGCACGTGCAATGGGCAAAGAGAGATCAACCAGCCAGATAGTGACACGACTTCAAAATGATAAAAGTTCATATATATTCCCTCAATTCCAAATTATAATTCACTTTGACTTTATCCTAAGTCAAACTTTTCAAATTTTGGCCAAGTTATTAGAAAAATATATCAAATTTTACAATTTCGAACAGATTCTCTGTCAAAACATATTTCATGAAGAATCTAATAAAGCTAATTTGATGTTCTAGATGTTGGTGATTTTTTCTATAAACTTGATGAAAACTAAAGAATGTTCTACTTAGGACAAAACCGAAGTGAATTATAATTTGGAAGGGGGTAGAATGGAATTTAGTGAGAACAATAAATATGTAGCATACTGAACTTTAATGAGAAAAAATGAGTATTTCTGTGAGTAACTGATAGTAATTATTGCTGGAGTTTGGATGCTACTGGCAAAACTTTTCCCTTGTGAAATATAAACTTGCCTGTTACTCCCTCCATCCACAAATGTTGGTCGTTCTCACATTTGGAGGAGCCAAATATTTTTAACTTTGACCACATTTATATAAGAAAATATTAATATTTATATTACATAATTAGTATCATTAGATAGATCTTTGATTTTATTTTTGTAGTAAAGTTATTTGAAGATATAAATGTTGTTAATATATTCTGTAAATCTAGTCAAACTTTATGAATACCATAGCGACAAACATTTGTGGACGGAAGGAGTATATAGCAGCGATGAAAATTAACCTTAAACGACAACATGCTAGTTAGTTTCTTTTGTGCACTATCTTAATGTCCTAGTGGCTGCCCATGTATGCTTTTCTACAAGCAGGAAATGAATTATTTATAATAATTTAATTTTCTGTATAATAAAAAAACAATGGTATTCTTATTGTGATTTCTTAATTCTGGCTTTGGTTGCTTTCTGGTTACATGTTACACTCAAGAACAGAAATTATGAATTACTTACTCCCTCCGTTCTAAATTATACTAGGTTGTTTTGGCTTCTCTAGAAACATAGTATATTATCAACCCATGCACATAAAAAGGACAAAACGACCTATAATATGGGATGGAGTAACTGTTTTCTTTGTATTGTTATTATTGTTCACGGTTATAGTTTTCTTGTTATGGCTTCCCTTTGACCCCTGATGGTAGTTGATATGAAATGCTGTCAGGCATCATTTGCTCGTCATATGTCCATGCAAGGATTTGATACATGGATTGTTGAAGTGCGTGGTGCTGGCCTAAGCATGCGTGAATCAGAACTAGCTGCAATTAACACCAAGTCTGACATCACTCCTGATCCTAATTTTGATGAAAGTTCTACAACAAAAGCAAGTATTGCTGTTCCTGCTGAGAATATGTCCAGTTGTCAACCTCAAATTTCTGAAGTTCCAGTAATAACAGATAAGAACATGGTAGGAACAAGTATATCAGAAGAACCACAGCTGGTGACAAAGTTGTCAAATGCTTTGGCACAATTGGGTGAAACATTCTCAGGTTATGTAAAAGATAGCCGGCTGAAAAACATAGCTGACAGTTTTTTTGATCGAGTGTCAGAACTTGCTCCCGCTGCCTCCTTAGCTAGCCTTGAGGAGGTTTCACAAAGGATTTTAGGTTTGTTGGAATTGCCACAGACATCTGTGATATCTGATCAAATTAGCAATTTAAGCCAGCGCCTTGTGAAGATTCTGGGGGAAAACCAACGAAGTGTTTCCCCTAAGCTGTTTGGCTGGCAAGAACGGCTCTTGGCAACCATAGAAGACCTACAGAAACAGTTGGAGCTTATTATAAGCTATGATTGGGACTTTGACCATTATCTGGAGGAGGATGTACCTGCTGCGGTTTGTAGGCATTCTTTCATGTATACTACTCAAATGGTACATTGGAAACACCTTTAAGAAGCGTGCAATATTTTCTGTTTGTTCAGATGGATTACATAAGAAAACAGAGTGTACCAAAGGATGGGAAATTGCTTGCCATTGGTCATTCCATGGGAGGAATCTTATTGTATGCAATGGTTTCAAAGTGTGGTATGTTTTGTTGACATGTCTCCTTTTCTCCTCATACATATCTAGCTGTGCTGGCGAAGTTTTTCATTTACTTGAAAGGAAGGTATGTCGTCAACTAGTAAGGCTGTAGTGCAAGTGTAACAAATCAAGCAATACCTTTGGTAGCTGTGGATATTATCACAAGCACATAAATGACTGCAAATTTTATTCATCTTGATACCAAGATCTGGAACCTCAAAAAACTTCCCCTGGTCTCATCATGTTTGACCATTGCGTACTGCATGCAAATATTAAGTACAAATCCAAATTCCAAAGTCATGCGATCAGAATATATTGTGATTATCCTGGGATGGCCTCTCCACCTCCACCTCCACCTCCACCTTCACCCCCACCTCCCTCCCTCGCCCCACCCCCCTTGGCCCCAACCCTCCCACCTCC
Organism: Zea luxurians; assembly: GCA_029449295.1. Taxonomy (NCBI): domain Eukaryota; kingdom Viridiplantae; phylum Streptophyta; class Magnoliopsida; order Poales; family Poaceae; genus Zea; species Zea luxurians. The sequence goes on from JAOPSE010000023.1 coordinate 47,101,785, forward strand.
ACCCACCACCACTGCCTCTCGCCGGCATCCACCCCGGAACTGGCGACCAACCCAGAAAATCCCCTTGGTGTTCTTCTTGGTCGACGATCCGTCGCTCCACATGTGGGCCGCCTAAAGGCTCAACGCTGGAGTGATACTAGCCCGGTCTCATCATCTGGTGATTCCTGGCTGGAACCTCAGTCCTATAAGGAGGCTCTGTTAGCTTATCTCCCTCCTCCCCCGGCGCCAAGAGTGAAGCCTGTCAACTCGGCGAAGGTGGTGGCTGATACCCATCCTGTGGTGCAATGTCGGCGGGCTGGTCCTCGGCGTGTCGACGACGGATGGCAAGTGGTGCGAAGTAGGAGGAGGAAGTTTCGCGGTGTTCAACTCCCTCGTCGAGAGCCCCCGGTGGTTCTCCGAGGACGGTGTTTTAACTACTTCTCCTCCGGCCACCTGGCTGCTGTCTGTCGTCGACCCACGCGCTGTTTCCAGTGCCTCAAGCTTGGACATCAGGCTGCTAGGTGTCCAGGTCGCCTAGAAGTGCAAGAAGATTGTGTGGCAGCGATTGGAAAAACAACAAACAAAGGTCCCTGTGTGGCAGCGCCTTTCGGAGCAGCGAGAAGTCTCGTCAGTGGCCTCGAAGCGGGCTGATTCCTGTAGGCGTCGCTCGGTGTGGGTCAGGATCAGCAAACCTGAGGCTGCTGCGATGAAGGAAGATCCCCCTAGGATGGCTGATGATGGGGAGTCACATAGAAGCCTCCACTACAAACGAAAGAGAAGACGATCCAAGCATGGAAAAGGATCATCAAAGTCTGTGGTCGCCCCTGGCCAGGCGTTATCGGCCTCGTCAGATGAAGCAGTACCTCCGTCGAATAGCTAGACCCCTGTTCCGAGGGCAGGTGATCAAGGTGAGAGGAACTGGGGGGCATTTTCTTCCTGTACCATTGAATTCAGTGATGATATGGCTCGTGAAGAAGCAAATCTCAGGAGAGCTCTCTTCGTTACAATCGTGGGAACCAGGCCAATCGTGAAGGGTTTTGAGGTTCTTGAGGAAGTTGCTCACAATTTTAACGTCAAGATTGAGGGTATGAAGATTCACCAAACCAAGCCAGAAGATTTTCTTCTGTTTCTACCTGACGAAGATACTGCTTCAAGGGTGCTTAATGGCGGCAAGATTTTAAGAGGACCTCGATTCAGCCTGATATTCAAGCGGTGGATGAGATGCTCACACGCTTCATCTTCGATCATGTCAGGGCTGGTAGACTTGGAAATCAGAGGGATCCCAGAGCATGCTTGGTCACTTTCTACGGCAAAGAGTATACTGATTGATTCCTGTTTGATCGCTGAAGTGCACCCTGACACTTTGCACAAGCAAGATTTATCTTCGTTTGTTGTTAGAGTATGGTGCTTTAATCAGGAGAAACTCCAACGTGTTTCGGTTCTTCACATTATTGAGCTTGGGTTACAGATGTTTGAGAAAAGTTGCCTCACATACAAGATTCAATTTAGAGTGCTGCAGGCTGGTTCAAGCATCACACCAGCGGACCCCACTTCATCCGTGGCCGGCGAAAAACCCCTAGGGGATGAAGACAAAAATGGAACTCAGGACCCCCATCCTTGACGTCCGGGTGGCTCTCAGGTCCAGCGGAGGCCGTTGCATCTTCGATTGGGCCCACAGTCGTCTTTGGGCCGCGGCAACGAGGCGTCTATGCAGTCATGCGCCTCGAGGGAAGAGACTGGAGATATTGGGCGGGATCTGCATTTAATACTGGGCACTGAAGTATCTCCGACGTCCGACGTGAGGACGCTGCACCTTCGCCTGGGCCCGCAGCCGTCCTTGGGCCGCGACATCGAGGTGCCTACGCCGCCATATGCCTCGCGGGAGAGAACTGGAGATACTATGCGTGATACGCATTTACTGCCCCCGGCGTCCGAGGAGCCCCTTCAAGCTGAGGCGCAACCCGAGGCGTCTCTTCACATTGATGGCGCACCTTCACCAGGCTTTGAAGCGGCGGGACAAGTATTGATGGAGAAGATAAACAGTCCCCAAGGCAGCTACTTTGCGGTGCACGAAACTGGCGGGGTGGCGGGTGCGTCTCTGTCAGTTTCTTCCCGCCTTGAGATTTATGGGCAGTTAAGGATTCTCAGGCCGGATCCGGCCCGGTGCCTGGTTGGGCCGCTAGAGACATCTGGGCCCGCTCCTGTCTCGCCCCATGAGCCGGTTGGGCCGCTGGAGACATGCATTTCATTGCCTGTCTCGCCCCAACTATGCTCTGGGCCGCTGAAGACGAACGCCCTCATGATAGTCTCGCCCCAACTCGTTTCTGGATTCCCTGAGACAACAGTTCCAAGTGCTGGCTTGCCTCTACAGATGTTGGGAATGGCTGGGAGGATGGCAGTAACAGTCCGACACAACGAAGCAACAAAAGCTCTCAAGGTCTATTTTCGCAGAAGAACTAAGGCACATCTTCTCCAAATCAGTCAGAATGAGGGGACAGAGGACAGCTTAATTCAGACAAACAACACCTTACGCTCGGCCTCGAGAATTATGATCCAGCCTATATCAGAGAAGGAAGATTTCCTCAGAAAAATTAGTAAAGCAGCTGACAAAATACTGCCGGCTCCAAAGCAAGCTATGAATACCTCACCAGCCCCACATCCTTCTCGGGTGGTTGCTCCTAGGCGCAGCCGACGTATTGCGGGGGCTGGGGTTGAGTTTAATATGCAAGATTGGGGTAACAGGTCTACTAAAAAGGCTATGAGAGCATTGCATATCTTATCTAAAGATAAAGGTACTACACAGGAAGCACTAGACGCTTATGCAAAGATTTTCAAGCAACCGTTGTCCCATAACCAGGTAGAGGCTTTGGCAGCCCTCTTTGGTTGGACCCCTCCACCTGGCCTGGTTTATTAGGTTTCCGGCCTTCTGGTTTATTCAGTAGTGGTTTTTTACCTGTTCTCAATGGATCCTGGAAAACTTTTAATTTGGAATGTGAGGGGGCTGAACTCCTCTGTTAGGCAGGACTCAATAAAAGAATTGGTGGACTCCTCCCAGGTCGATGTGGTATGCTTTCAAGAAACAAAAATGCAGAACATCACTAGGAGAAATATTTTGTCTATGTTGGGAGCTGATTTTCCCGATTATGTGTACCTTCCATCTGTGGGGGGCAAGTGGTGGCATTTTGATTGCTTGGAGGAGACACATTGGTCACACAGGACAAACAAAAATTCATAATCACAGTATTTCGGTTCAGTTTTGTAGGGCAGAGGGGCAGGCCTGGTGGCTTACTTGTGTGTATGGACCTCAGGGAGAGGGGGAAAAATTCAGTTCCTCCAGGAACTTAGAGACATCAGAAATGCATGTGATGGTCCTTGGATGGTGGCTGGGGATTTTAATCTCATCTGCTCTGCTGATAAGAACAATTCCAATATTAATAGGGCAATGATGGGTCGTTTTCGACAAACAATCAATGACATTGCTCTTAAGGAAATTCCATTACATGGGCGAAAGTACACATGGTCCAACCAGCAAGCAAATCCTGTTTTAGTTAAACTGGATAGATTGTTCTGCTCCGTGTCTTGGGAGCAACGTTTCCCAAATGTCCTCCTCCAGAGCATGGCATCTCATGATTCTGACCATTGTCCGCTCCTTTTGGGTCTTCAAGGGAACAAACCGAGGAAGAAACGCTTTCATTTTGAGGCTTTCTGGCCAAAATTGGAAGGTTTCCTGGAGGTGGTACAGACTGCTTGGGATTCGGTACACAACATCAGGTGTCCATTCCAAACCCTGGATTTGAAGCTAGGAGTAACAGCAAGATCTCTTCAGAGCTGGAGTGACAAACAGGTGGGCCATGTGAGATTGCAGTTAGCCTTGGCAAAAGAACTGCTTCACAGGTTTGAGATGGCACAGGACGAAAGAGCCCTCTCCCCAGCTGAAAACTGGTTCAAGAACTGCCTCAAAAAACACTCATTGTTGTTGTCTTCTTTCAAACGTACTATGGCAAGGCTGAGATCTAGGATCACATGGTTAGGAGAAGGTGATGCGAATACAAAGTTTTTTCACATTCATGCTAGGCACCGCAAGAGGAGGAATTTTGTTGCCAAGTTAATTGATGGCGGCCACATTCTAACTGAGCATAGTGAGAAAGCAGCAGCAGTGGACCTCTTCTACAAAAATCTTATTGGGCAGGATGGACAGAGGGATGTAACAATTGACCTGGCAGCTCTTGGCCTCCCTAGATACTGAGAGCACCTAGAGGGGGGGTGAATAGGTGATCCTGTAACACTTAAAACTTAGGCCACAAAAACTTGGTTAAGTGTTAGCACAATAACCGCCAAGTGGCTAGAGAGGAATCTTCAACAAAACACAATAACCAACAAGATCAATCACAGAGATGGCACGGTGGTTATCCCGTGGTTCGGCCAAGACCAACGCTTGCCTACTCCACGTTGTGGCGTCCCAACGGACGAGGGTTGCAATCAACCCCTCTTAAGCGGTCCAAAGACCCACTTGAATACCACGGTGTTTTGCTTGCTTTTTCTCAATCCCGGTTGCGAGGAATCTCCACAACTTGGAGCCTCTCGCCCTTACAACTTGAAGTTCACAAAGAAACACGGAGCAAGGGAGGGATTAGCAACGCACTCAAGACAAGAAATCACAGCAACACCACACACACAAATCGCAATGAGAGCTCACAACACAACTCAATGAGTTCACCACTCAACTAGAGCTCTAATTGCTATCGCAAAGAATCAAAGGCGCGGAATCGATGTCTTGGTGCTTAGGAATGTTGTAGGAATGCTTGGTGTGCTCCTCCATGCGCCTAGGGGTCCCTTTTATAGCCCCAAGGCAGCTAGGAGCCGTTGAGAGCAATCTAGGAAGGCTGATCTTGCCTTCTGTCGACTGGCGCACCGGACAGTCCGGTGCACACCGGACACTGTCCGGTGCCTGATTTCCTTCCATAAATGACGTAGCCGACCGTTGGCAGCCTGAGAGCCGTTGGCGCACCGGACATGTCCGGTGCACACCGGACAGACCGGTGCCCCCTTCTAGCCGTTGGCTCGGCCACGTGTCCCGCGCAGATTGCGCGGCCGACCGTTGGCCCGGCCGACCGTTGGCCCGGCCGACCGTTGGCTCACCGGACAGTCCGGTGCACACCGGACAGTCCGGTGAATTTTAGCTGTACGTCGACGATGAATTCCCGAGAGTGAAGAGTTCGCCTGTGAACGGCCCACCGGACAGTCCGGTGCACCACCGGACAGTCCGGTGAATTATAGCCGTACACCGCCGTCGAAGTCCCGAGAGCAGCCACTTTGCTTGAGCTAGCCTGGCGCACCGGACACTGTCCGGTGCACCACCGGACAGTCCGGTGCTCCCAGACTGAGCATACTTTGGCTGCTCGAGCCAAGGCATTTTCAATTGGATTTTTCCTGTTTCCAGCACTTAGACACAATACATTAGTCCATAAAACAATGTACTAAGTCTGAGAAACATACATTTATCCTTGATTTGTACTTTATCCACCATTTTACACTTAGGCACTTGTGTTGGACACTAAACCACCAAAATACTTAGAAATGGCCAAGGGCACATTTCCCTTTCAATCTCCCCCTTTTTGGTGATTTATGCCAACACAACATAAAGCAAGTAGAACAAGTACAAAATCAATTCAAATAAGAACTCAAATTGTTTTGATTCAAATTTGACATATATGGATCACTCTTTGCCACCATTTGGTTTGTTTTTGCAAATCAAACTCAAATATCTATCTCTAAGTCAAACACACATGTTAAGACATAAAGAGAGTCATTCCAAGAGAAATTGATTCAAGTTTTCAAAAACTCCCCTTTTTCACATAATCAATACTTCTCCCCACAAGAAGCCAACTTTTGACAAGAGAGATAATAAAAGAGTTTTGACAAACCAAAAGCTCTATTCTACTATTTTCAAAATCTCTCAAGTGGTAGCTGATCCATTTATCGCTTTGGCCTTTATTTTATCCCCCTTTGGCATCAAGCACCAAAACGGGATCAATCTTGGCCCCTTAACCCCATTGCCTCACCAAAATCTTCAAATAAGAACACAAAGGCAATAAGAGTATAAAGATGAACTTGGAAGAGTTACTCTTTTCATCGGAGTGCAGTGGAAGTCTTGCATGGTCCAAGTCCACCTTTTCCCTTTCAATCCTCCTTTGAGGCTAAAAACAGCCAAACTCAAGTACATGGTTAGTCTCAAAGGGTCAAGTTGTAGCACAACTCCCCCTAAATATGTGCATCACCTACACAAGGACTTGTGAGGTCCGGGGAATGATTGTACAACTTGAGCACCATAGTAAGCAACAAAATGCAGAATGAACATGATCAAGGCATAAACACATGTATGCTACAATTCAATCTAAGTTCCGCGAATCTAAGATATTGAGCTCACTACGCAGCCTGCAAAAGGTCTTCTCATCTAGAGGCTTGGTAAAGATATCGGCTAGCTGGTTCTCGGTGCTAACATGAAACACTTCGATATCTCCCTTTTGCTGGTGGTCTCTCAAAAAGTGATGCCGGATGTCAATGTGCTTTGTGCGGCTGTGCTCAACAGGATTTTCCGCTATTCGGATAGCACTCTCATTATCACATAGGAGTGGGACTTTGCTCAGATTGTAGCCAAAGTCCCGGAGGGTTTGCCTCATCCAAAGTAGTTGCGCACAACACTGTCCTGCGGCAACGTATTCGGCCTCAGCGGTGGATAGGGCAACGGAAGTTTGTTTCTTAGAATTCCATGACACCAGGGACCTTCCTAAGAATTGGCACGTCCCCGATGTACTCTTCCTATCGACCTTACATCCAGCATAGTCGGAATCTGAGTACCCAATCAAGTCAAAGTTAGACCCCTTTGGATACCAGATCCCGAAGCAAGGCGTAGCGACTAAATATCGAAGAATTCGCTTCACAGCCACTAAGTGACACTCCTTAGGATCGGATTGAAATCTAGCACACATGCATACGCTAAGCATAATATCCGGTCTACTAGCACACAAATAAAGTAAAGACCCTATCATGGACCGGTATGCTTTTTGATCAACGGACTTACCACCTTTGTTGAGGTCGGTGTGTCCGTCGGTTCCCATCGGCGTCTTGGCGGGCTTGGCGTCCTTCATCCCAAACCGCTTTAGCAAATCTTGCGTGTACTTCGTTTGGGAGATGAAGGTGCCGTCCTTGAGTTGCTTCACTTGGAACCCAAGTAAGTAGTTCAACTCGCCCATCATCGACATCTCGAATTTCTGCGTCATAACCCTGCTAAACTCTTCACAAGACTTTTGATTAGTAGAACCAAATATTATGTCATCGACATAAATTTGGCACACAAAAAGATCACCATCGCAAGTCTTAGTGAAAAGAGTTGGATCGACTTTCCCAACCTTGAAAGCATTAGCAATTAAAAAGTCTCTAAGGCATTCATACCATGCTCTTGGGGCTTGCTTAAGCCCATAGAGCGCCTTAGAGAGCTTACACACGTGGTCGGGGTACCGTTCATCCTCGAAGCCAGGGGGTTGCTCCACGTACACCTCCTTCTTGATCGGCCCGTTGAGGAAAGCGCTCTTCACATCCATTTGGTACAACCTGAAAGAATGGTGAGCGACATATGCTAGCAAGATACGAATTGATTCTAGCCTAGCCACAGGAGCAAAAGTCTCCTCAAAGTCCAAACCTGCGACTTGGGCATAACCTTTTGCCACAAGTCGAGCCTTGTTCCTCGTCACCACCCCGTGCTCGTCCTGTTTGTTGCGGAATACCCACTTGGTTCCCACAACATTTTGCTTTGGACGAGGCACCAGCGTCCAAACTTCATTGCGCTTGAAGTTGTTGAGTTCCTCCTGCATGGCCAACACCCAGTCCGGATCTAGCAAGGCCTCTTCTACCCTGAAAGGCTCAATAGAAGAGACAAAAGAGTAATGCTCACAAAAATTAACTAATCTTGAACGAGTAGTTACTCCCTTGCTAATATCACCCAATATTTGGTCGACGGGATGATCCCTTTGAATCGTCGCTCGAACTTGGGTTGGAGGTGCCTGAGGTGCTTCTTCCTCTTCAACTTGAACATCCTGTGCTCCCCCTTGATCATGCGCCTCCACTTGAGGTACCTGTTCGTCATCTTGGGTTGGGGGATGCACCATAGTTGAGGAAGACGGTTGATCTTTCTCCAATTGTTCCTGAGGCCGTACATCTCCAATCGCCATGGTGCGTATCGCGGCCGTTGGAACGTCTTCTTCATCTACATCATCAAGATCAACAACTTGCTCTCTTGGAGAGCCATTAGTCTCATCAAATACAACGTCGCTAGAGACTTCAACCAAACCCGATGATTTGTTGAAGACCCTATACGCCTTTGTATTTGAATCATAACCTAATAAAAACCCTTCTACAGCTTTAGGAGCAAATTTAGAGGTTCTACCTTTCTTCACAAGAATATAACACTTGCTCCCAAATACACGAAAATAAGACACATTGGGTTTGTTACCAGTTAGCAGCTCATATGAAGTCTTCTTGAGGAAGCGGTGAAGGTAGACCCGGTTGATGGCGTGGCAAGCCGTGTTCACGGCTTCCGACCAAAAGCGCTCGGGGGTCTTGAACTCTCCAAGCATAGTCCTCGCCATATCGATGAGCGTCCTGTTCTTCCTCTCTACCACACCATTTTGCTGAGATGTGTAGGGAGCGGAGAACTCGTGCTTGATCCCCTCCTCCTCAAGGAACTCCTCTACTTGAAGATTCTTGAATTCGGACCCGTTGTCGCTCCTTATCTTCTTCACCTTGAGCTCAAACTCATTTTGAGCTCTCCTGAGGAAGCGCTTGAGGGTCCCTTGGGTTTCAGACTTGTCCTGCAAAAAGAACACCCAAGTGAAGCGGGAAAAGTCATCAACAATAACTAGACCATACTTACTTCCTCCTATACTCAGATAGGCGACGGGTCCGAAGAGGTCCATATGTAGCAGCTCCAGGGGTCTTGATGTTGTCATCACATTTTTGGTGTGATGTGCTCCTCCCACTTGTTTACCTGCTTGACAAGCTGCACAAGGTCTATCTTTTTCGAAATGTACATTGGTTAGACCTATCACGTGTTCTCCCTTTAGAAGCTTGTGGAGGTTCTTCATCCCCACATGTGCTAATCGGCGATGCCACAACCAGCCCATGCAAGTCTTAGCAATTAAGCATGCATCTAGACCAGCTTCTTCTTTTACAAAATCAACCAAATAAAGTTTGCCGTCTAGTACACCCTTAAAAGCTAGTGAACCATCACATCTTCTAAAGACAGACACATCTACATTTGTAAATAGACAATTATATCCCATTTTGCATAATTGACTAACAGATAACAAATTATATCCAAGCGACTCGACTAAAAACACATTAGAAATAGAGTGCTCAGATGAAATAGCAATTTTACCTAACCCTTTTACCTTGCCTTGGTTCCCATCACCGAATATAATTGAATCATGGGAATCCTCATTTTTGACGTAGGAGGTGAACATCTTCTTCTCCCCCGTCATGTGGTTTGTGCATCCGCTGTCGATAATCCAGCTTGAGCCCCCGGATGCATAAACCTGCAAGGCAAATTTAGGCTTGGGTCTTAGGTACCCAACTCTTGTTGGGTCCTACAAGATTAGTTATAATTTCCTTAGGGACCCAAATGCAAGTTTTATCACCCTTGCATTTTGCCCCTAATTTCCTAGCAACTATCTTCCTATCCTTTCTACAAATAGCAAAGGAAGCATTTGAAGCATGATAAATTGTAGAGGGACCATTCATAACTCTTCTAGGAACATGAACAATATTCTTTCTAGGCACATGATGGATATTTTTCCTAGGCATACCATGCATATAGGAAGTACTGGGAGCAAACATAGCATAAGAATCATAGGCATGTGAATCAAAAACATTATAACTCCTATGAGACTGTCTTCTATCATTGTACATAAAAGCATGGTTCTTTTTAGTACTACTTGCCATAGGGGCCTTCCCTTTCTCCTTGGCGGAGATGGGAGCCTTATGGCTTGTTAAGTTCTTGGCTTCCCTCTTGAAGCCAAGCCCATCCTTAATTGAGGGGTGTCTACCAATTGTGTAGGCATCCCTAGCAAATTTTAGTTTATCAAAATCGCTTTTGCTAGCCTTAAGTTGGTCATTAAGACTAGCCATTTCATCATTTAACTTTGCAATAGAAGCTATGTGTTCACTACAAGCATCAATATCAAAATCTTTACATCTATTGCAAATAACAACATTTTCTACACAAGTTGTTGATTTCCTAGCTATTTCTAACTTAGCATTCAAATCATCATTAATGCTCCTTAAGCTAGAAATTGTCTCATGACAAGAAGATAATTCACAAGAAAGCATTTCATTTCTTTTAACTTCTAAAGCATGAGATTTTTGTGCTTCTACAAATTTGTCATGTTCTTCATACAACAAATCTTCTTGTTTTTCTAGAAGCCTATTCTTATCATTCAAGGCATCAATTAATTCATTAATTTTATCTACCTTGGTTCTATCTAGGCCTTTAAATAGACATGAATAATCTATTTTATCCTCATCACTAGATTTGTCCTCACTTGAAGAAGCATAAGTAGAGTCTCGAGTACATACCTTCTTCTCCCTTGCCATAAGGCATGTGTGACGCTCGTTGGGGAAGAGGGATGACTTGTTGAAGGCGGTGGCGGCGAGTCCTTCACTGTCGGAGTCGGAGGAGGAGCAATCCGAATCCCACTCCTTGCCAAGATGTGCCTCGCCCTTTGCCTTCTTATAGTTTTTCTTCTTCTCCCTCTTGTTCCCTTGATCCTGATCACTATCATTGTCGGGACAGTTAGCAATAAAATGACCAATCTTACCGCATTTGAAGCATGAGCGCTTCCCCTTGGCTTTGGTCTTGCTTGGCTGTCCTTTGCGACTCTTAAGCGCCGTCTTGAATCTCTTGATGATGAGGGCCATCTCTTCATCATTAAGTCCGGCCACCTCAATTTGTGCTACCTTGCTGGGTAACGCCTCCTTGCTCCTTGTTGCCTTGAGAGCAACGGGTTGAGACTCATTGATTGGACCGTTTAGAGCGTCGTCCACGTACCTTGCCTCCTTGATCATCATTCGCCCGCTTACGAATTTTCCAAGGAGCAAGGACTTCTTCGGGCGACATTTTGGTGTACCTGGGATTCTCACGAATATTATTCACCAAATGAGGATCAAGAACGGTAAAGGACCTTAGCATCAGTCGGACGACGTCGTGGTCCGTCCATCGCGTGCTTCCGTAGCTCCTTATTTTGTTGATAAGGGTCTTGAGCCGGTTGTATGTTTGAGTTGGCTCCTCGCCCCTTATCATCGCTAACCGTCCAAGCTCGCCCTCCACCAACTCCATTTTGGTGAGCAAGGTGACGTCGTTCCCCTCATGAGAAATCTTGAGGGTGTCCCAGATCTGCTTGGCGTTATCCAAGCCGCTCACTTTGTGATATTCATCCCTTCACAATGAAGCTAGAAGAACAGTAGTAGCTTGTGCATTCTTATGAATTTGCTCATTAATGAACATGGGACTATCCGAACTATTAAAGTGCATTCCACTCTCTACAATCTCCCATATACTAGGATGGAGAGAGAATAGGTGACTACGCATTTTGTGGCTCCAAAATCCGTAGTCCTCCCCATCAAAGTGTGGAGGCTTGCCGAGTGGAATGGAGAGCAAATGTGAATTTGAACTTTGCGGAATACGAGAGTAGTCAAAAGAAAAGTTCGAATTAACCGGTTTCCTTCTCTCGTAGTCGTTGTGGTCGTCGTCCTTTTGGGAAGAAGTAGACTCATCGCTGTCGTCGTAGTAGACGATCTCCTTGATGTGCCTCGTCTTCTTCTTCTTCCCATCTTTCCGTCTATGGCCCGAGCCCGAGTCGGTAGGCTTGTCATCCTTCGGCTCGTTGACGAAGGATTCCTTCTCTTTGTCGTTGATCACGATTCCCTTCCCCTTAGGATCCATCTCTTCGGGCGGTTAGTCCCTTTGTGAAGAGAACGGCTCCGATACCAATTGAGAGCACCTAGAGGGGGGGTGAATAGGTGATCCTGTAACACTTAAAACTTAGGCCACAAAAACTTGGTTAAGTGTTAGCACAATAACCGCCAAGTGGCTAGAGAGGAATCTTCAACAAAACACAATAACCAACAAGATCAATCACAGAGATGGCACGGTGGTTATCCCGTGGTTCGGCCAAGACCAACGCTTGCCTACTCCATGTTGTGGCGTTCCAACGGACGAGGGTTGCAATCAACCCCTCTCAAGCGGTCCAAAGACCCACTTGAATACCACGGTGTTTTGCTTGCTTTTTCTCAATCCCGGTTGCGAGGAATCTCCACAACTTGGAGCCTCTCGCCCTTACAACTTGAAGTTCACAAAGAAACACGGAGCAAGGGAGGGATTAGCAACGCACTCAAGACAAGGAATCACAGCAACACCACGCACACAAATCGCAATGAGAGCTCACAACACAACTCAATGAGTTCACCACTCAACTAGAGCTCTAATTGCTATCGCAAAGAATCAAAGGCGCGGAATCGATGTCTTGGTGCTTAGGAATGTTGTAGGAATGCTTGGTGTGCTCCTCCATGCGCCTAGGGGTCCCTTTTATAGCCCCAAGGCAGCTAGGAGCCGTTGAGAGCAATCTAGGAAGGCTGATCTTGCCTTCTGTCGACTGGCGCACCGGACAGTCCGGTGCACACCGGACACTGTCCGGTGCCTGATTTCCTTCCATAAATGACGTAGCCAACCGTTGGCAGCCTGAGAGCCGTTGGCGCACCGGACATGTCCGGTGCACACCGGACAGACCGGTGCCCCCTTCTAGCCGTTGGCTCGGCCACGTGTCCCGCGCAGATTGCGCGGCCGACCGTTGGCCCGGCCGACCGTTGGCTCACCGGACAGTCCGGTGCACACCGGACAGTCTGGTGAATTTTAGCCGTACGTCGACGATGAATTCCCGAGAGCGACGAGTTCGCCTGTGAACGGCCCACCGGACAGTCCGGTGCACCACCGGACAGTCCGGTGAATTATAGCCGTACACCGCCGTTGAAGTCCCGAGAGCAGCCACTTTGCTTGAGCTAGCCTGGCGCACCGGACACTGTCCGGTGCACCACCGGACAGTCCGGTGCTCCCAGACTGAGCATACTTTGGCTGCTCGAGCAAAGGCATTTTCAATTGGATTTTTCCTGTTTCCAGCACTTAGACACAATACATTAGTCCATAAAACAATGTACTAAGTCTGAGAAACATACCTTTATCTTTGATTTGTACTTTATCCACCATTTTACACTTAGGCACTTGTGTTGGACACTAAACCACCAAAATACTTAGAAATGGCCAAGGGCACATTTCCCTTTCAGATACAACCTGGCTGCCTTGGACTCCCCTTTTACAGAAAAGGAGGTCCTGGAAACCATCAAAGGGTTACCCTCTGACAAGGCCCCTGGGCCGGATGGATTCACAGGTCTTTTCTACAAAGTGTGCTGGAACATTGTGAAAAGTGATATTATGGCAGTGGTTTCTGCTGTCTGGAGCAGAAGATTCAGCAATTTCTGGAAACTTAACACTGCCTACATCACCATGGTGCCTAAAAAAGATGGGGCTGAGCAAGTTAAGGACTTCAGGCCAATTAGCCTGGTCCACAGCATTGCAAAACTGATTACAAAAATCCTCGCAAACCGACTAGCACCAAGACTGAATGAATTGGTTTCCCCAAATCAAAGTGCATTTATTAAGGGGCGATTCATCCAGGACAACTTCTTGTTAGTACAATAGACATCAAGACTCTTTCATCAACAAAGATTATCCCGGCTGCTCCTCAAACTTGACATCACCAAGGCCTTTGACTCAGTCTCCTGGCCCTTTTTAATTGAAGTCATGCAGCAGTTTGGGTTTGGACAGATCTGGAGGGACATGGTTTGTGGTCTCCTTGCTCCATCCACCACCCAAGTCATGCTCAACGGGTTTCCTGGACAGCAAATTCAGCATAGAAGAGGGCTTAGACAAGGGGATCCCCTTTCACCGATGCTATTCATATTGGTCATGGATGTCCTTGGACACCTATTTATAAAGGCAGAAGAGGCAGGTTTATTGCAGCAGCTAGCAGCAAGAAGACAGCTACACAGAGTCTCCATTTACGCAGATGATGTTGTTACTAACCTTGATTAGCCGAGATAATCACCCCCACGGGTACTGTAGCATATATATAGGCATATAGGCAGACAATATGGGCCTTATGGGCCTTAACACCCCCTGTCAAACTCAAGGCGGAAGTGGAGGATTTGAAGCATTGAGTTTGATTAGATGAAACTGATGTTGTGCCCTAGTTTGTGCTTTTGTGAAGAAATCCGCAAGCTGTAATTCTGAGGGCACATATTGAAGATCAATGGTCTTCTGATGACAATGAGATCTAGTGAATGAGACATCAACACCAATGTGTTTTGTGAGTTCACGCTTCACTGGATCATGACAAATTTGTATAGCTCCAGTGTTGTCACAGCGAAGAAGTGTAGGCGAGTCACAAGAAACGCCTAGATCAGCCAAGAGCCAACGAATCCAGATAATCTCAGCAGTAGTAGTAGCCAGGGCTCGAAGTTCTGCTTCAGTACTAGATCTAGATACAGCAGCTTGCTTCTTGGATTTCCAAGCAATAGGGGATGATCCAAGAAGAATACAGTAACCAGTGATGGAGCGACGATCTGTAGGATCACTGGCCCAGGTAGCATCAGAGTAAGCGTGAAGCTGAAGTGGGGAATTTGAGTCATAAAATAAACATTGTGTTTTTGTCCCCCGTAAATATCTAAGCACACGAAGTAAGTGCCCATAATGAACTGATGTAGGAGCAGAGACAAACTGACTCAAGATCTGAACCGCATGAGCAATATCTGGCCTGGTGACAGTAAGATAAACTAAGCTGCCAACAAGATGTCTATATCGAGTTGGATCCTCCAAAGGTGTCCCATCAGTCGGACGAAGAGATAAGTGTAGATCCATAGGCGTGGCAACAGTGCGAGTATCACTAAGACCAGAACGATCAAGAAGATCTTGTATGTACTTGGCCTGAGAAAGATAAATACCATTTTGAGTCTGCAAAACCTCAATGCCCAAGAAATAACTGAGTGCCCCCAAGTCAGACATTTGAAATTCCTTACTCAGAGACGCCTTCACATGAGCAATATGGTCTGGATCATCGCCTGTAATCAACATGTCATCAACATATAGTAATAACAACGTGCGTCCTCGTGAAGAAACATGAATGAACAATGCAGGATCATGATCACTAGAATAGAAACCACAAGCCTTGATGACAGAAACAAATCTCTCAAACCAAGCACGAGGAGCTTGTTTAAGACCATACAAGGCTCGACGGAGACGACATACATGCCCTGATGGAACCTCTATCCCAGGAGGTGGATGCATATAGACTTCCTCATGTAAATCACCATGAAGAAAAGCATTTTTGTCATCCATCTGAGAGATAGTCCAAGAAGATGAGGCTGCAACAGCAAGTAAAGCTCGGACAGTAGTCAGATGGGCCACAGGTGCAAAAGTCTCATCATAGTCAATACCCTGTGTCTGTTGAAAACCTCTGGCCACAAGACAAGCTTTATATCGCTCAATAGACCCATCAGATTTGGTTTTAACCTTGAATACCCATTTGCACGTGATAGGTACAACACCAGCAGGTAACGGAACAACATCCCATGTACATGTGCGATGAAGGGCATTTAATTCATCAGTCATAGCAAGCTGCCACTCAGGTATACCAGACGCCTCTTTATAAGATGATGGTTCAACAATGACTGCACCAGCACGGGAAAACCCATAACGTTCTGGAGCTGCAATAGTGCCACGGTCACGAAGATGATACCCCTGATTAAAAACAACATGAGAGTCATCATTGTTAGTACAAGTATCAGCAACAGGATCGTCATCAGGACTGGCCGTGGGAGTAGAGCGAGGACGACGAATGTAAGTCTGAGTGACAGGTGGTTTGGAAGAGTAAGACGGAGATGATGTGGAAGTGGAAGGTGGTGTGATGGGAATAAGGACATCTGGGGTAGAAACAGTAGGTGGTGATACTGATGAAGTTTCAGAAATGGGAGGAAGGCTCATGAAGGAGGTAGACTCTGTGGAATAAAAAGAAGAATGAGTGGAAGAGTTGTAAAAGAAGGGACGATTTTCATTGAAGCTCACATCTCGAGAAATACGCATGCGACGAGAAGATGAATCATAACATCGATAGCCTTTATGTTCAGGGCTGTATCCAAGAAAAACACACTCAACAGATTGAGCAGTCAATTTAGTACGTTCACGAGGTGATAATAGTACATAACACGTACATCCAAAAACTCGAAGGTGGTCATATCGTGGAGGAGTTCCGAAAAGAACTTCACCAGGTGTTTTGCCAGAGAGTTTGGATGACGGTTGTCTATTGATGAGGTAAACCGCAGTAGAAATTGCTTCACCCCAAAAATGTGACGGGACAAAAGAAGATATCAACAAAGTGCGAGCAGTTTCTATAATGTGACGATGTTTGCGTTCAGCCACACCGTTCTGTGCATGAGCACCAGGGCAAGAAAGCTGAGCAAGAGTACCCTCTGAAGTCAAAAACTGGTGGAAATTATCAGATAAATATTCACCACCAGAATCAGAACGAAAGGTTTTAATGTGAGTGGAAAATTGAGTGTGAATCATACGAGCAAAGGTTTTATAAATAGAAAATCAGCTCAGAGCGGCGTTTCATGAAATAAATCCAAGTGTAGCGAGAATGATCATCAATAAAAATCAATAAAAATGACATAGTATTTATATCCACCTTTTGACACAAAAGGTGCAGGACCCCAAATATCAGAGTGAACCAAATCAAAGGGTTGAACAGAATGAGAATGACTAGTAAAATATAGAAGTTGTATTTGTTTTCCAAGATGACAACCCTTACAATGAAAATCAGACTCAACCGAAGTATGACCTAAGCAACCTGACTTTATTAGAGTAGACAATCTAGATCCACACAAATGACCTAGACGATGATGCCACTGGGCAAAAGACGCAACAGAAGCAAGGGTAGCTGAAAGCACATGCGCTGGAGATGTAGCCAAGGAAGGAAGCCGCAAAGAGTCCAAGATGTAGAGGCGAGGAGCAGCTCTACGGCGACGGCCAGTCCCAATCACTTCCCCTGTGCGAAGGTCCTGTACAAAACAAGATGAGTCATCAAATCCGACAAAGCAATTATGATCCGTAATTTGGCCTACTGAAAGAAGGTCCATAGATAGCTCAGGAACAAAGAAAATATTAGGTACTGTAAAGTGTGGATCTGAAAGAGAACCCTTATGAGTAATGTGGCATACAGTACCATCAGCTGTCTGCACTGAAGCACCATCTGTGACAGGTGTAGTAGAAGCCAACTTTGACTGATAAGATGTGACATGAAAGGAAGCTCCTGAATCAAGTACCCAGGCCGACTCTGAAGTACAAGCGGACGAAGTGGTAGCAACAGCAACTGAGCCTCTATTAGATGGTCCTGGACCACGACCACGAGCAGCACGTCGTGCACGGAAATCAGTCAACTTATCAGGGAACTTGACAAAGCAAAGCTCAGATCGATGATTGGTCTTGCCACAATGATCACAAGGCTTAAAAATATTCTTAGGTTTCTGGGCAGCAGCCAACACACTATGAGGATTACCACCAGTAGAGGACAGAGAATTAAGACGAGTCTCTTCAGCAAGTAAAGCAGACAACGCCTTAGCCATTGTGAGAGTGTCAGAACCCTGAAGTAAACGAGCACGAAGAGAATCAAACTCGGCCCGAACGCCCATAACAAATCTGTAAGTGAAGAACTTCTCAATAAACTTATGAGCTGGACACAGATCAGCGGTACAAGCAGGCACCATTGATGTCAAAGCACTCAGCAGGCGATCAAAGGCTGAGTAGTACTCATCAATACTCATATCATTTTGCTCAATAACATGTGTCTGCTGCATGAGAGTGTGTAATAGAGCACCACTGTCCTGAACAAAACGCTCCTTCAAATGAGACCAGATGGCTTTAGCAGTTTTGAATTTAGACAAGCTCATAATCATCGACGGTTTGACGTTGTTCACCATAGCAGCCATTAGTTTACCATCATTAAGCTGCCATGTTTTGATATCAGCAGCATTGCGACGATCATCAGCAAGAACATGTGCCGCATCAGTCAAATAGAAGAGTAATCCATGTCCCCGGAGTGCAGTCTCAACACAGAAAGTCCACTCCGGATAATTTTGACCATCAAGAGTGATATTGACCACAATAGCATTTGTCGCCATATTGAATTGAAGGAAAAATCAGGGAGAACAGGAGACCTGAGACCAAACAAACCAGAGCAGCCCGACTTGGACGAGTTGATGGAGGTCCTGGGCGCGGAAGCCGAGTTGAACAGCGGCTGGCGGCTGGCGGGAGCAGCGATGTCGCAGATCCGCGGCCCTGTCCGCAACAGCGGCGGACGGTGCAGATTTTCTGCAGAGGACGGCGAGGTCTCTGCCCCTGGCAGAGAACGGCGCCCTGCCCCAGGCGGCTGAGGGCGCGCGGACGGCGAGATCTCTGCCCCTGGTAGAGAACGGTGCTCAGGCGGACGGTAGACGGCGGCCTGCCTCAGGCGGCTGAGGGCGCGCAGCTCCTGGCGGCGGATGCACTGCCCCTGGCGGCGGACGTTGAAGGAGAGAGGGAGATCCGCCCCTGGCGGACGGCGGATCGGTGAAGAAGGCGGCGGCCGAGAGCCTCTGGCGGCGGACGACGCGGCGGAGATCCTGCAGGCGCAGGCCGAGATCCGGCAGAGGACGATGGCGGCCGAGATCCGGCGGACGGCGCAGGCGCAAGCCGGCGAGATTCCCTGGCAGCGGACGGCGCAGGCCGAGCGGGATGGGGGAAGGGAAGACCGCGCGACGACGGCAGAGGAGGGAAGGGGTGGCCGTGACGGCAGGCCGGAGAGCCGGCCGCGATGGCAGCACAACGACGGCGCGACGGCGCCAAAAATTTGGATCAGGGTCGGGTTTAGACGTAAACCCTAACCCTAACCTGCTCTGTTACCATGTTACTAACCTTGATTAGCTGAGATAATCACCCCCACGGGTACTGTAGCATATATATAGGCATATAGGCAGACAATATGGGCCTTAACAGATGTAGCCCTCTTACACCCTACGGTGGATGAAATCTCCATCACTCTTGATATCTTGCAGCTATTTGGCAGTGCCTCTGGTCTCAAAAATAATGTGCAAAAATCCAATGTCTACCCCATACAGTGTTCAGAAGAAACTCTCTTGTAAGTCCAAAGTCTGCTACCGTGTGAGATCGCAGCTTTTCCTTGCATACTTGGGACTTCCTCTATCCTTGCATAAGCTGTCCAAGCAACATTTCCAGCCGTATGTTGATAAGTTTGCTGACCAACTTCCTAATTGGAAAGCTGATTTGATGACCAGAGCAGGCAGGAGAATACTAGTGCAACATGTACTCACAGGTATGACTGTGTATCTGGCAATGGCAATTGATATACCCCACTGGGCAGTTGATGCTATAGATAAAATAAGAAAGGGCTTTCTTTGGAGAGGAAGAAAAGAAGCTAAAGGGGGACACTGTTTGGTGGCTTGGGGCAAGGTGTGTCGCCCACTTCAGCTTGGTGGACTGGGTATCTCTAGTCTACCGGAACTTGGATGGGCCCTCTGGATGCGATGGCTGTGGCTACAAAAAACCGACTCTAGAAGACCTTGGACAGGGCTTCCTATTCAGGTTCCAAGTAAAGCCAGAGTGTTCTTCAGTAAAGTCCTTGTCTCGATGGTAGGTAATGGACATAGTACCCTCTTCTGGTCCGATAACTGGTTGCAGGGTAAAAGCATCTCGATCATTGCCCCTAGCCTATTTTCTATAATCCCAAAGAGGATAGCAAAAAGTAGAACGGTCCATGAGGCCTTGTTAAACAACAGATGGATTTATGATATTAGAGGTGGTCTTACTGTTGGAGTCCTGTCAGATTACTTTAAGCTCTGGGAATGTCTCTCTGGTTTTGAGCTGCACCCTCTCATTGAAGATAGACACATCTTTAGTAATAGCCCCAGATGGAAAATATTCAGCGAAGACAGCTTACAAGGGTCTCTTCCTGGGATCCTGTACATTTGGACACTATAAGCGGGTTTGGAAAACTTGGGCTCCATCAAAATGTCGTTTCTTCCTCTGGCTGGTGGCCCATAACAGGTGCTGGACTGCTGACAGATTAGCAAAAAGGGGGCTCAATCATCCTAGCAGTTGTCCACTGTGTGATCAAGAACCTGAAACTATTAACCACCTGTTGGTCTTATGTGTGTTTGCAAGGATTTTCTGGTATAATCTGCTCAGAAAGTTTGGGTTGGATAACTTGGCTCCCCAGCCGGGCCTGACTTCCTTCTTGGAATGGTGGGAGATAGCTTCTGAAACAGTTCAGGGAATGGTCAAGAAAGGTCTGAGTTCGCTGATTTCTTTGGGGGCCTGGACGATCTGGAATCACCGCAACAGATGCGTGTTTGATGGACAGACTCCCTGTCTCCCCTCTATCCTTCGGCAGGCTGATGATGAGAGAAGACTTTGGGAATTAGCTGGGGCCAAGGGTCTCTCCTTCTTGGCAGCTTCTTTGACAAATGGCTGAACCCTACTGTTCCTATTTTAGTAGTTTTTTGAGTTTGACTTTCTTAGACTCTTTCACTTATGTGCGGTACTGGCCTCCGTAAGGAGTTAAATGTTGTAACCCTGGTCTACTATAGACCTTTTTTCCTCTTCTCAATATATTTTAAGGCGCAGTTCCCCTGCGCTTTCGATAAAAAAAAATTATCCTGTCTGGCATGTTATTTTCACTTCTCCTAGGATAACAATGGTTCTACTGCAATTATCTCTACCACGTGACATCCTGATCTATCAAAATGGCTTCTGCACAACCCCTCAGCCTATCACAAATGCAAAAAAAGCAGTAAAGCACCATTCATGCTAAATCTTTGTCCATTTTTTTCTCCTGATGCTGTTTCCTCGTAACATTAATATCATGTTACTGGAGTTATTAAAATGATGAATTATCATCATTCATTTCATTTCTTGTGCGCCCTTCCCAGTTCATTAGTTACCTCTGCTCCCTGACACCCAGGGGATTAGCAATGTTAATTAATGTTGACTCTCAAAAATCTTTAGAATATCCTCTCCCTGTCCCTCATACTGTACAGAAGTTGCTCCCTTCTAGATTAATGCCATATGTAAAATGAGCACTGGGTTGGTAATTTCTTTCTTCAAAACCATAGCAGAGAACCATTTGTTGGTAGGTTTGGTTTTCTTTCTCTGAAACCATAGCAGAGAACTATTTGTTGGTACATCTTTGAAAGTGGCTGATGCATTACTGATAGCTTGCTTGACGTTTGCATACTTAAATTTGTCAGGAATCATCCTTGTTTAAATAGCTTCCGCTTGAATTCTCATGGTCTTTTAATTCCTGGCTCTGTTAGTTTCAACAAAAAAATACCTAGCATAAGAATACCATTTGAATCAAAGGACCATGTCATCACTCTCTGATCTGAAGCCAGTAGTTACCTTGAGGCTTGGGCACAATGTGTCAATTTAAATAGTAATATATCATATTCACATATGAAATGTGACTAGTTCTGTGCAGAGACCAAATGACATCTTTTATCATTGACAGCACTCCATCAGTTATGTTTTCTTTTTTTTGTGGTTCCATCTCCATTGCTTTTTTACATCAGATGTCAGTGTAATTGGTAGCTCTTCTCTTTTTGATATTTGTTCTGCTCAGGTTGCTTGTACATCAGGTTGTTTAAAATTCTTACCATTATATGGAACTAATTTATCGGGTTGTGCTTCATAAGGATCCAAAGGGGCTGAGCCAGAGCTGGCAGCAATTGTTACTTTGGCTTCATCAGTTGACTACACAACATCCAATTCCTCACTCAAGTTGCTATTGCCGTTTGTAAGTTAACCATCAAACAGCTTTGCCCCCCCCCCCCCCCTCCCCGCGCGCGCCACACGTCATATGTGTAACCTAATGTTCAATATTTTCTATTAGGCTGATCCAGCTGAGATGTTGCGTGTTCCTGCTATCCCACTAGGAGCATTACTGTCTACTACCTATCCTATATCCTCTCGAGCACCATATATTCTGTCTCTGCTTCGGTCTCAAATTTCAGCGAAGGAAATGATGGACCCTGAACTGCTTTCAAAGCTTATCTTGAATAACTTTTGTAAGTAAATGCATATTTTGCTGTTTGGTGTTGAAACTGTCAAGTACTTGTTTGAATTTAAGGGCTCCTGTTGTCCTGCTTGAATGGGGTTTATGGAAGGGATAAACCGAGGCAAGCCTTCCCATGCAAATGCGGAGAGGCTGCTTCGAATTCGTGACCTGGTGACTCATTGGGACAGCTCTCAACTGAAATATAGCCTTGAATTGTTTCACATGAAGGTTTTCTGACTCGTTTGTTATGTCCATGGAACAAATGAACATACACGTGTCATATCGGTATTACTAATATCATTTTTGCTAAGAACTTGCATAGGTATTCATTTTTTGCTAAGAACTTGCATAGGTAATGACGGTTAGATCTCCTGCCGGTTCAAGAGAAAAAAAAAGAATCTGCATAGGCTACCAATATAAGCCATGTGGCTCCTTTTAACAATACCAGAGTATCATGCGAACATGTTCATTGTATTTTGTATGCATCTCCTATACAATTTGTTTTGTTGTAACTTGTAAGTAGTTCCCAGATATAAGAGGTCAGATGCTATTTTGATGTTTGTCCTTATGCTTTAGTTTCTCAACTATTTATGGACATTTGAAGGAATATCTAATCTTGTTCTGTAATAGTAAATTTCATTGTTGCCACCTAAAAATGGTAAATTTCAAAACAGACACCTGGTTCACTTGTGCTGTTATGTAACCTTATTCATTTATGTTCTTAACAATTTCCTGTCACAACTTTGTGTATGGTGTGGGTGGGTGGGGGGTCATGGCACACAGGCACAGTACCCGCAAAGGTTTTGTTACAGCTTACGACCGCATTCCGTGATGGCGGGTTGCGCAACAGGACTGGCACATTTTTCTTCAAAGAGCATCTGAACAAAATCAAGGTCCCAGTGCTTGCCCTTGCTGGAGACGAGGATCTGATTTGTCCCCCAGAAGCTGTTTATGGTTTGGCAACAAGCTCCATTTCTCCTTTGTTCTTTTGCAATAAGGAATCCTCCTTTTTATAGCACTAAACACATTAAGTCCGTTTGGATGCACTATCCACCTTTATTCATGTCTGTTGGAGTGGATTAGGGTGGAACTTGGTTTAGTTTTCACCCCAATCCACACGTGGATTGAGGTAGATACAAGTGCATTCAAACAAGCCCTAAAGTGCGAGTGGTAATTTCAACCAAAAGAATATGCAGCTTTGTTCTAGTGCCTGATCTAGTGCAATGATCATTGTCATTAAAATTCATTGCCTAATTGGGATTAGCCTACAAACTGGCAGCCTAGGACTAAGGCACTATAGTGTTAGCTCATAGCACAGTTTCAAAAACCACAATGGATGGTGGCTTTAGCCAAATGCCTGATGCTTATAAATTCTGTCCTTACTTGATATTCTTCCTGAATTCCTTTAGAGAAACAGGTCTTAATTTTTGTTTGCTTGTGCAGAAACTGTGAAGCTAATTCCTCAGCATTTGGTTACATACAAGGTTTTTGGAGAACCCGAAGGCCCTCACTATGCCCATTATGACTTAGTTGGAGGGAGAAAGGTATGTCGACAATAGTGGTTAATCAGAGCTAGGAGTCTACCTTTGGTTTCTTGTACTCATCTTCACATTACGGTTATTTATACTATGCGCAGGCTGTCCATGAAGTATACCCATGTATAATAAAGTTCCTGTCTCAACATGACGAAGTGTCTTCATGAGTCTTTGCCATTCATTTCTGTAATTACAATGTTCAAGACCACGTCGAAATACATAGTAAAAATTCCCAGACTGGAACTAAAGGTAGGATTTCTTTTTTTCCCCATTCGCACACCGGATTTGGTTACCTTGGTTTCTGCCATTAGATGATTGTTTAACTCACAGATTGTTGTCATTCTTATCTTAGTCCCATAGGCCATAGCATTAGAAGCGCAGGGGAGACTAATCTTGCTGGTTGCTGGCACCTCGCCGACCTCGTATGAAACCTTAAGAACCGATGTACGTACGTATGTAGTTGAATTTGAGGTTGCAAATGTAGTTTCAACTACTTTTGAAGGGTTCGTGAGTGGCGTGGTCACATGCACGTTTCAGCCGGTGGACTGTATGAGATGAATGCAGTGTAGCTGTAGTTGCACGACGGCTCTCAGCGGCAACGGTTGTGGACAAGAACACGTGTCTATGTTGCAGTTCCACAACAAAAAGAGAGCACCAAAGGCAGGCGGCGCACTGCACAGATCTCCACCAGACTAGTCTCATAACTTTCATGGCGTTGTTTCTGAAAGTATTATATCGTATAAATTAAATAAAATATGAGTTAAGTTAGGATTTATGGCTTTTCCTTCGTAGTATAAAACGGCTTAGGCTTTTTAGGTGCTTTTTCGGAAGTTGTTTTTTTTAAAAAAAAACGTTGTTTAGTAGAGCTCTTGTTTTTTTATTGGGAAAAGGTAGAGCCGAAGCCCTGTCAACAGGCTGGCGTTGGTATTGATCCACTCTACCCAGGAGCTAACTAAGGGCTTGTTTGGGAACCTTATTTTTCCAAAGAATTTCTATTTTTTCAAGGGAAATTAATTTATTTTCCCTTCAGAAAATAGGAATCTCTTGAAAAAATGGAGTTCCCAAACTAGCCCTAAGATGCCTTCTATTCATAAAATGTAACCTAAATGATAACAAATAATAATTCATATTAGATTACTAGTGGTAATAAGTTTGAATAGAGCGGTATTAATTTCTAGTGTGATATTTGATTACGGTTGGATTTAAACAAATATAGTTTAATGTTATCAGTTATCCTTTACGCTACAAATATGTGAACCAACTCTAGAGTTTTTGAGGCATTTGACAAGAAGATTGCAACGAGCTCTAGAAATGAGTGTTTTTTTTGGTGAAACATACCCACCCTTGGTTTTGGTATTTATATGTTTATGGTAGATAACGAGTCGAATATAATTATTTTTTACCAATACGAATTCTTGAATATAACATTATCTCAAGAATATGCACCATAAACATTGTCAATGTTCAACAGTTCCTTCATCTAACTTCATCTAACGAGGTTACAGTTACAGGCAACGTCGACGTAACATCGTGTCAAACAACTAGAAATCAGAAAACTACTGCTACACTGCTATTAACAGTACAAATCCTAAATAAAAATATAGAACCGGGAAAATGCATAGGTTTGAAGTGGACACCAATTTACTAGATGGAAACCCAACGAGGAGTCCCACCCTATGCCTGCTTTAGTGAAATGACTTCTAAATGAGTTGGTTAGGTGGTCTGGGTAGTATTGTGTCTAGAGTTCGACTCTTTATAGGAGTGAATTTCAGGTTGTGGTTAAAAAATCATCACACTCGTCTCATGTCAAAGCACAGGTCTAAAGCTCGGTCCTTGTCGCAATTTTTCTCACATGGATTACGATGTCACTATATATGGGTGGGACATGAGTTGGGGGGAGGGGGGGGGGGGTTTATCGACCTATATGAGAAGATCTTAATACAGTGCCTAGGGCTCGTCCTATCCCCACATGTCGAGATTTTTTGCAGCTTGAATTAGAGGATATGATGTAATTTTACTTTTGTAATGAATATTGGACAATGAACTAAACTTGAACTCTATCTAGAGCCGGTTGTACCTTTTTTCCTTCTAACCAAAGAGTTTTCTTAACAAAACAACCATTGTACAACTCTAGTAACTTAATAGAAACATTTTGGTCAAATTTGTTTGTTTTGTCTTTTATTATTTTTTATTAGATCTATTTTAAATTTTAGGTTCTAATGTGAATTTTGGATTTTTTTTTTTGTCAAAATTTGAATTTTAGGCTTTATAATATTTTTTATAATTTTGGGTCGTTCGAAACGAGAATGATACAATTAAACAAGAATGTGTTGTGGCATGGTCCAGCCCACAATAATTATGGGTCATGCTGGTTCGAAATCAAACTTGTTAAACCTTTTCGAACTTAGGCCATGTACAACTATACCTAAGACTATAGATGGTTAAACGTGTCGCACGACACTGGGTGCGACACTGGCACATGCACTATAAAACACGACACTATCATGCATGATTAATAATCGTGTTAATCGTGTTGTGTCTCTAAATATGCTCAGACATCCGTCCAGACACAAGACTATGTCTAATCAGGCAGGCTGCAGCACGGGTGGCAGGGCGCTGCTCTTGCCTGGCTCGTGACGAGAGGCGACTGAGAGAGCCCACTGGGTGACTCTACTCTCGCCCGCGCTGGTGTGGGCGAGCATAGGTGGCGTGATCTGATTGGTCCACGTGGACACATCAGCACCACGTGTGCTAGTCATTGCAACTAGACGTTTTGGACCGTTTGGAGTCTTTTTTTTTGCAAAAATCACAAATTTCATCCTCAATTCATCTATAAATACCCCTACCTGGGTGGAGCTCATTCGACACACATCTCATTTCTCACTTCTAAACTCCTCTGTATTCACACAATGTTGGGTTGGTCTCTAGATTTCAACACCTTAACGGGTCTCCTGCAGTCCAATGGATCACAAACCCCTTCGTTTGATGAGCCTTCTCCACTGCCTCGTTGCTCAGATGTTTCGGCTTCAGTCCCCCATGCACTATTTCTAGCTACGTGTCTAGCACCATACCCTTATCCCTATCATTTGTATCCATACCCGCCGCCTTTATATGGTCAACCTCCAACTTTCCAAGCTGGAATTCAAGCTTCTTTCTCGGTGTGTTCGTATGCCCCCTCCTTTTGTGTGATAGGGCAAAGACGCCTGCGCGAAATACAAAGACGAAGGGGAAAGGGAAAGAAGCCACAAACACGGGTCAATAAGTGAAGCATTTAAAATGAAGAACTTGTGGGGTGGATTAGTGAAGGCTAAGCTTTTGAAGCAATGAAACATTCTAAAAGGCCGATCAACTAGGGATATGGACCCCGTTGAAAGACATATCCATGCCAACATCGTAAAGATGGTCGAAAAAGAACTAGGTCTAGTAGATGACGAAGAAGAGGAATCGAAACTGGAACAGAAAGAAGAGGAAGATGAGGACGAGATCGAGGACTCCGATTAGATTTATGTATTTTAATCATCATGTAAATTTATTTTAATTATTATTGAAAGGGAATTAGGCTTACACCTAGTCCCTAAATAATTTTGGTGGTTGAATTGCCCAACACAAATATTGAACTAACTAGTTTGCTCTAGTGTATAAGTTATACAGGTGCAAAAGGTTCACACTTAGCCAATAAAATGACCATGTGTTGGGTTCAACAAAAGGGCAAAGGAGCAACCAAAGGCTCCTCTGGTCTGGCAAACCGTGTCCGGTGCACCAGAGGACTTCAGCTCAAACTCGTCGCCCTCGGGAAATTTCCGGAGCCAGCGCTCTAAAACTCACCGGACTGTCCGGTGTACACCGGACAGTGTCCGGTGCTCATTTGAGACGCGGCTCAGGAACTCGCCAGTCTCGGGAATTCGCAAAGGCTGCTCCGCTAAAATTCACCGGACATGTCCGGTGTACACCGGACTGTCCAGTGCAACCTCGGGGCAACGGCTACTTCGCGCCAACGGTCACCTGCAGGCGCATTTAATGCGCGCCAAAAGCGCGCAGTCGTCAGGCACGCGGGAGCAGGCGCACCGGACACTCTACAGTGCATGTCCGGTGCGCCACCGGACATCAAGGCGGGCCCAGAGACAGAGCTCCAACGGTTGACCCAACGGCTATTTGGTGACGTGGCTGTCGCACCGGACATGTCCGGTGTGCACCGGACTGTCCGGTGCGCCATCGAACAGACAGCCTCACCAAATGGCTAGTTTGGTGGTTGGGGCTATAAATAACCCCAACCACCCCACATTCATTGCATCCAAGTTTTTCAGCTTCCAACCACTATACAAGAGCTAGCATTCATTGCAAAGCACACCAAAAGAGATCAAATCCTCTCCCAACTCCATACAAAGCCCTAGTGACTAGAGAGAGTGATTTGTAGTGTTCATTTGAGCTCTTGCGCTTGGATCGCTTCTTTTTCTTTGGCATTCTTTCTTGTGATCAAACACTCATTTGTAATTGAGGCAAGAGACACCAATTGTGTGGTGGTCCTTGCGGGAAGTTTGATTCCCAAGTGATTTGAGAAAGAGAAGCTCACTCGGTCCGAGGGACCATTTGAGAGAGGGAAGGGTTGAAAGAGACCCGGCCTTTGTGGCCTCCTCAACGGGGAGTAGGTTTGAGAGAACCGAACCTCGGTAAAACAAATCCGCGTGTCTCACTTCATTATTCGCTTGCGATTTGTTTTGCGCCCTCTCTCACGGACTCTATTATATTTCTAACGCTAACCCGACTTGTAGTTGTGATTATTTTTGAGATTTTCAGTTTCGCCCTATTCACCCCCCTCTAGGCGACTTTCAATTGGTATCAGAGCCCGGTGCTTCATTAGAGCCTAACCGCTCGAAGTGATGTCGGGAGATCACACCAAGAGGGAGATGGAGACCGGCGACAAGCCCACTACAAGCCAAGGGAGCACTTCATCGGAAGAGTCCCGCACCAAGAGGAGGGAGAAGAAGAAGGACCCCTCCAAACGGAAGGAGAAAAGATCTTCCTCTTCTCACCACAAAGAGAAGAAGGAAAAATCTTCTTCTCACAAGTCGCATCGGAAAGGCGACAAGCACAAGAGGATGAGGAAGGTGGTCTACTACGAGACCGACACTTCATCAACATCCACCTCCGACTCCGATACACCGTCCGTAACTTCTAAGCGCCAAGAGTGCAAGAAGTTTAGTAAGATCCCCTTACACTATCCCCGTACATCTAGACATACTCCATTACTTTCCGTTCCATTAGGCAAACCGCCAACTTTTGATGGCGAAGATTATGCTAGGTGGAGTGATTTAATGAAATTTCATCTAACCTCACTCCACAAAAGTATATGGAATGTTGTTGAGTTTGGAGCACAGGTACCTTCTGTAGGGGATAAGGATTATGATACGGACGAAGTGGCCCAAATAGAGCACTTCAACTCCCAAGCCACAACCATACTCCTCGCCTCTTTAAGCAAGGAGGAATACAACAAAGTGCAAGGGTTGAAGAATGCAAAGGAGATTTGGGACCTACTCAAGACCGCGCACGAGGGTGATGAACTCACCAAGATCACCAAGCGGGAAACGATCGAGGGGGAGCTCGGTCGCTTCCGTCTTCGCCAAGGGGAGGAGCCACAAGATATGTACAATCGGCTCAAGACCTTGGTGAACCAAGTGCGCAACCTCGGGAGCAAAAAGTAGGATGACCACGAAGTGGTTAAGGTTATTTTAAGAGCTCTTATTTTCCTTAACCCCACTCAAGTTCAATTAATTCGTGGTAATCCTAGATATCCACTAATGACCCCCGAGGAAGTTATCGGGAATTTTGTGAGCTTTGAATGCATGATTAAGGGCTCAAAGAAGATCAACGAGCTTGACGAACCTTCCACATCCGAGGCGCAACCGGTGGCCTTCAAGGCAACGGAGGAGAAGAAGGAGGAGTCTACACCAAGTAGACAACCAATTGACGCCTCCAAGCTCGACAATGAGGAGATGGCCTTAATCATCAAAAGCTTTCGGCAAATCCTCAAGCAACGGAAGGGGAAGGATTACAAATCCCGTTCCAAGAAGGTTTGCTACAAATGTGGTAAGCCCGGTCATTTTATTGCAAAATGTCCTATGTCTAGTGACAGTGACAGGGGCGATGACAAGAAGGGAAAGAGGAGAGAAAAGAAGAAGTACTACAAGAAGAAGGGCGGCGATGCCCATGTTTGCGGGGAATGGGACTCCGACGAGAGCTCCACCGAGTCCTCCTCCGACGAGGACGCCGCCAACATCGCCGTCACCAAGGGACTCCTCTTCCCCAACGTCGGCCACAAGTGCCTCATGGCAAAGGACGACAAAAGGAAGAAGGTTAAATCTAAATCCTCCACTAAATATGAATCTTCTAGTGATGATAATGCTAGTGGTGAGGAAGACAATTTGCATAACCTTTTTGCCAACCTTAACATGGAACAAAAAGAAAAATTAAATGAGCTAATTAGTGCTATCCATGAAAAGGATGATCTCTTGGACTCCCAAGAGGATTTCCTAATCAAGGAAAACAAGAAACATGTTAAGGTTAAAAACGCTTATGCTCTAGAGGTAGAAAAATGTGAAAAATTGTCTAGTGAGCTAAGCACTTGCCATGAGACCATTAACAACCTTAGAAATGAAAATGCTAGATTAATTGCTAAGGTTGATTCTCATGTTTGTATTGATTCAATTCCCAATCTTAGAAATGATAATGATGATTTGCTTGCTAAGATTAAGGAATTGAATGAGTCTCTTGCTAGCCTTAGAATAGAAAATGAAAATTTGATTGCTAAGGCTAAAAATTTTGATGTTTGCAGTACTATTATTTCCGACCTTAGAACTAAGAATGATATGTTACATGCTAAGGTTGTAGAACTAAAATCTTGCAAACCCTCTACATCTAATGTTGAGCATGTTTCTATTTGTACTAGATGTAGAGATGTTGATATCAATGATATTCATGATCACATGGCTTTAATTAAACAACAAAATGATCATATAGCATTATTAGATGCAAAAATTGCCGAGCATAACTTAGAAAATGAAAAGTTTAAATTTGCTAGAAGTATGCTCTATAATGGGAGACGCCCTGGCATCAAGGATGGCATTGGCTACCAAAGGGGAGACAATGTCAAACTTAATGCCCCTCCTAAGAACTTTTCTAACTTTGTTAAGGGCAAGGCTCCCATGCCTCAAGATAACGAGGGTTACATTTTATACCCTGCCGGTTATCCTGAGAGCAAAATTAGGAAAATTCATTCTAGGAAGTCTCACTCTGGCCCTAATCATGCTTTTATGTATAAGGGTGAGACATCTAGTTCTAGGCAACCAACCCGTGCCAAGTTGCCTAGAAAGAAAACTCCTAATACATCAAATGATCATGCTATTTCATTTAAAACTTTTGATGCTTCTTATGTGCTTACTAGCAAATCCGGCAAGGTAGTTGCCAAATTTGTTGGGGGCAAACACAAGGGATCAAAGACTTGTGTTTGGGTACCCAAAGTTCTTGTTTCTAATGCTAAAGGACCCAAAACCGTTTGGGTACCTAAAGTCAAGAACTAAAATTGTTTTGTAGGTTTATGCATCCGGGGGTTCAAGTTGGATAATCGACAGCGGGTGCACAAACCACATGACAGGGGAGAAGAAAATGTTCTCCTCTTATGAGAAAAACCAAGATCCCCAAAGAGCGATCACATTCGGGGATGGAAATCAAGGTTTGGTCAAAGGTTTGGGTAAAATTGCTATTTCACCTGACCATTCCATTTCAAATGTTTTTCTTGTTGATTCTTTAGATTATAATTTGCTTTCCGTATCCCAATTATGTCAAATGGGCTACAACTGTCTATTTACTGATGTAGGTGTCACTGTCTTTAGAAGAAGTGATGATTCAATAGCATTTAAGGGAGTGTTAGAGGGTCAGCTATACTTGGTAGATTTTGATAGAGCTGAACTCGACACTTGCTTAATTGCTAAGACTAACTTGGGTTGGCTCTGGCACCGCCGACTAGCCCATGTTGGAATGAAGAATCTTCACAAGCTTCTAAAGGGAGAACACATTTTAGGACTAACCAATGTTCATTTTGAGAAAGACAGGATTTGTAGCGCATGCCAAGCCGGGAAGCAAGTTGGCACTCATCATCCACACAAGAACATCATGACTAGTGACAGGCCACTGGAGCTCCTACACATGGACCTATTCGGCCCGATCGCTTACATAAGCATCGGCGGGAGTAAGTACTGTCTAGTTATTGTGGATGATTATTCTCGCTTCACTTGGGTGTTCTTTTTGCAGGACAAATCTCATACCCAAGAGACCTTAAAGGGATTCTTGAGACGGGCTCAAAATGAGTTCGGCTTAAGGATCAATAAAATTAGAAGCGACAATGAGACGGAGTTCAAGAACTCTCAAATTGAAGGCTTCCTTGAGGAGGAGGGCATTAAGCATGAGTTCTCTTCTCCCTACACTCCACAACAAAATGGTGTAGTGGAGAGGAAGAATCGAACTCTATTGGACATGGCAAGAACCATGCTTGATGAGTACAAGACACCGGATCGGTTTTGGGCCGAAGCGGTCAACACCGCTTGCTACGCCATCAATCGGTTATATCTTCACCAAATCCTCAAGAAGACATCCTATGAACTCCTAACCGGTAAAAAGCCAAATATTTCATATTTTAGAGTTTTTGGTAGCAAATGTTTTATACTTGTTAAAAGAGGTAGAAAATCTAAATTTGCTCCTAAAACTGTAGAAGGCTTTTTACTAGGATATGACTCAAACACAAGGGCATATAGAGTCTTTAACAAGTCCTCAGGACTTGTTGAAGTTTCTTGTGACGTTGTGTTTGATGAGACTAACGGCTCTCAAGTAGAGCAAGTTGATCTTGATGAGATAGGTGAAGAACAGGCTCCAAGCATAGCGCTAAGGAACATGTCCATTGGGGATGTGTGTCCTAAGGAATCCGAAGAGCCTTCACATGCACAAGATCAACCATCCTCCTCCATGCAAGCATCTCCACCAACTCAAATTGAGGATGAGGCTCAAGATGTTGAACAAGAAGATCAAGAAGATGAGCCACCTCAAAATGACGGCAACGATCAAGGGGGAGATGCAAATGATGAAGACAAGGAGGATGAACAACCAAGGCCGCCACACCCAAGAGTCCACCAAGCAATTCAACGAGATCATCCCGTCGACACCATCCTCGGCGACATTCATAAGGGGGTAACTACTCGATCTCGTGTTGCACATTTTTGTGAACATTACTCTTTTGTTTCCTCTTTTGAGCCACAAAGGGCAGAGGAAGCACTTCAAGATTCGGATTGGGTGATGGCGATGCAAGAGGAGCTCAACAATTTCACAAGGAATGAGGTATGGCATTTAGTTCCACGTCCTAATCAAAATGTTGTAGGAACCAAGTGGGTCTTCCGCAACAAGCAAGACGAGCATGGTGTGGTGACAAGGAACAAAGCTCGACTCGTGGCCAAGGGGTATTCACAAGTCGAAGGTTTGGATTTTGGTGAAACCTATGCACCCGTAGCTAGGCTTGAGTCAATTCGCATATTATTGGCCTATGCTACTTACCATGGCTTCAAGCTTTATCAAATGGACGTGAAGAGTGCCTTCCTCAATGGACCAATCAAGGAGGAGGTCTATGTTGAGCAACCTCCCGGCTTTGAAGACAGTGAGTACCCTAACCATGTTTATAGGCTCTCTAAGGCGCTTTATGGGCTCAAGCAAGCCCCAAGAGCATGGTATGAATGCCTTAGAGATTTCCTTATTGCAAATGGCTTCAAAGTCGGCAAAGCCGATCCTACTTTATTCACCAAAACACTTGATAATGATTTGTTTGTATGCCAAATTTATGTTGATGATATTATATTTGAGTCTACTAACAAATCTACATGTGAAGAATTTAGTAGGATAATGACACAGAAATTCGAGATGTCTATGATGGGGGAGTTGAAGTATTTTCTAGGTTTTCAAGTCAAACAACTCCAAGAGGGCACATTCATTTGCCAAACAAAGTATACTCAAGACATTCTAAGCAAGTTTGGAATGAAGGATGCCAAGCCCATCAAGACTCCCATGGGAACAAATGGGCATCTCGACCTCGACACGGGAGGTAAGTCCGTGGATCAAAAGGTATACCGGTCGATGATTGGTTCATTGCTTTATTTATGTGCATCTCGACCGGACATTATGCTTTCCGTATGCATGTGTGCAAGATTCCAAGCCGACCCTAAGGAATCACACCTTACGGCCGTAAAATGAATCTTGAGATATTTGGCTTATACTCCTAAGTTTGGGCTTTGGTACCCTCGGGGATCCACTTTTGATTTGATTGGTTATTTGGATGCTGATTGGGCGGGGTGTAAGATTAATAGGAAGAGCACATCGGGGACTTGCCAGTTCTTGGGAAGATCCTTGGTGTCATGGGCTTCAAAGAAGCAAAATTCGGTCGCTCTTTCTACCGCCGAAGCCGAGTATATTGCCGCAGGCCATTGTTGCGCGCAATTGCTTTGGATGAGGCAAACCCTGCGGGACTACGGTTACAAATTAACCAAAGTTCCTCTTCTATGTGATAATGAGAGTGCAATCCGCATGGCGGATAATCCCGTTGAGCATAGCCGCACTAAACACATAGCCATTCGGTATCATTTTCTTCGGGATCACCAACAAAAGGGGGATATCGAGATTTCATACATTAACACTAAAGATCAATTAGCCGATATCTTTACCAAGCCACTTGATGAACAATCTTTTACCAGACTTAGGCATGAGCTTAATATTCTTGATTCTAGAAATTTCTTTTGCTAAACTTGCACACATAGCTCATAAGAATACCTTTGATCATGTCTCTTTTATATGCTATGACTAATGTGTTTTCAAGTGTATTCCAAACCAAGTCATAGGTATATTAAAAGGGAATTGGAGTCTTCGGCGAAGACAAAGGCTTCCACTCCGCTCTACTACTCATCCTTCGCCGTCACTCCGCATCTCTCTCCAACGTTGGTATAATCTTCACTCATTTATTTTATGACCAAAGGAGGAGAAAGTACTTCTAAGGGCTCTAATAATTCCGTTTTTGGCGATTCATGCCAAAGGGGGAGAAAATATGAGTCCAAAGCAAAAGGACCGCACCACCACCCTAATTTTAAAACTAATGTTTGTCAATCGGATGAGAAATTTCAAATTGGTATCTCTTTGTGCTCTAAAGGGGGAGCAAGTAGTATTTTCAAAATTGATGTCTTAAAACCCTCTTGAACACTAAGAGGAGACTTTATTTGAGGGGGAGTTTTGTTTAGTCAAAGGAAAAGCATTTGGAACAAAAGAAGAAAATTTCAAAACTTGAAAATGCTTTGCAAAATCTTATTCATTTACCTTCGACTATCTTGCAAAAGGACTTTGAAAAGAATTTACAAAAGAGTTTGCAAAAACAAAACTTGTGGTGCAAATATGGTCCAATATGTCAAAAACAAAGAAAACAATCCATGCGCATCATGTAAGTATTTATATTGGCTCAATTCCAAGCAACCGTTGCACTTACATTATGCAAACTAGTTCAATTATGCACTTCTATTTTTGCTTTGGTTTGTGTTGGCATCAATCACCAAAAAGGGGGAGATTGAAAGTGAATTAGGCTTACACCTAGTCTGTAACGCCCCGAATTTTGCAGTTGAATTTTTTTCTTTTCTTCACTCGCCAAATTCGGGCGTTACCTTTTCTTTTTCTTTTTCCCCTCGCTAGACCTTGACCTTTTCCAAAGCTAGCGGGATTCGGTTTGGAATTCCCGTGTAAAGAAAAACCCTAAATTGCTTTATATTGTTTGATGCACCATGCCGAACTATGCATTCTTTGATTGCTTGAAAATGTAAGTGCATTCATCTAGGAAGATCGGATTTCGAAAATGAGAAGAAACCTTTTCTTTCTTCTTCTTTTTCTTTCTCTCTCTCTTCCCTTTTCTCTCTCCCGCGCCGTGGGCTGCTCCTGGCCGGCCCAGCCGCCCCCACCCCCCCCCCCCCCCCCCCGCGCGCCCCCTTTGGGCCCAAGCGGCCCAGCCGCCCCTCCCCTTTTTCCCCCCAACTCTCTCTCTCTTTCCCCCATTCTCCCTCTCCCCACCCTAGCCGCCGCCGCCCCCTACCCCAGCTCGGCCGCCCCTGCCGCCGGCCCAACCGCCGCCGCCCCTCGCCGCTCGCTCGCCCGTCCCCGTCCCCGGTGAGCCCCCTCCCCCTCCTCCCTCCCTCTCCCCTCTCCCCTCCTCTCTCCTTGGCCGGCCCAGCCGCCTGGCCGCCCCTGGCCGCGCCCCCCAGCCGCCCTCGG
This sequence comes from Zea luxurians, assembly GCA_029449295.1. Lineage (NCBI taxonomy): Eukaryota > Viridiplantae > Streptophyta > Magnoliopsida > Poales > Poaceae > Zea > Zea luxurians. The sequence continues at coordinate 47,137,900 of JAOPSE010000023.1, forward strand.
CCGCCCCTGGCCGCCCCTGGCCGCCCCTGGCCGCGCCCCCCTGGCCGCCCCTGGCCGCGCCCCTGGCCGCTCGGCCGGCCCAGCCGCCCCGGCTCGGCCGCCCCCGGCCGGTTCAACCGCCCCCCCCCCCCAGCTCGGCCGCCCGCCGCCGGCTTGGCCGCCCCCGCCCCTGCCCCAGGCCGGTTTAACCGCCCCCCCCCCCTTTTTTTTATTTTATTTTATTTTACTTTCTGTTATCATAGTTATTTTATTTTAGGCAGGCTAATCATTGTTCATGTTATTGAAATAGGAAGCTTAATTTAGAATTTCGTTGCGCTAGTTAAATTCATATAATCAATTGTTTATCTCATACAATGTTGATTAACTAAAAATGACTAGGTTTCCATTAGTGCATATAACTAAATTCGCTTGTTAGAACCTATTGAAACTAGAGTGCATAATTTAACTAATCATTAGTGCATAAGATTTAACCCCCTGCGAGACCCTTTCCTGTTTCTTTCTAATCATAATGAATGCGATATCGAATGTCATACTTGATGCATATTCACTTTATTTGTTCCCTTGTATGGTGTACTGTTCTTTTGTATTAAATATGTGGATGTATGTATGTTTGCGCTCGCATAGAGAACGATCCGGTCGAAGAGCCCGAGGAATTCGCAGGAGAAGCCCCTGAGCAGCAGTCGGTTGGTGGAGGCAAGTGTCCTTTGACCTATTGCTGTCCTATTCATTCTTTAAGGTAGTGTTTGGTTGAAGAGCCAAGTAGAACGGAACCGTTCTGTCCCAGTTTTGTTGCTGTTTGGTTACAAAGGAACTAGAACGGAATGGCTCCAATTAGGGAATATTCTCCTCAGATCCGGAACCATTCCGCTCCAAACAACCAACCGGACGGAGCCGCTCCGTTCCCATCCCGCTCTCACAGTCACGCTCCGTTCCGTTCACTCTGCAAACAAACAAAAAACAGAGCCGCTCCGTTCCATATTACCAAACACAGAACAGAGCGGCTCCGTTCTTAGAATCAGGGATGGAACGGCTCCGTTCTACTTGGCTCCTCAACCAAACACTACCTAATTCACCTCCTGCATTACACATTTATACTTAAGGATTGACTAGCTTTTGTTATCCATGTCCTTGATTACCTATTTGGGTCGGATTATTACTGCTTAGTCTGATGCTATTGCTCAACTCTAATCAATGAACATGATGTGATTATCTATGATACGCTGTTTTCCCCTTCTTATTTATGATCATACTTGTGGCATTTAAGGGGACTCGAGCGGTTTCTCGAGTGCCTCTCCGTAAGGACCTGTTCAATGGATGACCGCCCGGGAAAACAGTGCAACCATGAGGGTGGAATGGGACGCCCTTAGCTGAATAATTAGAGGAACCGGGGTGTAGATCACTTCGCCGTTGTGCCGTCAATGGGGCTCGGTGTATGCGGCTCGCTCTGCCAAGGTTGATTTGTCCCTTGGGGAGGAGTGCGGTACATTTAGGAAACCTAACGGGTGGCTACAGCCTCGGGGAATCTTTGTAAAGGCTTCGTAGTGAATCCCTAGCCATTCACCTTGGGAGTGAATAAGGGTCTTGCAAGCCCGGGCTAGAGAGGGAATCATGGCTTATGGGTAAAGTGCACAACCTCTGCAGAGTGTTATGAAACTGATATATCAGCCTTGCTCACGGTTATGAGCGGCCAAGGGAGCTCTAGAGATTAGTGATACTTGATCAGAGACATTTTGGTACAGGTGGCAATGAGATTGATGATTCTGATTATGATTATGGTGCTGGTAAGTGGTATTCTTTCCGTTTGGAAAGGATACATTGGGCTAATAACTTGGGTTAATGTTAAAACCTGGCTCTCTACTAGTAAGTAATAACCTGACCAACTAAAAGCAACTGCTTGACTTATCCCCACATAAAGCTAGTCCACTACAGCCAAACGGGATGCTTGCTGAGTATGTTGATGTGTACTCACCCTTGCTCTACACACCAATCCCCCCCCCCCCCCCCAGGTTGTCAGCATTGCAACCACTGCTCAGGAGAAGATGAAGCTGTGGAAGGAGACTTCCAGGAGTTCCAAGACTACGACGAGTTCTAGGCGTGGGTTAGCGGCAACCCCCAGTCGGCTGCCTGTGAAGGCCGCGTTATCTACGTTTCTTTTCCGCACTTTGATTTATTGTAAGGACTATATGGACGTCTCAGACGTATGATGTAATCGACTATTATTTCCCCTTTTAATACTATTTTGAGCACTGTGTGATGATGTCCATATTATGTAACTGCTGTGTACGTGAATAACTGATCCTGGCACGTACATGGTTCGCATTCGGTTTACCTTCTAAAAACCGGGTGTGACATAAGTGGTATCAAAGCCATGCTGACTGTAGGACCGCTAACCTAGAGTAGAATGGTCGTTCTAAGGATTATAGACCTCTGTCCCTGCCTTGACTTTGATATCCCTTCAAAAGTTGGTCATACCGACCAAACCTATGTTCTACTATATATTATACCTTGCTGAAAATTATGTTTTATTCTGATCCTTCATTTATTTATGATTCATTACTTGCTGGTCATATTAATTCTGTTCTCACCCTTTTGCTTGCGATATCTTTTGTAGATGGCTCGTCTTAGACACACTGCACGAAAGTCCGTCATCCCCTTCTTACCCTCCCGCCTTGCTGAGCGTCCGCTTCGCCGTCCCGTGGCCGGACAGTCCAGCCACTTGGAGAGACTGCACCACCGCCTGCATGAGGAGCAGGAACGTCGACGACAGGAGCAGCAGGGCTCTTCTTTCTCGCTCCAGCAGGAGATAGAGTCTGTGAGGAGCTGCTCTCCTGTGCTTCCCCTGGAGGCGCCCCCTGCACCACCACTGGGCGCCCCAGCTTCTGGAGTAGCTGCTGGAGGAGACCCAGACGACGGAGATGGCGACGACAGCCTGAGCCACGACACTGACCTCCCTGCTGAACATGAGCCGGAAGGATGGGTTGCTCGACCCATCACTCGCGACGCTGCTCGCGGGTGTCACTTCCACGACGCGCTCGACACCCTGCTACGTCGGGCACTTGACCGGCGTACTTGGTCCATCGAGTATCGCTGTGTGGTCTACCAGCATAGTCGCGGGGTCTACCCGGACCGCTAGGAGGCGACCTGTTTGGTGCGCCGTCCGGAGAACAATCTCCAGGGCGCGGAGGCTTGCTCAGAGCACTATTCTATCTCTGAGCGGGACTCAGCTGAGGCAGCCATGCAGGATGCTGCACGGCGTGCGCTTTCGCACTACTGCTCGGTTCTCGGTGGGGTAGCTGACGGTCTCGACCTGAAGTATTACCCCCGCCGTCCATCTGGCAGCACAGGAGGCGTGATTGTTTCACCTGCTGGTGAGGACAATCCTAGGTTGAGCAGCACAGTCAACCTAGCCGCCGTGCTAAACACGGAGCTGGACCATGCATTAGACGAGCTGAGTAGGGCTCGTGCTGAGATCGTCCTGCTGCGGGCTGAGCGCGCGGAACGTCGTCACTTGGATGATGGTTCCCCCGCTCCCGTCGGGACTCAGCACCCGTACCGCTCACCTCGGCGTGGACACCAGTCTTATGGCAATCCCGACTGCAAGACCAAGATAAATCTAGAACCATAGATCGTTAGAGTTGGATCCTGTAATTAATACGAAATATATATATACATAGAAGCTTCAGTCTTAGCGTTAATCTCGGTCTTAGTTAGTCTTAGTTAGACAGGGTAGTTTGTTATATCCTGTGCACTTATGTTTGTCATGATGAACTATGTTTGGTTTGGATCTTTGTAATGATTGTCACCAGAGTGTGGGTATCCCCTGCATTTTGGTTTACCCATTATGTTAATGGAGTTAGTTATATAGTTGGGAAACCCTTTATTCTACTTTCCTCTTTATCTGAGAAGCTGTGTGGTCTGCGATGGAGATCAGTGAAGATGCTCATCTGTTCAGTGCTGTTGGAGAATTCTATACTCTTTTCTTATGCTGCAAGATTTGCCAGATCAGTTCTGATGTGTGGTTGCGTTCTGCAGATGTCAGAGAACAGGCGCAGAGGAGGAAGGCGTGCTCAGCAGGAGCGAGCCGCTCCGCAGGATGAGGTGCCTCAGCAGCAGCACCTGCCACCCCCGCCCCCGATGTCGATCGAGCAGATGTTTCTGATGCAGACTCAGGCAGTTCAGGCCATCGGTCAGACTCTGGCCGCCATTCAGCAGCAGCAGCAGCAGCAGGCACCACCCCAGCCTCAGATGCCTCAGATACCCAGAGACAAGCGTGCTGAATTCATGAGAGGTCATCCCCCAACGTTCGCTCACTCTTCTGACCCCATGGATGCTGAAGATTGGCTGCGCACTGTGGAGCGGGAGTTGCATACCGCTCAGTGTGATGACAGGGAGAAAGTCTTGTATGGTCCCCGTCTGTTGAGAGGAGCGGCCCAATCATGGTGGGAGTCTTACCTCGCCACCCATGCCAACCCCGATGCCATCACCTGGGAAGAGTTCAGAGGTAGCTTTCGTCAGTACCATGTGCCTGCAGGTCTGATGACAGTGAAGAAGGAGGAGTTCCTGGCCCTCAAGCAAGGGTCAACATCTGTCAGTGAGTACCGGGACAGGTTTCTGCAGCTGTCTCGCTATGCTCCTGAAGATGTCAACACCGACGCCAAGCGACAGTACCGTTTCTTGAGAGGCTTGGTTGACCCTCTTCAGTACCAACTGATGAATCATACCTTCCCGACATTCCAGCACCTGATTGACAGAGCAATCATGACAGAAAGGAAACGTAAGGAGATGGAGGATCGTAAGCGCAAGATCAGTGGACCCCAGCCTGGAAGCAGCAGTCGTCCTCGTTTTTCAGGCAATCAACCTCAGCAGTTCAGGCAGAATCAGCGTCCACCTCAGCAGCATCAGCAGCGTCAGCAGCATCAGCAGTTCTAAAGGCAGTATCCTCAGCACCAGTACCAGAACCGTCAGAGCAATCAGTCAGGAGGTCAGTTTCAGAGGCAGAATCAGCAGACACCTCGCCTTCCTGCCCCAGCAAACCAGCAGAACAGTCAGGCAGCACCAGCTCAGGTTGGAAACAGAGCATGTTTCCACTGTGGAGAGCAAGGCCATTGGGTGATGCAATGTCCGAAGAAAGCAGCCCAACAGCAGTCAGGCCCCAATGCCCCAACAAAGCAGAATGTGTCCCAGCCTGGATCAGGCAACCGCTCTCAACCGCGCTATAATCATGGAAGATTGAATCACTTGGAGGCTGAAGCAGTTCAGGAGACCCCCGACATGATAGTAGGTATGTTCCCAGTCGACTCCCATATTGCAGAAGTGTTATTTGATACTGGAGCAACACATTCTTTCATTACTGCATCATGGGTAGAAGCACATAATCTTCCAATTACTACCATGTTAACCCCCATTCAAATTGACTCAGCCGGTGGTAGAATTCGAGCCGATAGCATTTGTTTGAATGTAAGTGTGGAAATAAGGGGGATAGCGTTTCCCGCTAACCTTATAGTAATGGGTACTCAGGGAATAGATGTCATCCTAGGGATGAATTGGCTAGATAAGTATCAGGCAGTTATCAGTTGTGATAAAAGGACAATCAAGTTGGTGTCCCCACTAGGAGAGGAAGTGGTGACCGAGTTAGTCTCGCCTGAGCCGAAGAGAGGAAGTTGTTATCAGATGGCTGTCGATAGCAGTGAAGCAGACCCAATTGAGAGGATCAAGGTTGTGTCTGAATTCCCAGATGTGTTTCCAAAGGATTTACCGGGTATGCCACCAGAGCGGAAAGTTGAGTTTGCCATAGAGCTTCTTCCTGGAACCGCCCCCATCTTTAAGAGAGCTTACAGAATATCCGGACCAGAGTTGGTTGAGCTTAAGAAGCAGATTGATGAGCTGTCAGAGAAAGGTTACATCCGGCCAAGCACCTCGCCTTGGGCCGCCCCTGTCCTGTTTGTGGAGAAGAAAGATGGCACCAAGAGGATGTGTATCGATTATCGAGCTTTGAATGAAGTCACGATCAAGAACAAGTATCCCTTGCCCAGAATAGAAGATCTGTTCGACCAGTTGAGAGGAGCCAGTGTGTTCTCCAAGATTGATCTGAGGTCAGGTTATCATCAGCTCAGGATCCGACCTTCGGACATTCCGAAGACGGCATTCATTACCAAGTATGGTTTGTATGAGTTCACAGTGATGTCTTTTGGTTTGACCAATGCACCAGCGTTCTTCATGAACTTGATGAACAGTGTATTCATGGATTATCTCGATAAGTTTGTGGTGGTATTCATTGATGACATTCTGGTTTATTCTCAAAGCGAAGAAGAACATGCAGATCATTTGAGGATGGTATTGCAGAGATTGCGAGAGCACCAGTTGTATGCAAAGTTGAGCAAGTGTGAGTTCTGGATCAGTGAAGTCCTGTTCTTGGGTCACATAATCAACAAAGAAGGATTGGCTGTGGATCCGAAGAAAGTGGCAGACATTCTGAACTGGAAATCGCCAACGGATGCTCGAGGAATCAAGAGCCTCATTGGAATGGCCGGATATTATTGGTGATTCATTGAAGGGTTTTCGAAGATTGCGAAACCAATGACAGTGTTGCTAGGCAACAAGGTTGAGTTCAAGTGGACCCAGAAATGCCAAGAAGCCTTTGAAGCGCTGAAAGAGAAGTTGACAACAGCGTCTGTCCTAGTCTTGCCTGATGTGCACAAGCCCTTCTCTGTGTACTGTGATGCTTGTTACACAGGTTTGGGATGCGTGTTGATGCAAGAGGGAAGAGTTGTGGCTTACTCGTCCCGACAGCTGAAGGTTCATGAGAAGAATTACCCAATCCATGACCTAGAGTTGGCAGCAGTGGTTCACGCACTGAAGACATGGAGGCACTATCTGTATGGACAGAAATGTGATGTTTACACAGATCACAAGAGTCTGAAGTACATATTCACTCAGTCAGAATTGAATATGAGGCAGCAAAGATGGTTAGAGCTGATCAAAGACTATGAGTTGGAGATCCATTACCATCCAGGCAAAGCAAACGTAGTGGCAGATGCTTTGAGCAGAAAGAGTCAAGTCAATCTGATGGTCGCTCGTCCGATGCCTTATGAGTTGGCCAAGGAGTTCGACAGGTTGAGTCTCGGATTTCTGAACAATTCGCGAGGAGTCACAGTTGAATTGGAACCTACCTTGGAGCGAGAAATCAAAGAAGCGCAGAAGAATGATGAGAAGATCAGTGAGATCCGGCGACTGATTCTAGATGGCAGAGGCAAAGATTTTCGAGAAGACGCAGAAGGCGTGATATGGTTCAAAGACCGCTTGTGTGTTCCCAATGTCCAGTCCATTCGGGAGTTGATTCTCAAGGAAGCTCATGAGACAGCCTATTCGATTCACCCTGGCAGTGAGAAGATGTATCAGGATCTGAAGAAGAAATTCTGGTGGTATGGAATGAAGAGGGAAATCGCAGAGCATGTGGCTATGTGTGATAGTTGTCGGCGAATCACGGCCGAACATCAGAGACCAGCTGGATTGTTGCAACCGTTGCAAATTCCTCAGTGGAAATGGGATGAGATTGGTATGGATTTCATAGTCGGATTGCCTCGCACTCGAGCCGGCTACGATTCTATTTGGGTAGTAGTGGACCGTTTGACCAAGTCAGCCCACTTCATACCTGTCAAGACCAGCTACAACAGTGCAGTATTGGCAGAGCTGTATATGTCTCGGATCGTTTGTCTTCATGGTGTGCCAAAGAAGATAGTGTCAGACAGAGGAACGCAGTTCACCTCTCATTTCTGGCAGCAGTTGCATGAAGCCTTGGGCACACATCTGAATTTCAGTTCAGCTTATCATCCACAGACAGATGGCCAGACCGAAAGGACCAATCAAATTCTCGAAGACATGTTGAGAGCATGTGCGTTGCAAGATCAGTCCGGATGGGATAAGCGATTGCCCTATGCAGAGTTTTCCTATAACAACAGTTACCAGGCCAGTTTGAAGATGTCACCATTTCAAGCGCTTTATGGAAGGAGTTGTAGAACTCCGTTGCAATGGGATCAGCCTGGAGAGAAGCAAGTGTTTGGGCCAGACATTCTGCTTGAAGCCGAAGAGAACATCAAGATGGTCCGAGAGAATCTGAAGATAGCGCAATCGAGGCAGCGAAGCTATGCAGACACAAGAAGAAGAGAGCTGAGTTTCGAAGTCGGAGACTTTGTCTATCTGAAAGTGTCACCGATCAGAGGAGTCAGAAGGTTCGGAGTGAAAGGCAAGCTAGCACCCCGCTACATTGGTCCGTATCAAATTCTCTCAAAGCGTGGAGAAGTGGCTTATCAGCTCAGCCTGCCAGAGAATTTGTCTGCTGTGCATGATGTCTTTCATGTGTCTCAGTTGAAGAAGTGTTTGCGTGTGCCAGAAGAGCAGTTGCCAGTGGAAGGTCTTGAAGTCCAAGAGGAGTTGACCTACACAGAGAAGCCTGCGCAAATCCTTGAGGTTGCAGACAGAGTCACCCGAAGGAAGACCACCAGGATGTGCAAAGTTAGATGGAATCACCACTCTGAGGAAGAAGCAACCTGGGAGCGTGAAGATGATCTAGTGGCTAAGTACCCAGAGCTCTTTGCTAGCCAGCCCTGAATCTCGAGGGCAAGATTCTTTTAAGGGGGATAGGTTTGTAACGCCCCGAATTTTGCAGTTGAATTTTTTTCTTTTCTTCACTCGCCAAATTCGGGCGTTACCTTTTCTTTTTCTTTTTCCCTCGCTAGACCTTGACCTTTTCCAAAGCTAGCGGGATTCGGTTTGGAATTCCCGTGTAAAGAAAAACCCTAAATTGCTTTATATTGTTTGATGCACCATGTCGAACTATGCATTCTTTGATTGCTTGAAAATGTAAGTGCATTCATCTAGGAAGATCGGATTTCGAAAATGAGAAGAAACCTTTTCTTTCTTCTTCTTTTTCTTTCTCTCTCTCCTCCCTTTTCTCTCTCCCGCGCCGTGGGCTGCTCCTGGCCGGCCCAGCCGGCCTAGCCGGCCCAGCCCCCCCCCCCCCCCGCGCGCCCCCTTTGGGCCCAAGCGGCCCAGCCGCCCCTCCCCTTTTTCCCCCCAACTCTCTCTCTCTTTCCCCCATTCTCCCTCTCCCCACCCTAGCCGCCGCCGCCCCCTACCCCAGCTCGGCCGCCCCTGCCGCCGGCCCAACCGCCGCCGCCCCTCGCCGCTCGCTCGCCCGTCCCCGTCCCCGGTGAGCCCCCTCCCCCTCCTCCCTCCCTCTCCCCTCTCCCCTCCTCTCTCCTTGGTCGGCCCAGCCGCCTGGCCGCCCCTGGCCGCGCCCCCCAGCCGCCCTCGGCCGCCCCTGGCCGCCCCTGGCCGCGCCCCCCTGGCCGCGCCCCCTGGCCGCTCGGCCGGCCCAGCCGCCCCGGCTCGGCCGCCCCTGCGCGCCCGCCCCCAGCCCAGCCGCCCAGCTCAGCCGCCCCCGGCCGGTTCAACCGCCCCCCCCCCCCCCCCCCCCCCCGCCAGCTCGGCCGCCCGCCGCCGGCTTGGCCGCCCCCGCCCCTGCCCCAGGCCGGTTCAACCGCCCCCCCTTTTTATTTTTTTATTTTATTTTATTTTACTTTCTGTTATCATAGTTATTTTATTTTAGGCAGGCTAATCATTGTTCATGTTATTGAAATAGGAAGCTTAATTTAGAATTTCGTTGCGCTAGTTAAATTCATATAATCAATTGTTTATCTCATACAATGTTGATTAACTAAAAATGACTAGGTTTCCATTAGTGCATATAACTAAATTCGCTTGTTAGAACCTATTGAAACTAGAGTGCATAATTTAACTAATCATTAGTGCATAAGATTTAACCCCCTGCGAGACCCTTTCTTGTTTCTTTCTAATCATAATGAATGCGATATCGAATGTCATACTTGATGCATATTCACTTTATTTGTTCCCTTGTATGGTGTACTGTTCTTTTGTATTAAATATGTGGATGTATGTATGTTTGCGCTCGCATAGAGAACGATCTGGTCGAAGAGCCCGATGAATTCGCAGGAGAAGCCCCTAAGCAGCAGTCGGTTGGTGGAGGCAAGTGTCCTTTGACCTATTGCTGTCCTATTCATTCTTTAATTCACCTCCCGCATTACACATTTATACTTAAGGATTGACTAGCTTTTGTTATCCATGTCCTTGATTACCTATTTGGGTCGGATTATTACTGCTTAGTCTGATGCTATTGCTCAACTCTAATCAATGAACATGATGTGATTATCTATGATACGCTGTTTTCCCCTTCTTATTTATGATCATACTTGTGGCATTTAAGGGGACTCGAGCGGTTTCTCGAGTGCCTCTCCGTAAGGACCTGTTCAATGGATGACCGCCCGGGAAAACAGTGCAACCATGAGGGTGGAATGGGACGCCCTTAGCTGAATAATTAGAGGAACCGGGGTGTAGATCACTTCGCCGTTGTGCCGTCAATGGGGCTCGGTGTATGCGGCTCGCTCTGCCAAGGTTGATTTGTCCCTTGGGGAGGAGTGCGGTACATTTAGGAAACCTAACGGGTGGCTACAGCCCCGGGGAATCTTTGTAAAGGCTTCGTAGTGAATCCCTAGCCATTCACCTTGGGAGTGAATAAGGGTCTTGCAAGCCCAGGCTAGAGAGGGAATCACGGCTTATGGGTAAAGTGCACAACCTCTGCAGAGTGTTATGAAACTGATATATCAGTCGTGCTCGCGGTTATGAGCGGCCAAGGGAGCTCCAGAGATTAGTGATACTTGATCAGAGACATTTTGGTACAGGTGGCAATGAGATTGATGATTCTGATTATGATTATGGTGCTGGTAAGTGGTATTCTTTCCGTTTGGAAAGGATACATTGGGCTAATAACTTGGGTTAATGTTAAAACCTGGCTCTCTACTAGTAAGTAATAACCTGACCAACTAAAAGCAACTGCTTGACTTATCCCCACATAAAGCTAGTCCACTACAGCCAAACGGGATGCTTGCTGAGTATGTTGATGTGTACTCACCCTTGCTCTACACACCAATCCCCCCCCTAGGTTGTCAGCATTGCAACCACTGCTCAGGAGAAGATGAAGCTGTGGAAGGAGACTTCCAGGAGTTCCAAGACTACGACGAGTTCTAGGCGTGGGTTAGCGGCAACCCCCAGTCGGCTGCCTGTGAAGGCCGCGTTATCTACGTTTCTTTTCCGCACTTTGATTTATTGTAAGGACTATATGGACGTCTCAGACGTATGATGTAATCGACTATTATTTCCCCTCACTACAAGAAACTGATAAATGTTCGTGGGTAAAAGTAAGAACGTGGGTACCCACGTTCTTACTTGAGTTAAGTTCATGGGTTATGTTAAGAACGTGGGTACCCACGTTCTTAAGTTAAGTTCGTGGGCCCTGGATAAAACCGTCGAACTTAACGAGTTAGGAACGTGGGTACCCACGTTTTTAAGTTAAGTTCGTCGAGCTTGTGGACACCGTCGAACTTAATCCTGAAAACCTAAATCCAAATCCCACGCGCGCACGACTCTCTCTCACCCTATCTCATCCCGCCCACACGCGCTCCTCTCTCACCAGCTCCAGGCCGCGCCGTCGTCGCGCCACCGCCGACAGCCCGTGCCACCGCCGCGCGACCTTGAGCGGCCACGCCGCCACGCCGCCGCACCACAGCACCAGCTCGGCACCACCGCCCCGGCTCGCCAGCTCGGCCCTGACCGCCCCTGCTCGGCCCCGACCGCCCCTGCTCGGCACCACAGCCCCGGCTCGCCAGCTCGACCCCGACTGCCCCTTCTCGGCACCACCGCCCTGGCTCGCCACCCCAAGCAGGCCGCGCCTTCGCTCAGCTCGGCCTCGGCGCCACGCCGCCGCGCCGCCGCACCACAGCACAGCCCAAGCTTGGCCTCGGCGCCGCACCACAGCTCAAACTCGGCCTCGGCACCGCCACCGCCCAGCTCGGCCTCGGCTCGACGCCCCGCTGCCCAAGCTCGGCCTCTCTAGCGACCTTGCACAATCAATCACGTTCCATGGCCAACAACAACCTCCTGTGTCGAATCATCAAGGTCTGCCTCGCGATCTAGTCGCCCTTCCTCACTCTCCCCAGATCTATCACGTTCCTATTCTGCTCCGTGGAATCAGATACTCTGTCTGCTGGCCTATGCTGATGAGTAATCTATTTCAGATTTGGATATGTGCAAGACACAGTGGTTGCTCAACGAACTAGGTGCCTAGCTCTCTTGGAATTTTGGTGTAATTTGAAGTCTACTGCTAATGTATTAGTCTCAGTTCTCTATTGTTTGATTCCGCTTTTCTTCTCACGCGTGCAACACCAGGGATAAGTGTGTCTCTGTCGGAGGAGAACATGCGGTACTCAACGTCATAATCCTTGGCCATGCGCATTCACTTTGTAGTCAATTCCTCATTTATGATTGGCTTCACATGACATTATTTTTGTATGGGTAGTCTTTGCGCTTCTGATGTTGTTTCTGGAATTATTAATAGATATTTTTACAGAAGGAAAAGGCAAAGGTCAGGGCACTGGTACTATTTCAGAAGGTATATTTGGTTTGTGCAGCTTCATTTGCAATGCTGAAAGGGAAATGTGCCCTTGGGCCATTTCTAAGGATTTTGGTGATTTAGTGCTCAACACAGGTACCTATTTATAAAATGGAACAAGGTGCAAATCATGAGATAAAGGTATGTTTCTAAGCCTTAGTACATTGGTTTTGTGGACTAACATATTTGTCTAAGTGTTAGAAACAGGAAGAGAGAAGAGGAGAAATGACTTGGCTGTGTGCAGCCAAGTCCCAGCTCGGTCTGGAGCACCGGACTGTCCGGTGTGCACCGGACAGTGTCCGGTGCGCCAGACCTCCTCGGCGCGAACTGGCCGCTCTCGGGAATTCGCCGACGGCGTACGGCTAAAATTCACCGGACTGTCCGGTGTGCACCGGACTGTCCGGTGAGCCAACGGTCGGCCAGGGCCAACGGTCGGCCGCGCAATCCGCGCGGGACACGTGGCCGAGCCAACGGTCGGGAAGGAACACCGGACTGTCCGGTGTGCACCGGACATGTCCGGTGCGCCAACTGAGCGCAGATCTGGAGCAGCCAGCAACGGTCAGAAGTGCTGTTTTTGGAAACAAATCGGGCACCGGACAGTGTCCGGTGTGCACCGGACTGTCCGGTGCGCCACGAGACAGAAGGCAAAGATGGCCTTCCAGATTTGTTCCCAACGGCTCCTAGCTGCCTTGGGGCTATAAAAGGGACCCCTTGGCGCATGGAGGAAGCACCCAAGCATTCCTTGAGCACTCTTGATCACTCACACATCAATCTTGCGCACTTGTTTGAAATTCTAGTGATTTGAGCTCTGTTCTAGTGTGTTAGCCTCTTGAGCTCAAGTCTGGGTTTTGTGTGTGCGTATTCGCTGTGATCTTTGTGTTGTGTGTGAGTTGCTAATCCCTCCCTTACTCCGTGATTCTTTGTGAACATCTTTTGTAAGGGCGAGAGGCTCCAAGTTGTGGAGATTCCTCGCAAACGGGATTGAGATAAGAACAACAAAACACCGTGGTATTCAAGTGGGTCTTTGGACCGCTTGAGAGGGGTTGATTGCAACCCTCGTCCGTTGGGACGCCACAACGTGGAAGTAGGCAAGCATTGGCTTGGCCGAACCACGGGATAAACCACCGTGTCCCTCTGTGCTTGATTCTTGTGGTATTGTGTTTTGTTGAAGACTTCACCTTAGCCACTTGGCATTAACTGTGCTAACGCTTAACAAGTTTTTGTGGCTTAAGTTTGAAGTTTTTACAGGATCACCTATTCACCCCCCCCCCTCTAGGTGCTCTCAATTGGTATCAGAGCCGTTCTATTCACAAAGGGACTAACCGCCCGAATAGATGGATCCTAAGGGGAAGGGTATAGTGATCAACGACAAAGAGAAGGAGACCTTCGTCAACGAGCCGAAGGACGACAAGCCTACCGACTCCGGCTCGGGTCAAAGACGAAAGGAAGGGAAGAAGAAGAAGACCAGGCGCATTAAGGAGATCATTTACTACGACAGCGACGAGTCTACTTCTTCCCAAAAGGATGAGGACCACAACGACTACGAGAGGAGAAAACCGGTTAACTCGAACTTTTCCTTTGATTACTCTCGTATTCCGCAAAGTTCACATTCTCATTTACTCTCCATTCCACTTGGCAAGCCCCCACACTTTGATGGAGAGGACTACGGATTTTGGAGTCACAAAATGCGTAGTCACCTATTCTCTCTCCATCCTAGTATATGGGAGATTGTAGAGAGTGGAATGCACTTTGATAGTTCGGATAGTCCTATGTTCATTAATGAACAAATTCATAAAAATGCACAAGCTACTACTGTTCTTCTAGCTTCCTTGTGCAGGGATGAATACCATAAGGTGAGCGGCTTGGACAACGCCAAGCAAATCTGGGACACCCTCAAGATTTCTCATGAGGGGAACGACGTCACCTTACTCACCAAGATGGAGTTGGTGGAGGGCGAGCTTGGACGGTTCGCGATGATAAGGGGCGAGGAGCCAACGCAAACGTACAACCGGCTCAAGACCCTTATCAACAAGATAAGAAGCTACGGGAGCACGCGATGGACGGACCACGACGTCGTCCGCCTAATGCTCAGGTCCTTTACCGTACTTGATCCTCATCTCGTGAACAATATTCGTGAGAATCCCAGGTACACGATGATGACGCCCGAGGAAGTGCTTGGAAAATTCGTGAGCGGGCGGATGATGATCAAGGAGGCAAGATACGTCGACGACGCGTTGAACGGACCTCTCCACGAGCCTCAACCCATTGCTCTAAAGGCAACAAGGAGCAAGGAGTCGCTACCTAGCAAGGTGGCGCAAGTTGAGGCGGCTGGCCTTAATGATGAAGAGATGGCTCTCATCATTAAAAGATTCAAGACGGCGCTAAATGGTCGCAAGGGACAACCAAGCAAGACCAAAGCCAAAGGGAAGCGCTCATGCTTCAAATGCGGTAAGCTTGGTCATTTCATTGCTAACTGTCCCGATAATGAAAGTGACCAGGAAAAGGGGAACAAAAGAGAGAAAAAGAAACAATACAAGAAGGCAAAAGGCGAGGCGCATCTAGGAAAGGAGTGGGACTCGGATTGCTCCTCCTCCGACTCCGACAACGAAGGACTCGCCGCCACTGCCTTCAACAAATCAGTTCTCTTCCCCAACGAGCGTCTCACTTGCCTTATGGCAAGGGAGAAGAAGGTGAGTATTCAAGACTCCACTTATATTTCTTCTAGTGATAGTGAGTCTAGTGATGATGATATAGATTATTCTTGCTTGTTCAAGGGCTTAGATAGATCTAAGATAGATAAAATCAATGAATTGATTGATGCATTGAATGAAAAGGATAGGCTTTTAGAAAAGCAAGAAGATTTATTGTATGATGAACATGATAAGTTTGTAGAGGCACAAAAATCATATGCTTTAGAAGTAAAAAGAAATGAAATGCTTTCTAGTGAAATATCTTCCTGTCATGAAACCATTTCTACCTTAAGAAATGTTAATATTGATTTAAGTGCTAAACTAGAAGTAGCTAGTAAATCAAATTCTTGTGTTGAACATGTTGAAATTTGTACTAGGTGTAAGGATTTTGATGTTAATGCTTGTAGTGAACACCTAGTTCTAATTTCCAAATTAAATGATGAAGTGGCTAGTCTTAATACCCAACTTAAGACTAGCAAGAATGAAGTTGACAAAATAAAATTTGCAAGGGATGCCTACACGGTTGGTAGACACCCCTCAATTAAGGATGGGCTTGGCTTCAAGAGAGAAGCCAAGAACTTAACAAGCCATAAGGCTCCCGTCTTCGTCAAGGAGAAAGGGAAGGCCCCTATGGCAAATAGTGCTAAAAAGAACCATGCTTTCTTATACCATGATAGGAGACATGCTAGAAATGTTCATAATGATTTTGATTCACATGTTTATGATTCTCATGCCATGTTTGCCTCTAGTTCCTCTTATAAGCATGATAGGAGGAATGTTATATATATGCCTAGGAGAAATATTGCTCATGTGCCTAGAAAGAATGTTATTCATGCTCCTAGAAAATTAGTGAATGAACCTTCTACCATTTATTATGCTTGTAATGCTCCCTTTGCTATTTGTAGAAAGGGAAAGAAGGTTGTTGCTAGGAAATTAGGGGCTAGATGCAAGGGAGATAAAACTTGCATCTGGGTCCCTAAGAATATTTGTGCTAACCTTGCAGGACCCAACATGAGTTGGGTACCTAAGACCCAAGCCTAAATTTGCCTTGCAGGTTTATGCATCCGGGGGTTCAAGCTGGATTATCGACAGCGGATGCACAAACCATATGACGGGGGAGAAGAAGATGTTCACCTCCTACGTCAAAAGTAAAGATTCCCAAGATTCAATTATATTCGGTGACGGGAATCAAGGCAAGGTAAAAGGGCTAGGTAAAATTGCAATTTCTAATGAGCATTCTATATCAAATGTATTCTTAGTGGAGAGTCTTGGATATAACTTGCTATCTGTTAGTCAATTATGTCAAATGGGATATAATTGCTTATTTACGAATGTAGATGTGTCTGTCTTTAGAAGATGTGATGGTTCACTAGCTTTTAAGGGTGTACTAGACGGCAAGCTTTATTTAGTTGATTTTGCAAAAGAAGAGGCCGGTCTAGATGCATGCTTAATGGCTAAGACTTGCATGGGCTGGCTGTGGCATCGCCGCTTAGCACATGTGGGGATGAAGAACCTCCACAAGCTTCTAAAGGGGGAACACGTAATAGGTCTAACAAATGTGCATTTCGAAAAGGATAGACCTTGTGCAGCTTGTCAAGCAGGGAAACAGGTGGGAGGAGCACATCACAGCAAGAACGTGATGACCACGTCAAGACCCCTGGAGCTGCTGCATATGGACCTCTTCGGACCCGTCGCCTATCTAAGCATAGGAGGAAGTAAGTATGGTTTAGTTATTGTTGATGACTTTTCCCGCTTCACTTGGGTATTCTTTTTGCAGGATAAGTCTGAAACCCAAGGGACCCTCAAGCGCTTCCTCAGGAGAGCTCAAAATGAGTTTGAGCTCAAGGTGAAGAAGATAAGGAGCGACAACGGGTCCGAGTTCAAGAACCTTCAAGTGGAGGAGTTTCTTGAGGAGGAAGGGATCAAGCACGAGTTCTCCGCTCCCTACACACCACAGCAAAATGGTGTGGTAGAGAGGAAGAACAGAACGCTAATCGATATGGCGAGGACGATGCTTGGAGAGTTCAAGACCCCCGAGTGTTTTTGGTCGGAAGCCGTGAACACGGCTTGCCACGCCATCAACAGGGTCTACCTTCATCGACTCCTCAAGAAGACTTCGTATGAGCTACTAACCGGTAACAAACCCAATGTATCGTACTTTCGTGTATTTGGGAGCAAGTGCTACATTCTAGTGAAGAAGGGTAGAAATTCTAAGTTTGCCCCCAAAGCTGTAGAAGGGTTTTTATTAGGTTATGATTCAAATACAAAGGCGTATAGGGTCTTCAACAAATCATCGGGTTTGGTTGAAGTCTCTAGCGACGTTGTATTTGATGAGACTAATGGCTCTCCAAGAGAGCAAGTTGTTGATTGTGATGATGTAGATGAAGAAGATGTTCCGGCGGCCGCTATACGAACCATGGCGATTGGAGACATTCGGCCACAGGAACAGGATGAACGTGATCAACCTTCTTCCTCAACTACGGTGCATCCCCCACCTCAAGACGATGAACAGGTTCATCAAAAGGAGGCGTGTGATCAAGGGGGAGCACAACACGATCAAGTGATGGAGGAAGAAGCGCAACCGGCACCTCCAACCCAAGTTCGAGCGATGATTCAAAGGGATCATCCCGTCGACCAAATTCTGGGTGACATTAGCAAGGGAGTAACTACTCGGTCTCGATTAGTTAATTTTTGTGAACATTACTCTTTTGTCTCCTCTATTGAGCCTTTCAGGGTAGAGGAGGCCTTGCTAGATCCGGACTGGGTGTTGGCCATGCAGGAGGAACTTAATAACTTCAAGCGCAACGAAGTTTGGACGCTGGTGCCTCGTCCCAAGCAAAATGTTGTGGGAACCAAGTGGGTGTTCCGCAACAAACAAGACGAGCACGGGGTGGTGACAAGGAACAAGGCTCGACTTGTGGCAAAAGGTTATGCCCAAGTCGCAGGTTTGGACTTTGAGGAGACTTTTGCTCCTGTGGCTAGGCTAGAGTCCATTCGTATCTTGCTAGCATATGCCGCTCACCATTCTTTCAGGTTGTACCAAATGGATGTGAAGAGCGCGTTCCTCAACGGGCCAATAAAGGAGGAGGTGTACGTGGAGCAACCCCCTGGCTTCGAGGATGAGCGGTACCCCGACCACGTGTGTAAGCTCTCTAAGGCGCTCTATGGACTTAAACAAGCCCCAAGAGCATGGTATGAATGCCTTAGAGATTTCTTACTTGCTAATGCTTTCAAGGTTGGGAAAGCCGATCCAACTCTTTTTACAAAGACATGTGATGGTGATTTGTTTATATGCCAAATTTATGTTGATGACATAATATTTGGTTCTACTAATCAAAAGTCTTGTGAAGAGTTTAGCAGGGTGATGACGCAGAAATTCGAGATGTCGATGATGGGCGAGTTGAACTACTTCCTTGGGTTCCAAGTGAAGCAACTCAAGGACGGCACCTTCATCTCCCAAACGAAGTACACGCAAGATCTGCTGAAGCGGTTTGGGATGAAGGACGCCAAGCCCGCAAAGACTCCGATGGGAACCGACGGACACACCGACCTCAACAAAGGAGGTAAGTCCGTTGATCAAAAAGCATACCGGTCAATGATAGGATCTCTACTTTATTTATGTGCTAGTAGACCGGATATTATGCTTAGCGTATGCATGTGTGCTAGATTTCAATCCGATCCTAAGGAGTGTCACTTGGTGGCGGTGAAGCGAATTCTTAGATATTTAGTCGCTACGCCTTGCTTCGGGATCTGGTATCCAAAGGGGTCTAACTTTGACTTAATTGGGTACTCAGATTCCGACTATGCTGGATGTAAGGTCGATAGGAAGAGTACATCGGGGACGTGCCAATTCTTAGGAAGGTCCCTGGTGTCATGGAACTCTAAGAAACAAACCTCCGTTGCCCTATCCACCGCTGAGGCCGAGTACGTTGCCGCAGGACAGTGTTGTGCGCAACTACTTTGGATGAGGCAAACCCTCAGGGACTTTGGCTACAATCTGAGCAAAGTCCCACTCCTATGTGATAATGAGAGTGCTATCCGCATAGCGGAAAATCCTGTTGAGCACAGCCGCACAAAGCACATAGACATCCGGCATCACTTTTTGAGAGACCACCAGCAAAAGGGAGATATCGAAGTGTTTTATGTTAGCACCGAGAACCAGCTAGCCGATATCTTTACCAAGCCTTTAGATGAGAAGACCTTTTGCAGGCTGCGTAGTGAGCTAAATGTCTTAGATTCGCGGAACTTGGATTGAATTGTAGCATACATGTATTTATGCCTTTGATCATGTTCATTCTGCATTTTGTTGCTTATTATGGTGCTCAAGTTGTACAAACACTCCCTGGACCTCACAAGTCCGTTGCAAAGTGATGCACATGTTTAGGGGGAGATGTGTTACAACTTGACCCTTTGAGACTAACCATATGTTGAGTGTGTCTGATTTAGTCTCAAAGGCGAATTGAAAGGGAAAAGGTGGACTTGGACCATGCAAGACTTCCACTGCACTCCGATGAGGGGTAACTCATTCCAAGTTCATCTCATGACCTCTTATTGCCATTTGCTCTTAATTGACGATTTTGGTGAGGCAATGGGGTTAAAGGGCCACAATTGATCCCGTTTTGGTGCTTGATGCCAAAGGGGGAGAAAATAAAGGCCAAAGCAATAAATGGATCAGCTACCACTTGAGAGATTTTGAAAATTGTAGAATAGAGTTTTTGATTAATTTGTCAAAATTCTTAAGTTATCTCTCTTGTCAAAAGTTGGCTTCTTGTGGGGAGGAGTATTGATTATGGGAAAAAGGGGGAGTTTTTGAAATTTTTGATCAATCTCTTTTTGAATGACTCTCTTTATGCTTAAACATGTGAGTTTAACTTAGAGATAGAGATTTGTGTTTGATTTGCAAAAACAAACCAAGTGGTGGCAAAGGATGATCCATATATGCCAAAATTGAATAACACCTAAATTTATGTCATTTGAATTGAGTTTGCACTTGTTCTAGTGGCTTTATGAAGTGTTGGCATAAATCACCAAAAAGGGGGAGATTGAAAGGGAAATGTGCCCTTGGGCCATTTCTAAGGATTTTGGTGATTTAGTGCTCAACACAGGTACCTATTTATAAAATGGAACAAGGTGCAAATCATGAGATAAAGGTATGTTTCTAAGCCTTAGTACATTGGTTTTGTGGACTAACATATTTGTCTAAGTGTTAGAAACAGGAAGAGAGAAGAGGAGAAATGACTTGGCTGTGTGCAGCCAAGTCCCAGCTCGGTCTGGAGCACCGGACTGTCCGGTGTGCACCGGACAGTGTCCGGTGCGCCAGACCTCCTCGGCGCGAACTGGCCGCTCTCGGGAATTCGCCGACGGCGTACGGCTAAAATTCACCGGACTGTCCGGTGTGCACCGGACTGTCCGGTGAGCCAACGGTCGGCCAGGGCCAACGGTCGGCCGCGCAATCCGCGCGGGACACGTGGCCGAGCCAACGGTCGGGAAGGAACACCGGACTGTCCGGTGTGCACCGGACATGTCCGGTGCGCCAACTGAGCGCAGATCTGGAGCAGCCAGCAACGGTCAGAAGTGCTGTTTTTGGAAACAAATCGGGCACCGGACAGTGTCCGGTGTGCACCGGACTGTCCGGTGCGCCACGAGACAGAAGGCAAAGATGGCCTTCCAGATTTGTTCCCAACGGCTCCTAGCTGCCTTGGGGCTATAAAAGGGACCCCTTGGCGCATGGAGGAAGCACCCAAGCATTCCTTGAGCACTCTTGATCACTCACACATCAATCTTGCGCACTTGTTTGAAATTCTAGTGATTTGAGCTCTGTTCTAGTGTGTTAGCCTCTTGAGCTCAAGTCTGGGTTTTGTGTGTGCGTATTCGCTGTGATCTTTGTGTTGTGTGTGAGTTGCTAATCCCTCCCTTACTCCGTGATTCTTTGTGAACATCTTTTGTAAGGGCGAGAGGCTCCAAGTTGTGGAGATTCCTCGCAAACGGGATTGAGATAAGAACAACAAAACACCGTGGTATTCAAGTGGGTCTTTGGACCGCTTGAGAGGGGTTGATTGCAACCCTCGTCCGTTGGGACGCCACAACGTGGAAGTAGGCAAGCATTGGCTTGGCCGAACCACGGGATAAACCACCGTGTCCCTCTGTGCTTGATTCTTGTGGTATTGTGTTTTGTTGAAGACTTCACCTTAGCCACTTGGCATTAACTGTGCTAACGCTTAACAAGTTTTTGTGGCTTAAGTTTGAAGTTTTTACAGGATCACCTATTCACCCCCCCCCCTCTAGGTGCTCTCAAATGCATATATTTATTCTTCTTTACTAAAGAGAGACTCGTCTTGTTAATTTAGTAATATATTTGTATGTCCTGGGAAAAGATTGCTAGAGGAAAATTTGCTAAATTCTACAACTACACCTAACCTTTTTTTTCATTTCAGCTATTGGTGAGTACTTACCGCTATGATGGACAAGACTTTTATCATTTCTTTTTTAGCCAGATTGTGGTTAGATGTGAGATTACTGTAGTTCATAGACCATATCAGATGCTCGTAAGCAGAGGTTCGCTGCTGTAAATGGATTGATTTCTTGCTTTTCCAGAACGCATTGGCAAAGATCATGTCGCTCTCTCAGCACAGCACACGCGGTTTGCATCCATTCAGCAAATGCTTCGGCAATCTGCTACTTTAGGTGGAATGGTGACATACGAAGTCCAGGTATGGTACTACTGTGAAACTTCTCCAAGCATATCCTAAACTGTTTCAATTAATTTCAGGGTCCAGAGTTTTCTCAAATTTTAAGGCTGATAAGCAATGAACATTTTCCACCACTCTGCTCACTGATAGCATCCTATACTGATATAGTTACTCCTTGCATACCAAATTATAAGTCGTTCTAGCTTTTCTAGGCTCAGTTTTGTTATGCATCTAGATATACACTATGCCTTGGCATTATTTTTTAAATGTTTCTTGCTTGGGTTAAATTATTTTATAGGTGCTTCATCAATTGGGACTTCAATTAATCCACAGTTCATTGCAAGCTTTGCTTTTGCTGCTGGTAAACGACCTCATCAAGATTTCGACTCTCAAGAATCTGATCCAGAGGTAATTCTTAACTGTTTGCTGAAGCTTACTGTATTCTAGAAAATCACTGGAATATGTATATCTTTTCTTGATGGACATAACCACTTAAGTGTTCCTTAATTTTTGTAGTGGGGTTGCTGGACAGCAAACCATGAGCTAAAGAAGCCATTAATCAGTATGTTGTTTCCAACAATTGACAGGGTGAAAAAAGGGAGGGTTGTGACTATAGAGTTTGATAACTTCTACCTGTTAACTGCTTATGTACCAAACTCTGGTGATGGTCTAAAAAGATTGGTAAATAATCAATATTTTTCTTACTAGTATGAACCATCTGAGGTTAAAATCTAAAGTCCATGAGCATGTATTTCTCTGCAGACTTACAGGGTCGGAGTGGGATCCATCCCTTGGTAACTACATGAAAGTATGTCTTTTATTCTGCTACTTATCTTCTATCAAAGTGTAAAGCATATTTTACTGAAACAAAAGTACCGAACTAATTTAATGTGCATTTTGTTTATGTTATTCTGTGCTGCATTTATTCTTCTTTTTTCTAGGCTATTTTGAGTCTCTATTTGAGTTGGTTAGATGGCTTGAGTAGCACTTCTTCTGAGTTCAACTCTCCATGGGAGCAAATTTTCAAGTTAGACCTATGTGAGCTGTTCTTAATGCAATGTTCGGGGGCTGTCTTCCCCCTGCAGGTTGAGTTTTTTTTAAAAGAAATCTTGTGTTTTCTTGGCTGTGACAGTAATGACCATATAAAGTTCTAAACCTGGCTTTTGCATTCTTCGCGGTTGTTGTACTGTGCAAAAAATACCATGCTGCTGAAATATGCATGATTTTTTCAAATACAATTTCACCTCCATTTACGGACTTCAGTAGTGATCAAAGCACGACACATTGTATCTCATGCTGCTAAGTTCTGAGATGACCATACACGTCTCTTATGATTGTGCAGGAATTAGAGAAATCGAAGCCTGTCATAGTAACTGGTGATCTTAATTGTGCGCATCAGGAGATTTTTTATGCTGTGAGTAACCATATGTTTGAATTTTTATGCTGTATCATAAATTTTTAGTCTCTCACTTAATTGTATCCTTATTTGGTTGTTTGTTTTATGCTAAAAACACCTTGATCCCAGTAATAGAGTAGAATGACAGAAGTTTAGCCTTAGTTTTGGACCCATGTTAGATTTGAGATTTCTGATCCAGTTTTATTAGAAAGCTTGAAGAGTGGAGAAAATTGTTGCCCAAAGTTGCGAGAAACCGATAAACCTTACATTGCATTGTCATGGTGCCGTTCTTTTAGCAACCTGTACTCCTGTTGCTCGTATCTATATGTATATGCTCGGTGCACTCCATCAGATTGAAATATGTGATAAACAATACTAGTTTTGCTTTAGCTGCTTCACCTATCTTTTCTACATGGTCTTTAACCCATTTTTAATACCTGTTTTCTAGGGAAATCGTAGAAGTGCAGGCTTCACAAACGAGGAAAGAGAATCATTTGGGGCCAATTTTTTGTCCAAAGGGTTTGTGCTGGCAGGTGCTCTAAATGCTCAGAATAAACATGATGGCTGCCGAAGTTTGCGTGGGCAATCAGGGGTTTCCTTCTCTCAAGTCCTGACAGAAGTGTTGAAGAATTGATTGAGTATTCAGCACGGTGGAATTTTCAGAGTTGCAGAACTTCCAAGCGAAATACTGACTGAAGTGCCTAAAAATACAAGGTTCTGTTTTCTCCACACAATTTTGATTCGTCCATCTGTACTCTTTTATTCTTAGAAAATAAGTTAATACATGAGTCGGGTAGAAATTCTTCCTTTTTCATGGGATTTTTTCTTGGTGCACGGACAAAACTGCTGCTAGCACTAGCACTGCTGCTTTGCACTCTGAGATTGTTGATTTTATCAAGCCAGCTTTGGGGAAGCTTGAAGGTGAATATGTGACCAATGACCTTTATGACCTCAATGCTTGTATTTAGTACGTGACGAATTTGTGATTGCAACTGGAGTCATTGCTTGCTGCTATTTTTCTTTGGTTGTCACCAGAGCAGAGACCCAGTTTGGTGCATATACATTAGCTGGATATTGGCACTGTAACACTGTCACTTATGGGAGGATTATTTCTCGACGATGTTTGCAATGGATGCAAGAATCTTGCCCGTCATTTCATTTCATCATTTGTTCTTAGTTCTTACCATTGGAGAAACATAAATACATACATAGTGCCATAACTACTATGTAATTGACAAAAAAACATTCTTTCATATTTTTTCATCTGACACACACACCGCATAAGATGATAGCTGTGGCTATTCCTAGATGTACAGTAAATTGCAGCACATATGTCCTTTTCTCAAGAGGTCATTGCTATATTTTAACACATTGGTTTTTGTGGTGTAGGATAAAATCATTGTTGGTTCAACATCATGAATGACACTTGGCATCGTTTGTTTTAAGTTTCATGTTGTGCATTGTTTTTTAAGGTCCCATATCATGCCGCAAGCAGTGTAATATAATAGGTTGGCGTGAACACATCCTTGTACTATTTGAGTTAACAAAGTCGATGTCAAAAGAAATCTGGTGACCACTGATAGCATTGTGTTCTCTTTTTTTTTACCCATTGCAAGAACATCTGAATAGACTGGAGAATCATGAAAACCAAAAGCTGCTCTAGTTTGGTAGTTACTATTGCTAGAAAAATTCAAGTAATCTTTATACACAGAAAACTCGTTCAGATTTCCATTCATCACATCCCTTTCATTATGTTTGGGAGGTACAAGTGGACTTTCTGGAAGTCTATAACATTGGGCCATTTGTTTGATTATCGTGCCTTCTCCTATACAAGCTCCGGGATTGAAATTGCCCCCCATTGACACCCTTTCAGTACACTGAGAAGCTGCTGTCTTATTTTCTAGAATTCTAGAACTACTAGGCATCTGATAATGTATGCGTGAATTTTCTGTCCAATAAGCTTTCTTCTTCATCAGCATTTTCTGGTAGTTTGAATACAAATAACGTTGATACACATTGAATAAGCTCGTTTATTAACTGACCTATTTTCTGTCCTATTTTCTGTTCTATTTTCTGTCCTATTTTCTGTTCATAAGCTTTCTTCTCCAATAAGCTCGTTTATCAACTGACTTTGATACACATTGAATCACCTTGAGATTATTATAAATGAGTTGTAGAAAACTTTATTAGCTTTCTAAAAAGTCTAGGATCACTTGATTTGGATGCCTGAGACTCTAGTTATAGATTTTTGAAGCGAGTAGTCGAATTCTGTCCAAATCTGGACAGAATTTACGTTTAGCACTGTTTGACCTTTCTAAAGGTCGAATCTTGTTATGATGATAATACAAAAGTTATAGAGGACTTTATAAGATTTCTAGAAAGTACTAGTTTACTATTTTTGGATGCATATCTTGTGAGTTATGAGCTAAACAAGTAGTTGTTGTCCTGCTGTCCAAAAATCAGCAAATATTAAAATGATTGCTTGGAGTCTCTTTTGTGTGGGTAACTAGATTTGGTTAGTTCTTGTCTTGATTAATGAAGTCTTGTGATCTGAACATACATACTATGGTGGCGCGAGTGCTTTTTAGCTCTGTCTTTCTTCTGTGTCTATCAACCACTCTAATCCTATACGTTTCAATGCACTTTATGTTTTCCATCAGATTCAGAATTCAGTTGTTTAGCCGCCACCACCACCATGGGGATATCCTACACATCCAATGGGGCCTTGGGGACGCCCCCATGGCCAATACAGCCAATTCCGTCACCAGCGGTACGTTCCTAAATTTAATGCTAGTTGATTTCAATGCTAGTTGATTTCAATGCTAGTTGATTTTTCGAATATACTTAGTTGGGGTCTTAAATGTTGATACCATTTTTCCACAAACTCAGTTACTTGGGGTCTAAAACGATGGTACCATTTTCCATAAACTCGGTTAGGTTTAAGTTAATTTGACACTGACAAAATCCAGGATAAGACAACTAGTATGGCCAAAGACTTATGTCATTGTGCTTTCAATCTGTTGACTAGTGCCTTTGTCATATTGAGCTAGTTCTCAATTCGCACCTACCTGAGCTCTTCAATCCTTTTACAAGGTCTCTCTACGAGGAGAGACCACTATTAACTGACGAAGCATGTAGGCATGGGTAGCAGAGACTTTTCTTGTCCTGAATAACTAAGCAGCAGTAGGCATGGTTTCATAAAATGAGTAACCAGTACTCTAAAATCAGATTCATTTTTAGCGCTAGCTAGATGGTCCTTGGGTTTAGTAGAGGCTAGAGCTGGATTTTTTTGTGCTTTTGTTGGATTTGCGGATCAGACCTCTTTTCTAATCAGCCGGGAGCTGAGAGTGAGTAAGTAAGCAATCTTCTAGAAGTGTAAGTTTTCATCTCTACCTGGGCAGGATATATATATATATATAATATAATTGCTAGTGCTGGCTACAATTTATATATCGACCAATGCAAGAATGAATATATATATAGGTTGTAGATGATCTTCTTGGTTCAGCTGTTCTTGCACGCATAATTAATATCTTTGTGTACTTGTGATTTAATGACAGTTGTATATTTATGAGAATTTTGGTTTATTTTGTAGGATTCCGGCTCTCATCAAGTGACTCCTCCTCCTCACGATAACTTTGCGGACAGATGTCTCAATTCTAGTGGTGGAGCTACGAACAACAATCCGATGTCCTGATCGAGAGCGATGGAGCTAATGTTTGAACTTGTGTATTTGAACTTGTGAACTACAAATGTGAACTATGGATGTGAACTTATGTGAATTTGTGAACTTATGTATTTGGACTTAATTATGTGAATTTGTGAACTTATGTTTGGACTTGTGTGAATTTGTGATGTGAACATATATCCATGTGTTTGAAATCTGTATTGTATGTGATATTCTGTGTTGCATGTGATATTATGTGTGTCTATTTTTTCATTTCGGAATTTTTTATTTTTTTCTGGAAAAGAGTTAAGAACGTGGGTACCCACGTTCTTAACCTTAAGAACGTGGGTACCGTCGAACTTAATGGGCAGCCCTCGCCGACCCAGGCACGACCCGTAAGTTCGACGGCCACGTGGCACCGTCGAACTTAAGGTTAAAAACGTGGGTGCCGTCGAACTTATGGAAGAAAATTCAACGGCCCCGTCGAACTTAAAAACCCACGTTCTTAACCTTACGTTCGACGGTACCCACGTTCTTAACCTTAAGTTCGACGGTACCCACGTTCTTAACCTTAAGAACGTGGGGGCCGTCGAACTTACTTCTTTAAGTTCGTCAAAAAAACGCCGTCGGCTATGAACGTGGGTAAACCCACGTTCTTATGTTAAGTTCGACGGCCTATTACATTAAGTTCGACGGTTTTTCACCCACGTTCTTTAACCAGTTTCTTGTAGTGCCTTTTAATACTATTTTGAGCACTGTGTGATGATGTCCATATTATGTAACTGTTGTGTACGTGAATAACTGATCCTGGCACGTACATGGTTCGCATTCGGTTTACCTTCTAAAAACCGGGTGTGACATAGTCCCTAAATAATTTTGGTGGTTGAATTGCCCAACACAAATATTGAACTAACTAGTTTGCTCTAGTGTATAAGTTATACAGGTGCAAAAGGTTCACACTTAGCCAATAAAATGACCATGTGTTGGGTTCAACAAAAGGGCAAAGGAGCAACCAAAGGCTCCTCTGGTCTGGCGCACCGGACTGTCCGGTGTGCCACCGGACAGTGTCCGGTGCACCAGAGGACTTCAGCTCAAACTCGTCGCCCTCGGGAAATTTCCGGAGCCAGCGCTCTAAAACTCACCGGACTGTCCGGTGTACACCGGACAGTGTCCGGTGCTCATTTGAGACGCGGCTCAGGAACTCGCCAGTCTCGGGAATTCGCAAAGGCTGCTCCGCTAAAATTCACCGGACATGTCCGGTGTACACCGGACTGTCCGGTGCAACCTCGGGGCAACGGCTACTTCGCGTCAACGGTCACCTGCAGGCGCATTTAATGCGCGCCAGAAGCGCGCAGTCGTCAGGCACGCGGGAGCAGGCGCACCGGACACTCTACAGTGCATGTCCGGTGCGCCACCGGACATCAAGGCGGGCCCAGAGACAGAGCTCCAACGGTTGACCCAACGGCTATTTGGTGACGTGGCTGTCGCACCGGACTGTCCGGTGCGCCATCGAACAGACAGCCTCACCAAACGGCTAGTTTGGTGGTTGGGGCTATAAATAACCCCAACCACCCCACATTCATTGCATCCAAGTTTTTCAGCTTCCAACCACTATACAAGAGCTAGCATTCATTGCAAAGCACACCAAAAGAGATCAAATCCTCTCCCAACTCCATACAAAGCCCTAGTGACTAGAGAGAGTGATTTGTAGTGTTCATTTGAGCTCTTGCGCTTGGATCGCTTCTTTTTCTTTGGCATTCTTTCTTGTGATCAAACACTCATTTGTAATTGAGGCAAGAGACACCAATTGTGTGGTGGTCCTTGCGGGAAGTTTGATTCCCAAGTGATTTGATAAAGAGAAGCTCACTCGGTCCAAGGGACCGTTTGAGAGAGGGAAGGGTTGAAAGAGACCCGGCCTTTGTGGCCTCCTCAACGGGGAGTAGGTTTGAGAGAACCGAACCTCGGTAAAACAAATCTGCGTGTCTCACTTCATTATTCGCTTGCGATTTGTTTTGCGCCCTCTCTCGCGGACTCTATTATATTTCTAACGCTAACCCGGCTTGTAGTTGTGATTATTTTTGAGATTTTCAGTTTCGCCCTATTCACCCCCCCTCTAGGCGACTTTCAATTATGCAATTTTTGTTTTGTAATTTAATAAAAAAATATTGTGTTGTGTGATTTCTGAACGTTGAAATTAATCTGTGTGAATTACTTTATTCTAAAATAGAAAAGATGATATGGCTATAGGTTGAGGCTATATAGTCTGTTGAAGGCTATGCACTGGAACAACATGGGTGAGAGCGGAGTCGAGAGCTGACATGATAGGGACGAGAGGGAGATAGTACACTGGAACCAACCTCATGTGGTGGCAGCACTATATAGCACTATTTCACTTTAACAAATATGATTTCAAAAACATGAATATTCATATCAATATAGACCAAATTTGTTATATTTAAAACAATAACAAATCACAATTCATAACCACAATCGTATGTATACACCATTTAGGCATGTTTGTTTGAACTTCTAGACAACTTAGCATGAAAAGCTGGAGTATTGAAACAAACAGATAGCCCTTTGGTTTAGCTTCTAAAATGCGAGAAGCACAAAAAAACGGAGTTTATATAGAAAGCTAAGAGCATCTCCAAGAGTCTTTCTAAATTTCACTCTCTAAATTATCATTTAGAGAGTCATTTATATTAAAACCACTTTTATATCTTTTTCAATCTCCAACAGTCTTTCTATATTTTGTTTGCGCTTTAGAGGGTCATTCACGTTTTCTACATTTGGCTAGCGAGACCAGAATAGAAGATGGCTATATTTAGATAGTCATTTAGACAAGCTATTAGAAGGTATTTTTGTATAAAAATCTCTATTCATACAGAGCCTTTTGGAGTTGCTTAAAAAAGACTGGTGTTTTGGATTTTTTATACTTTCTAAGTTTAAGCTAATAACATCATAAAAAGTTACCATTATTTTTTCAGATCAAAAGCTCAACAATTTTCCAGAAAAACTTATAAGGTTATAGCTCAAACAAGGTCTTAGTAGTGCCAGCCCATCGTGCTACAGGCTACCCCTCATGCTAGGATGACATCCTAGACACCACCATGAACCTCGTGGCGTGTCAACACGAACACTATATAGACCAATGTCATGTCAAGTGCCAACCGATTTGGTACAGCCTAGACACTATATAGTGCTAGGGCCAAAGCATTATGAGTCGTGCCTAGTGCCAACCTATTTGGTACAGCCCACTTGGTAATCTGTAGCTAAGACCATGGAATCTAAATAGGTTAAAGACCACAAAATCTAAATAGAGCCTAGATACATTATGAAAGCGAAGGTTCGCCCTAACTGTTACTGCAAAACCTTTTCCTAATCACTCTAAGATAAGAGGGTATCAAGTCTGTAGTTTGATGGAACATGACCAAAACATGGCATTTTCTTTCTGCAAGATGAAACGAATGGAATGTGTTCATACAATAATAATATATATAACGGGCTATACAGGACAACAGAATTTGCTGTTTTCACCCAGATCTACAGACAGCGTTACTGGAGTTTGGATTTCAATTCTTGCTGACGGCAGTCTTGCAAACTGGGCAAATGTTCTTCTGCGAGAGCCACTGCTTGATGCAGTACACATGGTAGCTATGGCCACAGTCTAGCCTTCCCATCTCTTCATTTGTTTCAAATTCTTCCTGCAACGTACAGTATAAATTAGACTAGTTTTAAGACTGAA
Organism: Zea luxurians; assembly: GCA_029449295.1. Taxonomy (NCBI): domain Eukaryota; kingdom Viridiplantae; phylum Streptophyta; class Magnoliopsida; order Poales; family Poaceae; genus Zea; species Zea luxurians. Next base: position 47,168,610 of record JAOPSE010000023.1, read on the forward strand.
CCACAGTCCACAGGGTACTAACATAAAGAGGTTCCATGGAATCATGTTTAAAGAAATGGAAGTATGGGCATACTTGGCAAATGCTGCATTTTCTTTCCATTTCTGTTGCGAACCGTAAGGAACTGAAGGATGGGTGTTTGACCTTCCTAAGGTTGCGAGTAATTTCGTCGTCGCGTAACCCTGTGTTGACATATCCAATTTTATCTTCAAGCTCGAGCAACTCCTGCGAAGCAAAGTGTTGATCATCGACTGATGGCAGTGGTCAAACACAGATACAACTTAAGAGCCAAGGGGGTACATACCTCGTATGTCATGTTATCAACGTCAAGGCGCCAATCCTGGTAGCGATCATACATGTTCATTCCTCCCAGTAACACTCTTGTCTGAAACATCCTTATCTGCAAATACAAGGAAAAACGAGGAATAAGAAACTGCTGGGAATTTCAAGTGATTTGACAACTGAATGTGATGGCTAAGGAGCAGATTACATCATTATTATCCACTTTAGCTAGTAAGCATTGTAGAAAGAATGACTAAGGCCCCGTTTGGTTTGAGGAACTAAAGATTAATCCCTTCATTTTAGTCTCATTTAGTCCCTAAATTACACGGTGGGACTAAAACAAGGACTAAACTGCTTTAGTCTCTAGTCCTTTAAAGGGTGACTAAAAGGGACTAAACCATATTAATTCCATTTTTGCCCCTCATTTATTTCAGTTGCACTAATTGTGGGAGAATGCTAAGGACTATTTTGTTCTTATGATTCATTCAATGTATTCTGAATACTTTTAGTCCTTATAACCAAACAGTGTAGGGACTAAACTTTAGACCCCTAACTAAACTTCAGTCCCTGAACTAAAGAAATCAAACAGGCCCTAAGGGGGTGTTTGGTTGCTAGGGATTAATTTTTAGTCTCTCAATTTTAGTCCCTAAATTGCCAAACACAGGGCTAAAAGAAGGATTATCTCTATTTTAGTCCCTTTGTTTGGTAATTTAGGGACTAAAAAGTAGTCGCTAGAAACCAAACACCGCCTAAGAATTATACCCTTCGCAACCAAGCATGACTTCCATTTGTATTAAGTGCAGGCTGAAGTTCAAGAGTGGCATAACCTGCCGACTGAACATATGCAAGACATTTTAATGGCAGGACAGAAAATTTCATATCAATACTTTCAATTCAAGTTAGTCTGTAATACTATATCTTAGTAGGTTCCTAAAGTAGAAATATGCAGGAAACGGTAATATTTATGGTGCAGAAAGTGGGCTACGGACAAATTTAAGAAGATCACTTGGGGGGGTAAAATTATCATGGTATTGACATTTTTTTGATAAGGGGTTCCCCATTTCTATTATTATCATGGTATTGACATATTTCACACAATGTGGTTTCCAGAAAACTGCAACTATTGCAGCATCTATTCGTCAACGTCAGGGTACTACGTCCACTCTACAATATGCTCTCATGGTCAATCAAAGGCAGAGACAGTACGAAATATGGCACCAAGGACCATTGTTTGTAAAAAAAAAAGACTACAAGATCCATTAAAGAACACAAAAGAGCTAGTGCGCAAAGCGACTGTAGAACAATTCATTTTCAGATATCTACTCTATAATAGCCATCTGTTAATCAGGTTAGGAAATAGCACCCAAGTAGATTAACAGTGTGTTCAAATATCTGTTAACTGGAGCCTGTACAGACCGACAATGATTGTGGATCTTGATATTGAATGATTTTAGGTAGAGGCCATCAGTAGGCAGGTGCGGTACATAGAAGAAATGACTCCAGATCTTAGGACTTTAGTAACAGTTAAATGATATCAAGCATAAAAGATCCTCCCCCCCCCCCCCAAGCAGGCAGAAAACAATAGTAAATCCAGCAAGGCAGGCTTGGCACTGATCATAAATGGTCACCTGCTAGCATCACCCATTAGTCAATGAAACCAGCATGTCTGTTTCTTCCTTGAACATATTGTATGATCCACCCGAACAGTATGCCAAAAGAGAATCGAGCCATGATTGTGAGGCGTTCCACTACTGCCCCCATTGCCCAAGAGCACAATAAAGAACAAACCTCTACATGACATTTTGTCCAGCTCAGTAAGGAGAAATCCGTATTCGTACTTGTCATTGGCGTTGGAATGTACAAGACCAATCCTCACTTTGGTTGGGAGGTCTCTTTCAATGGCCACACTGGTCTTGGTTTGATTCCTTCACCAACTGTGGTTATCCTAAGACTTAAATCAGCAATACCTCTACATGACATTAAAGTATTAAAATGGACCCTAGGCACAGCCGCAAAGAAGAACAGTGAAGCACCCATGCTGTGAAATACTGACACTACCTTTGCTGCCCAAATGCAACTCTGGTATAGACCTAAGTTAAACTATCTCATCTTTGTCAAATTCCTATAAAAACGACAAATAATTATACCACCAAATAGTAAGCATCATTAGATTCATCGTTGCATAATTTTCTATAAATTTGGTCAAAATTTTAAAGTATTAAACTGGACCCTAGGCACAGCCGCACAGAAGAACAGTGAAGCACCCATGCTATAGTTGCATTCTTTTTGGGACAAATGCAGTAAGCAGCTAATCTATCTATCTGGCTATAAAACCTCTCTGTGTGTAATCAATTTCTGCTGCTACGCACCTCCATTGTTGACACCCTAATATAGGTGCTCATGACAATACCGACGAGTCACGGCTGCAACCACCGGTAATCATTGTGCCTGTTAAGGCACCGGTTGAGTTAACAATCTCCACGAAAGCCGCCATCTCACGTCACGTTTAGCGCACGAAAGGAGCAAGTCAACCACTTCCAACTCCCACCCAGTCGCCCAGAGGCGTTACCAAACAGCGTACCAGTCAGTTACCACGCACGCATCACACGCAGAAACATGTCAGGCGAGCGATCACGCGTTTAACGACCCTGCCCTACACACCAACCGCTGGAGTCCGCAGGCCATGGAACGATGCGGTTGATGTGTGTAAGCAAGCGAGATGGCGAGACGGCGAAGAGCAACCGTCTGTCTCTTTGCAATGCAATGGTATGCCGTACCTCTTCCTCGAGTCCTCCGGGGGAGTGGCGCCACCCGCGCATCCGGCGGAGGCGGCCGGAGGGGATGAGATCGGCGCCGAATAAGGGGGCATCGAGGTGCGGCGGCGGCGGCGAGTCCATGAAGGACGAGGATATCTGCTCCTGCACGGTCACCCTCCGGGACAAGCACGGCCTCTGTTCAGGAGAGAGCTCATCAATACAGCAGAACATGGCAAAGATTCCACTTGCATAACATTATAGAATATTAAAATAAAGGAGTTCACGCGGCCAGAGAACAACGAACAGCCAATCACATTGACCTTTGAACAATATTGACGACCGTCCGTAACCACGGTTGTTAGGATTAATTAGGAGATTGATGGCATTAATCAAATTTTGAAGGGGGCCAGAAATGCTGTGAAACCTGACACAAAGCACGCAAGATGGCAGAAGGAAAAATATATAATTATTTGTTTTTTAAAAAAATAGAACGATCGCCAGCCAGAGTGAACGAATGAAATCCTTTCAAAACGAACGAAATCTGAGCACGAACAGATCGAAAGCAAGTGGCAGGCAGCAGAAGCGAGGAAGCCGTGGACAGACCTCTCTGTGGGACCTGTCCCCCTCGGCGCCGCGGCCGCCCCTCCCCACCATCTGGTGGCGCGCCACCACGCAGTTCACGGAGGACGCCTCCGCCGCGAAGGGTATGCCGGGTGCGCACCACACGTCGGCGCCGATCCCACCGGTGACGAAGCCTCCTCCTCCGCCCCCGCCCCCGCCACGCTCCTTCCTCCTGTCCCTCCCCCTCCTGCGCCGCCGACCTTGCCAGTCCGCCGACGACCGCACGGCCGCCGCCGCGGCCTCCCCGGGCGCGTACGCCTGCGACGCCGACGCCGACGTGCAGCCCAGGCCGCGCAGCGCCGCCGTGGCGAACCCCTTCCGCCTCCCCTCCTCCGGCGCCGGCGGCGCCGGCGGCGGAGGCGAGGACGAGGAGGCCTCGCCGCGGGGATGCAGCAGGAGGCGCCGGATCCCCCGCCGGCGCTCTACCGTGGGCGAGCGGTCCCCTGACATGTCGCGCAGGGGGAGGGGGCGTGCCTAGGCGTAGGCGAGGCCTCGGCTCCCCTTCCCTGGCTTGCTCGTTGGGCCCGGAGGCGGTGAGGGGGCGGCAGTAATGGTGGCAGTATGGCGGAATCGACGCCCGGAGGGCTCTCTCTGTCTTCGTGTGCGTGGGGTGGGGTGGAAGACCAGGGTGAAGTAGGGTCGTCCAGTGGAGTCGCAGCCCGAGGCAGGCAGGCAACGAGATGGATGGAGAGGTGGTAAATTCTTGTCCCGGATTTGGTGCGGCGCTGGATTTGAGGCGATGGGAACATGTTCTGCACTTTAAAAAATCCGAGCTCACAGGTAAAATGCTTTAAAAATGAAGTGGCTGTGTATGTATGCGGACTTGCGGAGTACGAGCACCAGCTGTATATCTGTATTTTTACTAGCAGGAGTAAGTACAGTCCTTTGAAACCCGATAACGTCAGCTCAGTACTACACTACACATGCGAGCGAGAATCCGAGCAATCGGGCTCTGCATTTATCACGCAGCAGCGAGACGGTCACGGTACTCCACGTCCACAAGCATCTCAAGGACCATGTGTGTCCATTCATGGTTCCGTGTGGGGTTGGTTGGTGAATCTGAATGGGAGTGAGGGAGAGCGAGGAGGGCGAGGGCCAGTACAGTACAGTACAGTGGTAACTATCGATCTCTGCCTCTTTTGGCTCGGTGACGACGCACTGTGCTGTGCTGTCAGCACACCGGCACCGGCACCGGGGTTTTGAGTATTTATCCATCCTGCATCCCAAGTCCAAAATATGGGCGGCAGCGGCACCGGTCGCAACATGCCGCTCCGCACAATCGTCCTCCGCCTTGGATCCTGCCATGCTGCCAGCATAGTAAAGGACATGCATGCAGCATTAACAGTGTGAACTGCTCTGCTCCCAGTCAGTCAAAGGGAACAAACAAATGCTCAGCTGGCAAGTTGCTCCTTTTTCGTCCCCGTCTCTCCTCTGTTTTTTTATAGGAGTATGCAATTATACTACTACGCAGGCAGAGACAAGACGAGGTCCCCGTTAACAGGAGAATCTGTACGTTTCCTACCCGAAACAAATCTCCGGTCTGCAAATCTGATGAGTCATCCATCCATCCTTCTGCGTCATATGTTCTATTCAGCGGCGCGCCATGGCCCATGGCCATGCATCTCATCACCATTCGGACATCGGACGACCAAAAGTCCAACGGCGGAGCGCCCTTCTCCAGGTGAAATATATTCTTTTGCTTTTTGCTGTCGCTAGCGGACGCGCACGCTACAGACGAGTCGACGCCTCGACGGACGCTTTTGGCAGGGAGCCAGGCAGGCACCCCATGCCAGTGCCAGAGCCATATGCTGGCAGATGCAGCGCGAGAGAGATGCCCAAGTCCAACCGGTCAGCCCCGGTGCATGCAGAAAGCACGGATGCAGCATTGCAGCTGCGCTGTTGGCGGTGGGCATGCAATGCATAGGGGGGAGAGGGAGAGGTAGAGGGAGAGGGAGACGAAGAGAGAGAGGGAAAGGAGACGTACAATGAGTGTGTTGTTGGATTGATCTTATATGACTCGGTCACAAGAACGAGCCGATTCGCCGTATCCTCTTATATGCCACACTCGCGTTGCAATTATGGTTGTTGCTGCCCCTTACACACCGTGCACATAAATGGGATAGAGTAGACACACTAACCAACATTCGCCTTATCCTCTTTTCTGATATACTTATGCAAGATACGATCTAACATCTACGCGGTTAGTGAAGTGATGGTCATTGTCGTCATGTTCCTCATTTCTAGCTCACTACAATACGATTACCATGGCGTCTACCGAAAACCCCTAAGGTATAATCCGATGTTCTACAGCTTTTAGTGACTAAGGTTGCGAGTTAAGGTCTTATAACGTTAACAGTGGTACCAGAGCCAAGATTTTAGACTCGGATCCTAACCCTATGTGCTAGATTATCTTTGTTTTTTGGGGGGACGAAACCGAATAAAACCCCGTTCTCAAGTCTCGAATTCATGTTCCAACCCAGTGAAAATGACAAATAGAAGTGGATAAAGAAACCCTAACTCGGCATCCCCATTATTCCCAAACTTGAATCCTAAGGAACTCCCTAACCTGATCATCCAAGCACATAGAGTAAGGGGAAGAGGCATGTTGGACTTATATAGGCGTTAGTGATGCTGACTGACCATAGAAGTAGGCGCGCGCAATCGTCAATCTTGCGCACGAGGGCACACGTGGGTTTTAGGGCACCGTTGCGAGGTCGCTCAACGATGACGCTCTCACCCTCGGGTGAACACGTGCATCTACAAGAGACCGTGCGGGCAACGTCGGCACTTCGCTGCACCTCTCTCTCACCGGAGACAGGGAAGAGGGCAAAGGAAGAGAATGCTTGAGGGAGAGGAGAGAGAGAGCATGGAGTTGCGCGAGGATAATAAAAATGAACTAGGGTTTTGGGGGGCCACACCGAATTTTCAACCTTTTATAAGTCATTGATGTTGGTAGTCAGATGATAATGGATGGTGTAGATAGATGGAACCATTTCCGGACCAAGTGGGATAACGTTTTGTTGGTCCAGATCTAGGTTACGACCTGTGACACAGGTCCACACGAGAAGGATGTTGTTGTGCCGATCGTGTGGGCTATATGCATGGGCTTGGTTTTGGGTCTGTTTCAGTTCTTGGGGTTCTCTTTGGTGTTTTGGTCTTCCCGCAAGTAATCTAATGAAGTGCAATCCACCATATAATTTGAATGTGTTGTCGCTGCAAGCCGCTATTTTCATAATTTTAGATGATAGTGTTGGGACGAAGGCGAACACGCCACCCTTCGCTCGACGACTTCCATCTCGCGTTGCGTAGACGAAGACTGCATCCGCAAGACCCGCCGGACAGACCAAGGGCGCTGACCAGACGGAGGCCTGTTCGACCCCCTTTGCTCCGACGAGACAAGACGAAGGCCCCGCTGAAGACCACAGGACCTCCCACTCCCTCACCACGGAGAGAGGCCCATGTACGGTTCGGCCCACAAAGCTGGGGCATGCGTGAATTGGGTCGTGTCTGTAATAAAGTATACCGTAATGACTGTTTGTAACCTCCCCTCGTGGAAATATTCTGGGGATAAACCAGGTACTCGAGGGTCTAAATGTCTTTGACAGGGATAAGCAACCCCTCGAGTACCTATAAATACCCATGTATTGTGCCCAAGCTCAGGGAGATGAACGTGGCTTTTGACATCCCGTGTTAGCATTACAAACTCTCTCCCCAATTCCCTGTTGGATCAACCTGTCTTGGAGGGCAGGTTCCAACATTTGGCGCCCATCGTTCGTGCGACGAAAAAACAACCCGCGATGGCCCCAAAGAGAGCAACTTCAAAGGCTGTCACATCCATTGACGACGCAGCGAAGGTAGCACTCCTAGCGCAGAAGAAAGGCAAAGCCCTCGTGAACACCACCCCCAAGAGGCCTTCGAAGATGACGCTGTCAACAGCAAGAGACAGCGCCAGGATCACCCCACCCCCGATGGCACTGTGCGCACCTATAGTTCTGAGGGCGTACCACAAGCACCACCACCAGGCTTCGCTCCGCCAGAGGGCGAAGACACCATAGAGGACGGAGAAGTCATCGGTATCTCGGCTGAAGACTAGCTAAAGCTACGAGCTTTGCGCATAAAAAACAACCACCTACAGAAGCAAAAAGAAATCCTCGAAGCCAAGCGCCAATGAGTCACCATGCAAGCCAAAGTGTGTCAGATGATACAAGATGAGGAGCAGAGAGCTCGAGAGCTAGAACAAGAAATCGTGCTCATGCAAGGCGAAGGCCTATACAACCTGCAGCGCGGACCCCTCGCACCACTAGTGCCTCTCCAGCAACACGCTCAAGCTGGAGACCCATTCCAATCATAGCGTGGCCCCTTCATTCCACCAGTTGCCGCTTTCCAGGGGATCAACTATCTCAACGAGCGAAGTCCTCTGGCTCCGCAGCTCCAAGCATCACCATGGCCCGCCAATTTCAGGGCCAGTACCTACCCCAAATACAACAACAGCACTGACCCGCCTTAGTACATCATGAGCTACCAGGTCGTCGTTGCATCGTCTGGAGGGGACGATGCCATTATGGCCAAGTCCTTCATCGCACTCGAAGGCTCGGCCTTGACTTGGTATACCAGGTTACCGCCACTGTCCATCGAGTCCTGGAAAGGGCTTTGCGACAACTTCCTGCTCAAATTCCAAGGGTATCGACCCGACACAGATGCCCTGGCCGAGTTATCCCTCTGCAAGAAGCAGGAAAAGGAAACCCTTCATGAATATTACAAAAAAATTCCTAACGCTCAAATCGCAACTACCATCAGTTGACGATCACATAGCGATCCACTACGCCATCAGTGGTCTTCGAACAGGCGTCCTATATAGTCATTGCATCAAGGATCCACCCAGGAACCTACAGGAGCTATACCAACTGTTTGAGAAGTATGCCAGGTCTGAGGAGCTCCATCAACGCAAGGTTGAATCTCAGAGGAAGCCCAAGGACCCTCTGCAGTCCAGCAGAACTTGGACCCGACCAACGTAGTCAGCCTCCGGCAGGGACAATCGCAATCATCAACAAGTGCACACCATAGCCAATTAGCACCCAGCTAGAGAGCCCACCTGTCGTTAGGAATACCCCCCTCAAGGCCGCGACAACGGCGCAAGAGGAAGAGGCCAAGGACGGACGCAGCAGCCGCGAAGATTCTATTGCTTGTTTCACGGCGAAGACTGCACGCATCCAACAAGGGACTATCTGGAGACTAAGGCAACCAAGGATAGAATGTCCAGAGCTCAACCAGCCGACAACCAGCAGGTTGTCGCGTACACTTACCACCACCAACAACCCTACCATAACAAGCAGATCCAGCATCAACCCAATCATGCTTACTAGCACCATCAAGAGGTGTAGGTTCTACCACCACCGCCTCCGCACCACCCAAATCCTCCACACCTCAATCACCCACCGCAAGCACCCAAACAAGAAGACTTCGCTGAACCACCATATCGCGGAGTCATCCACATGATCACTGGGGGATCCAACGTGGACTTCGACACAAAGCGACAGAAAAAGGACCACTATCAAAGTGTGAACCATGTCACTCTCACTGGCCCAGTGGTGCAAACAAAGTGGTCCCATGTACCGCTCACCTTCGACGCTAGGGATGTCGACTTGCGCAGTGCCCCACACGTAGACGCCATGGTGATCAACTGCAGGGTAGCAGGCTGGGATCTACACAAAGTGCTGGTCGACAAGGCAGTCAGACCGACATCATTTTTCTGCACGCCTTCGATCGTATGGGAATCAGCCACAGCCTCCTCAAGCCTACAGATAATCCCCTCTACGGATTCTGTGGCAAGGGCACTTTCCCCGTCAGCAAGATAGAGCTCCCCCTATCATTTGGTGTAGCGCCCAACGTGCGGAGTGAGCAGGTCATATTTGACATCGTCGACATGGTCTACCCATACAACACCATAATGGGGCGTGGCTCGATCAACAAATTTGAGGCGGCCATTCATGGGCTCTACATCTGCATGAAAATCCCAGGCCCACAGGGCGTGATCACTGTCTACGGCGACCAGCAGATAGCACGCAATATCGAAAGAGACTTCGTGCTAGGGCAACACAACGTACACTGCCTCACGGCAGAGCGCGAAGGCTTCGAGAGCAAGCGCCTAGTTGAAGACAAAAAAGTCAACGCCCAACTCCAAAGTAACGACGGGACGAAGGCAGTACCCCTCGACCCAGCAACCTCGAAGCAAACAGTCATAATCAGCGAAGACCTGACATCGCGAGACGAGGAAAAACTCCTTTCCTGTCTCTCCCATAACAAGGATGTCTTCGCCTGGTCTGCCCTCGATCTAGTCGGGGTCAGTCGCTCTATCATCAAACATAGTCTGGGCATCGATCCCTCGGTGCGCCCAAAAAAAAGCAGCGGCTACGAAAAATGTCCGACGAGAAAACAGAGGCAGCCAAGGCCGAAGTGCATCGCCTATTGGAAGCCAGATTCATTGAACCAATCACTTATCCGACATGGCTCGCCAACGTTGTCATGGTGCAAAAGAAGAGCGGCAAATGGCGCATGTGCATCGACTTCACGAGCCTCAATAAGGCAAGCCCCAAGGACAATTTCCCTCTGCCACGAATTGACAAAATTGTCGACAGCGCAGCAGGCTGCGAAGTCATGCCCCTCCTAGATTGCTTCTCGGGCTACCCCCAGATTTACATGAAGGAGGAGGACAAGGCAAGTACAAGCTTCATCACACCCTTCGGCACGTACTGTTTCATACGGATGCCTGAGGGACTCAAGAATGCCGGCTCAACCTTTTCTCGCCTCACCAAGAAGGTCCTTGAAAACCAAGTAGGCCGCAACATCTTCACTTATGTAGATGACATTGTCGTCGCAAGCAAAAGCAAAGAGGACCATCTGACCGACCTTGCAGAGACATTCGCCAACATGCGTGACGCAAGACTTCGGCTCAACCCAGAGAAGTGTGACTTCGAGGTACGCCAGGGGAAAATACTTGGTTACTTGGTATCGCACCGAGGGATCGAAGCCAACCCAACTAAGATCCAAGCAATTATCAACATGGCACCTCCACAGTCCACCAAAGACGTCCAACGACTGACAGGAAGATTGGCGGCCCTCAACAGATTCATCTCCAAGTCCGTCGAGCGAAGCCTGCCCTTCCTCAAAACATTGAGTGGCGTGAAAGACTTCGTTTGGGGCCCAGAGCAGGCAGCGTCCTTCGAGTCGCTCAAACAACACCTATCTAACTTAGCAACCCTAACAAGTCCTGACCCTTCGCTTCCACTGGTTCTCTACATCGCGGCCTCACACTACGCAGTCAGCACAGCATTAGTCCAAGAGCAGGATAGAGATGGCAAAAACCACAAATGTCCGGTGTACTACGTCTCCGAAGTCCCCACAACTTTCAAGTGCAACATGACCGAGCTCGAGAAAATTTCATAGGCTTCGCGCAAGCTACGACACTACTTCGAGGCATTCAAAGTACGAGTCACTTCGGACAGGGGTCTAGGAGAATTGTTCAGGAACCCAGAGGTATCCGCCAGAATTGCAAAATGGGTAGCAGAACTGTCCGGGTACAACATCAATTTTGAGCCCAAAACAGCAATCAAGTCGCAAGTCTTAGCAGACTTCATCGTCGATTGGACAGGACCCGTGGGGCCGTAGCAAGAGCACTCATAAACAATTTGGATTATCCACTGCGATGGCGCATGGTGCCATGCTGTAACATCCCAAAAATCCTAACCTAGGTTTGAAACCCTAATCTACCCTTTCCCTTCTTTTCTTCCTTTAATTCCAAGAACTCCCTTAGATTTTCTTTCATCATATGCATACACCTTGGTTGATCACAAGCACATCACTTAGATTCTATTTTCCAGCACCTAGATTACCCACAAAATAATTTGTTCAAAAGAAAAAGATGCAAAAAGGGAAATAGGATTTGGAAAATAAAAAGAAAAAGAGAAAAACCCTCTCCCCCCCTGCTGGGCCGTTTTCCAGCCCAAACCCGCGGCCTCCCCCCCCTCGCGCCCGCGCTCCCCTCCTCTTTCGGCCCAACCTCAGCCTGCTCCCGCGCACGCGCCAGCCCGCCTTGCGCTCTCCCTCCCTCTCACTGGCAAACCGTCCCCACCCGTCAGCCGCCCTCGCTCGCTCACACGCTCGCCCCCACTGGCAGGATGGCCCCGCTTGTCAGCCGTTCGTCGTCCTCCCGCCGTCCCTTCACCGCGGTCACCTCCGGCCATCGCCTCCGTCCCCTCCTCCGTCTTCTCGCTGCACAAGGAAGTTTGGCACCGCTCCGTCCTCCCCTCCCCTTGACCAGCATCCTCGCCGGTACCGCCCCGCCGTGATGTCCCCTCGGCGGCGTTGTGCGGCATTTATGGCCGGCACTGTGAAGCTCGCCGACGTCCGCCGAGCTCCACCGCCCCCCCTCCCCTCGGGCGCCTATAAAAGGGTCGCCCCGAGCTCCTTCTTCCCTACACCGGCCTCGGCCACTCCCCTTCTCCCCTCACCCGAGAGCAATTCGCGAAGCGCCGTCGTCGTCCCCCTCTCCGGTGAGTCCTTTTCCCTCCTCCCTCTCCCTCTCCGTTGGTTTAGCGAGAAATTAAGTGAGCCGAGCAGCTCCCTCACGAGGCCGCGAACCCGAAGCACCACTTTCCAGCCCCCAACCCCCACCCAGAGCCCACCGGCGGCGATCCCCGCCGCGGAACTCCGCCCCTCCCCGTGGGCAGCCCCCTCCCAACCCCCTCTGGCCAAATTGAGCCTACCCTTAGAATCGCCAGCCTCTGCCCATGCTAACCCACCCCTCCTTGGACCGAGAACCGGGCCACCGGCGGCAAGCCGCCGTCAAGCTCACCGGCGACCGGCCCCTCTCCCTCGCTCGGCCGGTTCGCCACGCCGTCTGGCCGCAGCGCCGTTTTCTCCCCCGCTCCCGCTGGCAGGTGGGCCCGCAGCGACGTCGTCACCCTCACGCACCGCGCCGTCTCCCCCCCTCGCTCATGGGCCGCCGCTGGGCCGTAAGCACTCCCGCGCGCGCGCTCGCGCCCGGGGTGGGCCAAAAGCCTTGTCCCCAGCCCAGGAAAGGAGAAATCCTTTTTCTTTTTCTTTTTCCACCCTTTTCCCCTTTTTAAATAGTGTTCTCAATATTTTATGCACCAAAAATTGTCAAAAAGGATTTCCAAGGTCACATACAATAATGATGTTAGAAAATGACACACTATAAAGTGTAAACCACGGTTGATGTATTGTTTTATTGCCTGTTTCCTAGAAGAAGCGGAGGTCGCGGATCCGGATCCCGTAGCCCCGGGAGAAGGACCGGAGCCCGAACTTCCGGAAGTAGATCTTCTGTGCCAAGAAAGCTTCAACGAAGGCAAGTCCATCTTTCCCTTGATGCATAAATTACCTATTCTTTCTACCACTGCCTAGGCCGGGAATTATGGGGGGATATTGCATTGTGAGTGAGAGATGGCCCACATGAACATATACTTTCTGGATACGAAATATGGATTGGGAAGAAGGGCAACGGGTTTCTTCAAATAAAACCTCTTTTGAAAGGCTATGCGATGAAGGGTATTCACCCTCATCACCTTGAGAGTGGGATGATCAAGGACTCCCTGGTTTGGGGGAGGGCCTAAGGCGATGGCTCAGCTGGTTTAGGCGTGAGCAGAAGGATTGTCCCCTCATATAAGGACCAGTTTGTCATCTTCACTACCTGTACTCTTTAATAGTACAACCACTCGAGACTGTGTGGGCAGTCACTCAATCCGAACTCGTACGGTCCAACCCCAGGGTTAAGAAGGCTGGGGAGCACCGGGAGGATAAGGAGGGGGAAAGTTTTGTCCGGTTTGGACATGGCGGTGGCCTGACTCCTTCTGGATAACCGTTAAGGTTAGGACGTACGAGCAAGGAAAGAGATCCGGCATTCGGGTCTCGCGACGGTGAGATCGCAGAAACCGGACTAGTGGGTAAAGTGTACACCTCTGCGCAGAGTTGAAATCTATTCGAATAGTCCGTGTCCACTGGTATGGACGAGTCTGGTATGGTATGGCAATTAGAGCTTTTTCTATGAGTTTCATGAAAAGGGGAAGGTGTGAATAAATATGGTGTTAAGAAAGAAACTAAGGCCACGGGAGCGGGAAGCTCAGTGGCGGTTGAGTTTTTGGTTGCTTTTAAGACTATGGGAAAACCTTCAAGTAACTGCCTTTCTCTAAGAAATGATGAGTGACTTCAACCCCACCAAATCGAGCATGTACCTTATAGGTCTCTTTCTCTCTACGGGAGCGAGGTGGGCTTGCGGGATACCTAGTGTATTCACCCAGATTCATTTATGTTTTTCAGCAGCCGAAGACTTCTTTTCAGCTATGCTTGATTGAGAGGGCTGTGTCTGCACCCAGTTCTGCCTGTGGCATGGGCTAGTATTTCTTTTCCTACTGCGCTTCCTACTTTGGCTCTCTTGAGCTTGTACCCCGGTATTGTAATAACCTTTATCTAAACTCTGTACTATTTGAAGTAAGGAATGTGTTTACTAGCCTCCTGGGACTAGTAATTGTATCACATTTGAGTCCCAAAGGATCGGGACGCTTCAGGTGGTATCAGAGGCATAGGACTGGCCGTAGGTCGCAGCCCTGACCCTAAAACTTGCTCTAAAAAGGAAATACCTCTTTCCCCATGAAAAATCTTCTCTCTCCCCCCGATATTAACAGACCCTTCTTTTCCCATTCCAGATGGAAGACTCTCTGGCCATTAGGACATCCTACTGCTCGAAGGTGGAAGGATTTCCACACCTTTTGCGAAGTTGTGCGCTTCGCATGGGAATCCGCAAGAAGCCGGAATACGTCTGGAAGGAGTATCTCGAGTGCGGAATGGAGAAATGCTCTATGGCAGTCTACCTGGGAGAAAGCCAAAACTATCCAAACCATCCTTCCTTCCAAGTCACTTTTACCGGATACCGCTTTCCAGATACTTGCCAGAATGTTGCCCGATCAGCCCTCCGACAACTATGCCAAAACTACAACAAGGTGATCTTTGAAACCCCCCTTCGCTACTTTCCACCCAGCAACAAGAATTCCCCCACCTGGAGGAAAAGACTTCAGGTCCTGTCAGGAGGAGATCCTATTGAGAATGATCCCACCATCGTCTACATGGCTGGATACCTTCACACCCTTGATAACCAATATGATGACCTCACCCTCCACCGCACCTACCTAACCTCCTGGGTGGAAAGTCTGGAGCAAAAGGTTAGGGAACTTTCAGGGGAAAAGGCGTCCCTTCAAGAGAGCCTTGCAATAGCTGAAGGCGAGGAAACCAATACCCGTGAGGCTTACCACACCCTGAAGATGGACTATGACAAGAAACTGAAGAAGCTCGCCCCTGCAAGAAAAATCCGCAAGAAGACCAAACACCAAGGATGTCAGACTGAGCAGAAGGAAGAAGCCCCTCCGACCCTACCCCCTGCCGGGTTAAGGGACTCGCCCGACACCGAGGAGATGTCCCTAGCCAGCCTTGATGACCTTCTCAAGGAATTTGGGGACACTTTAGAAAAGGAGTTCGGGAATACCCTGGCTAGTACTCGCGTGTAACAAACCTATGGTAGCCGTATGCTGTGTGATGTAATGGCTTGATGTAATGAATAAAGTAACTAGTTAAAAAATGGCATATGCATGGTAGTAACTCTTTTCCCTGGCAGATGGCTTCGGATAAAACCACGCCTACCGCCTCCGGGAT
The DNA here is from genome assembly GCA_029449295.1 of Zea luxurians. Taxonomy (NCBI): domain Eukaryota; kingdom Viridiplantae; phylum Streptophyta; class Magnoliopsida; order Poales; family Poaceae; genus Zea; species Zea luxurians. The sequence continues at coordinate 47,183,985 of JAOPSE010000023.1, forward strand.
TGGAGCAGGTTTTCCCCTAGGAGCAGCAGGAGAGGCTGGCGGAGAAGGGGATGGGACCCACCTCCCCGCACCTCCGGAACTACCACTAGACCTAGCCCAAGTTCTAGCCAATCAAACCCGACTCATTGAAGTCCTCACTCGAAGTCTGGAAAACCAGCGCCCAGGTGGTGGAAGGCCGCAAGACAGGATGGGAGAATTTTTGAGACTCAAGCCTCCCACGTTCGTGGGGTCCAGCAATCCCCTCGATGCAGATGACTGGCTTCGCATGATCAAGAGGAAGTTGGAAGCCATCACATGTCCCGAAAATCAGCGTGTTCAACTGGCAGCTCATCAGCTTTCAGGAATGGCTTTAGCATGGTGGGACACTTTCAGTGAAGCCGTCAGATATGCTACCTGGGCAGATTTCGAAACAACTTTCTGTGAGCACCATGTACCCCAGGGGATAGTTCAACTCAAGGAGGATGAATTCCGGGAGCTAACTCAAGGCGGGAGGACAGTCAGTGAGTATGTGCACAAGTTCACAGAGCTGGCCCGTTACGCGCCTGAAGATGTCAGCACCGAGTCTAGAAAGATGGCACGTTTTCTGAAAGGACTAAGACCCAAACTCAAGACCATCCTCGCCAGCCAAGACTTCCTCAGCTTCTCTCACCTCTCCAACAAGGCTATCCAAGTGGAAAGGGTGAAAGAGGAAGAAAAAGGGGATCTCAAGAGAAAATTCCAAGTTCTCCGAGCTCAACAACAAGAACGTCACCAGAGAGCTCGACCCTTTGGGCTTCCACCTAGGGGACCAAGCTTCAATAAATCATCTAGACCCACTCCATCACGCTACAGTCAGCAGAGTCAGAGCTCCCTTCAGGCACCCTCCGTTGCAAGCAATCAACCGCCAGCTAATGCCTGTTGGCACTGCGGAGACCCCAGCCACTTCAAGAATAACTGCCCTCAGTTGAAGGCTCCCGGGACGACCTACTCCAACTCGGTGAATGGCCCCAAGATTCCATCGACACCTACCTCCAAGGCACCCCCTTCCAACAGCCAGCTGAGCCGGACTCAGTACCAGGGCAGAGCCCGAGTCAACCACATCGACGCTCAAGAAGCCCAGCAAGCCCCAGGAGTAGTGCTCGGTGAGTTCCTTGTTGAATTTACTCCAGCTACTGTGCTTTTTGATTCAGGGGCGTCCCATTCTTTTATAGCCGCCAAGTTTGTGGAAAAACATGGCATCCCCTCTACACCCCTAGTTGTCCCTTTGGTCACCCGAACCCCGGGGTCAGACCTCCTGTGCAAACTCAGGTGCTCCCAAGTCAGAATTCTTTTAAGTGGGGTAGTGTTCCTGGCAGACTTAACCATCTTGCCATCCCAAGGGATTGATGTAATCCTAGGAATGGATTGGCTAGCTAAGCACAAGGGTATCATCAGCTACGCAAGCAAGACTGTTCTTCTCACAGATCCCCAAGGAGAGGCAGTGTCCTGTCAAGCCCAGCCGCTCGCAAATGATCCGATGATGTTTAATCTGACAGCAGAAAACATGTCGATAATCGAAGAGTTTGAAGATGTGTTTCCGGAAGAATTGCCCGGGATGCCGCCAGAAAGAGGAATGGAGTTCTATATAGACCTCATTCCTGGCACTGCACCCATCGCAAAGAGACCATACCGCATGGCTCCCACAGAGTTGGCAGAATTGAAACTTCAGCTTTCAGAATTACAGCAAAAGGGGTACATCCGTCCCAGTTCGTCTCCCTGGGGAGCACCCGTCCTTTTCGTTACTAAAAAGGATGGAAGTATGAGAATGTGTATTGATTATCGGTCCTTGAATGAAGTCACAATCAAAAACAAGTACCCACTCCCTCGGATTGACGACCTCTTCGACCAGCTGCAGGGAGCCAAATACTTCTCCAAGATAGACCTCAGGTCAGGGTATCACCAACTGAGAATCAAGGAAGCAGACATTCAGAAAACTGCTTTCGTCACCAGATACGGGCAATATGAATTCACAGTGATGCCATTTGGGCTAACAAACGCACCCGCCTTTTTCATGAACCTCATGAACAAGGTGTTTATGGAAGAATTGGATAAGTTTGTTGTGGTCTTTATCGACGATATCCTCATTTATTCCAAGAGTCGCAAGGACCACGAGCGTCACCTTCGGATCGTCCTCGGAAGACTCAGAGCACATCAACTTTATGCTAAACTCAGCAAGTGTGAGTTCTGGTTAGAGAAAATAGCCTTCCTAGGACATATCTTGACTGCAGAAGGAATAGAAGTGGACCCATCCAAGGTAGAAGCCGTTTCAAAATGGAAACAACCATCCAACGTCAGTGAAGTGCGAAGCTTTCTGGGAATGGCAGGGTACTACCGCCGCTTTATCAAGGGATTCTCCAGCATAGCAAAACCTATGACAGAACTCCTCAAAAAGGACAATAAGTTTGTGTGGACTCCAAAGTGTGAGGAGAGTTTCCAGATCATCAAGGAGAAGCTTACAACTGCGCCAGTTTTGACACTGCCAGATATACACCAGGATTTCGTCATCTTCTGTGATGCTTCAAGGCAAGGCTTAGGGTGTGTCTTGATGCAAAACGAGAAAGTTATTGCCTATGCATCCCGCCTACTCAAGCCACACGAGCAGAACTACCCTACCCACGACTTGGAATTGGCAGCCATAGTGCACGCCCTAAAAATATGGAGGCATTATCTGATCGGGAACAAATGCCACATCTTCACTAATCACAAGAGTCTGAAGTACATCTTCACGCAGCCGGACCTTAACCTCCGTCAAAGAAGATGGCTTGAATTGATCAAGGATTATGACCTCGAAATCCACTACCACCCCGGGAAGGCCAACGTAGTAGCAGACGCCCTCAGCCGAAAACCTTTCGGGATTAAAGGAACCAACCTTCTGGAAGATTGGAAGAAAGAATCAGCTCAGCTGAATGCATGTCTGGGAAACAACGGTAGCCTGGAAGTCAAGCCCAATCTAGAAGATCTCATGTGCAAGGCTCAACACCTGGACGCAGAGACAGCCAGACTTATGGAAAGAGCTCGCAAGGAGCAACTTCCGGACCTCAGGACAGATGAGCAAGGAGTCCTCTGGTTCAAGAACCGCCTGTGTGTACCAGTGGGAGAAGCACGGGAAGCCCTGCTCAATGAAGCCCACAACTCAGCTTACTCCATCCACCCAAGGACCACCAAGATGTACCTGGACCTCAAAGCCAGATACTGGTGGAAAGGGATGAAGAAGGAAATAGCACAGTATGTGGCCCGGTGTGACACCTGTCAGCGAACAAAGGCCGAACATCAAAAGCCTGCATGCCTACTTCAACCCCTCCCAGTACCCGAATGGAAGTGGGAAGAAATAGGCATGGATTTCGTGACCGGACTGCCCCGAACACAGAAAGGAAATGATTCTATATGGGTAATAATCGATCATCTCACCAAGGTGGCCCATTTCGTTCCAGTAAAGACCACTTTTGGAGGAGCCGCCCTTGCCCGGATATACCTAAAAGAGATAGTCAGGCTCCATGGCATTCCACGGAAGATAGTATCAAATAGAGGAACGCAGTTCACTTCAAAATTTTGGAAGGGCCTCCAGCAAGCAATGGGCACCAAGCTAGATTTCAGCACCGCTTATCATCCCCAGTTAGATGTTCAAACAGAAAGAGTCAACAAAGTCCTCGAAGATTTACTCAGAGCCTGTGTGTTAACTTTCGACAGAGATTGGGAGTCCAGTTTGTCGTACGCCGAATTCTCGTACAACAACAGCCATCAGGCCAGCATCAAAATGTCACCGTTCGAAGCACTTTATGGAAGGAAATGCCAGACTCCCCTGATGTGGTCCAATGTAGGGGAAAGGACACTAGAAGGGCCCGACTTTGTTAAAGAGGCCGAAGAGAAAGTTGCCTTGATCCGCAGAAGGTTACTTGAAGCTCAGAGTCGACAGAAGAGTTACGCAGACAACAGACAAAGAGAACTCCGATTTGAGGAAGGAGATTTCGTTTATCTCAAGGTCTCTCCGATGCGTGGTGTAAAAAGGTTCCAAATGAAAGGAAAGCTAGCGCCACGTTTCGTTGGTCCCTACCCCGTCATTAGCCGAGTGGGACCCGCAGCATACCGTCTTGAGCTACCAGAATCCATGTCAGATATTCACAATGTGTTCCATGTGTCTCAGCTCCGCAAATGCCTAAAAGTACCAGAAAACCACATCGAGGCAGATGCAATTCAGATTCAAAAGGATCTCCAGTACCGGGAAAAGCCAGTGAAGATTCTCGACTCAACAGTCAGAAGGACCCGCAACTCAGAAGTAAGACTCTGTAAGGTTCAGTGGAGCAGAGATGGTGAAGAGGAAGCCACCTGGGAAAGTGAGGATTCTCTGAGGAAGGAATACCCTTATCTTTTCTCGAGCCCCGTCTGAATCTCGAGGGCGAGATTCCTTTAAGTGGGGTAGGTTTGTAACATCCCAAAAATCCTAACCTAGGTTTGAAACCCTAATCTACCCTTTCCCTTCTTTTCTTCCTTTAATTCCAAGAACTCCCTTAGATTTTCTTTCATCATATGCATACACCTTGGTTGATCACAAGCACATCACTTAGATTCTATTTTCCAGCACCTAGATTACCCACAAAATAATTTGTTCAAAAGAAAAAGATGCAAAAAGGGAAATAGGATTTGGAAAAGAAAAAGAAAAAGAGAAAAACCCTCTCCCCCCTCTGCTGGGCCGTTTTCCAGCCCAAACCCGCGGCCTCCCCCCCCCCTCGCGCCCGCGCTCCCCTCCTCTTTCGACCCAACCTCGGCCTGCTCCCGTGCGCGCGCCAGCCCGCCTTGCGCTCTCCCTCCCTCTCACTAGCAAACCGTCCCCACCCGTCAGCCGCCCTCGCTCGCTCGCACGCTCGCCCCCACTGGCAGGATGGCCCCGCTTGTCAGCCGTTCGTCGTCCTCCCGCCGTCCCTTCACCACGGTCACCTCCGGCCATCGCCTCCGTCCCCTCCTCCGTCTTCTCGCCGCACAGGGAAGTTTGGCACCGCTCCGTCCTCCCCTCCCCTTGACCAGCGTCCTCGCCGGTACCGCCCCGCCGTGATGTCCCCTCGGCGGCGCTGTGCGGCATTTATGGCCGGCACTGTGAAGCTCGCCGGCGTCCGCCGAGCTCCACCGCCCCCTCCCCTCGGGCGCCTATAAAAGGGTCGCCCCGAGCTCCTTCTTCCCTACACCGGCCTCGGCCACTCCCCTTCTCCCCTCACCCGAGAGCAATTCGCGAAGCACCGTCGTCGTCCCCCTCTCCGGTGAGTCTTTTTCCCTCCTCCCTCTCCCTCTCCGTTGGTCTAGCGAGAAATTAAGTGAGCCGAGCAGTTCCCTCACGAGGCCGCGAACCCGAAGCACCACTTCCCAGCCCCTTACCCCACCTAGAGCCCACCGGCGGCGATCCCCGCCGCGGAACTCCGCCCCTCCCTGTGGGCAGCCCCCTCCCAACCCCCTCTGGCCGAATTGAGCCTACCCTTAGAATCGCCAGCCTCTGCCCATGCTAACCCACCCCTCCTTGGACCGAGAACCGGGCCACCGGCGGCAAACCGCCGTCAAGCTCACCGGCGACCGGCCCCTCTCCCTCGCTCGGCCGGTTCGCCATGCCGTCTGGCCGCAGCGCCGTTTTCTCCCCCGCTCCCGCTGGCAGGTGGGCCCGCAGCGACACCGTCACCCTCACGCACCGCGCCGTCTCCCCCCCCCCTCGCTCATGGGCCGCCGCTGGGCCATAAGCACTCCCGCGCGCGCGCTCGCGCCCGGGGTGGGCCAAAAGCCTTGTCCCAGCCCAGGAAAGGAGAAATCCTTTTTCTTTTTCCACCCTTTTCCCCCTTTTAAATAGTGTTCTCAATATTTTATGCACCAAAAATTGTCAAAAAGGATTTCCAAGGTCACATACAATAATGATGTTAGAAAATGACACACTATAAAGTGTAAACCACGGTTGATGTATTGTTTTATTGTCTGTTTCCTAGAAGAAGCGGAGGCCGCGGATCCGGATCCCGTAGCCCCGGGAGAAGGACCGGAGCCCGAACTTCCGGAAGTAGATCTTCTGTGCCAAGAAAGCTTCAACGAAGGCAAGTCCATCTTTCCCTTGATGCATAAATTACCTATTCTTTCTACCACTGCCTAGGCCGGGAATTATGGGGGGATATTGCATTGTGAGTGAGAGATGGCCCACATGAACATATACTTTCTGGATACGAAATATGGATTGGGAAGAAGGGCAACGGGTTTCTTCAAATAAAACCTCTTTTGAAAGGCTATGCGATGAAGGGTATTCACCCTCATCACCTTGAGAGTGGGATGATCAAGGACTCCCTGGTTTGGGGGAGGGCCTAAGGCGATGGCTCAGCTGGTTTAGGCGTGAGCAGAAGGATTGTCCCCTCATATAAGGACCAGTTTGTCATCTTCACTACCTGTACTCTTTAATAGTACAACCACTCGAGACTGTGTGGGCAGTCACTCAATCCGAACTCGTACGGTCCAACCCCAGGGTTAAGAAGGCTGGGGAGCACCAGGAGGATAAGGAGGGGGAAAGTTTTGTCCGGTTTGGACATGGCGGTGGCCTGACTCCTTCCGGATAACCGTTAAGGTTAGGACGTATGAGCAAGGAAAGAGATCCGGCATTCGGGTCTCGCGACGGTGAGATCGCAGAAACCGGACTAGTGGGTAAAGTGTACACCTCTGCGCAGAGTTGAAATCTATTCGAATAGTCCGTGTCCACTGGTATGGACGAGTCTGGTATGGTATGGCAATTAGAGCTTTTTCTATGAGTTTCATGAAAAGGGGAAGGTGTGAATAAATATGGTGTTAAGAAAGAAACTAAGGCCACGGGAGCGGGAAGCTCAGTGGCGGTTGAGTTTTTGGTTGCTTTCAAGACTATGGGAAAACCTTCAAGTAACTGCCTTTCTCTAAGAAATGATGAGTGACTTCAACCCCACCAAATCGAGCATGTACCTTATAGGTCTCTTTCTCTCTACGGGAGCGAGGTGGGCTTGCAGAATACCTAGTGTATTCACCCAGATTCATTTATGTTTTTCAGCAGCCGAAGACTTCTTTTCAGCTATGCTTGATTGAGAGGGCTGTGTCTGCACCCAGTTCTGCCTGTGGCATGGGCTAGTATTTCTTTTCCTACTGCGCTTCCTACTTTGGCTCTCTTGAGCTTGTACCCCGGTATTGTAATAACCTTTATCTAAACTCTGTACTATTTGAAGTAAGGAATGTGTTTACTAGCCTCCTGGGACTAGTAATTGTATCACATTTGAGTCCCAAAGGATCGGGACGCTTCACATGCGGGGGCAGGCGCTGCGGCGATTATCACATCACCCGCCGGGGTCAAATATAGATACGCCGCGCGCCTCAGCTTTGCTCTAAAGTCCGACAGGTGCACCAACAACATAGCAGAATATGAAGCCGTCATCCTAGGTCTTCGCAAACTGCGGGCCCTCGGCGTCACCACATGCATCATCAGAACAGATTCCAAGGTTGTCGTTGGTCAGATCGAAAAGGAGTACTCAACAAAGGAGCCTGTGCAGATGCAATACCTCACTGCTGTCCGCGACCTCGAAAACAATTCAAGGGTTTCACCCTACAACACGTCGAGCGAAACAAGAATGAAGAGGCCGATGCATTGGCCAAAGCAGCAGCCAAGGGCGAGGCCCTGCCCTCTGACGTGTTCTACCATGTCATCGGCACACTAGCCATCCGTAGTCCTGAAGGCTTGCAAATAACGCAAGACACCGATGGCCACCGAATCGTCAACCTCATAATGGTCGAAGACTGGCGGGCCCCAATAACACTATACCTCCAGGGCCATTACCATCCATCCGATCGCAACGAGGCAAAAAGGCTGAAACACAGGAGCAGGGACTTCGCAATAGTCGAGGGCCAGCTTTACAAAAAAGGGTATCAGCCAACCCATGCTGAAATGCTAAACCGAAACTGAAGGCCTAGAGATCCTCCGCGAAGTCCACGACAGAACCTGCGGGTCACACTCAGGACCCAGGGCCCTCGCAGTCAAGGTGATTCGTCAGGGATTTTATTGGCCCTTGATAATATGCACGGCCAACCAAGTCACTAGGTCATGTGAGGCATGCCAAAAAATTTCTCCTCGCTTAGGCACCCCTTCGCAATTTACCAAGCTCATCGCCCACACCTGGCCACTTCAACGATGGGGGCTGGACATCGTCGGGCCACTGCCTATGGCACAAGGGAACCTAAAGTTCACCTTCATAACCGTCGAATATTTTACCAAATGGATTGAGGGCAGAGCAGTCTCCACAATAACAGCGAAGACCGCGCAAAAATTCTTCTGGCAAAACATCGTCTGCCGGTTCGGAGTCCCATCCGAGCTAACAGTCGACAACGATAAACTGTTTGACAATCAGGATTTCCAGGAATTCTATAGTTCCATCGACACCAAGGTAGTGTTCGCCTTCGTCTACCACCCATAATCCAACGGTGTCGTCGAACGTGCCAACGGCAAGATCTTCAGCGCTATCAAGAAAAGGCTCCTCGATGCAAAAAGGGCAAATGGGCAGACCAATTACTCGAAGTCATATGGGAGCTGAACACGATAGAATGTCGAGCAACCGAGTTTACACCTTTCCACCTGATGTACGGATCCGAGGCAATGACACAACAAGAGGCATGGATCCCCCCGAACAAACCAATTAGCCGTCCCCGACGTTGACGAACCAACCTCAAAAGATCTCATTGACGGAGACCGTGTCCTCGCCTTGCAGGCCCTAAACAAGTATCAAGCTCAGACTAAGGCATAGCGTAACAACAATGTCGTCCCAAGAGAATTCAACGAAGGGGACTTAGTACTCATAAGGACCACCAGAACAGAGTCCCGGGACAAGCTAGAGCCGAAGTGGGAAGGGCCATACATAGTCAAGACAAAGGCATCCCCAAACGCTTACAGGCTAACAACATCATTTGGCGAAGACTTAAAGCATTCATGGAACATAGATAACCTCCGTAAATTCTTTATTTAAGATCCAAGGCCCAAGCGCCTTTGTAGTTCTTCAAACAATGTTACTCAGGCCCACACTCTTTTTTTCCTGGGGGTGAAATTTTTAACGAGGCGGAGCCATGTAATATACTGCCAAAAAGCCCCTGTAAAAAAATCCAACCAGCATCATGGTCTTGAGTGTCGAAAAAGACCACATCGACGACCTTCGGCATTCGATGTACAAAACAGTCACCGCAAAGAGGCAGCCTAGACTACACTCGTGTGCGACACGTCCGAGCAAAAGCCGCCTAAGGGTGCAGCCGGATATGCACAATAAGTGCGCGACATCATCCTAAGGGTGTGAAGTCTTTACTATAAGACAAATCCGAGCACAAGCCGCCCAAGGGTGCAGCCAGACATGCACAATAAGTGTGCAACATCACCTTAAGGGTGTGAAGTCTTTACTATAAGACAAATCCGAGCAAAAGCCGCCAAAGGGTGCAGCCAGACATGCACAATAAGTGTGTGACATCACCCTAACGGTGCAAAGTCTTTACTATAAGACAAATCCGAGCAAAAACCGCCAAAGGGTGCAGCTGGATATGCACAATAGGTGCGCGACATCACCCTAAGGGTGCGAAGTCTTTACTATAAGACATGTTCGAGCAAAAGCCGCCTAAGGGTGCAGCCGGACATGCATAATAAGCACGAGAAATCACCCTAAGTGTGCAAAGTCTCCACTATCCGACACGGCCGAACAAAATCCGCCTAAGGGCGCAGCCGGGTATGCGCCAGAAGCATTCGATATCACCCGCGGGAAGCGAGGTCCCCATCCCATCCAAGTGCCATGCCAACACGATCACAAGTTGAGACAATCTTACAACAAGCGCAGCATGCAGTTTCATCATAGTTTACATACACAAAACGAAGGGTGCACAATAATACAAATCAAATCTTGTTGCCCTCCCTCTCTATTGCGAATCAGGGGAGGGCAACGTTTTCACTCACTATCGCAACACGAGAGCAAGGCCTGCAAACATACTACATCGGCTCAACCTTCGGAATAAGACCCGCCTCCCGAAAATTAAACAACATCATCTTCAACTCTTCGCCTTCAAACAGATTCCATAAATCCCCTCCCCAATACACGTCTCGGACATCGAGGATAGTAAATCACGTTGGCCGCCCTGATCTAATCGAAGACGGGATCGTTCCATACCCATCCGACGATGCCTCCCACTTCGGGACATCCCACCAATACTCTGCTTTGACACCACCTTTCACCGGCGGTGGTCTTCGGCTATCACCCCAACCGGGGGAGCAGACTCTTCACGCACTTCAGGCTGCGGCAAGGGCTCCGCTGTGGCCAAATCCAATGTAGCAAAATAATCTAAATCTTCATCAGAAGACTCCTCAATCCACAAAAACGGGCTCCCAAAATCATCCCCGTCCGATGACCACGACTCAGTTTCAGAACCAGGCGCATTTCCATTAATGGGCATCACATTTGCAGCCGCCACAAAATTAGTATCAACATCAGTGGGGTTGCTTGCGTAGGCCCGGATGTTGGAACCTGCGCAACAACTGACCTTCAGTATCACAAAAAGAAACCTAAACCCAATGACCCTAACGTGACCCTGCCACCTGCGAAGGAGCAGCCGCCACTGTAGGGTCTTCGCCAGCTGGGGCAGCCGCCGCCGCAGGGTCTTCGCCAGCTGGGGCAGCCGCCGCCGCAGGGTCTTCGCCAGGGCCGGCTTGAGGCGTTGATTGCTCTTCAGCCCCTGTCCCCACATCCTCGGTCCGGGTCAGCGAGCTTTCAAGGCCACCGAAGTCCTCAACTTCTTCATCGTTCAGCATCTACAAAAAACAGCAAAAACTTTAAAAAAACCTACGCCAATGCTCGGTCGGCCCTCTCCCGGACAGTGTCGCGGCCGTGAGGGCCCCACATCCTATATTAAAGCGCCCCAGCGGACCGCTTTAGCACCTCGTCTCTGACCTAGAAGATCTCGCGATCGAAGTCCTCGGTTACCCGATCAAAGACTTCGAAATGCCTACATCCCTCACGGGACAAGGCATTCGCAGCCCCCTCGCAGGTAACGAGCGAGGCATAGGACATGAGGCCGGTTTCAATGGACGGGAGCGTCTCCAACTCCTCCTGCAGCCACTCGAGGAAGCGGAGGCCCACCTCTTCGCCGGATTTGTCAAAAGGGGTGGTTTGCGTGCCGAGCTGATGGTACACGTCAACGAGCAACGTGTGCGCTCGGCCGACCTCGGCATGAGTGGAGACCTTTGTCTTGTTGTCATAGCCACACAAGCTCTTTAGCCCTGACTCCACATCGGTGGCGCGCTTGAGGGCAAGGCTGGCCTCGGCGCGGGCCTTTTCCACGCCCTCCCTCTCCTCCGCAAGCCGACGGCTGAGGTCCTCTTTCTCCGCCTCCACCGCCGTCAGCTTCTCAAGCAGGTTACGACTCTTGTTCTCCACCGTCGACTTGTCTCTCACCACCTCCGTATGTTGCGTTCGGATGCGCTCGATCCTCCCCTCAAGTCATCGCCTCTCGGCAGAAAACTCCGAGGTCAGCGCCTCCGAAGCAATGCGCTCGCCAAAGGCAACCGCCTGTCACAAGAACTGTCAAAGCAGAGCTATGGAAGCGATACAATTCCAAAACACTAGTCACACTCACATGTTTCAGCTGCTGTGCAACTGAGGCGGTCACGTCCTTCGTGGCGGCGACCGAGGTAATCTCGCCGCCGGCGCAGAACTTGGACCATGGGTCCTGCGAGGACCCCACACCACCCCTCGCCACGGTTGCCACGACCGACGGGCCGGCTGACATCGCCGCTGGTACAATAGCCAGTTGCCCGGACTCCGCCCCTACACCATGGTCAAGTCAGAAACGCAGACTTTGCCCAAAAAAGGTCAGAAACTCACTAACAGGAGCCAATCTCGTGTGGGCGTCGAACATTGCGACCTCGGCCACAAGGTAATCATCCACGAAAAGCTCCGTGGAGACTTTGGCGCCTGCCATCGTTGCCTCAGTAGCGCGCGGTGGCGAGGGAGGCCTTCGCTCATGTGTGGGCACTGTAGGTGGAGGCATGCTGGCACCGGGGGCGGCAGGCTTCACGCTCGGCCGCGCCATCTTCGCCTCACGCCTTGGGTCTACCAACCTGGCGAACGCCTGGCGCTTCCATGGCGCGTCTTGGCGATCCTTCTCCATCACTGCCGATACAACAACACCAACATTCCATCCATAAGGAAAAATTTTCATCTCACAAGCTAATCGGGACGTAAACATGTCCTTGTCGGCTGCCTAGGATATCAGAACATTCCTAGGCCAGCGACCTCCTGTAACCTTCAGCATTCATGCAGAAGATTTCCGAAGCTCGAGCGAAGACATCGTCTCCTTGGGAACCACGCATGTCTCCAACAAATCCGCAACAAAACGATCAGAAGCCCTCAACCCCTCAGCTGCTCTACCTAATTTCCTTTTCTTGACGGCCGCGCCCGAAGCCTTGTCCCGTGAGGGGCCCTCGTCGACCGTTGGCATCGCCTGTTTCCATCGACGGACAGCAACATCGGTGTAGTCGTCCCCCGGGTAGCTAGCATACAGCAAATGGTTCAACCTAACATTTGAACCGTGGATATCCCAACTCCTCAGAGTCTCCGTCTTTGGCACATATTTTCCTACAATTTTCGCGGCATTGGCCTCCACTTCACGCACAAATGTGACTGTGTTGCGACCGCGTAAATTCACCACGAAGGCTGGACTTCGCACCAGCTGGCCGCCAAGGGTAGGCATCCGGCGAGGGGTCACTTCGCCCTATACCTAGCCATGCGCCAAGGGCCACACCCCATAAGTAATAAATTCCTCGACCAAGTCACGCCCGCTACTCGAGCAGGCAGCATGTCGAAGGGCCCCTTCGTCTTCGTCTTCCTCCGCCACCTCGAAACGATGGAACGCCACATAATAGTGTGAGCACAGGATGGCCGGAGGCAGACTCGGCAAGCCTTCGACATCACCAGGAGCCACATAAAACAAAAAATCCCACCAGTCACCCCATTTGTTCCTAGCGCAGGGGACTATCTCCACAACCTCAGCCGAAGTCTTCCCAGTCCTCGCGCGTGAAGGTGCACGATCTAAATTGGGCTATCTTATTCCCTATCTTCCTCTTCTGCTAATGCAGGCAATAATTCTTGGCAAAGACCTCCACAAACGGTTGTCCGCCGTAGGAAGTAACTGCCCAGACATACTTCGCAAGCACCACCACTGCGTTCGGCGTCAACTGGTGGACTTGCACCTCAAACCATCGCAACACCTCCACCACGAACCGATGTGTTGGGAGGCGAAGAACGGGAGCAAAAAAGGCCTAAAAACTATCAACTCGCCTTCAGGCTCGGGGACTTCCTCTGCACCCGAGGCCCGCTCGACACCGTTACCAAAGTAACCAAGCCACTGCATCTCCAGCACGTGGCCCGAGAAAATCCTCGAGATACCAAATTCCACGGTGTGGCCAGGCTGCAACTTAATCACTGCCAAATCACTCAAGATCTCCTCGGACGACGGCGCGGCCGGCGATGCGCTTGCAGCAGATGAGGAAGAAGACATTGCAACATACCGTTGGTGGCGGCGCGCGGTCTGATTGATACGGGACAGATTTCCGGCGCAGAGCGAGCAAGGAGGACAGGCGAGCAACTGAAAAGAGCTAGGGTTTCTGCAGCGCAAATGCAAGCAGGAAACAGTCTCGGCCGAGGTCGGATTTTTATAGGCGCGACGCGACGTCTTGGGAAACCCGCAGTCCAACAGTAGCACGTCCATCAACGGTCATATTTCAAAACCCCCCGCGGGACCACTTCGAGCGAGGGCAGCGTTTTCACCATCTCACGGTGGTCTTCGACACCAGCTGACTTAGTCGAACTGGTCCCTCTGATAGCAAATGTTGGGACGTAGGCGAACACGCCACCCTTCGCTCGACGACTTCCACCTCGCATTGAGCAGACGAAGACTGCATCCGTAAGACCCGCCGGACAGACCAATGGCGCTGACGAGACGGAGGCCTGTTCGACCCCTTCGCTCTGGCGAGACAAGACGAAGGCCCCGTCGAAGACAACAGGACCTCCCACTCCCTCACCACAGAGAGAGGCCCATGTACGGTTCGGCCCACAAAGCTGGGTCCCGCGTGGGCATGCGTGAATTGGGTCGTGCCTGTAATAAAGTATACCGTAATGACTGTCTATAACCTCCACTTCGTGGGAATATTCTGGGGATAAATTAGATACTCGAGGGTCTAAATGTCTTTGACAGGGATATGCAACTCATCGAGTACCTATAAATACCCCCGTACTGTGCTTGAGATGAACATGGCTTTTGGTATCCCGTGTTAGTATTACAAACTCTCTCCCCAATTTTTTGTTGGATCAACCTGTCTTGGAGGGCAGGTTCTAACAGATAGTCACCTTGACAGATTTTGGTATGAGTTTTAAGAGAGTTTCACTCCTTTTGTGATAGCTTCAGTGCGATTAGTGCGCTAAAGAACCCTATGTCCATCCAATGTCATTCCTCTCATATGGCTATTCGGTGTCATTCCTGCGATCCTCCTCGTGCTGTCACAACATTTGTTCCTTTATTCCCTGACTTTCGTTGTCCACGAGCTAGCCACGGCGTAGTTTACACACCCTCGTGATCTCCAGTGTCAGCAGAGCGCTACCCTCATCTCTGCTGTGAGTTCATACATACCGATACCATTGCTGCACGAGTGAACCGTCCACTCACCAGGAGCCACGTCGCTTGCCTTGCCTTTACTAGAGATGGTCAAACCGACCGCCCGGCTCGGCACAGGCCCGATGAAGTTCGGTCCGTTTTAGGCCCAGCCCGTCAGACATGGTTAGAAAACTGGACCGAGTCATCTAAGCCCGCGGACTCGTTTCCCTGTCCGAGCACGGCCCGCAGCGGGCCTAAACGGGACGGGCCGACCCGGTAAACACGGAAAAAGCGGGCTAAACGGCCCGGTAAGCACAGTTTAGTGCAAAAAGCGGACTTAACGGTTTAGAGGTAAACGGGCCGTGCCGGGCTAGCCCACTGTGCTTAGTTTTCTGTCCGAGCATTCGTGCCGGCCCAGCCCGAGCCCGCATAGAATCGGACCGTGCCAGGTTCGGATCGCACCCAAATAACAGTCTTCGTGTCGGCCTCACGGACCTCGTGCTTATTGACCGTCTATAGCCTTTACCATGCATGCGCCTGTCAGAATGGACGAGAAGACGACAAATGAGGGCTTTCATCGCTCAATGTCCATGCTGATGTGTTTCCTTACCCTGCTAATAATGCTTCTCATTGCGTACGTACTTCTATATCAAACAAAAAACATGACAGTGTCTGTTTGCTTTCAGCTGTATTTTATTTAGATTTTTCTTCCTAATATAGAAGAATATCTATATATCGCTCATCAACTACCTGTCTTTATGACAAAGCAAATGCAAACAAGCGAGCTAAAAAGAGTAAGTGTCCAAGACACACATCTAAATGCAATTTTCTTGTCTAATCTGGGACACGTACTAGGACATCGCAATTAAGACTAAGGGCTTATTTGTTCCCCTCATATATATATATATTATATAAGCTGGATTATGGTGGAAGACTAGGAGAATAAAATATCACTTTAAGACCATATAGATTAAGGTAACTTATTTTAGCTTATTTATGGTCCCAAATTGATATTTTATTCTTCCACCATAATTCAGCTTATATAATTTATAAGGGAAATAAAATTTATTGATAGACTTGTTTTCTCTACCGTCTGCTGTTTCAAACTATACACGTTATGTCGTGGTGTATCGGTATCATTTTGTATGCTTACCTATTCGTGGCGTTAGTCTAATAGCTGATGGAGTGATTATTGGGGGTGATCACGCTGCCTAACCACCAACAAGTACCAGTGTCCAGAGCTGCCATTTATGAGTAGCGGAGGGCTCTTTTCAGCTATCACTCACGTCGCGTTAGGTGCATCTATCCATCCATCTACTGAAACATCATCCCTAAACACCGCGACGAATCGACGATGTAGGACGTTGTCTGCCACGTGTCATTCCATATAAGGACCTCATTTGCCTCTCCTGCAAGCAAGCTAGATATCATTTCATGCAAAATGTATGGTTTTTTCTAGTAAGGCCTAGTTTAATAACACCAATTTTTTAAGGGATTCTTTAGTTTATTTTTCTAAGAAAAATCAGAAACTTTTTAGGAAAATGAGGTTCTCAGACTAGTTCTAAAATCAAAAGCGCAACAAAAGGCTAGCCATTCCACAAGAAACTGACAGATGCTTGCTGTGAGCTCGAGGATATGGAAGATGAGCATCAGATCAGAATCGAATAGGTGTAGATCGATAGACCGCCGGTAGCTAGGGTTGAGCTTTCCTTGGGGCATCTCTCCGTTTCGTGTTGGACGGGCGACCAACCAGAGGGGGGCACGGCCGCACGGGACGGTGGATTAGCAAGCGACCCTGTGGACAGGACAACGCTGTCTCGGTCTCTCAGCCTCTCAGGGGCGGCTGGCTTATCTGCGCTTCGAAATTTCGAATTCGCAGTGACATTATTTGGAAGCATTTGTCGTTGGTTTGTAGCATCGGCGGATCTGCTAAAAATAATTTGCTAGCGACCTAGCGTATCATCATCCGCACCGGATGACCGGATTGAAACAATCGTGATGATGATGATGCTGGTGGACGAGAGTACGGAGCCGAAGATATTTCGTTTTACTTAAATAAACGACAAAAAAAAAGAGGCTGTGATCGGGCACGTTTAAATGCGTGTAGTACTACATGATCAGATCAGAGAGGCCGATCGATAAAAAAAAATAGTCATAAAAATACAAGCCAGTCCAGCGCAACATGATACCTTGCCTGCAACATCCATATCGGATTATCATCAAACGTACAGCAGGCACTGCACGCAGGGAGAGAAAGAAAAAGGAACATAAATATGAGGAAGAGCATGCGACTGAAGGAGGGGAAAAAACAACTCTATCTATCTCAAACCCGTTGCGATCACGCATGTTTACGTAAAATAATACGCGTATATATTATTGGGTCACGACAAGAGAGGTCGACAACGACGAATGCCGCTTTGCTCTCTCCGATCCACAGATGTTTTTGTCGTACAAATTTGCATTAGAACAGTGACCGAAGACGTCTGTAGGTGTACACCAAATAAAGCTCCGTTCGTTCCTTTGTGATGAGCTTATTGATATCTTTACTTACTACTGGACAAATGGTGGACAGTGCTTGCCAAACTTTTACTGCATGGGTCTAGACATGACTTCCAAAGAAGAGGCATAACACACGGAATGATTAAAGACGGTCGAGGTGCTCCACACAAATTTTTTTTTCTTACTTTTATTTTTCAAAATAATATTTCTAAAAAACAATATGATTTTTCTCGACTAATTCGTCCGCCGCATTAATGTTTCTGGCACAGTAAAACTGCGATGACATGTCATCCCGCTTGACACAACAACCGTGCCACCGTGGCTGGTCAGCTGCACGCTGACCTAGTGACGTGGCAAGTATTACCGTGCCATCTATATTGGCGTGCCCCTTGCGGAGCCAACCCGCCATGCTGCGACGAGATATCTGACATTCGACGGACAGAAGTTGTCAACCTATATCAAATAGAAAGCCATTATTTTTTTGAACCTCCGATCAAGACCAAAACTCCGGTTTGAGTCGTATAAGTTTCAATTTCTCTAAATCACCTCGTTTAGGCTCACTTCTAGATTAATGTAACCGAACAAGCGAAGAGTGCAGTATCGTTCATCATGCGCCGTGCTCCTTGACAAAATGATGGGGGTCGTAATTATGCGTTTACATGCCTCCTCTGCTTGCAAGACATCTTTGAGAGCCTCCGAAACCCTTTTCGCACATACTGTCTGCTTTTTTCAGGAAT
This sequence comes from Zea luxurians, assembly GCA_029449295.1. Lineage (NCBI taxonomy): Eukaryota > Viridiplantae > Streptophyta > Magnoliopsida > Poales > Poaceae > Zea > Zea luxurians. Next base: position 47,201,876 of record JAOPSE010000023.1, read on the forward strand.
TGTAATATGCCATGCCCAAAAGAAAACATGTATTATTCCGTGTGTAGTGTAGGCACAGCACAATGCGGGTTGCATCGGCACTAGGTTTCGGGTAATCGGGTTCAAATGGAAAATTGTTTATTTTCTCTGTCTTGCTACTCCTAGCATGTCCTTTTTACAGAGGTAGCGACCAAACATCCATGCATTCATGCGCATGCATGTTGCAGGCAGCCTATGGTCGAGTCGAGCTCTGCTCGAGCAGCACGAAAGCACCCCATGTGTACTTTCAATCAAAAAAAGGGGAGAAACTTGCCACTGTTTGCGCTATGTGACTGGAGAAAGCAGGAACGGCCGCTCTGTCCGTGTCCGCATCTACTTGTTCACTTCCTGCCAAGAAAAAAAAAAAACCGGTGCAGTGCATGCCAGCCGTGGGAGGCAGCCGCGACTGGCGCACGGCTCGAAAACCCATGCTGCCGCCTGAGCCGCGGCAGCGCGCGGCGGCCAAGCCGGCCACAGGTGACAGGCCACATTGCTTGAGCACCGATTGAGTTGTTTGTTGTGCCGGTGTGTGTGCCAGGCGTGTTGGGCCGTTGCAGGCTGGCAAGTAGCATATCACCTTACCCGCCGTTCCGGTTCACGCCGCAGCCTTTTTCGATTTTCCTTTCTGGTGCTCGTCGTGTAGGCCGGCCCGCGATGCCGAGGAGATGCTGATGGATCAAGGCATTCACTATTCAGCCCGTTTCGATCGGTGTGTTCGGCTTGGAATGGAAGGCCTAGAGAGCCCCCGCACGGAGAAATTTTCGGATGCACGCCCCCAGCCCCTAGCCGCCAGGCAGCCGGGCAATCAATTTTATGGCTTGTTTGGGATAACAGAATGTTGTTTAGGATCCAGGGTAACAGAAAGGATTGTGTGGAAGCTTATAAATATAAGCATAAATGAATTCCTAGCCGAGCTCTATACTTATCTGCTTGTACGGTCAATGTCCTGTCCTAGTAGACATCAACTTGTTCATAAACTCCAGCCTTGTCTACACTGCTTTACCCGACCGAGATGACCTACTTTCTCATATGAGAGATTCGCCGGAGTAGTAGGAAGTCACTGTGGAGAACTAGAAGACAAAACAAATATAGCGGACCAAGCAATGAATGATCTAGCCTAGGTAGTCCTATGTTTGACCAATGTTGCCTTGTATGTCTTGATCCAAGATTTCTCGGCAAAAAAAGACATGGGATTATTGACCAATTCACCATCCTCTTCATCTGAGTGTGCTTCCACTTTATCGTTTGTGGCATGTGCATTATGCAACAAGTAGATTCCTGATAAATGAACATTCTCCACAGGACCAGCATGTACCTCAGCAGTCCACTAAAATCTCTTGCTATTCAAAATTGAATAGTAAGAGCCCTTAATTCTCTTCATTATCCTTCTTGCCAAACAAGCCCTTACATTGCCAGACCAATTCCTTTTACATTGTTGGTCTAAGCATAGCGACGATTTTGACTGACTGTGGATTTAAACACGTACAATCTATACAGATTGAGATTAAAACGAACACACCTTTATATGTTTCTTTGGTTTCTTTCTTTTCTACATTATGCCTTCATTTTATTTGGTTAATCTAGTCTTTAATTTATTTGATTTTATTATGTTTTCAATGATATTCGAACTTTCATTCCGTGAACTTAGAACATTTTTGCATAAAAGATAGATCATTTTCGCATAAAGATAGAACATTTTTCTCATATAGTTGTTACATTGTATTTTTCCTCAACATTTTGCTTTTCTGTTGTGGCTCGAGCATTCCAATATTTTTGCTTTGTTGATCCAGTAGTTTAGAGTCTTTGTTTTGGTTGTAACGTTTACTATTCGTTGGTCTTAATATACGCTCCGCAGTGAACATGTTTTTATGTCACTACATGTGTTTCCTATGTTCCCCAATTTTCTTTTGTGCTTGATTTTGTCGATTTGTTTCCTTATATTTCACAGCACTCAAAAGTTTTTCTATACAAAATTCACATAATTGTGGGAAAATATTTCAATTATAACAATTGTTGTGGTTTTGGTAACTGGGGACACAATAATTTTGTGTTCGATGGGGGGATGACTCAAACATAGTGTTTATACTGGTTTAGACTAATGCACTAGTACAATGTAGTGTTGATCGTAGTATTCATTGAGGAATGTGTTACAACAGATGCAAGCATTGGAATGAGGGAGTGGAGAACTCTAGTTGAATGCTCCTGCCTTTGTCTGGTTTAACCCCCTCCCTTTTATAGTTTAAAGGGGCGACCTATTATCTAGGTGTAACACCTTGTTCACTACCGGACCGACAATACTTACTCCTGGCAGCTCTCTAGGATCATATATTGTCCCCACAGACCAATATAGGTCTTTTGTGTGCACTTTGTCCTCACTCATGCGCACTCGAGAAAACTTCATGGTCAGTCACCAATACCAAATTGCTCCAAGCCAAGCACACTTAACTTGGAGGTCCTTTAGAGATAGGCTTCTGAAAAGTAGATGCACCTTGTTGGTATGAATACTCTCTTAATTCTATTAAGCCTTGGGCTAGGATATCACACAATCCACTCGGGCTAGGATATCACAATCCACCCCGTTAAAAGACTGACGTCCTCGTCGGTCAACCTCAATACAGAAACCTCCCCTCTTAGCTACGTTCGTGTGACTAGTGTCGTCATATGCCATGTCATCTGACCACTCCGGGCCACATGCACCATGCCGCCATGCGCCACATACCCGAAACCACACACGCTCGTGAAACCGTGAGAGTCGGCTCTGATACCACTTGTAACACCCGCCCGTCCACTCTCAGACCAGTTGTACTTACTCCCGACATCTCTCTAGGATCATATATTGTCTCCATAGACCAACACGAGTCTTTTGTGTGCACTTTGTCCTCACTCATGCGCACCCGAGAAAACTTCCTAGACGGTCACCCATCTTAAATTGTTCCAAGCCAAGCATGCTTAACATGGAGGTTCTTTTGAGATAGGCTTCTGAAAAGTAGATACACCTTGTTGGTATGAATACTCTATTAATTCTATTAAGCATCGGGCCATGATATCACACAATCCACTCGGGCTAGGATATCACACTACGGTGGTTCGACTGACGTTGTTTTTTTGGTGGTCATACGCCCTGTATGGCGAATCGCTCCATCTACCCCATATGCAGGTCACTGTAGTGACTATAATGCTAAGTTTCCCTACAGCGACACCGGGTGAGACCCACGAGTGGGGGCACCGAGGGTCGTACACGAATGTGGTCTTATTAAATAGTTGTATTAAGACCATACTTCATGGTTACAAATTTGAAAATTTAAGTTTACGACTACATTTGCAGTCCATTTAATTGATATTGTTTTGGTATATGATGAAGAAACACTGTGAAAAAAATTCATTGATCTCATTGCTAATTGAAAATATTTTCCGTTTCATTGAATATATAATAAACGAATATCTAACTCTTCATTTTTTCCTAGCAAATTTGACGAAATTTGAAAATATTTAGTTCAGGAGCAATGGAAAGTTGCTTTTTGGAACGAATGATCATCACCCTAGGTTTTGTAAGTCATTTTAGAAATTCAAAGGAGAGCTAGGAGACATCTTTTTTTGTTATTGTAAAAATATTTAGTTCATAAGATATTCACTTAAATCTTAGTTACTATCGTTGCAAGTGTTGAATAATTAGACAATTTCTAGATTAATTTCCGAATATAAATCATGACCAAATCAGAAAAACTGAAATAAAGAGTCAAATCAGGTGATGCGTACTGATCAGACATACTGATAGATGGCGCGGGCCGAAATCAGCAGGGTCGACGATGTCGAAGCAGCGAAATCAGCAGGGTCGACGAGGTCAGAAGATCACGAGCAGTCACGTGAGGACATTTCCCAAAAACCTTATTCGCCCTCTCCCGGTGCAGGATCTCAAAGGCAAAGGGTTCCGGAGACCTACTCTCCTGATCGCAGATGCACGTCTGCGGTCGGGATGAAGAGAACTGAAGGCGGCTCAGCTATGAAGAGAGGACGGCAAAAGGAAGTCGCGCCCCCGCAAGGCGAGGGGCCGGATTTCAGCAGACCATTCACGCGCATGTCGTGCACCCGCGCCCTTCGCCTCGCCTCGCCTCGCCTCGCCGGCCAGGCGAGGCGAGCGAGCGCGCGCGCGTGTGGTTCTCCACACTCTCTCCTCTCATCCATGACTTGGTGAGTGAGTGTGGCTTCCATATTTAAGCTAGCTCCACTCCACTAGGACTAGCAATATGGTGCTATTGGTTCTACCATTCCCTAGCCATACACATATATGGGCTTTTGAGATTTTCTTGGGATTTAATTGAATTTCTTAATTGGGACTAGCCCATAAATCCTAACAATCCCCCACCAGATCTCAAATGCCCATCTGCAGTTTTCGCCACTGTTCACTACTGTTTAATATACTAGTGTTTCAGCAGAGACTGTTAAGTTGAACTTCCGCCTAGAACTCCAAGCTACACCAACCCACAACTTGGACAATGGACTATGCCTTGAATTGCAAGTTTTGTGTGAATGGGTTTCACTTGAAGCCATGACCAGTAGTCCCCTTCTTGGGTGGAGCATATACGTCGTACTCCAAGGTCTCTTCATGAGTTTACTAGAGATCACCCAGATCTCATAGACTGCGACGTTAGACAGTCTAACTCATATAGGTGTGATCTTTCAAGAATGTTCTGCAGGACAACATCTTTGCTAATACAAGCTAACAAAACACATTAAGGCTCAAAGCCAACCTACCTTACAACATTTGAGAGTATTGCATCTTTACTTAGAGATAGTCAAAGGTTACTCTCCTCAATTCACCAATGGCTTGTTCTTCCCAGGACCTAATTCACGGGATCTCCGATCACATAGACTGGGTTTCCACCATGACAACTTATACGGGTCTCATACCCATCTCTCTCGATACGATTTCTATCACATTACGTGGTAGTCCCTTGGTAAAAGGATCTACTAGATTTTTATCTGTTGAGATATAAGTCACACTTATAACTCCGGAGTTTCTCAACTTTTTGACAGACTTCAATCGTCTTTTGACATGTCTTGATGATTTCCCATTATCCTTAGAACTTGTCACTTTAGCAATCACTGTCTGATTGTCACAGTTCATAAGGATAGCTGGTATTGGTTTCTCAACCACGAGCAAGTCCATTAAGAGTTCACGCAACCATTCTGCCTCAACGGTTGCTGTGTAAGTGCAGCTAGCTCGGCTTCCATGGTTGACCTCGTCAAGATGGTCTGCTTGCATGACCTCCATGATACCGCACCTCCACCAATAGTAAATACATAACCACTGGTGGCATAAAGCTCGTCTGCATCATATATCCAGTTCGAATCACTATATCCTTCAAGTACTGCATGCTGACTAGAATAGTGAATTCTATAACTCATTGTACCTTGCAAGTAGCACATAACCCGCTCAAGTGCATGCCAATGATCAGTCCCGGGGTTTGACATGAACTTACTCAATTTGCTCACAGCAAACGAGATATCGGGCCTTGTTGCACCAGCAAGATACATGAATGAACCGACGATCTGAGAGTATCTCAATTGGTCTAAACCAATTCTCTTGTTTTTTCGTAGTGTCACACTAGGATCATAAGGTGTTGGAGAAGGTTTGCAATCAGAGAAGCCAAATCGCTTCAAAACCTTTTCAATATAGTGAGATTGCGAGAGAGTAATCCCATCATCTGCCTTAATCAACTTGATGTTTAGAATCACATCAGCTTCCCTCAAATCTTTCATATCAAAACTCTTTGATAGAAAAGACTTGACCTCACTGATCACATCAATGTTTGTGCCAAATATCAATATATCATCAACATATAAGCACAATATAACTCCTTCGCCCCCACCACAGCGATAATATACACACCTGTCTGCCTCATTAATGGCAAAGCCTGCAGACATTAGAGTCATGTCAAACTTCTCATGCCACTGCTTTGGTGCTTGCTTCAGACCATACAAAGATTTCAATAACTTGCACACCTTGCTTTCTTGACCCTTTACTACAAATCCATCAGGCTGTTCCATATAGATTTCCTCATCCAGCTCTCCATTAAGAAAAGCTGTCTTTACATCCATCTGATGAACAAGGAGACCATACGAGGCAGCCAAGGAAAGTAGTACTCGAATAGTAGTCATTCTAGCAACAGGTGAGTAAGTATCAAAGAAGTCTTCTCCTTCTTTCTGAGTATAGCCTTTAGCCACAAGCCTAGCCTTGTACTTCTCAATTGTACCATCAGGCTTGAGCTTCTTTTTAAACACCCACTTACAACCCACAGGTTTACATCCATAGGGTCGATCAGTGACTTCCCACGTACCATTTGAAAGAATGGAGTCCATCTCATTATGAACTGCAATGGTAGTAGGAGTATCGTCCATAAGGTACACAATGAAATCATCACCAAAGGATTTTTCAACCCTTTGTCTCTTGCTCCTTTTAGGAGCATCATTGTCATCCTCCTCTAGGATATTTTCATGTGGCTGTTAAAAAATCTCAACAGGTGTACTATGTTCAGGAGTTATCTCAGAAGAGTATCTAGAATTGCTATGAATGTCTTTCATTGGAAATATATGTTCAAAGAAAGTAGCATCACATGATTCCATAATAGTATCAACATACACATCAGGAACTTCAGATTTAACTACTAAAAATCTATATGCTATGCTACACGAAGCATATCCAAGAAAGACACAATCCACTGTCCTTGGACCAAGCTTGCGCTTTTTATTAATTCGTACATTGACTTTCTGAAAGTCGCCTAGAGGGGGGTGAATAGGGCGAATCTGAATTTTACAAACTTAATCACAACTACAAGCCGGGTTAGCGTTAGAAATAATAATGAGTCCAAGAGAGAGGGCGCAAAAATAAATCGCAAACAAATAAAGAGTGAGACACGTGGATTTGTTTTACCGAGGTTTGGTTCTCGCAAACCTACTCCCCGTTGAGGAGGCCACAAAGGCCGGGTCTATTTCAACCCTTTCCCTCTCTCAAACGATCCCTCGGACCGAGTGAGCTTCTTCTTCTCAATCAAACAGGAACAAACTTCCTCGCAAGGACCACCACACAATTGGTGTCTCTTGCCTCGGTTATAATTGAGTTGTTCGCAAGAAAGAATGAAAGAAAGAAAGAAGGAAGCAATCCAAACGCAAGAGCTCAAAAGAACACAACAAATCTCTCTCACTAATCACTAAAGCTTTGTGTGGAATTGGAGAGGATTTGATCACTTTGGTGTGTCTAGAATTGAATGATAGAGCTCTTGTAAGTAGTTGGAAGGTGAAAACTTGGATGACTTGAATGTGGGATGGTTGGGGGTATTTATAACCCCAACCACCAAACTAGCCGTTTGGTGAGGGCTTCTGTCGCATGGCGCACCAGACAGTCCGGTACGCCACCGGACACTGTCCGTGCGCCAGCCACGTCACCAGGCCGTTGGGTTCCGACCGTTGTGAAAGTCGCCTAGAGGGGGGGGGGGTGAATAGGGCGAAACTGAAATTTACAAAATTAATCACAACTACAAGTCGGGTTAGCGTTAGAAATATAATCGAGTCCGAGAGAGAGGGTGCAAAACAAATCGCAAGCGAATAAAGAGTGAGACACGCGGATTTGTTTTACCGAGGTTCGGTTTTCGCAAACCTACTCCCCATTGAGGTGGTCACAAAGACCGGGTCTCTTTCAATCCTTTCCCTCTCTCAAACGGTCCCTCGGACCGAGTGAGCTTTTCTTCTCAATCACTTGGAACACAAAGTTCCCACAAGGATCACCACACGATTGGTGTCTCTTGCCTCAATTACAAGTGAGTTTGATCTCAAGAAAGAATGAGAAAGAAAGCAATCCAAGCGCAAGAACTCAAAAGAACACAACAAATCTCTCTCACTAATCACTAAAGCCATGTGTGGAATTGGAGAGGATTTGATCACTTGGATGTGTCTAGGATTGAATGCTAGAGCTCTTGTAAGGTGTAGAAGTGTGAAAACTTGGATGCCATTGAATGTGGGGTGGTTGGGGTATTTATAGCCCCAACCACCAAACTAGTCGTTGGTGTGGAGGCTGTCTGTCGCATGGTGCACCGGACAGTCCGGTGCACACCGAATATGTCCGGTGCGCCAGCCACGTCACCCAACCGTTAGGGTTCTGACTGTTGGAGCTCTGACTGCTGGGCCCGCCTAGATGTCCGGTGGTGCACCGGACATGTACTGTAGAGTGTCCAGTGCGCCGTCTCGTGCGTGCCTGACTTCTGCGCGCTCTGGCGTGCATTTAATGCCGCTGCAGGTGACTGTTGGCGCGAAGTAGCCGTTGCTCCGCTGTCACACCGGACAGTCCGGTGCACACCGGACATGTCCGGTGAATTATAGCGGAGCAAATTCCCGAAGCTGGCGAGTTCAGAGTCGCGTCCCCTTGGAGCACCGGACACTGTCCGGTGTACACCGGACAGTCCGGTGAATTATAGCGCGGCGCCTCTGAGTTTTCCCGAAGGTGCGAAGTTCAGCTTGGAGTTCCCTGGTGCACCGGACACTGTCCGGTGGCACACCGGACAGTCCGGTGCGCCCAACCAGGGTGCCTTCGGTTGTCCCTTTGCTCCTTTGTTTGAACCCTTTCTCTTGATCTTTTTTTATTGGCTTAGTGTGAACCTTTGGTACTTGTAAAACTTATAAACTTGGGCAAACTAGTTAGTCCAATTATTTGTGTTGGGCAATTCAACCACCAAAATTAGTTTAGGAAGTAGGTGTAAGCCTAATTCCCTTTCAATCTCCCCCTTTTTGGTGATTGATGCCAACACAAACCAAAGCAAATATAGAAGTGCATAATTTGAACTAGTTTGCATATGCAAGTGCAAAGGTTGCTTGGAATTGAGCCAATAAACATTACTTACTAGATATGCATGGATTGTTTCTTTATTTTTAACATTTTAGACCACGCTTGCACCACATGTTTTGTTTTTGCAAATTCTTTTCAAAGTCCTTTTGCAAAATAGTCAAAGGTAAATGAATAAGATTTTGCTAAGCATTTTCAAGTTTTGAAATTTTCTCCCTTTGTTTGAAATGCTTTTCCTTTGACTAAACAAAACTCCCCTCAATAAATTCTTCTCTTAGTGTTCAAGAGGGTTTTAAGATATCAATTTTGAAAAAAGCTATTTGCTCCCCCTTTTGAACAAAATAAGATACCAATTTGAAATGTACCAATTTAAAATCATGTTTTAAAAATAGGATGGTGGTGCGGTCCTTTTGCTTTGGGCTCATACTTTCTCCCCCTTTGGCATGAATCAACAAAAACCGATACTTTGAGTGAGATATAAGCCCTTTTTGGTAACTATTTTCTCCTCTTTGGCAAATAAAACATATGAGTGAAGATTATACCAAAGACGAAGAATTGCTCGGAGCGACGGCGAAGGATGAGTGATAGAGTGGAGTGGAAGCCTTGTCTTCGCCGAAGACTCCAATTCCCTTTCAATACACCTATGACTTGGTTTGAAATATACTTGAAAACACATTAGTCAAAGCATATAAAAGAGACATGATCTAAGGTATATTTCTGAGCTAAGTGTGCAAGACATCAAAAGAAATTTCTAGAATCAAGAATATTTAACTCATGCCTAAGTTTGGTAAAAGTTTGTTCATCTAGTGGCTTGGTAAAAATATCGGCTAATTGATCTTTAGTGTTAATGTAAGCAATCTCGATATCCCCCTTTTGTTGGTGATCCCTAAGAAAATGATACCGAATGGCAATGTGTTTAGTGCGGCTATGCTCAACGGGATTATCCGCCATGCGGATTGCACTCTCATTATCACATAGAAGAGGAACTTTGGTTAATTTGTAACCATAGTCCCGCAGGGTTTGCCTCATCCAAAGCAATTGGGCGCAACAATGGCCTGCGGCAATGTACTCGGCTTCGGCGGTAGAAAGAGCCACAGAATTTTGCTTCTTTGAAGCCCAAGACACCAAGGATCTTCCCAAGAACTGGCAAGTCCCCGATGTGCTCTTTCTATTAATCTTACACCCTGCCCAATCGGCATCCAAATAACCAATTAAATCAAATGTGGATCCCCGAGGGTACCAAAGCCCAAACTTAGGAGTATAAGCCAAATATCTCAAGATTCGTTTTACGGCCGTAAGGTGAGATTCCTTAGGGTCGGATTGGAATCTTGCACACATGCATACGGAAAGCATAATATCCGGTCGAGATGCACATAAATAGAGTAAAGAACCTATCATCGACCGGTATACCTTTTGATCCACGGATTTACCTTCCGTGTCGAGGTCGAGATGCCCATTTGTTCCCATGGGAGTCTTGATGGGCTTGGCATCCTTCATTCCAAACTTGTTAAGAATGTCTTATGTATACTTTGTTTGGCTGATGAAGGTACCCTCTTGGAGTTGCTTGACTTGAAATCCTAATAAGTACTTCAACTCCCCCATCATCGATATCTCGAATTTCTGTGTCATGATCCTACTAAATTCCTCACATGTAGATTCGTTAGTAGACCCAAATATAATGTCATCAACATAAATTTGGCATACAAACAAATCATTTGCAAGAGTCTTAGTAAATAAAGTAGGATCGGCCTTGCCGACTTTGAAGCCATTAGCAATAAGGAAATCTCTAAGGCATTCATACCATGCTCTTGGGGCTTGCTTGAGCCCATAAAGCGCCTTAGAGAGCCTATAGACATGGCTAGGATACTCACTGTCTTCAAAACTGGGAGGTTGCTCAACATAGACCTCTTCCTTGATTGGTCCATTGAGGAAGGCACTCTTCACGTCCATTTGGTAAAGCTTGAAGCCATGGTAAGTAGCATAGGCCAATAATATACGAATTGACTGAAGCCTAGCTACGGGTGCATAGGTTTCACCGAAATCCAAACCTTCGACTTAGGAGTATCCCTTGGCCACAAGTTGAGCTTTGTTCCTTGTCACCACACCATGCTCGTCTTGCTTGTTGCGGAAGACCCATTTGGTTCCTACAACATTTTGGTTAGGACGTGGAACTAAATGCCATACCTCGTTCCTAGTGAAATTGTTGAGCTCCTCTTGCATCGCCACCACCCAATCCGAATCTTGTAGTGCTTCCTCTACCCTGTGTGGCTCAATAGAGGAAACAAAAGAGTAATGCTCACAAAAATGTGCAATACGAGATCTAGTGGTTACCCCCTTATGGATGTCGCCGAGGATGGTGTCGACGGGGTGATCTCGTTGAATTGCTTGGTAGACTCTTGGGTGTGGCGGTCTTAGTTCTTCATCCTCCTTGTCTTGATCATTTGCATCTCCCCCTTGATCATTGCCGTCATCTTGAGGTGGCTCATTTGCTTGATTTTCTCCTTCATCAACCTGAGCCTCATCCTCATTTTGAGTTGGTGGAGATACTTGCGTGGAGGAGGACGGTTGATCTTGTACATTTGGAGGCTCTTCGGATTCCTTAGGACACACATACCCAATGGACATGTTCCTTAGCGCGATGCACGGAGCCTCTTCATCACCTATCTCATTAAGATCAACTTGCTCTACTTGAGAGCTGTTAGTTTCATCAAACACAACGTCACAAGAAACTTCAACTAGTCCTAAGGACTTGTTAAAGACTCTGTATGCCCTTGTGTTTGAGTCATATCCTAGTAAAAAGCCTTCTACAGTCTTAGGAGCAAATTTAGATTTTCTACCTCTTTTAACAAGAATAAAGCATTTGCTACCAAAGACTCTAAAATATGAAATATTGGGCTTTTTACCGGTTAGGAGTTCGTATGATGTCTTCTTGAGGATTCGGTGTAGATATAATCGGTTGATGGCGTAGCAAGCGGTGTTAACTGCTTCGGCCCAAAACCGATCCGGCGTCTTGTACTCATCAAGCATGGTTCTTGCCATGTCCAATAGAGTTCTATTCTTCCTCTCCACTACACCATTTTGTTGGGGGTGTAGGGAGAAGAGAACTCATGCTTGATTCCCTCCTCCTCAAGGAAGCCTTCTATTTGTGAGTTCTTGAACTCCGTCCCGTTGTCGCTTCTTATTTTCTTGATCCTTAAGTCGAACTCATTTTGAGCCCGTCTCAAGAATCCCTTTAAGGTCTCTTGGGTTTGTGATTTTTCCTGCAAAAAGAACACCCAAGTGAAGCGAGAATAATCATCCACAATAACTAGACAGTACTTACTCCCGCCGATGCTTATGTAGGCGATCGGGCCGAATAAATCCATGTGTAGGAGCTCCAGTGGCCTGTCAGTCGTCATGATGTTCTTGTGTGAATGATGAATGCCAACTTGCTTCCCGGCTTGGCATGCGCTACAGATCCTGTCTTTCTCAAAATGAACATTTGTTAATCCTAAAATGTGTTCTCCCTTTAGAAGTTTATGAAGATTCTTCATCCCAACATGGGCTAGTCGGCGGTGCCAGAGCCAACCCATGTTAGTCTTAGCAATTAAGCAAGTGTTGAGTTCAGCTCTATCAAAATGTACCAAGTATAGCTGACCCTCTAACACTCCCTTAAATGCTATTGAATCATCACTTCTTCTAAAGACAGTGACACCTACATCAGTAAAAAGACAGTTGTAGCCCATTTGACATAATTGAGATACGGAAAGCAAATTGTAATCTAAAGAATCTACAAGAAAAACATTGGAAATTGAGTGGTCAGGTGATATAGCAATTTTACCCAAACCTTTGACCAAACCTTGATTTCCATCCCCGAATGTGATCGCTCTTTGGGGATCTTGGTTTTTCTCGTAGGAAGAGAACATCTTCTTCTCCCCTGTCATGTGGTTTGTGCATCCGCTATCGATGATTCAACTTGAGCCCCCGGATGCATAAACCTACAAAACAAGTTTAGTTCTTGACTTTAGGTACCCAACGGTTTTGGGTCCTTTGGCATTAGAAACAAGAACTTTGGGTACCCAAACACAAGTTTTTGACCCCTTGTGTTTGCCCCCAACAAACTTGGCAACTACCTTGCCGGATTTGTTAGTTAAAACATATGATGCATCAAAAGTTCTAAAAGAAATGTCATGACCGTTTGATGCATTAAGAGTTTTCTTCTTAGGCAACTTAGCACGGGTTGGTTGCGTAGAGCTAGATGTCTCACCCTTATACATGAAAGCATAATTAGGGACAGAGTGAGACTTCCTAGAATGAATTCTCCTAATTTTGCTCTCAGGATAACCGGCAGGGTACAAAATGTAACCCTCGTTATCTTGAGGCATGGGAGCCTTACCCTTAACAAAGTTGGATAATTTCTTAGGAGAGGCATTAAGTTTGACATTGTCTCCTCTTTGGAAGCCAATGCCATCCTTGATGCCAGGGCGTCTCCCGCTATAGAGCATACTTCTAGCAAATTTAAACTTTTCATTTTCTAAGTTATGCTCGGCAATTTTAGCATCTAATTTAGCTATATGATCATTTTGTTGTTTAATTAAAGTCATATGATCATGAATAGCATCAATATTAACATCTCTACATCTAGTGCAAATAGAAACATGCTCAACGGTAAATGTAGAGGGTTTGCAAGAATTAAGTTCAACAACCTTAGCACGCAAAATATCATTGTTATCTCTAAGATCGGAAATTGTAATATTGCAAACATCTAATTCTTTAGCCTTAGCAAGCAATTTTTCATTTTCATTTCTAAGGCTAGCAAGGGTAATGTTTAATTCTTCAATCTTAGCAAGCAAATTATCATTATCATTTCTAAGATTGGGAATTGAAACATCACAATCATTTAAATCAACCTTAGCTAACAAACTTGCATTTTCATTTCTAAGGTTGTCTATAGTCTTATGGCAAGTGCTTAGCTCACTAGATAGTTTTTCACATTTTTCTACTTCTAGAGCGTAAGCATTTTTAACTTTAACATGCTTCTTGTTTTCTTTAATGAGGAAGTCCTCCTGAGAATCGAAGAGGTCATCCTTCTCATGAATGGCACTAATTAATTCATTTAACTTTTCCTTTTGTTGCATGTTAAGGTTGGCAAAAAGGGTATGCAAATTATCTTCCTCATCACTAGCATTTTCATCACTAGAGGACTCATATCTAGTGGAGGATTTGGATTTAACCTTCTTCTTTTTGCCGTCCTTTGCCATGAGGCATTTGTGGCCGACGTTGGGGAAGAGAAGACCCTTAGTGACGGCGATGTTGGCGGCGTCCTCATCGGAGGAGGAGTCGGAGGAGCTCTCGTCCGAATCCCACTCGCGGCATACATGGGCGTCGCCACCCTTCTTCTTGTAGTATTTCTTCTTCTCCTTTCTTCTCCCCTTCTTGTCGTCGCCCCTGTCACTGTCACTAGAAATAGGACATTTTGCTATAAAGTGACCGGGCTTACCACACTTGTAGCAAACCTTCTTTGAGCGGGGTTTGTAGTCCTTCCCCCTCCTTTGCTTGAGGATTTGGCGAAAGCTTTTGGTGATGAGCGCCATCTCCTCGTTGTCGAGCTTGGAGGCGTCGATGGGTGTTCGACTTGGTGTAGATTCCTCCTTCTTCTCCTCCGTCGCCTTAAATGCAACAGGTTGTGCTTCGGATATGGAGGGATCAAGCTCGTTGATTTTCTTTGAGCCCTTGATCATGTACTCAAAGCTCACAAAATTCCCGATTACTTCCTCGGGAGTCATTAGTGTATATCTAGGATTACCACGAATTAATTGAACTTGAGTTGGGTTAAGGAAAACAAGTGATCTTAAAATAACCTTAACCACTTCGTGGTCATCCCATTTTTTGCTCCCGAGGTTGCGCACTTGGTTCACCAAGGTTTTGAGCCGGTTGTACATGTATTGTGGCTCCACCCCTTTGCAAAGCCGGAAGCGACCGAGCTCCCCCTCGATCGTCTCTCGCTTGGTGATCTTGGTTAACTCATCTCCTTCGTGCGCGGTCTTGAGCACATCCCAAACTTCCTTGGCGCTCTTTAGTCCTTGCACCTTGTTATACTCCTCTCGACTTAGAGAAGCGAGGAGTATAGTTGTGGCTTGGGAGTTGAAGTGCTCGATTTGGGCTACCTCGTCCTCATCAAAATCTTCATCCCCTACGGATGGTACCTGTACACCAAACTCAACGACATCCCATATACTTTTGTGGAGTGAGGTTAGATGAAATCGCATTAGATCACTCCACCTTGCATAATCTTCACCATCAAAAGTTGGTGGTTTGCCTAATGGGACGGAAAGTAAAGGAGTATGTTTAGGAATGCGAGGATAGCGTAAGGGAATCTTACTAAACTTCTTGCGCTCATGGCGCTTAGAAGTTATGGAAGCCACGTTAGAGCCGGAGGTCGATGGTGATGAAGTGTCGGTCTCGTAGTAGACCACCTTCCTCATCTTTTTCTTTTTATCACCACTCCGATGCGACTTGTAGGAAGAGGATTTCTTCTCCTTCCCCTTCCCCTTGTTGCGGGACTCTTCCGATGAAGCCTTCCCGTGGCTCGTAGTGGGCTTGTCGCCGGTCTCCATCTCCCTCTTGGCATGATCTCCCAACATCACTTCGAGTGGTTAGGCTCTAATGAAGCACCGGACTTTGATACCAATTGAAAGTCGCCTAGAGGGGGGGGGGGTGAATAGAGCGAAACTGAAATTTACAAAATTAATCACAACTACAAGCCGGGTTAGCGTTAGAAATATAATCGAGTCCGAGAGAGAGGGTGCAAAACAAATCACAAGCGAATAAAGAGTGAGACACGCGGATTTGTTTTACCGAGGTTCGGTTTTCGCAAACCTACTCCCCATTGAGGTGGTCACAAAGTCCGGGTCTCTTTCAACCCTTTCCCTCTCTCAAACGGTCCCTCGGACCGAGTGAGCTTTTCTTCTCAATCACTTGGAACACAAAGTTCCCACAAGGATCACCACACGATTGGTGTCTCTTGCCTCAATTACAAGTGAGTTTGATCTCAAGAAAGAATGAGAAAGAAAGCAATCCAAGCGCAAGAACTCAAAAGAACACAACAAATCTCTCTCACTAATCACTAAAGCCTTGTGTGGAATTGGAGAGGATTTGATCACTTGGGTGTGTCTAAGATTGAATGCTAGAGCTCTTGTAAGGTGTAGAAGTGTGAAAACTTGGATGCCATTGAATGTGGGGTGGTTGGGGTATTTATAGCCCCAACCACCAAACTAGCCGTTGGTGTGGAGGCTGTCTGTCGCATGGTGCACCGGACAGTCCGGTGCACACCGGACATGTCTGGTGCGCCAGCCACGTCACCCAACCGTTAGGGTTCTGACTATTGGAGCTCTGACTGCTGGGCCCGACTGGATGTCTGGTGGCGCACCGGACATGTACTGTAGAGTGTCCGGTGCGCCGTCTTGCGTGTGCCTGACTTCTGCGCGCTCTGGCGCGCATTTAATGCCGCTGCAGGTGACCGTTGGCGCGAAGTAGCCGTTGCTCCGCTGTCACACCGGACAGTCCGGTGCACACCAGACATGTTCAATGAATTATAGCGGAGCAAATTCCCGAAGCTGGCGAGTTTAGAGTCGCGTTCCCTTGGAGCACCGGACACTGTCCGGTGAATTATAGCGTGGCGCCTCTGAGTTTTCCCGAAGGTGCGAAGTTCAGCTTGGAGTTCCCTGGTGCACCGGACACTGTCCGGTGGCACACCGGACAGTCCGGTGCGCCCGACCAGGGTGCCTTCGGTTGTCCCTTTGCTCCTTTGTTTGAACCCTTTCTCTTGATCTTTTTTATTGGCTTATTGTGAACCTTTGGTACCTGTAAAACTTATAAACTTGGGCAAACTAGTTAGTCCAATTATTTTTGTTGGGCAATTCAACCACCAAAATTAGTTTAGGAAGTAGGTGTAAGCCTAATTCCCTTTCACGTTGGAGCTCTGACTGCTGGGCCCGCCTGGATGTCCGGTGGCGCACCGGACATGTACTGTAGAGTGTCCGGTGCGTCGTCTCGTGCGTGCTTGACTTCTGTGCGCTCTGGCGCGCATTAAATGCCTTAACAGGTGACCGTTGGCGCGAAGTAGCCGTTGCTCCGCTGGCTCACCAGACAGTCCGGTGTGCACCGGACATGTCCGGTGAATTATAGCGGAGCGGATTCTTGAAGCTGGCGAGTTCAGAGCCGCTCTTCCTTGGTGCACCGGACACTGTCCTGTGGTACACCGGATAGTCCGGTGAATTATAGTGAAGCGCCTCTGAGAATTCCCGAAGGTGCGAAGTTTAGGTTGGAGTCCCCTGGTGCACTGGACACTGTCCGGTGGTGCATCGGACACTATCCGGTGGCACACCGGACAGTCCGGTGCGCCAGACCAGGGCACACTTCGGTTATCCCTTGCTCTCTTTGTTGAACCCTTTTCTTGGTCTTTTTATTGGCCTTTTGTGAACCTTTGACACCTGTAGAACTTATAGACTAGAGCAAACTAGTTAGTCCAATTATTTGTGTTGGGCAATTCAACCACCAAAATCATTTAGGAAAAATGTGTAAGCCTAATTCCCTTTCAATCTCCCCCTTTTTGGTGATTGATGCCAACACAAACCAAAGCAAGTATAGAAGTACATAATTGGACTAGTTTGCATAATGTAAGTGCAAAGATTACTTGGAATTGCGCCAATATAAATACTTATAAGATACGCATGGATTGTTTCTTTAATTTTTTTACATTTTGGACCACGCTTGCACCACATGTTTTGTTTTTGCAAATTCTTTTTGTAAATCCTTTTTAAAGTCCTTTTGCAAATAGTCAAAGATAAATGAATAAGATTTTGAGAAGCATTTTCAAGATTTGAAATTTTCTCCCCCTATTTCAAATGCTTTTCCTTTGACTTAAACAAAAACTCCCCTCACTAAATTCTCCTCTTTAGTGATCAAGAGGGTTTTAAGATATCAATTTTGAAAATACTACTTTCTCCCCCTTTTAAATACAATAAGATACCAATTTGAAAATCATTAGTTTAAAATTAGGGTGGTGGTGAGGTCCTTTTGCTTTGGTCTAATACTTTCTCCCCCTTTGGCATGAATCACCAAAAACAGATACTTGAATGAAATATAAGCCCTTTTTCTAACTACTTTCTCCCCTTTGGCAAATAAAACATATGAGTGAAGATTATACCAAAGACGGAGAGATGCTCGGAGTGACGGCGAAGGATGAGTGATAGAGTGGAGTGGAAGCCTTTGAATTCGCCGAAGACTCCAATTCCCTTTCAATACACCTATGACTTGGTTTGAACTTCACATGAAAACACATTAGTCATAGTATATATAGAAGAGACATGATCAAAGGTATATTTATGAGCTATGTGTGTAAGACATCAAAATAAATTTCTAGAATCAAGAATATTTAGCTCATGCCTAAGTTTGGTAAAAGTTTGTTTATCTAGTGGCTTGGTAAAGATATCGGCTAATTGATCTTTAGTGTTAATATATGCAATCTTGATATCCCCCTTTTGTTGATGATCCCTAAGAAAATGATACCAAATGGCTATGTGTTTAGTGCGGCTATGCTCAACGGGATTATCCGCCATGCGGATTGCACTCTCATTATCACATAGAAGAGGAACTTTGGTTAATTTGTAACCATAGCCCTAAGGGTTTGCCTCATCCAAAGCAATTGCGCGCAACAATGTCCTGCGGCAATATACTCGGCTTCGGCGATAGAAGGAGCTACTGAATTTTGCTTCTTTGAAGCCCAAGACACCAAAGATCTTCCCAAGAACTGGCAAGTCCCCGATGTGCTCTTTCTATTAATTTTACACCCCGCCCAATCGGCATCCGAATAACCAATTAAATCAAATGTGGATCCCCGAGGGTACCAAAGCCCAAACTTAAGAGTATAAGCCAAATATCTCAAGATTCGTTTTACGGCCGTAAGGTGAGATTCCTTAGGGTCGGCTTGGAATCTTGCACACATGCATACGGAAAGCATAATGTCCGGTCGAGATGCACATAAATAGAGTAATGAACCTATCATCGACCGGTATACCTTTTGATCGACGGATTTACCTTCCGTGTCGAGGTCGAGATGCCCATTGGTTCCCATGGGAGTCTTGATGGGCTTGGCATCCTTCATCCCAAACTTGTTTAGAATGTCTTGAGTGTACTTCGTTTGGCTGATGAAGGTGCCCTCTTGGAGTTGCTTGACTTGGAATCCTTGAAAATACTTCAACTCCCCCATCATAGACATCTCGAATTTCTGTGTCATGATCCTACTAAATTCTTCACATGTAGATTCGTTAGTAGACCCAAATATAATATTTCAACATAAATTTGGCATACAAACAAATCATTGTCAAGGGTTTTAGTAAATAAAGTAGGATCGACCTTTCCAACTTTGAAGCCATTAGCAATAAGGAAATCTCTTAGGCATTCATACCATGCTCTTGGGGCTTGCTTGAGCCCATAAAGCGCCTTAGAGAGCCTATAGACATGGTTAGGGTACTCACTATCTTCAAAGCCTGGAGGTTGCTCAACGTAGACCTCTTCCTTGATTGGTCCATTGAGGAAGGCACTCTTCACGTCCATTTGATAAAGCTTGAAGCCATGGTAAGTAGCATAGGCTAATAATATACGAATTGACTCAAGCCTAGCTACGAGTGCATAGGTTTCACCAAAATCCAAACCTTCGACTTGGGAGTATCCCTTGGCCACAAGTCGAGCTTTGTTCCTTGTCACCACACCATGCTCATCTTGCTTGTTGCGGAAGACCCATTTGGTTCCTACAACATTTTGGTTAGGACGTGGAACTAAATGACATACCTCGTTCCTCGTGAAGTTGTTGAGCTCCTCTTGCATCGCCATCACCCAGTTCGAATCTTGGAGTGCTTCCTCTACCTTGTGTGGCTCAATAGAAGAAACAAAAGAGTAATGCTCACAAAAATGTGCAACACGAGATCTAGTGGTTACCCCCTTATGAATGTCGCCGAGGATGGTGTCGACAGGGTGATCTCGTTGGATTGCTTGGTGGACTTTTGGGTGTGGCGGTCTTGGTTCTTCATCCTCCTTGTCTTGATCATTTGCATCTCCCCCTTGATCATTGCCGTCATCTTGAGGTGGCTCATTATTTTGATTTTCTCCTTCATCAATTTGAGCCTCGTCCTCATTTTGAGTTGGTGGAGATGTTTGCGTGGAGGAGGATGGTTGATCTTATGCATTTGGAGGCTCTTCGGATTCCTTAGGACACACATCCCCAATGGACATGTTCCTTAGCTCGATGCACGGAGCCTCTTCATTACCTATCTCATCAAGATCAACTTGCTCTACTTGAGAGACGTTAGTCTCATCAAACACAACGTCACAAGAAACTTCAACTAGTCCTGAGGACTTGTTAAAGACTCTATATGCCCTTGTGTTTGAGTCATATCCTAGTAAAAAGCCTTCTACTGTCTTAGGAGCAAATTTAGATTTTCTACCTCTTTTAACAAGAATAAAGCATTTGCTACCAATGACTCTAAAATATGAAATATTGGGCTTTTTACTGGTTAGGAGTTCATAGGATGTCTTCTTGAGGATTCGGTGTAGATATAACCGGTTGATGGCGTAGCAGGCGGTGTTGACCGCCTCGACCCAAAATCGATCCGGCGTCTTGTATTCATCAAGCATGGTTCTTGCCATGTCCAATAGAGTTCGATTCTTCCTCTCCACTACACCATTTTGTTGTGGGGTGTAAGGAGAAGAGAACTCATGCTTGATGCCCTCCTCCTCAAGGAAGCCTTCAATTTGTGAATTCTTGAACTCTGTCCTGTTGTCGCTTCTAATTTTCTTGATCCTCAAGACAAACTCATTTTGAGCTCATCTCAAGAATCCCTTTAAGGTTTCTTGCGTTTGAGATTTTTCCTGCAAAAAGAATACCCAAGTGAAGCGAGAATAATCATCCACAATAACTAGACAGTACTTACTCCCGCCGATGCTTATGTAAGCGATCGGGCCGAATAAATCCATGTGTAGGAGCTCCAGTGGCCTGTTAGTCATCATGATGTTCTTGTGTGGATGATGAACACCAACTTGCTTCCCTGCTTGTCATGCGCTACAAATCCTGTCTTTCTCAAAATGAACATTTGTTAATCCTAAAATGTGCTCTCCCTTTAGAAGCTTATGAAGATTCTTCATCCCAACATGGGCTAGTCGGCGGTGCCAGAGCCAACTCATGTTAGTCTTAGCAATTAAGCAAGTGTCGAGTTCAGCTCTATCAAAATCTACCAAGTATAGCTGACCCTCTAACACTCCCTTAAATGCTATTGAATCATCACTTCTTCTAAAGACAGTGACACCTACATCAGTGAATAGACAGTTGTAGCCCATTTGACATAATTGGGAAACGGAAAGCAAGTTATAATCTAAAGAATCTACAAGAAAAACATTGGAAATGGAATGGTCAGGTGAAATAGCAATTTTACCCAAACCTTTGACCAAACTATGGTTTCCATCCCCGAATGTGATCGCTCTTTGGGGATCTTGATTTTTCTCATAGGAGGAGAACATTTTCTTCTCCCCTGTCATGTGGTTTGTGCACCCGCTATCGATGATCCAACTTGAGCCCCCGGATGCATAAACCTACAAAACAAATTTAGTTCTTGACTTTAGGTACCCAAACGGTTTTGGATCCTTTGGCATTAGACACAAGAACTTTGGGTACCCAAACACAAGTCTTAGAGCCCTTGTGTTTGCCCCCAACAAACTTGGCAACTTCCTTGCCGGATTTGTTAGTCAAAACATAAGATGCATCAAAAGTTTTAAATGAAATGTCATGACCATTTGATGCATTTGGAGTTTTCTTCTTAGGCAACTTAGCACGGGTTGGTTGCGTAGAGCTAGATGTCTCACCCTTATACATAAAAGCATGGTTAGGGCCAGAGTGAGACTTCCTAGAGTGAATTCTCCTAATTTTGCTCTTAGGATAACCGGCAGGGTATAAAATGTAACCCTCGTTATCTTGAGACATGGGAGCCTTGCCCTTAACAAAGTTGGATAATTTCTTAGGAGGGGCATTAATTTTGACATTGTCTCCCTTTTGGAAGCCAATGCCATCCTTGATGCCAGGGCGTCTCCCACTATAGAGCATACTTCTAGCAAATTTAAACTTTTCATTCTCTAAGTTATGCTCAGCAATTTCTGCATCTAATATTGCTATATGATCATTTTGTTGTTTAATTAAAGTCATATGATCATGAATAGCATTAATATCAACATCTCTACATGTAGTACAACTAGACACATGTTCAATGGTAGATGTAGATGGTTTGCAAGAATTAAGTTCAACAATCTTAGCACGCAAAATGTCATTGTTATCTCTAAGATCGGAAATGGAAGCATTGCAAACATCTAATTCTTTAGCCTTAGCAAGCAATTTTTCATTTTCAATCTTAAGGCTAGCAAGAGAGTCATTCAATTCTTCAATCTTAGCAAGTAAATCAACATTATCATTTCTAAGATTGGGAATTGAAACGTTACAAACATTAGAATCAACCTTAGTAATTAATTTGGCATTTTCATCTCTAAGGTTGGCAATAGTGTCATGGCATGTGCTTAGCTCACTAGATAATTTTTCACATTTTTCAACCTCTAGAGCGTAAGCATTTTTAACCTTAACATGCTTTTTTTTCTCCTTGATTAGGAAGTCCTCTTGGGAGTCCAAGAGATCATCCTTTTCATGGACGGCACTAATCAATTCATTTAATTTTTCCTTTTGTTGCATGTTGAGGTTGGCAAAAAGGGTACGCAAATTATCTTCCTCATCACTAGCATTATCATCACTAGAGGACTCATATTTAGTGGAGGATTTGGATTTAACCTTCTTCTTTTTGCCGTCTTTAGCCATGAGGCACTTGTGGCTGACGTTGGGGAAGAGAAGACCCTTGGTGACGGCGATGTTTGCGGCATCCTCGTCAGAGGAAGAGTCGGTGGAGCTCTCGTCGGAGTCCCACTCGCGGCACACATGGGCATCGCCGCCCTTCTTCTTGTGATATCTCTTCTTCTCCTTTCTTCTCCCCTTCTTGTCATCGCCCCTGTCACTGTCGCTAGAAATAGGACATTTGGCAATAAAGTGACCGGGCTTACCACATTTGTAGCACACTTTCTTGGAGCGGGGCTTGTAATCCTTCCCCCTCCTTTGCTTGAGGATTTGGCGGAAGCTCTTGATGATGAGCGTCATTTCCTCGTTATCGAGCTTGGAGGCGTCAATGGGTTGTCTACTTAATGTAGACTCCTCTTTCTTCTCCTCCGTTGCTTTGAATGCGACCGGTTGTGCTTCAGACGTGGAGGGGCCATCAAGCTCGTTGATCTTCTTTGAGCCTTTGATCATCAATTCAAAGCTCACAAAATTCCCGATTACTTCCTCGGGAGTCATTAGTGTGTATCTAGGATTGCCACGAATTAGTTGAAATTGAGTAGGGTTAAGGAAAACAAGTGATCTTAGAATAACCTTAACCATTTCGTGGTCATCCCATTTTTTGCTCCTGAGGTTGCGCACTTGGTTCACCAAGGTTTTGAGCCGGTTGTACATGTCTTGTGGCTCCTCCCCTTGGTGTAGTCGGAAGCGACCGAGCTCCCCCTCGATCGTCTCCCGCTTGGTGATTTTGGTCACCTCGTCTCCTTCGTGCGCGGTCTTTAGCGTGTCCCAAATCTCCTTGGCATCTTTCAACCCTTGCACTTTATTATACTCCTCTCGACTTAGAGAGGCGAGGAGTATAGTTGAGGCTTGGGAGTTGAAGTGTTGGATTTGGGCTACTTCGTCCTCATCATAATCTTCATCCCCTACGGATGGTACCTGTACACCAAACTCAACAACATCCCATATACTTTTGTGGAGTGAGGTTAGATGAAATCACATCAAATCACTCCACCTAGCATAATCTTCACCATAAAAAGTTGGTGGTTTGCCTAATGGAACGGAAAGTAAAGGTGTATGCTTAGGAATGCGAGGGTAGCGTAGGGGGATCTTACTAAACTTCTTGCGCTCATGGCGCTTAGAAGTAATGGATGGCGCGTCGGAGCCGGAGGTCGATGGTGATGAAGTGTCGGTCTCGTAGTAGACCACCTTCCTCATCTTCTTCTTTTTGTCACCACTCTGATGCGACTTGTGGGAAGAGGATTTCTTCTCCTTCCCCTTCCCTTTGTTGCGGGACTCTTCCGATGAAGTCTTCCCGTGGCTTGTAGTGGGCTTGTCGCCGGTCTCCATCTCCCTCTTGGCGTGATCTCCCGACATCACTTCGAGCGGTTAGGCTCTAATGAAGCACCGGGCTCTAATACCAATTGAAAGTCGCCTAGAGGGGGGGGGGTGAATAGGGCGAATCTGATTTTTACAAACTTAATCACAACTACAAGCCGGGTTAGCGTTAGAAATAATAATGAGTCCGAGAGAGAGGGCGCAAAAACAAATCGCGAACAAATAAAGAGTGAGACACGTGGATTTGTTTTACCGAGGTTCGGTTCTCGCAAACCTACTCCCCGTTGAGGAGGCCACAAAGGCCGGGTCTATTTCAACCCTTTCCCTCTCTCAAACGATCCCTCGGACCGAGTGAGCTTCTTATTCTCAATCAAACGGGAACAAACTTCCCCGCAAGGACCACCACACAATTAGTGTCTCTTGCCTCGGTTACAATTGAGTTGTTCGCAAGAAAGAATGAAAGAAAGAAAGAAGGAAGCAATCCAAGCGCAAGAGCTCAAAAGAACACAACAAATCTCTCTCACTAATCACTAAAGCTTTGTGTGGAATTGGAGAGGATTTGATCACTTTGGTGTGTCTAGAATTGAATGCTAGAGCTCTTGTAAGTAGTTGGAAGGTGAAAACTTGGATGACTTGAATGTGGGATGGTTGGGGGTATTTATAACCCCAACCACCAAACTAACCGTTTGGTGAGGGCTTCTGTCGCATGGCGCACCGGACAGTCCGGTGCGCCACCGGACACTGTCCGGTGCACCAGCCACGTCATCAGGCCGTTGGGTTCCGACCGTTGGAGCTCTGACTGCTGGGCCCGCCTGGATGTCCGGTGGCGCACCGGACATGTACTGTAGAGTGTCCGGTGCGCCGTCTCGCGCGTGCCTGACTTCTGCGTGCTCTGGCGCGCATTAAATGCCTTAGCAGGTGACTGTTAGCGTGAAGTAGCCGTTGCTCCGCTGGCTCACCGGACAGTCCGGTGTGCACCGGACATGTCCGGTGAATTATAGCGGAGCGGATTCCCGAAGCTAGCGAGTTCAGAGCCGCTCTTCCTTGGTACACCGGACAGTCCGGTGAATTATAGTGAAGCGCCTCTGAGAACTCCCGAAGGTGCGAAGTTTAGCTTGGAGTCCCCTGGTGCACCGAACACTGTCCGGTGGTGCATCGGACACTGTCCGGTGGCACACCGGACAGTCCGGTGCGCCAGACCAGGGCACACTTCGGTTATCCCTTGATCTCTTTGTTGAACCCTTTTCTTGGTCTTTTTATTGGCCTTTTGTGAACCTTTGGCACCTGTAGAACTTATAGACTAGAGCAAACTAGTTAGTCCAATTATTTGTGTTGGGCAATTCAACCACCAAAATCATTTAGGAAAAAGGTGTAAGCCTAATTCCCTTTCACTTTCACCATGCACCCCCAAGTGCGCAAGTATGAAAGTGATGGTTTTCTCCCAACCCACTTCTCTTAAGGGGTTTTCTCTTCTTTGCCCATAGGAATTCTATTTAGAACATGACATGAAGTCAGGACTGCCTCCCCCACCATGCCTTAGATAAACCACAAGTGTCTAACATGGCATTCACCAGATCAGTCAACGTTCGATTTTTCCTTTCAGCAATCCCGTTTGATTCGGGTGAATAGGGAGGCGTCCTCTCATGAATAATGCCATGTTCTGCACAGAAATCATCAAAGACTTTGGGAAAGAATTCGCCACCACGATATGATCTAAGACGTTTGATCTTTCTCTCTAATTGGTTTTCAACTTCAGCCTTATAGATTTTAAAGTAGTCTAAAGCCTCATCTTTAGTTTTTAGCAAGTATACATAGCAAAATCTAGACGCATCATCAATCAATGTCATGAAGTATCTCTTGCCACCTTTTGTCAACACACCATTCATCTCACAAAGATCAGAATGTATGAGTTCTAGAAGTGCCAGGTGTCTCTCCTCAGTAGCCTTGTGAGGCTTTCGAGGTTGCTTCGACTGCACACAACTATGGCACTTAGAACCTTTGACTATGGTGATATTCGGAATTAAACTCATGGTTGCAAGCCGAGACATAGAGCCAAAATTAATATGACACAAACGAGAATGCCAAATACTCGCAAGATCATCAACATTAGCGCAAGTATGGTTCACAGACTTATTATTGAAATCTAACAGAGAAAAGCGGAACAAGCCTCCGCAATCATAGCCTTTACCAATAAATTGTCCAGACTTAGACACAACTAATTTATTGGACTCCAAAACTGCCTTGAACCCATCTCTACATAGAAGGGTTCCGCTAACGAGATTCTTGTGTATAGAAGGGACATGATGCACGTTCTTCAGCTGCACGATCTTTCCCGAAGTAAACTTCAGATCCACCGTGCCAGTGCCATGAACAGAAGCATGTGACCCATTCCCCATTAGGACGGAAGAATCTTGGGCACCCTGATAAGAAGAGAACAAATTAATGTCAGAACACACATGAACATTAGCACCAGTATCAAGCCACCAACTAGGTGATTGAAATACTGAGAAGATGAAAGGTAAATTACCATACCCTTTGTCTTCCTCATTGCTAGCGATCACTGTGTTGACATTGCCCTTTTTGCCACGGCGATCCGCTCGATCAGGACAATCCTTGGCAAAATGACCCGCCTCGCCACATGCGAAACATGTCAGTTCAGCCTTGTTCTTCTTCTTCTTGAAGTTGGTAGTTTTGTTGGGCTTGTTAGATTTTGGCTTTCCTTTGCCCTTGTTGTGGTTCCTTTGAACCATGTTGGCGTTGGAGTGGCCCTCGCCTCCTTTA
The DNA here is from genome assembly GCA_029449295.1 of Zea luxurians. NCBI lineage: Eukaryota > Viridiplantae > Streptophyta > Magnoliopsida > Poales > Poaceae > Zea > Zea luxurians. Next base: position 47,228,743 of record JAOPSE010000023.1, read on the forward strand.
GATCCCGTGTCCTTAGCCCGAGCTTTCTCAACATCCAGAGATGCTATCAAATTTTCAACTGATATCTCCTGTCTCTTATGTTTCAGAGATGTGGCGAAGTTCCTCTATGTAGAAGGCAACTTTGCAATAATGCATCCAGCCACAAATCGGTAAGGAAGGACTATCTTAAGGTGGTCGAGCTCCTTGGCTATACACTATATTTCATGAGCTTGCTCTACAATAGAGCGATTATCAGCCATCTTATAATCATGAAAGCTTTCCATGATATACAGGTCACTGCCAGCATCTGATGCACCATACTTAGTAGTAAGTGCATCCCACAACTCTTTCCCGTCTGTGTGCTGAATATTCGCATCAACCAGACGGTCAACAAGGGCGCTAAGAAATGCTCCCGTAAAGATAGTATTGGCATGATTGTACTCTTTCTCCTGTTCAGGAGTCAGTGGGCCCTTAGGTTTGCCTTTACTAACATGAAACACATTCATAGCAGTAAGCCAGAGCGTGGCCTTGACTTGCCACCTCTTAAAGTGCATACTATTGAACTTTTTTGGCTTCAGCGCGTCGGTAAAAGCAGTCATAGAAAAACTAGGAAATTGTCTAGAGTAAGGTTTTTGGATTGTTGAATAATTAGACAATTTTCAGATTAAATTCCGAATATAAATCATGACCAAATCAGAAGAACTGAAATAAAGAGTCAAATCAGGTGATGTGTACTGATCAGACATACTGATAGATGGCGCGGGCCAGAATCAGCAGGGTCGATGACGTCGAAGCAGCGAAATCAGCAGGGTCGACGAGGTCAGAAGATCACGAGCAGTCGCGTGAGGACGCTTATTCGCCCTCTCCCGGTGCAGGATCTCGAAGGTGAAGGGTTCCGGAGACCTGCTCTCCTGATCACAAATGCACGTCTGCGGTTTGTATGATCTTATCCGCCCGCGAAAATCTCACGTTCAGTTTAGATTTTATAGCGATCGGTTGCAACCAAAAAATTCAAACGGCAAAAAGAAGCCGCGCCCCCGCAAAAGGCGAGGGACCGGATTTCGGCGGACCATTGACGTGCATGTCATGCGCCCGCACCCTTCGCCCAGGCGAGGCGAGCGCGCGTGGCTCTCCACACTCTCTCCTCTCATCCATGACTTGGTGAGTGAGTGTGGCTTTCATATTTAAGCTAGCTCCACTCCACTAGAACTAGTAATATGGTGCTATTGGTTCCACCATTCCCTAGCCATACACATATATGAGTTTTTGGGATTTTCCTGGCATTTAATTGAATTTCTCAATTGGGCGTAGCCTATAAATCATAACAACAAGAGCACAAGCTCAAAACTTATCCATCTAGTGAAAATATAATCCCATTCAACACAAATTTTCATCGACTCAATAGAAGTTGCAACCTAAATCTCAATAGAGACTATATTTTTTTAAATAAACATATTATTTTGTAGGATCATATGATGTTAAAATGTAGTCAATTAGAGAGGATGCCTTCTTTAAAGGCTAAGCTGCTGTGTACATGTTTCTTGTTTTCTCCTTTCTTTTTGGTATTGTATCAATATAGTTTCTATGATAGTATGAAACTATGAACTACTAACATTTTTTTGTTAAATAAAGATGATGTATTGGAAGTAAACAGAAGTACAGAGAAAGTACACCGTTTGCGTTGCTGTTGCTTTTGAAAAAAAAACATTTGTTTCCTGATTTTGGAAGCAGTATTTAGTTGAGGTACGGTTGTTACATTGGGAGAGGTACAACAGCTTAATCCTACTATAATTGCCAAAACATTCCTCTCTAACTAGTTAGATTTTAGATTTTACAGCTAGCGTGATCACATCGACCATAAATGAGTCATGATTCTAGTGAATTTGATGTAAAAAGGTTCTAGAAACCACAATCGTGAGAAATGGTCATACCCCACAGTTGCACCTGGAGGAAAGAGATGTGGGGGCAGAAGCAGAATCTTTTCTCCATTATTCTCCATATCATGCATGATGATCCGACCAGAATGACAGGTCTTATCAGTCTTCATCTCCGCGGCTTCCTTCAGCTGAAGCTTATGATATTGGAAAATCTTTCACCTGTGTGGTCTCGTTCAGCTAATTAAAGCCTATGACATTTGAAATGAACGACTGATTATATATTCTTATAATAACTTCACGTTGCATACGAATAATGATTTACGATTTGCATTAAGCATCATATTGGAGTTGATCTAGGAGGTTATCAACTGTGTTCTTGGATACTAATTATGTTCATAATTATGAGTATATATATGTAGTCCGTCAATAATTTTTTTTCACACACATCAACTGAACAATCATTGCATGGGCACTCACAGGCTAGCTATAGTGGTGTGACTATTTTTATAGTTGACCTAGCTAGTAGAAGGGGGAAAAAAAGAGGAAAAATCTAGAACTGTGCGCTGCCCCTATTAGTCCCACTTGTTTTCATTATCTTACATGAATGACTCATTGATGCCTTGCTTGACAAAGGGCCGCGTTGGCTCATGAAAATACCGAGTTTTTTTCCCCCTTCTTTCCATGCACTGAAGTGACAATTGTTTTAACTTGTGTGGCTGCTATGTGCTATCCTGAAACTGACGCAGGTTGCGTGTAAAAGGGAAGTCGATCGTAAGAACTGTGGTGAAGCAATTTGGCGCATGTCAAATGCTAATAGATGTATATATGCAGCATGGTGGCCTTTGACTTTATCTTGTCGGTTGGCTAAGGCCACTTGAAGTCGTCGGGGAGGGGGGGGGGGGGGGGGGCATGAGGCTATAGGTCAACGTGATAGACGACTCGTGAGTGGGCTCCTGTAGGGATCGGATTCATGGGAGCTGGTTGTGGCCACAATATGGGCATGGAGTGCAGTGATTGGTCTGAAGGACACACCAGTGGTGTTACCAACAACCAATTGCCTAACTGAAAACAGCGTTAGTCGTTGTGGGTCTATAGCAGCAAACTTGTGTCCAACAGTCGCTCGAAACAAAAGACTGCTTCTCTAGCTAGTGGGGGCTTTGGTCCCTGCATGCTGTAGGCTGCACTGTTCAAAGGGGGTATCATGTCAATTCTTCCTCCCCACCACTAAAAGTCCTGGGAGATGTCACCTCTGGTTGATTACGGGAGCTTATCATAGGAGGCAGTAGTGCGCCCGCCGGCCGGGAGGGACAGAGTCTTGTCAAGGGGCTTCTTATGCGTTTAATCGTGATCATCATTTGGTGTGAGCTTCCTTTGCATGATGGTCATTCCAAATCTAGATGTCAATAAGGAACTAACGGCTAGTCATGATCTATTCTAGTGGTACTGTGGTATAGTGGTAGGTCCGTTTCCCTTTGTTGCCAGTTGCAGGCTGATCAGCATATGTACATGTGTGTCCTGGTGTACAACAGCACAAGGCAGGCATATATATGGCTAGGAGGATCGTCTAAGGATCGATATCGGGAAAAGGCGGTGTCTAGATATCGGCAACTTGCTCATGTATGTCTCCTTGAATCGTGGGCACTATTGTCCTTGGTCGATTGCGATCGATTTCCAGCTTTGGTGTTGCTCTGTGCTGTGTTGACAAAATCCAAGGAGCGACTGTCCTCACTGTCAGAATGCGTACATGGATCGTGGTTTTGGTGCCTGCTGCACATTGACCCAATTCCTTAGCTTGGTGGGCATAACATGGAGAATTCCTGCCTGCATTTGTGAGATTGTGCAGTGGTGTGCTCCTCAGTGTATGCGCACCAGCTTGGTTTTGTTAGGTTGTGGCAGCAGCTAAGTACTAGCAGTGGACGCATGCAATATAATGCGCCCAGCCCACACGTATTTTGCAGCGCTGGTCTCTCTCCTCCTGCGTGTGTTTGTTCAAGTGGTCTGTCGTACGCTCTCTGTATTATATATATAACGCAGATGATCACCCGACCCGGTCCATCAAGCCTGCTTGTACTCACTACACTACTACATACGTCTAGCAGCTGCAGCATGTATCACCACCATCAGCCGGGCACCTCTTCTTGTTATGGTGAGGTTACAGGCGGTGGTGGCGATGCCATCTTTCCTTCTCCAGCTCGACCGGACGCCATGCTTGCGGACGGAGGAGCAGCATTCTTGCAATCGCCATTGCCATTGCCGCCGTCGAGCTACATGCTACCACCACACTGCCCCTCTCCTCTGCTTGTTCCTCCACCTCCAGTACCCATGTCCATGTGGCAGTCGGACGAGCAGCAAATTACCAGGGTGGCGGCGCCAGTAAGGTACAGCGCGGAGGAGCGGCGGGAGCGCATCGACAAGTACAGGAGCAAGCGCAACCAGCGCAACTTCCAAAAGAAGATCACGGTGAGCTCATCTGCCCTAGCTGCCATGCCATGCACCTTCCAGTTCTTCGTTCTTTCCTGCAACTGCAGTACATACTCTAATCTCTACTGTACCATGTATGTACTCCATATGTATATATATATGTGCAGTATGCTTGCAGGAAGACGCTCGCCGACAGTCGGCCCAGGGTGAAGGGCCGCTTCGCTCGCAACGCCGGCGACTACACCGATGCAGATGCTGCAGTCGACCATGTCGGCCAACCAGCTGAAATCGAGGTGCCATCACCAGCCTCGCCCGAGTGGTGGCCGCCAGCAGTTCAGCTTCAAGACTTGCCTGCCGGCATCGACCCAGCAGACGAAGAGATGCTGGCCGCCTACCTTGGCGTCTCCTCCATCACTATAGATGATCACCAGTATAGCTGCCAGCCGTAGACACATAAAAGATAGATAGATGATGCACGATAAGTCATTCCATCTAGTGAGTGATCATCACACCTACAGTATTTCTCTTTCTTTCTCTCTCTATATTAGTATTGTTTGTCACCTAGGATGATAAATTAATGTTCCATTGTTTGGACTCGACTGAATACATTAGATCAAATCAGCTTGTACTTAGACGAGCACGTCCTAGACCTGACAAAAATGGGTCTGATATGATATACTACCCAACCCGTTATAAAATGTCTTAGCTATGAACACTGGCAAGAATGACTTAGATACAATATATAATATCTTAAATAATGTGAGTTACAGGGAATGCTTTAAATTCCAACCCTACAATGGCAGGAATGACTTAGATACAACATATAATGTCTTAAATACTTTGAGTTAGAAGAAATGTCATAGGTTCAATCCTACAATGCATGAATGACTTTGATACAGTATAAAAATATCTTAAAAAATGTGAGTTGGAATTTTTTTAACTTAGATTCAATTTTGCAATAGGAGAAATAACTTAGATAAAAATAAAATATCTTAAAAATTATGAGTTGGAAGGAATGAGTTAGACGCAACTCTGAATTAGAAGGAATGGCTTAGAAAAAGTGGAATGATTTAATTGTAAAGGGTACACATCGGGGACACCCAAAAGACATTGATAGAGGAGACGTTCACCCGTGGGCCCAACTCAGACACAAGACTTGGGCTTGGACTCTGAAAGGACTCGACACACATGATAGGATGGGATCTACACGCCAGAACCTATGAGAAAAGTGTGGAGCCTATCCTCATAACAGGGGCATGACCTGATGTACTAGAAACTGTTGTATAAGGATAAAAGTAGATCTTCTAGTTTATAGGAAGAGTTGTTTTTCTATTTCCATCTCTGTTTCCATCAGGCACAATACTAGATGGTTTTCTTGTAACCGCCCCTCCTTCATCTATAAAAGGAGGGATGATGCGTCACAAGTGGGAAGGATCAAAAGCAATCATCACCACATACTAGATGTAGGGTATTATCTCAAATCGAGAGCTCGAACATGTCTAAATCCCCACTTCTTTATGCATTTACCTTTGGTTCTTTGATCCCGCGAACACCTCCATACAAATTTACTATTTAAAAATCCTCGATAGTTGGCATGCCAAGTAGGGGTTGTGTTGATCATAATAGATCTGTTGGCGATGAATTTCGCACAAGGGCAGGAGATCACCTTCGGTAGCCTCAAGTTCAACGGTGGTGCATCGGGAGCTCTCAAGCATGTGCTAGACGCCCCTGCGATCATCAATACCTTGTTCGGTTCTCTTTGCTTTACTAGCGACTGAGAGCACCTAGAGGGGGGGCTGAATAGGTGATCCTGTAAAATTCAACAACTAATAGCCACAAAACTTGGTTATAAAGATGTTAGTGCTCAAAAGAACCAAGTGGTTATAGAGGAGCTCTTGCGAATCACAAAGAAAGACAACACAAGAGACACAGTGATTTATCCCGTGGTTTGGCCAAGTATAACACTTGCCTACTTCCACGTTGTGGCGTCCCAATGGACGAGGGTTGCACTCAACCCCTTTCAAGTGATCTAATGATCAACTTGAATACCACGACTTTTTTTTGCTTATATCTTTTCCCGTTTGCGAGGAATCTCCACAAGTTGGAGCCTCTCGCCCTTACAACAAAAATCACAATGTAAACACAAGAGTAAGGTTGGGAGCAACACACAAATCTGCAGCACAACACACGCACACAAGCCAAGACTTGAGCTCAAATGAATCACAGAGAGTTCACAGCAAGAACGAAGCTCAAATCACTAACACGATCGATCAAGTGCGTGAAGACGGAGTGTGGAGACTTAGAATTGCTTAGTGAATGCTTGGGTGACTCCTCCATGCGCCTAGGGGCCCCTTTTATAGCCCCAAGGCAGCTAGGAGCCGTTGGAGGCCAACAAGGAAGGCAATTCTTACCTTCTGTCGGGTGGCGCACCGGACAGTCCGGTGGACCACCGGACAGGCACTGTTCATGTCCGGTGCGCGATCTCCTTCCTATTCTGGCGCACCCGACCGTTGCAACTCCGGGCTGGTTGGCGCACCGGACACTGTCCGGTGCACACCGGACAGTCCGGTGCCCCCAGCTGACCGTTGGCGCGGGCCACGCGTCGCCCGCGGATTGCGTGGCCCACCGTTGCGCTGGCGGCCATTGGCTCACCGGACAGTCCGGTGAATTATAGCCGTACATTACCAAGTTTTCCCGAGAGCGGCCAGTTCGCTGGAAGCCAGCTTGGCACACCGGACATAGTCCGATGCACCACCGGACAGTCCGGTGTGCCAGACCGAGCTGAGTCTTGGCTGCTCCAGCCAAGTCCTTTTCTTCTTCTCTTTTCTCTGATTCTAGCACTTAGACAAATATATTAGTACACAAAAACCAATGTACTAAGTCTAGAACCATACCTTTGCCTTGATTATCACTTCTCTCTTTATTTAGCACATGAGAGCTTATTTAAATGTGTTGGGCACTTAATCACCAAAACATAATAGAAATTGCCCAAAGGCACATTTCCCTTTCAGCGACGCATCAGAGCAACTTAGGTTAATGCCTTACACTTTGACAACATCAACACCAATAGTCCTAGGTCAATCAGATTTGACTTACAAGATGACACAACTGTCGTCCCGCATGTGATTGGACTCGGATATTCTTTCGACTCCAGCAACTGTGTGGACTCGGACTTAGACCTTAGGTTCCTAAGAAATTGGTTTCTGTTCATGGTCGATGATGGGCATGAAGACCTTCCTCCCTCTAGGGACGAAGGGGATTCAGAAGACCTTTCTCCCCATAAGAGACCAAATTTTGACAATAAGAGTATTTTGACAAATCAAAAGTTCTAGCTTTACTATTTTTAAAATTCTCAAGTGGTAGCTGATCCATTTGCTTTGGCCTTAATTTCTCCCCCTTTGGCATTAAGCACCAAAACGGGATCATTTTTGTCCCTTTAACCCCAGTGCCTCACCAAAAAATGTTAATTAAGAACAAAAAGGCAATAGGAGCTTAAGAATGAACTTGGAGGTACCGGAGTGCAGTGAAAGTCTTTGCATGGTCCAAGTTCACCTTTCCCTTTCAATTTCCCCTTTGAGACTACATCAAGTAAACTCAAGCACAAATGTTAGTCTCAATGGGTCAAGTTGTAGCACTTCTCCCCCAAATATATGCATCATTCACACATGGACTTGTGAGGTCCGGGGATCCCTTGCACAACTTGAGCACCATAAATAAACAATAAATCTCATAAATGCATAAAGTAACTTGATCAAGGGCATAAAACACATGTATGCTATAAATCAATCCAAGTTACGCGAATCTAAGACATTTAGCTCACTACGCAGCCTACAAAAGGTTTTCTCATCTAAAGGCTTGGTAAAGATATCGACTAGCTGGTTCTCGGTGCTAATATAGAACACTTCGATATCTCCCTTTTGCTGGTGGTCTCTCAAAAAGTGATGCTGGATGTCTATGTGCTTTGTGCGGCTGTGTTCGACAGGATTGTCCGCCATGCGGATTGGACTCTCATTATGACATAGGAGTGGGACTTTGCTCAGATTATAGCCAAAGTCCCGGAGGGTTTGCCTCATCCAAAGTAGTTGCGCGCAACACTGTCCTACGACAACATACTCGGCCTCAGTGGTGGATAGGGCAACAGAGGTTTGTTTCTTTGAACTCCAAGACACCAGGGACCTTCCTAGGAATTGGCACATCCCTGATGTACTCTTCCTATCAACCTTGCATCCAGCATAATCGGAATCTGAATATCCAATCAAGTCAAAGGTAGACCCCTTTGGATACCAGATCCTGAAGCAAGGCATAGCAACTAAATATCCAAGAATTTGCTTAACGGCCACAAGGTGACATTCCCTTGGGTCGGATTGAAATCTAGCACACATGCATATGCTAAGCATAATATCCGGTCTACTAGCACATAAATAAAGCAAGGATCCTATCATAGACCGGTGTGCCTTTTGATCAACGGACTTACCTCCTTTGTTGAGGTCGACATGTCCGTCGGTTCCCATCGGTGTCTGTGCGGGCTTGGCGTCCTTCATCCCAAACCGCTTAAGAAGATCTTGAGTGTACTTCATTTGGGAGATGAAAGTGCCGTCCTTGAGTTGCTTCACTTGGAACCCAAGGAAGTAGTTCAACTCGCCCATCATTGACATCTCAAATTTCTGTGTCATCGCCCTACTAAACTCCTCACAAGACTTTTGGTTAGTAGAACCAAATATTATGTCATCGACATAAATTTGGCACACAAATAGGTCACCATCACAAGTCTTAGTGAAAAGAGTTGGATCGGCTTTCCCAACCTTGAAAGCATTAGCAATTAGGAAATCTCTAAGGCATTCATACCATGCTCTTGGGGGCTTGCTTAAGTCCATAGAGCGCCTTAGAGAGCCTACACACATGGTCGGGGTACCGTTCATCCTCAAAGTCAGGGGGTTGCTCCACGTACACCTCCTCCTTGATTGGCCCGTTGAGGAAAGCGCTCGTCACATCCATTTGGAACAACCTGAAAGAGTGGTGAGCGACATAGGCTAATAGAATGCGAATAGACTCTAGCCAAGCCATAGGAGCAAAAGTCTCCTCAAAATCCAAACCTACGACTTGGGCATAACCTTTTGCCACAAGTCAAGCCTTGTTTCGTGTCACCACCCCGTGCTCGTCTTGCTTGTTGCAGAACAGCCACTTGGTTCCCACAACGTTTTGCTTGGGACGTGGCACCAGGGTCCAAACTTCATTTCGCTTGAAGTTGTTGAGCTCTTCCTGCATGGCCAACACCCAGTCCGGATCTTGCAAGGCCTCTTCTACCCTGAAAGGCTCAATAGAAGAGACAAACGAGTAATGCTCACAAAAATTAGCTAATCTTGAGCGAGTAGTTACTCCCTTGCTTATATCACCCAAAATCTGGTCGACAGGATGATTCCTTTGAATCGTCGCTTGGACTTGAGTTGAAGGGGCCCATGGTGTTTCTTCCTCCATAACTTGGTCTTCTTGTGCTCCCCCTTGATCACACGCCTCCTCTTGAGGAACTTGTCCATCATCTTAAGTAGGGGGATGCACCATCGTTGAGGAAGAAGGTTGATCCTGCACTTGGTGTTCCTGTGGTCGCACATCTCCAATAGCCATGGTGCAAATTGCGGCCGTTGGAACATCATCTTCATCTACATCATCAAGATCAACTTGCTCTCTTGGAGAGCCATTAGTCTCATCAAATACAACGTCGCTAGAGACTTCAACCAAACCCGATGATTTGTTGAAGACTCTATACGCCTTTGTATTTGAGTCATAACCTAGCAAAAACCCTTCTACAGCTTTGTGAGCAAATTTAGAATTTCTACCTTTCTTCACTAGAATGTAACATTTGCTCCCAAATACACGAAAGTATGATACATTGGGTTTGTTACCGGTAAGAAGTTCATACGAGGTCTTCTTGAGGAGGTGATGAAGGTAAAGCCGATTTATAGCATGGCAAGCTGTGTTCACAGCTTCCGACCAAAGTCGCTCAGACGTCTTGAACTCTCCAAGCATCGTCCTTGCCATGTCGATAAGCATCCTGTTCTTCCTCTCTACCACACCATTTTGCTGTGGTGTGTAGGGAGCGGAGAACTCGTGCTTGATGCCTTCCTCCTCAAGGTACTCCTCCACTTGCAGATTCTTGAACTCGGACCCGTTGTTGCTTCTAATCTTTTTCACCTTGAGCTCAAATTCGTTTTGAGCCCGCCTTAGAAAGCGCTTAAGGGTCCCTTGGGTTTTTGATTTATCCTGCAAAAAGAATACCCAAGTGAAGCCGGAAAAATCATCAACAATAACAAGACCATACTTACTTCCCCACGATGCTTAGGTAGGCGACGGGTCCGAAGAGGTCCATATGTAGTTGCTCCAGTGGTCTTGATGTTGTCATCACATTCTTGTTGTGATGAGTGCTTCCCACCTATTTTCCTACCTGACAAGCTGCACAAGGTCTATCCTTTTCGAAGCATACATTGGTTAGTTCTAACACATGTTCTCCCTTTAGAAGTTTGTGAAGGTTCTTCATCCCAACATGTGCTAGACGGTGATGCCACAGCCAGCCCATACTAGTCTTAGCGATTAAGCATGCATCTAGATCGACCTCCTCTTTCGAAAAATCAACTAAGTAGAGTTTGCCATCTAGTACACCCTTAAACGCTAGTGAACCATCACTCCTTCTAAAGACAGATACATCAATTGTTGGGATTATGCTTCGTCGCCGAAGGTCTTGAAGGGAGAAACAGCTTCGGCTGAAGCTGTTCGCATGTGATGACCGAAGGTTCCTCTTCATGAAGCTTCGGAATTACAAACCGACTTAAGAGTAGAATGACCTCTTAGTCCATAAATGTTTGAGTCGTTGTTGTAATTCCTTATAAGGGGTATGGTTGTAATTCTTCCCAGGCTATGTCCCGTGCCTATAAATAGTGAACAGTATTCCTTTACTGTTCACGCATTCCTGTAATTGCAATCGCATCATTCGGGAATCAATCTTTGTCAAGACAGAGGTATAATTGTATCCAATGTTGTAATACATTAAATCAATATAGTATGAAAGTAATGTTACTCGTTTATAATTTATTTACCTTTGACACTTCATATTTTATATTACTTTATACGATTTATTATAATTCAATTACGAAGATTCAACCTTTGTAATCGTATCGACTTTTACCTTCGTCCAAAGTTCATTAGTCCTTAAGGGAATAATGTTTCGTTGGACGAAGGGCATTAACATTTAACATTCTATGTTGCCTTGTTCTTAATTCGTAGCAATTGAGAACAAGTCCCCAACATTGGCGCCCACCTCCGGTCCAACTCACTTCCACTTATTGAGCTGATGGCTTCGTTCGACAATCAAGTTGGAGCTACTTCGGCCCCGAAGCTGGTGCTCCCGATAACAGGTGGTTCATGCTCAGAGCCAGCCAACAAAAAGCAGAGGAAAGAAGCACAGAGAAGGGTACAACATGTTGGGGTGCAAGGACCCTTCATCAAGTCAAGATGGTCCCACATTCCAATTACCTTCTCCCAAGAGGATCTTCAACTCAAGGATTACCCACACAATGATGCTATGGTTATCTCTTGTGTGATCAAAGGATTCCTGGTCCATAATGTCTTGGTTGACACAGGCAGCGCAACTGATATCATATTTGCCAAAGCTTTCAGACAAATGCAAGAGCCCGAAGACAAGATCCATGATGCTACACACCCTCTTTGTGGCTTCGGAGGAAGACAAATTGTAGCACTGGGCAAGATCACCATGCCAGTGACCTTCGGTTTCATCAACAACACCAGAACTGAGCAAGTTGTGTTTGATATTGTTGACATGGAATACCCTTACAATGCAATTATTGGTCGTGGCACCCTCAATGCTTTCGAAGCAATTCTTCATCCTGCTTATCTTTGCATGAAGATACCTTCGGATCAAGGACTCATTGCTATTCATGGAAGTCAGGAAGCTGCCAGAAGGGCCGAAGGAAACTGGACTGACTCAAAAGCAATCCATAATATAGATGGAGCTGAAGTTTGTGAACAGTACAAATTCAGAAGGGAGAAAGCGGCTTCGGCAGATCAGCCGAAGCCCATGCTCTTATGCGAGGACATAGCAGAGCAGAAAGTGCTGTTGGGCTCCCAATTATCCGAAGAACAGGAGAAAACCTTGATAAGGTTTTTGTTCAACAACAAAGATGTCTTTGCATGGTCAGCTAATGATCTTTGCGGAGTTAACAGGGATGTTATTGAGACCTAGAAAGCAGAGGCTTCGGAAAATGTCTGATGACAAGGCCGAAGGAGCTCGGAATGAAGTCAAAAGACTCCTCAGTGCAGGAGTTATCAGAGAAGTAAAGTACCCAGAATGGCTAGCTAACACTGTTATGGTAAAAAAGGCCAATGGCAAATGGCGAATGTGTATCGATTTCACAGATCTCAACAAGGCCTGTCCGAAGGATGAATTCCCATTGCCAAGGATAGACTCCTTAGTTGATGCAGCAGCTTCGTCAGAGCTTATGAGTCTTTTAGACTGTTATTCAGGCTATCATCAAATTTGGATGAAGAAGGAGGATGAGCCGAAGACCAGTTTCATAACCCCTAGTGGAACATATTGTTACCTTCGGATGCCTGAGGGGCTCAAGAACGCTGGAGGAAGTTTCAGCAGAATGACTTCGAAGGTTCTTCAGTCTCAGATAGGCAGAAATGTGCTAACTTATGTTGATGATATCATTGTAAAAAGCACGAAACAAGAAAATCACATTGCTGATTTGCAGGAGACCTTCGCCAATTTTAGACAAGCTGGTATAAAGCTGAATCCAGAAAAATGTGTCTTCGGAGTAAAGAAGGGGAAATTTCTTGGATGCTTGGTTTCAACAAAGGGAATTGAAGCTAATCCAAGTAAAATTGAAGCTATACTTCGAATGGAGCCACCAAGTACAAAAAAGGGGGCCCAAAGATTGACGGGGAGGCTGGCATCTCTCAATAGATTCATATCCAGATCAGCAGAGAGAAATTTACCATTCTTTGAAGTGCTGAAATCAGCCGAAGTCTTTCAATGGGGACCAAGCGAACAAAAAGCCTTCGAGGAACTGAAGCAATATTTGATGGATCTAACAACATTAACTCCACCAACACCAGGGGCTCCTTTGTTATTATATGTGGCAGCTTCGCACTCAGCGGTAAGTGCAGCACTTGTCCAGGAAAAGCTTGATGGCCAAGTCAAGAAGCAGGTCCAGTATATTTTGTATCTGAAGTTCTTAGTGTATCAAAGAAAAACTATACATAATTGGAGAAGGTGTTATATGCTGTCTTGATGGCATCCAGGAAGCTTCGGCATTACTTTCAAGCATATAATATTGTTGTTCCTTCTTCGCAACCGTTGAAGGATATTATGCGAAATAGAGAGGTTACTGGACGGATTGGAAAATGGGCTGCGGAGCTCAATGAATTTTGCATTGATTATGTGCATAGATCTTCGATCCAGTCTCAAGCATTGGCAGATTTCATTGCCGACTGGACGCCAGGGGCTCAGGATGAAGAAACAAATAAAGATGCCGAAGTATGGACAATGTTTTTGCGATGGGTCGTGGGGAACCTTCGGAGCAGGAGCAGCTGCTGTGTTGGTCTCACCATCCAAAGTTAAAACTTGTTATGCGGCAAGACTCGATTTTAGTTGCACAAACAATATTACTGAGTACGAAGCCTTGCTTTTGGGTCTTCGGAAGTTGAAAGCAATGGGAATCAGAAGGGCCATTCTTAAAACCGATTCCCAGGTTGTTTCCGGTCATATTGACAAGAGTTGTAAGGCTAAAGATCCGAAGCTCGAAAAATATATAGACACGGTCCGAAGGATTGAAGCCTCCTTCGAAGGATTTTCTGTCAAAAATATTCCTCGAGGAGAAAATGAGCATGCTGATTTGCTAGCTAAGTCAGCGGCACAGGGGCTACCCTTACCTTCGGATGTGTTCTTCGAAACAATAAAAGCACCTTCAGTGGAGCTTCTTGAAAGAGCAGTCCTCAATATATCTCCTGTTTATAGTGAAGACTGGAGAACTGAGATCATCTCTTACCTTCAGGGTAACTTCCTTTCAGATGATGAAGCTTATAACAGGAGGATAGAGGCAAGAGCTCGTCCATATGTCATGATAAAAGGGGAGTTGTACAAGCATGAAGTTTGTGCTCCATTACTCAAGTGTTTATCCAGAGCCGAAGGCATAGAATTGATGAAAGAAATACATGCAGGCCTGTGTGGATCTCACATTGGATCTAGGCCGTTACTTGGAAAAGTTTTTCATCAAGGGTTTTACTGGCCGAAGGCAGCTTCGGATGCAGCGGAATTAGTTCAAAAGTGCGAAGGTTGTCAGAAATGTGCAAGAGATCAAAAACAGCCTTCGTCTTTAACTCAGCTGATACAACCCACCTAGCCATTGCAAAGGTGGGGCCTTGACTTGTTAGGTCCGTTACCACCGGCCCAAGGAAACTTAAGATATGTTGTAGTAGCCGTGGAATATTTTTCCAAATGGATTGAAGCAAAGCCTTTACCACAATAACTTCGGCCACCATTCAAAAGTTTTTCTGGCAGAATATTGTTTGTCGTTTCGGAGTACCAAAGGCCATCACTGTAGATAATGGAACACAGTTCGACTCCGAAGATTTCAGACAATTTTGTGATCAAATTGGCACGAAGATCCATTTTGCATCAGTTAGACATCCGGAGTCAAATGGACTTGTTGAAAGAGCCAATGGCATCATAATGACAGGAATAATGAAGTTAATCTTTAATCAACCCAGGGGAAAGTGGCCAGATCAATTAATCAAAGTGGTGTGGAGCCACAATACAACAACATCAAGGTCAACAGGCTTTACTCCATTCAAATTATTGTTTGGTGACGAAGCAATAACTCCGGAGGAAGTTAAAACCGGATCAATAAGAATAGTAGCTTCGGCAGAATCAGATTTCGAAGCTGATCACTCTGTAGAAAAAGATGCTATTGAAGGGATCAGGCTTCAAGCTGTGGAGAACATCAATAAATATCAAGCCGAAACAATCAAATGGCGTGATAGAAAGGTTCGGCTAAAGAATATTGAGCCAGGACATTTGGTACTTCGGAGAGTGGCAAACCCAGATACAGTAGGCAAGTTGCAGTTGAAATGGGAGGGACCTTTTTTGGTAGCATCTTCGTCAAGACCTGGTTCATACAGATTGAAGGATATGGACGGCAACAACATTCCTAGATCTTGGAATGCGGATGAGCTTCGGCGATTTTATGTATAACTTGATGTAATTTTTTATATTTTCTATTTTTCTTTTATGGCACCCTTTTCCTTTCTAGAGGGGGAGAAAGGTTTTTAATGGGGCCATCACATGTAATTTCTTTTTTATTTTTACCTCTATAAGAGCAAAATCCCCCAGAGATGTAAATGTAAAAACTGAAAACGCACCATCGAGTGCCCAAAAAGAAAAAAAGAAACAGAGAAGAAGCTCGAAAGCCGTCCCTAAGGGGATGTGGAGCACGACGAAGCTACTAAAGAAGTCGCTCCAAAGGGGGCGCAGTGTAAGTTTTCTGCTCAGAAGTCGTTCCAAAGGGAATGCAGAGCTTACAGCGAAAAATCAACGCTGATACCGTCGAAAGTAAAAGGCGAAGAAGCTCCTAAGGGAGGCTTACAGCGAAAAATCAACGCTGATACCGCCGAAAGTAAAAGGCGAAGAAGCTCCTAAGGGAGGCTTACAGCGAAAAGTCAACGCTGATATGTGATTGTCTCTAAGGAAATAACGGTTGTGATTGCGGCTTCAGTTGTGTGTTTGAACATTCATTTGCACACCACATTACATCATAACATTTGCATTCATAAACATTCATCCAGGCATATGTAGGATAACCATCATCATAGCATAAGTGGCTGCTTCGGCAAAAAGGAAAAAACTGTCTTTTGTACTTCGTCGTATACGAAAAGAAGAGCTTCGGCAGAAAGGAAAACCTGTTTTTATGCTTCGCTGTGTACGAAAAGAAGGGAAGGTGTTTTTTCGCCTTAGGCTCAAAAAGATAATTTCGTCCACATCAAAGCACCTCATACATTAATGGAAGGGTAAGAGCATATTACAAGGTATGAACAAAATTCATTAAGAACAGTTTAGCCATATTTACAAAAGTTATTTCAAAAGTTTCTTGAGTTTTTCTGCAGTCTATTCCTACTGATCTTCATGGGGCCTCAGTTTCGGCGTCATACTCTTCAAGCATCGGTCTCGGCGGCTTCGTCACCCTACATGAATTAAGTTGTGAGTCAAAACCAAGTTTGAAGGAGAAGGTAAACACAAGGTATGATTTCTTACTGGTTCAAGATGACTCCGAGCTTCGTCTCCAGCCTTTTCTCGCCCGCCTTTTGTCCATATCATCTTTACAAATCTATTAGAAATGCTTCGGGCGAGGTCAGGAATGTCATCTAAAATTGATGGTGACAGGGTGAAATTGGGCCTGTTAACAATTTTTCCATGGTCGCAGCCAGCTTTCAGAAAAGCTGCAGCAGTGCCCCGAGAAGCTACCCAGGCACAGAAGTCACCGTGCCCAGCTATAACTTCGTCAAGCTCATCAATTTCACCCTCAATATGTTCGAAGGTCTTTTGTAAATCTTCAGTTGACGGAGTGAATTTCTCGCTGCTAGCCCCAACTGAGTGGAAGATCTTTCTCAGTCGCTCAATACATTTATTGCTAAACTCCAAACATTTGTCTTGAAGGCTTGACAATAATTTTTTCAAATTTGAATTTTGTTGGACTTCGGCTTCAAGTTTTGCATTAAGTTCTTGCTTCTCTTGTTCAAACTGTTCAGATTGGCAGAGAAGCTTCGTATTCAATTCTGCTATTTTAGCTTCGGTTTCTGCCAATAAGCCTTCAGTTGACTGAAGCTCGAAGTCTTTCTTTTCAATAGCAGCTGATTGCTCTTTTATTTTGTTCTCTAAATTTTCAATCATAACCTCGTGTTTTTTGTCTTCCAGATCCTGCTGCATTTTCAAAGCTTTACTCAACAGCATACTCTGCACATAAACAACCTTCGATTAGAAATGTTTTCATTATTAAAAACAATAAAAGTCAAGGGAAAAGTAGTTTACCTTGAAATTGGAATAAAATAAACTACCAACGATATGTTGTCGTCGGTAGCGGCTAATATCTGTTTCTAGCTTCGGAAAACCGATACTCTTTGATAGAGTACCGATAATCTTAGCTCCAGTCTGATCCCGGATACAGCATAATTTTTCATCGTCAATACCTCCGAAGAGGAGTGCTCCTGGTTTATAGCCGTGAGATTTGGCATATTCTTTAAGCTCTTCTATTTCGGTTTTTGACAATTCTTGTCCAACTAAATTTTGAAACATGAAGGTTTTGTCCTCCGAAGTATCGTCAGCTATTTCTTTTCCTTTCCCAGACACTGCGGTCATGGTCTCTTCGGCGGCAGTAGTAGCTTCTTCTGTGGCCATTTCTAGCAGTATTTTGTCGATATGTTCAATCGTAGTTTCCAAGTTCAAATCTTCGGCTGAGGTAGCTTCGGTAGCCGCGATTTCCGAAGGTGCGACTTCAACATTTGATATTTCCTCAGCCACTGGTATTTTCCAAGCTGAAGCTCTCGGTGGTGTCTTGTCAATGACTTCGGTCACTGTGATGATTCTTTGTCTCTTTGTTGTTTTCTTCGTTTTTTCGGGCTCCTTTTCCTTCTGAAAAAATTTCGTCAGTTGAGGCCCTAATGGACTTAGCTTCACAGGCAGGGATTCAGTCATTACCTTCAAAATCTCTTCCACGTCAGTGGCAGAGCGTGATGCGGGAGTCTCTTCTTCGTCAGATACTTTTCGCTTCGGAGATGATACTTTTCTCTTCTTCAGAATATTCTTCCCTTTTGGCGGTTCTTTCTCATCTTCATCTAAAGCTTCGGCTACCCTTCTTTTCCGGCCTTTGACAATTTTATTCAGTTGTTCGTAGTCAGGGTATTCAAAACCCAAGGCGTCTAGCACTCGATTCAGTCTTCGCTTCGGGCGGGTACCGAAGGCTGCAGTCATCAACTGATCTTCTTTTTTGGAGTAATTACCGAGTATCTCATTGCACATTACTTCAATTGTGTCCAGCCACTCTTGGCAAGGCGTTTTAAAGTATTTTTTAAACTTGTAATAGTAAGGTAACCGCACAAGCTCCCCTTTCTTCTTCTCCCCCTCTAGCTTCGGCATTTCCCATTCTTTTAAAGTAGGGAAAACCCTGAAGGCCAAGAACTCTTGAACCAGGTCCCTAGTACTGATATGCTCTGAAATAATTTTAAACTCACCCAGTGCAGCCCAAGTGGGACCTTCTAATGTCATGTGGCATCACGGTCTTGTTTCTCCGAAGATCAATTCAAGAGGGCTTTGTACTAGCTTCTCTTTGTCTTCGTCAACTTTCACATAAAACCACTCTGACTTCCAGCCTGCCGGCCATTTACTTCGGTAGCTAATTACAGGAAACTTTGTAGTTTTCCGATAGGCAAAATTATAGCAACCAAAGTTATCATGTAATCCATCTTTTCTAGCCTTCGTCTGGTAATGTAGTTCATGAACTCGACAAAAGCTGTCGGCAAACGGCTCAACCGCCTGGCTTCGGAGGGCCCAGATATAAACACTAAGCCTAACGATAGCGTTAGGAGTCAGCTGATGAAAGTAGATCCCAAATTCCTTCAATACATCTGCAATAATCCCATGGAGGGGGAATCTCAACCCAGCCTTTAGAAAACTCTTGAAAATGACTATTTCATCCTTCTCTGGCTTCGGGGTGGTCTCTTCCCCCCGAAGCGAAGTAGCTTCTTCTGAATCTCGCTGAAATAACCCGACTTCACCATCTTGGAGAGATCAGCCTTAGAGACAGTCGACTTGCCGAAGTCCAAGTGGCTGGGCTTACTTGGCACGGCAATATGATAATCATCTTCGGGATCAGTTTCTTCAATATTTCCTTCTTCCGTTTCGGCAGCAACTTCGGGGATGGGAACAGTTTGTTCTGTCTCGGCAGTATGGATTCCCTCCGAGGTTACCAGTCTGGATCGTTGCATCGCTTCGGAGATGGGAACAGTCTCCGATTCTTCAGTTTCGCCTCCCTCACGCTCAACTCTAGCGGTAGAGCGCACTCTAGCCATCTAATTCTGAATTTTTTGGAAACTAAATATTTTTTCTTCCGAAGCTTTTTCTTCTGACGAAGTAGGCTTCAAACTAAAGCTTCGTTTGATTCCGAGAGTCAAGCTTCGGCTATCGTTAAAAATTTTGGCAGCAAAACAGTGCAAATAGCAATGAATGCTGTGGTAACTTCACATCTACCCATCTGTTTATATAGTGATGCAGGTAAGGAGGTGAATCGCCAGGATTTTTATACCAGGCGAACAGCTGCTTGCACCCGCTGCAAGGTGGGACCGCTACGCGCTCGGAAACTAAATCGTTTCTCGACAACGAGCTCAGGGAAGGTGTTTTTTAGACCTTCGGCTTCCCGAAGCCTAAGAGACTTTTTTCACGGATCAAGCTCGTTACGAAAAACGATCTAGCACCGCGAAGGGGCTACTGTTGGGATTATGCTTCGTCGCCGAAGGTCTTGAAGGGAGAAACAGCTTCGGCTGAAGCTGTTCGCATGTGATGACCGAAGGTTCCTCTTCATGAAGCTTCGGAATTACAAACCGACTTAAGAGTAGAATGACCTCTTAGTCCATAAATGTTTGAGTCGTTGTTGTAATTCCTTATAAGGGGCATGGTTGTAATTCTTCCCAGGCTATGTCCCGTGCCTATAAATAGTGAACAGTATTCCTTTACTGTTCACGCATTCCTGTAATTGCAATCGCATCATTCGGGAATCAATCTTTGTCAAGACAGAGGTATAATTGTATCCAATGTTGTAATACATTAAATCAATATAGTATGAAAGTAATGTTACTCGTTTATAATTTATTTACCTTTGACACTTCATATTTTATATTACTTTATACGATTTATTATAATTCAATTACGAAGATTCAACCTTCGTAATCGTATCGACTTTTACCTTCGTCCAAAGTTCATTAGTCCTTAAGGGAATAATGTTTCGTTGGACGAAGGGCATTAACATTTAACATTCTATGTTGCCTTGTTCTTAATTCGTAGCAATTGAGAACAAGTCCCCAACATCAATATTTGTAAACAAGCAATTGTAGCCCATGTGGCACAATTGACTAACCGACAGGAGATTATAGCCTAGCGACTCTACTAAAAATACATTAGAAATAGAGTGCTCATTTGTGATGGCTATCTTGCCCAAGCCTTTGACCTTACCTTGGTTCCCATCTCCAAAGATAATCATATCCTGGGAATCCTTGTTCTTGATGTAGGACGGTAGGAGGTGAACATCTTCTTCTCCCCCGTCATGTGGTTTGTGCATCCGCTGTCGATAATCCAGCTTGAGCCCCCGGATGCATAAACCTGTAAGACAATTTACGCTTGGGTTTTAGGTACCCAACTCTTGTTGGGTCCTACAAGGTTAGTTACAATATCTTTTGGTACCCAAATGCAAGCCTTATCTCCTTTGCATTTGGGTCCCAATTTTTTAGCAACAACTTTTCATTTTTACATGAAAGTACAAACTTAGTGTTGCAAGCATGAAAGAAAGTAGTAGGTTTATTACACATTTTACTAGGAGCATGATCCACAAAATTTCTCCTAGGCCTACCATTAAACTTAGAACTTGAAGCAATCATAGCATGAGAATCAAAAGCATTATAACTCCTATAATGAGAATTTCTAGAAAATTTTCTATCATTATACATGAAAGCATGATTCTTTTGATTACTACTAGCCATAGGGGCCTTCCCTTTCTCCTTGTTGGGAATGGGAGTCCTTTGGCTTGTTAAGTTCTTGGCTTCCTTTCGAAAGCCAAGCCCATCCTTAATTGAGGGATGTCTACCAATGGTGTAGGCATCCCTAGCAAATTTTAACTTATCAAAGTCATTTTTGCAAGTCTTAAGTTGGGCGTTAAGACTTGCCACTTCACCATTTAATTTTGAAATAGAAGTAAGATGTTCAACACATGCATCAACATCAAAATCCTTACACCTATTACAAATGACAACATGCTCTACACAAGAACTAGATTTATTAACTACTTCTAGCTTAGCATTTAAATCATCATTAACACTCTTTAAGCTAGACATAGTTTCATGACAAGCAGACAATTCAGAAGAAAGCATTTCATTCCTTTTAACCTCTAAAGCAAGAGATTTTTGCACACTAACAAACTTATCATGCTCTTCATACAATGTATCTTCTTGCTTCTCTAACAATCTATTTTTTTTCATTCAAAGCATCTATTAACTCATTGATTTTATCTACTTTTCCTCTATCTAAACCCTTAAATAATTCCGTATAATCTACTTCATCATCACTAGAATCATCATCGCTTGAAGTAGTATACTTGGGGGTTTCTCGAGCACTTACCTTTTTCTCCTTTGCCATGAGGCAAGTGTGGCACTCGTTGGGGAAGAGTGTCGATTTGTTGAAGGCTGAGGCAGCGAGTCCTTCGTCGTCGGAGTCGGAAGAAGAGCAGTCCGAATCCCATTCTTTGCTAAGGTGCGCCTCGCCTTTCGCCTTCTTGTAGCTTTTCTTCTTCTCCTTCTTCCCATGTCTTTCTTCCCCCTGGTCATTTTCATTATCGGGACATTGAGCAATAAAATGACCTGTCTTACCACATTTGAAGCAGGAGCGCTTTCCCTTTGCTTTATTCTTGTTGGGGTACTCCTTGCGTCCCTTTAATGCGGTCTTGAAGCGCTTGATGATGATAGCCATCTCATCTTCGTTTAGCTCGGTCGCCTCAACTTGTGCCACCTTGCTTGGTAGCGCCTCTCTGCTGCTTGTCGCTTTTAGAGCGACGGGTTGAGGCTCGTAGACGTGCATTGGGCCATTCAATGCATCATCAACATGTCTTGCTTCCTTGACCATCATACGCCCGCTCACAAACTTTTCGAGTATCTACTCAGGCGTCATCTTTGTGTACCTAGAATTTTCACGGATGAGGTTCACAAAATGAGGGTCAATAATAGTGAAAGACCTAAGCATAAGTCGGACGACGTCGTGGTTCGTCCATCTCGTGCTTCCATAGCTCCTGATCTTGTTGACCAGGGTCTTGAGCCTGTTGTACGTTTGCGTTGGCTCCTCTCCCCTGATCATGGAAAACCTTCCTAGCTCGCCTTCCACCAACTCCATTTTGGTGATCATGGTGGCGTCGTTCCCCATGCGATATCTTGAGGGTGTCCCATATTTGCTTGGTGTTGTCCAAGCCGCTCACCTTGTTTTACTCGTCCCTGCACAAGGATGCTAGCAAAACAGTGGTAGCTTGTGCATTCTTATGGATTTGCTCATTGATAAACACAGGGTTATCGGTACTGTCGAATTGCATTCCATTCTCAACTATCTCCCAAATACAAGGATGGAGAGAGAAAAGGTGACTGCGCATTTTGTGACTCTAAAAAGCGTAGTGCTCTCCATCAAAGTGTGGAGGTTTACCAAGAGGAATAGAAAGCAAATGGGCATTGGAATTGTACGGAATACGAGAATAATCAAATGAAAAATTTGAGTTAACCGGTTTCTTTTTCTCGTCGTAGTCGTCGTCTCTTGGGGAAGAAGAAGACTCGTCGCTGTCGTAGTAGACGATCTTCTTGATGCGCCTCTTCTTCTTCCCATCCTTCTTCTTATGACTCGAGCCAGAGTTAGTGGGCTTGTCGTCCCTTGGCTCGTTGAAGATGGACTCCTTCTCTTTATCATTGACCACCATCCCCTTTCCCTTAGGATCCATCTCTTCGGACGATTAGTCCCTTTCGTGAAGAGAACGGCTCCGATACCAATTGAGAGCACCTAGAGGGGGGGGGGGGTGAATAGGTGATCCTGTAAAATTCAACAACTAATAGCCACAAAACTTGGTTATAAAGATGTTAGTGCTCAAAAGAACCAAGTGGTTATAGAGGAGCTCTTGCGAATCACAAAGAAAGACAACACAAGAGACACAGTGATTTATCCCGTGGTTCGGCCAAGTATAACACTTGCCTACTTCCACGTTGTGGCGTCCCAATGGACGAGGGTTGCACTCAACCCCTTTCAAGTGATCCAATGATCAACTTGAATACCACGACTTTTCTTCGCTTATATCTTTTCCCGTTTGTGAGGAATCTCCACAAGTTGGAGCCTCTCGCCCTTACAACAAAGATCACAATGTAAACACAAGAGTAAGGTTCGGAGCAACACACACAAATCCGCAGCACAACACACGCACACAAGCCAAGACTTGAGCTCAAATGAATCACAGAGAGTTCACAGCAAGAACAGAGCTCAAATCACTAACACGATCGATCAAGTGCGTGAAGACGGAGTGTGGAGACTTAGAATTGCTTAGTGAATGCTTGGGTGACCTCTCCATGTGCCTAGGGGCCCCTTTTATAGCCCCAAGGCAGCTAGGAGACATTGGAGGCCAACAAGGAAGGCAATTCTTGCCTTCTGTCGGGTGGCGCACCGGACAGTCCGGTGCACCACCGGACAGGCACTGTTCATGTCTGGTGCGCGATCTCCTTCCTATTCTGGCACACCCGACCATTGCAACTCCGGGCTAATTGGCACACCGGACAGTCCGGTGCCCCCAGCCGGCCGTTGGCGCGGGCCACGCGTCGCCCGCGGATTGCGCGGCCGACCGTTGCGCTGGCGGCCGTTGGCTCATCGGACAGTCCGGTGCACCACCAGACAGTCCGGTGAATTATAGCCGTACGCTGCCAAGTTTTCCCAAGTTCGGCCAGTTCGCCGGAAGCCAGCCTGGCGCACCGGACACTGTCCGGTGCACCACCGGACAGTCTGGTGTGCCAGACCGAGCTGAGTCTTGGCTGCTCCAGCCAAGTCCTTTTCTTCTTCTCTTTTCTCTGATTCTAGCACTTAGACAAAAATATTAGTACACAAAAACCAATATACTAAGTCTAGAACCATACCTTTGCCTTGATTATCACTTCTCTCTTTATTTAGCACATGAGAGCTTATTTAAATG
This sequence comes from Zea luxurians, assembly GCA_029449295.1. Taxonomy (NCBI): domain Eukaryota; kingdom Viridiplantae; phylum Streptophyta; class Magnoliopsida; order Poales; family Poaceae; genus Zea; species Zea luxurians. Next base: position 47,253,050 of record JAOPSE010000023.1, read on the forward strand.
TGTTGGGCACTTAATCACCAAAACATAACAGAAATTGCCCAAAGGCACATTTCCCTTTCAGCGACGCATCAGGGCAACTTAGGTTAATGCCTGACACTTTGACAACATCAACACCAATAGTCCTATGTCAATCAGATTTGACTTACAAGATGACACAACTATCGTCTCGCATGTGATTGGACTCGGAAATTCTTTCGACTCCAGCAACTATGCGGACTCGGACTTAGACCTTAGGTTCCCAAGAAATTGGTTTTTGTTCATGGTCGATGATGGGCATGAAGACCTTCCTCCCTCTAGGGACGAAGGGGATTCAGAAGCAAGAAGACGTCAAACTCAAGAGGATCTATGCTGGAGTGGTCAGGAAGTCCATGACCAAATCAAGATGTGTTAAGTAATGGGAAACCTGTTTACACCACTCCAGTGCAAAACCTCATTACAACAAAATTCTTTCTGGATGGGATCACCCCCTTCTATCACAAGACAACCCCTAGGATCTTGAGAGCCTCAAAAATATTTAGATCATAATGACCTATGTTGCGTTGTGCGCGGGAGCCAACGCGACCCAGGCTGATTAGGGATGGTCTAAGTCAATGCCAGAGAACCCTGACATAGGACATGCGAAAGACACGCAGAGCCGTAGATGCGAGAACCCAACTCGTCATGACCAAGAAGGGACTCAGCCTCCCTCTTCGTGAACCCACCGAGTCAAATACTCTCCATGCGAAGGGAGACACCGCATTGGGCTGGACCAACGCCTCGTTAGGGATGTCCCTAGGCATCTATGCAACAATTGTGATGGATATGATGTGGATGACTCATGCTACGAGATCCCACCCCATATTTGGTACGCTTGTTAATTCTATGATTAAAACGTTTGTAGGGCCTTTGAGTCGGGTTTGTTGGCACAAAATTTTCAAACCAACTATGACCAATGTGTATGGCGGTCCCCTCAAATTGGCTTGATATGTACTAGCTCTCTATCATAGCTACACGAGGAGATACCATGGTTATGACAAACTACTTGCCCATGTGCCTTGGGGCCAACATTCGCAAATGATTATTCAGCCTTCTAGCAAACTCCATCGATTCTTGGGAGGAACTTAAACACGTTATTATTACTAATGTTGGTATGATTTGTGAACAAGGAAAGACACAATATGATCTTGAATATATTGTACAGAAAGAGGATGAAAGCCTCAAATATACATGAAGCGATGACGGGATATCAAGGATGACATGTCTCATATCACTGAAGAACCAACAATTTATGTCTTCCATAAGGGCCTCAGGAACACAGATCTTTCCAAGAAGTTGATCCGCAAGGCACCAACAACTCTGTCTACCCTATTTCAGGTGGCCAACAAGTACACTATGAGTAAAGAAGTAATGCGACACATGACCTCTTTAGTAAAGGAAAAAAAAGGAAAACCAAGCAGAAGCCAGAACTGGGCATGAGCTAGAAACACCATTTTGATTGTCGGGTCAACGTGGTCGAACACGGGTCTCTATTGCGCCAAAACAATGCACCACCTCTCCAGGTGGACTACAATGCTAGGTAAAAATCTATCGTGGATGGACCCTGTATTTATCACCATGTTGCTCATTTTAAGGATGACTATTGCTTTGGGTATTCGTTGGGTCCAAATTCTAGGTGATTCACTATCTGTGATTAACCAAATCAACAAATGGTGGACTTGCAGCAATGACAAAATGATAAAATATCGCCAAAATATTTAAAAACTTGAGGAAAATTCGATGGAATTGAATTGTCGCATGTCTTATGAGCAAAGAATGAGGAGGCATACATCTTGGCAAAATTTGGATCCACGAGATTTCCTATGCCCCTAAGAGTCTTTTTGGGGAAAAAATTATATTCCATGACCATTAATAAGAATGTGGGATCCCCTTTTACTAAGTTGTCTAAGGAACTATGCCAGGAGGCTTTCAATAGGTTGACACTCGAGGTGATGGTCATAGAGGCGGATTGATGGGTGCCATTCATTAGATATCTCCTAGACAGAATCCTCTTTGAAGACAAATCACAAGCCATCCAAGACAATGAAAGTCCGAAGCTTATGTGCTATCCAACAACGTGTTGTATGAAAAATCACTTCAGGAATTTGGATGAGGTGTGTTCCCATTGAGGAGGGAAGACTCCTACTCGATGATATCCACTCCGGTATATGTGGAAACCATGCGGGAGCCAAATCGTTGGTCGGAAAGGCTTATCGTCAAGGATTCTTTTGGTCGACCGCTATAACCAATGCCTAACAACTTGTGCACTCATACGAAGCCTGTCAATTCTTCCTCATATCCCGGTTGCGTAACTCCAGACTATCCTAGTCACCTAGTTGTTCTCTACCTAGTGTTTGGACATTGTGGGACCTTTCAAACCAGCAAAGGGTGGGGTTGCATATCTTTTTGTAGCTATTGATAAGTTCACCAAATGGATTGGAGTGAAACCCATGGCAAAAATCACATCGGCCAGAGCAGTTAATTCATGTAGGAGATCTTTTATCATTTCGGTGTCCCAAGATCTCTCATAACTGACCTTGGAAGACAATTTACCTCCTAGGGTTTCATGGATTTCTATGCAAAAATTGGGGCTATAATAAACTTTGCGTCAGTTGCACATCTCCAAAGTAAAGGCCTAGTAGAAAGAGCAAACTATCTTATACTTAAGGGTTTGAATCCAAGGATATTCGATCATCTACATCCATGCTAGAAGATGGGTTAAAAAATTTCCCGCAAAACTTTGGGGCTCCAAGATCACCGAGTTCTGCTATGGGATAGACCCCATTTTCCTTAGTGTATGGGTCTATGGCCATGCTGCCATCTGAGATAGAGCACCCTTCATTCTGGGTTCTCAATTTCACAGAAGATCGATCTCGAGAAGGCCGAGTTACTGACCTTGATAAACTTAAAGAGGCTAGAGACACAGTGACCTTACAGTTGGCCAAGTACCAGTAGGCCATGAGAAATATCATGCAAGGCACATTCTAGATCAAAGTTTTACTGTGGGTGACTTGCTGTTATGAAAGATCAAGAGTGTGAAGGACAAGCACATGTTGTCACATCTCTAAGAGGGCCCTTATATCATCTCGAATCTACTTTGGTTGGGCACTTATTGACTTCAGCAGGAGGACAACACCATCATCTCAAATCCCTAGAACATCAAACAACTACATGATTTTTATGTGTAACTTTTTTATGCACTAATAGTACTCTCAAACATCTCGACTTTTGTATCACGATCGATATGTTGTCATCCTACTATTTTGTTCCATTACATTTTTATAGAGTTTTCAAAATATTCTATCAGTTACTAATCACTTCTTAAAATTTTTAAATGACATAATATGGCTTAGCCCCTGACTCTTCTTGATCCGATCATCAGACGCTGGCCCTGCTGTTAGAAATACCTGGACGATCTGGTTTAGGAAGGGTTGGGATCCCTTGGGGGAAGGACTGTAGTACCACCTACATAGCTCTACTACCATTTTGTGCTAATTCCCAAAGGAACCTCCCCCTATTTCATCACACTTTGATAATCACTGTAAGGGTTTTGAGAGGATTGGATCACCCCTATTACAACAATAGATGGACATGAATCTAGGCGGAGTAGGGCTCTCTCCAAAGAAGTCGACAAGTATCACCAATACAATTTTGCTTGCCGCATGTAACACATCCATGGGATAGATAGAAAAAGCCCCTCTCAGTTTGGTTCACCGACAGGACAATAGAAAGACCCTTCCGAGTAGAGCTGGGCGTTCGGGTTTACCCGGTATTTCGGGTCGGGTTTTCGGGTTTTTTATATTTCGGGTTTTAAACATCTAAACCCGAACTCGTACCCGTAATGTCGGGTACCCGTAATTTTGGGTACCCGTACTTTCGGGTACGGGTTCGGGTAATAACAAAATACCCATAGTCAATATTCCAGTGAAACAATAATAGAGAGCATATAGACTATAGAGTACACAGACACAGTACACATTATTTAAAAATTAAAACAGTTAAACAATATTTCAGTCACAGATTATTTAAAAATTAAAACAGTGAAAAAGTGCACAACGGCTGAACGGCATCAGGCATCAGGCATCAGGCGTAGTGGCACTAGCTCAGGCTTCAGGCTTCACCGCTTCAGGCATCAGGCATCATGCGGCATGCGCAGACGCGCAGTGGCACTAGCTCAGGCACTAGCTCAGGCACAACGCACAAGTGCACAACGGCACAAGCACAACAGTCAACAGAGAACAGACAACAGGCGGTCAGGCACAGTGGCGCACAAGGCTGGCACAGGCAGTAACCACCGCACAACAGAATCAGGTGATTTCAGACAGCACCAATTCTGTTAGTCTGTTGGGCCGTGACCGTGAGAACTGAGGGGTGATGGCGCTGCCAGCAGACTTCGGGTAGTATGGTACTTCGGGTACCGTAGGATAATACCCGATTAGGCCCGAATTTAATTCGGGTATTTAGTTTTGTTACCCGCAAATGCTATTCGGGTAACGAGTTTTGGGCTATACGGGTACGGGTTCGGGTATTTTAGGTACAGGGCTTCGGGCTCGGGTTTTATGCCCAGTGCTACTTCCGAGGGCAAATGGAAACCCCCTTTTGGGGGCAAACAACAAGATCCTTTTCAAAGGTATGAAATTACTGAGTCTCAAGATTCGGTCCCCAAACATAAATTCCCTTCTAAGGGTATAATAATTGCTAAATTTAAGGATTTTATAAGGAAAGAACCTTCCAAGGGCACATAGCAAATCCCTCTCGAGGAAACAAAATTGTTGAGTCTCGGGACTGAGCCTCTACACAACAAGGTCCCTTCAGGGGTAGTAGACTGTGAACCTACAATTCAGTTTGTGGTATTGTTTTAAGGAAATAACCCTTAATTTTCGGGTTTGTTCGAGCATACTCTTGATAGTTTTGTATAAGTTTCCCTAGAAGCATCAGTATGCTAATTCCTTACTGAGTCATAAGACTCGGTGGCTAGGTTTTAGTCCACACAATCCAGCTAACTAAGAAAGTGACTCAAAATTCTTCTTCAAAGTCCCACTCACCTGAGCTGATAGCTTAGATAAGTTAGACTCAGGGTCTACATCCGTAATATGTACTAGAGGTGCATACTTATTACTTGTGAATAAGGAATTAAAGATTTTCCATTATGATACTAAATTCCAAGAAAAGCAACAAAGTTTGACTTACTTGAGTAGACAACTCTACCATGTCAGACTTAGGGGCTACTATAAAGGGTATACATCAGGGGTACTAGAAAGGCATTTATAGAGGATACATTGACTCTTGGGCCCAACTCAGACATAGGACTCGAGCTCGAACCACAAAAGGACTCAGCCCACATGATAGTATGAGATCTACACGTCAGAACAAATGTGGAAGGTGTGGATCCTATCCTCATAACAGGGCATGATCCAATGTACAAGAAACTAATGTATAAGGATATAAGTAGATCTTATAGTTTACCGGAAGAGTTGTTTTTCTATTTCCATATCTTTTTCCATCTGGTACTTTATTGGATGGTTTCCTTGTAACCGCCCCTCCATCTATAAAAGGAGGATGAGGCGCCCCAAGAGGACAGGATCATAAGCAATCACCACCACATACTTGACGTAGGATATTATCTCAAACCAAGAGCCTGAACTAGTCTAAACCGTGGCGTCTTTGTGCATTTACCTCCAGTTCTTTGCTCCCACAAACACCTCCATAGAAATTCACTATTGAAAAATCCTCAACATTAATTTTCCAGTTCTACTTTGTTTTCCATAATATTGTAGTGACTTAATGTTTTAGTTGTGTTAAAATGACTAAAATATTGTTTTCGCTCTTCTCAATTATTTTATAAAATACAAAAGTATAAACCATTATTGAATAAAAAATAAAATGGCTAAGAATATAATGAAACAACATAAATTTAATTGGAAAACTAAAGGACAATTAACAACACCGAGTAAAATGCAATGTCTAAAAAAGCCTTCAATGCATGAATGACTTAGATACAACTGTAAAAATATCTTAGAAAACGTGAGTAAGAAAGAATGGCTTAGATTTAACTCTACAATAGCAGGAATGACTTAGATACAAACAAAATGTCTTAAACACTATGAGTTGGAAGGAATGAGTAAGATGTAACATGGAATTGGCATGAATGATAGAAAAATTGGAAGAATTTAATCTTTAAATTCTACTTTGTTTCAACCTGTTAGATGGTGAGGACCCAAAAATCGTGTCACGTTGATGTATAGTTGTTTCAACTCCATGATTGGATATGGGTGGCGTATCGTTGGATCCATAAATAGCGTTCATATATATATATACCTAAATGTTAATCAACACCCAGGGTGATGGGACATAAGATCCATCATCTGAACAAAAGGTCCAATAGGATCAGCCCACAAGAGACCAACCGGATTAGGACATTAAGTATACCAGGGAATAAAGCACACCAGTCGATCAGGTCTGCGCGCAATTAACAGGCCTAATTTGCCTACTGTTACCACTCGCATTGTGCACCAACAAATATTTAGGCATTCAAGATTTACTTCTATGTACAGTAGGAACAAATATTCAGCCATTCAAGGTTTACTTTAGCCATTCTTCATTTTAAAAATTTTACATGGAAAATATATTTAGCAATTTAATCCAAGCTTTACTTCAACCATCTAGGGATAAACATTTAGTCATTCAAGGTTTACTTCGACCATTCAAGGATTACTTCTGTCATTCAAGGTTCACTTTAGTGTATAATAGAAACAAATATTCAGTTTCCCAAGGTTTACTTCAGCCATTCATCATTATTGAAATTTTACAAGGAAGAAACATTCAACAATTCGAGTTTTATTCAACTATTCAGGAATACATATTCAGTAATTTAAGGTGATGAGTCGAGAATGGGAGACATATGTTTTTGCGGATGAATGGAGGTGCGACGATGAGGAATTGTAGACGTTGGTGTGGTGAGGGCCGATGCGGTGGTGGATTGGATGATATCTTAGCAGACTTTGGCTAATTGTAGGCGGTGGGGGAGTGTGTTGCGCGAGTGGCGACGTGGGGGAACTTAGTTTGGGTGGGTGGCTTACATGCAAGGGGTGGTTCGGTAGGATGGTGTACATGGTTTGGTGGAATTTAATTAGACCAGGGCTAGTTTGGATAATGAGTGACAAATAGTGCCATCATGTGTATATAGACATTATATAAATAGGAAGAGGATATTGGGAGCCAAGGGCTTCCAATAGTTACAAGAAGCCCTAGTCGGTTCCTCTCCAACCACTCCCACGTCCCATGCACAGATCATGCCATAAATCAAGTGATCTGTTTTTTATGGCGTTTATTGGCGATTTGTTTTTATGCCAGTTATGGATACACCACAAATCATGGATCTCGTTGTGTGCGCGAAAAATATGGTATGCAGTGAGGGATGTCCAATGCCCATATCACACCATAAATCATAGTATCTGCTTTATGATGTTTATTATGGGATATGTTTTTATGTCAGTTACAAACGCGATATAAATCATGGAATCCCACTGTGCGCGTGAAAAATATGGTACGTGGTGAGAGACATGGGTTCCAGGCACAGTGGTTATTGTGGGCGCACAACCACGTTTGAGCGTAAAATCCTCAAGTTTGAGCGTCAATAGAGCCATATATATCGTAAATGTTGTTACAATGGTCAATTAACATGATGTCATATAGGACCCCACATAATAAATGTGCGTGAATCAAGGTGGTTACCAAAAATATTGAGCCCGTGTGAGAGATGTGGATATCTCTGGGATGTGGTATTCATGATCGTAAAATTCTCAAGTTTGAGCGTAAATAGTGTAGATATAGGGCGTAAATGCTGTTATAGGAAACTTCGGTCGGCTCCTCCTACACCGCACATATGTCCCATGCCTAGATCACACCATAATTCATGGGATTTGTTTATATGGTGTTTATTGGAGGATTTGTTTTTATGGAGATTACGAACACGCCATAAATCATGGAATCCCATTGTGCGCGCGGAAAATATGGTATGCGGTGAGAGAAGTGGGTTCCGGGCGCAATGATTACTATGGGCGCACGACTAGGTTTGAGCATAAAATCCTCGAGTTTGAGCATAAATAGTGTTAGTTATAGTGTAAATGTTGTTAAAATGGTCAATGCAATATCACGTATGGCCCTAGGGCTAGACAAAATACTCGTGGCTCATGAGCTCGCTCGACTTGACTCGTTTCAGTTTTTTCACGAGCTAAGCTAGCATCTCAACTCGGTTTGTTAACGAGCTAGCAGAGTCAAAATCGAGCGAGCTCATTATCTCAAACGAGCAACCATTTGGTAGCAAAATAAAGCCTACACTTGTGTTGGATGAAGTAATAAGTGATGAACTGCATTAATTTGGTGTTGAATTGGCATGGTATATGAAATTATGAGTATCATTACTCTTTTCTAGTGTTAAATTGGTCTAGAATTAACTAGTAATTGAGTATATCATTGTATATATGTGTATATTATTTTTTTGTTGTAGCTCGCGAACTATATTGTTGATCTCTGGCTTGGTTCCTTAACAAGCCGAGCCGAGCAAGCTCGCTACCTTATCGAGCTAGCTCGAACTCAACTGAGCTGAGCCGAGTTGGCTCGATATCCAACCTATATATGACTCACACGTAACTGATGTGTGCGAATCTAGGTGGTCACCGTAAATATTGAGCCTATGTGAGAGATGTGGATATCTCTGAGACGTGGTATTCATGATCGTAAAATCTTCAAGTTTGAGTGTAAATAGTATCAGATATAGTGTAAATGTTGTTACATTTGTCAACACGATGTCACGCTGGGGTCTCCTCGTTGAAATCGGCTGCCCCGGTAACCATTGGACACCTCTTTGTCCGATTCTTTGAGCCACATCGCTCGGTCCGGTCGTCGTAGGTTGCCTCCTCGCTGGATCGATCCACCACCTCCTCATCAAGTCACCGGAGGATCGATCGTTGCAGGATGTCTGCCTCACTTCAACGGCCTGCCACCTCCTCGTCGAGCCACCGTGGGCGACTGGCTGTAGTAGCACCGTGACAGAGGTGGTGCGGGTGTTCGGTGACAAGGGCGGCGACGACTGGTGACTTTTCATTAGCGACCGTGCAGATGTCGGGCGCCTTCTCCGTGACTTCGTCCACCATGTAGGCGCAACTGCTATGTCTGGTAGCGACCGTGGCAGCAGGCTACAACCAGCAGCCAGCGTGCATCGCTGTCGGGTCGGCGGCGGCGGGTGACACCCATATGGAGGTGAGCAGGCGAGACAACGACTAGGGTTGAGGGCAAATGGCGATGTCCTAGGTAGATAGGCATGTTTTATTGACATCCTGGGGCCTCGGTTCACCCCTTCTTGAGTTGGCGGTGCTAAACGAGAAGGCATAATAGACCATAGCTTTCTCTAGTTATTGAAAGCTCAAAACTCATAATATACAATATATATAGACACACATACCACATACGGGACACGTGTGTGTCCCCTTCACTCTAAATTTAATTATAATTTATTTTACTTTTGTATCTATTATAGTTTTTCTTAGTTTGATCATTATATATATATATATATGTATTATAGTCCCTAAAGTATTAAATAAATACACTATCAAAACATACTGATGTTATATAGAGATTGAAAGTCGCCTAGACGGGGGTGAATAGGTAAATCTGAAATTTACAAAGTTTAAGCACAACTACAAGCCGGGGTTAGCGTTAGAATTAAAGTCGAGTCCAAAAGAGAGGGCGAAAACAAATCACAAGCGAATAAGAGCGGATGACATGGTGATTTGTTTTACCGAGGTTCGGTTCTTGCAAACCTACTCCCCGTTGAGGTGGTCACAAAGACCGGGTCTCTTTCAACCCTTTCCCTCTCTCAAACGGTCACCTAGACCGAGTGAGCTTCTCTTCTCAATCAATCGGGACACTAAGTCCCCACAAGGACAACCACACAATTGGTGTCTCTTGCCTTGATTACAATTGAGTATGGAACAAGAAAGAAGGAAGAAGAAAAGTGATCCAAGCGCAAGAGCTCAAAGGAACACAAAAGTCTCTCTCTCTAGTCACTAATTTGTTTGGAGTGATTCCGGACTTGGGAGAGGATTTGATCTCTTTGTTTGTGCCTTGGAATGAAGTCTAGAGCTCTTGTATGAGGTTTGATGACTGAAAACTTGGATACATTAAAGTGTGATGGTTGGGGGGTATTTATAGCCCCAACCACCAATTTGGCCGTTGGTGAAGGCTTTTGTCGTATGGCGCACCGGACAGTCCGGTGCGCCACCGAACATTGTCCGGTGCGCCAGCCACGTCACCAGGTCGTTGGGTTCCGATCGTTGGAGCTTCTGACAACTGGGCCACCGGACAGTCCGGTGGTGCACCGGACAGGTCCTGTTCACTGTCCGGTGCGCCTTCTGGCGCCTGCTCTGACTTCTGCGCGCGCAGTTGCACTGTTCACTGTTCACTATAGCGTTGTAGACGACCGTTGGCGCGGACGACCGTTGCTCCGCTTGGCACACCGGACAATCCGGTGCTACACCGGACAGTTCGGTGAATTATAGCGGAGCAGCCTCCCTAAATTCCCGAAGGTGGCAATTTCGGAGTGGAACTCCTTGGTGGACCAGACACTGTCCGGTGGTGCACTAGACACTGCCCGGTGGTGCATTGGACACTGTCCGGTGGCACACCGGACAGTCTAGTGCACCAGACCAGGGCTGCCTTTGGGTTGTCTTTTGCTCTTTTTATTTGAACCCTTTCTTGGACTTTTTATTGGTTTGTGTTGAATCTTTGGCACCTGTAAAACTTATAATCTAGAGCAAACTAGTTAGTCTAATTATTTGTGTTGAGCAATTCAACCACCAAAATCAATTTAGGAAAAGGTGTAAGCCTATTTCCCTTTCAATCTCCCCCTTTTTGGTGATTGATGCCAACACAAACCAAAGCAAATATAAAAGTGCAGAATTGACCTAGTTTGCATAAGGTAAGTGCAAAGGTTGCTTGGAATGAAACCAATACTTATTTCTACTAGATATGCATGGATGGATTTCTTCTTATATAAAATTTTGGACCACGCTTGCACCACATGTTTTGTTTTGCAAAGGTTTTGGAAATTCTTTTCAAAGTCTTTTGCAAATAGTCAAAGGTATAAGAATAAGATTTTTAGAAGCATTTTCAAGATTTGAAATTTTCTCCCCTTGTTTCAAATGCTTTTCCTTTGACTAAGCAAAACTCCCCCTCAAAGAAATTCTCCTCTTAGTATAATACCCTAAAAACCAAACCATGTTTATAATCCTAATATGGTGTGTCCTACTGATGATCGGAGACCGTAGATGCATAGATATCGTCGAGACGATTCCGATCGACTACTAGTTTGCCTTGTTTGGAGTCTGAATGAGTTTTTTCATGTGCCGGTCGATCTGAGCCATTGGATATTAGGATTGAGGGAGTTTTCTTCTATTTATACCTCCCTAACCCTAGCAGCCACGTCCTCCCACCCTAGCAGCCATCCCCTTTTGTGCCTTGCCCAAGAGAAGAAAGGAAGAACAAGGGAGAGAAGAGAGGGAAGATTAGGGCACACAGTCGCCTGTCGTCGTCATCGTTCCTCTTCAAGAATTGGTTGGATTTCCTTTCCTCTCTCCATTGTCCCCACTTGATGGATGTTTTACCTTGTTTTGGATGAGTTTTAGGCCCTGCAATTAGCCCTTTATGTTGGATTAGATGGGAGATTAGATTTTTGATCTCGAAATTAGTCTCTGCAGAATAACAGATTCGATAGTTTTTGTTCATGCCAGTTTTCCGTGGTCTTAGAGGCCTCAAAAAAATAAAAAGTATATTTATGAGTTGTAGACAATTTAGATATCTTTCCGCGGCCGCGAAGAACACCTCAATCGGACATCAGATCAGAAAGTTATTGTAGTTTTATTATAGCAGTTTTTCAGTCTCATAATTCTGTGCAGAATCTATTCTATTAAGATTTAGGCAATTTTATCAACAAAATTCAACCTTGGGTTTGTAAGAAAAGTTGTAGATAATTTCATAAGCTTTCCAGATTGTTAAAGAGTGTATTCATATGAATTATGAAACTCTAGTTATGTTTGTTTTACGGTGGCTATTTCTGTTGGCCTGACAGAAATGAGCGGGTCTGTTCACTGGTAGGTTTCATCAAGTAAATGGCCGAATTGGCTCTCCCAGCTATGGAGACTTTTGTAGAGAGATAAAAGTTCTTACTTCCAGCAGAATTTCATGATTTTTGGTTGAGTAGTTTGTGAGATATCGAATTTTTAAAGTTAACTATGCGGCTGTCTAAAACAGATTCAGTCAGTTATCTTGTAATATGTTTTAGACTTATAGATGGCAGAATTTAATTATCTATTGAATACCGAAGTTGTAGAGTATTTTGTGTAGATACTTCTAGAGTATTTGTTTGATATCACCACTGTTATAATTTTAAAGATACAAAATTAACAAACAGCGCTGCTGCTGTTTGACATGTGGTTCACGGTGGGAGTCTTTTCACTAGGTCTTGGTTTCAAGCGTAGGAACGATTTATTGATTGTTGGCAATTGTTTATGAAATATTTGTACTAAGTTTTATGCCCCGCAACAGGTGTTTATGCTCCGGATCATGCTTAGTACATTTTCTTCTTCGATGAAGGCAAGTGAATGTAGCGGTGGTTGCTACCGTTTTGACTTGTTGTTTCATCGCCTACACTCTAATATTCAGAATCATCGAATTCTTTCATAATTGAACTCTATGGGATGCTTTACTTGATTGTATTATATTGATGCTTAATCATATATTGATGATGATGATGATTCGAGTATGACCCACGAGATTAATTCACACTCCTGAAGGTGAATGAAGTATTATTTGAGGTTTGTATTGTATCTGAAGGTAAACGAAGTATTGTTTGAGGTTTGTATTGTATTTGAAGGAAGTGAAGTATATTGATAAATGCAGCATGCCACATACATTGCATGATTCACTTGCATCTGAAGTTTTGTCGTGACCTATGGTCCGACCGTACCGGTACAACTTAGCATCGTACGTTGCCCGAGGAGGGGTACGATGCGGCTTCATACCCTTAGAGGTATGAAGGCAGAGGACATATGCATTGCATTCATATGCATTCATTGAAGTGATATTTGCAGATGGTGTGGTTTTATACTCTAAGAGATATGAAGGCAGAGGACTTACACATTGCATTCCTATGCATACATTGAAGTGATATTTGCAGGTATTGTTGACGCAGGGAAGTGTTATACAACCTATTGTGGTCGTTCGAGGAAATGAGATGGCATTGGTTATTTTGGGACTATTGAGTTCTATATCTACAAGTATTTCTGATCTCAATTGTGATCCCTTTTAAAATGTTGATTAATTCAATTCTTTTGGTTTAAATATCTCGTCAAAATATTTTACTTGCTGAGATGTTTCATCTCACTCTTGCATTACTCAATGCAGGTACTTAATTCATGTTGGGAATGAGGGAAGTAGCAGCACGTCCACCTTCACTCTCATAATAACGCTGCCCAGGCACAACCATGATTTAATTAGAAACTTCTTGTCAAGGATGTTTGTTTTTAACTAGTCGTGCACACTATTTAATTCAGTTTATGTCGTTATGGTTATCTTCCCATTGCTAGCAGATTATTAATGTCTAGTATGTTTTCTTATCATGATATCTGTTTATACTCTATTGCTTCCACATTTATGCAAATTTCCAAAGGAGATGCTGTCGAAATTTTATATATGAATGTTAGTTGTGTAGTTTAGTAGCATTTCAGGGTGTTTGTGGATCCTGGGGTGTTACAGTTGGTATCAAAGCATAGGCTTTAGATTCTTGGCAATTTGAAGATAAATTTGACACACTTGCACATATAGGAAGGTTGTGGGTTCAAATATCTTTGATATATGTTAATGTCTTTGAAGTGCAGATGAAATAATTTCACCCTCCCTAATCCTTTACGGTGATGTGGTAAGTTGTTTATGACTTAATGCCTGATATAATTCATTTCTAAATTTTGATATTGTTTATTAATAAGATTGATATCACTGTTCTTTTGTGAGATTGAAGTCGTTATTATGCTTGTGATATACGTGTATGCCTATGTTGTTTTCAACGTGTTTTTCATGGTTGAGTTTTATTACAATAATATTGTTATATATGTTTGATCGAGGATGTTTCCAAGAGGAGTGTGAATTGCATGTTTTGGGTTACAAGGTAACCATCGATTTGGATTTAAGTTGTTGAGCGGTTGGTGGATAGCTCCAACTATCTTTGCAAGGAATGATTGTTTATGCCGAGAAACCAGTTCTGAAAGAAATGAATATTGATACTTTTATATGGATTTTGGGGGGAAAGTCTTTACATAGCTAGCCAGAGTGGATTACATGTCTCCCTTCTATCTTGTGTTTTAGTAGCCACAAAGCCTAGATGTGGTTTAAAGTGGTTGCATGTTAGTTATGCTAATTGTAGAATAAATCTTTTATTTTCTTGATCCATTGATTATATATTAATACGTTGAGGATCTGATGGTTATCTCCCTGATGCATGCTTGTGGAGCCATTGTTGGACCACTTATCTATTGGTTTGAATGAAGTCATTGCCTAGCCTAGAGTTGGTTGGGTGTGGTAAGTCACCTATTTCTAAATGATGTGGTTCTTACATCAGATTGAGATGTTTGTCATGTGTGTGAAGGATTACAGGGTTATTATTGACCCTGTATGTCTGGTACTTTGAGTGCATCGTATGATGGAATGAAATGTAAGTTTTTGAACTACAGTAGATGAAGACTTATATTATGAGTAGGTTAACCTTACTAGTTTGGATATTTTTTTAGTTGAGTTGTTGGATGAAGTATAGTGACATTAGTTAAGCAAAGTATTGTGTTGTTGCTGTGCTGTCAGTGCTCTTTGTGGAGTTTTTGGCATTTGTTCGATGAACTGTGCCGCACAGAATGTTATTGGCTTCTTGTTGGCTTTATTGCTCCATTAGTTCTGTAGACTTTCTCCCTTTTGTGGGGTGTAAAGAACGTTAGATTACATGATTATCTTTTTCATGACGTCAAGAACAAGGTTTAGGAAGATTAGGAGTTTTGTTTCAATAGAACGACTTGTTTCGTGGTGCTTTGATGTGAGGTGTTTGATCTCTTATGCATTCATCTGGTGTGGATGTTTGACAATTGAATTAAAATGAATTGTTGAAGTTGGTAAGAGTTGTTCTTAGTGCATATTACCTCTTCATAAAAAGAGTGTTGTTTTAAGACATTGATCTTGATGTATAGTTGCATCCAAATTCAATGATAGCAAATCCTAGTGTTGATTGCACCTATGACAATGCCTTGGGAATTCATTTTATATTGTTTTATGATTGTTGTCAAGGTGTGTCATTTTCTTTGGTAAATTAGTCCGACTTAGAGGTTATTTCATGAAAAACTCTTTTCATGATCTCGTCAAGGCTACTAGTCTACTATATGAGTCTATTTAGGGTGTTTGGTCGAGTTTTACCGTTGGTGAATGTCTTGATTTGTAGAAGTGGCTGAATTCGAGGACGAATTCTTTTAAGGGGGGTAGAATATAATACCCTAAAAACCAAACCATGTTTATAATCCTAATATGGTGTGTCCTACTGATGATCGGAGACCGTAGATGCATAGATATCGTCGAGACGATTCCGATCGACTACTAGTTTGCCTTGTTTGGAGTCTGAATGAGTTTTTTCATGTGCCGGTCGATCTGAGCCATTGGATATTAGGATTGAGGGAGTTTTCTTCTATTTATACCTCGCTAACCCTAGCAGCCACGTCCTCCCACCCTAGCAGCCATCCCCTTTTGTGCCTTGCCCAAGAGAAGAAAGGAAGAACAAGGGAGAGAAGAGAGGGAAGATTAGGGCACACAGTCGCCTGTCGTCGTCATCGTTCCTCTTCAAGAATTGGTTGGATTTCCTTTCCTCTCTCCATTGTCCCCACTTGATGGATGTTTTACCTTGTTTTGGATGAGTTTTAGGCCCTGCAATTAGCCCTTTATGTTGGATTAGATGGGAGATTAGATTTTTGATCTCGAAATTAGTCTCTGCAGAATAACAGATTCGATAGTTTTTGTTCATGCCAGTTTTCCGTGGTCTTAGAGGCCTCAAAAAAATAAAAAGTATATTTATGAGTTGTAGACAATTTAGATATCTTTCCGCGGCCGCGAAGAACACCTCAATCGGACATCAGATCAGAAAGTTATTGTAGTTTTATTATAGCAGTTTTTCAGTCTCATAATTCTGTGCAGAATCTATTCTATTAAGATTTAGGCAATTTTATCAACAAAATTCAACCTTGGGTTTGTAAGAAAAGTTGTAGATAATTTCATAAGCTTTCCAGATTGTTAAAGAGTGTATTCATATGAATTATGAAACTCTAGTTATGTTTGTTTTACGGTGGCTATTTCTGTTGGCCTGACAGAAATGAGCGGGTCTGTTCACTGGTAGGTTTCATCAAGTAAATGGCCGAATTGGCTCTCCCAGCTATGGAGACTTTTGTAGAGAGATAAAAGTTCTTACTTCCAGCAGAATTTCATGATTTTTGGTTGAGTAGTTTGTGAGATATCGAATTTTTAAAGTTAACTATGCGGCTGTCTAAAACAGATTCAGTCAGTTATCTTGTAATATGTTTTAGACTTATAGATGGCAGAATTTAATTATCTATTGAATACCGAAGTTGTAGAGTATTTTGTGTAGATACTTCTAGAGTATTTGTTTGATATCACCACTGTTATAATTTTAAAGATACAAAATTAACAAACAGCGCTGCTGCTGTTTGACATGTGGTTCACGGTGGGAGTCTTTTCACTAGGTCTTGGTTTCAAGCGTAGGAACGATTTATTGATTGTTGGCAATTGTTTATGAAATATTTGTACTAAGTTTTATGCCCCGCAACAGGTGTTTATGCTCCGGATCATGCTTAGTACATTTTCTTCTTCGATGAAGGCAAGTGAATGTAGCGGTGGTTGCTACCGTTTTGACTTGTTGTTTCATCGCCTACACTCTAATATTCAGAATCATCGAATTCTTTCATAATTGAACTCTATGGGATGCTTTACTTGATTGTATTATATTGATGCTTAATCATATATTGATGATGATGATGATTCGAGTATGACCCACGAGATTAATTCACACTCCTGAAGGTGAATGAAGTATTATTTGAGGTTTGTATTGTATCTGAAGGTAAACGAAGTATTGTTTGAGGTTTGTATTGTATTTGAAGGAAGTGAAGTATATTGATAAATGCAGCATGCCACATACATTGCATGATTCACTTGCATCTGAAGTTTTGTCGTGACCTATGGTCCGACCGTACCGGTACAACTTAGCATCGTACGTTGCCCGAGGAGGGGTACGATGCGGCTTCATACCCTTAGAGGTATGAAGGCAGAGGACATATGCATTGCATTCATATGCATTCATTGAAGTGATATTTGCAGATGGTGTGGTTTTATACTCTAAGAGATATGAAGGCAGAGGACTTACACATTGCATTCCTATGCATACATTGAAGTGATATTTGCAGGTATTGTTGACGCAGGGAAGTGTTATACAACCTATTGTGGTCGTTCGAGGAAATGAGATGGCATTGGTTATTTTGGGACTATTGAGTTCTATATCTACAAGTATTTCTGATCTCAATTGTGATCCCTTTTAAAATGTTGATTAATTCAATTCTTTTGGTTTAAATATCTCGTCAAAATATTTTACTTGCTGAGATGTTTCATCTCACTCTTGCATTACTCAATGCAGGTACTTAATTCATGTTGGGAATGAGGGAAGTAGCAGCACGTCCACCTTCACTCTCATAATAACGCTGCCCAGGCACAACCATGATTTAATTAGAAACTTCTTGTCAAGGATGTTTGTTTTTAACTAGTCGTGCACACTATTTAATTCAGTTTATGTCGTTATGGTTATCTTCCCATTGCTAGCAGATTATTAATGTCTAGTATGTTTTCTTATCATGATATCTGTTTATACTCTATTGCTTCCACATTTATGCAAATTTCCAAAGGAGATGCTGTCGAAATTTTATATATGAATGTTAGTTGTGTAGTTTAGTAGCATTTCAGGGTGTTTGTGGATCCTGGGGTGTTACACTTAGTGTTCAAGAGAGTTTTAGATATTAATTTTGAAAGGGGTTATACTAATTTGAAAATTCTATCAAAAATAAGATATCAATTGAAAAACTTCTTTAATACAAATTGAAAGACTACAAATTTTTGAAATTGGTGGTGGTGCGGTCCTTTTGCTTTGGGCTAATACTTTCTCCCCCTTTGGCATGAATCGCCAAAAACGGATACCTGAGTGAAATATAGGCCCTTTTTCTTACTCTCCCTTGGTAAATAATTTATGAGTGAAGATTATACCTAATTGGAGAGCGGTGTGAAGTTACGGCGAAGGATGAATAATTTGACGGAGTGGAGTGGAAGCCTTGTCTTTGTCGAAGAACTCCTTTTCCCTTTCAATCTATGACTTAGCATGAGATACACTTGAAAACCACATTAGTCATAGCACATGAAAGAGATGATCAAAGGTATAAAATGAGCTATGTGTGCAAGGAATCAATCAAAGTTCCTAGAATCAAGAATATTTAGCTCATGCCTAAGTTTGGTAAAAGTTTTCTCATCTAATGGCTTGGTAAAGATATCGACTAATTATTCTTTGGTGCTAACATATGCAATCTTGATATCCTCCCTTTGTTGGTGATCCCTTAAAAAGTGATACCGAATGGCTATGTGCTTAGTGCGGCTATGCTCAACGGGATTATCCGCCATGCGGATTGCACTCTCATTATCACATAGGAGAGGAACTTTGGTTAATTTGTAACCATAGTCCCTAAGGGTTTGCCTCCAAAGCAATTGCGCGCAACAATGGCCTGCGGCAATGTACTCGGCTTCGGCGGTAGAAAGAGTTATGGAATTTTGCTTCTTTGAAGCCCAAGACACCAGGGATCTTCCCAAGAACTGGCAAGTCCCTAATGTGCTCTTTCTATCAATTTTACACCCTGCCCAATCAGCATCTGAATAACCAATTAAATCAAAAGTGGATCCCTTGGGGTACCAAATGCCAAACTTAGGAGTATAAACTAAATATTTCAAGATTCGTTTCACGGCCCTAAGGTGGACTTCCTTAGGATCGGCTTGGAATCTTGCACACATGCATATGGAAAGCATAATATCCGGTCGTGATGCACATAAATAGAGTAAAGATCCTATCATCGACTAGTATACCTTTTGATCTACGGATTTACCTCCCGTGTCGAGGTCGAGATGCCCATTGGTTCTCATGGGTGTCTTGATGGGCTTGGCATCCTTCATCCCAAACTTGGTGATAATATCTTGAATGTACTTTGTTTGGCTAATGAAGGTGCCCTCTTAGAGTTGCTTGACTTGAAATCCTAAGAAATACTTCAACTCCCCCATCATTGACATCTTGAATTTTTGAACCACAATCCTACTAAATTCTTCACAAGTAGATTTGTTAGTAGACCCAAATATGATATCATCAACATAAATTTGGCATACAAACAAATCATTTGCAATTGTTTTAGTAAAGAGAGTAGGATCGGCTTTGCTGACTTTGAAGCCATTAGCGATAAGAAAATCTCTTAGGCATTCATACCATGCTCTTGGGGCTTGCTTGAGCCCATAAAGAGCCTTAGCGAGTTTATATACATGGTTAGGGTACTCACTATCTTCAAAGCCAGGAGGTTGCTCAACATAGACCTCCTCCTTGACTGGTCCATTGAAGAAAGCACTCTTCACGTCCATTTGATAAAGCTTGAAGCCATGGTAAGTAGCATAGGCAAGTAATATACAAATTGACTCAAGCCTAGCTACAGGTGCATAGGTTTCACCGATATCCAAACCTTTGACTTGTGAATATCCCTTGGCCACAAGTCGGTCTTTGTTCCTTGTCACCACACCATGCTCATCTTGCTTGTTGCGGAAGACCCACTTGGTTCCTACAACATTTTGATTAGGACATGGAACTAAATGCCATACCTCATTCCTCGTGAAGTTGTTGAGTTCCTCTTGCATTGCCAACACCCAATCGGAATCCCTTAATGCATCTTCCACCCTGTATGGCTCAATAGAAGACACAAAGGAGTAATGTTCACAAAAATGAGCAACACGAGATCGAGTAGTTACCCCCTTTTGAATATCGCCGAGGATGGTGTTCACGGGATGATCTTGTTGTATTGCTTAGTGGACTCTTGGGTGTGGAGGTCTTGGACCCTCATCATCTTCCTTGTCTTGATCATTAGCATCTCCCCCTTGATCATTATCCTCCTCTTGAGGTGGCTCCTCTTGATCTTCATCTTCATCATCTTGAGCTTGATCCTCATCTTGAGTTGGTGGGGATGCTTGTATTGAGGAAGATGGTTGATCTTGTGCTTGTTGAGGCTCTTCGGATTCCTTAGGACACACATCCCCAATGGACATGTTCCTTAGCGCGACGCATGGAGCCTCTTCATCATCTAGCTCATCAAGATCAACTTGCTCTACTTGAGAGCCGTTAGTCTCATCAAACACAATGTCACAAGAAACTTCAACTAGTCCAGTGGACTTGTTAAAGACTCTATATGCCCTTGTGTTTGAATCATAACCAAGTAAAAAGCCTTCTACAACCTTAGGAGCAAATTTAGATTTTCTACCTCTTTTAACAAGGATAAAGCATTTGCTACCAAAGACTCTAAAATATGAAACATTGGGCTTTTTACCGCTTAGGAGTTCATAAGATGTCTTTTTGAGGATTCGGTGAAGGTAGAGACGGTTGATGGCGTAGCAAGTAGTGTTGATTGCTTCCACCCAAAACCGATCCGAAGTCTTGTACTCATCAAGCATGGCCCTCGCCATGTCATGTAGAGTTCTATTCTTCCTCTCCACTACACCATTTTGTTGTGGCGTGTAGGGAGAAGAGAACTAATGCTTGATGCCCTCCTCCTCAAGAAAGCCTTCTATTTGTGAATTCTTGAACTCCGTCCCGTTGTCGCTTCTAATCTTTTTGATCCTTAGACCGAACTCATTTTGAGCCCGTCTCAAGAATCCCTTTAAGGTCTCTTGGGTTTGTGATTTTTCCTGCAAAAAGAACACCCAAGTGAAGCAAGAATAATCATCCACTATAACAAGACAATACTTACTCCCGCCGATGCTTATGTAAGCTATCGGGCCGAATAGGTCCATGTGGAGTAACTCAAGCGGCCTGTCGGTCGTCATGATGTTCTTGTGTGGATGATGAACACCAACTTGCTTCCCTGCTTGACATGCGCTACAAATCCTGTCTTTCTCAAAATGAACATTGGTTAGTCCCAAAATGTGCTCTCCCTTTAGAAGCTTGTGAAGATTCTTCATCCCAACGTGGGCTAGTCGGCGATGCCAGAGCCAACCCATGTTAGTCTTAGCAATTAAGCAAGTGTCGAGTTCAGCTCTATTAAAATCAACTAAGTACAACTGACCCTCTAACACTCCCTTAAATGCTACTGAATCATCACTTCTTCTAAAGAAAGTAAGACCTATATTCGTAAAAAGACAATTGTAGCCCATTTTGCATAATTGAGAAACAGAAAGTAAGTTGTAATCTAATGAATCTACAAGAAAAACATTGGAAATAGAGTGGTCAGGAGATATAGCAATTTTACCAAGACCTTTGACCAAACTTTGATTTCCATCCCCGAATGTGATAGCTCTTTGGGGATCATGGTTTTTCTCATAGGAGGAGAACATGCTTTTCTCCCCTGTCATGTGGTTTGTGCACTCGCTATCAATGATCCAACTTGAGCCCCCGGATGCATAAACCTACAAAACAAATTTAGGCCTTGTTTTTAGGTACCCAAATGGTCTTGGGTCCTTTCACATTAGAAACAAGCACCTTGGGTACCCAAACACAAGTATTTGACCCTTTGTGTTTGCCCCCAACATATTTGGCAACTACTTTGCCTGATTTGTCAGTAAGCACATAAGAAGCATCAAAGGTTTTAAATGAAATATTAGGTTCATTTGATGCTATACGAGATTTCTTTTTAGGCAATTTAGCATGTGTTGATTGCCTAGAGCTAGATGCCTCACTCTTATACATAAAAGCATGATGAGAGCCAGAGTGAGACTTCCTAGAGTGAATTCTCCTAATTTTGTGCTCGGGATAACCAACAGGGTATAAAATGTAACCCTCGTTATCCTGAGGCATGGGAGCCTTGCCCTTAACAAAATTAGACAATCTTTTAGGAGGGGCATTAAGCTTGACATTGTTTCCCTATTGGAAGCTGTTGGTACCCTAAATTAGGAGTACCCTCTTCTATAGCATGAAGACGCCGCACACATGCGACGTCTCCAGGCCACGCGGAGGACGGTGCCTGACCCCACCGCATGGGCAGGCCAAAGGGCGCCACGTGGCAAGAAAAGACAACACATCCCAGTATGTATCGTGGGGTCCGGACCTCCACAGAAGGACACCGGACCCCTATACGTATAAGTCCGGAGCCTCCGAGTAAGGTCAGAACCTCAGCAAGGTCCCAGAACGAGGAGGACCCTAGCGTGAGTAGGGGTCCGGTGCTGACACGTGTCCAGGCCTTGCCCTTCACTTCCCGCTCAGGCGGAGACCCGCTGCTTGTGGCCCATGACATAAGCCATCAGGCCAAGCCTAACGTAAAGCCGTGCAGCCCCTGCATTTATTGAGGAGAGGACGCGCTGCCTGTCACAGCGCTGACGGGTGACGTGCCCTCTCAGCATTTAATGCGTCCCGTCCCATCCGCTGGCAGGCGGCGTCAAGGTCATCCAGCAGGCGGTGCGCCTGCTGGGTCTGCTGGCGAACAGTGCACCCGTGCCAAGCAGCGCACTGTGTTATCCCTTCTACAAGAAGCTTCCCCTGCACGTCGAAGATACACAAATCTCAGATGACAAGACACAAGGGGATTGCCTAGGCAGCAATATTTATAGTCCCAAGTGTTATATTCTCTATGTCCCTAGGCCCACATGTCGGGGCTCAGTGCCTTTGTGCATGCCCCCCTTTTGCTATAAAAGGGGAGGCATGCGACGTTACAAGACAGATCCAGGCTCAGACTCACAATACATTACACAGTGGAGTAGGGTGTTACGCCCCGACGGCCCGAACCACTCTAAACCCTCGTGTGCTCTCGTGTGTTCATCCACCAACCTCGTAACAAGCAAGACGCTTAGGCCCCTCCTCATTTTAGGAATTAGGGCAGGTGCAATCTGCCACCCGGCCGGAGAGATTTACCCTCCGACATTTGGCGCGCCAGGTAGGGGCTAGGCTTGAAGTTTTTGCTTGTTCCCTCGCTCAGCATGATGGTGCGAATCATCGAGCACCGCGCCAAAACTTTGGAAGATTTGGCGATGGAGCAAGAAGTTGCGTCCTCTGCGCCGCGGGTACCCGACCGCCCTGAGTCTGGGGCTGCTGCTGTACACGCCGTGCAACAGCACACGCCTGCGCAAGTGTCCCAGACTCCGTCAAGGGCAACACCTATGGCATTATCTGCCGCCAGGGAGTTGCTACGCCACCCCCTAGCTCCACGGCTTCACCAGGGGCCATGAAGCAGTGGCGTGACGACGTTGACCGGCTACTCGGTATGGCACATTCTACCTCGACCAGATCCAGGCCCAGTCATCCCGGCGCCAACGCGAAGCCACGGCGTCTGTGCGCTCGCCTTTCGTAAGGGGTGCACAGACTGATGACCTCCGGGCAGAGCTCAACCGTAGGCGTACGGGAGAGGACGCCCGGATCTCCCTGTAAAGGGCACACGAGCGCCGCCAAAACATCGAGGGCCGCAACCTCGATCAAGAATTTGCTGCGGCAACACCGCAGACACCAATGGGCACCCAGTCCCAAACGGGTGTCCCCTTGGCCGGCGTCGGCTGCGCCGCCCTCGTGGACCATCTTCACGTGGCATCATGGCCGCCCAAGTTCCGGCCGCACCTGCCGGAAAAATACGATGGGACATCAAACCCGTCGGAGTTCCTGCAGGTGTACGTCACCGCCATCATGGCAACAGGTGGAAACACCGCTGTGATGGCAACGTATTTTCATGTCGCCTTGTCTGGACCTGCCCGGACTTGGCTCATGAACCTCGCCCCAGGATCCATCTACACCTGGGAAGAGCTCTGCGCACGGTTCGTCGCGAACTTCACCAGCTCTTACCAACAACACGGTGTGGAGGCCCACCTCCTTGCGGTGAGGCAGGAGCCCGGGGAGACTCTCCGGAAGTTCATCTCACGCTTCACCAAGGTGCGAGGTACTATACCTCGTATCTCTGATGCCTCCATCATCACGGCCTTCCGATAGGGGGTGCGTGACAAGAAAATGCTGGAGAAGTTGGCCACACATGACGTGGAAACTGTCCCCACGCTCTTTGCTCTGGCTGACAAGTGCGCCAGAGCCGCCGAGGGCCGTGCATGGCACTCGGCCCCACAAACCGGGGCTGCTCAGCCGGGCGGCTCGAGTGCCGCCCCCGGGATGAGAAGAAGAAAAAAAAGAAGGATCGCGACTACCAGAAGCCGTGATCCACAGCTCTGGTCGTTGTAGCTACGACCGAGGGCCGGGGCGACCACAACAAACGCCCACGGCCACAAAGGGGTAGCGGCGGCTCGTGCCCTGTACACCCCAACGGTCGCCACAGCACCACGGAGTGCCGCAAGATCATTGATCTCGCGAAACGCATCAGCGAACGCATCAGTGAGCGACGTGAGCAGTCTTCCAAGGACGGCTCCCCACCTCGTCGTCACCCTGGCAAGGAAAAGGTCGACGACAGCGAAGTAGCCGTGGCTGAGCGAGACCTCGGATACTAGTCACCCGAGGGGGACCTAAAGGACATCTTCACTAGAGACTCCCACTCCGATGGTGACTAGACGAACCACCGGCGGGACCCCATGTCCCCCGGCCTATGGAGCTGAAGCCTGCCTTCCTTCGGAAACCATTCTGGGTCCCCCACGGGTCTAGACTTCTGACAGGTTTATCCAAGAGTGACCAAGGCTAAGGACGAGGGCTCCTTCATCAAACGCAGATGGAAACCCGGGGTCGGGACCTAATCTTACGGAAGTACCAAACCAAATCAGGGCTCCACAACACTCCCCAACTGGGAAGGACCCTTCAAGGTAACGGGAATACTCCGACCCGAGGGCGACTGTCTAGCTACGACTGAAGGAGTACCTCCCCCGGTGCTGGAACATCTCTGTAAGTTCTATCTATAAAGCAGGTCTGAGGGGTCGAGTTGTTTCCCTTTAGTAACTAGGTAGCGCATACATGTACGCCAACCCGGTGGGGTCTGTCCCCATAAACCCGGCCTGTTGGTCCGCACACATGCATGATAAGTTATAAAGGAAAACTACCCTCTCAGATGTGCCTCTATGATAGTATTGTCCTACTGCTCCATGGTCTTACCTTGCAGTCTTCTGGATGTTATTTTACCTAACCCACCCAAGCAGTTCTCGTTCCATCAAACATAATGACATCCGAATTGGACAGCCAGGCTTGCAGGTTAGGACCTCTTCGCGAAAGCAGGAGGGCCCGACATCCTGGGGGCCGGTTCTAAAGAATGGGAACCCGTTCCATGGGGTGGTCCGGAGCCTGTCTGGCCGCTTAGCCTGGTCCCATACCTGAAAGCCTGCACACTCCACCGCTCTGTGACGGGTACCCTAGTACTTAGAACTATAAGTCCTGTGGGTCCGATAACCTGGGGTCCGGAACTAGAGAAGAGACACTTGTCTCCTGGAGTGGCCCAGAACCGTGTAGCCGCTCAGCCTAGTCCCGTACCGTGGGCCTGCATGCTCTGCCACTCTATGGCGGGTGTCCTAGTACCTAGAACCACCGTCCAGGGAGTCCAGACGCACAACTTGGCTCCCCCAGACTAGACCCTGCAAGTCCCGAGCACGTATCAAAGGATGGCTAGTGTTAGATGATGGGTCCTACGGGTGTATTACTAACGCTCCTTGGCTAAAAGCTATGTACAGATCTAGGTCTCGGAGAGGCTCCCTCCCAAGAATTGTTGACAACTCTTTCAGAACACGCTGGTATCCAACCTTGACACATCAAGCCTGCATCCCAGGCGGGGGGGGGGGGGGGGCAGGTACCAGGGGGACTCAACACCGCAACATCTCGCACAGCTGGAACAGGCGATACACAGATAAGTGTTAAATACTGCTTAGTAGACAATATTTATTACTTTACAAAATAGGGGAAGGCCTAGGGGCCAGTTCTAAAGAATCGATGCTCGTTCCATAGGGTGGTCCGGAGCCTGTGTGGCCGGTTAGCCTGGTTCTGTACCCAAAATCCTGCACACTCCACCGCTCCGTGACGGGTGTCCTAGTATTTAAAACTATAGTCTTGTGCGTCCAACAACCTGGAGGTCCGGAAACCGTGTAGCCGCTCAGCCTGGTCCTGTACCATGAGCCTGCATACTCCACCGCCCTGTGGCAGGTGTCTTAGTACTTGAAGCCACCATCCAGGGGGTCCGAACACACAACTTGGTTTCCTAGGCTAAAATCCTGCGTACATATGTTATTACATTCTGCTCTCAAGCAAATGTCATTACATTCCCTTACAAGCGGGACCCTAGCTCCATTTCTGTAGGAATGGACTACGCTACACTAGCAGGAGTCGCGCTGGAAGCTGGCTCCGGACAGCCCCACCAACGGCGGCGACCACCTCTGCATCGACGGATCGCTGGCGACAGCGACCACCTCTGCACTAGCAGCGAGAACGACCTCTGCTCCGAGCGGCTCGCCAGCAGCAGCGATCACCTCAGGGTGAGCGCTACTGCGAATAGGTCCTCGCCCCCGTCCTCCTACGAGGGTGACAGCAAGGCCATTAAAGCCAAAGAGTCGGGACCTCAGCAGCAGGTGGCTCTGATGGTCCCGACAGCGGAGGCAACCACCTCTGCAAAGGGCAGCCTCACCAGCGGCTGTGACAACCTCAGCACCGACGACAGCAGCCACCTCCACACCGGTGGACGGCGGCTGCCTCGGCGCGCGTGAAGAGGTCCTCGCTCCTGTCCTCCCATGGAGTGAGGACAAGACCATCCAAGAACACCGTCGCCACCCCCTCGGCGTACGGCGTCTTGTACGACCCCCCAATACGGCCAGTGGCGCGGGAGAAGCCATGGATGTGGCGGACCCGCGCACGGCGTGATCGTCACCTGTACGGTGGACGGACAGCCACGCCCCAACCAAGTGGCAGGAGGCAGCTTTGGAGGCGGCCCCAGGGCCATCCGAGCCAGGGAGCCAGGCACGTGGCAGCTGACAGCGCTTGCGACCGGCTGGCCCCGCGTAGCCGAAGTTCGCCTTCTCCACAAGGCCGGTGAACGCCTTCTCCCCCGAATGCTGGAGGAAGAAGCGGGTCACCGGCCCATGCGGAAGGCAGGACCCCGACTCGGCTCACCTCCCACCCCAGCAAGGATGATGAACATCCTTGAAGCTGAGGGCAGGAGGGAGGCCGCATCCCGGCTTGCTTCTCCCCACCACAAGGCTGGTAGTCATCCTTCTGGATGACCACTAGCGGGGGACTGCAGCCGGGCTGCATGATGAAAATCCTTGAAGCCGAGCAATGGTGGAAGAGCACCAACCTCCTCGAGGTTGCGCTCCTCTAAACAGCAGCAAGAAGAAGGCAAGACCGCCGGCACCACCACGGGCACGAGCTCTCCGGCGGTGAGGTCGCCGGAGGGGGCGGCCCTGACGCGGACCTCTCTAGAAAACACCGGCGCACCCCATCTAGAGGCCCAGAAGGCGGAAGGGCACGATGAGCGCAAGAGGAGCAAAGCATGGTTACTGCCTGGGAGATCGATCCCTTTTTATAGGCAGATCTCCCCACTCGCGCCCTGAAGTGTCACGGGCAAAATCTCCCCCGACGTACTCCAAGGTTCCTACCCTATGACACGGGGGCCAGGCCCCACATGTCAGACTGACTGACCTGAAGCGCAAGGAAGGCGAACCACCGCGCAGGGAGCATGCAACTGCCCCACAGTTATGCGCCCCTTCATTCTCGGGGCAACCAACGGTCAGGAAGGTGAACCGCCGCACAAAGGAGCATGCAACCGCCCCGCGGTTAAACGCTCCCTCATCTTCGCCGAAACCAGCGGTCGAAAAGTTGAACCGCCACGCGGGAAGCGTACAACCGCCCACGGTTATGCGCCCCCTCAGCTTCGCTGCAACCGGCGGTCCAACATAGGGGCCTAGGCCCACATGTCATGCAACCGGCGCGCCGGTCACTGGGTGCGGAAAAGTCGCACCGCCGCTCGCGCCAATGCCATGCCTCCTCGGGGCCGTCTCGGAAAACTGAAAAGATAAGTTTTCAGAACCAGTGCGGTGACTCGAGGCACCCCACGCATGGCCCGACAGTGCGCGCTAAGTGCAAGGGTCACGGGTCGGTCAACCGTGAAAACGGGCATGGCCGCCGGCGTGACCATAGGCGGGCCGGCAGCAACTACATCAACAGGCACGCAGGAGCAGCAGGCCAACCGCCAATAAGACTCTGGCCCCACCAACAGGGTCGTATCCTCTCCTTAGGCAGGCCCGGGGGCCACTGTTGGTACCATAAATCAGGGGTACCCTCTTCTATAGCACGAAGACGCCGCACCCATGCGACGTCTCCAGGCCACGCGGAGGACGGTGCCTGACCCCACCTCATTGGCAGGCCAAAGGGCGCCACGTGGCAAGAAAAGACAACACATCCTAGTATGTATCGTGGGGTCCGGACCTCCACAGAAGGACACCGGACCCCTATACATATAAGAACGGAGCCTCCGAGTAAGGTCCGAACCTCAGCAAGGTCCCAGAACGAGGAGGACCCTGGCGTGAGTAGGGGTCCGATGCTGACACGTGTTCAGGCCTTGCCCTTCACTTCCCGCTCAGGCGGAGACCCGCTGCTTGTGGCCCATGACATAAGCCATCAGGCCGAGCCTGACGTAAAGCCGTGCAACCCCTGCATTTATTGAGGAGAGGACGCGCCGCCTGCCACTCCGCTGACGGGCGACGTGCCCTCTCAGCATTTAATGTGTCCCGTCCCATCTGCTGGCAGGCGGCGTCAAGGTCATCCAACAGGCGGTGCGCCTGCTGGGTCTGCTGGCGAACAGTGCGCCCGTGCCAAGCAGCACACTGTGTTATCCCTTCTACAAGAAGCTTCCCCTGCACGCCGAAGATACACAGATCTCGGACGATAGGACACAAGAAGATTGCCCAGGCAGCAAATATTTATAGTCCCAAGTGTTATATTCTCTATGTCCCTGGGCCCACATGTCGGGGCTCAGTGCCCTTGTGCATGCCCCCCTTTAGCTATAAAAGGGGAGGCATGCGACGTTACAGGACAGATCCAGGCTCAGACTCACAATACATTACACAGTGGAGTAGGGTGTTACGCCCCGGCGGCCCGAACCACTCTAAACCCTCGTGTGCTCTCGTGTGTTCATCCACCAACCTCATAACAAGCACGACGCTTAGGCCCCTCCTCATTTTAGGAATTAGGGCAGGTGCAATCCGCCACCCGGCCGAAGAGATTTACCCTCCGACAGAAGCCAATGCCCTCCTTAATGCCAGGGCGTCTCCTACTATATAGCATGCTTCTAGCAAATTTAAAATTTTCATTTTCTAAGTCATGCTCATTGATTTCAGCACTAAGTTGAGCTATGTGATCATTTTGTTGTTTAATTAAAGCTAGGTGATCATGAATAGCATCAACATTAATGTCTCTACATCTAGTGCAAATAGTAACATGCTCAACGATAGATGTAGAGGGTTTGCAAGTATTTAATTCAACAATCTTAGCATGTAAAATAGCATTCTCATCTCTAAGATTGGAAATAGAAATATTGCAATCATTTAAATCTTTAGCCTTAGCAATTAATCTTTCATTTTCAATTTTAAGGCTAGCAAGAGATTCATTCAACATGTCAATATTAGCAATTAAACTAGCATTATCATTTCTAAGATTAACAATTGAATCATCAAAAACATTTGATTTCTCAACCTTAGCAATTAATTTGGCATTTTAATTTCTAAGGCTAGAAATAGTGTCATGGCATGTGCTTAGCTCACTAGTCAATTTTTCACATTTTTCTATCTCCTGAGCATAAGCATTTTTAACCTTAACATGCTTTTTGTTTTCCTTAATAAGGAAGTCCTCTTGACTATCCAAGAGTTCATCCTTATCATGAATAGCGCCAATTAATTCATTTAATTTCTCCTTTTGTTGCATGTTTAGGTTGGCAAAAAGTGTAAATAAATCATCCTCATTATCACTAGAGCTAGCCTCATCACTAGATGTTGCATACTTAGTGGAGGATCTAGATTTTACCTTCTTCTTCTTGCCGTCCTTTGCCATGAGGCACTTGTGGACGACGTTGGGGAAGAGAAGGCCTTTGGTGACGGCGATGTTTGCGGCGTCCTCGTCAGAGGAGGAGTCGGTGGAGCTCTCGTCGGAGTCCCACTCCCGGCAAACATGGGCATCGCTGCCCTTCTTCTTGTAGTACCTCTTCTTTTCTCTTCTCTTTCCCTTCTTGTTGTCGCCCCTGTCACTATCACTAGATAATGGACATTTAGCAATGAAATGACCGGGCTTACAACACTTGTAGCATACCTTCTTGGAACGAGGCTTGTAATCTTTCCTCTTCCTTTGCTTGAGGATTTGGCGAAAGCTTTTGATGATTAAAGCCATCTCCTCATTGTCGAGCTTGGAGGCGTCGATGGGAAGCCTACTTGATGTAGACTCTTCCTTCTTCTCCTCCGTCGCTTTGAAGGCGACAGGTTGTACCTCAGGTGTGAAGGTGGCGCCTCGCTCAATGATTTGTTTGGAGCCTTTGATCGTTAGCTCAAAGCTCACAAACTTTCCTATCACTTCCTCGGGAGACATTAGTTTGTATCTTGGATCACCACAAATTAATTGCACTTGAGTAGGGTTAAGAAAAACAAGTGAACTAAGAATAACCTTGACCATTTCATGGTCATCCCATTTGGTGCTCTCGAGGTTGTGCACTTGGTTTACCAAGGTTTTGAGCCGGTTGTACATGGCTTGTGGCTCCTCTCCTTGATGAAGCATGAAGCGACTGAGCTCCCCCTCGATCGTTTCCCTCTTGGTGATCTTGGTCACCTCGTCTCCTTCGTGCGCGGTCTTGAGCACGTCCCATATCTCCTTTGCACTCTTCAACCCCTGCACCTTATTATACTCCTCTCGATTTAGAGAGGCGAGGAGTATAGTAGTGGCTTGGGAGTTGAAGTGTTGGATTTGTTCGACCTCCTCCGAATCATAATCCTTGTCCCCTTTTTTTGGTACCTGTGCTCCATACTCAACAATTTCCCATATGCTTTTGTGGAGTGAGGTTAGGTGATGCCTCATTTTATCACTCCACATAAAATAATCTTCACCTTCAAACATAGGTGGTTTGCCCAATGGGACGGAAAGTAATGGAGTGCGTTTTGAAATACGAGGATAGCGAAGGGGCATCTTACTATACTTCTTGCACTCATAGCACTTAGAAGTGGCGGATGCCGATTCCGAGTCGGAGGTGGAGGGTGACGAAGAGTCGGTCTCGTAGTAGACCACCTTCTTCATCTTCTTCTTCTTGTCACCCTTCCGTTGGGACTTGATGGAGGAAGAGGATTCCTCCTTGTGCTTGTGGGCGGACTCCCTTGAGTGTGTTCTCCCCGAGCTTGCGGACTTGTCGCCGGTCCCGATCACCCTCATAGCGGATGCTCCCGACATCACTTCGAGCGGTTAGGCTCTAATGAAGTACCGGCTCTGATACCAATTGAAAGTCGCCTAGAGGGGGGTGAATAGGCAAATCTGAAATTTACAAAGTTTAAGCACAACTACAAGCCGGGGTTAGCGTTAGAATTAAAGTCGAGTCCGAAACAGAGGGCGAAAACAAATCACAAGCGAATAACAGCGGATGACACGGTGATTTGTTTTACCGAGGTTTGGTTCTTGCAAACCTACTCCCCATTGAGGTGGTCACAAAGACCAGGTCTCTTTCAACCCTTTCCCTCTCTCAAACGGTCACCTAGACCGAGTGAGCTTCTCTTCTCAATCAATCGGGACACTAAGTCCCCACAAGGACAACCACACAATTGGTGTCTCTTGCCTTGATTACAATTGAGTATGGAACAACAAAGAAGGAATAAGAAAAGTGATCCAAGCGCAAGAGCTCAAAGAACACAAAAGTCTCTCTCTCTAGTCACTAATTTTTTGGAGTGATTCCAGACTTGGGAGAGGATTTGATCTCTTTGTTTGTGTCTTGGAATGAAGTCTAGAGCTCTTGTATGAGGTTTGATGACTGAAAACTTAGATGCATTGAAGTGTGGTGGTTGGGGGTATTTATAGCCCCAACTACCAATATGGCCGTTGGTGAAGGCTTCTGTCGTATGGCGCACCGGACAGTCTGGTGCGCCACCGGACACTGTCCGATGCGCTAGCCACGTCACCAGGCCGTTGGGTTCCGACCGTTGGAGCTTCTGACAACTGGGCCACCGGACAGTCTAGTGGTGCACCGGACAGGTCCTGTTCACTGTCCGGTGCGCCTTCTGGCGCCTGCTCTGACTTCTGCGCGCGCAGTTGCACTGTTCACTGTTCACTGTAGTGTTGCAGACGACCGTTGGCATGGACGACCGTTGCTCCGCTTGGCACACCGGACAGTCCGGTGAATTATAGCAGAGCGGCCTCCCTGAATTCCCGAAGGTGGCAAGTTCAGAGTGGAACTCCCTGGTGCACCGGACACTGTGCAGTGGCACACCGGACAGTCCGGTGCGCCAGACCAGGGCTGCCTTTGGGTTGTCTTTTGCTCTTTTTATTTGAACCCTTTCTTGGACTTTTTATTGGTTTGTGTTAAACCTTTGGCACCTGTAAAACTTATAATCTAGAGCAAACTAGTTAGTCCAATTATTTGTGTTGGGCAATTCAACCACCAAAATCAATTTAAGAAAAGGTGTAAGCCTATTTCCCTTTTAGAGATGTTGGCTTATTTTTCCATAAGCTTAGTGATAGTTAACTAATTTGACTTAGAACAAAAGTAAAATAAATTATAATGTCGAATACTTGGATGCATTTCATTTGCTTTTTTCCCTCTTTAGCTTTACTAAATATATGCTACCTCCGTTCTTAAATATATGACGTCGTTGACTTTTTTGAAACTTTTGGCCACTCCTCTTATTCAACAAAAAATATAAAATATTATTTATTTTGTTATAATTTGTTTCATCACTTAAGATAGTTTAAGCGTGACTTGAAATTTTAGATTTTCGAATAAATATTTCGAATAAGATGAGTGGTCAAAGTTTTAAAAAAGTCAACGACATCATATATTTAAGAATGGAGGGAGTACATATTAGACGTCGTGTGAGATTATATAGAACTACAGGATTGATGAACATTGTCAAGCCCAAACCTGCCATCACTACCGGATTTGGATTTGACATTTAGCAGTCGGAAGTAATGGCCATGGTCATCACTCCTAGGTCACAAATAAGGACCAATAGATGTGAGAGCACCTAGAAGGGGGGGTGAATAGGTGATCCTGTAAAAACTTAAAACTTATAGCCACAAAACTTGGTTAAGGTTAGAGAGATAATACCAAGTGACTATAAAGCAAGTTCTTGCGAATCACAACAATCACACAAAAAGCAATCACAAGAGACACGTGAGTTATCCCGTGGTTTGACAAGTACAACACTTGTCTACCTCCACGTTGTGGCGTCCCAATGGACGAGGGTTGCACTCAACCCCTTTCAAGCGATCCAATGATCAACTTGAATACCACGATGTTTTTCTTTCTTTCACTATATCCCGTTTGCGAGGAATCTCCACAACTTGGAGCGTCTCGCCCTTACAAATGATGATCACAAAGAAGCACGGATGTAAGGGAGGGAAAAGCAACACACACACGACTCAAAGCAAGAGCACAAACACGCACACTAGTCACAACTTGAGCTCAAAGTTCACACACGGAGTTCTCAACTCAAGATGAGCTCAAATTGCTATCACAACGAATCAAATGTGCTAGAATGAAGTCTTGGTGCTTAGAGATGATCAAAGAATGCTTGGTGTACTCCTCCATGCGTCTAGGGGTCCCTTTTATAGCCCCAAGGCAGCTAGGAGCCGTTGGAAGCAATCTGGGAAGGCAATTCTTGCCTTCTGTCGGGTGGTGCACCGGACAGTCTGGTGCACCACCGGACATCCACTATTCACTGTCCGGTGCAGATTGCTTTCCTAAATTGGCACAGCCGACCGTTGAAGATTTGGAGCCGTTGGCGCACCGGACACTGTCCGGTGCACACCGGACAGTCCGGTGCCCCCATCCGATCGTTGGCTCGGCCACGCGTCACGTGCGGATTGCGCGGTCGACCGTTGGCTCATCGGACAGTCCGGTGTCTCACCGGACCGTCCGGTGAATTATAGTCGTACGCTGTTGAATGATTCCTGAGAGCGACGACTTCGCCGTAGATGGCTCACCGGACAGTCCGGTGCACCACCGGACAGTCCGGTGATTTATAGCCGTACGCCACCGTCGAGACCCGAGAGTAGGCTATTCATCGGGACTGGTCCTGGCACACCGGACAGTCCGGTGCACCCAGACCGAGCAGCCTTTTGGCTGTACATCGCCAACTTTTCTCCAAAATGATTTCTCCTATTTCTAGTACTTAGACATAATACATTAGTCTTCAAAACAATGTACTAAGTCTAGAAACATACCTTTAATCTTGATTTGCGCTTCTTGAGTCTTTGGCACAAATATCACTCAAAGCATTTGTGTTGAGCACTTAATCACCAAAATCTTATAGAAATGGCCCAAGGGCACATTTCCCTTTCAATCTCCCCCTTTTTGGTGATTTATGCCAACACAACAAAAAGCAACTAAAAGAAGTGCAACATCAATGCAAATGAGAACAAAAATTTGTTTTTGATTCAAATTTGGCATATTTGGATCATTCTTTGCCACCACTTGGTTTGTTTTTGCAAATCAAACTCAATTTCCTATCTCTAAGTCAAATTCACTTGTTGAAGCATAGAGAGAGGTATTCCAAGAGAAATTGATCAAAGATTCAAAAACTCCCCCTTTTTCCCATAATCAAACATTCTCCCCACAAGAGACCAACTTTTGACAATAAGAGACAACAAGAGTATTTTGACAAAACAAAAGCTCTAACTCTACTATTTTCAAAATTCTCAAGTGGTAGCTGATCCTTTTGCTTTGGCCTTAATTTCTCCCCCTTTGGCATTAAGCACCAAAACGGGATCATTATTGGCCCAAAAACCCCATTGCCTCACCAAAATCTTCAATTAAGAGTAAAAAGGCAATAAGGGCATGGAGATGAACCTGGAGTAAATTACCCTCTCATCGGAGTGCAGTGGAAGTCTTGCATGGTCCAAGTTCACCTTTTCCCTTTCAATCCTCCTTTGAGACTAAATTAAGAACACTCAAGCACATGGTTAGTCTCAAGGGATCAAGTTGTAGCATTTATCCCCCTAAATATGTGCATCATTCACACATGGACTTGTGAGGTCCGGGGATCCCTTGCACAACTTGAGCACCATAAATAAGCAATAAAATGCATAATGGAACATGATCAGAGGCATAAAACACATGTATGCTCTATATCAATCCAAGTTACGCGAATCTAAGACATTTAGCTCACTACGCAGCCTGCAAAAGGTCTTCTCATCTAGAGGCTTGGTAAAGATATCGGCTAGCTGGTTCACAGTGCTAACATAAAACACTTCGATATCTCCCTTTTGCTGGTGGTCTCTCAAAAAGCGATGCCAGATGTCTATGTGCTTTGTGCGGCTGTGTTCAACAGGATTGTCCGCCATGCGGATAGCATTCTCATTGTCACATAGGAGTGGGACTTTGCTCAGATTGTAGCCAAAGTCCCGGAGGGTTTGCCTCATCCAAAGTAGTTGTGCGCAACACTGTCCTGCGGCAACGTACTCGCCTTAGCGGTGGATAACAGAAGTTTGTTTCTTAGAACTCCACGACCCTAGGGACCTTCCTAGGAATTAGCACGTCCCTGATGTACTCTTCCTATCGACCTTACATCCAGCATAGTCGGAGTCTAAGTATCCAATCAAGTCAAAGGTAGACACCTTTGGATACCAGATCCCGAAGCAAGGCGTAGCAATTAAATATCTAAGAATTCGCTTAACGGCCACAAGGTGACACTCCCTTGGGTCGGATTGAAATCTAGCACACATGCATACGCTAAGCATAATATCCAGTCTACTAGCACATAAATAAAGTAAAGACCCTATCATAGACCGGTATGCCTTTTGATCAACGGACTTACCTCCTTTGTTGAGGTCGACATGTCCGTCAGTTCCCATTGGAGTCTTTGTGGGCTTGGCGTCCTTCATCCCAAACCGCTTGACCAAGTCTTGCATGTACTTCATTTGAGAGATGAAGGTGCCGTCCTTGAGTTGCTTCACTTGGAACCCAAGGAAGTAGTTCTACTCGCCCATCATTGACATCTCGAATTTCTGAGTCATCACCCTGCTAAACTCTTCACAAGACTTTTGGTTAGTGGAACCAAATATTATGTCATCGACATAAATTTGGCACACAAATAGATCACATCACAAGTCTTAGTAAAAAGAGTTGGATCGGCTTTCCCAACCTTGAAAGCATTAGCAATTAAAAAGTCTCTAAGGCATTCATACCATGCTCTTGGGGCTTGCTTAAGTCCATAGAGCGCCTTAGAGAGCTTACACACGTGGTCGGGGTACCGTTCATCCTCAAAGCCAGGGGGTTGCTCCATGTATACCTCCTCCTTGATTGGCCTGTTGAGGAAAGCGCTCTTCACGTCCATTTGAAACAACCTGAAAGAATGGTGAGCGGCATAGGCTAACAAAATGCGAATCGACTCTAGCCTAGCCACAGGACCAAAAGTCTCCTCAAAGTCCAAACCTGCGACTTGGGCATAACTTTTTGCCACAAGTCGAGCCTTGTTCCTTGTCATCACCCCGTGCTCGTCCTGTTTGTTGCGGAACACCCACTTGGTTCCCACAACATTTTGCTTGGGACGTGGCACCAGTGTCCAAACTTCATTCCACTTGAAGTTGTTGAGCTCTTCCTGCATGGCCAACACCCAGTCTAGATCTAGCAAGGCCTCCTCTACCCTGAAAGGCTCAATAGAAGAGACAAAAGAGTAATGCTCATAAAAATTAGCTAATCTAGAGTGAGTGGTTACTCCCTTGCTAATATCACCCAATATCTGGTCGACGGGATGATTCCTTTGAATCGTCGCTCGAACTTGAGTTGGAGGGGCCCGTGGTACTTCTTCCTCCTCAACTTGGTCTTCTTGTGCTCCCCTTGATCACACGCCTCCTCTTGAGGAACCTGTTCATCATCTTGAGTTGGGGGGTGCACCATTGTTGAGGAAGAAGGTTGATCTTGCACTTGGTGTTCCTGTGGTCGCACATCTCCAATCGCCATGGTACGAATTGCGTCCGTTGGAACATCATCCTCATCTACATCATCAAGATCAACTTGCTCTCTTGGAGAGCCATTAGTTTCATCAAATACAACATCGCTAGATACTTCAACTAAACCCGATGA
This sequence comes from Zea luxurians, assembly GCA_029449295.1. Classification (NCBI taxonomy): domain Eukaryota; kingdom Viridiplantae; phylum Streptophyta; class Magnoliopsida; order Poales; family Poaceae; genus Zea; species Zea luxurians. Next base: position 47,290,642 of record JAOPSE010000023.1, read on the forward strand.
TTTGTTGAAGACTCTATATGCCTTTGTATTTGAGTCATAACCTAACAAAAACCCTTCTACAGCTTTGGGAGCAAATTTTGAATTCCTACCTTTCTTCACTAGAATGTAGCATTTACTCCCAAAAACTCGAAAATATGAGACGTTGGGTTTGTTACCGGTTAGGAGTTCATACGACGCCTTCTTGAGGAGGCGATGAAGGTAGACCCGGTTTATGGCGTGGCAAGCTGTGTTCACAGCTTCCGACCAAAACCGCTCGGGCGTCTTGAATTCTCCAAGCATCCTCCTCGCCATGTCTATGAGCGTCTTGTTCTGCCTCTCTACCACACCATTTTGCTGTGGTGTGTAGGGAGCGGAGAACTCGTGCTTGATTCCTTCCTCCTCAAGATACTCCTCTACTTGAAGGTTCTTGAACTCGGACCCATTGTCACTTCTAATCTTTTTCACCTTGAGCTCAAATTCGTTTTGAGCTCGCCTTAGAAAGCGCTTGAGGGTCCCTTGGGTTTCTGATTTATCTTGCAAAAAGAATACCCAAGTGAAGCGGGAAAAATCATCAACAATAACAAGACCATACTTACTTCCCCCGATGTTGAGGTAGGCGACGGGTCCGAAGAGGTCCATGTGAAGTAGCTCCAAAGGTCTTGATGTGGTCATCATATTCTTGCTGTGATGAGAGCTTCCCACCTGTTTACCTGCTTGACAAGCTGCACAAGGTCTATCTTTTTCGAAAGTTACATTTGTTAGACCTAACACATGTTCTCCCTTTAGAAGTTTGTGAAGGTTCTTCATCCCCACATGTGCTAGACGGCGATGCCACAGCCAGCCCATGCTAGTCTTAGCGATTAAGCATGCATCTAGATCGGCCTCCTCCTTCGAAAAATCAACTAAATAGAGTTTGCCGTCTAGTACACCCTTAAAAGCTAATGAACCATCACTCCTTCTAAAGACAGACACATCTACATTTGTAAATAAGCAATTGTAACCCATATTACATAATTGACTAACGGACAACAAGTTATACCCGAGCGATTCAACTAAAAACACATTAGATATGGAATGCTCGGATGAAATAGCTATCTTTCCTAGACCTTTAACCTTGCCTTGATTCCCGTCATCGAATATGATTGAATCTTGGGAATCTTTGTTCTTGACGTAGGAGGTGAACATATTCTTCTCCCCCGTCATGTGATTTGTGCATCCGCTGTCGATAATCCAGCTTGAGCCCCCGGATGCATAAACCTGCAAGGCAAATTAGGCTTGGGTTTTAGGTACCCAACTCTTGTTGGGTCCTACAAGGTTAGTTGCAATAGCCTTAGGGACCCAAATGCAAGTCTTGTCTCCCTTGCATTTGGCCCCCACCTTTTTAGCAATCACTTTTTCATTTTTACAAGAAAGAACAAACTTAGTATTGCAAGCATGAAAGACAGTGGTAGATCCATTATACACTTTCCTAGGAGCATGAGACACAAAATTCCTCCTAGGCCTACCATTAAAATTGGAACTCGAAGCAATCATGGCATGTGAATCAAAAGCATTATAACTCCTATTAGCATTTCTAGAAAATTTCTTATCACTATAGATAAAAGCATGATTCCTTTGAGCATTACTAGTCATAGGGGCCTTCCCTTTGTCCTTGGCGGAGATGGAAGCCCTTTGACTTGTTAAGTTCTTGGCTTCGCTTCGAAAGCCAAGCCCATCCTTAACAGAGGGATGTCCACCAACAGTGTAGGCATCCCTTGCAAATTTTAGTTTATCAAAGTCATTTTTGCTAGTCTTAAGTTGGGCATTAGAACTAGCCACTTCATCATTTAATCTAGTAATAGAAATTAAATGTTCACTACAAGCATCAACATTAAAATCCTTACAGCTATTGCAAATCACAACATGCTCTACAAAAGAACTAGATTTATTTGCTACTTCTAGCTTAGCATTTAAATCATCATTAATACTTCTTAAGCTAGCCACAGTCTCATGACAAGTAGATAATTCACAAGAAAGCATTTCATTCCTTTTAACTTCTAAAGCAAGAGACTTTTGCACATTTACAAATTTATCATGCTCTTCATATAAAAGATCCTCTTGCTTTTCTAAAAGTCTATTCTTTTCATTTAGAGCATCAATCAATTCATATCTTTTCTACTTTTGCTCTATCTAATCCTTTGAACAGACTAGTGTAATCAATTTCATCATCACTAGAGTCCTCATCACTAGAATTAGAGTACTTAGGAGTTTCTCTAGTGTTTACCTTCTTTTCCTTTGCCATTAGACAAGTATGGCGCTCATTGGGGAAGAGCGATGACTTGTTGAAGGCCGAGGCGGCGAGTCCTTCATCGTCGGAGTCGGACAACAAACAATCCGAGTCCCACTCTTTGCCGAGGTGCGCCTCGCCCTTCGCCTTCTTGTAGGCCTTCTTCTTTTCCCTCTTCCCGCTTTTATCTTGTTCCTGGTCATTAGTATTGTCAGGACAATTTGCTATAAAATGACCATACTTACCACATTTAAAGCAGGAGCGCTTTCCCTTCGTCTTGCTCTTGTTGGGATGCTCCTTGCAACCCTTTAGCGCCATCTTGAAGCGCTTGATGATGAGGGCCATTTCTTCCTCGTTAAGCCCGGACGCCTCAACTTGCGCCACCTTGCTAGGTAGCGCCTCCCTGCTACTTGTTGCTTTGAGAGCAATGGTTTGAGGCTCATGGATCGGCATTGGGCCATTCAGCGCCTCATCAACATATCTCACCTCCTTGATCATCATTCGCCCGCTTACAAGCTTTCCGAGTATTTCCTCGGGCGTCATCTTGGTGTACCTAGGATTTTCACGAATAGAGTTTACAAAATGAGGATCAAGGACAGTGAAGGACCTTAGCATAAGCCGGACGACGTCGTGGTCCGTCCATCTCGTGCTTCCATAGCTCCTAATTTTGTTGACCAGGGTCTTGAGCCTGTTGTACGTTTGGGTTGGCTCCTCCCCCCTGATCATTGTGAACCTTCCCAGTTCGCCCTCCACCAACTCCATCTTGGTGATCATGGTGGCGTCGTTCCCCTCATGCGAGATCTTGAGGGTGTCCCAAATTTGCTTGGCGTTATCCAAGCCGCTCACCTTATGGTATTCTTCCCTGCACAAGGATGCTAATAGAACAGTGGTATCTTGTGCATTTTTGTGAATTTGTTCATTGATAAACATGGGACTATCCGTACTATCAAAATTCATTCCATTTTCTACTATCTCCCATATACTTGGATGAAGAGAGAACAAATGGCTACGCATTTTGTGACTCCAAAATATGTAGTCCTCTCCATCAAAGTGCGGAGGTTTCCCAAGTGGAATTGAAAGTAAATGAGCATTGGAGTTAGACGGAATACAAGAATAATCAAAAGAAGAGTTTGAGTTGACCGGTTTCTTTTTCTCGTCGTAGTCGTCGTCTCTTTGGGAAGAAGAGGACTCATCGCTGTCGTAGTAGACTATCTTCTTGATGCACCTCTTCTTCTTCCCATCCTTCTTCTTGTGACTCGAGCCAGAGTCTGTGGGCTTATCGTCTCTTGGCTCATTGAAGACGGATTCCTTCTCCTTATCGTTGACCACCATCCCCTTTCCCTTAGGATCCATCTCTTTGGGCGATTAGTCCCTTTCATGAAGAGAACAGCTCTGATGCCAATTGAGAGCACCTAGAGGGGGGGGGGGTGAATAGGTGATCCTGTAAAAACTTAAAACTTATAGCCACAAAACTTGGTTAAGGTTAGAGAGATAATACCAAGTGACTATAAAGCGAGTTCTTGCGAATCACAACAATCACACAAAAACCAATCACAAGGGACACACGAGTTATCCCGTGGTTCGACAAGTACAACACTTGTCTACCTCCACGTTGTGGCGTCCCAATGGACGAGGGTTGCACTCAACCCCTTTCAAGCGATCCAATGATCAACTTGAATACCACGATGTTTTTCTTTCTTTCACTATATCACGTTTGCGAGGAATATCCACAACTTGGAGCCTCTCGCCCTTACAAATGATGATCACAAAGAAGCACGGATGTAAGGGAGGGAAAAGCAACACACACACGACTCAAAGCAAGAGCACAAACACGCACACTAGTCACAACATGAGCTCAAAGTTCACACACGGAGTTCTCAACTCAAGATGAGCTCAAATTGCTATCACAACAAATCAAATGCGCTAGAATGAAGTCTTGGTGCTTAGAGATGATCAAAGAATGCTTGGTGTACTCCTCCATGCGCCTATGCGTCCCTTTTATAGCCCTAAGGCAGCTAGGAGCCATTGGAAGCAATCTGGGAAGGCAATTCTTGCCTTCTGTCGGGTGGCGCACCGGACAGTCCGGTGCACCACCGGACATCCACTGTTCACTGTCCAGTGCAGATTGCTTTCCTAAATTGGCGCAGCCGACCGTTGAAGATTTGGAGCCGTTGGCGCACCGGACACTATCCGGTGCACACCGGACAGTCCGGTGCCCCCATCCGACCGTTGGCTCGGCCACGTGTCATATGCGGATTGCGCGGTCGACCGTTGGCGCAGTCGACCGTTGGCTCACCGGACCGTTCGGTGAATTATAGCCGTACGCCGTTGAATGATTCCCGAGAGCGACGACTTCGCCGCAGACGGCACACCGGACAGTCCGGTGCACCACCGGACAGTCCGGTGATTTATAGCCGTACGCCACCGTCGAGACCCGAGAGTAGGCTATTCATCGGGACTGGTCCTGGCACACAGGACACTGTCCGATGCACCACCGGACAGTCCGGTGCACCCAGACCGAGCAGCCTTTTGGCTGTACATCGCCAACTTTTCTCCAAAACGATTTCTTTTGTTTCTAGCACTTAGACATAATACATTAGTCTTCAAAACAATGTACTAAGTCTAGAAACATACCTTTAATCTTGATTTGCGCTTCTTGAGTCTTTGGCATAAATATCACTCAAAGCATTTGTGTTGAGCACTTAATCACCAAAATCTTATAGAAATGGCCCAAGGGCACATTTCCCTTTCAAGATGTTGGGATAAATAGGCAATCTACAAAGCACTAATTAATCCCTCATTTTATGGTGAACAATGTGGACAAGATCAACCAACATATATGTAGCAAAATCAAAACAATCACATGCACAAGACAACAATTTACGTGGAAAACCTCCTCAAGGTGCTGAGTAAAAACCACAGAACCAATCGGTTCATTCCAATCCTCCACTATAAGAAACAATAGTTAGAAAGAGTGCTCTCTAGATCCACTAGAAGATTACAACAGCAACAACAAATCCACCTTAATGCAAAATGGCACCAACAGCCACCACCACAACCTTCCAACAAGAAGTATGCAAAGAATAGAGAAAACACATATTGTGTCTCCCTTGGTAACCAGTTCATATCTCCCAAATTATTGCTCCATTGTGCATGAAATGTGGTAGTCAATTAGACAAACGAGTCCCCTAATTGCTATCACAGCTCAAAAAGTCACACCCCAAAATCCTATTTTGGGTTTGGAATTTTTTCCTTTCAAAAAGGTATTATATTAATGTGTGTTTTAATAAGGAGGTTCTTACTTTTGAAATTCTTCTTCTAGAGCAATTAATTAGTAATGTTAAAATTCTCAGTTTCAATTTTAAATTCGGACATTTAGTCTAATAAAACTCTAAAATGAAATAAAATAAAGACTTTCCAATTCATTTGGAGTGGATTATTTTCTTCATGAGCTACCTAATTAAAAACATTCCTTAAAAATATTCAAAGTTAGGGTAACTCTTAACAAATATATACATTACTTTTGTGTAATAATTATTGAATTTCGAATGAACTTTTAAACTACATAATCAAAATAATGATTTCTTTAAAATGGATAATGCACATATTTTAATTGTTTACTTAAATGGTTAAAGTTACAATTAATAAATAAAATACATAATTATGCATCTCATGCTTGGTTTTCTGTAGTGTTGCATTTATATTTGAATTTGTAACTTAGATTTGAATTTGAAGTATGAATTTAAAATTTAAATTTGGAATTGAAATCAGAAAAAGGAAATAGAAAAGAAAAAGAAAGAGAAAGAGAACAATCTGTACTTGGACCTTACCCACTCAAATCGTATCGGCCCATCTCCCATCTGCCACATACCCCTTGGCCACTGTAAGTCCGACTCCACTCGCCAGCCAGTGGCCCACGCGTGCTCCTAGACAAAGTTGAGTCACTGACACCGAACCCGTGCCATCAGTCGTATCTCCTTCGTCAAGTTCGTACGCATGGGGAGGGTTAGCAACAAAACCACTGTGGATATTGAGAGTTGTTGAGATTCGCCATGGTCATGGCCTCGTGGGGATATGGCCTCTCCCCATGGCTATATAATTATAGTCTTGCCTCGTCCGATAGAACCCAACGACCCAGGGAGCGCCAACACCGCGAGTACAAGAGAGGGAGCGTGAAGAACAGAGAGAGAGAGAATGTCGTCGTCGTCGCCCCACTCGTTCGACGTCGTTCGGACTCCGGCAGGTGGTTAGGGACCTTTGCGAGCACGTGATGGTGATGCGTCAACCCTCAGTTTGATGATAGAAGTAGCAAGACTAGTGGTAATCCATCGCCATGGCCAGAACACCATCCCTGGAGGCCGTCGACAGGGGATCATGGAGCCACGACGATTTGGAACCCGACGAATGGCTTCGAATGATCGCTAGACCATGTAGAAGATGTATGCATGATTGATTCGAGCAGGGGTGGACCGGGACCTTGGCAATTTGTCACCAGAGTTGGCTCCTTCCGCCAAAGCCACTGTGTCACGAGGACCGAGCCTTTGCCGCTCTAATCTCAGGTATGGAGCTCTCCGTATGATTTGCCTCGTACTCCTCCACGCGTAGCCCCTTCGGGATGAGCGTTTAGGTCATCTATGCGTCGATTACTCCGCGCATCGGTGAAACACTGGCGCCCTAGGCGCTCACGTCACCACGTTCCACCGTCAGAGGAAGAAGATGCGCGCGGTCCGTTGATCGATCAACCAACGGTCAGGATTAGATCCAACGTGTACCAGTTTGGATTGGAATCTCAACCATCCGATCTAGATCGATCGGATTAGATGCGATCTCAGTGTTTTAAATCTGGGCCACCGATCGCAAATCCAATAGGTACGATTGTCTATCGGTTGAGAGTTATGAAGATCTAATCTCGACCGCGAAACTGTAAGACCCAAAATTGGTAGAGGAAAAAAAAATATAAACAAAGTATCATAATGCTTTGGAAATTGGGAAAATAAGAAAAATGATGAGAAGAAGGGATTTGTCTTTTAAAGGAAACCATTTATACATCCCATGAAATAAGATAACAAGGAGAACAAAACTTAAATTAGTAATATTAAAATAATATGGTTTATATTCACCTTTGGATTTCAATTGATACATTTGAAAGATCTGAAAACTAAAATAAAAGTATAAATTTGAATTTGGAATAGAAAATAGAAAATAAAAGAGAAGAGAAGAACTAAGAAAAATATTACATAAAATAAAATAAAAACCAGAATAAACATCCTTCACACTTATATTATTAAATTATACCTTTCAAACTGAGGACAAGTTATTCACAAAGTTTGAACTCAAACTTGAATTCAAATTGGATTTGAAAATGAAGAAAAGGAATAGAAAATAAAAAGGAAAAAGAGAAAAACCCTAACTGGGCCAACTCTCCTCAATTCGGCCCACTAACTCGCGCACGCCAGCCCAAGTCTCCAACCGGCGCCGACAGGTGGGCCCGCCTCGTCAGCCTTACACCGCGCGGACAGCACCTGCTATTCCACTGCCTTGTGGGCCCCATTCGTCGGCCGCTCACGCGCTCGCTCCTCCCTCCCCTCCTCTGGCTGCCGTGTGGGCCCAGGAATCCGGTTGAATCGTGCGGCCCGCTCTGTCACTTCCGTGTGGGGCTAACAGGTCAGCGCTACCCATCCCCGTAACGGCCGCGGCCGAGGATCTCGCCGCTGCGCGGAACCGGCGGGGCAGCTGACTACCGACCCCCCCCCCTGACCTCACCGTATAAAAGTCTTGTGCTCGGCCCCATCTCCTCTTCAACCGCTTCGTGCCGCCATCGTAAGCGCTCGCGAACTTCGGACGGGGCGAATCCACACCCGGTCGACCACGCCGCCGGTGACTCTCCTCTGTGCTCGCGCTCAGGTTTGCGAGTGTGGTCGGGGAGCTTCGCCTCGACTCGGTGGGTGTTTCCGCGGCTGTGGCATCAGGTTGGGAGCGTCCGGCGCCGGCGAATTTCTCACCGGAGTGCGTTCGCGGCGGAGAACAACACCTCTCCGTGGCCAGGGCACTGCGGGTCGCCATTGTCGGTGAGCAGCTGTCCGAACTCTTCCCTTTAGCTTGTGCATCGTGTAGCGCCGATTGAATTCGAGTTTAAGTCACGCTAACGCCGTATCGTCGTGCGCCGGCAATGGTGCCGCGGCGGCGCTCGGATTCTGTCGTCCGCCGCCGGTGAACGAGAGAAGCCGTGCGGGCCGTTGGATCCTGAGGAACGGTCCTGATTAGATCAGATGACCCTGATCGCGTTTCAGGATCTGCACCGTCCGATGGGGATCGGATGGAGGACACTCACAGCAGGGTTCATTAAATTGTGGGCGTCGGATTGGAATCCGAGGGGCTCCGTTTGCGTACCGGTTCGGAGCCTAGGCTTCTAATCTGCACCCTTGATTTGTGATCGCGCGGCCACCATTCACCCGTACCCCTTCGCGATGGTCATTTTTCTAAAGAGCCCTCGGGGTTTTGCGAAATCAACCCGCCATCCTTTAGTCACTATGCGCTGTGTCTTGGAAATCTTTCCCCAAGACCCCTGGACTTTCCAGGAATTGAGGCCCAGTCCAGTGCAGTAATAAAATGATTAAATGAATTGGAAATTAGATTTTTAATACAAAAATAATTGCTAGAACTTAGATAATTCATAGAAAATTCATTTTAGCTCCAAATTGAACCATTCCAGTTTCTAAAATTTTGTAATAATATTCTTCATCATTTAGTGTCTCTGTTTTGACATGAACTCTGTCAGGAAATTTATTTATCATTTAATCATATTTTAATCACATTAAACCTTAGGAAAATCATAACTTGAATTCTACAACTCCAAAATTAATAATTCTTTTTCCTATGATCTTATTTTGATATGTATATTATTAATGTGTATTTTGTTCTCATGTTTGGTGTAATGTTAAATTTTGCCTACACTGTTTGTTTGTATTACTACGACTAGCAGTGAGGTCACGAGTCATCTGAAGAATCATCCTGGTACCTGGATTCTCAAGGCCCAGGCAAGTTGTGCCCTTGATCACTTCTTTTTACCCAGCCATGTTCTGATTAATCATAATGATCTGCATAGGTTAATTTTGATGGGACCCAATAGGTTACCCTAGTTTGTCTATCTTTATACCTTGTTTACCACTGATCTTTCTGGGTAGTACTTGCTAGTGCTATATGTGGTTTTGGGTATGGAGATACACTATTCATGATTACACTTTTTGTTATCAGTTGTTATTTAATGTTCATGTTAAGATCATTATGTTAATTGGAACATGGAGCGACCACCCGGGAAAACAGTGCTACCACAAGGGTGGTATGGGACGCCCTTGGCTGATTAATTAGGGAAGCTAGTGGAAGACTACCTTACCCGAAAGGGGCAAGGGCAGTAGGGGAGAGGTCAGTGTAGGGAGGCCCTCGGGAGGATTTTGCTGCGATGGCGGTCCTACAAGGGATTCCTGCACTGGATCTTCCCATAAACTGTAGCGGGTTTTCGGAAGCTAGTGGAACTTTGTAAAGGCCTCGTAGTGTTACCCTGCCTCGCTTCCTTGGTAGAGGTGAATGGGATTCATGACCCCTTGGCAGATGGGTAACACGACTTGTGGGTAAAGATGCGCAACCTCTGCAGAGTGTAAAACTGGTATACTAGCCGTGCTCACGGTCATGAGCAGCTCGGACCCTCACATGATTAAATTATGGAACTTAAACTCAATTTGTCATATGCATTGCATTGCAGGTGAAGTTGTTACTTTCGTTCTATTACTTAATTGGGTTTGGTATTTACTTATACTTAGTAACTGCTAATAAAATTTTGACCAACTTTAAAAGCAATGCTCAGCTCTAACCATCTTCTTTGGTAAGCCTTACACTTCACGTGAGCTCCCACCTTTGGCGAGTTCATGCACATTATTCCCCACAACTTGTTGAGCGATGAACGTATGTGAGCTCACTCTTGCTGTCTCACATACACCACAGGTCAAGACCAGGTACTGCAGGATGATGCTCATGGAGGATGCTGCGATGAGTTCGTGAGAGGTCTAGGTCGTCGTCTCCCAGTCAACTTTGGGTTGCTGGACCGTTGTCTCCTTATAATGTAATTATTTATTTTGTATAGAACTCCTGTTATATATAAAGTTGTGACATTCGATCCTGTGCCACTATACATCATATGTTTGAGACTTGGTCCCAGCATACCTGGTGTTTATGTTAACCCCGGGTTTTGGATCCCTAAAATCCGGGTGTTACAGAAGTGGTATCAGAGGAATGTTGACTGTAGGACGAAACCTAGATAGAACTGGACAACCATTGTCATACTTACCTTTGCTACTCTGATTTCTTTTCTAAACTTATCTTAAATCTTCTTCTCATCTATTTCCGCTTACTCTGATTATTCTTACCTTTTCTTTTCTAAAGACAAACTTGGATTTCACACTTTGAAATCCTTAACCTAAAGTGACTTTAGGAATAGGAGACCTACTCTTAGGAACAAAAACAAAACTATTTATATAGATATTTATGAACTTGAATGCTTGTTCTTATGATACTTGTCTGATTTGGATCTTTGATTGAGTGTGATAGGTTGTGGAATGATGTCCACAATTGCATCTGCATATACACATAGGTATAAAAATATATTTATAAAATAACTAGACAACCTAGATTATACCCATTGGAACATATCTAGCTTAAGAAATTTATCTTATCCTAAAAGATCTCATTCTAACCAATTCATCTTATCTTAAAAGATTCTCCCTTATCTTAATAGATCCATCTCATCTTAAAAAGATACTCATCTTATCTTGAAAAGATTTTATCTTATCCTAATAGATCTAACTGACCTCAAAAGATTATACCCTATCCTTATGGATTCATCTTGTCCTAATAAGCATATTTACCCCACCCTAGTAACAACCAAGATCTAATCCAAAGTAATTAGATATTACCTAGTCTAATCTAGATCATATCTAATTTAATATGGTCTAATCTAGAGTAAGTTACTTAATGCTGGTACACAAGATAAAGCCATACTCCTAAATCACTTAAGCCTAATTTGGAGACTTATATCAACTTGGCCATACACAACAACTCGACCTATATCACAAGTTACATAACTTACCCAATCAATAGAGTCTTAATGGATTACATAATCTATCAACCAACACCTGACATCAAACCAGATTTTGGCCTACATCATGTAGTCCATCTCACCCATAACTATTCTAACCATATTTCCCCCAACTCCGATAATATACACTAGCTCCTAATCAAAGAGACAAGATCGAAGAATATGATCAACCTCATCAAGAAAGAATGAGCACCAACTCAAGTCTTCAAGGATCAAGTAAGGTCACCCAGATGAGTCAAGATCCACAATCTTGGATGGAGTCTTTTCTTATCCTACTCTTTCTTACCCAAACCTATATATGCCCTAAAGACATCTTCTATCCTACATAATAAAGTGGACATACATATATTACCCATGCTCTCCTATCACTTATTAATAATAAAAAGAGAGACTCTTGATTTTGAACTAATTAGAAACTAAAAGCTAGATTTCAAATCACTCTTCCTATATCCTCTTTCTTACAAATCTCGAGGACGAGATTATTTTTAAGGGGGGTAGGATTTGTAAGACCCAAAATTGGTAGAGGAAAAAAAATATAAACAAAGTATCATAATGCTTTGGAAATTGGGAAAATAAGAAAAATGATGAGAAGAAGGGATTTGTCTTTTAAAGGAAACCATTTATACATCCCATGAAATAAGATAACAAGGAGAACAAAACTTAAATTAGTAATATTAAAATAATATGGTTTATATTCACCTTTGGATTTCAATTGATACATTTGAAAGATCTGAAAACTAAAATAAAAGTATAAATTTGAATTTGGAATAGAAAATAGAAAATAAAAGAGAAGAGAAGAACTAAGAAAAATATTACATAAAATAAAATAAAAACCAGAATAAACATCCTTCACACTTATATTATTAAATTATACCTTTCAAACTGAGGACAAGTTATTCACAAAGTTTGAACTCAAACTTGAATTCAAATTGGATTTGAAAATGAAGAAAAGGAATAGAAAATAAAAAGGAAAAAGAGAAAAACCCTAACTGGGCCAACTCTCCTCAATTCGGCCCACTAACTCGCGCACGCCAGCCCAAGTCTCCAACCGGCGCCGACAGGTGGGCCCGCCTCGTCAGCCTTACACCGCGCGGACAGCACCTGCTATTCCACTGCCTTGTGGGCCCCATTCGTCGGCCGCTCACGCGCTCGCTCCTCCCTCCCCTCCTCTGGCTGCCGTGTGGGCCCAGGAATCCGGTTGAATCGTGCGGCCCGCTCTGTCACTTCCGTGTGGGGCTAACAGGTCAGCGCTACCCATCCCCGTAACGGCCGCGGCCGAGGATCTCGCCGCCGCGCGGAACCGGCGGGGCAGCTGACTACCGACCCCCCCCCTGACCTCACCGTATAAAAGTCTTGTGCTCGGCCCCATCTCCTCTTCAACCGCTTCGTGCCGCCATCGTAAGCGCTCGCGAACTTCGGACGGGGCGAATCCACACCCGGTCGACCACGCCGCCGGTGACTCTCCTCTGTGCTCGCGCTCAGGTTTGCGAGTGTGGTCGGGGAGCTTCGCCTCGACTCGGTGGGTGTTTCCGCGGCTGTGGCATCAGGTTGGGAGCGTCCGGCGCCGGCGAATTTCTCACCGGAGTGCGTTCGCGGCGGAGAACAACACCTCTCCGTGGCCAGGGCACTGCGGGTCGCCATTGTCGGTGAGCAGCTGTCCGAACTCTTCCCTTTAGCTTGTGCATCGTGTAGCGCCGATTGAATTCGAGTTTAAGTCACGCTAACGCCGTATCGTCGTGCGCCGGCAATGGTGCCGCGGCGGCGCTCGGATTCTGTCGTCCGCCGCCGGTGAACGAGAGAAGCCGTGCGGGCCGTTGGATCCTGAGGAACGGTCCTGATTAGATCAGATGACCCTGATCGCGTTTCAGGATCTGCACCGTCCGATGGGGATCGGATGGAGGACACTCACAGCAGGGTTCATTAAATTGTGGGCGTCGGATTGGAATCCGAGGGGCTCCGTTTGCGTACCGGTTCGGAGCCTAGGCTTCTAATCTGCACCCTTGATTTGTGATCGCGCGGCCACCATTCACCCGTACCCCTTCGCGATGGTCATTTTTCTAAAGAGCCCTCGGGGTTTTGCGAAATCAACCCGCCATCCTTTAGTCACTATGCGCTGTGTCTTGGAAATCTTTCCCCAAGACCCCTGGACTTTCCAGGAATTGAGGCCCAGTCCAGTGCAGTAATAAAATGATTAAATGAATTGGAAATTAGATTTTTAATACAAAAATAATTGCTAGAACTTAGATAATTCATAGAAAATTCATTTTAGCTCCAAATTGAACCATTCCAGTTTCTAAAATTTTGTAATAATATTCTTCATCATTTAGTGTCTCTGTTTTGACATGAACTCTGTCAGGAAATTTATTTATCATTTAATCATATTTTAATCACATTAAACCTTAGGAAAATCATAACTTGAATTCTACAACTCCAAAATTAATAATTCTTTTTCCTATGATCTTATTTTGATATGTATATTATTAATGTGTATTTTGTTCTCATGTTTGGTGTAATGTTAAATTTTGCCTACACTGTTTGTTTGTATTACTACGACTAGCAGTGAGGTCACGAGTCATCTGAAGAATCATCCTGGTACCTGGATTCTCAAGGCCCAGGCAAGTTGTGCCCTTGATCACTTCTTTTTACCCAGCCATGTTCTGATTAATCATAATGATCTGCATAGGTTAATTTTGATGGGACCCAATAGGTTACCCTAGTTTGTCTATCTTTATACCTTGTTTACCACTGATCTTTCTGGGTAGTACTTGCTAGTGCTATATGTGGTTTTGGGTATGGAGATACACTATTCATGATTACACTTTTTGTTATCAGTTGTTATTTAATGTTCATGTTAAGATCATTATGTTAATTGGAACATGGAGCGACCACCCGGGAAAACAGTGCTACCACAAGGGTGGTATGGGACGCCCTTGGCTGATTAATTAGGGAAGCTAGTGGAAGACTACCTTACCCGAAAGGGGCAAGGGCAGTAGGGGAGAGGTCAGTGTAGGGAGGCCCTCGGGAGGATTTTGCTGCGATGGCGGTCCTGCAAGGGATTCCTGCACTGGATCTTCCCATAAACTGTAGCGGGTTTTCGGAAGCTAGTGGAACTTTGTAAAGGCCTCGTAGTGTTACCCTGCCTCGCTTCCTTGGTAGAGGTGAATGGGATTCATGACCCCTTGGCAGATGGGTAACACGACTTGTGGGTAAAGATGCGCAACCTCTGCAGAGTGTAAAACTGGTATACTAGCCGTGCTCACGGTCATGAGCAGCTCGGACCCTCACATGATTAAATTATGGAACTTAAACTCAATTTGTCATATGCATTGCATTGCAGGTGAAGTTGTTACTTTCGTTCTATTACTTAATTGGGTTTGGTATTTACTTATACTTAGTAACTGCTAATAAAATTTTGACCAACTTTAAAAGCAATGCTCAGCTCTAACCATCTTCTTTGGTAAGCCTTACACTTCACGTGAGCTCCCACCTTTGGCGAGTTCATGCACATTATTCCCCACAACTTGTTGAGCGATGAACGTATGTGAGCTCACTCTTGCTGTCTCACATACACCACAGGTCAAGACCAGGTACTGCAGGATGATGCTCATGGAGGATGCTGCGATGAGTTCGTGAGAGGTCTAGGTCGTCGTCTCCCAGTCAACTTTGGGTTGCTGGACCATTGTCTCCTTATAATGTAATTATTTATTTTGTATAGAACTCCTGTTATATATAAAGTTGTGACATTCGATCCTGTGCCACTATACATCATATGTTTGAGACTTGGTCCCAGCATACCTGGTGTTTATGTTAACCCCGGGTTTTGGATCCCTAAAATCCGGGTGTTACAGAAACCAAGATCCAACGGTTAAATTAAACTCGTACCCCTTCGTCCTTGGCAAATATGCTAAAGAGCCCTCTGGTTTATTAAATATAAACCTGTCGTCCTTGCTTAAGTGAAACTAATCACGAGTAAGTGAGTTATATAAAATAAATCCGAGCAAATGATTTCTAGTGTAGAAATAAATCTAGAAATCTTAGAAAATTCATAACTTATTCGTTTTAACTCTAGTTTTGTGGTTCTCGAATCTACGATCTCGTAGCAATGCTTAGAATATTATCATGTGGTCTATTTCCATCTGTGATGTAATGTTATCTTTAATTATTATCTGCATATATGTATGTTTTGCTACGATTAGAAGCAATGTTACGACAAGGAACCTGAAGCCTAACTTTTGGGAGGCACCTAAAATCACATGTAAAAGGCATGTTGTGTCCTTGATCACATTGTTTGCCCTAATAATATTTATTATTTTGTTAATCACTATGGCACAATTAGGTTAAATTGATAGGACCTAATAGGTTACCTAGTTTGTTTACCCTACACCTTGCATACAAATGAATTATTGGGTAGTCTTGTTATTGCTCTACCTGGTTGAGAAATCAACATTATATATGTTCATGATCATGCTTTATTACTATTGTTGGCTTTATTATTATGAATGGTAAGATCATTTTGTTAATTGGAACATGGTGCAACCACCCGAGACAACAGTGCTACCACAAGGGTGGAATTGGACGCCCTTGGCCAATTAATTAGGAAAGCTAGTGTGAGTTAATCCTTTCCTGAAAGGGGCAAGCGGGGTGGAGAAGTTGCCGGTGTAGGGAGGTTCTCGGGTCGATCTGTTTGCGATATCTTTTCGGATGAGGGATCCCTATATCACCCCCTTCTGCCCTAAAACTGTAGTGGGTTCTCTTATGCTAGTGGAACTTTGGAATGACCTCGCAGTATGCCCTCGCCAACTCACCTTGGAAGTGTTCAAGGATCTGATCAACCTGAGGCAAAAAAGGGAACACGTCTTGTGGGTAAAGATGTGCAATCTCTGCAGAGTGTAAAACTAGTATATCAGTCGTGCTCACAGTCAAGAGCGGCTCAGACCTTCACATGAGTAATTTATGGAATTAAATTTAATCTGTCATGCATTGCATTTTGGGATTTCTATATGATACTAGGTGGGTGCCCGTGCGTTGCAACAGAAACATATAATACTACGATAATGTATATACAAATGTGTTATATTGTTATAAGAAAAGGTTTCGTAATCCATTTGTGTTCCAAACCATACATAAATTTTGTTATTTTAATCTAGTTATTTTACCACTATATTGCAAGTCCAACTTGCAGTCTGTCCAGGCGCACATTTTATTGAAGCATACACTCTATGCATCATCAAATAAAAAGATAGGTCATCAAGCTAGATCAGGTCTAAGACATACCACAAGAATAAGGGATTATCCAAAATGATGTTAAGATTGCCAAGTCAATTAAAAAATTGCACATCAAGCATATATGGTATAAGGCTGAGAAAATATTAGCTTTCCTAGGCTGTCCAAATATCATGCATGGTGGTGGCTTGCATTTCACACCTTATTAAGAAGAAAACAAGAAATATAGTGCAGTCGACAACAGCCAACAAAGTGTAGCCGCCAGCTTCTGTTACTCCTGATTCCTCATCTTCTTTAGACAACTCTGAAGGGTTCACCACCTCCGCGACTTCCTCAATCGGCATGCACTTCATCTGAGTTCCTCTCCTTTGAGCAGGCTTGTTCCTGCATGCATCAAGCACTAACGTTCAGTGACTTCTAACCATTCAACTGATAATCCTTCAACTTCATCATAATATATCCTTTGTTCCATCTGCATCATAAAATCACAGAGATGAGAAGTCAGAAAAATGAAACAAGTGTTCCTTCTGTACGAGGGTTGGCAAAAAAATCATACCGCAAGCTTGGGCACATAAACTGACATGAACCTGGGACCAAGTCCCAGAACTCTAGCATTGCATACTACAGTCTGAAAAGATAAATAAATAGCAGCATTTCAAAATAAAGATGAAAGTCGCCTAGAGGGGGGTGAATAGGGAGAAACTGAAAATCTCAAAAATAATCACAACTACAAGCCGAGTTAGCGTTAGAAATATAATAGAGTCCGCGAGAGAGGGCGCAAAACAAATCGCAAGCGAATAATAAAGTGAGACACGCGGATTTGTTTTACCGAGGTTCGGTTCTCTCAAACCTACTCCCCATTGAGGAGGCCACAAAGGCCGGGTCTCTTTCAACCCTTCCCTCTCTCAAACGGTCCCTCGGACCGAGTGAGCTTCTCTTTATCAAATCACTTGGGAATCAAACTTCCCGCAAGGACCACCACACAATTGGTGTCTCTTGCCTCAATTACAAGTGAGTGTTTGATCACAAGAAAGAATGCCAAAGAAAAAGAAGCGATCCAAGCGCAAGAGCTCAAATGAACACTACAAATCACTCTCTCTAGTCACTAGGGCTTTGTGTGGAGTTGGGAGAGGATTTGATCTCCTTTGGTGTGCTTTGCAATGAATGCTAGCTCTTGTATAGTGATTGGAAGCTGGAAAACTTGGATGCAATGAATGGTGGGGTGGTTGGGGTATTTATAGCCCCAACCACCAAACTAGCCGTTTGGTGAGGCTGTCTGTTCGATGGCGTACCGGACAGTCCGATGCACACCGGACATGTCCGGTGCGACAGCCACGTCACCAAATAGCCGTTGGGTCAACCGTTGGAGCTCTGTCTCTGGGCCCGCCTTGATGTCCGGTGGCGCACCGGACATGCACTGTAGAGTGTCCGGTGCGCCTGCTCTCGCGTGCCTGACGACTGCGCGCTTCTGGCGCGCATTAAATGCGCCTGCAGGTGACCGTTGGCGCGAAGTAGCCGTTGCCCCGAGGTTGCACCGGACAGTCCGGTGTACACCGGACATGTCCGGTGAATTTTAGCGGAGCAGCCTTTGCGAATTCCCGAGACTGGCGAGTTCCTGAGCCGCGTCTCAAATGAGCACCGGACACTGTCCGGTGTACACCGGACAGTCCGGTGAATTTTAGTGCGCTGGCTCTGGAAATTTCCCGAGGGCGGCGAGTTTGAGTTGAAGTCCTCTGGTGCACCGGACACTGTCCGGTGGCACACCGGACAGTCCGGTGCGCCAGACCAGAGGAGCCTTTGGTTGCTCCTTTGCCCTTTTGTTGAACCCAACACATGGTCATTTTATTGGCTAAGTGTGAACCTTTTGCACCTGTATAATTTATACACTAGAGCAAACTAGTTAGTCCAATATTTGTGTTGGGCAATTCAACCACCAAAATTATTTAGGGACTAGGTGTAAGCCTAATTCCCTTTCAATCTCCCCCTTTTTGGTGATTGATGCCAACACAAACCAAAGCAAATATAGAAGTGCATAATTGAACTAGTTTGCATAATGTAAGTGCAAAGGTTGCTTGGAATTGAGCCAATATAAATACTTACATGATGCGCATGGATTGTTTTCTTTGTTTTTGACATATTGGACCATATTTGCACCACAAGTTTTGTTTTTGCAAACTCTTTTGTAAATTCTTTTCAAAGTCCTTTTGCAAGATAGTCAAAGGTAAATGAATAAGATTTTGCAAAGCATTTTCAAGTTTTGAAATTTTCTTCCTTTGTTCCAAATGCTTTTCCTTTGACTAAACAAAACTCCCCCTCAAATAAAGTCTCCTCTTAGTGTTCAAGAGGGTTTTAAGACATCAATTTTGAAAATACTACTTGCTCCCCCTTTAGAGCACAAAGAGATACCAATTTTGAAATTTTTCATCCGATTGACAAACATTAGTTTTAAAATTAGGGTGGTGGTGCGGTCCTTTTGCTTTGGACTCATATTTTCTCCCCCTTTGGCATGAATCGCCAAAAACGGAATTATTAGAGCCCTTAGAAGCACTTTCTCCTCCTTTGGTCATAAAATAAATGAGTGAAGATTATACCAACGTTGGAGAGTGATGCGGAGCGACGGCGAAGGATGAGTAGTAGAGCGGAGTGGAAGCCTTTGTCTTCGCCGAAGACTCCAATTCCCTTTCAATATACCTATGACTTGGTTTGGAATACACTTGAAAACACATTAGTCATAGCATATAAAAGAGACATGATCAAAGGTATTCTTATGAGCTATGTGTGCAAGTTTAGCAAAAGAAATTCCTAGAATCAAGAATATTAAGCTCATGCCTAAGTCTGGTAAAAGATTGTTCATCAAGTGGCTTGGTAAAGATATCGGCTAATTGATCTTTAGTGTTAATGTATGAAATCTCGATATCCCCCTTTTGTTGGTGATCCCGAAGAAAATGATACCGAATGGCTATGTGTTTAGTGCGGCTATGCTCAACGGGATTATCCGCCATGCGGATTGCACTCTCATTATCACATAGAAGAGGAACTTTGGTTAATTTGTAACCGTAACAGTGGCCTGCGGCAATATACTCGGCTTCGGCGGTAGAAAGAGCGACCGAATTTTGCTTCTTTGAAGCCCAAGACACCAAGGATCTTCCCAAGAACTGGCAAGTCCCCGATGTGCTCTTTCTATTAATCTTACACCCCGCCCAATCGGCATCCGAATAACCAATCAAATCAAAAGTGGATCCCCGAGGGTACCAAAGCCCAAACTTAGGAGTATAAGCCAAATATCTCAAGATTCGTTTTACGGCCGTAAGGTGTGATTCCTTAGGGTCGGCTTGGAATCTTGCACACATGCAAACAGAAAGCATAATGTCCGGTCGAGATGCACATAAATAAAGCAATGAACCAATCATCGACCGGTATACCTTTTGATCCACGGACTTACCTCCCGTGTCGAGGTCGAGATGCCCATTGGTTCCCATGGGTGTCTTGATGGGCTTGGCATCCTTCGTTCCAAACTTGCTTAGAATGTCTTGAGTATACTTCGTTTGGCTAATGAAGGTGCCCTCTTGGAGTTGCTTGACTTGGAATCTAGAAAATACTTCAACTCCCCCATCATTGACATCTCGAATTTCTTTGCCATGATCCTACTAAATTCTTCACATGTAGATTCGTTAGTAGACCCAAATATGATATCATCAACGTAAATTTGGCATATGAACAAATCATTGTCAAGAGTTTTAGTGAATAAAGTAGGATCGGCTTTGCCGACTTTGAAGCCATTAGCAATAAGGAAATCTCTAAGGCATTCATACCATGCTCTTGGGGCTTGCTTGAGCCCATAAAGCGCCTTAGAGAGCCTATAAACATGGTTAGGGTACTCACTGTCTTCAAAGCCGGGAGGCTGCTCAACATAGACCTCCTCCTTGATCGGTCCATTGAGGAAGGCACTCTTCACGTCCATTTGATAAAGCTTGAAGCCATGGTAAGTAGCATAGGCTAATAATATGCGAATTGACTCAAGCCTAGCTACGGGTGCATAGGTTTCACCAAAATCCAAACCTTCGACTTGTGAATACCCCTTGGCCACGAGTCGAGCTTTGTTCCTAGTCACCACACCATGCTCATCTTGCTTGTTGCGGAAGACCCACTTGGTTCCTACAACATTTTGGTTAGGACGTGGAACTAAGTGCCATACCTCGTTCCTTGTGAAATTGTTGAGCTCCTCTTGCATCGCCATCACCCAATCCGAATCTTGTAGTGCTTCCTCTACCCTGTGTGGCTCAATAGAGGAAACAAAAGAGTAATGCTCACAAAAATGTGCAACACGAGATCGAGTGGTTACCCCCTTATAAATGTCGCCGAGGATGGTGTCGACGGGGTGATCTCGTTGTATTGCTTGGTGGACTCTTGGGTGTGGCGGCCTTGGTTCTTCATCCTCCTTGTCTTCATCATTTGCATCTCCCCCTTGATCGTTGCCGTCATTTTGAGGTGGCTCATCTTCTTGATCAACATCTTGAGCCTCATCCTCAATTTGAGTTGGTGGAGATGCTTGCGTGGAGGAGGATGGTTGATCTTGTGCATGTGGAGGCTCTTCCACTACAGGAAAACAGTTAATTCCCGTCGGCCAGGAACCGACGGGAATAAGCACTAAACCGACGGGAATAAGTAATTCCCGTCGGTTTAGCCCTTATTCCCGTCGGTTGTCAGCCGCCAGGCGTCCCTTGTCGGGGATACGGTTATTCCCGTCGGCCGCCGACGGGAATACGTAATCCCCGTCGGCCAAAATCGAGCCGACGGGAATAAGGGCTAATTCCCGTCGGCTGACCTGGCCGACGGGAATTAATTAGTAACTCCCGTCGGCCAGGTCAGCCGACGGGAATTACTAATTAATTCCCGTCGGCCAGGTCAGCCGACGGGAGTTACTAATTTATTCTCGTCGGCCAGGTCAGCCGACGGGAATTATCTGGGCCGACGGGAGGTAATAGTCAATTCCCGTCGGCTATGGTCAAACCGACGGGAATTAACTGGGCCGACGGGAGTTAACCTATATTTCTGCAACAGCAACACCAAATTAGATATTTCTCACACATAACATACACAAAACATATATATCACAAACATATGACAAAACATATCACATAAACATATAAATCACAAACGCATTGACATCACACATCACAAACACATCATTGACATCACACATCACAAACACATTGATATAATTCACACATCACAAACATTTCAGATACGAGAGTGTTTACACAAACATAACGTCCAGGAGTTAAAAACATAACGAGCACGAGTTTAAGTGTTTAAAGATAACCACCACTTGGGTGGTTAGAGCTTTGACCGCTGCCGCCTTCACCACCAGGAGGAGGGTACGCGAAGAGCGAGTCAACAAATCCAGTCCCTGCTGCTGGATCAGACCCACTGCCACCCGCTTCAGGCGTAACCTATGCAAGTTAGCAAATATCAACACGTTAAATGCAAATATCAAAAAGTATACAAGTGTATAAATTAATGGAGTTATCAAACGTACCCTATCTCCAGGTGCAGGTATATGTGTCGGAGGGGTGGTGAACTGTGGTGGTGGAACTGGTGTGTTTGCAAATTGGCTCCATTGTGGTGGCGGTGGAAAATTTGATGTCATGCCTTGTTGCTGCATTAACTGTTAAACACATATGTGTTACTACCGAAGATGTTGTATTGAAATATAATAATTTAGAGTTCGGATTATGTGTACTCACTTGATACATCGCTTGATTATGAGCATTGCAAGCTTCCATAAATTCGCGTTGTTGTCTCATCTCTTCGCGCATCCTCATAATCTCCAACTCCTGCTCGTTCGGTCGACGAGAGCATGAGCTACGGGAAGATGAACCCGTCCTCTGAGATCTCACCGACGACGAGTCAATGAATCCGTCGAAGAGTGCGTATCTATAAGTTATTCAAAAAATGTGATTATTGTATAGTCAATTTAGTGTCAACCATATAATTTCATAAGTTAGAGCTTACCGTCCATGCGCTTTGCCACCACCACTTGCGTACACCACCGAGGGATCCACCGGTTCATGGCGCCAGTCGAAGTCAGGGCCATGGCGACGAACCATCTCCTCCCCATATGCCGCCTATACATCATTGACAACCTTACAAATGCAAGAATTTATATACTTTGAACGTTTGAACTTTTGAGCCAAAACTCACCAAGCGATCTGTGGCTGTCTGGCTGCAGAGCTGGTCAGGGTTGTTCGGGTCTGGTCCTTTGTGGCCCTCCTGGTAGACCTCAATGTCACTAGGCTTTTGGCCACTCGTAGCTTCCTGTATAAACAAAAAACATTCATAAGCAATCGTATTATTTGCTGATCGACATAGATAGATCAAACTTACCATTCTTTTAGCTTTTCGTATCATGTCGTCACCGCCAAACTTGTGGTTAGGATTGGTTCCTCGACATTGTCTGTGATGCGCTGACGCTTTCTGGAAGCCTTCGGAAGCCCAATATCGACACCAAGCATAGTACGCATCAGGCACGGGCGCCATCCATGGAACCATCACCTGCACACACACAATGTTACATATTATCAATCACAACAATAAATATAAAGGGTAAAACAAATTGAATACTAACCTCACGATATTGATCCTCAGTCAAATATATCTTTGACGACCCTTCCTTTTTAGTCAAGGGGCCTGCTTCTTCCGGATGCTTTTGAAAATACAGGTTTGTAGCCTGAATTCTCGCATAGTATATGGCATCCTTCACCAGCTTCTTTGCATTGTTTTGGAAGACACGTTCAGCGTGCCCCATGTAATCCTCTCCGTCAGGCAACCGATATCGAAGCTACAACATAAAGAATACAAATACAATGGTATAAGTCATAGATTTACAATATTAAGAAACATAACAAAAATAATAAAGAATTCATACCCAAAAGTCATTACGCACAAGTCCCTGTCTGTCGGTGTGGTTTCGTTCCTTTTTAAACTTGTACTCGTCCCAGGTACTGACGAGCACCTCATCCTCGGTATCACCGTTTGACACCTTCACTATACCAGGGTAGTGAAGGCGGCAAAGAGAACCCAACGTAAGGTTAACCTGAGTGTGGTGTCCCTTGCCGTCAAAGGACAGGTCCTCCCAATTCCTGCATTACACAAAAACATTAACAATACACATAATAGTTATATGAGATAAGTTAATATATTACACTCACCGATCTCCATGTGGCATGATTAAAGTCCTATCAGCCTCTCGCTCTATCGCGTGACGAGGCTTTACTGAGTGGCTTTTTCTTGAGCGACGTGTGCGTGTCGCTGAAGAGCCTCCCGAGCCATCATCCATCGGGTTGTCAGCCGGTTCGCCCTGTTGGCCCCACTGGTCCCACGCCTGTTGCTGCTCTCTCTGGTGGTCCCACTGGTCCCATGGCTGGTGATGCTGTGCGGCCTGGTCCCATGTCACGTGCTCCACCTCCTCATTGTGCTCGACCTCCTCATTGTGCTGCTCAGCCTCATTGTGCTGCTCCTCCTCAATGTGCTGCTCCTCAGTGTGCTGCTCATCCTGGTACATACAACTCAAGATTTATTTCTAAATATGTAAACAAATTTATTTGTACAAGATATGTTACCTCATCTCCTTGTACCGCGCTCAACAGCTCTCGACGTCTGCTGCTGCTCGAAGAACTGCCTTGAAAAAGGCCCAGGCCCTTGAACAGCCCCTTTACTGACTTCTTTGATTTTGGCGGCATCCTGCATAAAAAATAAGAAAACAACTTTACTTGTTAAATATAAACAAATTAGGATAAAAAATGACATAATACTTAAAATATAAACAAATTAAATAACAAAACAACTTTACTTGTTAAATATCATCAAAATCAGGATCTATTTGTTCTCTTCTATGCAGAGGTCGCCATGTTACTTTTCTCCTAACAGGTTGTCTTCTCCTTTTCTCGGGAAAAGTTAAGTCGTTAACGTCTGCAACTAGTGAATCTAATGCCGGTGCAGGATCAATATGAAAACTAGTTGGCAACTCTTCTTCTTGAAACACCTCATCAACCTGCTCAAGGTGACCAATTTGATATTCGTCCTCACCAGGAGTGTATAGGCGGTCGCGGGGATTTACATTGTACACAACCCTCCATTTAGACAACTTTTTGCATGGATATGTCGAGAAATAAACTTGGTCTGCTTGATGGGCAAGGATATACGTGTCGTGTCCTTGAAGCAATTTTTCAGGTTGGATCTGTGTCATCCCAAATTCGGTCCTATAATACTTCGGGTCATACCATTTACACTCAAAGAAAACTAGCGCTAAAGGCTTATTTCCAGCAAATGTAATCTCGATTATATTTTTGATTTTCCCGTAATAGCAGGCTTCGTGTCCTTCCATGTCGGTTGCCCTAGTAACGACTCCACTATTTTGAGTGGCGGCCATAGGATGACTTGATTCGAAAATGCTTGAACGAAAGCGATATCCATTGACGTCGTAACGTCCATAGCTTTTGGCAGTTACGCTTCCAATAGATAACTGACGTAAGTCATCATTCAAATTCATTTCCTCCCCAAACTGTCAATTATGCCACAAAGTATTAGCAAATTCTGTAATATTAGTTAACTGAAATTAGCTGTCGGAGCCACATAATTTAGACTTACACGGTCCCGAAGCCACATAATGAAATTAGGTCGCCCATGCATACCATCGCGTCGCAATTTATCTATGTCTCTCGCTGTTGGCCTACCAAGACACCTCATGTTTTGTTCATCAAACTCGCTGTCAAATATTATTGTATGACATGAGATATTTGATAACATAAACTAATTCACATATGAACAATTTAAGAAAATAAGTCTTACACAAAGTATTTCTCCACCTCAGGCATATTCGTGAACATGTACAGTAAAGCAGACTTCCGTTCTTCCATACTGAGGTGATATGCCTTGGGTGGACCAACGGCTTTGCCGTTTGTCTGAAAAATTGAAAGATCACTACACGGAGGCATCTCTCGTTCATCATCATGGTACCTTTTCTTTCGAGCAAATACATTATGTTCTTCTGCAAAGTAACAACTTGTGAAGTGTGCTACCTCCTTTAGTTTAAATTGTTCCGCAATACATCCTTCAACTCTTGCCTTATTGCCCACCATTGCTCTAAGCTTCTTTAATGCTCTTTCTATATGAAACATCCACCTATACTGAACAGGACCACCGACCTTAGCCTCATATGGAAGATGTATAAAGAGATGCTGCATAGGATTGAAGAAACCCGGTGGAAATATTTTTTCCAATTTGCACAAAAGCACCGGTGCCTCTTTCTCCAGCTGTTCCATCACATCTCTTCTGATTTCTTTAGCACACAACTGTCTGTAGAAATAGCTAACTTCAGCTAACGTTTTCCACACAGCTTCGGAAATGTACCCACGAAACATTACAGGCATGAGCCTCTCCATAATTATGTGGAAGTCATGGCTCTTCAGTCCATTCATCTTCATTGTCTTCAAGTTCACAGATCTTCTAAAACCAGCGGCATAACCATCGGGGAATTTAATATCCTTCATCCACTTCATCACTTCTCTCCGTTGCTTAGATTTCAGACAATAGTCAGCTTTTGGTTTGCCTCCGTTTTCTCTAAGCACTTGGGTTGGACGATCACATATCACTGCTAAGTCCATGCGTGCCTTGTCATTGTCTTTCGTTTTATCAGGGAAATCCATGCATGTATTTATGAGGGCTTGACAAAAGTTACTCTCTTGATGCATGACGTCGATGTTATGCATCAAAATCAATGACTTAGCATAAGGAAGCTCCCACAAGCCACATATGTGAGTCCAGTTATGCTCCTCACCAAAACCTTGATACCTTTTACCACTATCGTCTAGGACAAGTTTCATATGCTCTTCTGTAATTTCTATCCCACTACGTCGCTTGGGCGGTCCCTTCGTGACAATGGTGCCCTTCCTAAATTCCTTTCTCTGCCTTCTGAAGGGGTGATTGAAGGGTAGAAAACATCTATGGCAATCAAAGTAACATATCTTGCCACCAGCACTAAGACGAAAACAATCTGTATCTTTAGCACAATAAGGACACGTCAATCTACCATGCACGCTCCATCCAGAGAAAATACCATACGCCATAAAATCATGAACCGAGAACAGATATGCAACACGAAGATTGAATTTCTGCTTCTTGAAGCAGTCATAGGCTTCCACACCTTGCCATAGCTTCTTTAACTCTTCAATCAGTGGTTGAAGCATCACATTGAGGCGTACGCCAGGATGCTCAGGCCCAGGTATAACAAGACATAGGAACATAAACTCATATTTCATGCAAAGAGCAGGTGGAAGGTTGTACGGTATGGCAATGACAGGCCAACATGAATACGACGCAGCGGTCATATTGAACGGTGTGAAACCATCAGTTGCCAATCCGATACGAACGTTTCTTGCATCGCTGGCAAAATCTGGATCAAATTTGTCAAGAGCCTTCCATGCATCACCATCTGACGGGTGCACCATTAACCCATCTTGTCTGTCCATACAATCTTTATGCCACCTCATGTGCATAGCGGTCTTCCTCGAGAGAAACAAACGTTTCACTCTAGGAGTGAGAGGCATGTACCGAAGCTGTTTATGTGCAACCTTTGTCACCACCTTCTCCCCATCTTCATTTACAAGCTCCACGTACCTTGACTTCCCACATTTTAAGCATTTTTGTTCTCTGCCATGTTCCTTCCAAAAAAGCATACAGTTGTCTTGGCAAACATCAATCTTCTCATACTCCATACCAAGACCTTCAAGCAATTTTTTGGACTGGTACATGTCTTTGGGCATCTTGTGACCCGTAGGAAGAACCTCGCTAATCAAATCCACAAGCTCCTTGTAACAATTAATTGAAAATGCAAATTTTGACTTGATTGACATCAGTCGGGTCACGAATTCGAGGACGGTCACGTCAGTTTGCCCGTGAAGAGGCTCTTCTGACGCTTTGAGTAGGTCGAAGAACTTCTGAACCTCCGGTGTAGGTGCATCATGATGATCTGGTGCCAGTTCAGGCTGCAGATCCTCAAGCATCTGGTCCATCCTATCAACATCATCTTCACCGTCATCAACTTCTACTTCTGTTGCTCGTTCAGCATCTTCACCATGGAGATACCAGACCTTATAGCCTGGCACGAAACCATGCGAGCACAGGTGTAGTGTGACCTGCCTCTTGGTGTGGCTCGTCATATTTCTACATTTATTGCATGGACACCTAATATTATCTATTTCTGACAAAGCAGCTGCATGGTCCAGAAACATCTGCGTCTTGGCAAACCATTCACTAGTGTGACACCCACCCTTCTTGAAACCTTCATACATCCAATCACGTCTATCACCCATTATTGCGGCTGTGTGTACGAGTAAAGAGTGTGTGAGACAATATCACGTTTCTAAACGTAACACATACATCTATAGGTAAATAGTAAAACTATATGTATATACATAAATAACTATATATATACATAAAAACTATATATATATACATAAATATATAGTTATATACATAAATAACATTAAATTTATTCAATAAATAACATCAAATTCAACAATTTAAACCTTAATACAACCTAATATGATAAGTTAAATCTATTCAATAAATAACATCAAATTCAACAATTTAATAGAATAAGTTAAATTTATTATAATAATAGAATATAATTAATACTTATACGTAACATCAAGGCACACATGTGATATTAAACTAACTCTATGCCCACTCTAATCACATGTTATATTAAACTAACTCTAATTACACTCTAATCACACCCTAAACTAACTCTAATCACATGAAAGTTAACTCCCGTCGGCCATAAAAAACCGACGAAAATAAACATTTATACACACATTTAACAATATCACTCGCATTTATATTAAATAATTCAAACAATAATATACCTGGGCGGCTGCGGCACTCCGCGGCGGCGGCGTTGGTGGCGGCGAGCAGCGGGCGATGCTTCGGGGGCGGGCGGCGCAACGGGGACGGGCTACAGACGGCGCTCCGGGGCCGGCAGCGCGGCGGACAGCGCTCCGGAGGCGGGGCGGGCGACGGTTGTTGCTCCGGGAGCGGGCGGCGCTCCGGGGGCGTGGGCGGGCGGCGGGCGGCGCTACGGGGGCGGAAGCGACGAGGCGGGCGGCGCTCCGGGGCGTTGGCGGTTGTGGGCGGCGCTCCCGTGGCGGTGGCGGCCGCCGGGCGCGCTCCTAGGCGGTGGCGGGCGCGCGGCCGGGTCGGTGGTGGGCGGCGGGCGGCGCCGGGGGCAGTGGTGGGCGGCGGGCGCGCGGCCGGGGCGGTGGTGGGCGGCGGCCGGCGTCGGGGGCGGCGTTTCTACGGCGGCGGCGAACGAGCAAGCTTGGAAACCGAGAAGAGAAGAGAGAATGAGTCGCGCGGGTGACCGCCCGGCACATAAAACATTAACTCCCGTCGGCCATCGTCAGGGCCGACGGGAGTTAACTAATTCCCGTCGGCTGGCGGGTGAGCCGACGGGAGTTAAACTGAAGCACGTCGGCTGGCGGCTGGGCCGACGGGAGTAACACTAAAGCCCGTGGGCTGGCTTTTAGCCGACGGGAGTTACTTAATTCCCGTCGGCCCGAGCAAAGGCCGACGGGAATTAATATTGCCGACGGGAATCTTCTTGATTCCTGTAGTGTTCGGATTCCTTAGGACACACATCCCCAATGGACATGTTCCTTAGCGCTATGTATGGAGCCTGTTCTTCACCTATATCATCAAGATCAACTTGCTCTACTTGAGAGCCGTTAGTCTCATCAAACACAACGTCACAAGAAACTTCAACAAGTCCTGAGGACTTGTTAAAGACTCTATATGCCCTTGTGTTTGAGTCATATCCTAGTAAAAAGCCTTCTACAGTTTTAGGAGCAAATTTAGATTTTCTACCTCTTTTGACAAGAATAAAACATTTGCTACCAAAAACTCTAAAATATGAAATATTTGGCTTTTTACCGGTTAGGAGTTCATAGGATGTCTTCTTGAGGATTCGGTGTAGATATAACCGGTTGATGGCGTAGCAGGCGGTATTGACCGCCTCGGCCCAAAACCGATCCGGTGTCTTGTACTCATCAAGCATGGTTCTTGCCATGTCCAATAGAGTTCGATTCTTCCTCTCCACTACACCATTTTGTTGTGGAGTGTAGGGAGAAGAGAACTCATGCTTGATGCCCTCCTCCTCAAGGAAGCTTTCAATTTGAGAGTTCTTGAACTCCGTTCCATTGTCGCTTCTAATTTTCTTGATCCTTAAGCCGAACTCATTTTGAGCCCGTCTCAAGAATCCCTTTAAGGTCTCTTGAGTATGAGATTTGTCCTGCAAAAAGAACACCCAAGTGAAGCGAGAATAATCATCCACAATAACTAGACAGTACTTACTCCCGCCGATGCTTATGTAAGCGATCGGGCCGAATAAATCCATGTGTAGGAGCTCCAGTGGCCTGTCACTAGTCATGATGTTCTTGTGTGGATGATGAGTGCCAACTTGCTTCCCGGCTTGGCATGCGCTACAAATCCTGTCTTTCTCAAAATGAACATTGGTTAGTCCTAAAATGTGTTCTCCCTTTAGAAGCTTGTAAAGATTCTTCATTCCAACATGGGCTAGTCGGCGGTGCCAGAGCCAACCCAAGTTAGTCTTAGCAACCAAGCAAGTGTCGAGTTCAGCTCTATCAAAATCTACCAAGTATAGCTGACCCTCTAACACTCCCTTAAATGCTATTGAATCATCACTTCTTCTAAAGACAGTAACACCTACATCAGTAAATAGACAGTTGTAGCCCATTTGACATAATTGGGATACGGAAAGCAAATTGTAATCTAAAGAATCTACAAGAAAAACATTTGAAATAGTATGGTCAGGTGATATAGCAATTTTACCCAATCCTTTGACCAAACCTTGATTTCCATCCCCGAATGTGATAGCTCGTTGGGGATCTTGGTTTTTCTCATATGAGGAGAACATCTTTTTCTCCCCTGTCATGTGGTTTGTGCACCCGCTGTCGAGTATCCAACTTGAGCCCCCGGATGCATAAACCTACAAAACAATTTTAGTTCTTGACTTTAGGTACCCAAACGGTTTTGGGTCCTTTGGCATTAGAAACAAGAACTTTGGGTACCCAAACACAAGTCTTGGAGCCCTTGTGTTTGCCCCCAACAATTTTGGCAACTACCTTGCCGGATTTGTTAGTTAAAACATATGATGCATCAAAAGTTTTGAATGAAATAGCATGATCATTTGATGCATTAGGAGTTTTCTTTCTAGGCAACTTAGCACGGGTTGGTTGCCTAGAACTAGATGTCTCACCCTTATACATAAAAGCATGGTTAGGGCCAGAGTGAGACTTCCTAGAATGAATTTTCTTGATTTTACTCTCGGGATAACTGGCAGGGTACAAAATGTAACCCTCGTTATCCTGAGGCATGGGAGCCTTGCCCTTAACAAAGTTAGACAAGTTCTTAGGAGGGGCATTAAGTTTGACATTGTCTCCCCTTTGGAAGCCAATGCCATCCTTGATGCCAGGGCGTCTCCCATTATAGAGCATACTTCTAGCAAATTTAAACTTTTCATTTTCTAAGTTATGCTCGGCAATTTTAGCGTCTAATAATGCTATATGATCATTTTGTTGTTTAATTAAAGCCATGTGATCATGAATAGCATTGATATCAACATCTCTACATCTAGTGCAAATAGAAGTGTGCTCAATGGTAGATGTAGATGGTTTGCAAGATTTTAATTCTACAACCTTAGCATGCAACATATCATTCTTAGTTCTAAGGTCGGAAATTGTAATATTGCAAACATCTAATTCTTTAGCCTTAGCAATTAATTTCTCATTCTCATTTCTAAGGCTAGCAATAGAAACATTCAACTCATCAATCCTAGCAAGCAAATCAACATTATCATTTCTAGGATAGGAAGTTGAATCAATACAAACATGAGAATCAACCTTAGCAATTAATTTAGTATTTTCATTTCTAAGGTTGGCAATAGTGTCATGGCATGTGCTTAGCTCGCTAGATAGTTTTTGACATTTTTCTACTTCTAGAGTATAAGCATTTTTAACCTTAACATGTTTCTTATTTTCCTTGATTAGGAAGTCCTCTTGGGAGTCCAAGAGATCGTCCTTTTCATGGATGGCACTAATTAGCTCATTTAATTTTTCTTTTTGTTCCATGTTAAGGTTGGCAAAAAGGATACGCAAATTATCTTCCTCACCACTAGCATTATCATCACTAGAAGATTCATATTTAGTGGAGGAGTTAGATTTAACCTTCTTCCTTTTGCCGTCCTTTGCCATGAGGCACTTGTGGCCGACGTTGGGGAAGAGGAGTCCCTTGGTGACGGCGATGTTGGTGGCGTCCTCGTCGTCGTCGGAGGAGTCGGTGGAGCTTTCGTCGGAGTTCCACTCGCGGCACACGTGGGCATCGCCGCCCTTCTTCTTGTGATACCTCTTCTTTTCTCTTCTCTTGCCCTTCTTGTCATTGTCCCTGTCACTGTCACTTGATAATGGACATTTAGCAATAAAGTGACCGGGCTTACCACACTTGTAGCAAACCTTCTTGGAACGGGATTTGTAATCCTTCCCCTTCCGTTGCTTGAGGATTTGCCGAAAGCTTTTGATGATTAAGGCCATCTCCTCATTGTCGAGCTTGGAGGCGTCAATTGGTTGTCTACTTGGTGTAGACTCCTCCTTCTTCTCCTCCGTTGCCTTGAAGGCCACCGGTTGCACCTCGGATGTGGAAGGTTCGTCAAGCTCGTTGATCTTCTTTGAGCCCTTAATCATGCATTCAAAGCTCACAAAATTCCCGATAACTTCCTCGGGGGTCATTAGTGGATATCTAGGATTACCACGAATTAATTGAACTTGAGTGGGGTTAAGGAAAATAAGAGCTCTTAAAATAACCTTAACCACTTCGTGGTCATCCCACTTTTTGCTCCCGAGGTTGCGCACTTGGTTCACCAAGGTCTTGAGCCGATTGTACATATCTTGTGGCTCCTCCCCTTGGCGAAGACGGAAGCGACCGAGCTCCCCCTCGATCGTTTCCCGCTTGGTGATCTTGGTGAGTTCATCACCCTCGTGCGCGGTCTTGAGTAGGTCCCAAATCTCCTTTGCATTCTTCAACCCTTGCACTTTGTTGTATTCCTCCTTGCTTAAAGAGGCGAGGAGTATGGTTGTGGCTTGGGAGTTGAAGTGCTCGATTTGGGCCACTTCGTCCGTATCATAATCCTCATCCCCTACAGAAGGTACCTGTGCTCCAAACTCAACAACATTCCATATACTTTTGTGGAGTGAGGTTAGATGAAATTTCATTAAATCACTCCACCTAGCATAATCTTCGCCATCAAAAGTTGGCGGTTTGCCTAATGGAACGGAAAGTAATGGAGTATGTCTAGATGTACGGGGATAGTGTAAGGGGATCTTACTAAACTTCTTGCGCTCTTGGCGCTTAGAAGTTACGGATGGTGCATCGGAGTCGGAGGTGGATGTTGATGAAGTGTCGGTCTCGTAGTAGACCACCTTCCTCATCCTCTTGTGCTTGTCGCCTTTCCGATGCGACTTGTGAGAAGAAGATTTTTCCTTCTTCTCTTTGTGGTGAGAAGAGGAAGATCTTTTCTCCTTCCGTTTGGAGGAGTCCTTCTTCTTCTCCCTCCTCTTGGTGCGGGACTCTTCCGATGAAGTGCTCCCTTGGCTTGTAGTGGGCTTGTCGCCGGTCTCCATCTCCCTCTTGGTGTGATCTCCCGACATCACTTCGAGCGGTTAGGCTCTAATGAAGCACCGGGCTCTGATACCAATTGAAAGTCGCCTAGAGGGGGGGTGAATAGGGAGAAACTGAAAATCTCAAAAATAATCACAACTACAAGTCGGGTTAGCGTTAGAAATATAATAGAGTCCGCGAGAGAGGGCGCAAAACAAATCGCAAGCAAATAATAAAGTGAGACACGCGGATTTGTTTTACCGAGGTTCGGTTCTCTCAAACCTACTCCCCGTTGAGGAGGCCACAAAGGCCGGGTCTCTTTCAACCCTTCCCTCTCTCAAACGGTCCCTCGGACCGAGTGAGCTTCTCTTTCTCAAATCACTTGGGAATCAAACTTCTCGCAAGGACCACCACACAATTGGTGTCTCTTGCCTCAATTACAAGTGAGTGTTTGATCACAAGAAAGAATGCCAAAGAAAAAGAAGCGATCCAAGCGCAAGAGCTCAAATGAACACTACAAATCACTCTCTCTAGTCACTAGGGCTTTGTGTGGAGTTGGGAGAGGATTTGATCTCCTTTGGTGTGCTTTGCAATGAATGCTAGCTCTTGTATAGTGATTGGAAGCTGGAAAACTTGGATGCAATGAATGGTGGGGTGGTTGGGGTATTTATAGCCCCAACCACCAAACTAGCCGTTTGGTGAGGCTGTCTGTTCGATGGCGCACCGGACAGTCCGGTGCACACCGGACATGTCCGGTGCGATAGCCACGTCACCAAATAGCCGTTGGGTCAACCGTTGGAGCTCTGTCTCTGGGCCCGCCTTGATGTCCGGTGGCGCACCGGACATGCACTGTAGAGTGTCCAGTGCGCCTGCTCCCGCGTGCCTGACGACTGCGCGCTTCTGGCGCGCATTAAATGCGCCTGCAGGTGACCGTTGGCGCGAAGTAGCCGTTGCCCCGAGGTTGCACCGGACAGTCCGGTGTACATCGGACATGTCCGGTGAATTTTAGCGGAGCAGCCTTTGCGAATTCCCGAGACTGGCGAGTTCCTGAGCCGCGTCTCAAATGAGCACCGGACACTGTCCGGTGTACACCGGACAGTCCGGTGAATTTTAGTGCGCTGGCTCTGGAAATTTCCCGAGGGCGGCGAGTTTGAGCTGAAGTCCTCTGGTGCACCGGACACTGTCCGGTGGCACACCGGACAGTCCGGTGCGCCAGACCAGAGGAGCCTTTGGTTGCTCCTTTGCCCTTTTGTTGAACCCAACACATGGTCATTTTATTGGCTAAGTGTGAACCTTTTGCACCTGTATAATTTATACACTAGAGCAAACTAGTTAGTCCAATATTTGTGTTGGGCAATTCAACCACCAAAATTACTTAGGGACTAGGTGTAAGCCTAATTCCCTTTCAAAAGATCACAGAAAAACTTGCTCGAAAGCTGCAAATGGTGATGCACCAGTTACCTCTTTGTTTTTTATCAGAGCCCACATGTAGAGCTTCTGGCCAGCTTCTTCTGCACGGCGACCAGCCCACTTTCTTTCATTACAGTGTTCAGCAATCTCCCCAAGATTTTCAGAGGAAGGAACCTTAAATTTCTTAGCTACAACAGAAAGTGCTCAATGGAGAGGCAGAACCATAGTGCAATCAGTCTCACAAGTAAACATCTTGTGTGCATGAATTTAAACAGTGAAATATGTTCGAAAGTACAGCATTAACAGAAACTAAAAAGGAAAGAGAACTATTTATCTCCATCTAACCAAAAGAACTAAAAACTGCTTGTGCATTGGACCTAAAAGGAGTCAAAGGTTATTCCTTGTTCTATGTGTCAGTTACTAAGTGTATAAACTGTGGCTTATGTGCTCAATGGTATATCTATTAGCTGACACTACAATGAACTAAACTTTGGCAGTTATTGGCTCATGGTTGGATATGCCCCCCAACAGCCTATTGTCTGATTGCTTAGAAGTAAACCAATAATAGTTTTACAAAGGTGATCAAATCATCACTACAGCTCAACGAACAGACAACCATATCTGGCACATCGCTACACAACTTACACTACAAACATTTCAATAACACTATGTTCGATTCAAGGTATTCAAACGAAT
The DNA here is from genome assembly GCA_029449295.1 of Zea luxurians. Lineage (NCBI taxonomy): Eukaryota > Viridiplantae > Streptophyta > Magnoliopsida > Poales > Poaceae > Zea > Zea luxurians. The sequence goes on from JAOPSE010000023.1 coordinate 47,326,092, forward strand.
TAGATAATGTCTATCAAATAGAGGAGTAGATGGGACCCATTAGATATTTTGTTTCTTTACAGAAATACCTTTTCAGCAGCAGGTACCCTATCCTGTTCGTAGCAGCAGCGCTAATGGAAAGAACAACTATAATCCTAGGAAAATAGACCTGCATCCAAAAAGATTCCAAATTATATTCAAAAAAGCAAGCTATATCCCGACAGTAGTTATAACTATCTGTCGGGCACCATAATTAGGGGTACCCCCAAGACTCCTAATCTCAGCTGGTAACCCCCATCAGCACAAAGCTGCAAAGGCCTGATGGGTGCGATTTAGTCAAGGCTCGGTCCACTCAAGGGACACGATCTTGCCTCGCCCGAGCCCAGCCTCGGGCAAGGGCAGCCGACCCCGGAGGATTCACGTCTCGCCCGAGGCCCCCCTCAAGCGACGGACACACCTTCGGCTCGCCCGAGGCCCAGTCTTTGCCAAGAAGCAACCTTGGCCAGATCGCCACACCGACCGACCGTATCGCAGGAGCATTTAATGCAAGGATGGCCTGACTCCTTATCCTGACGCGCGCCCCTCAGTCGACAGAGCCGAAGTGACCGCAGTCACTTTGTCGCTCCACTGACCGACCTGACAAGAAGACAGTGCCGCCTGTGTCGCTCCGACTGCTGTGCCACTCGACAGAGTGAGGCTAACAGTAGCCAAGTCTGGCCTCGGGCGCCATAGGAAACTCCGCCTCGCCCGACCCCAGGGCTCGGACTCGGGCTCGGCCCCGGAAGACGACGAACTCCGCCTCGCCCGACCCTAGGGCTCAGACTCGGGCTCGGCCCCAGAAGACGATGAACTCCACCACGCCCGACCCCAGGGCTCGGACTCGGGCTCGGCCCCGGAAGACGACGAACTCCGCCTCGCCCGACCCCAGGGCTCGGACTCGGGCTCGACCCCGGAAGACGACGAACTCTGCCTCGTCTGACCCTAGGGCTCGGACTCGGGCTCGGCCCTAGAAGACGACGAACTCCGCCTCGCCCGACCCCAGGGCTCGGACTCAGGCTCGGCCCCGAAAGACGACAAACTCCGCCTCGCCCGACCCTAGGGCTCGGGCTCGGCCCCAGAAGACGACGAACTCCGCCTCGCCCGACCCCAGGGCTCGGACTCGGGCTCGGCCCCGGAAGACGACGAACTCCGCCTCGCCCGACCCCAGGGCTCGGACTCGGGCTCGACCCCGGAAGACGACGAACTCCGCCTCGCCCGACCCCAGGGCTCAGACTCGGCCTTGGCCTCGGACGACAGTCTCCGCCTCGCCCGACCCAGGGCTCGGACTCGACCTCGACCTCGGAAGACAGACTCGACCTCGACCTCGGAGGAGTATCCACCTCGCCTGACCTAGGACTCGGACCGACCACATAGCAAGAGGGGCCATCATTACCCTACCCCTAGCTAGCTCAGGCTACGGGGAAGAAGACCGGCGTCCCATCAGGCTCGCCCTGGCAAACAAATAGTAATGATGGCGCCCCGTGTGCCCCGTGACGACGGCGGCTCTCAGCCCCTTACGGAAGCAAGGAGACGTCAGCGAGGACTCGACAGCCCTGATAGCTGTCCTCCCTCAAGGCTCCAGCGCTCCTCCGACCGCCACGACATTACATGAACAGGGTGTCAAGACCTCTCCGGCTGCCACGACGCCATGTACTTAGGGCACTAGCTCCTCTCTGCTAGACACGATAGCACACTGCTACACCCCCCATTGTACACCTGGACCCTCTCCTTACGCCTATAAAAGGAAGGTCCAGGGCTCTCTTACGAGGAGGTTGGCCGCACGGGAGGACGGGACGGCGCGTAGAGTCCCTCGCTCTCCCCCACGCGGACGCTTGTAACCCCCTACTGCAAGCGCACCCGACCTGGGCGCAGGACAACACGAAGGCCGCGGGTTTCCCCTCTTTTTTCCTCTCTTCTCCCCCCTTCGTGCTCCGTCTCGCGCCGACCCATCTGGGCTGGGACACGCGGCGACAATTTACTCGTCGGTCCAGGGACCCCCCGGGGTTGAAACACCGACAGTTGGCGCGCTAGGTAGGGGCCTGCTGCGTGTTGACGAATAGCTTCCCGTCAAGCTCCAGATGGGTAGTCTCCAGCAACCTTTCCAACCCGGGACGGTGCTCCGTTTCAGGAGTCTTGAGTTCATGTCACTCAACGGCAGCTACGACATGATACTCCTTCCTCCGCCGCGCGACGGCGACAGTGGCGGCCAACAACCCGCCCGCCGGCGGCGGAATCGACAACGTCTTCCCCATGAGGCGGAAGAACAACATCCGAGTTTGTCTCGTCACCTCCCCCGCCGACGGAGGAGGAGGCGGGGCAACCGTGGCCAAGCAGGAGGCGGCACCTCGTCGGCTGTCGAGCGAGTCGACGGCGCCGGCGCCCCGACGGGGGACACGTCGGGCGTCGACCTCGCGTCTGAGACGAAGACGAGCGCTGTTTCCCCACAACATGCCAACTCCAAGCGGACAGACGACGCCAGCACGCTCGCGAAGGACTTGCTGGGCGTCACCCTCGTGCCTGAGACGACGGTGCAGTCCGCCCCTAACGTGACTTCGTCACTGCCTGTCGACCAAGAGGTACCGACCGATTCCCATCTCGTGCCTTTTGGATTCAGTCTCGACCCACCAAGCGACCCCGCTTTGGTGGAAGCCTTCATAGAGGGATGCACCAACCCTCCAGGGTATCATATGCGGTCACCCTGGGACCGGCTGACGGCCGTCTCGACCTACGGACCCTCGGGTTTCGAGGAAGATGACGAGCCCGACTTTGGTTGGGATTTCTCCGGGCTCGATAACCCCAATGCCATGTGGGACTTCATAACCGCATGCGACTACTGCCTTTCCGATTGTTCCGACGGTAACCGCAGCTTCGGCGACGAAGACTGCGGCCCAAGTCGTGAATGTTTCCACGTCGATCTAGGGGGTCCCGACGAAGGCAACCATCTTGGTATACCGGAAAACGTTGATCCCCCTAGGCCTGCGCCTCGCGTTGACATCCTTCGGGAGCTAGCTGTGGTCCCAGTCCCTGCGGGGGGTCAGGACGCACAGCTCGAGCAAATCCGCGAGATGCAGGCCAGGCTCGACGAGGGAGCAGGAACACTTGAGCCGCTCCGCCGGAACATCGGGCAGGAATGGGTAGACCAAGCTCCGACCGGAGAAGCGCGTCATCTACCCCAGGGCATCTAGCTCCGCACCGTCGACGACGTCAGGGCAAGGCCACCACCGGTTTCCAGTGGGGTCGGCCAGAACCTGGCTGCAGCAGCGATACTTCTCCGCGCAATGCCGGAACCATCAACCACCGAAGGGCGGCGTATCTAGGGAGAGCTCAAGAATCTCCTGGAAGATGCCACGGTCCGACGGGCCGAAAGCTCTGCCTCCCGAAGGCAGGGATACCCCTCGGAGCATCTGTAACACCCGGTTTTAAAGAACAAAGCCGGGTGCATCTCATACATGCGCCAAGAAGACAACATATATAATAACAGAGTGTATAGAGATAAACGTCATAAAACATCAGAGTAATTATTACATAGCGGAAGTCTTATTACAAAATAAAATAATAAAGATAAAACAAACTAAGGATCGTCGGCGCAAATGTCGACTGGGAAACGCCACCTAGATCAAGTCAAACTCCTCGCCTTGAGGCTCCTCCTGAAACACCTGCTCTTCTCCTGTGGGGGGGTGTGAGACAGCAAGGGTGAGCTCACACATGATCATAGCTCAACAAGTTGTGGGGAACCAGTGGACACAAACTCACAAAGGTGTGAGTTCATGTGATGTGTAAGGCTAATCAATGATAGGGGTTAAAGCTGAGCATTGCTTTTAAGTAGTTGGTCAAAATTTTATTAGCAGTTACTAAGTGTAAGTAAATACCAAACCATAAGTAAAGTAATAGAACAAAATTAATAATAAACCCATGCAATGCAAATGACAAAATTGAATTTAAGTTCCATAATTTAAACATCAGAGAGTCCTGAGCTGCTCATGACCGCGAGCTCGGCTAGTATACCAGTTTTACACTCTGCAGAGGTTGTACCCTTTACCCACAAGTCATGTTACCCATTTGCCAAGGGGTCGCGAATCCCATACACCTCTACCTAGGAAGCGCGGCAGGGCAACACTACGAGGCCTTTACGAAGTTCCACTAGCTTCCGAAAACCCGCTACAGTTTATAGGAAGATCCAGTACAGGGTTCCTGGCTGACCGCCATCGCAGCAAAATCAACCAGGGACCTCCCCGCACTGACCTCTCCCCTACTGCCCTTGCCCCTTTCGGGTAAGGTAGTCTTCCACTAGCTTTCCTAATTAGTCAGCCAAGGGGTCCCATTCCTCCCTTGTGGTGGCACGTGGTTCTCAAGTTAAGCTCTATGTTCCAATTAACATTAATGATATCAATATGAACATAAACAGAATAACAAGAATAATTGGAACATAGATATAATAAATGATTATCCCCAAAACCATGTAAAGCAATAGCAAACTACCCAAGTGATTCAGGGGTAAACAAGGTAATGAGATAAACAATCTAGGGTGACCTATTGCGTCCCATCCAAATTAACCTATGCATGGATAAGTGATATTAAAGAACATTATTGGGTAAAATGTGGTCAAGGGCACAACTTGCCTGGCACTTGAGATTCCAGGTACCAACTTGCTTTTCAGATGACACGCGTCCTCGCGCTAGACGTAGCAATACAAGCAAACATGGTATATACAAAATTAACATCACACCAAACATAATAATATACTGCATTATAATGATCTACACGTTTCTACGAGACTAACGCAACTTGAACGGATCAAATCGGAGTTAAAACGGAGGAGATACGAATTTCCCAAGGTTTTATGTATTTGATACGAGATTAGCTAAGAATTAAATTTTAACACCATTTTCATGTTTAAAACAGAGACACTAAGTATTAAACAATATTAATACAAAATTATAAGAACTGGAATGGACTAAAAAGGAGTTAGTATGAATTTTCTATGAATTACCCAAGTTTTATAATTATTTTTATACTCAAAATCAATTTCTAAATCTATTTTTCTGGTTTTATTTAATTCCTGGACTGGGCATCAAATTCTGCAAACTACAGGGGCTAATCTACTAAAATTCCCGAGACTCAGAACACAGTGAACGTGGACGGTGGGTTTATTTTGCGAAAACAGAGGGTCTCTTTATGAAGTTTGCCACGCGAAGGGGTATTTTCAGTTTCTGGCCGCACGATCTAAGATCAAGGGCTGGGATTAGATTTGATCCCCGGCGAACCGGTATTTGATGCAGGCCGCCCGATCACCATCGTGCGGCACATCTGAACCCAAGCCAGCCGGGATTCCAGAATCAGATCCTGCCCTCGATTTGAGATCGCACGGTCAAGCTCTGAACTATCCTAGCGACACCAGAGGGCGGCGCCGCAATCATCTATGCCATTGACATCGCCATCTACGGCAATGGCTTTGTCTTCTACCTCCGACTCGGTGATAACGACACCACGTCGTTCCCAGCCCGCGACTAACCGAGCCACAGGATTTTTTTTCCCCGCCCAAGGAGTATCATCGCCCTGGAATATTGACATGGGAAACAAAGAGGCAGCACTCACCAGAGATCCCGCGTGCCGGCCTCCGTTTGATGTTGAAGCCCGAGACCAGTGAAGAAGCGGCGCCGACCGATCACTCAACTCACACCGGCGAGATCCACAGCGCTTCTACCCCGCCGACCGGCCCAGGGAACGGAGGATACAGTGCTAACGCCAAGGGATCGAAGGTGCTTCACCAAGCAGCTTCGGCAGTGACCTCCCGTCACCACGGTGACCCACACGCCGACAGAACGAGCTCGGTAGAGGAAATTCCGGTGAGGGAAAGAAAGTTCTGCGCAGCCTAGGAGCCTTCCTATCCTTTATAGACGTGAGCCGAGTCGTTCAGCGGATCCGTGCATGCCGTGGGTGTCACCCAACCTCCCGATCGATGCGGCAACAACGTAGAAGAAGCAAGCCCCGTCCCGGGCCCACACTTCAGTAAGTCACGCGCGCAAGAAAGAACTCGGGTGAGACTGCATCGTGGGCCCGCGAGCCCCACGGTCAGTGTGTAGGTGATGTGTGGCTGCGGGAGAAGAATTCGGAAATGGGCCGAGAAGAGGAGTTTGGGCCCATGTAACGTGTTGTTCTTTCCCCTTTTTGCCTTTCCTTTTTCCTGATTTCTTTTTTTCCTTTTATTTTTGAATATCTATTTTGAATCCAAATTTTCCTGTGAACTTGTTCCTAGATTCAAAGGTAAAAATTGATCAAACCATTATGGAAGGATTTTATTTATTTGTATAGTATTTTCCTTTTCCTTCTCCAATTCTAACATTGTACCTTTGGGTTAAAATCCGATTCTCGTCTCATTGCTATATTCCCATATTATTCCTTCTTAAAATTATTTTCATATTGTCACAAAACGCACACAAAATAAAAATCTCAGCATGATGAAAAATTTATTTGGGTGTCCCTTGTTAATGGTTTATTTGTGTAAGTAATGTGTTCACATGAAATGATAGATATGGGTGACACACTCATGTATACAAAGGGACATAATAATTTTTTTTTCTCCCTTTTTGATTTTCTTACAAAGTGGGTGTTACAGCATCACGTCGCGACATCCCGATTCGTGCGGGAAGCCTCGGTCCACACCGGGCGCACGCGCAACACAGCGCCTGCGGCCCCGGGTCGCCTCGGCAACGAGCACCACCACCGCAACCAACGAGCCCACCTCGACGAGAGGGTGCGCCGAGGCTACCACCCCAGGCGTGGGGGACGCTACGACAGTGGGGAGGATCGGAGTCCCTCGCCCGAACCACCCGGTCCGCAGGCTTTCAGCCGAGCCATACGACGGGCGCCGTTCCCGACCCGGTTCTGAACCTCGACTACCGTCACAAAGTACTCGGGGGAGACAAGGCCGGAACTGTGGCTCGCGGACTACCGGCTGGCCTGCCAACTGGGTGGAACGGACGATGACAACCTCATCATCCGCAACCTCCCCATGTTCCTCTCCGACTCCGCTCGAGCCTGGCTGGAGCAACTGCCTCTGGGGCAGATCTCCAACTGGGACGACCTGGTCCAAGCCTTCGCCGGTAACTTCCAGGGCACGTACGTGCGCCCTAGGAACTCCTAGGATCTCTGAAGCTGCCGCCAGCAGCCGGGAGAGTCTCTCCGGGACTACATCCGGCGATTCTCAAAGCAGTGCACCGAGTGATGAGGACACCACTATGAGTACGACTACACCAGCAGCACCTCCACATCAAGCGCCACTTCCTTCATTAGCTGGGCCAATCACTCGGGCCTGTGCCAGAGATCTTAACTTCATCATGCTACTGAAGAATGAGGGCCCAGAAGAATAGACGACCAGCCCAACTGCGGCCCATAGTGGACGACCTAGGGTTGGCAACCCCTAGGGGCTGCGCCCCCTCTCTATTTATCCAGGAGCTGCGCCTCCTTTGTTTTTCGAGTTTTGTTTTACGTTAGCTTTAGCTACTCTCGAACACGTGCAAATCTGTGCTGACTTCGTGTATTCAGAACTCCACTCTCGAGTAATAGATTAGATTGCTCGCATCTTTTTCTTGTTCGTTCTTCGATTGCGCACAGGAAACGATCTTCGTGATCAGGCCGATCTCGCATCAGCAAGGTCGGTAACCACAGGGAGTTGGTTCAGCGATTGCATTGGCGCCTCGGGCTTGCTCGTTGTAGTCGGATCGCAAGGGTCATCTTCCGCCAAATCGGAATTATCTCTACTCACGAAAGATCGGGCTCCTCAGCTACATCAATTGGTATCAGATTTCCAGGTTGATCGGTGAGTTTATCGAGTGTTTTTTTTCCTACAGTCCACAAAACCACATAAAAATTCAGGTTAGACCTTATCCCAGCACCCTTTTGAGCCTCACACTTTCTTTCAATAATCTGCATTGTTGAATTTGTGTGCTTTCGCGTCATTTGTTGCTGGTTGCATTGTGTTCTTCCACCATTCAAACCCTAGCGCCGCCACCATCTCCCGTTTGATCACACCACAAACCGAGTCAACATCGTTTCCTTATTTTTCTCCTTCGGTTACGTCAAAAAAAACAGAAAAAACAAACCGAGTCAACGGTCGTTTCCTTGTTTTTCTCCTTCGGTTAAAAAAAACAGAAAAAAACAAACCGAGTCAACGGCCGCTTCCTTGTTTTTCTCCTTCGGTTACGTCAAAAAAAACTGAAACAAAAAAAAGAAAACGAAGGAGAAAGGATACGGTTGTTTCATCCCGGTCGTTTTAAAACATAACTTGAGGTACCTTCCGTAAACCGGGCATAACTTTTCGCTCGGGTGTCCAAAAAATCTGAAATTTTTACAGGAGCTTGTTGACACCATTCTGAGGCCGGCCAAACTGACCAACGGTCTGTTTGGGTTTCGACAAAATTGTCAAAAAAATTCAGGAAAATAAAGAAAAAAATTCATCAAAGTTCTCGCACGCTTTTCAGAAAACTTCCTGATTTTCTGTAGACCACATCTGAACTCTGTTTTAGGTGAAACTTCGTGTAGCTCCTATTTTGTTGCTTCTTGTGCTGAGAAAAATATCAAAAAAAATCATACAAAAAAGAAAAACAAAATCGCTTGTGATTCCTACTAGTGGCCTCGCTAGTACAATATTTACGGTACTGCCATTCTGCTAGTTCCATCCGTCCTTTGCACTTGTGGCCAGCAATATAGTTTCGTGTTCTGCACTATAATTCAACTTTGCATTATTGTTTGATTGTGCTAATCATTAACTTGAGTGCAGCCTACCCAAAACTCCACATATTTCTACGACGAGAAGGTTTCTGTTTCTCCAGGCAATCGCTCATCCAATCTTTCACCGGTTCCACCTGTTGGTTGCAGTTCACCACTGTGGCTTGGTAAGAACGGATAAGAACTTGATAACAGCACTAGTGTGAGCGTCTTGTGAGCAGTACACCCCTGTTTTTGTCGCTGGTTTTTTTTCTCCTTTTGGTGTTTTGGTGTTTTGCTAACTATGGCAGGATAAGAACTTGATAACTATGGCACTAGTGTTTTGCTAACTATGGATAAGAACTTGATAACAGCACTAGTGTTTTGCTAACTATGGCAGGAGCACACGACATGGTGGATGCCCAGTTGCAGGAAGTAAGGGAACAAGTTGATGGACTTGCTGCTGACATTAGGACGATGCATGAACGGCTTGATTCAACGGTCACTTCGACGACCGAGCGTTTCAACCAACTTGACCTTGCTCAAACGGCGACTCGCACCACACTCGACACCATCCTGGCACGCCTTGATGCGTTGACCATAAAGATGGAGCAGGAATACGGCGGTGACACTGAGCAGGACGATGGAGATCGTCGTGGTCGTGCATGCCGTATGGTTCGTCATCCCCCTAATGACTTATTTTCAAAGATTAAATTTAAAATTCCATCTTTTAATGGTAAATATGATCCTGCTGCATATCTTGATTGGGAATTGGAGGTAGAACAGAAATTTTCATGCCATGATATTCCTGCTAATAGCCAAGTGAAGGCTGCCATTAGTGAATTTACTGATTTTGCGTTAATTTGGTGGCGTGAGTATAAACAAAAACTTCCCATTAACAGTGTCACTACTTGGACCCAATTAAAAACTGCCATGCGCCACAGATTTGTTCCTTCCTATTATGCTCGTGATTTGCTTAACAAAATGCAGCGTTTTCAACAAGGTTCACAATCTGTTGAGGAATATTACCAAGAGTTACAAAAGGGTATGCTTCGTTGTGGTTTGGTTGAGTCGGATGACGCTGCTATGGCACGTTTTCGTGGTGGTTTGAACAGGGAAATTCAGGATATACTTGATTATAAGGATTATTTTGATATAACCACATTGTTTGAATATGCTTGCAAAGCTGAACGTGAAGTGCAGGGACGACGATCAAAGGCATATACTAACTCTTTTGCAGGCCGGGGTCCGACACACAGCTCAATTCCTTCCAGCCCTGCACCTTCTACGCCTAGCACTACACCACGCACAGGGACGACCAAGCCAGTGGCGCCCCCTGCCAAAGGCGCCGCTTCTTCTACAGGACATACACGGGATATTCAGTGCCATCGTTGCAGAGGGTTTGGGCACATGATTCGGGACTGCCCAAACAAGCGTACCTTGCTTATACGTGACAATGGTGAGTACTCTTCAGCCAGTGATTCTGAGGAAACTAGTCATGCTATGATTGCCACTAACCATGCAGAAAATGAGGAAGTCCACGTTGATCCCATCGACGCCGATAGGTATGAGAGTCTTGTTGTGCAGCGTGTTCTCAGCACATAGGTTGCCCAGACCGAAAAAATCAGCGACACACTTTATTCCATACCAAGGGCGTTGTGCACGAACGGTCGATTCGCATCATCATCTGTTGGGGGCCTTCGTCCTCCGAAGGTCCTCAAAAACAAGATTTGACAATGTTTTCCAAGTGAATTATATGAACAGGTATCTTCGGACTCAGATTATGAGCATGGAGTACGGTCAGGACGAAGCCTAAGCCAGACGAAGGGTGATTGAGATGACGGGCTGATTACCAAGCTGCACGAAGGATGGCGCACAGCCGAAGCTATGCGCAGGAAAGCTTCGTCGCGATAGCAGAAAGGGGAACCGACCTAAAGATGAAAAGACTTCCTAGGCCTTAATGATTCCCATAAGTCATTAGCAAGTGTAATGGGCATGAATGTAATTTTACATGGGCTGCGTCCCATGCCTATAAATAGATGAACAGTACTCCCGTACTGTTCACGCTGACTTGGCATTTGCTTTTGCGTCATCCTTGTACTTTTGCCTTCCTGCAATCCGAAGGTACACTTGTAAACTGAAATCATTTCTATTCTTCTATGATAATAAAATAGAAATGATGTTGTGATAATATTTAAATGTTTATATTACTTCTTATGTTGCGTACAAGTTCTTCATTATTATTTATTTTGCTTACAAAGGTATGTTGTTTATGGTCTTCGTCCGAAATACATTATATCCCGAAGGGAAATAATGTTTCAGAGGACGAAGGACTTTATCATTTAACACTTTTTATGTTGCCTTGTTCTTAATCCGAAGCATTTGAGAACAAGTCCCCAACATTGGCGCCCACCTCCGGTGAACCCACTTCCACTCTTCAAGTTTTTGAACACCTTCGGCGATCATAAACCTACGCTATGGCGCCGAAGAAAGCTTCAGCAACTGGGGCTGCACCTCTGCAACCACTGGACCCCAATCAGGAGACTCTCTCTCTTCGGGAGGCCAGAAGCCAGAAGAGGAAGGCCGTCAGCCCGACACCACAAGAGGATGAGCTAGACCAGGAGATCAGAAACATGGAGATGCTTCATCAACAGGTGCAAAGGAAGAAGGAAAAGATGGCCAGGCTAGCTGAACTGCAAAGGCAGATAGACGAAGCCTCTGAGGAGGTTCGTCATCTTACTCAGGATGAGCAACACCGAAGGCCTCAGCACCAAGACCTTCATCAGGAGGGTTTCCTCAATGAAGATCACTGGTATGACAATTTCCATCATGGGAATTTTGTTTTTGATGATGCTTCTCCTCTGTCCGCTGAGCTGCAGGCTACACCTTGGCCTCTGTCCTACAAGCCGCCTCAGCTTCCCATATTTGATGGCCATTCAGACCCGAAGCAGTTTTTGATGAGCTACGAAGCAACAGTATCTTCGTATGGTGGCAATGCTGCGGTCATGGCCAAATCTTTTGTTATGGCTGTCAGGAGTGTTGCTCAAACCCGGTACTCCTCCCTTCGACCAGGAACGATCACTTCGTGGCAAAAGCTGAAGGATTTGTTGTTAACTAGTTTCCAAGGGTTCCAGACGAAGCCGGTCACGGCTCAAGCTCTATTCCAGTGCACCCAGGATCACGAAGAGTACCTTCAGGCGTACGTCCGGAGGTTCTTGCGTTTGAGGGCACAGGCACCAACAGTGCCCAACGAAATTGTCATTGAGGCCATGATCAAGGGGCTTCGGCCAGGACCGTCAACTCAGTACTTCGCTAGGAAGCCTCCTCAAACTTTGGAGAAGCTGCTCCAGAAGATGGACGAGTACATTCGGGCCGATAATGATTTTCGCCAAAGAAGGGAGGAGGCTTTCAGGTTTTCTGAAATGACCAGGGGCTTCGGAGGGAGGTTCTATCCGAGGCACGTTAGATCAATTCATAACTCTACCCAAAATGATGATACAGGGAGCCAACAGCAAAGGCCACAGTGTTCTTCACAGACTTTGGGGCAACAGCAAGGCTCCTTCCGACCACCAGCTCCGAGAGGCAGAGGTGCCAGGGGCTTCGGCGGAAGATTTGGCAATCAGCCAAGAAGAATTTTTTGCTTGTTTTGTGGTGAGAACAAAGGCCATACCACCAGGATGTGCCATGTTACCATCCAGAAGCAAAAGGAAATAGCCGAAGCTGCAGCACAACAGGCTCAGCCGAAGCAGGTCATGCATACTGCTTCGTATCATTCGCCTTACATCCCAGAGTATGTAGGCAATCACCCTGCAGTTTCTGTTGCTTCGGCGAGTCAACCTCAAGCTTCCTGGCAACAGCTTCCGCCTCCACCACCGCTGCAACAAGGCCAGCAGCCAGAAGGGAGTCAATATGCTCCACACCAAAGGGACTTCAGAGAACAGTCCGAAGCTCGCACAGTCAACAGCACTGTGCCAGAGTCAAAGCACATCTATTGACAAATATCCTATCTTAATACTAATCTTTTTCATTCAGTTTTATTTTCCGTATAACAAAGGACATTGTTTAGGTTTCATGTAAATAATTTCGTTGATTCCCACAAGGAAAATATATTTTCTTCACAGGCTTAAGTTGTTGAAGTTTAAAGATTTGCGATAACAAAGAGGACCTTCAAATTATCAAAAAAATTTCGAAGCAACAAAAAGTCGTTCTAAGGAACGCAGAGTAAGTTTGCCGAAGTCACCAAAAGCCGTTCCGAAGGGAGCGCAGTGTAAGTTTTCTGCTCCAAAGTCGTTCCAAAGGGAATGCAGAGCATACAGCGAAAAGTCAACGCTGATTCCGCTGAAAGTAAAAGGCGAAGAAGCTCCAAAGACGTTCCTAAGGGAATGCAGAGCTTACAGCGAAAAGTCAACGCTGATTCCGCCGAAAGTAAAAGGCGAAGAAGCTCCTAAGGGAGGCTTACAGCGAAAAGTCAGCGCTGATACAAAAAGATTGTGTGTTTTACGAGGATGTGTGTGTATCTTCGAACAAATATCATCTACATAACATAACATCATCACATTATTTTGCATAGCATAAGCATCATACATCATGTTGCATACGGCAAAAGATGGGGACACAGTATCGACCTTCGGAACAATGCTTTGAGAAAGTGAAAATCGTGCTAAGTCACAAGGGGATACAATATTGATCTTCGGAATATAGCTTCGGAGAATGTTTTCACGAAGCTTGGATATTCTTCATCAGAACACTATGGACATTGTTGTGATGCATAAAAGTTTTTCTATCTTCACGAAGCATGAAAAGAAGGGAAGGTGTTTTTTCGCCGAAGGCTCAAAAACGGTACGTATGTAAAGTTTCATGCATCGTAAAGAATCGAATCATTAAAAGCAAATATATTACATTCAGGGTTACAAGATACCACACATATTATATTTCAAATATTTTTACAATAACACCTAGTCTTCCCTAAGTACTACTTCAGCAGCTTCGTTCAAAAGTTCATGGACAACTTGATCCACGATAGCTTCAGCCATCTTTTTAATTTCGTCGTCATCTTTCGGGGGAGGGCCCGGAGACGGTCTAGTAGGATCTGAGGGAGGACAGAATACAGCTACATTTCTATTACAATTTGCGAACGAAGTTTAAAATTAAAAATTACAACATAATAGAAACCGCTAGTTAATACCTATTTGCCCTTCGGGCTCTGAGCTTTTGTCAGCGGCCTTAGCTACTTCTCTAGCGTCGTGAATGCCCTTCTCGCTTCTCTGAATAATCTCTCGGGCCATTTCTCGGCCACCATTATCCCAGACATCGGTGAAAAATTTTCCACCAACCATGCTAGCTTCGGCCGAAGGATCTCTTGCATCTTCGAAGGACAAGGCAGCCTTGGATCGCGCTAGAATCTTTACATGCTCACAGCCCTTCTTCTCCAAAATGGTGGCAATTCCCCTGGCACCCAAAAAAGCACATATATCTCCACGGCTATTTAAAATTTCTTCGAAGGCCTCAGCTTCGTGGCTAATCCATTCAATGGGGCCTTCGGGGTTGCCTCTCGTAAAGTTTTCTTCACTCGAAAATGTGCCAACGCTGGCGAAGCTATTTTTCATTTTCTTAACACATTCTATAGATTTGTCATAGCATCTTTTCTTGGACGAACGAAGCTCTTCGACAGTTCCTTCTAAATGATTTGCCCATTGGTCGCTAAGTTCTCGCTTCGTTTCTTCAAGTATGCGTTCTTCTTTAGCCCGGGCCAATTGCTTCCGAAGATCGTCAATCTCGTGCTTTTGAGCTGCAACTTGTGCTTTAGATGCAGCTTCGTTCTCCTTTATTTTATCCACCAATGTAACTAGAATTTTGTCCTTTTCCAGGGCTTCGTTCCTTAGTTTGATAACTTCTGTTCGAAGGTTGTTGAATGCAATTTCATAGCTCTCATCTTCGGCATTCTTTTGCGCTCTCAGCGCGTTGCTTAGTATTAAACCCTATATGTAAAAAGTTAGTATAAGAATAAAACAATAGATTTCAAATCATAAAGTTTCCAAATGCGCGGATCTCGTACCTTCAGGCTATTATACGCAAGGCTGTCCGCAAGATCGTCCTTTGTCATTGCGCAGAGGCCAGCCTCCAGCTTCGGAAACCCCATGCTTCGGGCCATTTCCCGGCAGACAAGAAGTTCTTTGTTATCCGGGAGGCAGTATAGGAAATCTTCTTCATTTGTACCATTGAACACTAGTGCCCCCTTCGGATATTTCAATTCTTTGGCATAATGATTAGCTTCAAAAATTTCTTCTTCTGATAACTTTTTCCCCGAAGCATGTCGAACAATATAATCAAGGACTTTGGGGGATGCTTCGGGGGCAACAGCACTAATTTCTTCAACAAGAATTGGCTCTGTCATTTTTTCTTCTTCGGGTTCCAAGGATTTTACCTTCGTGGGCTCCAAAGGCCCAGCTTCAGCTTCAGTTTCTTGCTCTGGAGCTTTAGTATAAAAAATCTCAGTTTTCGCTTCGGAGGCTTCAACAGTCTTCCTCGGAGTTGTGCTTGAGGATTTAATTGTTTCCAGAACATCTAGCACATTAGCCATTCTCTTTCTTTTCGGAGTCACTGTTGACACCTTTTGATTTTTTACTGTCTCAACATTTGATGCAGGACTCAAAACTTCTGACGTTTTTTCCTCAATTGGTTTTTTCGCTTCTTCCATTTTTTCTGTGGATGGCGCTTCGGCCATCTCTTTGGTTTCTGGTAACAAAACCTTCGGTTCTTCCAGTTCCATCTTTGTTGGCGCTTCAACCATTCCTGTGACTTCTGGCAGCAAGGTTGGCTTGGTTGGCCTTTCAGCTTCGGTGGCCGAAGAGGTTTCTCCGGTGAACTCAGGCACCGAAGCTGGTTCAATATAGCGTGGCCGATGTGTGAGGACCTTTATCCTCTTTCTTTTCGGTTCTGGTTTGCTAGGAGCAGTTGCAGCTTCTTCTTTCGCAGAGGTTGTGTTTTTTCTTTTCTGCCCTCGAAGGGGATAACGATAGTCAGGGTAGACGAACCCGATTGCATCAAACACCCAGTTCAGCCTTTTCTTTTTTCGGCCTCCGAAGGCTGCTGACAGTGCAGTATCTTCGGCCTTCGAATAAGCCCCAAGCAGATCATCACTTAAATTTTCAATACTCTTTAACCAGTCATCGTCTGGCTCAACGAATTTATCTCCGAACTTGAAAGTATACTTCAGCCTGATAAGTCCACCTTCGTCGACCTCCTTCATGGTTTCTTGCGGCATCTCCCATTTCTCCGCGAGCGGCCATACTCTGAAGGCAATATGTTCTTGTACCAAATCTCTCGTTCCAATAAAAGAACAAATAACTCCGAAGGCTCTCTGGCATTCTTCGGCAGCTTCATTCATCTCAACCTTCGGCTTTCGCAGGCCGAAACTTTGCCAAATAGGGCGCATAATTATACCTTTAATATCTTCTCGTGCTTTCAGGTCATTTTTCACATAGAACCATTCTGTCATCCAATCGCCGGGCCATCTCTTCCGAAATGTTGGCACGGGACAGCTTGACCCAGACCGAGAAACGAAACTGTAGCAGCCAAAATTATTGTGATACTGCTCCTTACCCCAGGGTTTTGTCTCGTATGATAACTCGTGTATGTTGCAGAAGCTTTTCGCATCAGGTTCCAGACCTTGGCTTCTTACGGCCCACACGAAGATATTCAGCCTTATAATTGCTTCGGGGGTAAGTTGATGAAGATAGATTTCAAACATTTTCAGCACTTCTACAACAAAGCTGCTCAGGGGAAATCGTAGTCCAGCTTTCAAAAAGCTTCGGAACACTACGACTTCATTTTCCTCAGGGGTCGGGCAAGTTTTCTCCCCTTCGTCGACCCTCACAATGGATAAATCCCGGAAGTATCTTCCCCTCATGTTGACAAGATGATTTTCTTTGATACCTGACTTGCCAAAAACTGAATGGCTTGGTCGCCAGGGGCGATCTTCGACGTCATCACCACCGCTGTCCACATCATAGCTGTCGCTGTCACCAGTATCTTTAGACAAACCTTCCAGAATCTCCTTGGTGATTTTTTCCGTATTGGTCTTCGACATCGCTATAAGAAACCCCAAGTTCTTCTCTTCGTCGAGACTCAGCTTCATCTCAGCAGCAGACTTCTTATCTTCAGACATCTTCAGAAACACTAAAAAATTGTTTTCAAGGCCGAAGCTTCAAAACTAAAAGCTCAGCAAATCTTAGTGCGCGAGAGCTAAAAACTGAGTGAGCGGGAGCAGATGGCAAGAGAGCGTACCAAATGAGTTTGCGGTATGATCTTATTTATATACTCAGCGCGTTGAAAATTGAAAGACCCCGCTTGTCAGTGAATGTTGCTATTCTAGCAAAGGGAAGGTGTTTTTTCGGACCTTCGGCTTAAGGCCTTCGTCCATATCGCAATCTGAATTTATCACTAACAAATTAATATTGCGAGGGGCTACTGTTGGGGGCCTTCGTCCTCCGAAGGTCCTCAAAAACAAGATTTGACAATGTTTTCCAAGTGAATTATATGAACAGGTATCTTCGGACTCAGATTATGAGCATGGAGTACGGTCAGGACGAAGCCTAAGCCAGACGAAGGGTGATTGAGATGACGGGCTGATTACCAAGCTGCACGAAGGATGGCGCACAGCCGAAGCTATGCGCAGGAAAGCTTCGTCGCGATAGCAGAAAGGGGAACCGACCTAAAGATGAAAAGACTTCCTAGGCCTTAATGATTCCCATAAGTCATTAGCAAGTGTAATGGGCATGGATGTAATTTTACATGGGCTGCGTCCCACGCCTATAAATAGATGAACAGTACTCCCGTACTGTTCACGCTGACTTGGCATTTGCTTTTGCGTCATCCTTGTACTTTTGCCTTCCTGCAATCCGAAGGTACACTTGTAAACTGAAATCATTTCTATTCTTCTATGATAATAAAATAGAAATGATGTTGTGATAATATTTAAATGTTTATATTACTTCTTATGTTGCGTACAAGTTCTTCATTATTATTTATTGTGCTTACAAAGGTATGTTGTTTATGGTCTTCATCCGAAATACATTATATCCCGAAGGGAAATAATGTTTCAGAGGACGAAGGACTTTATCATTTAACACTTTTTATGTTGCCTTGTTCTTAATCCGAAGCATTTGAGAACAAGTCCCCAACATCATCGATAGTGGCAGCTGCAACAATTTGGCAAGTACAGCGTTGGTAGAGAAATTATCCTTGCCCACTCGCACACACCCACATCCGTATCACATTCAATGGCTTAATGATGGTGGTAAAATAAAGGTAACACGTTCGGTACGTGTCCCCTTTTCGCTGGGTTCTTATTCTGATTATGCTGATTGCGATGTTATTCCTATGGAAGCATGCTCTTTGTTATTGGGTCGACCTTGGCAATATGATACTGATAGTTTACATCATGGTCGTTCAAATCATTATTCTTTCATGTTTAAAGGCCAGAAAATAATTATACATCCAATGACCCCTGACCAAATTTTGAAAGATGATCTTACTAGGGCTGCTAAAACTGCACAACAAGTCAAATCGACATCAGCCGCACCTATTAAATCTGAAATCAAGTTGCACTCTCCTGTTTTACTTGCTACACGTGCTGATTTTGATGATCTCCATGAAGCTCATATGCCCTGTTATGCACTTGTATGCTCCTGCATGCTTGTTCCGCTTGATGATGCACCGTCTTTGGATATACCCCCTGCTGTTGTTAACCTTTTGCAGGAGTATGCTGATGTTTATCCTACGGACTTACCACCGGGTCTTCCTCCCCTCCGTGGCATTGAGCATCAGATCGATCTCATCCCCGGCGCTTCTCTTCCGAACCGTGCCCCGTACCGTACAAATCCAGATGAGACGAAGGAGATCCAGCGCCAGGTGCAGACGCTGCTTGATAAAGGTTACATTCGTGAGTCTCTTAGCCCTTGCTTGGTTCCTGTTTTACTCGTTCCAAAGAAAGATGGGTCATGGCGTATGTGCGTAGATTGTCGTGCTATTAATAATATCACAGTTCATTATCGATATCCTATTCCACGCCTTGATGATATGTTAGATAAGCTTAGTGGTGCCGTTATTTTCTCTAAGGTTGATTTGTGTAGCGGTTACCATCATATTAGAATGAAACTCGGTGATGAATGGAAAACGGCTTTTAAAACGAAATTTGGTTTATATGAATGGTTGGTTATGCCATTTGGATTGACTAATGCTCCCAGCACCTTTATGCGTTTAATGAACGAAGTTCTACGGGCCTTCATAGGTTTGTTTGTTGTTGTTTATTTCGATGATATCCTTATTTACAGCAAGTCTATAGAGGAGCATTTAGAACATTTGTGTGCTGTTTTTGATGCTTTGCGTGCTGCTCACTTGTTTGGTAACATGGAAAAGTGCACATTTTGCATGCAACGTGTCTCGTTTCTTGGTTATGTGGTTACTCCGCAGGGCATTGAGGTGGATAGCAGCAAGATTGGTGCCATTCGGGAGTGGCCTACACCGACGACGGCCACACAAATTTGGAGCTTTCTTAGACTTACCGGTTTCTACCGCAGATTTGATCGTGATTTTAGCTCCATTGCAGCGCCTCTACATGAGCTTACAAAGAAAGATGTGCCGTTTGCTTGGAGTGATTCGCAGGAGGTAGCGTTCAGCACTTTGAAAGATAAGTTAACCCAAGCTCCCCTCTTACAATTGCCTGATTTTAATAAAGTTTTTGAGCTTGAATGCGATGCTAGCGGTATTGGGCTAGGTGCTGTTTTGTTACAAGAAGGAAAACCAGTTGCTTATTTTAGTGAAAAATTAAGCGGTGCTAGTCTGAAATATTCTACTTATGATAAGGAGCTTTACACTTTAGTGCGCACTTTGCATACATGGCAGCACTATCTTTGGCATCGTGAGTTCATAATTCATTCTGATCATGAGGCTTTAAAACATATTCATACCCAAACAAATATGAACCGTCGTCATGCTAAATGGGTCGAATTCATTGAGTCCTTTCCTTACATTATTAAACACAAGAACGGCAAGGACAATGTTATTGCTGATGCTTTGTCTCATCGCTATACCATGCTGTCACAATTAGATTTTAAAATCTTTGGTTTGGACACTGTGAAGGATCAATATGTCGACGATGCTGATTTTAAAGATGCTTTCGGCCATTGTTTTAATGGGATACCATGGGGCAAATTTCACATACAGGATGGGTTCCTGTTTCGCGCTAACAAGCTGTGTGTTCCAGCTAGCTCGGTTCGTCTTTTGTTGTTACAGGAAGCGCATGGAGGTGGTCTCATGGGGCATTTTAGCGTCTACAAAACGCATGAGGTGTTGGCTGCCCACTTCTTTTGGCCTCGGATGCGCGCTTATGTTGAGCGCCTTGTTGCACGCTGCACTACTTGTCAGAAAGCTAAGTCACGGTTGAACAACCATGGTTTGTATATGCCTTTGCCTGTCCCTTCTTCTCCTTGGCTTGATATTTCTATGGACTTTGTTTTGGGCTTGCCTAGAACTAAGAAGGGGAGGGATAGTATTTTTGTGGTTGTTGATAGATTCTCTAAAATGGCTCACTTTATACCTTGTCATAAAACTGATGATGCTAGCATTGTTGCTGAATTATTCTTTAGAGAAATTATTCGTTTACATGGTATTCCAAAAACAATAGTCTCTGATCGCGATGCTAAGTTTCTAAGCCATTTTTGGAGATCTCTTTGGAATAAATTGGGAACTAAATTGTTGTTTAGCACTACTTGTCACCCTCAGACTGATGGACAAACTGAGGTAGTAAATAGAACTTTATCTACCATGCTTAGGGCTGTTTTAGACAAAAATTTGAGACATTGGGAGGATTGCTTGCCTCATGTTGAATTTGCTTACAATCATGCCACGCATTCTTCTACTAAGATGTGCCCTTTCCAGATTGTTTGTGGTTACATCCCTAGGGCACCTATTGATTTGATTTCACTTAATGCTGCGAACGCCCCACATGTAGAAGCTGCTACACATGTTGAACAAATGATTACCATACATGAACAAACGAAACAGAACATTGCTGCTACTAATGCAAAAAATCAGGTTGCTGGTAGTAAAGGAAGAAAACATGTTACTTTTGAGCCAGATGATATGGTTTGGTTGCACTTGAGAAAGGATCGGTTTCCTACTTTGCGCCGTTCTAAATTAATGCCTCGTGCTGCTGGTCCTTTTAAGGTGCTAACGAAGATTAATGATAATGCTTATATCCTTGACATGCCTGCGGAATTTGGTGTTTCCACTAGTTTTAATGTTGCAGATTTGAAACCATATATGGCCGAGGATGAGGAGTTGTCGTCGAGGATGACTTCACTTCAAGAAGGGGAGGAGGATGAGGACACCACTATGAGTACGACTACACCAGCAGCACCTCCACATCAAGCGCCACTTCCTTCATTAGCTGGGCCAATCACTCGGGCCCGTGCCAGAGATCTTAACTTCGTCATGCTACTGAAGAATGAGGGCCCAGAAGAATAGACGACCAGCCCAACTGTGGCCCATAGTGGACGACCTAGGGTTGGTCGCCCCTAGGGGCTGCGCCCCCTCTCTATTTATCCAGGAGCTGCGCCTCCTTTGTTTTTCGAGTTTTGTTTTACGTTAGCTTTAGCTACTCTCGAACACGTGCAAATCTGCGCTGTCTTCGTGTATTCAGAACTCCACCCTCGAGTAATAGATTAGATTGCTCGCATCTTTTTCTTGTTCGTTCTTCGATTGCGCACAGGAAACGATCTTCGTGATCAGGCCGATCTCGCATCAGCAAGGTCGATAACCACAGGGAGTTGGTTCAACGATTGCATTGGCGCCTCGGGCTTGCTTGTCGTAGTCGGATCGCAAGGGTCATCTTCCGCCAAATCGGAATTATCTCTACTCGCCGAAAGATCGGGCACCTCAGCTACATCACCGAGCTGCCCAACATCACCGATTCGGATGTCATCGGCGCGTTCCTCGCCGGCACCACCTGTCGCGACCTGGTGAGCAAGCTGGGTCGCAAGACCCCCACCAGGGCAAGCGAGCTGATGGACATCGCCACCAAGTTCGCCTCTGGCCAGGAGGCAGTTGAGGCCATCTTCCGGAAGGACAAGCAGCCCCAGGGCCGCCAGCCGGAAGATGTTCCCGAGGCGTCCACTCAGCATGGCACCATGAAGAAAGGCAAGAAGAAGTCGCAAGCGAAATGCGATGCCGCCGACGCGGACCTTGTCACCGCCGCTGAGTACAAGAACCCTCGGAAACCTCCCGGAGGCGCCAATCTCTTCGACAAGATGCTCAAGGAGCCGTGCCCCTATCATCAGGGACCCGTCAAGCACACCCTTGAGGAGTGTGCCATGCTTCGGTGCCACTTTCATAGGGCCGGGCCACCTGCGGAGGGTGGCAAGGCCCACCACGACGACAAGAAGGAGGATCACAAGGCAGAGGAGTTCCCTAAGGTCCGCGACTGCTTCATGATCTACGGTGGGCAAGTGGCGAACGCCTCGGCTTGGCACCGCAAGCAAGAGCGTTGGGAGGTCTGCTCGGTGAAGGTAGCGGCGCCAGTCTACCTAGACTGGTCCGACAAGCCCATCACCTTCGACCAGGGCGATCACCCCAACCGCGTGCCGAGCCCGAGGAAATATCCACTCGTTGTTGACCCCGTCATCGGCAACGTCAGGCTCACCAAGGTCCTCATGGATGGAGGCAGCAGCCTCAACATCATCTACGCCGAGACCCTCGAGCTCCTGCAGATCGATCTATCCTCGGTCTGGGCCGGTGCGGCGCCTTTTCACGGGATCATCCCCGGGAAACGCGTCCAACCCCTCGGACGACTCGATCTGCCCGTCTGCTTCGGGACTCCCTCTAACTTCAGAAGGGAAACCCTCACGTTCGAGGTGGTCGGGTTCCGAGGAACCTACCACGCAGTGCTGGGGAGGCCATGCTACGCCAAGTTCATGGTCGTCCCCAACTACACCTACCTCAAGCTCAAGATGTCGGGCCTCAACGGGGTCATCACCATCGGCCCCACGTACCAACACGCGTACGAATGCGACGTGGAGTGCGTGGAGTACGCCGAGGCCCTCGCCGAATCCGAGGCCCTCATCGCCGACCTGGAGAGCCTCTCCAAGGAGGCGCCAGACGTGAAGCGCCATGCCGGCAACTTTGAGCCATCGGAGACGGTTAAGTCCATCCCTCTCGACCCCAGCAACGATGCCTCCAAGCAGATCCGGATCGGCTCCAAGCTCTACCCCAAATAGGAAGCAGTGCTCGTCAACTTTCTCCGCGCAAACGCCGAAGTTTTCGCGTGGAGTCCCTCGGACATTCCTGGCATACCGAGGGATGTCGCCGAGCACTCGCTGGATATCCGAGCTGGAGCCCGACCCGTGAAGCAACCTCTACGCCGATTCGATGAACAAAAGCGCAGAGCCATAGGCGAGGAGATCCACAAGCTGATGGTCGCAGGGTTCATCAAAGAGGTATTCCATCCCGAATGGCTTGCCAACCCCGTGCTTGTGAGGAAGAAAGGAGGGAAATGGCGGATGTGTGTAGACTACACTGGTCTAAACAAAGCATGTCCAAAAGTTCCCTATCCTCTGCCTCGCATCGATCAAATCGTGGATTCCACTGCTAGATGCGAAACCCTGTCTTTCCTTGATGCCTACTCAGGGTATCACCAAATCAGGATGAAAGAGTCCGACCAGCTCGCGACTTCTTTCATCACACCTTTTGACATGTACTGCTATGTTACTATGCCATTTGGTTTGAGGAATGCAGGTGCGACGTACCAAAGGTGCATGAACCACGTGTTCGGCGAACACATTGGTCGAACGGTCGAGGCTTATGTCGATGACATCGTAGTCAAGACGAGGAAAGCCTCCGACCTCCTTTCCGACCTTGAAACGACATTCCGGTGTCTCAAGGCGAAAGGCGTAAAACTCAATCCCGAGAAGTGTGTCTTCGGAGTCCCCCGAGGCATGCTCTTGGGGTTCATCGTCTCCGAGCGGGGCATCGAGGCCAACCCAGAGAAAATCGCGGCCATCACCAACATGGGGCCCATCAAGGACTTGAAAGGCGTACAGAGGGTCATGGGATGCCTTGCGGCTCTGAGCCGTTTCATCTCGCGCCTCGGCGAAAGAGGCCTACCTCTATACCGCCTCTTAAGAAAGACCGAGTGCTTCACTTGGACCTCCGAGGCTGAGGAAGCCCTCGGGAACCTGAAGGCGCTCCTTACGAACGCGCCCATCTTGGTGCCCCCCGCCGCCGGAGAAGCCCTCTTGATCTACGTCGCCGCTACCACTTAGGTGGTTAGCGCCGCGATCATGGTTGAGAGACAAGAAGAAGGGCATGCATTGCCCGTCCAGAGGCCGGTTTACTTCATCAGTGAGGTACTATCCGAGACCAAGATCTGCTACCTGCAAATTCAGAAGCTGCTGTACGCGGTGATCCTGACGCGGCGGAAGTTGCGACACTACTTTGAGTCTCATCTGGTGACTATGGTGTCATCCTTCCCCCTGGGGGAGATCATCCAGTGCCGAGAGGCCTCGGGTAGGATTGCAAAGTGGGCGGTGGAAATCATGGGCGAGACGATCTCGTTCGCCCCTCGGAAGGCCATCAAGTCCCAAGTCTTGGCGGACTTTGTGGCTGAATGGGTCGACACCCAGCTCCCGGCGGCTCCGATCCAGCTGGAACTCTGGACCATGTTTTTCGATGGGTCGCTGATGAAAACAAGGGCAGGCGCGGGCCTTCTCTTCATCTCGCCCCTCGGGAAATACCTACGCTACGTGCTGTGCCTCCATTTCTCGGTGTCCAACAACGTGGCTGAGTACGAAGCTCTGGTCAATGGGTTGCGCATCGCCATTGAGCTAAGGGTCCGATGCCTCAACGCTCGCGGCGACTCGCAGCTCGTCATCGACCAAGTTATGAAGAACTCCCACTGTCGCGACCCGAAGATGGAAGCCTACTGCGATGAGGTTCGGCGCCTGGAGGACAAGTTCTACGGGCTCGAGCTCAACCACATCGCCCGACGATACAACGAGACTGCGGACGAGCTGGCTAAGATAGCCTCGGAGCGGACAACGGTTCCCCCGGACGTCTTCTCCCGAGACCTACATCAACCCTCAGTCAAGACCGACGACACGCCCGAGCCCGAGAAGGCCTCAGCCCAGCTCGAGGCACCCTCGGCTCAGCCCGAGGCACCCTCGGCACAGCCCAAGGTGCCCTCGGCTCAGCCCGAGGCACCCTCAGCCCCCGAGGGTGAGGCACTGCGCGTCGAGGAAGAGTGGAATGGGGTTCAGCCTAATCGAGACTGGCAGACCCCGTACCTGCAATATCTCCACCAAGGAGAGCTACCCCTCGACCGAGCCGAGGCTCGGCGACTCGCGCGGCGCGCCAAGTCGTTCGTCTTACTAGGTGACGGGAAGGAGCTCTACCACCACAGCCCCTCCGGCATCCTCCAGCGATGCATATCCATCGCCGAAGGCCAGGAGCTCTTGCAAGAAATACACTCGGGGGCTTGTGGTCATCACGCAGCGCCCCGAGCCCTTGTTGGAAACGCCTTCCGACAAGGTTTCTACTGGCCGACCGCGGTGGCCGACGCCACTAGAATTGTCCGCGCCTGCCAAGGGTGTCAATTCTATGCAAGGCAGACCCACCTGCCCGCTCAGGCTCTACAGACAATACCCATCACCTGGCCGTTTGCTGTGTTGGGACTGGACCTCGTCGGTCCCTTGCAGAAGGCACCCGGGGGCTACACGCACCTGCTGGTCGCCATCGACAAATTCTCCAAGTGGATCTAGGTCCAACCCCTGAACAGCATCAAGTCCGAGCAGGCGGTGGCATTCTTCACCAACATCATCCATCGCTTTGGGGTCCCGAACTCCATCATCACCGACAACGGCACCCAGTTCACCGGCAGAAAGTTCCTGGACTTCTGCGAGGATCACCACATCCGGGTGGACTGGGCCGCCATGGCTCACCCCATGACGAATGGGCAAGTAGAGCGTGCCAACAACATGATTCTGCAAGGACTCAAGCCGAGGATCTACAACGACCTCCACAAATTCGGCGGGCGATGGATGAAGGAACTCCCCTCGGTGGTCTGGAGTCTGAGGACAATGCCGAGCCGAGCCACGGGCTTCACACCGTTCTTTCTAGTCTATGGGGCCGAGGCCATCTTGCCCACGGACTTAGAATACGGTTCCCCGAGGACGAGGGCGTACGACGACCGAAGAAACCAGACCGACCGAGAAGACTCACTGGACCAGCTCGAAGAGGCTCGGGACATGGCCTTACTATACTCGGTGCGGTACCAGCAGTCCCTGCGACGCTACCACGCCCGAGGGGTTCGGTCTCGAGACCTCCAAGTGGGCGACTTGGTCCTTCGGCTGCGACAAGACGCCCGAGGGCGGCACAAGCTCACGCCTCCCTGGGAAGGGCCGTTCGTCATCGCCAAGGTTCTGAAGCCCGGGACGTACAAGCTGGCCAACAGTCAAGGCGAGGTCTATAGCAACGCTTGGAACATCCGATAGCTACGTCGCTTCTACCCTTAAGATGTTTTCAAGTTGTTCGTGCACCTCATTCACATACAAAGTCTAACCATCAAGGAAGGGTCAGCCTTGCCTCGGCAAAGCCCGACCCTCCCTCGAGGGCTAGAAGGGGGGAACCCCCTCTGCGTCAAAATTTTCCTCGGAAAAAGTTTTTCTGCCAGAACGTCTTTCATGCTTTTTGACTACTTCAAAAGTGGGATCCTGAAAACGACGGAGTACACGTAAGCAGCCAAGGCCGACCGAGCCGAGGGACTCCTACGCCTCCGGGATACGGATACCTCACTCATCACCTTCTGCGATAAGTAACTCACGCTCGGATAAGCAATTCTGCTGACCGAACAAGTCTTAAGACTCGGAGACCTCTCTGCCGAAATGATTTTTCGGGCCTTCTCGACTACATCGTTAGCAGAATCCTACGGACGAGTAAGAGTACACGTAAGCGGCAAGGCCGATCGAGCCGAGGGACTCCTACGCCTCTAGGATACGGATACCTCACTCATCACCTTCCATGAAAAGTAACTCTCGCTCGGACAAACAATTCCGTTACCGACAAATAAGTCTTGATACTCGAAACAAAGGGAAAAAGAAACGCAGCTTTACCACACAGCGACTGTATGTTTGGGCCTCGGCGGCCGCAGAAAACATACGCACACTACAAGGTAAACCGATCCTGCAGGTTCGGACCTCGATGGAGGGGGAGCAGCAGCACCCTCGGCGTCAACACCACCTTCGGCGAAGTCCGACCAAGCCTCGAACGGCGACACAGTCGGAGGATCTCCGCTCCGAAGGGCGACGTCAGCACCACACCTGGGCCATCGCCGCCAGGGTCTCCTCCAGGAGTCTGGCCCGAGCAGACGGCTCGGCCGGTCGCCCCGAAGCCTCAGCCAGTTGTCCCTCGAGGACATCAGCCCGGCCCATGGCCTCGGCAACTCGACTCCGGCGTCGGTCCCGCCAGTGGACGGCCCGGTCAGGCTCTGGCTGACGAAGTCTTCTTTTCGAGCCAACTCTGCCTCTGTCCACGCTGATACCGCTGCCTCCGGCTCCGGCTCATCGAAGAGCGACCGAGGGTTTCCTTTAACTAAGCAAGAGAAGCCTCGGGCGACAAGGCCGACCGAGACGAGGGACTCCTACGCCTCCGGGATACGGATACCTCACTCGTCACCTTCGCACGAGGCAACTCACACTTGGTGAAGCGGTTCAGTTAGCTGACATGCGAGTCCTAGTGCTCGGAATGAGGGAAAAACACGGCTTCACGCCAAAAGAGACATACATGTTCAGGCCCCGACAGCCACAATGAACAAACACCGACACTCAAGGTGCCATTACAAACGGAACTCTGGTTCCACCCCCGCAGGTACGAACAACCCCCCACGTTGGAGGGCCTGTGGGGCGACAAAACCCCTGGTGACTCGCCGGTGCCCGCTCCGATAGCAGCGACAACGACCCCCGCCCCGGGCGGCGAAACAGCTGCAGCAACGGCTTCCGGGCGGATGCTGCGGCAGAAGGGCTCTCGCCCACGAAAGATGAGAACCAGCCATTCAAGTCAGGGGACGGAGGTCTGGGGGTGCAGGCGGAGTTGGCAATCTCGTCGACAGAGAAGCCTTCTCCGGCTGCCACCACCTCAACACCGCACCAGCGGGCGCCAGGCGCCCCAAAGCGCACCGGCAGGTCCTCGCTTCCGCCCTCGCCGGAGCCACCCCAGAACATAGGCGCCACCCTCGCGGCACGCGACGTGCTGGGCGACCCTCTGGCGCGGCTGTCGGCGCGAGGAAGACATGGACGTGGTCGGCCCGCACGCGGCACGACCGCCGCCCGGACGGAGGATGGAATGCTGCACCCTGGCTGGGCAGCAGCAGTCCGCCTTCCCCGGCGCGGCTGAAGGATGCCTCCGCGGGGCTGGAGGATGCCTTTCTCCCCCAAACGCTGGGGGAAGAAAAGGGTCACCGACCCACGTGGAGGCAACCCCCGGCTCGCCTCGCTCTCCGCCCCAGCAAGGATGATGAAGATCCTTGAAGCTGAGGGCGGGGCAGAGGCCGCAGCCTGGCTTGCTTCTCCCCACCCTGGAACTGGTGGTCACCGTCTTGGGTGACCACTGGCGAGGGAATGCAGCCGGGCTGCCTGATGAAAATCCTTGAAGCCAAACGATGGCTGAAAGGTACCAACTTCCACGAAGTTGCGTTCCCCCAACGACGACAAGGTGGAAGAACCGCGGGCGCCCCCCATCTGGGGGCTCGGAAGGTGGAAAGACACGATGCATGAGGGGAGCGCGAAGACATGGTTGCCTTTCAAGGGGGTCACCCTCCTTTTAAAGGCGACTCTCCCCACTTGCGTCCTCAGCCGTCGTGGGCTGAATCTTCTCCAACACGCTCCAAGGTCCTCCCCCTACGACATGGGGGCTGGGTCCCACGCGTCATGCAAGCTACCCCAGGACAGAAGGAGCCAAACCGCCGCGCACGGTGCGCGCAACAGCCCAGCGGTTACGAGCATTCCTCCACTTTCGCCCAGGCCAGCGGGTGAAAGGGTGGACCACCATGCAGGCGGCGTGCAACCGCACCCAGGGGGCGCACCCTTTCGACTTCGACGCGTCCAGCATGGAGGCCCAGGCCCACACGTCATGTAACCGGTGCGCCGGTTACTACGTGCAAGAAACTGCACCGCCACTCGCGCCAGTACCGCGCCATCTCGACTATGGAACCAGTGCCGCGACTCGAGGCGACCCTGCGCATGACCCGACAGTGCCAACCGAGCACATCGGTCACGGGTCAGTCAGCCACGGGAGAGGGCGCGACGGTCGACACGGCCAGAAATGGGCCAGCAGTAATGGCGGTGGCAGGCGGGCGGAAGTGGCAGTCAAGTCGTCAGCAAGCTCACGTCCCCTCCTGGGATAGCGAGAGGACTTTCTCCCATGGCGTGAAGACGACGTGTCCATGTTCCGTTCCTCGAACGGCGCGCGCACACACAACGGCCGCCCCGTGAACCACTCGTCCCATCGCATTAACTCTGCGGCAGGACAGGCGGCACCTTTGGCAGGCAAAGCAGGCGACGCTTCACCTCCGCCATAATAACCGCATCAAAAAAAAAGGTGTGCCACGTCATTCGATTTCGTATCCTTTTCCACTTCCTCTTTCTCTCTCTTGCCTCAGGGATCGGGAAAGGGGATACTCCGAAATGGATCCTTCTCCGCGAAGGAAGCGGGCCCCGAGCCCCCCTACTGATCAGAGGTTTGAAGGCTGGCCCCTCGGAAGGGTTCAACAGCCTCAGAGCACTCGGGCTCCGCGCCCACTACTGGTCAGAGGTTCGAAGGCCGGCCCCTCAGAAGGGTTCAACGGCTGCCTCAGGCCACTCGGGCTCTACGCCCACTACTGATCAGGGGTTCGTAGGCTGGCCCCCGAAGGGTTCGACAGCCGCCTCAGACGCAGAGCGAGGGATGACCCTGGGTACGTACGATACATAACTGAGGCTCGGGCTGCGCTCCCGACGTACCCTAGGACATTTCCGAGACCAATGGGAACGATTTTGTAACGGAATCCCACCAGAGGGAGGCATCGAGCCCTCGGACCCCGTCAAAACGGGACCGGGTCCGGCAAATCACCCGCAGGTACTTTTGGAGCGCACCTCCGGGCCACTAGCCGACCCCTAACAAATGGGGCACGGGCGTCCACTCGGATTACCCATTAGCAGCTCACTGGAGACACCATGTTCGGCGCCCTCCGAGGGCAACATGGCGCTTCCCCCCCTCCTCCTTGCGGAAAGGCGACGCAGGGGCGTATGTAAAAAGTCGAGTCTGTCCCTGACCGTCCTCTCGCTCTGTGCGGAGGCTCGAGGGCTGCTCTCGCAAACCCGGCTCCAGCCAAACCGTTGACAGCGTCAACATACCAGCCCGAGAACTTGGGACTCGATTGTGCACCTGGGCTACGGCCAGTTCGCATGAGGGAACAACCAGACCGGCCAAAGCATTACGAAACGTACTAAGACCTCGAAGGAGTCAAACTACTCCTCCGAGGCCTCGGGGGCTACACCCGGCGGGTGCGCTCGCGCGCACCTACCGGAACAAAACGCAACCGAGGAAGGCCGGTCCCCTTGCAAAAAAGTGCGACAAAAGCCTCCAAGCGAGTATCAACACTCCCTTCGAGGCTCGGGGGCTACTGTCGGGGACCATAATTAGGGGTTCCCCCAAGACTCCTAATCTCAGCTGGTAACCCCCATCAGCACAAAGCTGCAAAGGCCTGATGGGTGCGATTTAGTCAAGGCTCGATCCACTCAAGGGACACGATCTCGCCTCGCCCGAGCCCAGCCTCGGGCAAGGGCAGCCGACCCCGGAGGTTTCACGTCTCGCCCGAGGCCCCCCTCAAACGACGGACACACCTTCGGCTCGCCCGAGGCCCAGTCTTCGCCAAGAAGCAACCTTGGCCAGATCGCCACACCGACCGACCGTATCGCAGGAGCATTTAATGCAAGGATGGCCTGACACCTTATCCTGACGTGCGCCCCTCAGTCGACAGAGCCGAAGTGACCGCAGTCACTTCGCCGCTCTACTGACCGGCCTGACAAGAAGACAGCGCCGCCTGCGTCGCTCCGACTGATGTGCCACTCGACAGAGTGAGGCTAACAGCAGCCAAGTCTGGCCTCGGGCGCCATAGGAAACTCCGCCTCGCCCGACCCCAGGGCTCGGACTCGGGCTCGGCCCCGGAAGATGACGAACTCCGCCTCGCCTGACCCCAGGGCTCGGACTCGGGCTCGGCCCCGGAAGACGACGAACTCCGCCTCGCCCGACCCCAGGGCTCGGACTTGGGCTCGGCCCCGGAAGACGACGAACTCCGCCTCGCCCGACCCAAGGGCTCGGACTCGGGCTCGGCCCCGGAAGACGACGAACTCCGCCTCGCCCGACCCCAGGGCTCGGACTCGGGCTCGGCCCCGGAAGACGACGAACTCCGCCTCGCCCGACCCCAGGGCTCGGACTCGGGCTTGGCCCCAGAAGACGACGAACTCCGCCTCGCGCGACCCTAGGGCTCGGACTCGGCCTTGGCCTCGGACGACAGTCTCTGCCTCGCCCGACCCGAGGCTCGGACTCGACCTCGACCTCGGAAGACAGACTCGACCTCGACCTCGACCTCGGAGGAGCATCCACCTCGCCCGACCTAGGACTCGGACCGACCACGTCGCAAGAGGGGCCATCATTACCCTACCCCTAGCTAGCTCAGGCTACGGGGAACAAGACCGGCGTCCCATCAGGCTCGCCCCGGTAAACAAATAGTAATGATGGCGCCCCGTGTGCCTCGTGACGACGGTGGCTCTCAGCCCCTTACAGAAGCAAGGAGACGTCAGCGAGGACTCGACAGCCCCGACAGCTGTCCTCCCTCAAGGCTCCAGCGCTCCTCCGACGGCCACGACATTACATGAATAGGGTGTCAAGACCTCTCCGGCTGCCACGACGGCATGTACTTAGGGCACTAGCTCCTCTCTGCTAGACACGATAGCACACTGCTACACCCCCCATTGTACACTTGGACCCTCTCCTTACGCCTATAAAAGGAAGGTCCCGGGCTCTCTTACGAGGAGGTTGGCCGCACGGGAGGACGGGACGGCGCGTAGAGTCCCTCGCTCTCCCCCCACGCGGACGCTTGTAACCCCCTACTGCAAGCGCACCCAACCTGGGCGCAGGACAACACGGAGGCCGTGGGTTTCCCCTCTTTTTCCCTCTCTTCTCCCCGCCCCCCCCCCCCCCCTTCGTGCTCGTCTCGCGCCAACCCATCTGGGCTGGGACACGCGGCGACAATTTACTCGTCGGTCCAGGGACCCCCCGGGGTCAAAACGCCGTCACTATCATATTAAAGCAGGTGTTCTGTAACAAATTTGTATTCATTTGTTAGCAGCCATGGAAAAGCAAAGGTACATGTATTGGCCTCATGAGGCCATAGAACTGAACATGCCTTTTGAAATAGCAGACTAGTCAGTATATTATCCATATGAGGAATGACGAGAGCTATAATTACCATATCTAAGTTGTTCAATCAATAGATTGTCTCTACACTTAATATGACTTTGTTTCACTTAAAAACGCATTATTCACGATCTCCAATTAGCTGACACCAGTTCTAAACAACAAGAATAGTGCAATCAGTCTCACAAGTAAACATCTTGTGTGCATGAATTTAAATAGTGAAATATGTCCGAAAGAAATGTGCATAAGGAATTATCAATGGAATTGAAATATGGTTACAATACAATCTAAATACGTGTCCAACATATCCCTGTTTAATGAAAATGCAAAAAAAAGTTTAACCAAATGTTTCTGGCTTTCCCAAAGTTCCAACTTTCTTGAAGAGACAAAACATTCCAAGTTTAACCAAATGTTTAACTTTCATAATTCGGGATACCATTCCTCTGGTAGAAAAACTATCATCAACAATAATAACAAGCATACCAAAGCGTAAGCATGCTGCACAGGCAGAAAAAATGGTGAAAATTCAGTGAATGACCCTCGAAGAAGAATATGAACTTACCATGACTTAGTGGGGTGCAAATCCATCGACTTGAACCTCTCCGACCACTTAGCGAACTTGTGGTAATCACCACCATAGAAACAAAATCAAATCGAAATTGCTAGTGCATATCAATATGAAACACTGAAACCATTTAGTTGTGTAGGAGAGTTATGTCAACTTTTGACATCAGCTCCATGAAAAACCTTAGCTACAGGCCATTTCACTACACATTTTGAACTGCAAGAAAGTATAGCAAAACTATAAACATAACATGGAAAACCATATCACACATGGGCAAATAATCCTAATTGTACTTTATATAGTGAATAAATAAAAGTGAGGTTGATTATGGTTTAGGAAATGCCAAGTTTATATAGCCTGGAATTGCGTAATCGAAGGGAGGAGCATCATTGTTTATATTGTTATCTTTGAAATTTAGCATCTGCCAAGCAGTAGAGATGGCCAGATAAAAGAATTTTAGGGCAACTTACAAAGGAGTCAAGACTCAATACAAAAGGCTTACATTTGCAATATTTGATATATATTTGTCAGATCCATGGTGAAAATGGGTCCCAGTGTCCCACCACTTAGAAACTTGATTTTTTCACCATCTTCAACCATCCAGCTTCAAAAAGGGTTAATAACTTAGATCAAGCAAGACCTAAAGCCCAAGAAAATCAATGAGTCAAAGGAAAATGATGAAAGGAAAATTTGCACAATTATTGAGCAAAACATCAGACATGTCCATAAAAAAACTTAGTTGTTTTAGTGGCCAAGTTGAGGTGCTATCTATGCAGCTTTCAAGAACGAGAAGCCCTTTGTTATTTTTTGGCAAGTAGAGGACATCTGTAAACTGTAAACTATAGCTTGCTGCTTGCAAGTCATGCTGATATGTCTGATGATCCAAGACAACCTAACCTGCATTTGATAAAAAAGAATAGCAATTCCATCACCAAACACTGAACCACACACCCAATCCACCCTACGCTAAATTTATTAGACAAAAGGGGATTAAGTTCATTGTATTTCAGGCCTCTATATAAGAGTTTTGTAATAACACAGGTAAAGCATGGAGAGCAGTTCTCCATTTTTAACAAAATGAAAATTTTTAGGACCTATGAATCATACTACAAGAGGTCGAGCATAATGCTACTTGCGAACAATGAATCTGTTCTACAGGGGATCGAGCAGACCACTACTTTGTGAACAGTGTATGCCCCTCAACGCAACACTTAATCCTAGCCCGACAGCCAAGCTCTCGCCAAAGCACCATAGTAACAAGCAACAGTCATCATGAGAAGAGAACTGATAAAAGAGAGAGATAGAGCAGCAGGCAGGGAAACCATACCTTTTATCTAAGTCATGTCATTGGTATTCTTTTATCTTAAGCAAAATTTAGGGAAAAGGCAGAATTAAAACCTGTAACTTATATGTTGATTGATTGGAAGGCCCAATATAGAACTTGCCTGCTGCTTTGAAACTTTGAAACTCTGCCGCTTAGCGCAGAGTCCGTCTACACATCCTCGCCTGGTGCTTTGACAGATTCCTGATGGGAAAGCAGAGCACATCAATGAAAAAACTGGGCAGCGCATCATGTCGAAAGATGTGAACA
Organism: Zea luxurians; assembly: GCA_029449295.1. NCBI lineage: Eukaryota > Viridiplantae > Streptophyta > Magnoliopsida > Poales > Poaceae > Zea > Zea luxurians. The sequence goes on from JAOPSE010000023.1 coordinate 47,360,477, forward strand.
AGTCAAAAGCAATATGGTACCTACTGAACCCGAATCATTTTTGTTGTGAAAATATGCAGATCGTTGAGGAGATCTCAGAGGAGGTGGATGACTCCAATGACTATCTTCACTGCACGGATCCACGCAAACATCTTTGTGAAGGTTCGACGCTTCTCTGTTCAGGAACTTGGCATCATAGCTACAGCTGTGCTCATCCACTTCGTTGCTCTCCAGCTTGTTGTTAGGCTGCCCATCTGGCACTGGAAACACAAATGCTTCTGCAGCAGAGGTCAGACCTGACTGTTCAATCCCTACAGCTTCAGGAAAACTTCTAGCCAGGATACCACGAGCGGTTTGGTCGTATTCCTCGTGATGCTGATTGAGCGTTTCAATAATGTAAGTCACTTGTGTACTGGTGCTTTCATTTACGTGCTGCAGGCAAGGCCCTGACATATAAGGAAGTAATCATTATTACTGACCTGATCCTGAAACACTCGCATACTGACAAATTCCAGATTCTTCAGGAAATAGAAATTGTAACACCCTGAATTTGGGGGTATAAAATTTCTTTGCTCATATTCACAAATTCAGGTGTTACTTCTCTTTTCACACCCTTCCCAATCCCCTCTTTCTCTTTTCTATAGAAGAAAAGGGGCTATTTACTTTGTGTAATTATAGTTTATTAGACTAAAACTCCAAGGGGTATGAAATGTTGCATCATGTCAAACCCTAAATTCTACTTTTGTTTGGTGCATAATTCTTAGAAATGCTAATTTGAATTTGTGGCTTATTTGGATTTGAATCAAATGGAGTAAATAAAAAGAAAAGGGAAAACAAATGCCAGAATAAAAGAAAAAGGAAAGAAGCTCGCTCTTCTCTCTCTGCCCTGGCCCATCCGGCCCATCTGGCCCATCCCGCGCGCGCGCCTTCCCCCCCCCCCCTCTTCTCTCTCTGCCCTGGCGGGCCCGCCCATCAGCGCAGCCGCTTTCCCCGCGTCCGCGCCCGCTTCCCCCGCTCTCTCTGCTCGCGGGCCCGGGCTGTCAGCTTCCTCGTCCTTGCGTAACCGTCGCCCGAGCTGCGCGTGCCGCGGACTCCGCGCCCACGTCGCGCGTGGAGCTCGCCACCACCCCGCCCTCGGCCACTTGAGCCTAGAGCCTCGCCCACCCTCTCTCCCTCCCTCATTTGCGCACCTGCAGAACCCCCTTTCCCTCTCCCCCACGCTGCGCGCACGCCAAAGCGTCGCCGCCATTAAACCACCGCCGCCCGAGCTCGTTTCTCTGTCGTCGTTGGAGCCCCGCCGTGCCCTCTGCCACGGTGAGCTTCGCCCCGACGTCCGCAACCCGGGACGCGCCCCAATTTCCCCTCTCCCTCCCCGAATCCCTCTGCCCGCGCTCACTGCCGTTCTCTGCGCAGCCGCCGAGGTCCGCCACCATCGACTCGGGCTGCCGCCGCGTCTCCATCACCATCGAGGGGTCCCCGGAGTTCGCCTTGAGGTAAGGAAACCCTCTCGCCCTCTCCCGTCCTTTTTATTGCCCCCCGTCGCGTTTAATTGCTCGCCGGAGTCCCTTAGCGCCACCGCCGAGCCGCTTCGCCGTGGGCCGCCCCCCTCCGGTGCCCCTGCCCGACCCAGTCCCCACTGGAAGGTTCCCCGCGCCCTCCCCAACCTCCCCGGCCGCCCAGGTCGTCCCAGGGACCCGCAGAGCCCCTGCGCCCCTCGTCTCCGGCGAGTTCTCCGCCACGGGGACGGGCGCCGCCGCCTCTGCTAGCCGGAGGAGAAAACAGAAGCCGGCCACCCAATCCCCGTCGTCCATTCCAGATCGAACGGCCCTGTTTCAAATAGGCCGAGCCCAATCCTAGCCGTCCGCCTGAGATCCAACGGCCCAGGGCCCTTCCCCCCCCCCCCCCCGCACTGCGCCTTCCTGCCATTTGGGCCCCGCCTGTCAGCCGCTCGCGCGCCCGCGCTGCCCGCCCGGCCCCGCCTGTCAGCCGCTCTCACCACCGCGCGCTCGCGCGCCCGCCCGCGGATCTAATCTCGGGCGTTGATCCGAGATCCAACGGCTATGAGAGCCCAATACCCCTTCGCCCGCGCATTTTCTTAAAGAGACCCCCGCCTTTCTGCAAATTAACCCACCGTCCCTGGATCTTCGCAGTTAGGTCCTCGGACCTTTTATTTAATCCAAAATAAGTATTTAAGGCATATTTTTAATCCCTAATCTTGTAAATTTCATAACTTTGTCATATGAACTCCAAATTAGGTGCTTCAAATTGCAAAATGCTCACAATATTTTTATCTATCTATTTAAACAATGTTTCCCTGCTGTTTTTATGTCCCAATTAATAGTTGATCATTAGGGTAAAACTAATGTTATTGGAACCCCTATTTGAGATAAATAAAGGATAGAAGACTTTAATAAAAGTTGGAGCACCTAAGTTTATGGACTTAACACCATGTAATGATTTAACCCCACCACTGACTTAGATCTGATTAGTGGATAATGAATCACTTTGTATAGTCATCTACCCTAGACCTAGGGAACACCAGATTACCAATCCTTTTCTCCTGTGAACTTGTGATCTCTCTGCTGCATATGTTTGGTTTATTGCTTTTGTTTGTTATTTCCCAAGTGCATAGAATGAATGATTACTTTACGTAGACAACGGGCAGTCTGTGTTTCCCGAGGAAGTTGCAGAAGAAGTTCCTGATCAGCAGTTTGGTGAAGGCAAGTGTCCTCTGACCCATTATGTCCCATTCACTTATAATTCACTTTCCCGCATTACTTAATTGAAACCTAAGGATTGACTAGCTTTATACTTTACCTTATCCTTGATGACCTTTTGGGTTATTATTATGGTTAGCATTTTGCTATTGCCTTAACCTAATCAATGAACATGATGTGACTATTTATGATACGATACTGTTATCCTGATGATATTGATGATCTTGTGATACTCTAGGGGGCTCAGGCTGTTTCCTGAGTACCTCTCCGTAAGGACCTGTTCGTTGAGAGACCACTCGGGATAACAGTGCAACCATGAGGGTGAAATGGGATGCCCTTAGCTAATTAATTAGAGGAACTAGAGGTGTAGTTGCTTCGCCGTCGTGCCGTCAATGGGGTCCAGGCACAGTGCTTGCTCTGCCGAGGCTGAGTGCCGAGGTTCTTTCGTTTTGCTTTTTGTTAGTCACTCTCCTGCGGGGAGGGGTACTGTGTTTATCAAACTGGAGAAACCTAACGGGCGGCTATGATCTCTAGGGAATCTTTGTAAAAGCTACGTAGTGATACCCTGCCGGACCACCTAGGAAGTGATCAATGGGGATTAGCTCTCCCCGGGCAGAACGGGAATCACGGCTCATGGGTAAAGTGTGCGACCTCTGCAGAGGGTAGTGAAACTAATATATCAGCCGTGCTCATGGTTAAGAGCAGCCTTGGGATCCTCTTTGATTAGAGATACTCCGGATACACCTCAGATGATGACTTTAATGATGATGGTTAACGATGGTGACTTTAATTATGCATTCTAGTATTCCCTCTCTGAGGAGGTTCTTTTTGGGATTATAACTTGGGCTTGGTGATAAAATCTGGCTTCTACTAACAATGAATACTTGACCAACTAAAAGCAACTGCTTGAGCCTAACCCCACATAAAGCTAGTCCACTTCAGCCAAACGGGGCATTTGCTGAGTACGTTGAAGTGTACTCATCCTTGCTTTACCACAAAACACCAGGTTGTCCACATTGCAACCACTGCTCAGGAGAAGATGAAGTCGTGGAAGGAGACTTCCAGGAGTTCCAAGACTACGACGAGTTTTAGGTGTGGGTTGGCGGCAACCCCCAGTTAGCTGCCTGTGAAGGCCTTATCTTTACTGCGTTTCGCTAGCACTTTAATTTATCTGTTAAGTTGATGACTATGTGGATGTCTCTGACTCTATGATGTAATAAGTTAATACTCTTTTATGTTATTATTCGAGCATTGTGCGATGATGTTCCTTTATGTAATCGCTGTGTACGTGAGTTCTGATCCTGGCACGTACATAGTTCGCATTCGGTTTGCCTTCTAAAACCGGGTGTGACATAAGTGGTATCAAAGCCATGCTGACTGTAGGACCGCTGACCTAGAGTAGCACTGGTCGTACTAAGGACTATTGACCTTCCCTCTCACCTTGACCTCTGATGTTACTTCAAAAGTCGGTCACCTCGACCAACCCTATGTTTTACTACATATATATACTAAATTATACCTTGTTAAAATTTTATTTTGTTCTGTCTATGGTTATTCACTTGTCATATTAGTTCTGTTCTTACTCTTATGCTTACGGTGTCTTTTGTAGATGGCTCGTCTTAGACACACTGCACGTAAGTCGGTGATTCCTTTCCTGTTGTCTCGCCTTGCGGAGCGTCCTCTGCGCCGCACCGTGTCCGGTCAGTCGAGTCACCTGGAGAGGCTGCACCACCTCCTGCGTGAGGAGCAGGAGCGCCGGCGTCAGCACAGAGAGCAGCAGGGCTCTTCCTCCCCACCTCAGCAGGAGGTGGAGTCCGTGAGGCGCCGTTCCTCTGCTCCCCAACTAGAGGCGCCCCCTGCACCACCGCGGGACGCCCCTGCTGTTGGAGGAGGTCCTGGAGGAGACCCCGACGACGACGACTCAGACCACAGCACGGAGCCCTCTGAGCCGCAGGAGGCGGAAGGATGGGTCGCCCGACCCATCACCCGTGACGCCGCTCGCGGTTGTCACTTCCACGACGCACTCGACACCTTGTTGCGCCAGGCTTTCGACCGGCACACCTGGTCGATCGAGTATCGTTGTGTAGTCTACCAGCACAGTCGCGGGAGGTACCCGGATCGCTGGGAGGCTACCTGCCTAGTTCACCGTCCGGAGGATGACCTCCGGGGTGCGGAGGCCGTTTCGGAGCATTACTCCAACTCCGAGAGGGACACTGCAGAGGCGGCTATGCAGGATGCAGCACGGCGTGCACTCTCCCAGTACTGTTCTTTGTTCGGTGGGGTGGCCGACGGTCTTAACCTTAGGTACTACCCCCGCCGTCCTACTGGCAGCACAGAGAGTGTGGTTGTCTCACCCGTTGGTGAAGGTAACCCTAGGTTGAGCAGCACAGTCAACCTAGTCGCAGTGCTTAACACCGAGCTGGATCACTCTCTGGACGAGCTGAGCAGGGCTCGAACGGAGATTGCGAAGTTGCGTGCTGAGCTGGCAGAGCGCCGTCACCAGGAGGGTGGTTCCCCCGCTCCTATTGAGACTCAGCACCCCTACCGCTCGCCACCACGTGGTCACCACACTTATGGTTCCCCTGCCTGTAAGACCAGGATAGATCTAGATCCTTAGATCGTTAGCGTTGGAGTTTGTAATAATCCTTAAGTCAGATGTCCCAGTCTTAGATAGTCAGTTTAGTTTGCTTATCAGTTGCTTCCATTCAGTTTAGTTTGCTTATTAGTTGCTTCTAGTCAGTTTAGTTTGCTTATCAGTTGCTTACATGCTTGTTATGGTGAACTTGTGCTGGATTTGAGTCCTTGTAATGACTGTAGCCAACGTGTGGGTTTCCCCTGCAGGTTGGCTTAGCTAGTGATATTAATGAAATCAGTTATTAACCATTTACTTCTACTTTCCTTTCTATCTGGGAAGCTGTGTTGAATCATAATGAGGATCAGTGAAGCTCTCTGTTCACTCAGTGTCATGAAGAATTCTGTATTCCCTTTTCTTATGCTGAAGGATTGTAAGATCAATGCTGATGTATGAATGTCTTCCACAGATGTCTGACAACAGGCGTCGATGCAACAGGCGTGCTCAGCAAGAGCAGCATGCCCAGCAGGAGGAACATCAGAGGCAGCCTCCCCCACCACCCCGATGACCGTGGAGCAGATGTTCTTGATGCAGACTCAGGTAGTGCAGGCTGTTGGGCAGACTCTGGCAGCCATGCAGCAGGCTCAACAGCAGCCCCAACCCCGATTGCAAGTGCAGATGCCCCAGATGCCACGGGATAAACGTGGTGAGTTCATGAGAGGACACCCTCCTACCTTCGCCCATTCTGCTGACCCCATGGATGCAGAAGACTGGCTGCGTGCAGTGGAAAGGGAACTGCGCACCGCCCAATGTGACGACAGGGAGAAGGTTCTGTACGGTCCCCGCCAGCTAAGGGGAGCAGCACAGTCCTGGTGGGAGTCCTACCTCGCTACCCATGCTGACCCCGAAGCCATCACCTGGGAAGAATTCAGCGAGAATTTCCTCAGGTACCATGTTCCAGAGGGACTGATGATCGTGAAGAAGGAGGAGTTTCTGGCTCTGAAACAGGGACCCCTGTTTGTTAGTGAATACAGAGACAAGTTTCTGCAGCTGTCTCGTTATGCACCTGAAGATGTCAACACTGATGCTAAAAGGTAGTACAGGTTCATGAGGGGTTTGGTGGATCCCTTGCACTACCAGCTGATGAATCACACCTTCCCCACCTTCCAGCACCTGATCGATAGGGCAGTTATGACCGAGAAGAAGCGTAAAGATATGGAAGATCGGAAGCGTAAGATGAGTGGACCCCAGTCCGGAAGCATCAGCCGTCCACGCTTCTCAGGCAGTTCATCTCAGCAAGGCAGGCCTGGTCACCCACAGGGATATCAGAATCAGAATCAGCGTCCGCATCAGCAGCAGTTTCAGAGGCAGTACCCACAACAGCAGCAGTATCGTCAGAACAGCCAGCAAGGAGGGAATCAGTATCAGAAGCAGAACAACCAGGCACCTCGCCTCCCTGCCCCAGCAGCAAATCAGAGCAACCAAGCAGCCCCAGCACAAGGAGGAGGCAGAGGATGTTTCCACTGTGGAGAACAAGGCCACTGGGTGATGCAGTGCCCAAAGAATATGGCGCAGCAGCAGACCAACCCCAATGCTCCAGCAAGGCAAGGTGTACTGCAGCAAGCAGCAGGCAATCGTGGCCAAGCGTATAACCGTGGAAAGGTGAACCACTTGGAGGTCGAAGCAATCCAGGATGCACCAGATGTGGCAGTAGGTATGTTCTCAGTCAAATCTCATTCCACAAAAGTGTTATTTGATACTGGTGCAACTCATTCATTTGTCACTGCAACATGGGTAGAAATGCATAACATCTCAGTAGAGGCAATGATGCCGCCCATGAGGATTAATTCGGTCGGTGGTAAAGTGCAAGCAGATAGAATATGCTCAAATATAAGGGTGGAAATAAGGGGGATAGGGTTCCCCAGTGATCTAATAGTAATAGACACCCATGGGGTAGATGTCATCCTAGGGATGAATTGGTTAATGAAATATGAAGCGAATGTTAGCTGTGACAAGACGACCGTAACATTGAAGTCCCCATCCAGAGAGGAGGTAGTGGCTGAGCTAAGGATGCCTAAATCAGCGGAGGGAGATTGTCACCAGATTTCAGTTGATAGTAAGGAGGCCAACCCGCTTGAGGCTATCAGGGTTGTGTCAGATTTTCCAGATGTGTTTCCCGAAGATTTAACGGGCATGCCACCCGAGAGAAAGGTTGAATTTGCCATAGAGCTTATCCCTGGTACTGCCCCCATTTCCAAAAGAGCCTATCGAGTGTCTGGACCAGAATTGGTCGAACTCAAGAAGCAGATTGATGAGCTGTTAGAAAAGGGTTACATCAGACCAAGTACCTCGCCTTGGGCTGCTCCAGTATTGTTTGTAGAGAAGAAAGATGGTACCAAAAGGATGTGCATAGATTACAGAGCCCTAAATGAAGTCACTGTTAAGAACAAGTATCCCCTGCCGAGAATAGAAGATCTGTTTGACCAACTCAGAGGTGCCAGCGTATTCTCGAAGATAGATCTGAGGTCAGGCTACCATCAACTCAGAATCCGACCCTCAGACATACCGAAGACAGCATTCATCACCAAGTATGGGTTATATGAGTATACAGTTATGTCCTTTGGTTTGACAAATGCACCAGCCTTCTTTATGTATCTGATGAACAGTGTGTTCATGGACTACCTAGACAAGTTTGTGGTAGTGTTCATCGACGATATTCTCATATATTCCAAAAGTGAGGAAGAACATGTGGAGCATTTGAAGATGGTATTGCAAAGGCTTCGAGAGCATCAGTTGTATGCTAAGCTGAGTAAATGCGAGTTCTGGATTCATGAAGTCTTGTTTCTGGGTCACATCATAAACCAAGATGGGTTAGCAGTGGACCCAAAGAAAGTAGCAGATATCCTGAACTGGAAAGCACCGAAGGATGTTCGTGGAATCAAGAGCTTCATTGGAATGGTCGGATACTATAGGCGTTTCATTGAAGGCTTTTCAAAGATTGCTAGACCAATGACAGCGTTACTAGCGAAGAAAATTGAGTTTAAGTGGACCCAAAAGTGCCAAGAAGCATTTGAAGAACTGAAGAATAGATTGACTACAGCACCTGTGTTAGTTCTGCCTGATGTTCACAAGCCATTCTCGGTGTACTGCGATGCTTCTTACACCGGATTGGGATGTGTGCTAATGCAAGAAGGAAGAGTTGTAGCATACTCATCTCGACAGCTGAAGATCCATGAGAAAAATTACCCCGCACATGACCTGGAGTTGGCAGCAGTGGTTCATGCGTTAAAGACATGGAGACATTACCTGTGTGGGCAGAAGTGCGACATCTACACAGATCATAAAAGTCTGAAGTACATATTCACCCAGTCAGAGTTAAACATGAGGCAACGAAGATGGTTGGAATTGATCAAGGACTACGAGTTGGAGATACATTACCATCCAGGCAAGGCCAATGTTGTTGCAGATGCTCTGAGCAGGAAGAGTCAAGTCAATATGATGGCCACGTACCTAATGTCATATGAGTTAGCCAAGGAGTTCGACAGATTGAGTCTTGGTTTTCTGAACAGTACGCAAGGAGTAACAGTGGAATTAGAGCCTACTCTAGAGCGGGAGATCAAAGAAGGGCAGAAGGATGATGAAAACATCAACAAGATCCGGCAGCTGATCTTAGAAGGAAGAGGCAAAGACTTTCGAGAGGATGAAGATGGAGTAATATGGTTCAAGGACCGATTGTGTGTTCCTGACATCAAACCTATTCGGGAGCTGATCCTCAAGGAAGCTCATGAGACAGCTTACTCCATACACCCTGGAAGTGAAAAGATGTATCAAGATCTAAAAAGGAGGTTTTGGTGGTATGGCATGAAAAGAGAGATCGCAGAATATGTCGCCATCTGTGATAGCTGTCAAAGAACCAAAGCAGAGCATCAGAGGCCCGCCGGATTGTTGCAGCCATTGCGAATTCCTCAGTGGAAGTGGGATGAGATCGGGATGGATTTTATAGTTGGCCTACCTCGTACCCGGGCCGGCTATGATTCCATCTGGGTGGTTGTGGACCGCTTAACAAAAGTGGCCCATTTCATACCCGTGAAGACAACATACACCGGAGCAACGTTAGCTGAGTTATACATGTCACGGATAGTCTGCCTTCATGGTGTGCCGAAGAAGATAGTGTCAGATCGAGGAACACAGTTCACCTCTCATTTTTGGCAGCAGCTACAAGAAGCTTTGGGCACACATTTGAACTTCAGCTCGGCTTATCACCCACAGACGAACGGTCAGACTGAGAGAACCAATCAGATCCTAGAAGATATGCTGAGAGCCTGTGCGTTGCAAGACAAGTCAGGATGGGACAAAAGGTTACCTTATGCAGAATTCTCCTACAACAATAGTTACCAGGCCAGCTTGAAGATGTCACCGTTTCAGGCACTCTATGGACGGAGTTGTAGGACTCCGCTGCATTGGGACCAGCCTGGAGAGAGACAGGTGTTTGGCCCTGACATCTTGCTTGAAGCCGAAGAGAATATCAAAATGGTTCGGGAGAATCTGAAGATAGCACAATCAAGGCAGCGAAGCTATGCTGACAGAAGGAGAAGGGAATTGAGTTTCGAAGTGGGAGATTACGTCTATCTGAAGGTGTCACCTATCAGAGGAGTCAGAAGATTCGGAGTTAAAGGCAAGTTAGCACCCCGGTACGTTGGACCATATCAGATTCAAGCAAAGCGTGGAGAAGTGGCCTACCAGCTCAACCTACCAGAGAGTTTGTCAGCAGTGCACAATGTGTTCCACGTGTCGCAATTGAAGAAGTGTCTGCGAGTACCAGAAGAACAGTTGCCAGTGGAGGACTTGGAAGTCCAAGAGGATCTGACCTACGTAGAGAAGCCAACGCAGATTCTGGAGTTTGCAGACAGAGTCACCCGAAGAAACACCATCAGAATGTGCAAAGTCAGATGGGGCCACCACTCTGAGGAAGAAGCAACCTGGGAACGAGAAGATGATCTGAAGGCCCAATACCCTGAACTCTTTGCTGACCAACCTTGAATCTCGGGGCGAGATTCTTTTAAGGGGGATAGGTTTGTAACACCCTGAATTTGGGGGTATAAAATTTCTTTGCTCATATTCACAAATTCAGGTGTTACTTCTCTTTTCACACCCTTCCCAATCCCCTCTTTCTCTTTTCTATAGAAGAAAAGGGGCTATTTACTTTGTGTAATTATAGTTTATTAGACTAAAACTCCAAGGGGTATGAAATGTTGCATCATGTCAAACCCTAAATTCTACTTTTGTTTGGTGCATAATTCTTAGAAATGCTAATTTGAATTTGTGGCTTATTTGGATATGAATCAAATGGAGTAAATAAAAAGAAAACGGAAAACAAATGCCAGAATAAAAGAAAAAGGAAAGAAGCCCGCTCCCCCCGCCCCCCCGGCCTTTCGGCCCATCTGGCCCATCCCGCGCGCGCCTTCCCCCCCCCCCCCCCCCCTCTTCTCTCTCTGCCCTGGCGGGCCCGCCCGTCAGCGCAGCCGCTTTCCCCGCGTCCGCGCCCGCTTCCCCCGCTCTCTCTGCTCACGGGCCCGGGCTGTCAGCTTCCTCGTCCTTGCGTAACCGCCGCCCGAGCTACGCGTGCCGCGGACTCCGCGCCCACGTCGCGCGTGGAGCCCGCCACCACCCCGCCCTCGGCCACTTGAGCCTAGAGCCTCGCCCACCCTCTCTCCCTCCCTCATTTGTGCACCTGCAGAACCCCCTTTCCCTCTCCCCCACGCTGCGCGCACGCCAAAGCGCCGCCGCCATTAAACCACCGCCGCCCGAGCTCGTTTCTCCGTCGCCGTTGGAGCCTCGCCGTGCCCTCTGCCACGGTGAGCTTCGCCCCGGCGTCCACAACCCGGGACGCGCCCCAATTTCCCCTCTCCCTCCCCGAATCCCTCTACCCCGCGCTCACCGCCGTTCTCTGTGCAGCCGCCGAGGTCTGCCACCGTCGACTCGGGCTGCCGCCGCGTCTCCGTCGCCATCGAGGGGTCCCCGGAGTTCGCCTTGAGGTAAGGAAACCCTCTCGCCCTCTCCCGTCCTTTTTATAGCCCCCCGTCGCGTTTAATTGCTCGCCGGAGTCCCTTAGCGCCACCGCCGAGCCGCTTCGCCGTGGGCCGCCCCCCTCCGGTGCCCCTGCCCCGACCCAGTCCCCACCGGAAGGTTCCCCGCGCCCTCCCCAACCTCCCCGGCCGCCCAGGTCGTCCCAGGGACCCGCAGAGCCCCTGCGCCCCTCGTCTCCGGCGAGTTCTCCGCCGCGGGGACGGGCGCCGCCGCCTCTGCTAGCCGGAGGAGAAGACAGAAGCCGGCCACCCAATCCCCGCCGTCCATCCCAGATCGAACGGCCCTGTTTCAAATAGGCCGAGCCCAATCCTAGCTGTCCGCCTGAGATCCAACGGCCCAGGGCCCTTCCCCCCCCCCCCCCCCCCCCCGCACTCCGCCTTCCTGCCATTTGGGCCCCGCCTGTCAGCCGTCCGCCCCGCGCTGCCCGCCCGGCCCCGCCTGTCAGCCGCTCGCGCGCCCGCGCTGCCCGCCCGGCCCCGCCTGTCAGCCGCTCGCGCGCCCGTGCTGCCCGCCCGGCCCCGCATGTCAGCCGCTCTCATCGCCGCGCGCTCGCGCGCCCGCCCGCGGATCTAATCTCGGGCGTTGATCCGAGATCCAACGGCTATGAGAGCCCGATACCCCTTCGCCCGCGCATTTTCTTAAAGAGACCCCCGCCTTTCTGCAAATTAACCCGCCGTCCCTGGATCTTCGCAGTTAGGTCCTCGGACCTTTTATTTAATCCAAAATAAGTATTTAAGGCATATTTTTAATCCCTAATCTTGTAAAATTCATAACTTTGTCATATGAACTCCAAATTAGGTGCTTCAAATTGCAAAATGCTCACAATATTTTTATCTATCTATTTAAACAATGTTTCCCTGCTGTTTTTATGTCCCAATTAATAGTTGATCATTAGGGTAAAACTAATGTTATTGGAACCCCTATTTGAGATAAATAAAGGATAGAAGACTTTAATAAAAGTTGGAGCACCTAAGTTTATGGACTTAACACCATGTAATGATTTAACCCCACCACTGACTTAGATCTGATTAGTGGATAATGAATCACTTTGTATAGTCATCTACCCTAGACCTAGGGAACACCAGATTACCAATCCTTTTCTCCTGTGAACTTGTGATCTCTCTGCTGCATATGTTTGGTTTATTGCTTTTGTTTGTTATTTCCCAAGTGCATAGAATGAATGATTACTTTACGTAGACAACGGGCAGTCTGTGTTTCCCGAGGAAGTTGCAGAAGAAGTTCCTGATCAGCAGTTTGGTGAAGGCAAGTGTCCTCTGACCCATTATGTCCCATTCACTTATAATTCACTTTCCCGCATTACTTAATTGAAACCTAAGGATTGACTAGCTTTATACTTTACCTTATCCTTGATGACCTTTTGGGTTATTATTATGGTTAGCATTTTGCTATTGCCTTAACCTAATCAATGAACATGATGTGACTATTTATGATACGATACTGTTATCCTGATGATATTGATGATCTTGTGATACTCTAGGGGGCTCAGGCTGTTTCCTGAGTACCTCTCCGTAAGGACCTGTTCGTTGAGAGACCACCCGGGATAACAGTGCAACCATGAGGGTGAAATGGGATGCCCTTAGCTAATTAATTAGAGGAACTAGAGGTGTAGTTGCTTCGCCGTCGTGCCGTCAATGGGGTCCAGGCACAGTGCTTGCTCTGCCGAGGCTGAGTGTCGAGGTTCTTTCGTTTTGCTTTTTGTTAGTCACTCTCCTGCGGGGAGGGGTACTGTGTTTATCAAACTGGAGAAACCTAACGGGCGGCTATGATCTCTAGGGAATCTTTGTAAAAGCTACGTAGTGATACCCTGTCGGACCACCTAGGAAGTGATCAATGGGGATTAGCTCTCCCCGGGCAGAACGGGAATCACGGCTCATGGGTAAAGTGTGCGACCTCTGCAGAGGGTAGTGAAACTGATATATCAGCCGTGCTCACGGTTAAGAGCAGCCTTGGGATCCTCTTTGATTAGAGATACTCTGGATACACCTCAGATGATGACTTTAATGATGATGGTTAACGATGGTGACTTTAATTATGCATTCTAGTATTCCCTCTCTGAGGAGGTTCTTTTTGGGATTATAACTTGGGCTTGGTGATAAAATCTGGCTTCTACTAACAATGAATACTTGACCAACTAAAAGCAACTGCTTGAGCCTAACCCCACATAAAGCTAGTCCACTTCAGCCAAACGGGGCATTTGCTGAGTACGTTGAAGTGTACTCATCCTTGCTTTACCACAAAACACCAGGTTGTCCACATTGCAACCACTGCTCAGGAGAAGATGAAGTCGTGGAAGGAGACTTCCAGGAGTTCCAAGACTACGACGAGTTTTAGGTGTGGGTTGGCGGCAACCCCCAGTCAGCTGCCTGTGAAGGCCTTATCTTTACTGCGTTTCGCTAGCACTTTAATTTATCTGTTAAGTTGATGACTATGTGGATGTCTCTGACTCTGTGATGTAATAAGTTAATACTCTTTTATGTTATTATTCGAGCATTGTGCGATGATGTTCCTTTATGTAATCGCTGTGTACGTGAGTTCTGATCCTGGCACGTACATAGTTCGCATTCGGTTTGCCTTCTGAAACCGGGTGTGACAGAAACGAGGATAAGCCATTTGGTAGCTCCAGTTCCTGGCAACAAATGGTGTGACCGTCCTTGGGCACAAGAGTTGTGTTGCTCATAACAGATACAGTACTAAGAATCCGACCGGTGTCTGCCTCACAGTTTAAGTTGTGCTTCTCAACTTCATCACCATCCAGCACAGGATTAAGTTGCTCATCTACCAGGGATAATGTTTCCATAGCTATTCCAGTTTCTAACACTCCAACTGGTGCAGCTTCAGACGTTGTAAGTGCTCATAGTTATTCAGCTTATAGAGTAGTAAGTGCTCATAGTTATTCCGCTTATTTTGGTATCCAAGGCTATGCAAGTCATTTTATTCCATTGCCCCAGGTTCCTTTCATCAACTTTGGAGCATCACAAGAAGTCTATTGTATGTGCTAGTGTCTACTGTAACATAAGAACCTTTTTTTGTTGTAAAGAAGCCCAAAAGTTTACCAGGTATAAATAGGTCTAAATAACTAATTATTTCATTATAATGGTATTTTGTTCTGGAACCATTCTTTCCAAATATAGACAATCCCTTCATCACCAGCATAATTTCCAAATCAATCGATAAAAAAATGAGGGAATCGACAAAGTTGGCATGCTTTTGCCAGGAAGAAAAAGGTCATACCATAATCCTTAGTGAACTTCTTGAGACATCGGATGTGCAATTGGTACTACCTGCACCCATCGAGCTCCATTCAGATTAATCTGTCCTTCACCTATGAACATGTGGACAAGCTTCTTATTTTCCACCCTACACGATCAGTTTTATGTATAAAAAAAGGTATGGGTTACGCATTCCATCAAACGGGAAGAGGACGGATGATCTTGAGTCAGGGTTGGACAACTACAATCATCAAAAGGTAGTTGGACAGCAAGGACACCATTCCTAGCCATAAGTGAACCCACTGGTGAGAATGTTTCAGCCACTATATTCTCTTTGCCTTTATCGTACACCATTCTAAAATGTAACCCCCTTAATTTGTTCATCGATTTTCTTTGAACATTTGGCTGTGACGGAACTGCCATATCACTGTTTCCTTGGCTAAAAGCCTTGAGCCACCATTGTGTCAGTCTAGTTATTCCATATCGAACACTGTCTTTGTTCTGCCTGGCACATTGATAATGAACCTCATACAGAAATGCTGCTGGAATCTTGCTTCCAATGCCAACAAATGATGTAGTAAAGACTGAGACTCGGTGTATAACTCTCATACTTGAGTTAAAGAGGATTCTCACACCATCACACTTAGGAATATGTTTTGTAGGTTCACCATACTTGTGTTGAATAAGACCTCCATATGGACCAATCATCAACAGCACTTCAGGCCAGTAGATGGATACACTATCGAGTCCACTCCAAACTATTTGCTCTGATGACAACACTGAGTCTGCAAGAAGCTTTCCAATGATTGCAACTGCCATCTTCTGTCCAAGTCCAATCTCCAGGTCTCCATCGTTCCTCTCTTCTATAGGGTAAGCCATCACTACGAGCTTTAAAAGGCTAAAAGAATTTGACCGAGCAGGTCTAAAATCATGCTACAAATAAGGGTCTGATGAACCAAATACTTTCTCCTTCCCCTCATCATCTTCATCCTCATCAGCATCAGATTCATCAAATATGATCTGCCCAACCCTACTACTTATGAACTCTCGAGAGATGCTACCATTAGAGAAGCATTCTGCCAACTCCTTCAAGATCTGCTTCACAGCCTCAGAGCTCCCTGCACCATTAAATTCAACGATTGATTCCAAAGCCAAAAGTTGAGAGAAAATACCGCCAACTCCAGTAGCACCAGCATTTTCAGCCGTTGTGCCAACCTCTTCCACTTTACTAACAGCAGCCTGATCTTCAGCTTTCTGCTCCTTCTCCAGGCTATCCTTTAGCACACTGCCAGCCCTAGTAGGAAGAAACTCCTCCATGGCATTCCAGATAGGCCGGCCCAACACCATCACTCACACAAGTCCAACACAGCCCACACGATTTATAACAAAAAAATCACACACCTAATCATCGCACGACAATGGCTCATCTTCAGACTTCAGCTTCTACTACTTCTGTCACTGCTTCATCAGGTGTGACACTGCAGGGCCCTAGAGCGGCAGCAACATGATGGCTTCAGGGGCGGCGACCCATTGTCGCTACTGGGTGGTGCCCCATGGCCGGTGTTAGGGGCGGCAGAGGGCGTCTTCTGCTGGTGGCTTTAGATATGGGTAGCGCGAGAGTCCAGACCTGGGCTAGGAGAAGGGAGGGCCGGTTCTATGCGACGGGGAAGAGTTCCGTGAATGTTTAGTTGGGTAGAACACAAGGACAAGGCAGCCCAAGAAGTGCAATATATCTATGGCACTTTAATTGTTGCCCTATATCTTTTTGACAATTTTTGTTAAAATAAGGCACTATTGAAGTACTTTTTTTAGAAAAAGACCTATATTTTAATTTGAGGCACTCATTTAGGTCACTGTTGGAGATGTTGTAAAACATACATCATCACGAGCGTTTACACAATCATCAAGCCATACCAAAATAGACTCCAAATAAATACTGTGATAATCTGATTGTGCATTTGAGCATGTGGAGAACGAAGCACAAAAACAATAAAAATCCACCTAGGAAAAATTCTTTTCTTACGAATCAATGTGGAACTTCAGCAATGAAAATTCCTCGAGCATGCAAATAATCCACTTCTAGCAAAGAAAAAAAGATAAGGTGTACTTGGGACTCTATGCATATTTGCCATAAATATGGAGAAGTATCACACAAGGAATAGCAAGAAATTCCTATAGTGCGTGGATAATCGACTTCTAATGGCAAAAAGATAAAGGCACAAGCAAAAAGATAATCGACTTCTATATGCATATTTGCAATAGGAGAAAGTATCCCACAAGGAATAGCATAACATTGTCTCTTACATACCAACCTGCATTGCTATTACTTCAACGAATCTTGCATCTTTCAATATGATGCAATCTAACCTCATAGCAAATCTAATTATACCACAAAAGCAATCCATGCAATCGCCTAACAATATGACCCTTTTGTTTTAAAATTTACTGAGACATCAAGTTTAACATCTCAAGTCGCAGGTTGATTGGTTTATAAAATGCAAAAGATAGAAGAAACACCCAAAGTCCTTATCCGTGTAACATAACAAATATGAAGGCACGCATAACAGCATTGCAATCCACGTTTTAGAGCAACAGAACAGCTACTCCCACCAATTTTAACACCAAATCCAAGCATGCTACTCAGAAAATAAGCTCGCAATAGAATTCTAGCTGGAATTGATCATCACACCTTCACTACGAAGAGCACCAGGAACACGAGCACTGCCTGGATCTCCTGCAAAACCAAGCACATCAACACCGATTCGCATGAGCCAACACAACTCAACAACCAACCGAATGACACGATCCGGATCAGGCACACGGGGATCTCCGAAGCTTACCCTACAGAGAAGGCGGTCGTGGAGCTCCCCTCCGTCGTCGGCGGAGAGCGCCGTGCTGCGGGTCGCAAAGTAAGAGAAGAAGGCGAGGAGGTGCAGGAAGTAGTAGGGCTCCGAGATGGCAGCGTCTAGCCACGGGAACGGGTGGCTCTGCCCCGCCGCGCCGCCGCTTGCCGCCGGCGCAGACGCCTCCGTCGCCATCGCGGAGGTGGATCTCGCGGATGTACCGCCCCGCTGCGTCGACGTCCTCGCAGCTGTCGTTCTTGGCGAGCCGCGTCCACCGTCCCGAGCAGGCATCGCGAGAGAAGTCCGCGGCGCGGCACGTCTCCAGCGCCGGAAGGGCCGCGTTATTGTCCGGCCGAAACAGGAGGCGGATGCGGCGCAGCTCAGCGCAGTACTTGAACCTCGAGGAGGAGAACTTGAGCCCCTCCCAGCTGCGGAAGAGGAGGACGACGGTGAGGCGAAACTCCCTCGCGGCGAAGCGCGGTGCGACCTGGAGGCGGAAGGAGTAGGAGCCGTCGTCGTGGTCCATGATGGGAGGCCGCGACTTCTAGGCATCCCCGGAGAGGTCGAACTCGAAGTAGTCCCTGCCGAGGCAGCGAGATTTTTCTGGGGACTGCCGGAGGAGTGGGGGCGGGGGTCACAGAGCGAGATTGCCGGCGGCGCGAGGGTCACGGAGGCTGGGGCGTGCGCGGAGGGGGACATCGGGACGGATGCGGATGCGAGATTTTGGGACGCAGGGGCGCGGACGCGCGGGTGGCTACTGTGGACGCCCACACTAAGGCCTTAAGGGGTAGTAGATATTTTTATATTGATCAAAAAATTTAATTGGGTTGGTATTTACTCATACTTAGTAACTACTAATAAAATTTTGACCAACTTAATTAAAAGCAATGCTCAGTCTTAACCTTTTTTCTTGGTAAGTCTTACACTTGAGAGCTCAAATATATTTTTTCCTACATTTGCTGAGCGATAACCAATGAGAGTTCAACCTTGCTATAATCACATCAGGTCAAGAACATGTACCGTAAGATGAGGAGCATGAAGAATGCTACGATGAGTGTATTTTATTTAGCTATTTTATACAAAACTTTTATATGTAATAAAGATGCGACATTGATTTATATAATATGAGTTATCATATGTGTGAGATTTATTCTTATCACACATTTGAGATGTATCTGGATTTGTCTTTAATTTCGAGTGTGACACAAAAGGACATTGTTTGACACCTTAAATAAATAATCTACCAAAACTGCTCTGCTCTGAAATTGCAGCGACCGAGCTGACAAAACCCCTCTCAATTCGGATGCTCTACTCAACAAAACCTCAAACCAACTGACCAAATCGAAGTTCTATAATTTTAGAACAAGCTCACCAAGTTTGGCGTCAATCCAACCACGTTTTAGCCTCCAAATCACACGTTGGATGGTGACAGGTTCGGAGCCACTAAATCTGAATAGACCTTCTTCCCCTTCTTCCTCTCTTCTCTCAAGTTGTGTTGTGCTCTCTTTCACACACACACAACTTCCTGAAAACTGGGTGTCCATCTTTCCAAAGGAAGCTAGTATTTCTTCTTATATACTTCTCAAGAAGCAATTTCATCCATTGATTCCGCCGAAATCAACAGACTCACAGTGACGGGGCTTCGTGAGCTCCAATAGGCTGCTTTATTGCTTTTTGGTAGGCTGCAATGTTGGAACCTTCTAACGCTCAAGAATAGTGGTAGCAGGAGGAAGAAGATGAGCAGCAACAAAGACTCAGGGATGCGCTAAACGCACCAGCGCACGCACGCTGGTTTGAACTGTTATTATTCAACTAGGTGGGTGCCCGTGCGTTGTAACGGAACACAAATTATTCGTTAAAATGTTAGCCCACAATGATTATAGTAAGAAAAACCACACATAATTTATAATCAACATCGTAGTCCTCTGCAAAGACAATGTTTGAGAGAGCTCATGCTAACAAGACAAAAAATCTAAAAGATAATTATTTATATGTAGATGTTCTTCTAATAGTATTTCACATGTCCTATGTAATGAAAACCATCAAAACATGTACCACCCCTTTTTCTCAGGTGCCTTTCTAATTTGTAGAAAAGGCAAAAAGAAAAAGAAAAAGAAAAAGAAATTAAGAAGGATCAATTATAGCAGTAGCAAGAACAAAATTAAAGCATACCGCAAGGAGTGGATACCAGTGATGAATACCTAGGCTGGTCTGTAGGCAAGGGGGAAAATCATCTTTTTACTATCACTTCTGTTGTCAAAAAACCACCACCAAAGAAGTCCTGTTCTGTACCAAGTATTATAAAGATGGTACTAACAGTAGGCTAACCAAGTATTTGATACTGATAAAAAACTCATAAAACAGGGAGACACACTAACCAGGCTGCACACAAGTGTTGCACTTTGTTCCAAGATATTCTAAACAAAAAGAACCAAGTGAACTAAAATGATTTGACAAGAACAAAAGAGATACTACGCTTGGAAAGAAAATGGTACTTAGCCAATTGTGCTGCATCCGCTCCATGACGTGGCACGTGGACATCGACGCCATTGGAGCGGAGCAAGGAGCCGGAGAAGGCGCGCCACTCCTTGCGCGCCCCATGGGCTCCAGCTACGGTGAGGCGGCCCTCGCCTCTCCTGGCCATCCATCTGTTTCAATCAGTATCCACCACCATTTAAATCTTAGAAAAAGGGGAAAAGGTTTCAAAAAATCTATTCGCGTGTAGTTCACATGATTATAGTTTGCAACGACAAATAGAAAAGATTTCTCCCAAGTTCAGTACGACGCTTCATCACTCAATAGCCAATGCGGTGCTCTACATCGCTACCGAGACGCAGATTGGTCTTTCCGTGTGATTTTAGAAAAAAGGTATAACTGAAAAGTATTTAAAATCACAAGAGATGATGTATGTATAATTATAGTCATTAGATATGTGTTTCTTTTCTGTTCTTTTCTTATGAACCAAGATCAAAATTAACATAGAATGTGTATATAACAGAAACGGAAAATGCATCTAGTTTAGTTTGTGCAGGATGGTGGAGTAGTTTGCTATGGTGTGCGGGGGATTGACGATCGACTGACCTGTCGGAAAATCAGACGCGCCTATCTCGGAGCAACGTGACAGGAAGTCTGGTGGCGATGCCGAAGAGGCTGCGATAGGTGAGGAGCACCAAGGTTTGTTGAATGGACTACAATTCCAATTATGGGATAACAGTAAAAAAACATACACACCCGTTGTGACCTAAAGAATGGTCGGTTGGGCGGGGAGGGGGAGAATTGTACCTTGTTGTTGCGCTGGAACGAGTAGCGTAGGCTGCGCAGCTCAAGGTCGATCAACTCCTCGTCGAAGTCATCGATGGCGAGCTCGAGGTCCTGGTGGCGGTCGTGGGACACACTCATGGTGGCAGTCTCGCCAAGGTTGTGGCCTTGCAGGTGACGCTCACCTTCCCCTCGTGGCTCAGCCAGGCAACCTCGTCATCCTCCCTCGCTCTCCTCCTCCCCCACCACCCACCTCAAAGTTCTGCGAGAATCAAAATTGGATCAGACTATTGCATCTGATAATATTGAATTCAAACAAGAAAACTCACTTGTCCAGCCTAAAACGCTTTCTCCTTCCCCAATCCTAATCAACAGTTCAACACCAACTCCCACCCAAATCAACATGAACCCCAACCTCCATCTCGTTCCCCATCCCAAGTCAACACCAATCCCCCATATTTTTTCCACTCTTTTTGAGAGTGCAAGGGCTTTGTTCCTAGGCTAGAGAGGGAGAAGGTTGCAGCAACGATTTGTGTATCCCACTCAGCAAGCAACTGAACCCCAGATTCATGTATCCCAGTTAACAACCGTCTGGGGAAATGCAATAAGGATATGGGGCAGCCATGGCACGTTTGCCCCCACCCAGCCTTCCGCCTATGGATCCGGGCCCAACGACGACGACGGAGTGAGGCGGAGGGGAGGTGTCGGGAAAGGCATGTGTCAACATAGACATTCACAGAGAAGGTCGATGATCCTAGTTTAATTAACAATAACATCATTAAACAAATAGACATGTTTTAACAATGAACATCTAAAAAGTTGGAGTACATGTCTGCTTATGTATGTCCAATAGTTGTTTTGAAGGCACCCAGAAAAACAGAGAACACTGTTTACCTGGAAGGGTAGAACTGAACATCTTCAACTGTGTTGTCATGTCCATGAAATATACCTCTAGGATCAACTTTAGAGCTCTCCTTTTCATTTGCAGTTTTAACAGACTGCTTGCTGCTAGATGCTCCAGGAGAAGACGAGGAATCCCCAAGGGTAGATATATGGTCTTGGATGCTCCACAAGACAACAGATTTGTCCTTTCCTATTTAAGTTTTGTATTTGAACAAAACACAGGTTATTATTTATCAAAAGCACAGTAATCGATAACTTCTGAAAACGAACAGTTCTTCTAGTTGAGCTGAAAAACAGAATTTTATAGCCCCAAAAGTTCAAACAAATCATCTTATGTCCAAACTGAACTTTACACATGGTTAGTACATAGGCTGAGATGGTGTAGTGGTGACTAAGGTTCCACTCCAAATATTCTTCTTGTGTCTTAAAGTTGCCATGGCATCCTAAGGGGAAGGACACTTGCCAATACAATAAAGAAACATATTGCCATTGAATGGAAGTTAGGTGGACCCAAGTCTTGTGCTCGGGATGTTCAAAGGATAAATAGTTGACTCCCAAAATAGTAGGAAAACACAAACATACAAGATGGAAATAGGCTAACCTCCTGATAGGATATATGGTTCTGTTGGACACATGGTGTCGGGGACCATAATTAGGGGTACCCTCAGGACTCCTAAATCTCAGCTGGTAACCCCCATCAGCACAAAGCTGCAAAGGCCTGATGGGTGCGATTAAGTCAAGGCTCGGTCCATTCGAGGGACGCGATCACGCCTCGCCCGAGCCCAGCCTCGGGCAAGGACAGCCGACCCCGGAGGATCTACGTCTCGCCCGAGGACCCCCTCCAGCAACGGACACACCTTCGGCTCGCCCGAGGCCCAGTCTTCACCAAGAAGCAACCTTGGCCAAATCGCCACACCAACCGACCAAATCGCAGGGGCATTTAATGCAAAGGTGGCCTGACACCTTTATCCTGACGCACGCCCTCCAGTCGACAGAGCCGAAGTAACCGCAGTCACTTCACCGCTCCACTGACCGGTCTGACAAGAGGACAGCGCCGCCTGCGTCGCTCCGATTGCTGAGCCACTCGACAGAGTGAGGCTGACAGCAGCCAAGTCCGGCCTCAGGCGTCATAGGAAACTCCGCTTCGCCCGACCCCAGGGCTCGGACTCGGGCTCAGCCCCGGAAGACGGCGAACTCCGCTCTGCCCGACCCTAGGGCTCGGACTCGGGCTCAGCCCCGGAAGACGGCGAACTCTGCTCCGCCCGACCCCAGGGCTCGGACTCGGGCTCAGCCCTGGAAGACGGCGAACTCCGCTCCGCCCGACCCTAGGGCTCGGACTCGGGCTCAGCCCCGGAAGACGGCGAACTCCGCTCCGCCCGACCCCAGGGCTCAGACTCGGGCTCAGCCCCGGAAGACGGTGAACTCCGCTCCGCCCAACCCCAGGGCTCGGACTCAGGCACAGCCCCGGAAGACGACGAACTCCGCCTCGCCCGACCCCAGGGATCGGACTCAGCCCTGGCCTCAGCCGACGGTCTCCGCCTTGTCCGACCCGGGGGCTCGGACTCGACCTCGACCTTGGAAGACAGACTCGACCTCGACCTCGGAGGAGCCTCCACCTCGCCCAACCTAGGGCACGGAACGACCACGTCAATAGGAAGCGCCATCATTACCCTACCCCAAGCTGACTCAGGCTACGGGGAACAAGACCGGCATCCCATCTGGCTCGCTCTACTATACGAGTAATGATGGCGCCCCGCATGCCCTGTGACGACGGCGGCTCTCAGCCCCCTTACGGAAGCAAGAGGACGTCAGCAAGGACTCGACAGCCCCGACAGCTGTCCTTCCGCCAGGCTCCAGCGCTCCTCCGATGGCCACGACACCACACGAACTGGGTGCCAAAACCTCTCCGGCTGCCACGATGGCATGTACTTAGGGCGCTAGCTCTCCACCGCTAGACACGTTAGCACACTGCTACAACCCCATTGTATACCTGGATCCTCTCCTTACGCCTATAAAAGGGAGGTCCAGGGCCCTCTTACAGAAGGTTGGCCGCGCGGGGAAGGACGGGACGGCGCTCGCGCAAGGCCGCTCGCTCCCTCCCGCGTGGACGCTTGTAACCCCCTACTGCAAGCGCACCCGACCTGGGCGCGGGGCTAACACGAAGGCCGCGGGTTCCACCTCCCACGCCTGTCTCCCTCCGGCTGCTCTCTCCCCCCTTCGCGTTCCGCCTCACGCCGACCCATCTGGGCTGGGGCACGCGGCGACGATTCACTCGTCGGTCCAGGGACCCCCCGGGTTTCGAAACACCGACAGTTGGCGCGCCAGGTAGGGGCCTGCTGCGTGTTGACGAACAGCTTCCCGTCAAGCTCCAGATGGCAGTCTCCAGCAACCTCTCCAGCTCGGGACGGTGCTCCGTTTTGGGAGTCTTGAGTTCATGTCCCTCGACGGCAGCTACGACATGATACTCCTTCCCCCGCCGTGCGACAGCGACAATGGCGGTCGACAACCCGCCCGCCGACGGGGAAATCGACGATGCCTTCCCCACGTGGTGGAAGGATGACATTCGGGCTTGTCCCGTCCCCTCCCCCGCCGACGGAGGAGGAGACGGGGCAACCAAGGCCAAGCAGGAGGCGGCACCTCGTTGGCTGTCGAGCGAGTCGACGGCGTCGGCGCCCCAACGGAGAGCGCGTCGGGCATCGGCCTCGCGTCTGAGACGAAGACGAGCGCCATCTCCCCGCGACACACCAACCTCAAGCAAACGGACGACACCAGCACGCTCACGAAGGACTTGCTAGGCGTCACCCTCGTACCTGAGACGACGGTGCAGTCAGTCCCTGACGTGACTTCGTCACCGCCCGTCGACCAAAAGGTACCGACCGATTCCCATCTCGCGTCTTTTGGATTCAGCCTCGACCCGCCAAGCAACTCCGCTTCGGTGGACACTCCCATAGAGGCGAGTCCAAACCCTCTGGGGTATCGTGTGCGGTCACCCTGGGACCGGCTGACGGACGTCTCGACCTACGGGCCCTCGGGTCTGAGGAAGATGGCGAGCCCGACCTCTGTTGGGATTTCTCCGGACTTGGTAACCCCAGTGCCGTGCGGGACTTCATGACCGCATGCGACTACTGCCTTTCCGACTGTTCCGACGGTAGCCACAGCCTCGGCGACAAGGACTGCGGTCCAAGTCGCGAATGTTTCCACGTCGATCTAGGGGGTCCCGGCGAAGGCAACCATCTTGGTATACCGGAGAACGGTGATCCCCCTAGGCCCGTGCCTCGCGTTGACATCCTTCGGGAGCTAGCTGTGGTCCCCGTTCCGTGGGGGGTCATGACCCACAGCTCGAGCAAATCCGTGAGATGCAGGCCAGGCTCGACGAGGGAGCAGGAACGCTTGAGCCGATCCGCCGGAACATCGGGCAGGAATGGGCAGGCCAACCTCCGGCCGGAGAAGCACGTCATCTCCCCTAGGGCATCCAGCACCGCATCGCCGATGACGTCAGGGTAAGGCCGCCACCGGACTCCAGTGGAGTCGGCCAGAACCTGGCTGCAGGGGCAATACTTCTTCGCGCGATGCCGGAGCCATCAACCGCCGAGGGGCGGCATATCCAGGGAGAGCTCAAGAATCTCCTGGAGGACGCCACGGTCCGACGGGCTGAAAGCTCCGCCTCCCGAAGGCAGGGGTACCCCTCGGAACATCGCGCCGCGACTTCCCGATTCATGCGGGAAGCCTCGGTCCACACCGGGCGCACGCGCAACACAACTCCTACGGCCTCGGGTCGCTTTGGCAACGAGCACCATCACCACAGCCGTCGGGCCCACCTTGACGAGAGGGTACGCCGAGGCTACCACCCCAGGCGTGGGGGACGCTACGACAGCGGGGAGGATCGGAGTCCTTCGCCCGAACCACCCGGTCTGCAAGCTTTCAGCCGCGCCATACGACGGGCGCCGTTCCCGACCCGGTTCCGAACCTCGACTACTATCACAAAGTACTCGGGGGGAGACGAGACTGGAACTGTGGCTCGCGGACTATCGACTGGCCTGCCAACTGGGTGGAACGGACGATGATAATCTCATCATCCGCAACCTCCCCCTGTTCCTCTCCGACACCGCTCGAGCCTGGCTGGAGCACCTGCCCCCGGGGCAGATCTCCAACTGGGATGACCTGGTCCAAGCCTTCGCCGGCAATTTCCAAGGCACGTACGTGCGTCCTAGAAACTCATGAGATCTCCGAAGCTGCCGCCAGCAGCCGGGAGAGTCTCTATGGGACTACATCCGGCGATTCTCGAAGCAGCGCACCGAGCTGCCCAACGTCACCAATTCGGATGTCATCGGCGCGTTCCTCACCGGCACCACCTGTCGCGACCTGGTGAGCAAGCTGGGTCGCAAGACCCCCACCAGGGCGAGCGAGCTGATGGACATCGCCACCAAGTTCGCCTCCGGCCAGGAGGCGGTTGAGGCTATCTTCTGGAAGGACAAGCAGCCCCAGGGCCGCCCACCGGAAGATGTTCCCGAGGCGTCAACTCCGTGCGGCACCAAGAAGAAAGGCAAGAAGAAGTCGCAAGCGAAACGCGACGCCGCCGACGCGGACCTTGTTGCCGCCGCTGAGTACAAGATCCCTCGGAAACCTCCCGGAGGTGCCAACCTCTTCGACAAGATGCTCAAGGAGCCGTGCCCCTATCATCAGGGGCCCGTCAAGCACACCCTTGAGGAGTGTGCCATGCTTCGACGCCACTTTCACAAGGTTGAGCCACCCGCGGAGGGTGGCAAGGCCCTCTACGACGCTAAGAAGGAAGATCACAAGGCGGGAGAGTTCCCCGAGGTCCGCGACTGCTTCATGATCTACGGTGGGCAAGTGGCAAACGCCTCAGCTCGGCACCGCAAGCAAGAACGTCGGGAGGTCTGCTCGATAAAGGTGGCGGCGCCAGTCTACCTAGACTGGTCCGACAAGCCCATCACCTTCGACCAGGCCGACCATCCCGACCAAGTGCCGAGCCCGGGGAAATACCCGCTCGTTGTCGACCCCATCATCGGCAACGTCAGGCTCACCAAGGTCCTCATGGACGGAGGCAGCAGCCTCAACATCATCTACGCCAAGACCCTCGGGCTCCTGTGGATCGATCTGTCCTCGGTCCAGACGGGCGCTGCGCCTTTCCACGGGATCATCCCCGGGAAGCGCGTCCAACCCCTCGGACAACTCGATCTACCCGTCTGCTTCGGGACGCCCTCCAACTTTGAAGGGAGACCCTCACGTTCGAAGTGGTCGGGTTTCGAGGAACCTACCACGTAGTGTTGGGGAGGCCATGCTACGCCAAGTTCATGGTCGTCCCCAACTACACCTACCTCAAGCTCAAGATGTCGGGCCCCAACGGGGTCATCACCATCGGGCCCACGTACCGACACGTGTACGAATGCAATGTGGAGTGCGTGGAGTACGCCGAGGCCCTCGCCGAGTCCGAGGCCCTCATCGCCGACCTGGAGAACCTCTCTAGGGAGGCGCCAGACGTGAAGCGCCACACCAGCAACTTCGAGCCAGCGGAGACGGTTAAGTCCGTTCCTCTCGACCCCTGCAGTGACACCTCCAAGCAGATCCGGATCGGCTCCGAGCTCGACCCTAAATAGGAAGCAGTGCTCGTCGACTTTCTCCGTGCAAACGCCGACGTTTTCGTGTGGAGTACCTCGGACATGCCCGGCATACCAAGGAAAGTCGCCGAGCACTCGCTGGATATCCGAGCTGGAGCCCGACCCGTGAAGCAGCCTCTGCGCCGATTCGACGAAGAAAAGCGCAGAGCCATAGGCGAGGAGATCCACAAGCTAATGGCGGCAGGGTTCATCAAAGAGGTATTCCATCCCGAATGGCTTGCCAACCCTGTGCTTGTGAGAAAGAAAGGGGGGAAATGGCGGATGTGTGTAGACTACACTGGTCTAAACAAAGCGTGTCCGAAAGATCCCTACCCTCTGCCTCGCATCGATCAAATCGTGGATTCCACTGCTGGGTGCGAAACCCTGTCTTTCCTTGATGCCTACTCAGGGTATCACCAGATCAGGATGAAAGAGTCCGACCAGCTCGCGACTTCTTTCATCACACCCTTCGGCATGTACCGCTATGTTACCATGCCGTTCGGCTTAAGGAATGCGGGTGGAACGTACCAGCGATGCATGAACCATGTGTTCGGTGAACACATCGACCGAACGGTCGAGGCCTAAGTCGATGACATCGTAGCCAAGACGAGGAAGGCCTCCGACCTCCTTTCCGACCTTGAAGTGACATTTCGATGTCTCAAGGCGAAAGGCGTGAAGCTCAATCCCGAAAAGTGTGTCTTCGGGGTCCCCCGAGGCATGCTCTTGGGGTTCATCGTCTCCGAGCGAGGCATCAAGGCCAACCCGGAGAAGATCGCAGCCATCATCAGCATGGGGCCAATCAAGGACTTGAAAGGCGTATAGAGGGTCATGGGATGCCTCGCGGCTCTGAGCCGTTTCATCTCGCGCCTCGGCGAAAGAGGCCTGCCTCTGTACCGCCTCTTAAGGAAGGCCGAGTGCTTCGCTTGGACCCCTGAGGCCGAGGAAGCCCTCGGGAACCTGAAGGCGCTCCTCACGAACGCGCCCATCTTGGTGCCCCCCGCTGCCGGAGAAGCCCTCTTGATCTACGTCGCCGCGACCACTCAGGTGGTTAGCGTCGCGATTGTGGTTGAGAGACGAGAAGAGGGGCATGCATTGCCCGTCCAGAGGCCAGTCTACTTCATCAGTGAGGTACTGTCCGAGACCAAGATCCGCTACCCACAAATTCAGAAGCTGCTGTACGCGGTGATCCTGACGCGGCGGAAGTTGCGACACTACTTCGAGTCTCATCCGGTGACTGTGGTGTCATCCTTCCCCCTGGGGGAGATCATCCAGTCCCGAGAGGCCTCGGGTAGAATTGCAAAGTGGGCGGTGGAGATCATGGGCGAGACAATCTCGTTCGCCCCTCGGAAGGCCATCAAGTCCCAAGTCTTGGCGGACTTCGTGGTTGAATGGGTCGACACCCAGCTCCCAACAACTCCGATCCAACCGGAGCTCTGGACCATGTTTTTTGATGGGTCGCTGATGAAGACGGGGGCCGGCGCGGGCCTGCTCTTCGTCCCGCCCCTCGGGAAGCACCTACGCTATGTGCTACGCCTCCACTTCCCGGCGTCCAACAACGTGGCTGAGTACGAGGCTCTGGTAAACGGGTTGCGAATCGCCATCGAGCTAGGGGTCCGACGCCTCGATGCTCGCGGTGACTCGCAGCTCGTCATCGACCAAGTCATGAAAAACTCCCACTGCCGCGACCCGAAGATGGAAGCCTACTGCGATGAGGTTCGGCGCCTGGAAGACAAGTTCTACGGGCTCGAGCTCAACCACATCGCCCGACGCTACAACGAGACTGCGGACGAGCTGGCTAAAATAGCCTCGGGGCGAACAACGGTTCCCCCGGACGTATTCTCCCGAGACCTGCATCAACCCTCCGTCAAGACCGACGACATGCCCGATCCCGAGGAGGCCTCGGCCCAGCCCGAGGCACCCTCGGCTCAGTCCGAGGTACCCTCGGCACGGTCCGAGGTACCCTCGGCTCAGCCCGAGGCACCCTCGGCTCAGCCCGAGGTACCCTCGGCCCCCAAGGGTGAGGCACTGCGCATCGAGGGGGAGCGGAGCGAGGTCACGCCTGATCGAAACTGGCAGACCCCGTACATGCAATATCTCCATCGAGGAGAGCTACCCCTCGACCAAGCCGAAGCTCGGCGAGTGGCGCGGCGTGCTAAGTCGTTCGTCTTGCTGGGAGATAAGAAGGAGCTCTACCACCGCAGCCCCTCGGGCATCCTCCAGCGATGCATTTCCATCGCTGAAGGTCAGGAGCTCTTATAAGAGATACACTCGGCGGCTTGCGACCATCACGCAGCACCTCGAACCCTTGTTGGAAACGCCTTTCGACAAGGTTTCTACTGGCCGACAGCGGTGGCCGACGCCACTAGAATTGTCCGCACCTGCGAAGGGTGTCAGTTCTACGCAAGGCAGACCCACCTGCCCGCTCAGGCTCTGCAGACCATACCCATCACCTGGACGTTTGCTGTGTGGGGTCTGGACCTAGTCGGCCCCTTGCAGAAGGCACCCGGGGGCTACACGCACCTGCTGGTCGCCATCGACAAATTCTCCAAGTGGATCGAGGTCCGACCCCTAAACAGCATCAGGTCCGAACAGGCGGTGGCGTTCTTCACCAACATCATCCATCGCTTTGGGGTCCCGAACTCCATCATCACCGACAACGACACCCAGTTCACCGGCAGAAAGTTCCTGGAATTTTGCGAGGATCACCACATCCGGGTGGACTGGGCCGCCGTGGCTCACCCCATGGCGAATGGGCAGGTAGAACGTGCCAACGACATGATTCTGCAAGGACTCAAGCCTCGGATCTACAACGACCTCAACAAGTTCGGCAAGCGATGGATGAAGGAGCTCCCCTCGGTGGTCTGGAGTCTGAGGACAATGCCGAGCCGAGCCACGGGCTTCACACCGTTCTTTCTAGTCTATGGGGCCGAGGCCATCTTTCCCACAGACTTAGAATACGGTTCCCCGAGGACGAGGGCCTACGCCGACCAAAACAATCGAGCCAATCGAGAAGACTCACTGAACCAGCTGGAAGAGGCTCGGGACATGGCCTTACTACACTCGGCGCGGTACCAGCAGTCCCTGCGACGCTACCACGCCCGAGGGGTTCGGTCCCGAGACCTCCAGGTGGGCGACCTGGTGCTTCGGCTGCGACAAGACGCCCGAGGGCAGCATAAGCTCACGCCTCCCTGGGAAGGGCCGTTCGTCGTCGCCAAAATTCTAAAGCCCGGAACATACAAGCTGGCCAACAGTCAAGGCGAGGTCTACAGCAACGCTTGGAACATCCAACAGCTACGTCGCTTCTACCCTTAAGATGCTTTCAAGTTGTTCGTATACCTCGTTCACACACAAAGTCTGGTCATCAAGGAAGGGTCAGCCTTGCCTCGGCAAAGCCCGACCCTCCCTCGGGGGCTAGAAGGGGGGAACCCCCTCTACGTCGAAATTTTCCTCGAAAAAAGAAAAAAAATCTTTTCTGCCAGGATGCCTTTCGTGCTTTTCGACTACTTCGAAAGTGGGTCCTGAAAACGATGGAGTACACGTAAGCAGCCAAGGCTGACCGAGCCGAGGGACTCCTACGCCTCCAGGATACGGATACCTCACTCATCACCTTCTGCAATAAGTAACTCGCGCTCGAATAAGTGATTCCGCGGACCGAACAAGTCTTCACGCTCGGAAGCTCCTCTGCCGGAACGATTTTTTGGGCCTTCTCGACTGCGTCGGTGACAGAACCCTATGGACGAGTAAGAGTGCGCGTAAGCGGCAAGGCCGACCGAGCCGAGGGATTCCTACGCCTCTGGGATACGGATACCTCACTCGTCACCTTCCGTGAAAAGCAACTCTCGCCCGCGCAAACAATTCTGTTACCGACAAATAAGTCCGGATACTCGAAACAAGAGGAAAAGGGACACAGCTTCGCAACACGACGACAGTGTGTTTTGGCCTCGGCGGCCATAGAAAGCATACACACACTACAAGACAACCCGATCCTGCAGGCTCGGACGTCGACAGTTGAAGGGGGCAGCAGCACCCTCGGCGTCAACTACACCTTCGGCGGGGTCTGACCTAGCCTCGAATGGCGACGCAGTTGGGGGATCCCCACCCTGAAGGACGACATCAGCACCACACCCAGGCCATTGCCGCCAGGGTCTTCTCCAGGAATCTGGCTCGAGCAGACGGCTCGGCCGGCCACCCCGAGGCCTCGGCCAGCTGTCCCCCGAAGACATCAGCCCGGCTTGTGGCCTCGGCAACTCAACTCCGGCGTCGGTTCCACCAGTGGACGACCCGGCCAGGCTCCGGCCGACCAAGTCTTCTTTTCGAGCCAACTCAGCCTCTGCCCGTGCTGACACCGCTACCTCCGGCTTCGGCTCATCAAAGAGCGGCCGAGGGGTTCCTTTAACTAAGCAAGAGAAGCCTCGGACAGCAAGGCCGACCGAGCCGAGGGATTCCTACGCCTCCGGGATACGGATACCTCACTCGTCACCTTTGCACGAGGCGACTCACGCTTGGTGAAGCGGTTCAGATAACCAACAGGCGAGTCTTAGTGCTCGAAATGAAGAAAAAACACGGCTCCATGCTAAAGATACATACATGTTCAGGCCTTGACAGCCACAATGAACAAGACACTGGCACTCAAAGTGCCATTACAAACGGAACTCCGGTTCTGCCCCCGCGGGTACAAACAACCCCCCACATAGGAGGGCCCGCGGGGCGACAAGCTCCAGGCGACTCACCAGCGACCTCTGCGGCAGCAGCCATGATCCTAGGATGGACGCGGCCACCGGAAGGCTCTCGTTTGCGTTCCCACTCAAGGGACGCGAACCAGATATTAAAGCCAAAGAGCCGGGGGTCGGTCCGTAGGCGGCGCTGACGGCCTCGACGGTGGGGAAGCTTCCCCCAGCTGCCCCCACGTCAGCACAGACGGTGGCGTCCGCCTCTCCACCAACGCCGACAGTTGGCAAGGCGCACCGGCAGGTCCTCACTCCCGTCCTCGCCACGAAAGTGAGGAGAAGGACGGAATGTTGCATCCTAGCTGGACAGCAACAGTTCGCCTTCCCCGGCACGGCTGGAGGACGCCTCCTCCGCAGGGCCGGAGGATGGTTTCCACCACCAGAAGCTGGAAGAGGAGGTGACCGGCCGGCCCGCACGGGGGAAGAGCTCCGGCTCAGCCCGGCCCCCGCCCCAGCAAGGATGATGAACATCCTTGAAGCTGAGGGCGGGACCAAGATCGCAGCCCGGCTTGCTTCTCCCCATCCAGGGGCTGGTGGTCACCGTCTTGGGTGATCACCGGCGAGGGGATGCAGCCGGGCCGCGTGATGAAAATCCTTGAAGCCGAACGATGGCTGAAAGGTACCAACTTCCACGAAGTTGCGTTCCTCCGACGACAAGCCGGAAGTATTGCGGGCGTCCCCCATCCGGGGGCTCGGAAGGTGGAAAGACACGGTGCATAAGGGAGCGCGAAGACATGGCCGCCTTTCAAGGAGGTCACCCTCCTTTTAAAGGCGACTCTCCCTACTTGCGTCCCCAGCCGTCGTGGGCTGAGTCTTCTCCAACACACTCCAAGGTCCTCCCCCTATGGCACAGGGGCTGGGCCCCACGCGTCATGCAAGCTGCTCCAGGGCAGAAGGAGCCAAACCGCCGTGCGCAGGGCATGCAACTACCCAGCGGTTACAAGCATTCCTCCACTTTCGCCCAGACCAATGGGTGAAAGGGTGGATGGCCACGCAGTCGGCATGCAACCGCGCCAAGTGGGTGTGCCCCTTCGACTCCAACGCGCCCAGCATGGAGGCCCAGGCCCACGCGTCATGTAACCGGCGTGCCGGTTGCTACGTGCGAGCAACTGCACCGCCACCCGCACCACTACCGCGCCTCCTCGACTGCGGAGCCAGTACCGTGACTCGAGGCAACCCTGCGTATGACCCAGCAGTGCCAGCCAGGCGCGATGGTCAATACGATCAAAAATGGGCCGGCAGTAATGGCGGTGGCAGGCGGGAAGGAGCAGCGATCACGTCGTCAGCCAAGCTTGCGTCCCATCCAGGGGCAGCGAGAGAACCCTCTCTCACGGCATGAAGACGGCGCGCCCGTGATCCGTTCCTCGAACGGCTCGCACACGCGCAACGACCGCCTCGCGAACCACTCGCCCCATCGCATTAACTCCGCGGCGGGACAGGCGGCGCCTCAGGCAGGGGAAGCATGCAACGCTTCGCCTTCGCCATAATGACCGCGTCGAAAAAAGGTACGCCACGTCATTCAATTTCGTATCCTTTTCCTCTTTCTCTCTCTTACAACAGGGACCGGGAAAGGGGGATACCCCGAAAAGGATCCTTCTCCGTGAAGGAAACAGGCCCCGAGCCTCCCTACTGATCAGAGGTTCAAAGGCTGGCCCCTCGGAGGGGTTCAACGGCCGCCTCAGAGCACCTGGGTTCTGCGCCCACTACTGGTCAGAGGTTCGATGGCCGGCCCCTCGGAAGGGTTCAGCGGCCGCCTCAGGCCACTCGGGCTCCACGCCCACTACTGATCAGAGGTTCGTAGGCTGGCCCTCGAAGGGTTCACAGTCGCCTCAGACACAGAGCGAAGGATGACCCTGGGTACGTTCGATACATAACCAAGGCTCAGGCTACGCTCCTGAGGTACCCTAGGACATTTCCGAGACCAGCGGGAGCGATCTTGTAATGGAATCCCATCAGAGGGAGGCATCGAGCCCTCGGACCCCGTCAAAAGGGGACCGGGTCCGGCAGATCACCCGCAGGTACTTTTGGAGCGCGCCTCCGGGCCTCTAGCCGACCCCTAACAAATGGGGCACGGGCGTCCACTCGGATTACCCGCCAGCAACTCACCGGAGACACCATGTTCGGCGCCCTCCGAGGGAAACATGGCGCTTCCCCCCCCCCTCCTCCTTGCGGAAAGGCAACGCAGGGGCGTATGTAAAAAAGACGAGTCTGTCCTTGACCGTCCTCTCGCCCTGTGCAGAGGCTCGGGGGCTGCTCTCGCAAACCCGGCTCCGGCCACACCGTTGACAGCGTCAACATACCAGCCCGAGAACTTGGGACCCGACCGTGCACCCGGGCTACGGCCAGCTCGCATGAGGGAACAACCAGACCAGCCGAAGTGTTGCGAAACGCACTAAGACCTCGAAGGAGTCAAACTACTCCTCCGAGGCCTCGAGGGCTACACCCGGCGGGTGCGCTCGCGCGCACCCACCGGAACAAAATGCAACCAAAGAAGGCTGGTCCCCTTGCGAAAAAGTGCGGCAAAAGCCTCCAAGCGAGTATTAACACTCCCTTCGAGGCTCGGGGGCTACTGTCGGGGACCATAATTAGGGGTACCCTCAAGACTCCTAAATCTCAGCTGGTAACCCCCATCAGCACAAAGCTACAAAGGCCTGATGGGTGCGATTAAGTCAAGGATCAGTCCATTCGAGGGACGCGATCACGCCTCGCCCGAGCCCAGCCTCGGGCAAGGACAGCCGACCCCGGAGGATCTACGTCTCGCCCGAGGACCCCCTCCAGCAACGGACACACCTTCGGCTCGCCCAAGGCCCAGTCTTCACCAAGAAGCAACCTTGGCCAAATCGCCACACCAACCGACCAAATCGCAGGGGCATTTAATGCAAAGGTGGCCTGACACCTTTATCCTGACGCACGCCCTCCAGTCGACAGAGCCGAAGTGACCGCAGTCACTTCGCCGCTCCACTGACCGGTCTGACAAGAGGACAGCACCGCCTGCGTCGCTCCGACTGCTGAGCCACTCGACAGAGTGAGGCTGACAGCAGCCAAGTCCGGCCTCCGGCGTCATAGGAAACTCCGCTTCGCCCGACCCTAGGGCTCGGACTCGGGCTCAGCCCCGGAAGACGGCGAACTCCGCTCTGCCCGACCCCAGGGCTCGGACTCGGGCTCAGCCCTGGAAGATGGCGAACTCCGCTCCGCTCGACCCCAGGGCTCGGACTCGGGCTCAGCCCCGGAAGACAGCGAACTCCGCTCCGCCCGACCCCAGGGCTCGGACTCGGGCTCAGCCCCGGAAGACGGCGAACTTCGCTCCACCCGACCCCAGGGCTCGGACTCGGGCTCAGCCCCGGAAGATGGCGAACTCCGCTCCGCCCGACCCCAGGGCTCGGACTCGGGCACAGCCCCGGAAGACGACGAACTCCGCCTCGCCCGACCCTAGGGCTCGGACTCAGCCCTGGCCTCAGCTGACGGTCTCTGCCTCGTCCGACCCGGGGGCTCGGACTCGACCTCGACCTTGGAAGACAGACTCGACCTCGACCTCGGAGGAGCCTCCACCTCGCCCAACCTAGGGCACGGAACGACCACGTCAACAGGAAGCGCCATCATTACCCTACCCCGAGCTGACTCAGGCTACGGGGAACAAGACCGGCGTCCCATCTGGCTTGCTCTACTATACGAGTAATGATGGCGCCCCGCATGCCCTGTGACGACGGCGGCTCTCAGCCCCCTTACGGAAGCAAGAGGACGTCAGCAAGGACTCGATAGCCCCGACAGCTGTCCTTCCGCCAGGCTCCAGCGCTCCTCCGACGGCCACGACACCACACGAACTGGGTGCCAAAACCTCTCCGGCTGCCACGATAGCATGTACTTAGGGCGCTAGCTCTCCACCGCTAGACACGTTAGCACACTGTTACACCCCCATTGTACACCTGGATCCTCTCCTTACGCCTATAAAAGGGAGGTCCAGGGCCCTCTTACAGAAGGTTGGCCACGCGGGGAAGGACGGGACGGCGCTCGCGCAAGGCCGCTCGCTCCCTCCCGCGTGGACGCTTGTAACCCCCTACTGTAAGCGCACCCGACCTGGGCGCGGGGCTAACACGAAGGCCGCGGGTTCCACCTCCCACGCCTGTCTCCCTCCGGCTGCTCTCTCCCCCCTTCGCGTTCCGCCTCGCGCCGACCCATCTGGGCTGGGGCACGCGACGACGATTCACTCGTCGGTCCAGGGACCTCCCGGGTTTCGAAACACCGAGATATGGCAACCGCAAATTCCGCATTTTCCTTATGTCCTGTTAATATCTGAACAAACAATATATGCTAGTAAGCCCTGTGCAAAAGAAGAGTATATCTGGCACACTGAACAAAACAATGAATCATACCAGATCAGGGCGAGACTCGCTTGCTCCTAGGACAACATGTCTATTTGGTTGTGCTTCAACATCCCAAATAAGTACCTAGATGACAATGGGAAAAAGGTTGACATCATTCCAACTGTAACACATTATGCCTCAAAAGAATTAAACAGCATCACAAGATCTGAACATACATCCCAAATAAGTACCTAGATGACAATGGGAAAAGGTTGCCTGCTCATCTAAAAAAATCTAAGGGCATGTGTTTTCACCACCTGGTAGCTGCGCTAGCTCGATGAAGTCACTTGCTTCACTCGGGGATTTACCAAGATATGTGAAAGGGAATTAGGCTTACACCTATTTCCTATACTAATTTTGGTGGTTGAATTGTCCAACACAAATAATTGGACTAACTAGTTTGCCCAAGTTTATAAGTTCTACAGGTACAAAGGTTCACCATAAGCCAATAAAAAGATCAAGAGAAAGGGTTCAAACAAAGGAGCAAGGGCCAACCGAAGGCACCCTGGTCGGGCGCACCGGACTGTCCGGTGCTCCACCGGACAGTGTCCGGTGCACCAGGGAAGATCGACTTCAAACTCTTCACCTTCGGGAATTCTCGGAGTCGGCGCGCTATAATTCACCGGACTGTCCGGTGTACACCGGACAGTGTCCGGTGCTCCAAGAGGACGCGGCTCCGAACTCGGCAGCCTCTGGAATTCGCTTCGGCTGCTCCGCTATAATTCACCGGACATGTCCGGTGTACACCGGACTGTCCGGTGTAACTGCGGGGCAACGGCTACTTCTGGCGCCAACGGCTACCTGCAGCGCATTTAATGCGCGCCAGCGCGCGCAGAGCGCGCGCAGAGGGCAGGCACGCCCATGCTGGCGCACCGGACACCCTACAGTTCATGTCCGGTGTGCCACCGGTCATCAAGATAGGCCCAGCGTCAGAGCTCCAACGGTCGGAACCCCAACGTTCGGGTGACGTGGCTGGTGTTGGGGACTTGTTCTCAAATGCTATGAATTAAGAACAAGGCAACACAGAAAAGTTAATGGTTAATGTCCTTCGTCCTTCGAA
This sequence comes from Zea luxurians, assembly GCA_029449295.1. NCBI lineage: Eukaryota > Viridiplantae > Streptophyta > Magnoliopsida > Poales > Poaceae > Zea > Zea luxurians. The sequence continues at coordinate 47,397,832 of JAOPSE010000023.1, forward strand.
GCGTTATTTCCCTTAGGATATAACGATTTCGGACGAAGGTTATGAAGGACATACCTTCATCATCATAATTTATATTGATAAAAGAAAAAGCACATGAAACATGAAAGAATACACGAATAATCATATAACATTATTAAGTGTTATCATTATATGATTATAGAAGAATAAGAACAATATTGAATTACATTTGTACCTTCGATTTGACGGAAGGCAAAAATACAAACGTGACGCACGAGCGAATACAAGTCAGCGTGAACAGTACGGGGGTACTGTTCATCTATTTATAGACACAGGACACAGCCTGTGAAGAATTACAATTATGCCCCTCATAAAAGTTTACAACATTGACCCAGACCTTTATGGATTAAAAGGTCATTCTATCTCTAAGTCGGTTTGTAATACCGAAGCTTCATGAAAAGGAACCTTCGGTCATCTCCTGGGGACAACTTCAGCCGAAGCTGCTTCTTCTTACAAGACCTTCGGCGCAATGAAGCATGACCCCAACAGTAGCCCCTTTCGCGGCGCTAGATCGTTTTTCGTAACGAGCTTGATCCGTGAAAAAAGCCTCTTAAGCTTCAGGAAGCCGAAGGTCCAAAAAACACCTTCCCTGAGCTCGTTGTCGAGAAACGATCCAGTTTCCGAGCGCGTGTCAGGCCCACCTTGCAGAGTTACTGTTTGGTCTCTGCGGTCCACCGCGCAGCGAGTGCCAGTGACTGTCCGCCTGGTGTAAAAATCCTGGCGTTTCGCCTTCTTACCTGCAGCACTATATAAACAGACGGGTAGGTGTGAAGTTACCACAGCATTCATTGCTATTTGCACTGTTTTGCTGCCAAAATTTTTAACCATAGCCGAAGCTTGACTCTCGGAATCGAACGAAGGTCCAACTCGAAGTCTGCTTCGTCAGAAGGAAAGGCTTCGGGAGAAAAAGTATTCAATTTCCACAAACTCAAAATTAAATGGCCAGAGTGCGATCTACTGCCAGGGTTGAGCGTGAAGGAGACGAAGCTGAAGGTTCGGAGACTGTTCCCATCTCCGAAGCAATGCAACGATCCGGACTGGTAACTTCGGAGGAAATCCCCACTGTTGAAGCAGAACAAGCAACTGCCGAAGCAGAAGATGAGAACATTGAAGACACTGATCCCGAAGATGATTATCGCATTGCCATGCCAAGTAAGCCCAGCCACTTGGACTTCGGAAAGTCGACCGTTTCGAAGGCTGATCTCTCCAAGATGGTAAAGTCAGGTTATTTCAGTGAAAGTCAGAAGAAGCTACTTCGCTTCGGGGGAGAAGAAACTACCCCGAAGCCAGAGAAGAATGAGATAGTCATTTTCAAGAGCTTTCTAAAGGCTGGGTTGAGATTCCCCCTTCATGGGATTATTGCAGATGTATTGAAGAAGTTTGGTATCTACTTTCATCAATTGACTCCTAACGCTATCGTTAGGCTTAGTGTTTATATCTGGGCTCTCCGAAGTCAGGCGGTGGAGCCGTTTGCCGACAGCTTTTGTCGAGTTCACGAGCTGCATTACCAGACGAAGGCTAGAAAAGATGGATTACATGATAACTTTGGTTGCTACAATTTTGCCTATCGGAAAACCACAAAGTTTCCTGTTATCAGCTACCGAAGCAAATGGCCGGCAGGCTGGAAGTCAGAGTGGTTCTATGTGAAAGTTGACGAAGACAAAGAGAAGTTGGTACAAAGCCCACTTGAATTGATCTTCGGAGAAACAAGACCGCGATGCCACATGACATTAGAAGGTCCCACCTGGGCTGCACTGGGTGAGTTTAAAATTATTTCAGAGCATATCAGTACCAGGGACCTGGTTCAAGAGTTCTTGGCCTTCAGGGTTTTCCCTACTTTAAAAGAATGGGAAATGCCGAAGCTGGAAGGGGAGAAGAAAGAAGGGGAACTTGTCCGGCTTCCTTACCATTTCAAGTTCAAGAAATACTTTAAAAAACCTTGCCAAGAGTGGCTGGACACAGTTGAAGTAATGTGCAATGAAATTCTTGGGAATTATTCGAAAAAAGAAGATCAATTGATGACTGCAGCCTTCGGCACCCGTCCGAAGCGAAGGCTGAACCGAGTGTTTGATGCCCTGGGTTTTGAGTACCCTGACTATGAACGGCTGGATAAGGGTGCTGAGGGCCAAAAAAGGAAAAGGGTGGCCGAAACTTTGAACAAAGATGAGGAAGAACCACCAAAAGAGAAGAATATTCCAAAGAAGAGAAGAATATCATCTCCGAAGCGAAAATTACCCGATGAAGAGGGGACTCCTGCACCACCCTCTACCACCGACGTGGAGGAAATCTTAAAGGTAATGACTGAACCCCTGCCCGCGAAGCTAAGTCCATTAGGGCCTCAACTGACGAAGCTTTTTCGAAAGGTGGAGGAGCCCGAAAAAACGAAGAAGATAACCAAAACAAAGAGACAAAGGATTATTACAGTGACCGAAGTCATTGACAAGACGCCACCGAGGGCTTCAACTCAGAAAGCGCCAGCGGTTGAGGGCACAACAAATGTCGAAGTCGCTCCTTCGGAGGTCGTGGCTACCAAAGCCTCTTCGACCGAAGATTTGAACTTGGAAACTACAATTGAAGACATCAACAAAATACTGCTAGATATGGCCGCAGAAGAAGCTACCACTGCTGCCGAAGAAACCATGGCCACAGTGCCTGGGAAGGGAAAGGAAATAGCCGAAGATACTTCGGAGGACGAAGCTTTCATATTTCAAAATTTAGTTGGGCAAGAACTGTCGAAGGCCGAAATAGAAGAGCTTAAAGAATATGCCAAATCTTGCGGATATAAACCAGGAGCTCTTCTTTTCGGAGGTATTGACGATGAGAAATTGAACTGCATCCGGGATCAAACTGGAGCTAAGGTCATCGGTACTCTATCGAAGAGTATCGGTTTTCCGAAGCTAGAAACGGATATCAGCCGCTACCGACGACAACATATCGTTGGTAGTTTATTTTATTCCAATTTCAAGGTAAACAACTTTTCTCTGACTTTTATTGCTTTCAATAATGTAGACCTGTCTTAATGAAGGTTGTTTACGTGCAGAGCATGCTGCTGAGCAAGGCTTTGAAAATGCAACAAGATCTAGAGGATAAAAAACACGAAGTTATTATTGAAAATTTAGAGAGCAAAATAAAAGAGCAATCAGCTACTATTGAGAAGAAGGACTTCGAGCTCCAAACAACTGAAGGCTTATTGGCAGAGACTGAAGCTAAAGTAGCAGAATTGAACACGAAGCTTCTCTGCCAATCAAAACAATTTGAACAAGAGAAGCAAGAGCTTAATTCAAAATTTGAGGCCGAAGTCCAAAAAAACTCAGATTTGAAAAAATCATTGACAAGCCTTCAGGACAAATGTTTGGAATTTAGTAACAACTGTATTCAACAATTAAAAAAGATCTTTTATTTAGTTGGAGCCAGCAGTGGAAAGTTCACTCCTTCAGCTGAAAATTTACCAAGAACCTTCGAACATATTGAAGCTGAAATTGATGAGCTTGACGAAGTTATAGCCGGGCACGGTGACTTCTGTGCCTGGGTAGCTTCTCGGGGCACCGCTGCTGCCTTCCTAAAAGCTGGCTGTGATCATGGAAAAATCATCAACAGGCCAAATTTCACTCTATCTCCATCAATTCTAGACGATATTCCTGACCTCGCCCGAAGCATTTCAAACAGATTTATAAAAATGATATGGACGAAAGGCGGGCGAGAAAAAGCTGGAGACGAAGCCCGAAGTCATCTTGAGCCAGTAAGAAATCATACCTTGTGCTTACCTTCTCCTTCAAACTTGATTTTTACTCGCAATACCTTGATTCATGTAGGATGACGAAGCTGAGACTGATGCTTAAAGAATATGCAGCCGAAGCTGAAGCCCGGTGAAGATTAGTAGGAGTAGACTGTAGAAAAAACTCAAGAAACTTTTGTAATAACTTTTGTAAATACAGCTACACTACTCTTAATGAACTTTGTTCATATCTTGTAATATATTCGTACCCTTCCATTGAGGCGCTTTGATTGTGGACGAAATTAGCATTTTGAGCCGAAGGCGAAAAAACACCTTCCCTTCTTTTCGTACACAACGAAGCATAAAAGACCGCTTCTTCTTTTTGCCGAAACCTTTCTTTTTTTGTATGCGAAGAAGCTCTTCTCTTATGCCGAAACAGCCACTTATGCCATGATGATGATTATCCTATATATGCCTGAATGTTTATGAATGCAAATGCTATGATGTAATGTGATGTGCAAATGAATGTCCAAACACATATCCGAAGCTATACCTTTAGCCATTATTTCCTTAGAAACAATCACACATCAGCTCTGCATTCCCTTAGGAACAACTTTGGAGCTTCTTCGCCTTTTACTTTCGGCGGAATCAGCGTTGACTTTTCGCTGTAAGCTCTGCATTCCCTTAGGAACGACTTTGGAGCTTCTTCGCCTTTTACTTTCGGCGGAATCAGCGTTGACTTTTCGCTGTAAGCTCTGCATTCCCTTAGGAACGACTTTGGAGCTTCTTCGCTTTTTCAGTTTTCGACACTCGATGGTGCGTTCTCAGCTTTTACATTTACATTCCTTGGGGGATTTTGCTCTTATAAAACTAAAAAGGAGATTACATATGATGGCCCCATTAAAAACCTTTCTCCCCCTTTAGAAAGGAAAAGGGTGCCATGAAAAAGAAAAAACATAAGAAAAGTTACATCAAATTACACATAATATCGCCGAAGCTCATCCGCATTCCAAGATCTTGGAATGTCGTTGCCGTCCATGTCCTTCAATCTGTATGAACCAGGTCTTGACGAAGATGCTACTAAGAAAGGCCCCTCCCATTTCAACTGTAACTTGCCCACTGTGTCTGGGTTGGCCACTCTCCGAAGCACCAAGTGTCCCGGCTCAATATTCTTTAGCCGAACTTTTCTATCCCGCCATTTGACTGTTTCAGCTTGGTATTTATTGATATTCTCGACAGCTTGAAGCCTGATCCCTTCTAAAGCATCTTTTTCCACAAAGCGAGCATCTTCAGGACATGATTCTGTCGAAGCTACTACTCTTATTGATCCAGTTTTAGCTTCTTCCGGAGTTATTGCTTCGTCGCCGAATAATAACTTGAATGGAGTAAAGCCTGTAGACCTTGATGTTGTTGTATTGTGGCTCCACACCACTTTAGTTAACTGATCTGGCCACTTTCCCCTGGGTTGATTGAAGATTAACTTCATTATTCCTGTCATTATGATGCCGTTGGCTCTTTCAACGAGCCCATTTGACTCCGGATGCCTGACTGATGCAAAATGGATCTTCGTACCAATTTGATCACAGAAATTTCTGAAAGCTTCGGAGTCGAATTGTGTTCCATTATCTACAGTGATGGCCTTCGGTACCCCGAAACGACAAACAATATTCTGCCAGAAAAACTTTTGGACAGTGGCCGAAGTTATTGTGGCTAATGGCTTTGCCTCAATCCATTTAGAAAAATACTCCACAGCCACTATAACATATCTTAAATTCCCTTGAGCCGGTGGTAATGGACCTAACAAGTCAAGGCCCCACCTTTGCAATGGCCAGATGGGTTGTATGAGCTGTGTTAAAGACGAAGGTTGTTTCTGATCTCTTGCACATTTCTGACAGCCTTCGCACTTTTGAACTAATTCCGCTGCATCCGAAGCTGCCTTCGGCCAATAAAACCCTTGGCGGAAAACTTTTCCAAGTAACGGCCTAGATCCAATGTGAGATCCACACAGGCCTGCATGTATCTCTTTCATCAACTCTATACCTTCGGCTCTAGATAAGCACTTGAGTAGCGGAGCACAAACTCCATGCTTGTACAACTCCCCTTCTATCATGACATATGGACGAGCTCTTGCCTCTATCCTCCTGTTATAAGCTTCGTCATCTGAAAGGAACTTACCCTGAAGGTAAGAGATGATCTCAGTTCTCCAATCTTCGCTATAAACAGGAGATATGTTGAGGACTGCTCTTTCAAGGAGTTCTACTGAAGGTGCCTTTATTGTTTCAAAAAACACATCCGAAGGTAAAGGCAGCCCCTGTGCTGCTGACTTAGCCAGCAAATCAGCATGCTCATTTTGTCCTCGAGGGATATTTTTGACAGAAAATCCTTCGAAGGAAGCTTCGATTCTTCGGACCGTGTCCAGATATTTTCAAGCTTCGGATCTTTAGCCTTGCAACTCTTGTCGATGTGACCCGAAACAACCTGGGAATCAGTTTTAAGGATGGCCCTTCTGATTCCCATTGCTTTTAATTTCCGAAGGCCCAAAAGTAGGGCTTCGTACTCAGTAATATTGTTTGTACAGCTAAAATCGAGTCTTGCCGCATAACAAGTTTTGACTTTAGATGGTGAGATCAATACAGCGGCTGCTCCTGCTCCGAAGGTTCCCCAGGACCCATCGCAAAACACTGTCCACACTTCGGCATCTTTATTTGTTTCTTCATCCTGAGCCCCTGGCGTCCAATCGGCAATGAAATCTGCCAACGCTTGAGACTGGATCGAGGATCTATGCACATAATCAATGCAAAATTCATTGAGCTCTGCAGCCCATTTTCCAATCCGTCCAGTAGCTTCTCTATTTCTCATAATATCCTTCAACGGTTGCGAAGAAGGAACAATAATATTGTATGCTTGAAAATAATGCCGAAGCTTCCTGGATGCCATCAAAACAGCATATAATACCTTCTCCAACTCTGTATAGTTTTTCTTTGACACACTAAGGACTTCAGATACAAAATACACTAGAACCTGTTTCTTGACTTGGCCATCGAGCTTCTCCTGGACAAGAGCTGCACTTACTGCTGAGTGCGAAGCTGCCACGTATAACAACAAAGGAGCCCCTGGCGTTGGTGGAGTTAATGTTGTTAAATCTATCAAATATTGCTTCAGCTCTTCGAAGGCTTTTTGTTGGCTTGGTCCCCATTGAAAGACTTCAGCTGACTTCAGCACCTCGAAGAATGGTAAATTTCTTTCTGCTGATCTGGATATGAATCTATTGAGAGATGCCAGCCTCCCTGTCAATCTTTGGGCCCCCTTTCTTGTAGTTGGTGGTTCCATTCGAAGTATAGCTTCAATTTTATTTGGATTAGCTTCAATTCCCTTTGTTGAAACCAAGCATCCAAGAAATTTCCCCTTCTTTACTCTGAAGACACATTTGTCTGGATTCAGCTTTAAACCAGCTTGTCTGAAACTGGCGAAGGTCTCCTGCAAATCAGCAATATGATTTTCCTGTTTCGTGCTTTTTACAATGATGTCATCAACATAAGTTAGCACATTTCTGCCTATCTGAGACTAGAGAACCTTCGCAGTCATTCTACTGAAACTTCCTCCAGCGTTTTTGAGCCCTTCAGGCATCCGAAGATAGCAATATGTGCCACTTGGGGTTATGAAGCTAGTCTTCGGCTCATCTTCCTTCTTCATCCAGATTTGGTGATAGCCTGAGTAATAGTCTAGCAGACTCATGAGCTCTGAAGAAGCTGCTGCATCAACTAAAGAGTCTATCCTTGGCAATGGGAATTCGTCCTTCGGACAAGCCTTGTTGAGATCTGTAAAATCGATGCACATTCTCCACTTGTCGTTGGCCTTCTTTACCATAACAGTGTTAGCTAGCCATTCTGGGTACTTTACTTCTCTGATAACTCCTGCACTGAGGAGTCTTTTTACTTCATTGCGAGCACCTTCGGCCTTATCATCAGACATTTTCCGAAGCCTCTGCTTTCGGGGTCTGAAGGATGGGTCAACATTGAGCGAGTGTTCAATAACATCCTGATTTACTCCGCAAAGGTCATTAGCTGACCATGCAAAAACATCTTTGTTGTTGAACAAAAACCTTATCAAGGTTTTCTCCTGCTCTTCGGATAATTGAGAGCCCAACAGCACCTTCTGCTCTGCTATGTCCTCACATAAGAGCATGGGCTTCGGCTGATCTGCTGAAGCTGCTTTCTCCCTTCTGAATTTGTACTGTTCACAAGCTTCAGCTCCATCTATGTTATGGATTGCTTTGGAGTCAGTCCAGCTTCCTTCGGCCCTTCTAGCAGCTTCCTGGCTTCCATGAATAGCAATAGGCCCTTGGTCCGAAGGTATCTTCATGCAGAGGTAAGCTGGGTGAAGAATTGCTTCGAAGGCATTGAGAGTACCGCGACCAATGATAGCATTGTAAGGATACTCCATGTCAACAATATCAAACACAATTTGCTCAGTCCTTGTGTTGTTAACAAATCCGAAGGTTACTGGCATGGTAATCTTCCCCAGTGCTACAATCTGCCGTCCTCCGAAGCCACAAAGAGGGTGCGTAGCATCATGGATCTTGTCTTCGGGCTCTTGCATTTGTCTGAAGGCCTTAGCAAATATGATATCAGCTGCACTGCCTGTATCAACCAAGACATTGTGAACCAGAAATCCTTTGATAACACAAGAGATAACCATGGCATCGTTGTGTGGGTAATCCTTGAGTTGAAGGTCCTCTTGGGAGAAGGTAATAGGAATGTGAGACCATCTCGACTTGATGAAGGGTCCTTGCACCCCAACATGTTGTACTCTTCTCTGTGCTTCCTTCTTCTGCTTCTTGTTGGCTGGCTCTGAACATGATCCGCCTGTTATCGGGAACAGCAGCTTCGGAGCCGAAGCAGCTCCAGCTTGATCGTTGAACGAAGCCATCAGCTCAAAAAAGTGGAAGTGAGTTCACCGGAGGTGGGCGCCAATGTTGGGGACTTGTTCTCAAATGCTATGAATTAAGAACAAGGCAACACAGAAAAGTTAATGGTTAATGTCCTTCGTCCTTCGAAGCGTTATTTCCCTTAGGATATAACGATTTCGGACGAAGGTTATGAAGGACATACCTTCATCATCATAATTTATATTGATAAAAGAAAAAGCACATGAAACATGAAAGAATACACGAATAATCATATAACATTATTAAGTGTTATCATTATATGATTATAGAAGAATAAGAACAATATTGAATTACATTTGTACCTTCGATTTGACGGAAGGCAAAAATACAAACGTGACGCACGAGTGAATACAAGTCAGCGTGAACAGTACGGGGGTACTGTTCATCTATTTATAGACACAGGACACAGCCTGTGAAGAATTACAATTATGCCCCTCATAAAAGTTTACAACATTGACCCAGACCTTTATGGATTAAAAGGTCATTCTATCTCTAAGTCGGTTTGTAATACCGAAGCTTCATGAAAAGGAACCTTCGGTCATCTCCTGGGGACAACTTCAGCCGAAGCTGCTTCTTCTTACAAGACCTTCGGCGCAACGAAGCATGACCCCAACAGCTGGCGCACCGGACTGTCCGGTGCACCATACGACAGACAGCCTGCACCCAAACGGCTAGTTTGGTGGTTGGGGCTATAAATACCCCCAACCACCCCACATTCAAGTCATCCAAGTTTTCCCACTTCAACTACTTACAAGAGCTCTAGCATTCAATTCTAGACACACCAAAGTGATCAAATCCTCTCCAAACTCCACACAACGCCCTAGTGATTAGTGAGAGAGATTTGCTTGTGTTCTTTCGAGCTCTTGCGCTTGGATTGCTTTCTTTCTTCTTTGATTCTTCATTGCGATCAAACTCACTTGTAATTGAGGCAAGAGACACCAATCTTGTGGTGGTCCTTGTGGGAACTTTGTGTTCCAAGCATTTGAGAAGAGAAAGCTCACTCGGTCCGAGGGACCGTTTGAGAGAGGGAAAGGGTTGAAAGAGACCCGGTCTTTGTGACCACCTCAACGGGGAGTCGGTTTGCAAGAACCGAACCTCGGTAAAACAAATCCGCGTGTCACACTCTTCATTCGCTTGTGATTTGTTTTGCGCCCTCTCTCTCGGACTCATTATTATTTCTAACGCTAACCCGGCTTGTAGTTGTGTTTATATTTGTAAATTTCAGTTTCGCCCTATTCACCCCCCCCCCCCCTCTAGGCAACTTTCAATTGGTATCAGAGCCCGGTGCTTCATTAGAGCCTAACCGCTCGAAGTGATGTCGGGAGATCACACCAAGAGGGAGATGGAGACCGGCGACAAGCCCACTACGAGTCACGGGAGCACTTCATCGGAAGAGTCCCGCGCCAAGAGGAAGGATAAGAAGAAGGACTCCTCCAAACGGAAGGAGAAAAGATCTTCTTCTTCACACCACAAAGAAAAGAAGGAAAAATCCTCTTCCCACAAGCCGCATCGGAGTGGGGACAAGAAAAAGAGGATGAGGAAGGTGGTCTACTACAAGACCGATTCTTCGTCGACATCCACCTCCGGCTCCGACGCGGCGTCTGTCACTTCTAAGCGCCAAGAGCGTAAGAACTATAGTAAGATCCCCTTACGCTACCCTCGCATTCCTAAACATGCACCTCTGTTTTCCGTCCCATTAGGCAAACCACCAACGTTTGATGGTGAAGACTATGCTAGGTGGAGTGATTTAATGCAATTTCATCTAACCTCACTCCACAAAAGTATATGGGATGTTGTTGAGTTTGGTGTACAGGTACCATCCGTAGGGGATGAAGACTATGATGTGGATGAAGTGGCCCAAATCGAGCACTTCAATTCCCAAGCCACAACCATTCTCCTCGCCTCTCTAAGTAGAGAGGAATATAACAAGGTACAAGGATTGAAGAATGCGAAGGAGATTTGGGACTTACTCAAGACCGCGCACGAAGGTGATGAACTCACCAAGATCACCAAGCGGGAAATGATCGAGGGGGAGCTCGGTCGCTTCCGTCTTCGCCAAGGAGAGGAGCCACAAGATATGTACAACCGGCTCAAAACTTTGGTGAACCAAGTGCGCAACCTCGGGAGCAAGAAATGGGACGACCACGAGGTGGTTAAGGTTATTTTAAGATCACTTATTTTCCTTAACCCTACTCAAGTACAATTAATTCGTGGCAACCCAAGATATACACTAATGACTCCCGAGGAAGTAATCGGGAATTTTGTGAGCTTTGAATGTATGATTAAAGGCTCAAAGAAGATCAACGAGCTTGATGAACCCTCCACGTCCGAAGCACAACCGGTGGCATTTAAGGCGACGGAGGAGAAGAAGGAGGAGTCTACACCAAGTAGACAACCAATTGATGCCTCCAAGCTCGACAATGAGGAGATGGCTTTAATCATCAAAAGCTTTCGCCAAATCCTCAAGCAACGGAAGGGGAAGGACTACAAATCCCGTTCCAAGAAGGTTTGCTACAAGTGTGGTAAGCCCGGTCACTTTATTGCTAAATGTCCATTATCAAGTGACAGTGACAGGGATAACGACAAGAAGGGCAAGAGGAGAGAAAAGAAGAGGTACCACAAGAAGAAGGGCGGCGATGCCCACGTGTGCCGCGAGTGGAACTCCGACGAGAGCTCCACCGACTCCTCCGACGACGAGGACGCCGCCAACATCGCCGTCACCAAAGGACTCCTCTTCCCCAACATCGGCCACAAGTGCCTCATGGCAAGGGACGGCAAAAAGAAGAAGGTTAAATCTAAATCCTCCACTAAATATGAGTCTTCTAGTGATGAAAATGATAGTGATGAGGAGGATAACTTGCGTACCCTTTTTGCCAACCTTAACATGGAACAAAAGGAAAAATTAAATGAATTGATTAGTGCTATTCATGAGAAGGATGATCTCTTGGACTCTCAAGAGGACTTCCTTATTAAGGAAAACAAAACGCATGTTAAGGTCAAAAATGCTTATGCCCTACAAGTTGAACAATGTGAAAAATTGTCTAGTGAGCTAAGCACTTGCCATGAGACTATTGACAACCTTAGAAATGAAAATGATAGATTAATTGCTAAGGTTGATTCTCATGTTTGTAATGTTTCAATTTCCAATCCTAGAGATGATAATGTTGATTTACTTGCTAGGATTGATGAGTTGAATATTTCTCTTGCTATCCTTAGAGTAGAAAATGAAAATTTGATTGCTAAGGCTAAAGATTTTGATGTTTGCAATGTTACTATTTCTAACCTTAGAAGTGAAAATGATATATTACATGCTAAGGTTGTAGAATTAAAATCTTGCAAACCCTCTACATCTACTGTTGAGCATGTTTCTATTTGCACTAGATGTAGAGATGTTGATATTGATGCTATTCATGATCATATGGCTTTAATTAAACAACAAAATGATCATATAGCAATATTAGATGCTAAAATTGCCGAGCATAACTTAGAAAATGAAAAGTTTAAATTTGCTAGAAGTATGCTCTATAATGGGAGGCGCCCTGGCATTAAGGATGGCATTGGCTTCCAAAAGAGAGACAATGTCAAACTTAGTGCCCCTCCTAAAAATTTGTCTAACTTTGTTAAGGGCAAGGCTCCCATGCCTCAGGATAACGAGGGTTACATTTTGTACCCTGCCGGTTATCCCGAGAGCAAAATTAGGAGAATTCATTCTAGGAAGTCTCACTCTGGCCCTAACCATGCTTTTATATATAAGGGTGAGACATCTAGCTCTAGGCAACCAACCCGTGCCAAGTTGCCTAAAAAGAAAACTCCTAATGCATCAAATGATCATGACATTTCATTCAAAACTTTTGATGCATCCTATGTTTTGACTAACAAATCCGGCAAGGTAGTTGCCAAGTTTGTTGGGGGCAAACACAAGGGCTCCAAGACTTGTGTTTGGGTACCCAAAGTTCTTGTTTCTAATGCCAAAGGACCCAAAACCGTTTGGGTACCTAAAGTCAAGAACTAAACTTGTTTTGTAGGTTTATGCATCCGGGGGCTCAAGTTGGATCATCGACAGCGGGTGCACAAACCACATGACAGGGGAGAAAAGGATGTTCTCCTCCTACGAGAAAAACCAAGATCCCCAACGAGCTATCACATTCGGGGATGGAAACCAAGGTTTGGTCAAAGGTTTGGGTAAAATAGCTATATCTCCTGACCATTCCATTTCCAATGTTTTTCTTGTAGATTCTTTGGATTACAATTTGCTTTCCGTTTCGCAATTATGTCAAATGGGCTACAACTGTCTATTTTCTGATGTAGGTGTCACTGTCTTTAGAAGAAGTGATGATTCAATAGCATTTAAGGGAGTGTTAGAGGGTCAGCTATACTTGGTAGATTTTGATAGAGCTGAACTCGACACTTGCTTGGTTGCTAAGACTAACTTGGGTTGGCTCTGGCATCGCCGACTAGCCCATGTTGGAATGAAGAATCTTCATAAGCTTCTAAAGGGAGAGCACATTTTAGGATTAACAAATGTTCATTTTGAGAAAGACAGGATTTGTAGCGCATGCCAAGCTGGGAAGCAAGTTGGCACTCATCATCCACACAAGAACATCATGACAAGTGACAGGCCACTGGAGCTCCTTCACATGGATTTATTCGGCCCGATCGCTTACCTAAGCATCGGCGGGAGTAAGTACTGTCTAGTTATTGTGGATGATTATTCTCGCTTCACTTGGGTGTTCTTTTTGCAGGAAAAATCACATACCCAAGAGACCTTAAAGGGATTCTTGAGACGGGCTCAAAATGTGTTCGGCTTAAGGATCAAGAAAATTAGAAGCGATAACGAGACGGAGTTCAAGAACTCTCAAATTGAAAGCTTTATTGAGGAAGAGGGCATCAAGCATGAGTTCTCTTCCCCCTACACCCCACAACAAAATGGTGTGGTGGAGAGGAAGAATCGAACTCTATTGGATATGGCAAGAACCATGCTTGATGAGTACAAGACACCGGATCAGTTTTGGGCCGAGGCGGTCAACACCGCATGCTACGCCATCAACCGGTTATATCTACACCGAATCCTCAAGAAGACATCCTATGAACTCCTAACCGATAAAAAGCCCAATATTTCATATTTTAGAGTTTTTGGTAGCAAATGCTTTATTCTTGTTAAAAGAGGTAGAAAATCTAAATTTGCTCCTAAAACTGTAGAAGGCTTTTTACTAGGATATGATTCAAACACAAGGGCATATAGAGTCTTTAACAAGTCCTCAGGACTAGTTGAAGTTTCTTGTGACATTGTGTTTGATGAGACTAACGGCTCTCAAGTAGAGCAAGTTGATCTTGATGAGATAGGTGAAGAACAGGCTCCGTGCATCGCGCTAAGGAACATGTCCATTGGGGATGTGTGCCCTAAGGAATCCGAAGAGCCTCCAAATGCACAAGATCAACCATCCTCCTCCACGCAAGCATCTCCACCAACTCAAAATGAGGACGAGGTTCAAGTTGATGAAGGAGAAGATCAAAGAAATGAGCCACCTCAAGATGACGGCAATGATCAAGGGGGAGATGCAAATGATCAAGACAAGGAGGATGAAGAGCCAAGGCCGCCACACCCAAGAGTCCACCAAGCAATACAACGAGATCACCCCATCGACACCATCCTCGGCGACATTCATAAGGGGGTAACCACTCGATCTCGTGTTGCACATTTTTGTGAGCATTACTCTTGTGTTTCCTCTATTGAGCCACACAGGGTAGAGGAAGCACTCCAAGATTCGGATTGGGTGATGGCGATGCAAGAGGAGCTCAACAATTTCACGAGGAACGAGGTATGGCATTTAGTTCCACGTCCTAACCAAAATGTTGTAGGAACCAAGTGGGTCTTCCGCAACAAGCAAGACGAGCATGGTGTGGTGACAAGGAACAAAGCTCGACTCGTGGCCAAGGGGTATTCACAAGTCGAAGGTTTGGATTTTGGTGAAACCTATGCACCCGTAGCTAGGCTTGAGTCCATTCGCATATTATTAGCCTATGCTACTTACCATGGCTTCAAGCTTTATCAAATGGACGTGAAGAGTGCCTTCCTCAACGGACCAATCAAGGAAGAGGTCTATGTTGAGCAACCTCCCGGCTTTGAAGACAGTGAGTATCCTAACCATGTCTATAGGCTCTCTAAGGCGCTTTATGGGCTCAAGCAAGCCCCAAGAGCATGGTATGAATGCCTTAGAGATTTCCTTATTGCTAATGGCTTCAAAGTCGGCAAGGCCGATCCTACTTTATTCACTAAAACTCTTGACAATGATTTGTTTGTATGCCAAATTTATGTTGATGATATCATATTTGGGTCTACTAACGAATCTACATGTGAAGAATTTAGTAGGATCATGACACAGAAATTCGAGATGTCTATGGTGGGGGAGTTGAAGTATTTTCTAGGATTCCAAGTCAAGCAACTCCAAGAGGGCACCTTCATTAGCCAAACAAAGTATACTCAAGACATTCTAACCAAGTTTGGAATGAAGGATGCCAAGCCCATCAAGACACCAATGGGAACCAATGGGCATCTCGACCTCGACACGGGAGGTAAGTCCGTGGATCAAAAGGTATACCGGTCGATGATTGGTTCATTGCTTTATTTATGTGCATCTCGACCAGACATTATGCTTTCCGTATGCATGTGTGCAAGATTCCAAGCCGACCCTAAGGAATCACACCTTACGGCCGTAAAACGAATCTTGAGATATTTGGCTTATACTTCTAAGTTTGGGCTTTGGTACCCTCGGGGATCCACATTTGATTTGATTGGTTATTCGAATGCCGATTGGGCGGGGTGTAAGATTAATAGAAAGAGCACATCGGGGACTTGCCAGTTCTTGGGAAGATCCTTGGTGTCTTGGGCTTCAAAGAAGCAAAATTCGGTCGCTCTTTCTACTGCCGAAGCCGAGTATATTGCCGCAGGCCATTGTTGCGCGCAATTGCTTTGGATGAGGCAAACCCTGCGGGACTATGGTTACAAATTAACCAAAGTTCCTCTTCTAAGTGATAATGAGAGTGCAATCCGCATGGCGGATAATCCCGTTGAGCATAGTCGCACTAAACACATAGCCATTCGGTATCATTTTCTTAGGGATCACCAACAAAAGGGGGATATCGAAATTTCATACATTAACACTAAAGATCAATTAGCTGATATCTTTACCAAGCCACTTGATGAACAATCTTTTACCAAACTTAGGCATGAGCTCAATATTCTTGATTCTAGGAATTTCTTTTGCTAATTTGCACACATAGCTCATAAGTATACCTTTGATCATGTCTCTTTTATATGCTATGACTAATGTATTTTCGAGTGTATTTCAAACCAAGTCATAGGTATATTGAAAGGGAATTGGAGTCTTCGGCGAAGACAAAGGCTTCCACTCCACTCTACTACTCATCCTTCGCCGTCGCTCCGCATCACTCTCCGTCCTTGGTATAATCTTCACTTATATGTTTTATTTGCCAAAGGGGAGAATATAGTTAGAAAAGGGCCTACATTTCATTCCAAGTATCGTTTTTGGCGATTCATGCCAAAGGGGGAGAAAGTATTGGCCCAAAGCAAAAGGACCGCACCACCACCCTAATTTTAAAATTAATGATTTTCAATTGGTAAATTTCAAATTAGTATCTCTTTGTGTTCTAAAGGGGGAGAAAATAGTATTTTCAAAATTGATATCTTAAAACCCTCTTGAACACTAAGAGGAGAATTTATTAAGGGGGAGTTTTGTTTAGTCAAAGGAAAAGCATTTGAAACAAAGGGAGAAAATTTCAAATCTTGAAAATGCTTTTCAAAAATCTTATTCATTTACCTTTGACTATCTTGCAAAATGACTTTGAAAAGAATTTACAAAAGAATTTGCAAAAACAAAACTTGTGGTGCAAGTGTGGTCCAAAATGTTAAAAATAAAGAAACAATCCATGCATATCTAGTAAGTAATAATTATTGGCTCAATTCTAAGTAACCTTTGCACTTACATTTTGCAAACTAGTTCAATTGTGCACTTATATATTTGCTTTGGTTTGTGTTGGCATCAATCACCAAAAAGGGGGAGATTGAAAGGGAATTAGGCTTACACCTATTTCCTATACTAATTTTGGTGGTTGAATTGTCCAACACAAATAATTGGACTAACTAGTTTGCCCAAGTTTATAAGTTCTACAGGTACAAAGGTTCACCATAAGCCAATAAAAAGATCAAGAGAAAGGGTTCAAACAAAGGAGCAAGGGCCAACCGAAGGCACCCTGGTCGGGCGCACCGGACTGTCCGGTGCACCACCGGACAGTGTCCGATGCACCAGGGAAGATCGACTTCAAACTCTTCACCTTCGGGAATTCTCGGAGTCGGCGCGCTATAATTCACCGGACTGTCCGGTGTACACCGGACAGTGTCCGGTGCTCCAAGAGGACGCGGCTCCGAACTCGGCAGCCTCGGGAATTCGCTTCGGCTGCTCCGCTATAATTCACCGGACATGTCCGGTGTACACTGGACTGTCCGGTGTAACTGCGGGGCAACGGCTACTTCTGGCGCCAACGGCTACCGGCAGCGCATTTAATGCGCGCCAGCGCGCGCAGAGCGCTGAAATTTCCCTTTGACCCGAGAACAGGATCTGGATGTCGCCTAGAGGGGGGTGAATAGGCGAATAAAACTTATTACTTTAAAACTTAAATTCTTACTCTACTCAAAGACTTAATACTCAGTGGAGTGAGAAGACTCTTCGAGTAGGTTGCAGCGGAATCGGAGATCCTGTCTCAAAATGTCCTGCACTTCAAATAAAGCTTATACCACGGATAAGTGTTGAAGTGCAGATATAAAATCGAGTAAGACAGAGAGTCAGGATACAATACAAAACAGAGCACACAGACGCAATGATTTATCCTGAGGTTCGGCCAAGCCTGAAATGCTTGCCTAGTCCTCGTTGCAGTTAGCCACACCTGGGCTTGGAGTCTATTTCAACTCCTTCCTCCATTTGCTCAGATCTGTCAGTATGACAGATAGAGCCTTTCACTATGTTGAGTTGGGTTACACCAAAACCGCGGCTGCTTACAAACTTCTTGGCAGCACCCCGGCAGAGTAACGATACGCTCAAGACCTTGCTCTAGCTCTTAGCAGCACTTCTCCTCTCTCCAAAGGCTTATAGCTGTGCCTTCTACACAAACTAGAGAGATACACACAAGAGGGAGAGTGAGAATTGATCCGAGTGATGTCTACACTTGTTGGCTGCACTTGTATATTGCTTGAGGCGCCTAGGGGTCCCTTTTATAGGCACAAGGGTCCTAGGAGCCGTTGGAATCCCATTTGGAAGGCAATACTTTCTTTCTGTCGGGTGGCGCACCGGACAGTCCGGTGCACCACCGGACACTGTCCGGTGCCTGATTTCCTTCCATATATGGAGTAGTCGACCGTTGCAGTCCTGGAGCCGTTGGCGCACCGGACACTGTCCGGTGCACACCGGACAGTCCGGTGCCCCCATCTGACCGTTGGCTTGGCCACGCGTCACACGCGGATTGCGCGGCCGACCGTTGGCCCAGCCGACCGTTGGCTCACCGGACAGTCCGGTGCACCACTGGACAGTCCGGTGAATTATAGTCGTACGGCGTCGGCTTCTCCCGAGAGTGGCCTATTCACCGGGGTTCAACCTGGCGCACCGGACACTGTCCGGTGCACCACCGGACAGTCCGGTGTGCCAGACTGAGCTGAGTCTTGGCTGTACATAGCCACGCCATTTGCACCTCTTTCCTTTTCTTCTTTCTTCTGTTTCTAACACTTAGACAAGTATATTAGTACACAAAAACCAATGTACTAAGTCTAGAAACATACCTTCTCTTATTATTACATCTATAGCATTTGTCATGCTTGAGCTTTGATGTTGGACTCATAAATCATCAAGTCAGCTTGACTTGATCTAGATTGACATTTCTTAGCTCCAACATCCTGCAAAGGTCACATAGAACATCTCCAAACATAGGAACAACCCAAACTAAAGATTACGGTGAACTTAGCTCTTTTGGGCTGCTTCCAGTTCTGGTTTTGACACTTGTTCTCTTTCTAGTGACCTTGATCTCCTTCTTAGAGCTTGATCTTGAGCCTTATGACTTACACCACATAACTGTAGCTGTTACCTCATTGGTTGTAAGTCACGTCCTTACGTAGTGATCCTTGATGTGTCGTAGCTGTTCTCAACTCGATCACCCTTGACTTTGCAAGCCTTCTTCTTCACCCTTGGCTTTGGGTTCCTCAGCCTCCTTGACCTTCTCCCGTGCCCTTGGTACCTCGAAGCTCTTCTTGCCTCCGTCCTTGGCTTGATCAGTTGTCTCCGAGCTATGCACCCGAGTCTCACTTTATGCAATGTCCATCTTACTTGTGATGTCCATTATGTATCCATAATCCAGTCCTTGGACCATCACATTTGTTCACTTGTGTTGAACCCTGTAGGCTTTACCTTAAGCACCTGTTCAACACTTAGTACACTTGTTAGTCCTTTAATTGAGTTGTCATCCAAACACCAAAACTCACAAGAGAGCTTTCAATCTCCCCCTTTTTGGTGATTTATGGCAACACAATTAAAGCTTACATAAGAGTGAAATTTAAAGCACAAATTTTGAGTTCTAAGATTGTAGAATGCTCCCCCTAAATATGTGCTTACATTAAAATCTTAGTTTTGGCCTTAAATGGCAAAATGCACATACTTAGCTAAATCGAAGCATTGCTACACCTTAGCACCTGTGGGATGCATTGTGTCAAGGATCACATCATGATGCGTATAACACACAAATGCACAGAATCAGAGTTAAACACCATTCACTTAAGTGGATATATCACAGGAATATCAACCTACCACTATTCACCATTAAGATACCAATTAAAACTAATACCAATTTAAACTAAGATACTAATTTAAAACAATCTTAAAGCACCATTAACCACATGACTATCTATTTCAGAAAGAACACAATAGATGCCAATTAATTCATAGCAGCGCAAGCACTAGTCCATATGATGCAACACATATAATACTGCAAGAAGAAGCATATGAATATCACACTGGCAAGGCTCAAACTAACACATCACCCCTTAGGATAAGCTTTCCTCTCAGGTTGAGATAAGCTTTAATGCACAACTTCTCCCCCTTTGACATCAAACACCAAAAACCATATTCAAGCAAGAACATAGGATGATGTCAAGGGACAGCGGGGTGTTTTAGGAGGAAAACACACTATCAACACTCCCCCTTACTTATTGAACATATGTACCACCAACATTTAAGTAAGATACGTATAGGCAAAAAGATTAATACTTCCTTTGAACCTTTACCATGTTGTAGTGCACTTCCCATCTTGAAAGTATTTAATCTCTCGAGAGCTTCTCCACCCTTGTGCCTGATTCTTTATCCTAACCTTTTCTTGTTGCTAAGACACCAAACTTAGAACAAGTTATAGTATTGGACACAAGAAGAAACTTCTATTCTAATGATTATCAAAAGATGTCAATTGAAGCAAACTATCACGGCTACCAATTGAAAGATACCAATTTGCAAGATCATTTATTATCATAGCTTCATGATATTTAAGGATAGGCATACAGTATCACCAAATATTATAGAGCATGAGCAATCTAAGGATATACAATTACTCATGACTTAAGATACCAATTACTTGACTTACAGAGGTACCCAAGTTCTGATTGCTCCATTTCATGCTCATCTTCTCTTTTCCACCTTGAGATTGTACAAGATTGCTCAAGAAACAGTTAGTCTCAAAAGACACAAGTTATGTATGCTCCCCCTCAAGTTGTGCATCAAGTATTTGAATGACTTGCACTTTGCACATTCTAGCTTCCTCAGAACTAGAGGGGATCACAACATACCTTGGTCAAGGCATACTCTATCACTTTCATCCCAAAGAGATATCAATTAAATATCAAAAGCCACTTAATACAAATTGAAGGCTAAATGAAAGGTTGACTAAATACAACAATGCATGCCTCAGGAGCACCTAAGCCAATTTAATACTCACAGGAAGTCTAACTTTTACACGCAACTTAGACATGCTTCATACTTAACTATCATTGCATTACATAAACCAATTGAAAAACAACATGATCATGTCTTAAGCATAGTTAAGAAGGTTCTTTAGGTACACCAGAACACAGCTATGATCACAATCAATGGTGCACCGGAAGAAAAAAAACATTTTAAGGCATAAGTCTCCTAAGTCATGGTACTACCAGTGAAATGCAAGAACACAGCTATGATCACAATCAATGGAACTTCAAGATATTCAATAAAATTTCACAGTTCCATTTTCCATACCTTTGCCTTTTACCAGTATGGCCATGAGAGCACCAGTTATTACCACAAACCAACTGAAAGTTCCCTATTATTTATGCACTTCATAGCTCGAGAGAATGCATTAGAGACATAACACATAGTGCCACAATAGGGTCATCATATAAACTAAGCAATATGTCATATTTTCACACAGACTAATCATAAAACCATATAGCATAACTCACAACGGGATGCAGGTTTATTCACGAACACAACAAGAGTTAATCATGGAGGATATCTCAAATGATAAGTTACCCAAAGAATGATTAAGCAATGATAAGATATCAATTGAGAGTACGATACAAGGGTACCATCCTATGGAGAGCAAGTTGAAGAATCTCATCAAGGTCCTTTGTTTGATTCACCAATAATGATTAAGGACCTATACACCTTATTTCACTTGAGATGAACATGGGATTAGTGTCTCACAATAATTCAACCTTGGGTAAATAAACACCAAAACAATTAACAGCTTAAGCATAGAGTTTTAGATAACCGTCTTAAGCTCTCCCATGGTCTCCAGTCCATCTCAAGGCACCTGCATGGTCTAGTTAGCACAGTTTGGTACCCATCTCGGGATGGGTCCATAATGATCATCTAAATGTGCCTTTGGTACCCAAATTGCCTTTGTGCTAGTTCTAGGTGATCTCGTTATAGATCTAGCACAAGTGTATGATTTGAGTCTCCTACGCGAATAAAATTGAGACAAATTCACTTGCTTAGGAATCTTACCTTTATAACATACCTTGGATAGATGACCCTGCTCACCACACTTGTAGCAGAAGCGTCGCTCAACCTGACATGACGCTTGTTGTTTGTCATTTTCCTTGGTGAGGGTCACCTTGGAGGATGCACATCCTTGATTCTTCATGACTGGACATGAAGTGATCGTGTGGTCCTGATTGTTGCATCCAAAACAACTCCTTGTCCCTTCATTCTTGTCTTGGTACAGACAAGACGCGATGAGGTGGCCTAACTTCTTGCACTTGAAGCACCTCCTTTTTTCTTTTCCCTTTTTGTACTTAAATGACATGGAGAGATGATCAGTGCAAACAACATGATTAATTGAATTTTTACCTTTTTCCTTGTTCATGTTGATTTCTTTATTTATTGCTTTGGGAACATCCTTCTCATGGAGTTTGACCCTTGCTGCGGTTTCTCCTTCCTCAAGCTTCTTCACCACGTGTTCGTAGATATCTTGCGGAAGTCGAGCAAGGCATCTTCTCCTTAATTGTCTTTGTTTCTTGTTCCCAAGCAATTTCCTTTTTGATCCTGCAACTTGTTTCTCAAACAAAGATTGGCCTTTCTTGGGGCGGTGGAGGTCAGCACATGATAATATTTTGACCAATTGATTACTAGTGCAAGAATGAGGTTCATATGAGTTTAAACTAGTAATTACTACCTCATGAGCATTATCGAGCATGATGTGATCATCAACTAGTTTACTATGAGAGTATGACAACGTATCATACTTTTCACTAAGAGCAAGCTTTTCTAAATTCATTGTTTCTACTTGACTTCTAAGCATAGAATTTTCAGTTTTAAGTTGAGCAACATTAGATAGAGCGTCATCATTATTACTTTGCTCAATTAACATTGAATCATACCATTGGACCAAGACATCATGAGAGCACCTTAGCTCCTCATGTTCTTTGGTCATCTTCTCCAGGCTGTTGTTTGTTTTGATGAGAGTCTCCTCTAGCCTGAGAAGCGTCTCGCCTTGTTCCTTGTTCCTTCTCAACAACTTAACCAAGAGAGCTTTGTCCGCTTTGTTGAGATGGTTGTAGAAACGGCGAATCTCCTCTTCTTCCACATCATCGGTCTCATTTTCCCTGTCATTAATGTCAGTGGAAGCAATATAGGAAAATGTCTTTCGTTTTCCTTCTGATGATGAAGATTCATCCTTGCTATCATCCTCATATTCCTCCTCATCATGGCTTTCGTTTCCACCGTCATTTTTAGCAATAAAACATTTATCACTAGTGGAGAACAAACCTGTCGACGAGGTGGATTCATCGTTTGGGTGCCATCGTTCTTGTTCTTCTCCCTCTAAATGGTTAGTAACACAAGTAATATAGGGAGTAGGAGCATCACAGTTTGCCACAGAATATTTTTCTTTAATTCTATTCCATAAATCATGAGCATCAACAAATAGATCACTATCACTGCTCATGATGGCAAAATAAGCACTTCTAGAAAGAGAGTCAACTAAGATGTTGCAAGCATGGTGATTGAGAGATAAACATCTTAGTTCTTCATTAGAAGGATTTTTACTAAAATCAGAGGGAAAAATACTTCTACTAAAGATCTGTCTCAAATCAGGATCAATATTCATGAAAGCTTTGTAAATAGAGACAGACCAAGATTTGTAATTAGAACCATCGCCTAAAAGAAGTTCTACAGTTACCTCTTGTGACGACATCGTTATCTCCGGACGGCTAAGCCCACACTGGAGAGGCCTAGCTCCGATACCAATTGAAAGTTCCCTTGAACAGGATCTGGATGTCGCCTAGAGGGGGGGTGAATAGGCGAATAAAACTTATTACTTTAAAACTTAAATTCTTACTCTACTCGAAGACTTAATACTCAGTGGAGTGAGAAGACTCTTCGAGTAGGTTGCAGCGGAATCGGAGATCCTGTCTCAAAATGTCCTGCACTTCAAATAAAGCTTATACCACGGATAAGTGTTGAAGTGCAGATATAAAATCGAGTAAGACAGAGAGTCAGGATACAATACAGAACAGAGCACACAGACGCAATGATTTATCCCGAGGTTCGGCCAAGCCTGAAATGCTTGCCTAGTCCTCGTTGGAGTTAGCCACACCTGGGCTTGGAGTCTATTTCAACTCCTTCCTCCATTTGCTCAGATCTGTCAGTATGACAGATAAAGCCTTTCACTATGTTGAGTTGGGTTACACCAAAACCGCGGCTGCTTACAAACTTCTTGGCAGCACCCCGGCAGAGTAACGATACGCTCAAGACCTTGCTCTAGCTCTTAGCAGCACTTCTCCTCTCTCTAAAGGCTTATAGTTGTGCCTTCTACACAAACTAGAGAGATACACACAAGAGGGAGAGTGAGAATTGATCCGAGTGATGTCTACACTTGTTGGCTGCACTTGTATATTGCTTGAGGCGCCTAGGGGTCCCTTTTATAGGCACAAGGGTCCTAGGAGCCGTTGGAATCCCATTTGGAAGGCAATACTTTCTTTCTGTCGGGTGGCGCACCGGACAGTCCGGTGCACCACCGGACACTGTCCGGTGCCTGATTTCCTTCCATATATGGAGTAGTCGACCGTTGCAGTCCTGGAGCCGTTGGCGCACCGGACACTGTCCGGTGCACACCAGACAGTCCGGTGCCCCCATCTGACCATTGGCTTGGCCACGCGTCACGCGCGGATTGCGCGGCCGACCGTTGGCCCAGCCGACCGTTGGCTCACCGGACAGTCCGGTACACCACCGGACAATCCGGTAAATTATAGCCGTACGGCGCCGGGTTCTCCCGAGAGTGGCCTGTTCACCGGGGTTCAACCTGGCGCACCGGACACTGTCCGGTGTGCCAGACTGAGCTGAGTCTTGGCTGTACACAGCCACGCCATTTGCACCTCTTTCCTTTTCTTCTTTCTTCTGTTTCTAACACTTAGACAAGTATATTAGTACACAAAAACCAATGTACTAAGTCTAGAAACATACCTTCTCTTAATTATTACATCTATAGCATTTGTCATGCTTGAGCTTTGATGTTGGACTCATAAATCATCAAGTCAGCTTGACTTGATCTAGATTGACATTTCTTAGCTCCAACATCCTGCAAAGGTCACATAGAACATCTCCAAACATAGGAACAACCCAAACTAAAGATTACGGTGAACTTAGCTCTTTTGGGCTGCTTCCAGTTCTGGTTTTGACACTTGTTCTCTTTCTAGTGACCTTGATCTCCTTCTTAGAGCTTGATCTTGAGCCTTATGACTTACACCACATAACTGTAGCTGTTACCTCATTGGTTGTAAGTCACGTCCTTATGTAGTGATCCTTGATGTGCCGTAGCTGTTCTCAACTCGATCACCCTTGACTTTGCAAGCCTTCTTCTTCACCCTTGGCTTTGGGTTCCTCAGCCTCCTTGACCTTCTCCCGTGCCCTTGGTACCTCGAAGCTCTTCTTGCCTCCGTCCTTGGCTTGATCAGTTGTCTCCGAGCTATGCACCCGAATCTCACTTTATGTAATGTCCATCTTACTTGTGATGTCCATTATGTATCCATAATCCAGTTCTTGGACCATCACATTTGTTCACTTGTGTTGAACCCTGTAGGCTTTACCTTAAGCACCTGTTCAACACTTAGTACACTTGTTAGTCCTTTAATTGAGTTGTCATCCAAACACCAAAACTCACAAGAGAGCTTTCAAGCGCGCAGAGGGCAGGCACGCCCATGCTGGCGCACCGGACACCCTACAGTTCATGTCCGATGCGCCACCGGTCATCATGACAGGCCCAGCGTCAGAGCTCCAACGGTCGGAACCCCAACGTTCGGGTGACGTGGCTGGCGCACCGGACTGTCCGGTGCACCATACGACAGACAGCCTGCACCCAAACGGCTAGTTTGGTGATTGGGGCTATAAATACCCCCAACCACCCCACATTCAAGTCATCCAAGTTTTCCCACTTCAACTACTTACAAGAGCTCTAGCATTCAATTCTAGACACACCAAAGTGATCAAATCCTCTCCAAACTCCACACAACGCCCTAGTGATTAGTGAGAGAGATTTGCTTGTGTTCTTTCGAGCTCTTGCGCTTGGATTGCTTTCTTTCTTCTTTGATTCTTCATTGCGATCAAACTCACTTGTAATTGAGGCAAGAGACACCAATCTTGTGGTGGTCCTTGTGGGAACTTTGTGTTCCAAGCATTTGAGAAGAGAAAGCTCACTCGGTCCGAGGGACCATTTGAGAGAGGGAAAGGGTTGAAAGAGACCCGGTCTTTGTGACCACCTCAACGGGGAGTAGGTTTGCAAGAACCGAACCTCGGTAAAACAAATCCACGTGTCACACTCTTCATTCGCTTGCGATTTGTTTTGCGCCCTCTCTCTCGGACTCATTATTATTTCTAACGCTAACCCGGCTTGTAGTTGTGTTTATATTTGTAAATTTCAGTTTCGCCCTATTCACCCCCCCCCCCTCTAGGCGACTTTCAATATGCTACATCATTATATTAGTTTGAACCGTGCAGAGATCAAGGAGGGTTAAATGTGCAAAACAATCTGCTTCAGATGCTTATGTAATATCGGTGAACATTTTCCAGCTAAGAAAACACGCAACAGAATCACTGTGTAGGTAGAGAAATGATTTCTTAATGAAAAGCCTAGTTGAATTTAATTATATTTCATTTTACATCATAAGCATGCTTTGATTTGAACTTTGTTGGGAACCATATCAACACATGGGCACCTCGGCTAGTCATCAATCTGAGGGGGTTACTTACTGCTTTCTTTATTTTGCTTGTTATATCAGCAGCCTTTACCGAAGCAATTCTTAAACACTGCATGGTAACACTTGACATGAGACCCTCTCCACCAGCTTTCTGAATGGCACAAACATCCCCATTTGAGTTAACTATAGCAGTCATCCTCCCTCCCATTACTGCTCCTTACTTGTATGTGGGATCAAGAACCTACACAAAAAGGCTAGTTACTCAGATGAGGATGATAATGCTTTGATGATAATCAAAAGCACTTCAATCTCAAATATTTGGACATACCACGATGTTACCTTCACCAAAATATGCAAATGTTACAGCTATGGGCATATGGTGTATCATAAGAGGAAGTGGATCCCTAACCTGTAAAATACATCAAATCAAAACACAAGATAGTTGCAGTGGTTAACAAAGCAGGACAAAAGGCGAGCATTAGGCCCATACTGCAGTTTCACACCAAGAAAATTATGGGAGTCAGACGAATGTGCTCTTAAGGACATACTACCTCCGTCCCAAGAAGGATGCAATTCTAGGTCTGATCAAAATCAAGCTACCTTAAGTTTGACTAAATTTATAGAAAATAGTATCAACATGTATGACTTCAAATAAGTATACTGTAAATATATGTTTCATGGGCTCATGACAAATCTAATGGTACCTATTTAGTACAATAAACATTAATTATTAACATATTTATATAAACTCGATCAAACTTGACATACTTTAGTGTATCACTGTTCTATAATTGCATCCTTTTCAGGATGCAGGGAGTATAATTAATGAATCTAATGCTATAAGGGAGCATGACCTTTGAGGGATATATTGGCAAAACCATAAACAATAGAGCACATTGGGAGTGTACGTCTACCTCAGGATCATGCACTGTAACTTGCTGACCATAGTCCCCACCAACCGTGCATTCAAGCCTCCAGAAAGTAGATAAAGCTGCCAATGCAACGATATTAGCTGCATCAATGAGATTTCTATAAAGGCAATGGAGAAGCTTAGAACTTTAACATGCAAATGTTCACAAATTAATTACATCTGCAAACAATTTATAACTCTTTAACCCATACCCTCCATTATCCAAGATGTGAAGGTCCACACGCACAGACCAGACATGCTTCCTAGCAACAACACACAAGAACTCCATGTCAACAGCTCGACTCTCCCTGACAAAAAAATATATACAAACACACAGAAAATCCACATCATCAGCCTCCATGCTTAAACCCTTTCTGGTAAATTACAGAAAGAATAATTAGGAGACCTGAGGCCACGGTCAATAACTCGGCCAAGCTCAATTGCTGATTCCCCAGGACGCCCAGGCTCAAAGGAGGGGTTGGCCATGGGTTAGGGGCGGGGATGGGAGTCGCCGTGGCGGCCGCCCTTCATCGGTGGCGAGCGGGGAACCCTAATCTCCGGATCGATGCGGAATGTTGAAGACGAGGGCATGGTCGGATGCCGGAGACGGCAGCCCAGGGCCTGGCCCCCAGGGTGAGGCCCACATGTAATTACTCAAACACACGGGTAAGAGTAATCGGAACAAACAACGTAGTGTCATTTCCACAAGCACTTGCGCGCATGTCACGGAGCATATATACCTTGGATGTCGGCAAGCGTCATGGGGCGGGTGGGCGTTATGGAGCACTTGCGCGCATGTCACTTACCCGAGGTGGTTGAGGAGGGGAGCACTGGGAGCTCGAGGCCTCCTGCACGAGCAGAGGCGGCGGGATTCGAGGCAAGAGTGCCGGGGCGCAAAGGAGGCGATCTCCTTCCATGGAGAGTGTGGGCGAGGACCGAGATCTCCGGGGCTGCTTGGAAGCCGACCTACCCAAGCGTCCTCGCTGCGCTCCGAAAAGGCTGTAGAAGACCAAGATCCGGGGCGAGGACCGAGATCCGGGGCTCGCGGAGCAGAGGGGGAGGAGGGTGGGGGATCCGCGGCAATGGTAGGAATGGGAACCACTTACCCGGGGTGGTTGAGGAGGGGAGCACTAGGAGCTCGAGGCCTCCTGCACGAGCAGCGGCGGCGGGATTCGGAGTCAACTGCAAAAAACCCAAACCCTAACAAATCCGATGTGACATCGCGGCGTCGCGGGGAGGACGGGGGGCCATGCGATGGATCTAGCTTGGAGGAGGGGGCAGCGGGGAGGACGGGGGCCATGCGGTGGATCTGGCTTGGAGGAGGGGGCAACGCGAGACCAAGGGCGGCGGCGTGCTATCGAGGGACGAGAGGAGGGCCGAGGGAGGGGAGAGTGGGAGCAAGGGGCACGATGTCGCAGGGTGGGAATGAGCGGAGCGGATGATGTCGCGGGGTGGGAGCGGCAGGCAGAACCGTGCACCGCATAGCTGTGGACGCCTACACTGTCTTCTTAAGGAGTAGTAGAGATATAGAGCAGTACAGAGAAGTTTTATAGACTAGATGACACTGGGAGCCACGAACTCCATACCTCCAGCCTTCTCGCACTCAGCGGCAGGGCTACAACACATAGCGCCGGATTTATTCCTAAAAACATGCAAAGTCTCCTCCATATATAGAGGGGTAGCCCAACAATGGCGTTGCCCTCTAAACTGATGCCGAGAGTCCTCTTGTTTGAGCCCGATTCCGCAGAACGGATCGGAATTTGGCGTCAACAAATAGACACGATCATCATTGCCGCGAGTGACAAGTATGTAGACAATGATGAGACCATAATTATTGGTTCATGTTGCGAACCGGTAGTGATAGAGGAACTACGACCATTGTCAGATTGTAACCTGAACCGATAGTCTTGGCCGCAAGTATTAGTGCCCGTTGTTGGGTTGGGTATAACCAAAACCAACGGTGGTAGATCAACTACCATTGTCGCAGTCGCAGGTAAGAGAAAATACGCAATTAGCCAAGCACGACAGTTTCTCTGCCACTGTCAGTTATGCTCATCATGTGATAGCATTAATAGTTTCCATGAATCTGGTAGCACAATTAGCAGTAACAATACATTGCGCTGCTAATTTTACTTCTATCATTAATTGTACATGTTGTTACTAAAATCAGAAATAAAACATTTACAAATATATTACAAGTATCACAAACATGAGTCTATATTTACGTCGAGATTGAACATGATTCTATATACACCAAGATCAAATATGAGTCCACCAATAGTGTATCTACATAAATGCAAACAGAGTTCTTCATGCATCTAGACAAGGTGGAACTCACTATCTAGTGACCTGACATCAGCCATGATGAACCTAGTTAGTCGCTTTTGAAGTTCTAGTCGCTCAGATAGTAGAAAATCAATGTAAGATAGAGCCATAGAGGGCCCTTCGTTTGGTTTTGATGCATGTGAAACAGGAAGCGAGGACAGAAATAACGACTAGAAGGGAAGGGTTGAATAGGATCCCATTAATAATTAACATCCTAAATGTCTTTTAGCAATGGTGCAAGGCAACACAGCAAGGTCTGTTGCTTTTTATTCGTCACGTTTTAGTTTAAAAATTAACTAGCGGGCGATAAATATTTAAGAACGGAGTTAGTACTTTTTACCCTAGCACACAACTAGGAAACACATGGAAACACTCGAACAAATAGGAGAAGAAACCTCTCAAAACAGAAGAAAACACGCTAGATTTTACCGCCAGTTCAAAAAGAGGACATATCTTGTGCAATCACTCATTTTGGTGCAAACGTGCAATCAAACTATCCAAAGCATCCAGTCTAGATCCAACGGTTTCATATGGAAGTGGTTAAATGTAAAATAGACACTAGGTTTCAGGTGGAAGGGGTTAAATATAAAATAACAGTTATCATTAGATCTAGATCGGATGCACCAGATCGCTTGATTGCATGCTTGCACCAGGATAAGTGATTGCACAGGATATTTTTCCGTTCAAAAAGAACTCAGGCTGACATAGACTTTAACAAAATTACCAAAAACCTAAAATGACCTCTTAATACCACCAAGTTTTAATAATAGGTTCAAAAATCAAAACAACATGTTCAACCTATCCCAAAATCACTGTTTAAAATAAACGTGTGGACCAGAAATTCCTGTTCTACTAACCGGACATTCCTATCAGCTAATATTGTTAGGCTTGCAGAAAAATGTCCAAAACCCTACATAACTTGCTCTAAAAACAAGTTTGTCGGAGATTCACAATATCCTAAGTGACAACTCCAAAAATCAGCTCAAAAGGAGCAAGTATGCTTGACATGACAATTCAGTTAGTAGAGCGAACAAAACTGCAAAGAGCTGAAACAAGGACCTATTCAGTTAGTAGAGCGGACAAAACTGCAAAGAGCTGAAAAAAGGTCACCGATCTCTATGTTTGTCTTGGTTGCACGGTTGCACCTGATGTGTTGCTCCTTTGCTGAATCTACTGGATTCAGTTAGTGCGATGGTGACTAGACAACCGCAGTCTATAATATTCTTGATCAGCAGGTGCTCTTATAGATACATAGCAACTGACCTTTGTAGCAAAGGATCAGAACAAGTAGTAGATCACTTTGGCTTGTCTTCTTATCTCAAGAATTTGTGTTTCCTGCTGCAGGATTGAGTACCCAACACACTTATCTATCATGCTAGACTAATGGAAATGACATTGCCTTGCAGATCACAGAAGATGCATTTCTTGCCATCATGAAGCTACCCAACCTTCAAGAGCTGACACTGGTGGGCTGTATCGGAATTGATGATGACGCCCTTGGTAGTCTTGAGAAAGAATGCAGTAAATCACTATAGGTGAAGTGATTAGTTTGCCATTTCTATTGACATGTTACTATCAATGCATTACTTTCATTTGAATCACTAGCAGTACTTTCTCCATAAGCTTTCACTGTTAGATTCTGAACTCTGTAGATGGCTTATCTAAACTTGTCATGTTGTAGCACTAAAACATGCACATGATGGTAGCGCCATACTCTAGTTGCTAAGATTGCATATTTGTACCCATTGCATGTGCTTGATATGCCCCATTGTCAAAATGTCACTGATATGAGAGTTTCATCCATAGTCAATGCCGAATATATTGGAACTGGATCTTTCATATTGTTGTCCTGTAAGTAAGTAAGTAAGTAACCATCTAGTTGTGTATTATTCTATCACTTGTCCATAACCTTAGCCCTTGTATCTTAATTTACACGCTTTATGTAGCAGATTACTCCTTCTATGACGAGAAGCTTCCAGAAGATTGCTAAGCTGCGTACCCTGAAGCTGGAAGGCTGTAAATTCATTGTTGATGGACTTAGGGCCTGTTTGGTTCACTACCTCAGTTGCCACACTTTGCCTAACTTTTCTGCCTAAGGTTAGTTATTCAATTCGAACGACTAACCTTAGGCAAAGTGTGGCACATTTAGCCACAAACCAAACATGCCCTTAAAGCCATTGGAACCTCTTGTGTCAAGGAGTAAAGTCTGAGCAAGTGCTTTGGAGTGATGGATACGGAACTCTGTTTTGCTGTGTTAAAGTTAAAGAATCTGGTGAAGCTAGACATTACTTGTTGTCGCAATATCACCGATGCCATCACTAGTTCATGCATTTCCCTCGTATCTTTGAGGATGGAGTCTTGTAGCCGTGTTTCCAGTGGAGCACTCTAATTGATTGGGAAGCACTGCTCTCAGTTGGAAGAGTTGGATCTTATTGACACTGATTTGGATGATGAAAGGTAATTGCTGAACTGGCTACTGAAATATTCTGTCAAATGGACACAATGTTGACTATGAATATTTATCGATGTAGGATTGAAACTTCTCGCGGGATGCAGCAAACTTTCAAGTCTAAAATTTAGCCTTTGCTTGAGGATAAGTGATGAAGGTTGTCAAGGAAATGATCCCCGGTCTCGAAGACCCGCTAGTCAGAGAGTACACTGAGGAAAGAACCCCTGATCGTTGGCCGCTGGGGTTGTTAGTCAGTTGAGAGAGGTGGATACGTCAACCCTGAAAGAGCCTGCCCCGGTTGAACCCCGCGGCACCGAGCCTGGGGTTAGGCGCGGTGGAACATGACGGGGGAGGGAACCAATCGAGTGGATCCCGCGTCCGGCCCCAGAATGACCCAACATAAATAGTCGACCGCATTTAACCAAACCTGGCACCGAGCCACAGCGCGAGCGTCGGTCCGC
Source organism: Zea luxurians (assembly GCA_029449295.1). Lineage (NCBI taxonomy): Eukaryota > Viridiplantae > Streptophyta > Magnoliopsida > Poales > Poaceae > Zea > Zea luxurians. Next base: position 47,430,434 of record JAOPSE010000023.1, read on the forward strand.
TTTCCACTCATGACCTACGAACCCCTCGGGTCGCATAGAACTCATGACCTAGATGCCCCTCGGACTGTGACACATTAATGGCTCGTGCGCCCCTCGGTCTGTGGCGCACTCATGGTCTACCAGGCTAGGCCTAAGTGCGCAAACCTGCGGCAGGGCGCTACACAACAGGCCACTCCGAGCCCCAGGCTACGGAGGCTAGGGTCGCCGTAACCAAAATGATGGCGCCTAGGACCATCGCAGCCCCGCGTCATTCGCCAAGGTAAATACAAAATAAACAATCCTAGGCCTCATGAGTACGCGTGGCTTTACCCCGAGTAGAACACGGGTATACCCTTGCCTTATGGCTCCTTTCCAAAGAAGCCACAGTTGACCGACCCCTCCTGGCCTATAAAAGGGAGGGGTTGGCCTCTAGGCAAGGGGTTCGGTTGAGTTCTTTCGTACACTTCAGAAGACAATCAGACGACCCCGGACGCCTTCAGACAGAGCCAAGCTCACTCAGACACACACCCACAAGGATAAACAAGAGGAGGAGGAGCGTCGATGAGGACAAAGAGGTCGGAGCCCCCCCCCCTACCGAGCCAAGACTTAGCTAGGACTCCACCTTGTAGTTTCTAAGTTTCACTTCCACCCCCAAAAAGAGACTTGGGAGCCTCTCCTTAATCTCTCGTCCGCTTGTAACTCCTACTACGAGTTTTTATCATCAATGGTGTCGGTACCGCAGGCCACCGATGACTGGAAGTAGGGACGTTCTACTCAAACTAGTATAAAGCTTGCGACCAACGCACACTACCGGAATCCGGGCCTTTGCCGAGTGTTTTTTGTCGGGCACTCGGCAAAGAAGCCTTTGCAAAGAAGCCTTTGCCGAGTGTCGCACTCGGTAAAGTCCTGCTCTCGGTAACGAGCTCGTTTACCGAGCGTAGGACTCTCGGCACAGAAATACAGCCTTTGCCGAGTGCCGAACACTCGGTGAAAGCGGCGCTCGGCAAAGGGCCGTCAGCGGCCGTCTAGAGCTGACGGTCGTTAACCTTTACCGAGGGCCTAGAGGTGGCACTCAACAAAGAAGTTCTTTGCCGAGTGTTAACCAGCTAACACTCGGCAAAAGGCTTCTTTGCCGAGTGTCATTTCTGGACACTCGGCAAAGTATTTTTTTTATTTTTTTATTTTCCCAACCAAACTTTTTGTGGTATGTTCCTACACTATGTAGACCTACATGTACTATTTTAGGACAATTATAAAAGTGTTTTATATAGCTAGTACATTTAGTTCGTTTATTTGAATTTCTTCGGAAAATTTACATTTGAACTGCAAGTCACTCGAAACTTTGAAAATCGTGCATGCAAAAATGATATCCATGCTATTTAGCATAAGTTACGACCGATTTCTGGAGCGGACCGAAAACTTCGAGCACCATGCTTACTAAACATGGCCATGAACTTGCCATCCAGCTATTTAAAAATTGTATAAAACACAAACAAAGTCAAAAAATCATGAAACTTGTCCACGTGTCGTGATATCATATGTAGAGGTTGTGTCTCACAAATTTCTCGAAACATTATCAATTTGTTATCACAACCTCTACATATGATATCACGACACGTGGACAAGTTTCAAGATTTTTTAACTTTGTTTGTGTTTTATACAATTTTTAAATAGCTGGATGGCAAGTTCACGACCATGTTTAGTAAGCATGGTGCTCGAAGTTTCCGGTCCACTCCAGAAATCGGTCGTAACTTATGCTAAATAGCATGGATATCATTTTTGCATGCACGGTTTTCCAAGTTTTGAGTGACTTGCAGTTCAAATGCAAATTTTCCGAAGAAATTCAAATAAACGAACTAAATGTACTAGCTATAGAAAACACTTTTATAATTGCCCAAAATGGTACATGTAGGTCTACATAGTGTAGAAACATACCACAAAAAGTTTGGTCGGGAAAATAAAAAAATAAAAAAGTACTTTGCTGAGTGTCCAGAAATGACACTCGGCAAAGAAGCCTTTGTCGAGTGTCAGTTGGTTGACACTCGGCAAAGTATAGTGAAATAATCTATACCGAGTGTCGGATCGGGGGCACTCGATAAAGTGCATTTTAAAATTAAAAAAAATCTTTGCCGAGTGCTAGATCACAGGCACTCGGCAAAGAACTCGTACTTACTAACGGTAGACCCTTTCTTCCTCACTCTCTCACTCTCACAATCACGCGCCGCCGCCGCTGCCCTCGCCCGGCCAACGCGCCCGCGCCCCTTGCCCTCGCCCGCCCGCCGTGCTCGCGCCCCTCGCCCTCGCCCACCTGCCGCCGCGCCCACGCCCGCCCGCCGTCGTGCCTTCCACGCCATGCGCGCCCTCCATGCCCTTGCCCTCGGCCGCCGCGCCCTCCACGTCGTCGCGCCTCGACCGCCGCCGTTGCCCCCACGCCGTCGCGCCCTCGCCCATCGCGGCCTCTGCCACTCTCCACGCCAACAAAGTGCACACGGCCGACCTCCAACCCCCGCGCCCCGTCGTCTTGCCCGCGACCCGCCGTCACGCCCGCAACCAAACTTCCAAGGTGATTTATATGAAATGATTAGGTTTAATATTAAGTCAAATTTATATACGTGTATGATTAGGTTAATATGTAGTCTTGTTGTGTTATCTCTGATGGATTGAATATATATATATATATGATTACCGGTCATCGTGCCGTTGAATTATGTGTGGATGTCAGACATCATGCTGATAGTTTTATTTGCAGGTTTTATAAACCTCTCCGTGCAGGGGAGGTGTTGCCAAAATTTCTATTGCTAGGCTTATGTTAGAGGATGGAGGACTGTGAATGGATGTACACGGGCCATAGAGGAAGGAACGATGTCACCCATGAATAGATTAGAAAGACCGATGATTTCGTGGAACGGACATATGGCGAAGCTGCTAAAGGAGCGAGTCTAGTCCCATGCCTGTGCAACAAATGTGCCAACTGGAAAATAAAACCAAAGAAGGTCATGGTAGAACATATTTGGAAGAATGGATTTACGTCGGGCTATACTCGGTGGATCTTTCATGGTGAAGCGCATCGTACGAGAGAGGAAGTGCTGAGACAACGTGTCGAGGATTATGACGCGAATGCGGGGGTAGCGGATATATTGAACGACTATCAAGAGGCACAGTACACGGGAGGATGTATGGATGACGAGCCAGAGCCGACTGCAAAGGCGTTCTATGACATGTTTGACGCGGCACAGAAGCCCCTTCACGGCCAGACAAAGGTTTCTCAACTGGATGTCATTAGGCGTGTAATGGCGTTCAAGTCGCAGTACAACATGAGTAGAGACGCATTCAATGGCTTGTTAGCGGTTATTGGGAGCCTACTTCTGGATTATCATGTTCTGCCAAAGAGCATGTACGAGGCACAGAAACTCCTTCGTGCACTCAAGATGACGTATGAGCAGATTCATGCTTGTCCGAAGGGCTGCGTGCTATTTAGGAAAGAATACGCAGATGCAAAGTACTGTCCCAAGTGTAAATCGTCTAGATTCATGGAGGTAGACTCTGGTGATGGACAGAAGAGGCAGCTCGACATCCCCTTGACAATCCTACGGCACCTTCCATTCATACCGAGGATCTAGCGTCTGTACATGACAGAGGAATCCACGAAACAGATGACATGGCACAAAAAAGGAAAACGATACAATACTGACAAGATGGTGCACGCATCCGATGGTGAAGCATGGAAACACTTTGATGCCATTCACCGTGAGAAAGCCGAAGAGGCTCGTAATGTACGTGTTGCACTGGCCACAGATGGGTTCAATTCCTATGGAATGAGCGCTGCCCCGTACACATGTTGGCCCGTGTTTATTATCCCAATCAGTCTCCCCCCGGTGTGTGCTTTCAAAGGCAGAATATATTTGTGTCGTTGATAATTCTCGGACACCCGGGGAATAAAATGGGCGTGTACATGGAGCCTTTGATTGATGAATTGGTACGTGCCTGGGAGGAAGGGGTATAGACGTATGACCGAGCTACGAAGGCAAACTTTAGAATGCATGTTTGGTACCAGTACTCCATGCATGACTTACCGGCGTATGGGCTATTCTGCGCCTGGTGTGTTCACGGTAAGTTCCCATGCCTAGTTTGCAAGGAAGCTCTTAGGTTCATTTGGTTGAAAAAGGGTGGCAAATATTCGTCCTTCGATAAACATCGATAATTTCTCCCTCCTGACCATCCATTCCGCCTAGACATCAAGAACTTTACGAAAGGTGTCGTAGTGACAGACCGCCCACCTGCAACGATGACTGGTGCTAAAATTCGTCAACAGATAGATGGGCTCGTGGCCAATACAAAAGGTGGTTTTGTAGGATATGGTGAGAAGCATATGTGGACACATAAGTCTGGCTTGACTCAGCTCCCCTATTATGACGACCTGCTCCTTCCACACAACATTGACGTGATGCACACTAAAAAGAATGTCGCCGAGGCACTGTGGGCAACAATTATGGACATTCCTGATAAGTCAGAGGATAACGTAAAGCAAGAGTGGATCTGGCAGCATTATGTGATAGACCAAACCTAGAGATGAAGCCGCCAAGTGGTGGAAAGACATGGAGAAGGCCTAAGGTCGATTTCGTCCTAAGCAGGGCCCAGAGAAAGGAAGTACTTCAGTGGATCAAGATGTTGATGTTCCCTGATGGGTATGCAGCTAACCTGAGTAAGGGGGTGAACTTATCTACTATGTGAGTCTTAGGGATGAAGAGTCATGACTTCCACATATGGATTGAACGAATTCTTCCTGTGATGGTTCAAGGCTATGTCCCTGAGCATGTCTGGCTAGCGCTTTCAGAGTTGAGCTATTTCTTCCGTCAGCTTTGTGCAAAAGAGTTATCTTGGACCATGGTTGCAGACTTGGAAAGATTGGCACCCGTGTTACTGTGTAAGCTTGAGAAGATATTTCCACCCGGTTTCTTCAACCCAATGCAGCATTTGATTATCATCTCTCCTATGAGGCATGAATGGGGGGCCCATGCAGGGACATTGGTGCTATCCAATCGATAGATGTCTAAAGACTATTCAAAAGAAATGTAGAAATAAATGCAAAATCGAGGCTTCCATTGCAGAGGCATACATTCTAGAGGAGGTGTCAAACTTCACAACAACTTATTATGGTGACAAACTGTCGAGCGTGCATAATCCACCCCCTCGTTACAATGATGGCGGCAATGAATCGAACCTTAGCATATTTCGAGGACAACTCGGAAGCGTAAGTGGCTCGACAATCAAGACCCTGACACATGAAGAGTGGCGGCATATCATGCTATATGTATTGACCAACCTTGAAGAGGTGATGCCATACATGGAACAATTTCTTCATGAATTCTGGCGTGGATCAAGGGACCCCACTCCACAGGAATATGACACTCTTCTTAGAAAGGGTGCGAGAAATGGATTGCCCGATTTCATTTCCTGGTTCAAACGTAAGGTACGTGCTTAGTTTGTCAAAGAGATCTGTCTATGAACTCAATTTAGCGTCTTTTAACTTGCGAATACTTGCAGGGCCAAAGAGATCTGTCTATGAGTGTCGAGTTGAGACAAGTAGCCAACAGCTTTGCTTATAGGGTCAAGAAATATTCTGGGTATGACATCAATGGATATTGTTTTCGCACAACAAACTACGACCAAAGTCGGCCTAATCGAAAAACAACGTGTTCTGGAGTCTTTACGCCCGGCCTTGATGATGTCGATTATTTTGGATGAATCGAAGAAATATATGAGCTCAATTTTTATGGTTCCAAACCTCTTACTCCAGTGATATTCAAATGTCAGGTTTGACCCTCAATTTACGAGACGGACACATTCTAATCTTGGGATAGTCAAAATTCGATAAGATTCCACCTTACCAGGAGACGATGTCTATATCGTGGCCCAATAGGCCACACAAGTGTATTATCTCCCATATGCGTGCCAAACGAAAGAACATCTTAAGGGTTGGGATGTTGTGTATAAGGTATCGCCGCACGGGAGGTTACCTGTTCCTAACGATGAAGATTATAACTTAGACCCAGACACATATGATGGAGAGTTCTTCCAAGAAGATGGGCTAGAAGGGCGATTTGAGATAGACTTAACCGAAGCTATCAGAATGGACGTAGATATTGAAATGGTTGTTGATGAGGAGGATGATGAGGTGCAAATGATAATGACTTAATAATCCTTGAAGGCAATGACATTAATGACGAACTTGTGCCTTTCGATGGTGTTAACTATGAAATGGTTGATAGTGATGATGAGAGTTATGATCCGGCTAATCCCGACACATATGAAGATTATTTTTAATCGATGTAATACTATATGACTTTTTATTTCGCACATGTTTTTAAATACATCTTTTTATATGTGCTTATTTGTTTACTCTTAATTCCAGGTTTTTGGACAAATATGGTGGGCGGTTGGCTGAGGAGGAGGAGGAGGGGGAGGAGGAGCAGGACGATGGACGAGGCAGAGCAGGACGAGACACAGTAGGTGGCGCAGCAGGACGACCTTGTCTAGCAGCAGGCGACGCAGCAGGACGACGACGAAGCTCAGCAGACCGCCTCAGGTTCTGGCGCCTCAGGTTCGAGGAGCATCTACCTGCGAGGTCCCACGAGTCTCCCTCAGCGTCCCATACTTCGGGACAGGCGGCCACTGATTCGGTCGGATGGGGAGAGGCATGTAACTTTATGTTCTTCATTCTTGTTCATATTATGTGTTCAAAATCATAATATAAACTAATACTTTTTATTTATCACTTGGACAGGTCTTGGACGGTTGTGGATTATGCTGGGGGTCATCGTCGCCTCCCCAATGGCATCCTCGGCCTGATGTGCAGGGAACACTTCCCTGGACTGGTTGAGTACGCCAGAGTGACGGGCCCAGCCTACACCTTTGACCACTACGTCATCGCCCCCGATGCAGTAGACCGGGATGGCCAGGAATTCAATAACAAGGCGGAGCGGGTGAAGCAAGAGCTATGGGTAAGTCTTAGTATAATGTAAAATATGTTGCATTCGTTGCAAATTCTTAAAATAATGTATGGATACATCGTTTTTGTATGCAGGATTTCTTTAGATGTGAGGCTGGATATGAGGCTAGGGCGGACGTGGTGGCCACCACGAGCTGTAAGAAGCTCGTCGTGGACATGCATTATGAGGCCCGAATCCAGGCCATCGTCAGCTACCATGGCTCCGTCCTTAGGGAGAAGGTGACCAAGCAGCAAGCCCGAACCATGTTATTGACCAGGGACCAGTACCTGCAAGTAAAGTCATGCATGTTTGGTACCAGTACTCTATGCATGAATTTAATTTTATCTTCTCATATGCACTTTACGTGTTTACTTTATAGATGATTCCACACTGGTGCGCCGCACATCCTTTGTGCTGGGAGCAGATGGTGGATAGGTGGTGCTCGCCTAAGTGGGACGAGGCGCACAACGCTAGCAGGGACAATGTCTGATGATGCAAGGTTCCTCCCACCACAAAGGCAGTTGCGGCCTAGGCTAATATGCAGAAGCATGGGTAAGCCTTCTTTTTTATTCAGGTATATATCATTGGATTAGATATTATTTCTAACTATATCGTTGGTTTTCTTGCAGTCGGCGTCATATGGTGACTGGCCTTGCTCCATCTTCTCAGCCTATGCTATGGCCCATAAGGGCAAGGCGACGTCCGACATCACCTAAAACCCGGATGATGGGCCCGAGGCCTACACCAACCCCGCCGTCTACAGCCGCCTTCATGACTACACCGCCATGGCACAGGAGGTCCATGGCCCAGAATATGATCCGAGCACCGAGCAGATCGATCCCGATGTGCTCATGAGGGTCGGAGGAGGCAAGAGACATGGGCGGTACTGAATTGCCGATGGGGAAATCGACTCGTTCTCCACTCCCACTCTGTCTCAGGTGCGGGCAAGGAGCACGGGCTTGAGTCCAGCCATACGACCTCGACACGACAGCTCACAGCTTCGCATACATAAACTCGAGGTTAGTGCTTCTGTAACTCGTTATTCCTAGAGTTATATACCTTCTCTTTGAGTTACTATAACGTTGCCTTGTAATATTACAGACCCAGCTAGAAGAAGAGAGGAGGGAACGCCTGGCAGATCAGTAGAGGATGGCGGAGATGTTTCAATACATGCAGAGCCTTGGCGCCGCACAGGGTTTCGCTCCGCCACCTCCATTGTTCCCTACAATGGACCCTGCTCTATTCCATACTCCTGTGAGTATCAAAATTGTAGTTAGATGTTGGTAATGCATCTGGTATAACACATGCAATCTCTTCTCTGTGCAGGGCCAATCTGGGGCGGCATCCAACAACCATCATGAACCGTCCAGCCCAACGCAGCACCAGTCCAACCGCCCACCTCAATGAGAGTTATGTTTTTAGTGTTCAGACTACAAAACTTATGTTGAATACTTATGTCAGAGCTTTAGACTTATGTGTTCATACTTCTGAACTTGTGTTGATACTGTTTGTGTTGAGAACTTCTGAACTTATGTTTGTATATTAATGTTTGTGTTGGATATTTATATCTATGATGATCTGTGATGTATATATGTGATATCTGTGAAATATCTTTTGTTTGTTTGGATGGAATAGGAAAAACAAATCAAAAAGGTGTGTACTGGTCACTTTGCTGAGTGTGACACTCGGCAAAGAGATACTTTGCCGAGTGTCAGGACCATAGCACTCGGCAAAGAACCAAGACCTGGGCACCGGTATAGGTTCTTTGCCGAGTGCGGTGGCTCTGGCACTCGGCAAAGAGGTACGCTTTGCCGAGTGTCCTATACACCACTCGGCAAAGAATCTGACATGGGGACCCGCTGACGGATTCTTTGCCGAGTGCTGGCCGACAGACACTCGGCAAAGGTAACTTCTTTATCAAGTGTATTAGGAGACACTCGACAAAGACACCGTCTCTGTCACCCTGTCGCTGTGACGATGGCTTTTCTTTGCCGAGTACTACCTGGCACTCGGCAAAGTCTGTGCCGAGTGCCCGAGAAAATATACTCGGCAAAGAAGGCTTTGCCGATGTACTGTGGGCCAAGCCCTCTTTGCCGAGTGCGACACTCGGCAAAGCCTGTGCCGAGTGTTTTTCAGGCTTTGCCGAGTGCTTCAGGCACTCGGCAAAGCTATCGATTCCAGTAGTGGCACACACCCTTCGAAGCCTAGAATGCGCATAATTAATTTACTTGTAAGAGCGAGGTTTGAAACACAGACAGTTGGCACGCTAGGTAGGGTGCTTGCGCATTCCATGACGAAATTCCCAAAGCAACGTTGGCATGGCACGAGCTCCCGGAGCGACCAATCACTTCGGGAACCCCGACGACGCCCTTGGCAATGAAGAAACCGCGAGCAGGGCCCCGAAAGCCCTAACTCCCCTAACGGGTGAGTCGCTTGATATCATTGGAAGCCTCGACCACCTCCATCTTGATCCCTTGGGAGGTGGGAACGTGTGGTCATGCACGTCGCAACCCATTTTCCACAGGACCGTGGAACCATCGGGCCCCGTTTAGGGACCGTTGTTCGATTTACCCTTGACAATATCAAGAGGTGGACTTGATTCCCCGTCGACTGGGACCACCCGCGTTTCATCCCGGGAGTGCCTCATCTCATCGATCGAGGACCCCTCCTTGCTCTCGTGGAGCCTTGGGAGGATCCTCGTCGATACCATGGTGTGCGCCGCGGTGTTAGCCCCATCTCAACTGGACCCGTCATGCAGAGAATCACCACCAACACGGAGCCCTGCTTGGGGCAGTCGTGGTCCTCCCGCCGGGGAGCGGGTATTGCCTTGATGGCGAACAGGGAAGCTGCGATGAGACGTTTTGCAGACACGCATTGAAGCAACTCGCACCCCGCATCGTCTGATCTATGATAAGGTCGGACCACCACGATTCCCTTGGGCACGCCGAAACGTCGTGGCTGCCGCAGCACTCCCGAGCGGACTCCTCAGGGAGAAAATTCTGAGCGAACGGGGGACTTGTTGCGCGGTAGCAAGCCAAAGTTCTCGTACCAAGACATCGGGAGCCGAGGGCTATCCAGACTGCCATGTCTACACCAACAACTAACAACGCCCTAGCGATGCGACTGCTCAAGCCTGAGGCAAACCTGGAATGAACCCCATCTCGTAGAGCAAGCCTGGACAAAGGAGCGGCGAGGAAGTATAGATGGAGCGGGATGACGACCGTCGGTACCTTTTTCTGCCAATGGAGACAGTAATTCTTAGCGAAGACCTTGATCGAGGGCTCCCCGCCATACGAAGTCACTGCCCACACAAACTTTGCCAGTGCCGCCATGGCGTTCGGCTTAGCTGATGAATCTAAACTTGAAACCGTCGAAGCACTTCGACGATAAACCGATGCACGGGCAAGCAAAGTCCGGCAATGAAAAACGCTTCAAAAACAACTAACTCCCCCAAGGGCTTCGGAACCTCTTCGGCTCCTGGAGCGCGTCCCACACCGTTCCCAAAATATCCCAAATGCTGCATCTCTTGCACGCGGCCCAAGTAAATTCTCGATGTCCCAAACCCAAAAGTATGCCCCAGTAACAACCCCACTGCTGCCATCGGATCACTAATTGTCTTCGGCAGACGGTGACGAAGAAGAAGATGTATTGTATGTGGTGGCGGACGGTTTGCTTCACACGGGCCTGTTCACCAGCGGCGAGAAAACAAAAAGCGTGCAACAGTTGCTTAGCGGAGAAGCCAAGGTTTCTATAAGCCAGCGTGTAAAAGTCTTTCTGCCGCGACCGTGAATGGCTTTTATAGACTCGAAAAGGCGCCTCGGAAAACCAATAGTCCCACAATAAAACTTCACCTTTCAATAGTCACATTTCAAAACTGCCCACCCCCGGGGGACCACTTCAACCTAACGAAGGCAGTGTTTTGGCCATCTCCCATAAAAGACTTCGGACCAACTCACCAAGTTGAACCGATCCCTCGGGGGCTAGTGTTGGAGTGAAGGCCGTCCCCCCACCCCTCGATCAGTTTCCCTTAACATAAATTGAACATGTTCTATCTCAGACACAGGAGGCAAAGGGTACTTCGACCATTACCAAAGCTGAGGTCTCGGTCTAAGAGTCGTCGAAGGCTTTGAAGCAAAGGGATCTACCGTTTAAAGTGGGGGCTCCTCATGACTTCGCTTGATGATGACGCCAGCTTGGGCGGTTCCGAGCCGCAGCCTTGGCAAGGACCAAAGACCCGACGCCGCAGAGCGAAGAGTGTCGCGTCCCAGCAAGGACCGCGACGTCTGATGGTGGGGCCCATCCAGCGTCTTGCTAACCATTCGGCCCCATTTGTAAGCCCCTTCCTGGGTAGGGTTTATCGTGTATTTAATCAAGTTGTACTTAACATCACCGTAATGGCATGTAATGATCCCATAGGGAGAATATTCTGGGGCAGTAGTAGGTAACTGGGGGCATTATTATACTTAGAAGGGCACGCTCATCTATCTGGTTATCTATAAATACTTACACACTGTACATTGATGGGCACGCTTAACAAGACGCTATAGTTTTCTGCCTACTTTTTTGTTGAGCACCTGAATACTTCCATATATACTCCCATATTCTAGTGTCTCACGGCCTGCTTGACCACGTGTCAATCGGTTCCAACACTAGTTTATAATGGTTGAAGTAAGTGGCTTGCCACCTGTGGTTTATGGCTTCTGGTGCAGGGCAACGACTGTTATGCAAGCAGTCCTTCTGTACAAGCGTGCAAGCAAATCATCTGATCCATTAGATCGTGATCCAACCGTAGGTCACATTTAACACTTAAACCCTTCCACCACCAGCTTAATAATCTTTATAAAAAACTTCATAACAAACCATGGTTGTATTTGTGGTTGGATCATAATCTAATGGATCAGATAATTTGCTTGCACGCTTGCATAGAAGGACTGCTTAGCAGTCGTTGCCCTAGTGCAGCACCTCTGTTTGGTTGTATTTATTAAGAACTACGTTACCATAGATCACCAGATTCGCTCCCTTCTCTCCCATCAGCAGTAGAGGCGCAAGAAGATGTAGAGAACCCGTCTCCCTTCCCATAAGTACGACAGAGGAAACACACGAGACACTGGATATAGGGTTGGGCCTCTGGCCTCTTTCTGATCTCTTTCTTATGAAGTGGTGTACATGTTCCTTATATAGAGATGTGAGACCCCTCAGGGGCAAAGCAGGTATTTGTCCACATAACCCTAACTAGGGTTACTTAACACTCCCCCTTAGGCGAATACCGCGACCAACACATGCCTCGTTAAAACTCCGAAAAACCCAGTGGGAAAAATATGGAGAAAGAGAGCATGGTGATACAAATTGCATTTGCACTTTGTTGCCTCGTTAAAAACCTCATGTGAGAAACTTCAAGAAAACTCACAAAGGGAAAAAGAGTACAACAGCTGTCATCGGGACAGATTTCGATCCTCTGAGATCTAGATTCTATCGAATCTTCTACAAGGGCTAACTTTAGAAATGTGCTCCCCTGATCCTTGCAAAACCGTATCAATAAGGCAAAACATCTTCTTCTAGAAGTATATGCACATAAAGATTTAGCAAACGGATTGCATATCCTTGCAAGGACTATTTCAGGAACTTTACCTCTACTCACTTCTAGGATATACGAGGTAAATGCACATATCAATATAAATAAGTCACTTTGACTGATGGTGTTCGATCAACTAGATCTATATATTTGATAGAAAATTCTATAAAGGTTCACATATTGATCATCAAGCTCACGCCTTCAGGGCATAGAATATTACATTTATTATCTCACGATTGTGATCAATATAAGCATTCGCTCCCCCTGACGATGACATCTGTCAAAGTCGTTATCCCTCATAACTCAAGCATATTCTTCAAGATATATGTCTCATTGTTCATCTGGAATAACGAGAATGGATGAGGTTGGGGTGCTATCATTTTCTATCTTACATCACAATTTATACATAGTTGTGCAAAGCAAATAACATGTCCTTCAATAGGACTTAGGGGATAATATAGTTGCAATAATACATATTCTAAATATGACACATCGCTCCAGGCGTTCATCCATTGCAACATCTATGATGGTGTAACAAAAGTCCATCAAAGATCGTAATCCATCAGGGATTTTTCATCGATCAGATACATCGTTATAGTCTGTCATTATGGCACAATGGAGATATTTTGCCAGTAACACCTAAACCTTATAGGTTTCTGCCATCAGGGCTTTAGAGGATACCGTAATTCCACATCTAGTAGAAATTACCGTGAGTAAAACTCGTGGAATACACATGTGCTTATTTGGTGAACTTCAAGTCCTTTGGTACCTCATCTTATTCCTTTTCGGGTCTGTATGGGTCTTTATCCCTTTATAGGGATTATCAAACTTTGGTGTTTAACACAGACTTTATTTCTTCTGGAAAGGTTCCATCAAGGAACTATAATCTCATCTAGGAGATATTCTCACTATATATGAGAGTGCTCATTCGTCAGTGATGTATTATTCAGTACGAGATTTATATGTTGTATATTTACAATTCAAAGATATGAGTCCTCCTAGGATCTCATGACAGATCTTCAGAATCCTATCAACTGCATATTATAATTCATGCCATTTGCCAGATATATTACATATAGCGGAACAGTGTTTATTCAACACATATGTGGGATGGGTCTCTCACAAGACCACTTGAACCATCGCATTCACCACACATTATTTCAATAGTGCCCATAATGTCTGAACTTCAAGCTCGTGATTTTCACTTTGCGATTATTGGTTCAGCCTCGATTGCATTTATCATTGACCCGATAAGAGAGCTTCAAACACTCATGCCTAGGACTTTGTTTTGGATCCCTTTGCAATCTAGAGAGGCAAGATAGGTGTCGATATATTTGTCTCCCACATTTAATAATGATCTCTGTCATTTCCCAAAACGAAAGATTCATTGTTCCGTATTCCCAGCACAATGATATTGCGCGCATTGCTAGGAATTTTATCATCAAGATGAACCTCTTCGTGAGGCAAATCACCATCAGGGTGAATTAATCGGAGGAAAGTTATCACAGACCACGTGAATCTGCAATCAGAACATATGCTTTGACTAAGGCTGATGGATCATATTCGCAGGCGTCCCCGAGAATAGATCAAATACCAATAAGTCAAATGTGGATATGATATTAATCCCGGGTATATCCACATCTACATCAGGTAGAAGCATTTAGACCAATATGGTTACTCCTCAACGATTTCTGGCAAACTCCATATACACAGGAGTACACACTGAACGACATGTTCAGTTTGACTTTTGTGCGTTTAATAGAATATTGAGGCATTACATTATATGTGCATTCCTCCCCCTAATGTCGAGATGTTCTAAAAGCATACAGATAAAATCCCCAACCACAATCATCCAGTTGTGGCCAATGTATGCTATTGTGGTGATTTATTTGGGAAATCTTACGCACATTACAGATCGGGGTTTTATGTAGTGAGCTATGGACTTAGATTAATGTAGTGGCATGAATACTACATATTTTTTTCTTCAACATGAAGGGTTAGTCTCAACATCCAGTGAGACACGCAACAACAAGTTGCTTTATGGTTACAATTCTACAAACTTATTGTTATTATTACCAAATGCACAGTCAATCATTAAGATTTAGACTAACAAGCACAACACTATTTTATCCATAAGGGTCCTTCAGGGGCTCATGAATACCATTCGTCGTTTGGAGCCATTAGTTGACTTCAGATCAACAAGTAAAATGGCCATCAGGGTCTAACGCTCACAAGGACATTCACTGGTTGTATTGTGCTTTGAGGCACATAGGAAAAATGTGTGTGTTTATATTGGTAGTAAAGTGCACGGCATCAGGCCAATGCTGCCAAGCAGAGATTTTTATGTGCAGAAATGTATAGTCCAGCTCGTTTTATCATTGCCCATGGTTTACCCAATTACTCATACCGTTCTGAAATTGGGAATCGATTTATGCAACATTTTTAGGTATAATAATTTTGAGAGAGAACTTATAACAATAATTAATTATTTGTGGTGTTGCCAGCAGGGCAAACATTTCTCCTCATATTATATACCAAATTGTTCTATAAAGCATTATTTCGATCTCTTCATTGTTCAGCAAAAAGAGAAGCTTTGGAATAGAACAGACAAGGCCAAGAATTCATTTTATCTGGGAAAAATCACCATATAACTAGCTTTTGATGAAGCAAATGATGATAACTGCTTGGCAAGAACGAAACAATATTGGTATCCGCCTAGGATCCATCTTCAACAACAGATAGTACTGCTCTCATACGAAGAAATCATCAGGGGTAGAGAGGATACAACAGGTCTCTACAAGATCTTCGTATTTCTATCACAAATTATCATCACTAGTAGTCTAGTGGTCAAGACATATGGCTCTTCTGGCTCCGAGGACCAAGAATATGTTAATGTCTAATTTAGCTACAAGCTTTGTGGTGATGTGGGATTTCATAGTTATTTGTCTACTCTTCTCACTTCTGGTAGATCGGAGGTAGATAATGGTAAGCATGCCAAAGGGTGGAATTCAGTGTAGTTCGGCTACATAAACCCCAGGTATGTGTCCATTTAGGACCGACCTTTACCATTTAGTTTACATTGTATACCAAACTTGTCAAAGGACTATCCCGAGTCAATTCAGTGACTATTAGTATTTACAATTCCGAGAGATGTATGCGACACAAGCATAGAGGTCTTAGATAGAATGAGTAAAGTGGTTCGACTGGAACACACTATGGTTTTCACACCAACATAGTGAAAAATTTCTCAGAATAACCTCTCGGTATACTCGCAACTTCGTGTTGCTGGCGATTACATGTCCTTTTATCTCATAGTTTGCTTCATGTAATTTAGCGACCAAGAGAGCAATGTGCTAACATTTGGTTGAGCAATGTATGGCTGAGATTTATAGTCTTAAATCATTTGGTAAGGCCTTTTGCTTACTAATAGAATCCCAATTTGTGATGTTTTCTATGCCAAAAAGGCTTTCATGCATTAATATTGAATTTCTTCAGGCTATTTCGGGTAAAACTTTATGCACGAGAAGAGAGCAGAGATTTAACCTATCTGTGTTTCATTGTATTTCGATTTAATTTCCCAGATTTCCAAGCACTATAGAGATTGATATAGTCGTTATGGCCACTTGGCGATATATAGAAATATATGATGCCATACAACACAGTCAAATAAAATATAGAGACAAAAAAAAATTGTTTACGAAGGTGCGTATAATGTGACTTCAAGGGCTTGAACGACCCACCACAATCCACGTGAGTACAAGCTCTAGTGTATCTGGCGTCAACGCGTGTGTGGCCATCAGGGCAACGACAACACATCAAACCTTCGTAATCAGCGCAACAGACGCAGTTATGGCTTGGTAGTTGGGGTACACGATAAGTACGCGCAACAGGCACAACAGACGCAACAAGCGCAATTGTGACTCAATAGTTGTGACACACATGCAGTGCCTTCAGGGCCAACGAAAAATGTGTGACTCGGCGATGGCGGTCCGACTCAACGGGAGCGATCCGATTAAGCGAGAGCGCGACATAGCAATCACATGACGCATCCAAGTTCGAACAGCACAAATATTGCGTCGTGTTGCCATGACGTAGTCAATATTTAGCTAATGTCATAACTCAGCCGATAATAACATAGCTTGATCAGTGTGTCCGAATACCCACTATAATATTTAATCGTTCGATGTGAGTTCAAAAGCTCAACATAATATAAATATTTAGAGAGATTTAAGTACGTGAATTATATCCGTATATATATTTTAATATTTTTTCTACTAATTATTTATGCAAAATAACATTAGAAAAATAAACATTAAAATTAATGTATAAACATGACAGAGGCCGAGATTTTGTTATTCTCTTTTTTTAGGCCCCTCCTAAACGCAATTGCATGCGGAGTGGAAGCCTGCCAGCCTAGGTAGCGCACGCTAGGTGCATGATAGCATGCAAGATTTTTTTATATATAAAAAATCCTAACTACCTCAGCTTTCTCAGGCCCGTAGGCACGCACGTGCCCGCCGCGTGGATGGATCACGATTTTGACTCGCACTCTAGAACCATAGGTACTCCCTCCAGTGCAGTAAAGGTAGTCGTTTAGGACATGATTGTGCATACCAAGGAGTGATTAATTATCATAGAGTTTTCCTTGTTTGCCCCTATTAAATAGGGATATGGGTGCATTAACGTCACTAAAACAATCAGGTTTGATTGGTTGCTGCAGCAGCTCCAAGGCATTCTAGACTGGAGGTCTCAAGTTCGATTTCTCTTAAATGCATCTTTTTTTGTGCAATTACTAGGGGCAACAACGTCCAAATCCAAGACCCACGCGCGCTATGACTTCTTTTTGTGCACGCTCGGTCACGCGTAGGATGACTTCTTTTACTGCACCGGATGGAGTACGCAGGATTCCCGTGACTGCTTGGGAGCTGGGTCTACATAGCCACTGGCGCAGGAAAACGACCGCTTCTCCCGGCACCTGCGCACGACGTACTTGCAGCCACCATCGTTCACCGCGAAGGGGGCCAGGCGTGGCTCCGGTGCGTGCATGGCCAGGCGTGGCTCCGGTAGGAGTACGAGCGTAGCTTTTCCTGAACCGTAGATGTGGTTGTCCCATCTGTCACCGTGTGAGGAAACGCCACATCGAAGACATTTGCCTCTTCGGGAGGAAACTACCCCAAAGCCCCAATACGGTGGTAGTGACCGAGGTGCAGGGCCTCGGGCGTGCTGCGGTGGAGGCATCGCGATCCAGGGAGTCCTTGAACCAGCATGATGCACAGCCGAGACTCCACGCCATGTCACAGGAACCCGCTCATCTATGCCCCTCTTCCGATAAACAGATCAAGAACAGTTGATGCAATTTCGTACCTCTCAGATTGCGTAGAGGGAAAATCGAAGACTGCCGCGTAGGACAGTTCGGCTAGGCCGAGGGACCTGCCGGTTTGATGAAGAGTCGGTGCTGATCGAATCCCGCAGTAACGTCGAGGTAGAGCGTGCTGATAACGTATTAAGAACTACGTTACCACAGATCACCAGATCCGCTCCCTTCTCTCCCATCAGCAGTAGAGGCGCAAGAAGATGTAGAGAACCCGTTTCCCTTCTCATAAGTACGACAGAGGAAACACACGAGACACTGGATATAGGGTTGGGCCTCTGGCCTCTTTCTGATCTCTGTCTTATGAAGTGGTGTACATGTTCCTTATATAGAAATGTGAGACCCCTCAGGGGCAAAGCAGGTATTTGCCCACATAACCCTAACTAGGGTTACTTAACAGTATTGTATCCACCATCCGAGGAGGAGACGAAATTTGGACTATGCCTATATGGGTCAGTGTTGGGCCGGGCGGAACCATGCAACTCGAATACACAGAACGCATGATCTGGAAATTACTCTTATTTTTTCTTTAAAAAAATAAGGTTGCAGCGAGCATGAGGCACTTTAGGCAGCCCACCATGGCCCAATATTTAGGCAGCCAACCATGGCCCATGGCCATTGAAGAAGCAAGCAGGTGCCAGGAGCTGCGTTCTGCGTAGCACAAGGGCCCTTGCCAATGTCGGCTAGTACAGATGCTTTTGTATCCACCGATGGTGGTCAGCTGTTTCCAACGGCCTAGCTATTGCAACTAGGGTCTTGGCTCCTTCTTGTCTGAGAATATGAACTAACGCATTCCACTATCTGTATCTGGCATCCCAGGTGGGTTATTCTATTAATCATCTTATTCACTTGGTTTTAATCTATAGCGGTTTCTACTGCTTGTACAATATTTTGTTTATCTTTATACATTATAGCTGTAGCAGTCCAAACAGTCGATTTTAATCCAAAGCGAACATGAGTTTTTCTTCTTTTATTTAATGCGATGATGTGTAGTTCTCCTATCAAAAACAAAAAGAAAAATAGGGAGAACTGTTCCATCCATTCTAAATTATAAGTCAATATAATTTCTTTATAATCAAATCATCTCACGCGTGATCAAATTTATATAATAAAATAATAACGTATATAATATCAAATACCCATGGATGTGGCGCGCAGCTTTGTATATGGTATCATATATGTTATTAATTTATTGTATAGTGTACTATATAATAAAACCATCTCAAGTTTGACGAAAATTATACAGAGTTACAATGGCTTACGTTAAAATTTTTGACCAGATTTATAATATATCTAATTGATATCATAAGTCTTGGTAATTATCTTCTCTTTTTTTTTTGCAAACTGATGGTCTAAATGATTTATAATTTAGAATGAAGGGAGTATCTACAGCCTATGAGTTAAGACGGTCTAAATGATTTATAATTTAGAAGGGAGTATCTAAAGCCTATGAGATTGAGATATGAGTCATTACCGTTAGTAGGGGTAGAGGTGTGGTGGGGTGTTTTGTGTGTGTTTTTTGAATTTGTAACTCTTTTTTCTCCTTATAAATACAATGATCTCTCTCTCTCTCTCTCTCTCTCTCTCTCTCTCTCTCTCTCTCTCTCTCTCTCTCTCTCTCTCTCTCTCTCTCTCTCTCTCTCTCTCATGCGTATTCCATAAAAGAAAGGTCAGTAAAAGTACCGTGTGGACACCCCCACACCCACCCCCGTATCAGAAAGCTGCAAGGGAGTTGTCTTTATAGCTCTGTCAGGATTGGTTGATAAAATGCTAATAGTTTGACCTCGTTCAATGATTGTTAAATGTCGGTGATAGTTTCACCTTGTTTATTCAATGATCAGGATGCATATTTCGCGCAGTGGAGATGAGGAGCACGAGCCAAGCGCTGGATTCCATTCCATGGAAGGGCTTGTTCGGTTATTTCTACACCAGATGGATTGGATGGGATTGGAAAATTTTAGTACACAATATGACTTGCTATGGATTTAAACCCACCCAATCCCCTCCAATCCACATGGATTGAGATGAAACCGAACAAGCCCGAAGCTGGTGGGAGAGT
The DNA here is from genome assembly GCA_029449295.1 of Zea luxurians. Lineage (NCBI taxonomy): Eukaryota > Viridiplantae > Streptophyta > Magnoliopsida > Poales > Poaceae > Zea > Zea luxurians. The sequence goes on from JAOPSE010000023.1 coordinate 47,450,404, forward strand.
CCAACGATGGTGTGTAGCATGAGCTTATATATGTAGTATCTCCGGAGGACCTTTAGCATCAGAACGAGCCACAAACAGGCTGTTTCCAAGAGTTATGACGATCAATTTTCTTCTAGCGTTCCTCTTATTTGCAGTTGATTACTGCGTCGCTGTGATCCGGCTCTGCCATGTGATTCAGGTGACGAACAAAACAATACGAGAAACCATCCATTATCGCAGCAGCAGCATCATGTTCCCCCACAGTGGCCAGATTCGAACGAACGGATCCATTTCAGGCACCTGCACAACATGACCAAAAACAAAACAAAACAAAAAAAAACTCGGTCCCGTCGTACTAGTTGATAACTGGGACTGGCCAAAAGCCTGCAAGCTGACACGCCGACATGTGGGTTCATACTGTCTTTATAGACCGAACGATGCCGGATCGGTAGCGAGCCTGCTGGCGCACCGACATGCATGTGAGCCGACATGGTCTCGCTTTCTTCCCTGTGATATATATATACACCACTGTGGTAACAGTGCTGTTAGGCAGCAAACTAATAAGACGGTCGAGCGTACGTCAGTGCAGACGCTTACTTTGTGGTACGTAGCCAGCATCATATTTGTCTTGACTACTGAAAAGGCCATGCATGCTGCCGCAGTCGCCTAAACTTTTTCAGCCAAGGATGGCCAGGGATCAATCATGAAGACAGCGGCAGAAGATGATGGTCCAGTCCTGACTTTTTCTCCCAATTCACAGTCAGACTTAAATGATGGGCAGACGCCGAGAATTTCCAGCAGCACAGTTGAGGAGGAGGAGGAGGAGGAGGAGGAGGAGGAGGAGGAGGAGGAGTATGGGCCCACGGGCGGCTGCCTCAAAACATGAATCTTATTAGCTGCTGGCACAAACGGCAGCAGAAGTTGCAGTGGTGTGGTGTGTGTGTCCTTGTGAGGTGAAGGTCTGGCCCGGCCAGACTGACACCACAAGCAGCCGATAAGGTCCTGTCCTCTTATTGCTAGTAATCTGAAAAACTGGAAGGGAGGAGGACAGATATGTTTGTGGTTAGCTGGTGCAGGTGCTCTGTCTGTCCTTTGCCCGCACCTCTTTTCTGGAGGACAGGTGTATGAACATGTGTTTAGTCTTTTGGGGCAGCAAGATTCATATGCGTCGGTCGCATTGGATTCCCTCCTGGGCTTAATTGTGCACAATGTCTGTACACAAAGTGCTAGCGCTCCCAACTTGCAAGGAACACGAGGACCGGCGGCAGGCGGCAGCAGGATCAATGGGCAGAGGAATCGGCCGGAGACGATCGATGAGCCAAGTTCAACGAAAGAAAGATGCAGGAGGGGAGGAATCTCCTACTCCTGCGTTGGTCATAATGTATTATGTGGCTGATCAGGAGTGCTAGTGCTAGGGCCCGGGCCTGTGTTGAGATGCGTGTCTGCCGAAGCGCGCGGGGAGCCCCGAATTACGTATATACTAATCCGATCGGCAACGTGCGCATGGCAGATCATATCGTCGCATCTCGGCGACGTCGGGCGGAGAGAAGAGAGAGTAGTGGGTTACGTACGTACGAGTACGACTGGATCGCGGTGACGCGATTAAATTTGCATGGGCTCGGTGCTTTTGGGTTGAGTTACCTACAGCTAGAGCTGGTCAAGGAAAACGGCTCGCTTGCGGGCGGACAGACACAGACAGACAGACAGACCGGTGTTGAGTTGAGTGGTGGAGAGAGATGGGCAGCGGCAGAGCCGTATCTTTTGAAACGGTGCTTGTCACAAGTGGGAGTGCAAACCATCCATCCACGTATACTAACTAAACTATCATCACTACCACACTCTAATCCATATACGTACTAACCCTTTTATATATATGTGTGCAAGTACATTCGCGCGTGATGGACTTGACCAGCAAGGCAGCAAAGCTTAGCAGCTTGCTTCCGATGCGCTCGCGCGACCCTCCTGAGCACAACTTGCCGGCTACTATTAGCGATTACTTAATCCGCGATTAGGCACGCTCGCTAGCTAGGCGGGCACATGTGGGTGGTTTGACCGGTGTCCAGCCCGCCAATGGCGTCGCGGGCGTGCTCCCCGAGGAGAGCCACAGGCCACACAGGCAGGCGCGCGCGCGGATGGATCGATCCATTTGTTGGCCAGGTGAATGAATGAATATCTTCTCCGCGTTGGGTTCGGTTGCTTCTTGATCCGGAAAGCTGTACTCCGTACAGACTAGTAGTAGTAGTAGTGCTGACACGGGAGTAGTAGTACTCTAGTAAATAACAACAGGTCCGCCCAACTTGCGTTGTCGGATTCACAACAGTAGTGGTGCCGGTGCCTCATCCCCCCTCCCCTCGTTTCGCGTTTTGTCAATCGTTTGAATTTGGCCATCTGTGGCCAGCTGCCTGCCCAGGGAAGAAGAGAACGACCAGACCAGGCAGACGAGATGACAAATCTGCAGTATTCATTAGTACGTTATGTTAGATAGATTCTATGATTCATGTTTATCTTCCTTGTATGCTTATCCCCTTGTAACTCGGAACAAACCAGTAGAGTCGGCCAAGGAATAGATTAGATTGGTTTATTTGTTAGCCCTTATCTTGGACCGAAGATATCTCATGGTTTGTTACGTTAATGTAAATCTGAAGCGCGCTTTGTCGCTATAAGTAACACGCAGGCAGCCACGGCAAAGGTGAGTTGCTTCACCCCAATCTTCCGCGCCTCTGATTTTCTATATGGTACCAGAGCCAAGAAATAAGATCATGGCCGGCAGTTCCTCCTCCCTCATATCCAGCTTTACTCCCATGATTACTCATCCCATCTCAGAGAAGCTTGCCAAAACAAACTACTCAACCTGGAAGGCTCAAGTTGTTGCCACCATGCGTGGTGCTCGCCTAGAAGGTTTCCTCACCGGCAAGGCTATAATGCCTGATGCCGAACTCCAAAGCAGAGATGGAGACAAAATCATCAATATCTCCAATCCTGCTTATGAAGACTGGGTGGCCTTGGATCAACAAGTCCTAAGCTTCCTGCTTGATTCCATATCAAAGGAAGTATTAATCCAAGTCTCCTCCAAGACAACTGATATCCGATTCCTCTTCCGAACAGAGCACCATCGATGATCTTGTAACAAGGCCATATGCTCTCTACCCCTATTCCTCTTCCGAACAGGTGAACTCTTACTGTCTGGAGCAAGTGAACTTGACAGAGCACCATCGATGATCAAGTAGACACAACTGATATCCGATTCCATTCTACTTGGGATTCCAGGCTCCCAGCTTTCGACCAACCCTTCAGCTCGACTCCAGTCCTGATCAGGTAGATATACCTTTGAAGTACTAAATGGATGTAAAGTACTTGTATGAACTAAAACTTAATTAAAAAGTTTCTTTAGTGCTGCCAGATCTACTGATGCAGAAAATCTCTCCCGTGGCGATACCCGTCCCAATATGTTGCTAAAAAAACACCAACCGCCCAATAATAAAAATTCACGAAGTTAAAATATAGTTTGTTTAATTGGTTAAGCTATCTCTAGCCGTGTTATTCATCTCATCGTCTATCAGTCAGGTACATGAAATTTAATTAATTGTATTGATCCCTACTTATAGATATTTCTCCACCTTTCTCTAAACAATGATTTGTTGGTCCACCCATACCAAAACTACTCTAATTGTAACACTTCCTCAGATAAGAAAGTTGTCAAAGAAGTAGATTGGAAGCCTATACTAATCCCTCTATTTGCAAATACAATTTAGCCTAGAATATAATGCATGTGCACGAATCTTACAAGTGCAAACTAAGTGTACAAAAATACCAATGAGGCAATGAGGCCGCACAAAGAAAATTAAGGGAATAACTTCACAATGAGGGTGCATGTCATCCTCCTTTATTGAAAATCTGAATGACATAAGAAACATATAAAAGCACAAGCAACAACAGATAGTAGGTCGTTTAAAATATTACATTAAGTTTAGTAAAAATATAACAACCTGCATTTAACAACAAGTCATATATGTATGTAACGATAACGCCTCTTTTTGCTTGTGCTTTTATATATGGTATCAGTCGACTCGTTTAGTCAAAACCGTCCAAAATCAAGGTAAATATGGTATCAGTCGACTCGTTGCGATAATAGAAAACCGTCATTTTATACATTCTAAACCCTACCACACGTAATCTGCACAATATTAGAATTCTCTCCGGTCTTCATAACTAAATTCTCATCGCAGCTAGATTCTCAAAAGGATCATGATAAAAAAGCTAAACAAAAAAGGCGACTGTGCAGCTACTCCGTGAATGGTTAATTGAGGCACTCTTAGTCCTAGAGTAAGTATCACACGTTTACTGGACGCACATTCAGCACTAAAATCTGTAGACATGAGAATTGGATCAACTAAAACTATGATGCGTGTGTGGTTCGTTTGCTCTCAGAACATTCGACTAGCAAAAGATCCAGTGATCTATCAAAATATTTAATTGTTTTCTAAGTCGTATGATCAATGACATTTACAAATACATCTGGTCGTGAATAATTTGCAGGTATCATTAGAATTCAGTCTTCAGTTTGATAAATAACGGCTTAGTAGCACCAGAAAAAGAGGGGTCATGATTCCACAGTCTGTGTAGTGTGCTGGTTCAGGGACATGGAACCACCAGACGGTTGTTCTGGACAGTTTGAAGATTAAATATCTCCAGTCATGTATACAATAATCTTATAGTCAGTGAGAAAAATCACCACATGGATTTTACATATCATAGTGATATTTGTCGTTCCGTTTATATATTTCATACAATTTTTTTTACTTCCGTCGCAGCACACGGGCACTCACCATTGTATTCATGCCGCCCGTCGCATCGCACGAGCTTTAAGTCCATTGGAGGTTCGTAATTTATGTTCCGTGGCATCGCACGGGCACCTACCTAGTATATATATATATATAGGGCGATGGTAATGGAAGCCCTGGGCTTCCATTAGTACCAGGAAGCCCCAGCCAGGTATAGCCACGTTCCGTACCAGCGTGCGTCCCATCAGGCACGGGTTCTAACTTGGACAGATTTTAGCGTAAAACATGAACAAAAAGAGCGTAAATGATTACGAATTTTAGCGTAAATCGTAGATCTGTTTTGAAACGTCGAATGCGGCCCGAAAATTACGGCGTAAAAATCTCGCGCGTCCCATCGTGATCGGGTTCTGACTCGGACAAATTTTAGCGTAAAACATGAACCAAAATAGCGTAAATGAGTACGAAATTTAGCGTAAATCGTATATCTGTTTCGTAACCGTAAATGGGTCCCGAAATTACGGCGTAATAATCGCGTGCGTCCGATCGTGCGCGGGTTTTGGCTCAAATAGATTTTAGCGTAAAACGTGAGCTAAAACAGCGTAAATGAGTACATAATTTAGCGTAAATCGTATACCTGTTTCGTAACAGCAAATAAGGCCTGAATTACGGCGTGAAAATCGCGTGCGGCCGATTGAGCGCGGGTTCTGGCTCAAATGGATTTCAGCGTAAATCGTGAACCAAAACAACGTAAATGAGTATAAATTTTAACGTAAATCGTCCATCTATTTCATAATAACGAATGTAGACCGAATGTATCTCTCAGCGCATGAGGTTGTCATAAAACGCATCAATAAATTTCATAAATTGGTGTAAGATACAACAAGTGATCTGAGGTAATTGTAGCGTAAAATGCAAGATAACCATCTACAGGAGAACTGTTTCAGATTTTGCAATAAGATATAAGAGATAATTATTCCTGTACTCAACTATGATAATGTCGTGTTTACATTTTAGCTATTGGTACATACACACAAAACTCTGTTTCACCATAACACCACTGTTAGCAAAAAAAAATGAGTTCAAAAGGCTCTTCCAGCTTTCCTAATGTGGAGAAAACCACCAAGGTCCATATCTGCAAATGTAACATGAACTGTTAATATGATCTTTCCTTGTTAATATGTCTTTTCAAGTTTGTTATGACTAACATAACCTAAAGTCTAAACTGAATGCAAACTTGAGTTAGAAGATCATATTACCTATAGCACAGATGTCATGTGATTCTGACTATTTTAGGACCAACAAACCATTTGGAAGCCAAACAAATCCCTGTTCAATTTGCCTCAAAGCAACATATAAGAAATTACATAATTAGCTTCTGAAAATGTGCACTGCTCTTGGAATACATTCTAAGAGTTTTGAAAAGCCTTTTCTTGAGTGCATTTCTGAATTTGATGGTACAGAAGGTGTTGAATATATACAACAATCTGATATTGTGTTTGGTCAGTGCAGTGCAAGGAACTGAAATACAAATTAACATGACACAGGGAAGATTAACTTAAACAAATATGTTAAACACCCCGAATTTCAGTTACTTCAGAAAAGGAATATTGATGTAGATGTACAAAGCCATATAGTGACATTGGTAAATTTGCTCAGATCTAACGAGTCTCATCCACCATGTGTAATTCAGATTTCTTGGTCCCCTGTTCAGGAGATACAGTCTAAACTCAGAGCAATATGGTAAATTGAAATACCTAAGCACGGATATAATGTCGACGTCGAGGACACCATCGACAAGTTTCTGAAACGACAAACAAGAAGAGCGCTGACCTGGTTGGGCCTTCTCTTCTTAGAGTCCAACGTCCCCTTGGATGAGCAGTCCCCACCAGCAGTAGCTTCCTGAGCTCAGCACCACGTCTTGGTAGAGCTCTGGCTCGCCCTTCTTATTGACGTTGTCCTTCCTCTGGTGATCCAACATCGCCTTCGACAAACTCATGGTTTGACTAGCCTTGGCACAGAAGGCAGCGCTAGCGGCCATCACTCCGCTGCCGCCGAAGCAGGACGTTCGCGCGATGGGCTCAATAAAGTTGGAGTCCATGGGGAATTGACCAAGAAACTGCCGCCCCACGCAGCCAACATGGCGTCGACGTCCGAGAGCGCCTTAGCTTGGGAGGTGGACGCCCACAGGCCGGGGGACACGGGTGCAGGGGCGAGGGTGCTGTGCCGGTGCGCAGCTAGGCGAGCACTGGGAGCAGGAGGCTGGTGGCGGCTAGGGTTTGGATTGGCGTGTGGGAATAAGGGTGGTTGGCGACCTGCTGTGACCCCGTGGGGGTGAATGGTGCTAGCGCTCAGGAAGTCAGGCTCTTTCAACTGGGCCTCCACCTCCAGAGGTTTTCGGGCCTCCGCCACGAACGTGTTATGTTTACTCAGTCAGACGGACCAAAAGACAGGACCGGGGCTTCCTCTAATAATTAAGAGCTCAGGGCTTATAATACATAAACTATATATATATATATATATATATATATATATATATATGTATATATATATATATATGTATATGAGCTGTACCTTCCTTAACGATGAATCCAGTCTGCTGACTACGAATACCGCGACTGCGAGTACGCACCCACTTGCAGATACAGCTAATCAATGAAGACCGGCTAGCTTTCCAGAGTCCTTGTTCTGTCTTATACACCAGCTGGCCATATTACGCCACGCACAGAGGTACATATAGAAGAATGCGACGAGTGCGGGAGGGAGAAAAGGCGTAACGTGCAGCTAGACGGACCTCTCGATCGCATGCAACCGCCCGGGAGAAAAAAAGACCTACTGCTGCTCCTCATATATGCATAACAAAAATGCAGCGTTGACTCGCTATAGAAGCACCGCCATACAAGACCGCCTACTCCACAGTCCACACACCGATTTGGTACTCCACATGCCCTAACACAGTCACAGAGGAGGGTGGCACGCAGCGGGCGACACGCCACAACACGCACACGCAGCCGCTTCATGTGGCCACCCGCCAGCCAGCCACACCGCTTGCCGGAGCAAAGAAAAAACACGGCTGCTGCACTCTGCGCAGCCTTCCGTCGCCAGTCGCCACTTGCCAGAAGCGGTCCACACGCTCCATCTGCGTCCACGTCGGCGGCTCTGGCTGGCTCTGCCGCCGAGGAACCGATGGGTCTCCAAAGTCGCGCTGCCCCCCTCTGGCTGTTCTGTTTTGTACTACCCGGGTGTCGCGTCCTGTTCCTGCCGTGCTGGTGTCTATCCCCAACCAACCTGGCCCCAGCCATGCAGTAGACCGGCCGGGCGGCTGCTGGCCTGCGGTGCTGCCTCCGATCCTTTCGCTGTGTGTGCGCCACCGCCACACCCACACACTGTAAAAAAAGTCTGTAACAGTAGCAGCAGCACTGCCAAGCAACGGGCCGCCGGACCTCGCGACGACTTCACGAATCATCACGACGACACGAGGGTCTCGGTTCGGCCCGATGCATGCATGCATGCTTCGACGCGGTGAGAAACTTCCGGGTACTGAGCGGCGCTGCCTAGGTGCTTGACTTTGTGAACGAGAGAGACACGAATTAAAGCGTGGGGTCCTGGGCCTGGGCTGTTTCGACGGCAGGCGGTAAAGCTAGCTTCTTGTCGAAAGGCAGCATCAATTCAGGTTTTCCATGGCGTGGCATGCAACAAAAGCTGCCCAAGTTTTGGCTAGGCTAGACTTTTGCGTCATTGTCGTCCTTGGGCCCTCCGCCACCCATCCTGACTGGCTGACTCTCTCACTCACGCACACATACTACTAGACTACTGGTACGTACTTGCCTGTTAGGCTGTAATACACTCACTCCGTCCTAAAAAGATCGTTCGTATGTAGAACCAACACCATTACAGATTTACGGACTTTTACAGTAGTACTGAGTAGGGTGGTCTTGTTTGGAAGTAAGAATAGCGGTCTTATTTCTATTCAAATTTAAATAGCAAAAAAAAAATTAGCCCTCCTAATCTCTCCCCGTGTCCTTGCTTCCAAACCTTCTCTTTGGGTGCTGAGTGCTGACGGCTGACCAGTGCTGTACCTGTAGATGAGCAAGAGCGTGACGATACTGGTGCTGTGCAGCTGCCGTACTTGCATTGCATTGCTGGTAAGGGAATGTGAGCTGAGAAAAACCACATGGCGGGGGCGCATGCGCAGTGCAGACACGCTGGTCGTTTCCCTTTCCCCCAATCGGAAAAACTGCAGCGCATGCGCAGGACGTGTCCTGTACTCCTGTGCGGCTGTGCCACGTGGTTGTTGCGGGGAGCAGAGGGAGGACGACGAGCGGAAGAAACCACGCAGCAGCCAGCCAATCACGTCGACTGCACACAGTGCACTGCACCACACACACATTCTGTGCCAGGCTAGCCTAGGACCTAGTCTTCCGTCTCGTTAAGCTTTCACCCAAGGGTAACTCGTGGTCGCAGGCTCGCTAGTAGCAGCTACATTAGCTAGTGCTAGTCCCGGTCCTTGGACCCCTCTGGGTCACACGCTCCAGCCAAAACTTGCAATGCAAGTGGGAAGTGGGCGTCGGTAGCAAGCTTCCTCGCTCTCGCCCTGCTGTGCATGCAGCCGGCGGTCCACCGGTGGCTCTGTTTGTGTTGTGTGCTCTACAGCCTACATACAGTCTGCAGCAACAATATTTTAGGCCGGCATGCCAAGCCAAGCCAAGCCAAGGCGATTAGGCGAGGCCACGCAGGAGATAGGGGTACGGCACCCGCTTCACCTGTGCAACTTGTCCCCACGGTTGCCGCGTGCAGATTATTGCTGTACTATAGTACTCCGATCGCCGAGAGCGAGGCCCCCCCTGGTCTCTCTCAAGAGCCGTGCCCCGCCGCGTCTCTATCCCATCTGTTGGTGACGAGGCGCGGACAGGCCCGGGAGACGGTGCGTGTGTGATCTGCTTGTTCTCATGCGCGTGCCCAATAATCGCTCGTCGGATATGGGCGCAGCGCATATATACTGGATGTATGAGTGTAATCGTAGTACGAACCTGTCCTGCCTGTGCTCATCAATTTTGGACGTAGTAAGTACTAGCTGGCAGCTGGCATCATAGCTAACCAGCATGCAATGATGGGATATATACTTCTAAAAGAGTGGCAAACCGCCTCGTGGCATACGTGGCGGCTTTGTTCCACAAATCCGTTGGCTAGCCTAGGACGACAGGACTGCACTATCTACACCATTGATCGATCTCTATATATCAGTTGCCGACAATCTCTCCTGCTGACGGTCGAACCGGCGAGCTTGAGCCTCCAACGCAAGGTTGTACTGCTGTATGCTTCGGAGGCGGGCGCCGACCAGAGAGATTCCGATGATGCCCACCCTCCCTCGCTCGCTGATCGAGCAGCTGGGACTCGCATCGTCGGCTCGCCAAGCAATGGGATTTTGTTTGGTTTCGACGCCAATGTGTTGCACATGCCCGAACTTCTTGACGCCCCTTGGGCGTGCTGCAAAACCGCGACCAGCAGACGGTGATTAAAATAAATACACCCATAAACAAAACAAAACACAACAGGACAAGGTGGAGGTGGTACTTCCATATCTGCGCGCGTACGTATGCCTACCCATGACGATATAACATGTATATATCAATGTCAGCGCGACTCAGCGTGTACTTACTATGCCTACTAGCAACCACCCACCCACTTGCGCGTGTGCGTCCTTGTCGCTGGCCTTGCATGTGGCGACGGAATTTACAACAAGAGAAAGCGTGCCGAATACAATACGTAAATACATACACATACACCTACGTACGTTATAAGAAATTATACATATACTCGATCGTAGGGCGGGGGAGTAAGAGAAACAACAGTGCATACTCGATCTGTCCTATCTACCTCCTTTTGTCCGGTCACAATGACGACCATATCTCTCCGTCTCCTTCCATGCGAAGGCAGGCGCTGCTCCTCTGAAATAGAACGTTTTTTTATTTATTTTTAGACGCAGTTTCTAGCTCTTATTTAACATTTTTTATATAAATATTACTTATTTTATTACCAGAGATACTCAGCGGCGGACCCAGGGCCAGGCTTTGCTGTTGTCGCTGTGTCCATAGATTTGTATTGCAGAACATGAGATCTAAACTACATGATTTAATTAGCTCTATAAGATTTGTTCATGCTTGCTACGATCGAACGCTGGGTCCGTCACTGAAGAAGTGGAGATACTCTTAATGAGCTACCAATTCTATTATTTATAAAAGATTAAATACGATAAATGATTAAACCCAATATCTAAAAGTCAAATGCTCGAGAGAGAGAGAGAGAGAGAGAGAGAGAGAGAGAGAGAGAGAGAGAGTAGTATCTATCAGCAGAAGATAGTGTCAGCGGGCTCTGCCATCAGCCATCAGATAGGTAGCTTGCCACTGCCAGCTACTCCCAAGAGCCTTTTGCAACCTCAATACATGCATCCAGCTGCCATCTGTGTTCTGTGGACTGTGGGTGTGGGGTGTAGCTGCAGCCTGCACCCTGCACCACAACACATCGCATCATATACATACTCATACCAGTACTGGAGTACCACCTGATCTCATGTAGTACTGGTAGCTACAAAATCTGAAGACTCCTACACACAGCCCCCCGCCACCTGTAGATGTAGATGGATGGTAGGGAGCATCTGCAAACTGCAACCTGGAAATTCGAAATGTCGAAATATCTTTCGATCTGATGCACGAGCAATTGACAGTTATTAACCATGATGTTAATTTAGAATGTTTCTGTTCCTTCTGTGCCAGTTGACCATCATCTAGCCTTCTTGGACTGTTTTTTTTTTTCCATTAGCAGTATACAGTTGATGAGAAGATTTACATCAAAGCAAAGCAAAAAGGATGGTGAAACTGGAAATTAACAAACGAACCAACTAAGTGAGATGCCGAGAGGGAACTAAATTCAGCTCGGTGATGCTACCATCTGAGTTGAGCGATCGAGCAAAAAAAAAGACTAGCTAGCTAGGGAAAGATCGATCGCTCCGTAGCATTAATCTACACTAGTGCCAGCTCCACGAGCTGCTTCTTGAACGCCGCCTGCGGGGGCGAACCCAAGTCCCTGGCTCTCTTGCACCCGGCCACGGCCTCCGCCGGCGCCGCCGCGGCGGCCGGTGCCGTCAGCAGGTCGACGCCGAAGAGACGCACGGCCTTCGCCACCGGCGCCGGAGGCGACGGGCCTGCCGTCGAGGCGGCGGCGACGCTGTTGGGCCGCAGCTTGCAGTCGATGAAGAGCTTGGTGTCGGCGCCGGCAGCGGAGCGGTAGAAGCCGACGACGTCGCCGGCTTGGAGGCCCTTCTCCTTGACGAAGCGGCTCCAGCCCTTGGTGAGCACGTAGCTCTGGCTGCTGTTCCAGTACGAGTAGCGGAACCGCCACACCTTGCCCGCGGCGTCCTCCAGGTTGAGGAGCACGCCCTTGCTCTCGCCGCCGGCGGACGGGAGCTGCAGCGGGAAGTGCTTCTCGGCGTGCTGCTTCGGGATCACCAGCCGGTTCAGCTTGCCCACGTCGCTGGGGGTGACCGTCTTGTCGAAGAGGTGCTCCCGCGCGGCGGCGGCGGCCGTCGCGGTCGCGGGGGAGAGCGACGCGTAGGAAGAAGGGTTGTTGGCCAGCGACGAGGCGGTGGCCGCGGACGCGGCGGCGAAGGCGCGCTTGTTCTGCGCGAGCTCGTCGAAGTAGGTGTGCTTGCGGAGCATGTCCACGACCTCGGCCTTGGAGCGGGACGCCAGGAACCGGAGCTCGGCGGCGGCGTCCGGGTCGGCGTCCGCGAGCGGGCGGAAGTTGGTGACCGCGTCGCGGCCGCGGAACCGCTGCGCCGCGACATCGTAGGCGCGCGCCGCGTCGGCCTCGCCCGCGAAGGTGCCGAGCCACACGCGCTGGTGGCGCTCGTAGATCTGCGCGCCCCACCGCCCGTTGGGCTGCGGCACCACGCCCTTGTACCTTGACGACGGCAGCTTCCCGCCAACGCTCACAGCGGCGGCACCGGAGCCGGAGTCCGCCTCGGCGCCCGGCTCGGCCGCGTCCACGACCGCGCTGGCGCCGCTGCCCATGCGCTCCAGCGGCGTCCCCGAGGCGGCGGCGAAGACGGCCAAAGCCCTTAGCTTGTCCGTGGACGCGCCGCCGCCGCCGCCGCCACCGCTGCTGGTGTCGTCCACGAGGCTGCTGGCGCTGTCCATTTCAGTGTGCACCACTGCTAGTGCTAGCTATAGATAGATGGGCACGGCGTATGCTTCTGTTGCGGGAGGTGTTGTAGGATAGGCTGGGAGGGAAGGGAGGATGCAGAGGGATATATAGGCTCGGTGGGTGGGTGGAGACTCACTGGAGGAGAGTGAAGAGAGCGCGGCGTAGTTCTTTTCTTCTGGGGACTGCCATGCCGTAGCCCGTAGCCATACCGCTATACCATGTCTGCGTGGGCAAATGGTTTGCGCCTTCGCGGCCGTGTTTTCTAGTGATATTTTTCCGGTGCTTGGAGATGTTGCTGCGTTGGATTGGATGCATGTACCCTACGTACACTCCTATTCCTATCCCTATACTATACTACTTGCTACCCTGCCAGTACGACGAAACGTCATCACCTCACTCTTGTGGCCGTGGGTTTCGGCGACGGGGTGACTTGGCGTGGGTCAGTCAACTCCCAATGTCTCACGGGGCATGCACCGCGATCAACCTAAGATATTGACCCATAATTAAAGAAAAGATTTTTCTTGTTCTTGTTGCCGGTGATGATGCGAGCAAGGCTGGCAGGCAGCCCACAGGTGCTGGCTTGCCACGTCACCTTTTGATCCCTTTCTATCCTTGGCCTTTGGCCCTTTGCACAACAAGATGAGGCATTTTTTTAGACGTCCAAGGGTTTGTGTGTTTCAGATGGGTCGTCGTGTCTAGTGTGCGATGCTGATAACTTGTAGTATGATAATATTATCGTTCTTGTTGGTTCCGTCATGGATTGGTAAAGAGACCTCTCCCTAGAAGCTAGCCTGTGTAGAGGATAGAGAGACAAGAGGCCAGGAAGGGGTACATAAATAGCGTCAACAGGAAAATTCTTTGATGTTAATGGCATGGAATTAGAAACTAGAAAGCAACATGCACTGGTAACTATCTAGCATGTACACGTGACAGATGCGTGGAGACATAATCAACCTAGGAGAATAGTCCAAAACAATGGAGGCTTCCTGCATAGGAACATCACTGTTGCTTCTTGCCATTGAATTGTACAGCCTAGACGATGACACTTTATTAGGTCTACACATTTCTCTGTCCTTTTTTATTTTTGAATCAAAAGGAGGTTACGTGCGTTCGTGGGGTATGATCTAATATTCTAGTTCGCATATATATGAACGAAATACGACGAAAAACAGAGAGAGAGTCATGGTTCCATCTTCCAGAGGTCTCTTTGTACGCGTACATCCAAGTGGTTGGTCCATAACACTGTATTATACTTATTTCAAAATGTCGGATTTTTTCAAGATATGTATCCCCAAGGTCTTCTCCAGTATCTTCTAATTTAATATAACTATTCAAAGGAAGAATAATAGGTCCCGCGACTGGACGCCAATGCTACAATCAACTAAGTGTACTTATACAGGTGGTAGATCTATAACCTACAAACCATTCAACACTGAGCGTACCTGTCTACGAAAATCTATTACCCTGATGTAGTTTAGGTACGGCAAAAAAAATCGTTCAATCACCGCACAATCAAATTAGTTATAAAAAAATAAAAAGCTGTAGATGTAATTGATTATTTACTTTATTAATATATCAAGTTTTAACCTCTAAATTATCCTATGCTGAGACATATAAAAAGGAAATTTTATCCATGATCGAGGATTAAAAAATGATAGTGTTTCTTAATATAGGATGGATTACAACCTAAAATTACTATTCAAGCATTGTTTGCATATGTGTAATAGCTCTAACACGACTAGCTTGTGCTCATCGTACTCTTGTTTGGATGTGTGTTTGCCAATTGCCTTCTGTTTTGAAAAGCACTGCACAATATATCCTTCTCAAAGTGAACATATTTCAAACCATTTCACTACATCATGCTTGGTAAGCATATCCAATTGCTTCGTTCCAACAAGTGCCAGACCTATACTTGATCTGGGCGAACGGACATAATATTGTTAGCTTAGCTTCATTTGAGTTGAAATTTACCAAATAGTTATTCTCATAAATAAAGCCCTTGAATATGAGATTAGATCCATTCACACTCACAATCTCAAAATCATCAACACCGAAGATGCAATAAATTCAAGATCAACTAATTGAGCCACCAATAATAGGTTAATGTTGAGACTCTCTAGCTACTAGAAACATGTTTGATGTGCCGCTGAAAATAAGCGATTGTTATTTTCGTTGGCCAGAGCTAGCCGCTAAAAATAATTGATGTCTAGCCTGTTTTCGAGGGTTGCTCTAAAGCCGCTAAAAATAATTGTTATTTTCAGCTAAAAACTTCAAGAAGCCAAAAACGTTAAAAATAAGTAAATGCAGCTAAAAATGAACTATTTCAGAAGGAAATTCTTATTAGAATGTGGTAGCTGATGAAAATTGCATGTTTCCTGTAGCGTCGTCTAGTATCGATGATGCACGATCTTGTACTCCATCCGTCCTAGGATATAAGACATAACCACCTCTGGTTTAAAAATCAAGAAATATATTTAATTCTCTCTATTAACACTAGCACACTTGCATTGATGTACGTGTATTTAGAGACGACGCGTCTTATCATGAGACAAGACTAAAAAATGGTTACAACTTATATTATAGGACAAATGAATTGTTGTCTTATTATAATGTGGTAGATACGTCATTGCATAGCATAGCCGTTTTACTATACGCTCTACTCTAGTTGAGAGGGAGGGAACATGTTGATTTCAACCTATAGATTACTAAAGCTAT
Source organism: Zea luxurians (assembly GCA_029449295.1). NCBI lineage: Eukaryota > Viridiplantae > Streptophyta > Magnoliopsida > Poales > Poaceae > Zea > Zea luxurians. Next base: position 47,466,078 of record JAOPSE010000023.1, read on the forward strand.
TCCAAGGATAGCAATAATGATTTTCTTGAGCAGCAGCAGTTGTTTGAATTTTGATGAGTGACGACGATATTACTCCTACTACTTGATACATCCATGTCGGCGACGGCGCGTGCACGCGGCCAATCCCATCCGGCAACTTGCGTTTATAATTTGGCAACAGATGCGTCTGCGCCGCGTGCTGTGTGGCTGGGTAGGTCGATGTCGCCAGGCCGCCGGTACTACGTAATTGCAACAGCGCGCCCGAGAAATCTGGTCAGATTTGTAGCAACTTGCTGCTCGGCGCGCGCTCGCGAGCTTGCCAAGTTGCCAGGCCCCGGCCGAACGTCAAGTGTGGATGCTGCCGCCACGAAACAACGACTCGCTGCAACTTGGCAACACAAAAAAACGCGCGGACCGTGGGCAACGGGGACGACCAAGCAGGGTGCCGGTCTATCTAAAACCGGCGGTCACCTTTCGTACTGCATGGTTAAGGTTTTGGTGGGGAGGCAGGCAGCTATGATTGCAATGGTCTGCTGGTGTACGGTACCAACGTAACTTTGGGAGAGCTAGAGAGGTAGGCATGGAAAGAGATGCTAGCTCGCTAGGCAACTGGAGCGAAAGTCCTGCTGACCTAGAACAAGAACAGAGCAGATCTTTTCTTTCTTCCTTTCTTTGTGCACTTTTCTTATCAATCTATTCCTTGCCTGATTTCCTTTAGTCTGTTCAGGGCAACGTAACTAGCAGCCTTGATCGTGTTTTGCTTTTTTTTTTTTGCGCATCATCGAACTGCCTGTTAATTGGGTTGTACTATGTGATTCGGAGTTTTATCCACTGAAGCCCACACCCGGTGACAGCAAACGACATCTTCTTCTTTTCTACACATTAATTTTGCACCTGTCCTACATATTAATTAGGGGCTGTTGCACAAGCAACAGATAGTTTAGCATTGTTTAATTAAAATATATAAATTATAACTTTTGTTCTTAACTGTACTAGTTATTAACAAGTATTTTTTTGGTTTTCTTTGACTGTAGGAAACAACTATAAAAACGTCATCGCAAAATATCAAAAAAAATGTCTTTATCTAACTATACAAAAATATTTTAAAATTTATTAATTATATTTGTGCCAATATACATTATATTTTTTATCCTTGTCTGACTACAGAAATAATTACATATAGCTCAAGCCATGATAAATCTAATAATTTTACTTTTATGTTGTAAAATCTTATAAAACATCTGATATAGCTAATCAAAGTTGTTAATGAATGACTTAGAATAAATCTAAAATAATAAACCCATATGGACGGAGGGAGTATATATTTATTTAAATGCGAAATTGGTTTAACTGCTTAAAACATGAGATTTATATTATTTTATGATGGAGGGAGTATATAAATCCATCGTCAAAAATAGTAGTCTACAAATGGACGAGCCTCTTTTCTCTGATGCTACTGATTACCTTTCTCCCTCTCCGTCCTTTTTTTTTAAGAAACCAATAAGCCACAAAGAGAAATTTTCCACTAGCAGCAGAGTGTTCAAGTTTGGCGGGCGCGCCATGTGGACCATTTGCATGCATGCACTGCTATCGATCACGGACTATTCCTTAGTGGTGGTGGTCGTAGATTCCGAGCCAATCGCTTGATCTTTCCTTCCTCGACCTCCAATCCACTCCAGGTCGTCTAGCAGTCATCGTCGATTCACTCCACAGTTTGCCAGGAATAATGCTGGGAATATGGGCTGGACTTTTCGGGCTAGCACAAGCACGGCCCGGCATGAAATAATTGGGGCCGGGCTAGCACGGTCCGATGGCGGGCTTGGGTCGAGCCTCAATTTCCGGCCCGTCAGGCCCCCCGGCACGGTCCAATTAAGCCCAATCTGTTTAATTCCTTTAATTTATTAAAATATCGACTTTATATTTTTGTTATATTTATAGTTTATGTGGTCAAATGATGCTAGAATTATTTAATATTTTTAATTTAGTAAGCTATATACTTTATATGGTTGTAATATTTTAATTTTATGTGGTCAAATATACGGGCCGGTTTTGGGCCGGCACGGCCTAAAGAAGGCACGACGTGGTTTAGGGCCGGGCTGGGTCACTGTTTTTACACTTGGGCTGGCACGGCACGGCCCAAAAATCTTTTGGATTTTGCTAGCCCAAACCCGTTTGACACGAAGCACGATGGGCTTGGGCCGAGCCAGCTCGGCCCGGCCCAATTCCCATGATCCCAGCACTAGCCAATAATATAGTACTCCTTTCGATATTAAAATACAAGTCGTTAATACAGCGATGTGGTACTAAAATATAGCTTTGACTATTTTTCTTTAAAATATAATAAATTCTTAATATATTTATACTTTTGCAAAATTACTTTTTAAGATATATATATATATTAGATTTCAGAACTAAATAACAAATCTTTTATTAATAGTTAAAGTTTTATATGTTTGACACAAATTTTGTCCAAAACTTCTTCTTTTTAGGACCGGAGAGAGTACTCTACTTCACGAAAGACAATAGACGCTAATGTTTCTAGAAAAAAATGCCTTGATGAAACCCTGAAACAAGTCACGTACACACTGTTGGAACTTGCACACGGGCGCAAGTTGATCCAACAGGGGGAGTGATAGCACAAACAGGATTTTAGCACGTGATGGCAAAAGCACTATTCATCTAGTCTCTCAAGGGCACTGTGCGGGGGTATTTATAGGTGTCCGGGTGCCCAGCGTCCCGTGTTAAGGACGCATGTGCCCTCAGACACCTAGGTTATCCCCGGAATATTCCCAAAAAGCGGGGTTACAGACCGTAATTATAGGGACGCCTTTATAAATTAGGCCCGTAACACGCAGCGGCCACGCAGGGCCTATCACAATGGGCCGGATCCCACATGGGCCTCCGCGCCGGACGAGGCCGCCCGGTGGGATGACCTCGCCACAGGTCTTCGTCCGATGTCGTATGGGGCGAAGGGTGTCCCTACCTGTTGTCTTGTCTCCGTTGGGCCGGCGTTTACGGCGAAGGCCCCGGGCGAAGGGTGTCCCTGCCCGTTTTGTCTCCGTTGGGCCGGCGTTTACGGCGAAGGCCCCGAGCGAAGGGTTGCGTCTTTGCCTTCGCCCCAACATTTGCCCTCCGAGGGACCAGTTCGACTAAGTCATCTGGTGCCGAAGACGTCGCTAGATGGCGGAGACGCTGTCCTCGCTCAAAGTGGTTCCGCGGGGGTTTTTGACATGACCGTTGATTGACGCCGTACTGTGGGACTACGGGTTTCCTGAAGCGCCGCGCCCTATGTATACAAGGGGGGCGGGGGGGGCGGCGCGTTTTGAAATTTATTCTTCCGCGCTTCGTGAAAACCCTAGCCGCTTTCTCCACCGTCTCTGCTGCTCGTCTGCCCTCCTTGCTCTTTGTTCGCCGGAGATCTGGCTCGAGTGAAGCAGACCGTCCGCTGCCGCCGACGGTACGTAGCGATGCCGACCTCTTCTTCTTCTGCTGCCGCCTCGCCGCCGGCCGACGCGTCGTCTGAGGAAACGCTGAGTTCTGTGGCGGCGGAGGAGTTGCGCGCCGGCGATACTATGGATTTTGGTGTGTCGCGGATGTCGTCGGCCCGCGTGCAGGATATGCAGCGGCTTGGTCACTTTGGCGGCGGGGTCGCCCGTGTCCCGGGGACGGAGGAAGTCCCCGGGCCGGAAGGCGAGTTGGTTGTGTTCGAGGCGTTCTTTGCCGCCGGTCTCCGCCTGCCTGCGCACCGATTTGTTGGAGAAGTCCTGCGCAGATTCAATGTTCAGATCCATCAGCTGACACCGAACGCCGTGGTGGCTCTGTCGAAGTATGTCTGGGCGACGACTTCGTACGGCGGACAGTCATCGGTCGAAGTCTTCGCAAAGTATTATTGCCTGCACTGGCAGAAGAGGATGATTGGAAGTGAGGTTGCCCAATTTGGGTCCTGTACATTTACGCCGAAGACCGGCAAGACCACGATGCAGGTAGTTGAGTTGGTTCCCTGCGCCCGCAACAAGTGGGGCAATTGGCAGGATTTTTGGTTCTACGTCTCGGAGAGTACAGCCGAAGACCATCCGGGGCTCCCCGTGTCCGAGATGTGCTCACATTTTTACTCAGCATACCCGCCTTTTGAAGTGGCGGATGAGGATGCGGACGAAGGGGCCCTTCGGTGCGCCGCCGGCCTGAGCAGCGGGCGTGATTTGGTTGAGGAGTTTGTGGCGTTCGGGGTATGGCCTTTGGCGCATGGCTGGGCGCTGGGCGAAGTGTGCCCTCGCCAGATGCCTTCCCACGGTGGGAAGCTGGTGCGAAGTCCTGCCTTCGCGCTGGATCTGCAGAGTCGCGATCCGGCCGCCTTTGTGCGTGAAAGGGAATTAGGCTTACACCTAGTTCCTAAATAATTTTGGTGGTTGAATTGCCCAACACAAATATTGGACTAACTAGTTTGCTCTAGTGCATAAGTTATACAGGTGCAAAAGGTTCACATTTAGCCAATAAAAAGACCAAGTGTTGGATTCGACAAAGGAGCAAAAGAGGCAACCGAGGCACCTCTGGTCTGGGGGCACCGGACTGTCCGGTGTACACCGGACAGTGTCCGGTGCGCCACAGGTGCGCCCAGAGGACTACGACTTCAACTCTTCGCCCTCGGGAATTCTCGGAAGCCGGCGCGCTAAAATTCACCGGACTGTCCGGTGTGCACCGGACATGTCCGGTGCTCCAAGGAACCGCGGCCTCCGGAACTCGCCAGCCTCGGGTTCGCGCAGCAGCCGCTCCGCTAAAATTCACCGGACTGTCCGGTGTGCACCGGACTGTCCGGTGTGCCAGCGGAGCAACGGCTCTCTGCGGCGCCAACGGCTCCCTGCGGAGCATTCAATGCGCGCGCAGCGCGCGCAGACGTCAGGATCGCCCATACCGGTGCACCGGACATCAAACAGTACATGTCCGGTGTGCACCGGACACCCAGGAGGGCCCACAAGTCAGAAGCTCCAACGGTCAGAATCCAACGGCAACCGTGACGTGGCAGGGGCACCGGACTGTCCGGTGTGCACCGGACTGTCCGGTGCGCCATCGAACAGACTGGTTCCAGCAACGGTCACTTGTGGTGGTTGGGGCTATAAATACCCCAACCACCCCACATTCATTGCCATCCAAGTTTTCCACTTCTCAACTACTACAAGAGCTCTAGCATTCAATTCTAGACACACAAAATAGATCAAGTCCTCTCCAAATTCCACACAACACCATAGTGACTAGAGAGAGTGATTTGCTTGTGTTCTTTCGAGCTCTTGCGCTTGGATCGCATTCTTTTCTTTCTCACTTGTTCTTGTGATCAATCTCAATTGTAACCAAGGCAAGAGGCACCAATTGTGTGGTGGCCCTTGCGGGGAAGTTTTGTTCCCGTTTGATTGAGAAGAAGAGAAAGCTCACTCGGTCCGAGGGACCATTTGAGAGAGGGAAGGGTTGAAAGAGACCCGGCCTTTGTGGCCTCCTCAACGGGGAGTAGGTTTGCGAGAACCGAACCTCGGTAAAACAAATCCGCGTGTCACACTCTTCATTTGCTTGCGATTTGTTTTGCGCCCTCTCTCGCGGACTCGTTTATATTTCTAACGCTAACCCGGCTTGTAGTTGTGATTATTTTTGTAAATTTCAGTTTCGCCCTATTCACCCCCCCCCCCCTCTAGGCGACTATCAATTGGTATCAGAGCCCGGTGCTTCATTAGAGCTTAACCGCTCGAAGTGATGACGGAAGATCACGCCAAGAAGGAGATGGAGACCGGCGACAAGCCCACTACAAGCCAAGGGAGCACTTCATCGGAAGAGTCCCGCACCAAGAGAAGGGAGAAGAAGAAGAACTCCTCCAAGCGGAAGGAGAAAAGATCTTCCTCTTCTCACCACAAGGAGAAGAAGGAAAAATCTTCTTCTCACAAGCCGCATCGGAGTGGGGACAAGCCCAAGAGGATGAGGAAGGTGGTCTACTACGAGACCGACACTTCATCAACATCTACCTCCTGCTCCGACGCGGCGTCCGTTACTTCTAAACGCCAAGAGCGTAAGAAGTATAGTAAGATTCCCCTACGCTACCCTCGCATTCCTAAACATACACCTTTACTTTCCGTCCCATTAGGCAAACCACCAACTTTTAATGGTGAAGATTATGCTATGTGGAGTAATTTAATGCGATTTCATCTAACCTCTCTCCACAAAAGAATATGGGATGTTGTTGAGTATGGTGTACAGGTACCATCAATAGGGGATGAGGACTATGACACGGACGAAGTGGCCCAAATCGAGCACTTCAACTCCCAGGCCGCAACCATCCTCCTTGCCTCCCTAAGCAAGGAGGAATACAACAAAGTACAAGGGTTGAAGAACGCCAAGGAGATTTGGGACCTACTCAAGACGGCGCACGAAGGTGATGAACTCACCAAAATCACCAAGCGGGAAACGATCGAGGGGGAGCTCGGTCGCTTCCGTCTTCGCCAAGGGGAGGAGCCACAAGACATGTACAACCGGCTCAAGACCTTGGTGAACCAAGTGCGCAACCTCGGGAGCACAAAATGGGATGACCACGAAGTGGTTAAGGTTATTTTAAGAGCACTTATTTTCCTTAACCCTACTCAAGTACAATTAATTCGTGGTAATCCTAGATATCCACTAATGACCCCCGAGGAAGTCATCGGGAATTTTGTAAGCTTTGAATGCATGATTAAGGGCTCCAAGAAAATCAACGAGCTTGACGAGCCTTCCACATCCGAGGCGCAACCGGTGGCCTTCAAGGCAACGGAGGAGAAAAAGGAGGAGTCTACACCAAGTAGACAACCAATTGACGCCTCCAAGCTCGACAACGAGGAGATGGCCCTAATCATCAAAAGCTTTCGGCAAATCCTCAAGCAACGGAAGGGGAAGGATTATAAATCCCGTTCCAAGAAGGTTTGCTACAAGTGTGGTAAGCCCGGTCATTTCATTGCAAAATGTCCTATGTCTAGTGACAGTGACAGGGGCGACGACAAGAAGGGCAAGAGGAAGGAGAAGAAGAGGTACTACAAGAAGAAGGGCGGCGATGCCCATGTTTGTCGGGAGTGGGACTCCGACGAAAGCTCAAGCGACTCCTCCGACGACGAGGACGCCGCCAACATCGCCGTCACCAAGGGCCTCCTCTTCCCAAACGTCGGCCACAAGTGTCTCATGGCCAAGGACGGCAAAAAGAAGGTAAAATCAAGGTCCTCCACTAAATATGAAACATCTAGTGATGAGGATGATAAAAATGAGGAGGATAACTTGCGTACTCTTTTTGCCAACCTTAACATGGAACAAAAAGAAAAATTAAATGAGCTAATTAGTGCCATCCATGAAAAGGATGATCTCTTGGACTCCCAAGAGGACTTCCTAATCAAGGAAAATAAGAAACATGTTAAGGTCAAGAATGCTTATGCACTAGAAGTAGAAAAATGTAACAAATTATCTAGTGAGCTAAGCACATGCCATGACACTATTGCCAACCTTAGAAATGAAAATGTTAAATTAATTGCTAAGGTTGATTCTCATGTTTGCATTGATCTTAGAAATGATAATGTTGATTTGCTTGCTAGGATTGATGAATTGAATGTTTCCATTACTAGCCTTAGAAATGAGAATGAGAAATTAATTGCTAAGGCTAAGGATTTTGATGTTTGCAATGCTACCATTTCCGACCTTAGAACTAAAAATGATATGTTACATGCTAAGGTTGTTGAACTTAAATCTTGCAAACCCTCTACATCTAATGTTGAGCATGTTTCCATTTGTACTAGATGTAGAGATATTAATGTTGATGCTATCCATGATCACCTAGCCTTAATTAAAAAACAAAATGATCACATAGCACAACTTAATGCTAAGATTAGAGAGCATGACTTAGAAAATGAAAAATTTAAACTTGCTAGAAGCATGCTCTATAATGGGAGACGCCCTGGCATTAAGGATGGCATTGGCTTCCAAAGGGGAGACAATGTCAAAATTAATGCCCCTCCAAAGAACTTATCTAACTTTGTTAAGGGCAAGGCTCTCATGCCTCAGGATAACGAGGGTTACATTTTGTACCCTGCCGGCTATCCTGAGAGCAAGATTAAGAAAATTCATTCTAGGAAGTCTCACTCTGGCCCTAATCATGCTTTTATGTATAAGGGTGAGACATCTAGATCTAGGCAACCAACCCATGCCAAGTTGCCTAGAAAGAAAACTACTAATGCATCAAATGATCATATTGTTTCATTTAAAACTTTTGATGCATCTTATGTTTTAACTAGCAAATCCGGCAAGGTAGTTGCCAAAATTGTTGGGGGCAAACACAAGGGCTCCAAGACTTGTGTTTGGGTACCCAAAGTTCTTGTATCTAATGCCAAAGGACCCAAAACCGTTTGGGTACCTAAAACAAAGAACTAAACTTGTTTTGTAGGTTTATGCATCCGGGGGCTCAAGTTGGATACTCGACAGCGGGTGCACAAACCATATGACAGGGGAGAAAAGGATGTTCTCCTCCTATGAGAAAAACAAAGATCCCCAACGAGCGATCACATTCGGGGATGGAAACCAAGGTTTGGTCAAAGGTTTGGGTAAAATTGCTATATCCCCTGACCATTCCATTTCTAATGTTTTTCTTGTAGATTCTCTAGATTACAGTTTGCTTTCCGTATCCCAATTATGTCAAATGGGCTACAACTGTCTTTTTACTGATATTGGTGTTACTGTCTTTAGAAGAAGTGATGATTCAATAGCATTTAAGGGAGTGTTAGAGGGTCAGCTATACTTAGTAGATTTTGATAGAGCTGAACTCGACACTTGCTTGATTGCTAAGACTAACTTGGGTTGGCTCTGGCACCGCCGACTAGCCCATGTTGGGATGAAGAATCTTCATAAGCTTTTAAAGGGAGAGCACATTTTAGGACTAACCAATGTTCATTTTGAGAAAGACAGGATCTGTAGCGCATGCCAAGCCGGGAAGCAAGTTGGCATCCATCATCCACACAAAAACATCATGACTACCGACAGGCCACTGGAGCTCCTACACATGGACTTATTCGGCCCGATCGCTTACATAAGCATCGGCGGTAGTAAGTATTGTCTTGTAATTGTGGATGATTATTCTCGCTTCACTTGGGTATTCTTTTTGCAGGAAAAATCACAAACCCAAGAGACCTTAAAGGGATTCTTGAGACGGGCTCAAAATGAGTTCGGCTTAAGGATCAAGAAAATTAGAAGCGATAATGGGACGGAGTTCAAGAACTCTCAAATTGAAGGCTTTCTTGAGGAGGAGGGCATCAAGCATGAGTTCTCTTCTCCCTACACTCCACAACAAAATGGTGTAGTGGAGAGGAAGAATCGAACTCTATTGGACATGGCAAGAACCATGCTTGATGAGTACAAGACACCGGACCGGTTTTGGGCCGAAGCGGTCAACACTGCCTGCTACGCCATCAACCGGTTATATCTTCATCGAATCCTCAAGAAGACATCCTATGAACTCCTAACCCGTAAAAAGCCCAATATTTCATATTTTAGAGTTTTCGGTAGCAAATGTTTTATACTTGTTAAAAGAGGTAGAAAATCTAAATTTGCTCCTAAAACTGTAGAAGGCTTTTTACTAGGATATGACTCAAACACAAGGGCATATAGAGTCTTTAACAAGTCCTCAGGACTCGTTGAAGTTTCTTGTGACGTTGTGTTTGATGAGACTAACGGCTCTCAAGTAGAGCAAGTTGATCTTGATGAGATAGGTGAAGAACAGGCTCCATGCATAGCGCTAAGGAACATGACCATTGGGGACGTGTGTCCTAAGGAATCCGAAGAGCCTCCACAAGCACAAGATCAACCATCCTCCTCCATGCAAGCATCTCCACCAACTCAAGTTGAGGATGAGGCTCAAGATGTTGAACAAGAAGAACAAGAAGATGAGCCACCTCAAAATGACGGCAACGATCAAGGGGGAGATGCAAATGATAAAGACAAGGAGGATGAACAACCAAAACCGCCACACCCAAGAGTCCACCAAGCAATACAACGAGATCACCCCGTCGACACCATCCTCGGCGATATTCATAAGGGGGTAACTACTCGATCTCGTGTTGCTCATTTTTGTGAACATTACTCGTTTGTTTCCTCTATTGAGCCACACAGGGTAGAGGAAGCTCTTCAAGATTCGGATTGGGTGATGGCGATGCAAGAGGAGCTCAACAATTTCACAAGGAATGAGGTATGGCACTTAGTTCCACGTCCTAACCAAAATGTTGTAGGAACCAAGTGGGTTTTCCGCAACAAGCAAGACGAGCATGGTGTGGTGACTAGGAACAAAGCTCGACTCGTGGCCAAGGGGTATTCACAAGTCGAAGGTTTGGATTTTGGTGAAACCTATGCACCCGTAGCTAGGCTTGAGTCAATTCGTATATTATTGGCCTATGCTACTTACCATGGCTTCAAGCTTTATCAAATGGACGTGAAGAGTGCCTTCCTCAACGGACCAATCAAGGAGGAGGTCTATGTTGAGCAACCTCCCGGCTTTGAAGACAGTGAGTATCCTAACTATGTTTATAGGCTCTCTAAGGCGCTTTATGGGCTCAAGCAAGCCCCAAGAGCATGGTATGAATGCCTTAGAGATTTCCTTATTGCAAATGGCTTCAAAGTCGGCAAAGCCGATCCTACTCTATTCACTAAAACTCTTGACAATGATTTGTTTGTATGCCAAATTTATGTGGATGATATCATATTTGGGTCTACTAACAAATCTACATGTGAAGAATTTAGTAGGATCATGACACAGAAATTCGAGATGTCGATGATGGGGGAGTTGAAGTACTTTCTAGGATTCCAAGTCAAGCAACTCCAAGAGGGCACCTTCATTAGCCAAACGAAGTATACTCAAGACATTCTAAGCAAGTTTGGAATGAAGGATGCCAAACCCATCAAGACACCCATGGGAACAAATGGGCATCTCGACCTCGACACGGGAGGTAAGTCCGTGGATCAAAAGGTATACCGGTCGATGATTGGTTCATTGCTTTATTTATGTGCATCTCGACCGGACATTATGCTTTCCGTTTGCATGTGTGCAAGATTCCAAGCCGACCCTAAGGAATCACACCTTACGGCCGTAAAACGAATCTTGAGATATTTGGCTTATACTCCTAAGTTTGGGCTTTGGTACCCTCGGGGATCCACTTTTGATTTGATTGGTTATTCCGATGCCGATTGGGCGGGGTGTAAAATTAATAGGAAGAGCACATCAGGGACTTGCCAGTTCTTGGGAAGATCCTTGGTGTCTTGGGCTTCAAAGAAGCAAAATTCGGTCGCTCTTTCCACCGCCGAAGCCGAGTATATTGCCGCAGGCCATTGTTGCGCGCAATTGCTTTGGATGAGGCAAACCCTGCGGGACTACGGTTACAAATTAACCAAAGTCCCTTTGCTATGTGACAATGAGAGTGCAATCAAAATGGCCGACAATCCCGTCGAGCACAGCCGCACTAAGCACATAGCCATTCGGTATCATTTTCTTCGGGATCACCAACAAAAGGGGGATATCGAGATTTCTTACATTAATACTAAAGATCAATTAGCCGATATCTTTACCAAGCCACTTGATGAGCAATCTTTTACCCGACTTAGGCATGAGCTAAATATTCTTGATTCTAGGAATTTCTCTTGCTAAACTTGCACACATAGCTCATAAATATACCTTTGATCATCTCTTGTATATATGCTATGACCAACGTGTTTTCAAGTGTATTTCAAACCAAGTCATAGGTATATTGAAAGGGAATTGGAGTCTTCGGCGAAGACAAAGGCTTCCACTCCACTCTACTACTCATCCTTCGCCGTCGCTCCGCATCACTCTCCAACGTTGGTATAATCTTCACTCATTCATTTTATGACCACAAGAGGAGAGAGTACTTCATTGGGCTCTAATGATTCCGTTTTTGGCGATTCATGCCAAAGGGGGAGAAAATATGAGCCCAAAGCAAAAGGACCGCACCATCACCCCTAATTTTAAAATTTGATGATTTTAAATTGGTAAATTTCCAAATTGGTATCTCTTTGTGTTCTAAAGGGGGAGTAACTAGTATTTTCAAAATTGATGTCATAAAACCCTCTTGAACACTAAGAGGAGGATCTCATTTAGGGGGAGTTTTGTTTAGTCAAAGGAAAAGCATTTGAGCAAAGGTAAATTATTTCAAAACTTGAAAATGCTTTGCAAAATCTTATCCATTTACCTTTGACTATCTTGCAAAATGACTTTGAAAAGAATTTTCAAAAGAGTTTGCAAAAACAAAACTTATGGTGCAAATGTGGTCCAATATGTCAAATAAAAGAAAACAATCCATGCGCATTCATAAAGTAATTATATTGGCTCAATTCCAAGCAACCTTTGCACTTACATTATGAAAACTAGTTCAATTATGCACTCCTATATTTGCTTTGATTTGTGTTGGCATCAATCACCAAAAAGGGGGAGATTGAAAGGGAATTAGGCTTACACCTAGTTCCTAAATAATTTTGGTGGTTGAATTGCCCAACACAAATATTGGACTAACTAGTTTGCTCTAGTGCATAAGTTATACAGGTGCAAAAGGTTCACATTTAGCCAATAAAAAGACCAAGTGTTGGATTCGACAAAGGAGCAAAAGAGGCAACCGAGGCACCTCTGGTCTGGGGGCACCGGACTGTCCGGTGTACACCGGACAGTGTCCGGTGCGCCACCGGTGCGCCCAGAGGACTACGACTTCAACTCTTCGCCCTCGGGAATTCTCGGAAGTCGGCGCGCTAAAATTCACCGGACTGTCCGGTGTGCACCGGACATGTCCGGTGCTCCAAGGAACCGCGGCCTCCAGAACTCGCCAGCCTCGGGTTCGCGCAGCAGCCGCTCCGCTAAAATTCACCGGACTGTCCGGTGTGCACCGGACTGTCCGGTGTGCCAGCGGAGCAATGGCTCTCTGCGGCGCCAACGGCTCCCTACGGAGCATTCAATGCGCGCGCAGCGCGCGCAGACGTCAGGATCGCCCATACCGGTGCACCGGACATCAAACAGTACATGTCCGGTGTGCACCGGACACCCAGGAGGGCCCACAAGTCAGAAGCTCCAACGGTCAGAATCCAACGGCAACCGTGACGTGGCAGGGGCACCGGACTGTCCGGTGTGCACCGGACTGTCCGGTGCGCCATCGAACAGACTGGTTCCAGCAACGGTCACTTGTGGTGGTTGGGGCTATAAATACCCCAACCACCCCACATTCATTGCCATCCAAGTTTTCCACTTCTCAACTACTACAAGAGCTCTAGCATTCAATTCTAGACACACCAAATAGATCAAGTCCTCTCCAAATTCCACACAACACCATAGTGACTAGAGAGAGTGATTTGCTTGTGTTCTTTCGAGCTCTTGCGCTTGGATCGCATTCTTTTCTTTCTCACTTGTTCTTGTGATCAATCTCAATTGTAACCAAGGCAAGAGGCACCAATTGTGTGGTGGCCCTTGCGGGGAAGTTTTGTTCCCGTTTGATTGAGAAGAAGAGAAAGCTCACTCGGTCCGAGGGACCGTTTGAGAGAGGGAAGGGTTGAAAGAGACCCGGCCTTTGTGGCCTCCTCAACGGGGAGTAGGTTTGCGAGAACCGAACCTCGGTAAAACAAATCCGCGTGTCACACTCTTCATTTGCTTGCGATTTGTTTTGCGCCCTCTCTCGCGGACTCGTTTATATTTCTAACGCTAACCCGGCTTGTAGTTGTGATTATTTTTGTAAATTTCAGTTTCGCCCTATTCACCCCCCCTCTAGGCGACTATCAGTGCGCGAGGCGGAGGATGGGGCGGTGCGGATCGTGGGTCGGTATGTGCCTAGGACAGAGGGCCAGCGCAGCTGGGACATTCGCGGGTCAAATGACCGTTTGAACAGGGTTTTTGAGTTGAATCGACTGCCGTATGGCGGTTATCCCGGCCAAGACGATGTGGATCGTCGCGGGAAGAAACCAGCGGTGGAGTCTGGAGACAACCCCGCGCCAGCGGCCGCCCCGTCCTCTAAGAAGAGGAAACTATGTACTGTTGTGGGAGGACTTGGGGTTTCTGATGGTTTTGCTAGAGAATTGATGAGGACATGCGCGGCCCCAGGGGGAAGGATGTCTTCGCCCGAGCTCCGAGAGTCTTCGGCGCGGATGATGAGGGTTACCGGGGGTTGGTGGCCTAAGAATATTTCTGTCCCCCGCGCGGCCGGCGAAGACTTTTTTACATCTCGCATGGTTCGTGCTTGGAAAGTGTTTCCTTATGGGCGGAATATTGCTGCTGTTGTGTCGACAGTGATGGACAAGGATCGCCAGGGAGCTGCACAGAAGCGCCAGGCGGTCGTCAGGCTGCATGAAGCCAGGCCGAAGAGGCAGCGGGGGGCTGCAAAGGCTACTGCCCCGGTGGAGGCCAGCTGCCGCTGGCGGCTAAGTCGGCCGTCCCTGCGTCCAGTAGGGCGCCGGACGCTACGAAGGCGGCTGCGACCGGTGGTCCCAAGTCAGCGAAGGCTGCCCCTTCGTCCGGCGGGTTGCCGGAGGCTGCGAAGGCGGCTCGAGGGCTGCCGCCTCCTGGCAAGCGCGTTGCTGACTTCGCCACCGACATTAGTGTGGAGGATTATCTCGTTGGTAAGTCGTTGGTTCGAGGTTTTTTTAATTTGTTGATGCGTCGCAGGGTCGGACGAAGACCAGCTTCTTGTTGTTCCGCCTGTCGCGGCGGCCACGACGGCTGCCGTGGTGCCAAGGGCGAAGGGTAGTGCACTTTGTGCTGGTGGCGAGATACCGGCGCTCACTGCCGTCAGGGACGAGGCGGGTGCCGTGTCCCGCCGGCTGGAGGAGATGAAGGAGGCGCTAAGTCAGGTCCGTTGAGCTAGACCTCGGTTCGGGTTTTTTTAACGGCTTCGCCGGGGCTGTGGTCTTATGTGTGTCTTGTAGGCAGCTGACTTCGCAAACCGCGCGGCGTCGGGGGCCCTGACGGCAGTTGTGTTTGCCGAAGTCGAGAGACTGCGGACGCAACATGCTGACGCCGTCCGGGAAAAATCGGCCGCCGACAGTAAGTGCCGCAAGCTGGCGGACAAGGTGGCTGTGCTGGAGGGGGAGAAGGCTGACCTCCGACGCCAACTGGCGGCGGAGAGGGAGGAGGCTACTGAGGCCCTCGCCAAGGCGCAGGCTGCGCAGGTGGAGGCCAACCTGGCGTGGGCGGAGGGCAGCCTCGCCAGGCAGCGCACCGAGCAGCTGGAGGAGCGGCTCAACACGCTGCAGAGCCGTGTGGAAAGGGCCGAGGCCTCTGCGCGCACAGAGGCTGAGCGGACACGCAAACAGCTCATGGATTCATACCGTGAACTGGGCGCGCAGACCGGTGAGTTTGAAGTGCCGGACCGAGAGCCCAGACTTCGCTGCCTTGAGTGGGTGCAGGAGGAGCTGCAGGTGCTCCCCACCATCGTGGAGGGGTTTATGTCTTATGCTTCTCTGGTCACCTGCGAGGGGGCGATGAACGCGCTCTCTCGCGAAGGGTGCCGGCACTACGAGGTCTTCGACCAAGCTTATGAGGATTTGGAGCGTGATATCTACAAGGTTGAGGACCCCGTAGTGAACGAATCCGCCGGAGCCCTCTACGACCGGATGTGGGGCCCCCACGGTCGAGAGGTGGTCAGGGAGCGGGCTGAGACGGCGAGGAGTCAGGTAGTGCTTGGCTTTTGTTTGGTGTTTATTTAATTTGGGTTAAATGTGGGTTTGCTGAGTCTGTGTGCTGTGTTTTAGGCGGCGTGTGGCGAGAGGGTGGATGACTTCGGGGCTTTGAACAGCGCGCTGCCTGACCCGGAGCCGAACCCGGCGGCGGCTGTGCCCGAGGCCGCTCCGGAGCCGCCCCCGGAAACCGCCGAAGGCGTTCCCGATGCCCCTGCAGCCACTGCGGCCGGCGGAGACCCGTCGTCAACTGCTGCGCCGAAGGCTGAGGATCCTGTGGCGGAGGATGCGGAGGCGACGGCGGAGGCTCCCGCGACGGCTGGGTCTTCGCAGGTGGCCTAGTGGGTGTGGGTAGTTAGGAAATTTTGGATATTGTTGCTGAACCTTGGTTGCTGCGCAGGTTCAAGATTTTGGGCCAGCGCACGCAACCGCTACTGCTAATTTTTGGGCGGCTTCGACCGTGGATGATGGGAATAAATCGGATGAGTCTGCGTCTAAATTTTCCGAGTTCGGTGACTCTGGGAGCTCTGTTGAATGGACCGAAGAGTCGTCGGATGAGGACTTGGACTACTTTGCGGCCTTGGATGTAGTAGTGGCGGAGGCTTCGTCGCAAGCTGTGGATGCTGATGTTGTGTCTGGTCCGAGCACTAGGCGTAGGCGGCGAAGGGCGGTTGCGAAGCGTAGAGTGAGCGGAGCGGACACCGGTCGACTTCACGTGAGTGGGGCCGGCAGGCAGGAACTGTTGTCCTTGTCGGCTGCTGTGAGTGCAGGTGAGGGGGAGTTGCGAAGCCTTTTTGCGGGTGAGGAGCTTAGGATAATGTTATTTAACTATAGGGAGATGGGAATTATTCCGAAGGTCGAACCGATGTAGAATGCGATGCCCTCGCTTGTACATGAGTAATGGCTTGTATGATGAGGTTGTATGCCTTCGCACACCCGGCTATGTTTGCGAAGGCGTTAAGTGCTTGGTCTGGCGTGTTATTCATGTTGGTCTGGTGTGCATGTAGTCGGCCTTTGAGCGGATAGTGTGGTGTGGCCATTTTTGCACTTGTTAGGCTTCGTGCGGCTGTACCATTGTAATTGGTTCGTTGGTCTTTACGCGCTGTCCCTGCTGCACCCTGAGGCGACTTCTGCAGGGATAGTGTTCGCGGCAAATTAGAATTTTTCACACTTATTGCGCTAGTCCGGCTGCACCCTTAGGCAACTTCTGCGCGGATAGTCTTCGTGGAAGACTTCGATTTTTCGCACTTGTTGTGCTGATCCGGCTGCACCCTTGGGCGACTTCTGCGCGGATAGTCTTCGCGGAAGACTTCGATTTTTTCGCACTTGTTGTGCTAGTCCGGCTGCACCCTTAGGCGACTTCTGCGCGGATACTCTTCGCGGAAGACTTCGATTTTTCGCACTTGTTGTGCTAGTCCGGTTGCACCCTTAGGCGACTTCTGCGCGGATAGTCTTCGCGGAAGACTTCGATTTTTCGCACTTGTTGTGCTAGTCCGGCTGCACCCTTAGGTGGCTTCTGCGCGGATGGTCTTCGCGGAAGACTTCGATTTTTCGCACTTGTTGTGCTGATCCGGCTGCACCCTTAGGCGACTTCTGCGCGGATTTGTCGCACGCAAGGGCGGCTGCTGCCGGGCCTTGCGGTGACTTTGTATTAGTCGAATGTCGAAGACCGTTGATGCGGTCTTTTTTCGACGTGGATTTTGCGCGGGATTTTTGTCTTGAATATTACATGACTCCGCCTCGTTAAAAACCTCACCCCCCGGGAGGAAAAGAGTGCGGGCCAGAACAAAATTGTTTTTACAAATTGCAAGGGCGGGCTGGCCCTGATGAGTCAAACAAAAAATTTGCGCAGATTATCAATGTTCCAGGAATGCTCTAAGTCTTCGCCGTTTGGCGTTGCAAGCCTGTATGCGCTGGGGGAGGCCTTCGACTTGACAATGTAAGGGCCCTCCCACATGGGCTCCAGCTTGCCTCTGGACTCCGTTCGAGCTGTCCGGATGAGGACGAGGTCCCCTTCGCTGAATTCCCTTAGGATGACTGCCTAGTTGCGCCATGCTTTTGTCTGGGCTTGGTATTTGTCCAGAGCCTGCAGGGCGAAGACGCGGTCTCCGTCGATGAGATCCTTCGAAGTTGGCTCATCTACGTCTGGGACGGCCGACGCGGCTGTCCGAGGCGACCCATGCTTTATTTCTTGCGGGGTCATGGCCTCCGACCCGTATAATAGGCGAAAGGGGGTAAACCCAGTCGCCCTGCACTCGATTGTATTCAGTGCCCAGACCACTTCGGGTAACAGGTCGGGCCACTTGCCTTTTTTGTCATCAAGGAGCATTTTCTTGACAGCTGTGAAAATTTTGCCGTTGGCGCGCTCCACGACTCCGTTGGACTGGGGGTGGTACACGGAGGCGAAGGCAAGCTTGGTGCCGATGGAGAAGCAGAAGTCTTTGAAATCTTGATTGTCGAACTGCTTGCCGTTGTCGACCGTGAGTTCGGATGGTACTCCGAAGCGGCAAACAATATTTTGCCAGAAGAATTTCTGGGCCGTCTTCGATGTGATGGTGGATACTGCCCTCGCTTCAATCCATTTAGTGAAGTATTCAACAGCTACGAAGGTGAACTTAAGGTTCCCCTGAGCCGTGGGCAGGGGCCCGACGATGTCTAGGCCCCAGCGCTGAAGGGGCCACGTGTGGGCGATCAGCTTCGTGAACTGCGAGGGGCGCCCCGAGCGTGGGGAAAATTTCTGACAGGCTTCGCAGGATCTGACAACCCGATTCGCGGCGCAGATAATGGCGGGCCAGTAGAAGCCTTGTCGTATCACCTTTGCCGCTAGGGCCCTGGGGCCTGCGTGGGAGCCGCAGGTCCCCCTGTGGACTTCGCGCAGGATTTGAACGCCCTCGGTCTCGGTGACGCACTTAAGCATCGGCTGGCTGACCCCCTTTTTGTACAATTGGCCCTCGATCAATGCGAAGTCCCGGCTTCTGTGGTGGAGGCGCTTGGCCTCGTTGCTATCGACTGGGTGATAGAACCCTTGCAGGTACAGGGTTATTGGCGCCCGCCAGTCTTCAGTCATGATAAGGTTGATCATGCGCTGGCCCTCGCTGTCGTTGGTTATTTGGAGCCCTTCGGGGCTGCGGACGGCTGGTGTGCCGATGACGTGATAGAACACGTCGGAGGGGAGGGCTTCACCCCTGGCGGCCGCCTTGGCCAGTGCGTCAGCTTCTTCATTCTTGGCCCGGTCCACATGCTGCACAGTGAACCCCTTGAATTGTTTCTCGAGGCTTCGGATGGCCGCGAGGTACTGCATAAGTGCGGGGTCCTTTGCTGCATAGTCCTTTTCGACTTGGCCGGCGACTACCCTGGAGTCTGTTCGGACTATGCAGGTGGTGACGCCGAGGGCTCTTAACTTGCGGAGGCTGAGGATGACAGCTTCGTATTCTGAGATGTTGTTTGTGCATCTGTCAGACTCCAGGGCGAAGCTTAAGCGTGCCGCGTATATGTGCTTGACCCCGGCGGGTGAGGTGATGACTACAGCAGCGCCTGCCCCCGCATGGCACCAAGCGCCGTCGCAGTGTATTGTCCAAACCTTCTCTGCGGATGGCTCCAGCTGTGTTATTGGCCCGGTCCAGTCGACAACGAAGTCTACTAAAACTTGTGACTTGATCGCAGTCCTGGGCTCGAAAGTGATGTGGTAGCCGGAGAGTTCGGTCGCCCATTTGGCAATCCGTACCGATGCCTCCGAGTTTCTGAATAATTCGCCGAGACCCCTATCTGAGGTGACGCGGACCTTGAATGCTTCAAAGTAGTGGCGCAATTTGCGCGAAGACATAACGACTGCGTATGCAACCTTTTCGAGCTCCGTCATGTTACACTTTGATGGTGTGAGCACCTCGGAGACATAATATACTGGGCACTGCCTGATTACGCCCTCTACTGTCTGCTCCTGAACCAGTGCCGCACTGACCGCGTGCGGCGAAGCCGCAACGTAGAGCAACAGTGGTAGCGAAGAGTCGGGGCTCGTAAGGACGGCCAACTCCATCATGTACTGCTTTAGTGAGGCGAAGGCCGCCGCCTGCTCTGGTCCCCAAGCGAAGTCTTTTGCGCCGCGGAGTGTTTTGAGGAAAGGAAGACTCCGCTCAGCAGACTTGGAAATGAATCTGTTGAGGGCGGCCAATCTGCCCGTCAGACGCTGGACCTCTCTGGCTGACTGCGGGGGCGCCATGTTGATGATGGCCTGGATTTTGGTTGGGTTGGCCTTGATGCCGCGGTGCGATACCAGATAACCCAATATTTTCCCCTGGCGGACCCCGAAGACGCATTTATCGGGGTTGAGGCGAAGCCGTGCATCCCGCATGTTCGCGGATGTCTCGACGAGGTCTGCGAGATGGTCCTCTTTATTCCTGCTAGCGACGACGATGTCGTCCACGTATGTAAATACGTTTCTGCCGACTTGCCCTTCGAGCACTGTTTTGGTGAGCCGGGAGAAGGTGGACCCGGCGTTCTTGAGTCCCTCTGGCATTCTGATAAAGCAATATGTGCCGAAGGGTGTTATGAAGCTGGTGCTGGCCTTGTCCTCCTCCTTCATGTATATTTGATGATAACCAGAGAAGCAATCGAGGAGTGACATGACCTCGCACCCGGCCGCGCTATCGACTATTTTGTCGATCCGGGGCAAAGGGAAGTTGTTCTTTGGGCAGGCCTTATTGAGGCTGGTGAAGTCTATGCACATTTGCCACTTGCCGCTCTTTTTCTGCACCATTACCACATTGAAGAGCCACGTGGGGTAAGCCACTGGCTCGATAAATTTGGCTTCTAGGAGGCGGTGTACCTCTGCCTTGGCGGCCTCTGTCTTCTCGTCGGACATTTTGCGAAGACGTTGTTTTTTCGGTCTTACCGAGGGGTCGATTCCTAGGCTGTGCTCAATTATGGACCGGCTGACCCCGACCAGGTCGAGGGCTGACCAAGCGAAGACGTCCTTGTTCTTGGACAAGCAGCATAGGAGCTTTTCCTCGTCATGCGAGGTGAGGTCTTCGCTGATCGTGACTGTTTGCTTGGGTGTGGCCAGGTCGAGGGGGACAGTCTTGGTCCCGTCATTGCTTTGCAGCTGCGCCTTGTGCTGTTTTTCAGTTGAGCTGGCGGGCGTTGGGACTTCGCGCTGGGCAGTGAGGCACTGGACGTTTCTTTGCCCAGGGACGAAGTCCCGTTCTATGTTGCGCGCGGTCTGCTGATTTCCATAGACCGAGATGGCGCCCAACGGACCTGGTATCTTCATGCACAGGTACAATCCGTGAATGGCTGTCTCAAACTTGTTGATGGAGCCCCGACCCATGATAGCGTTGTACGGATACACCATGTCGACGATGTCGAAGGTTATTTGCTCGCTTCGGGCATTGGGCGCTACATCGAAGGAGAGAGGCAACTCTATTTTGCCGATAGAAAAAGTGCCCTTGCCGCCGAAGCCGTATAATAGATTGTCCGAAGGCTTGAGCAGGCTGTGGCTTATGCCCATGCGGTCGAAGGCATGGAGGAATATGATGTCTGCCTGGCTGCCATTATCAACGAGAACTTTGTGCAGGTCCCAGCCTGCCACGCTGCAGTTGATGACCATGGTGTCGACGTGGGGGGCGCTGCGCAGGTCGACGTCTCGGGCGTCGAAAGTTAGCGGTACATGGGACCACTTCGTCTGCACGACTGGACCGGTGATGACGACGTGGTTGATGCTGCGGTAGTGGTCCCGCTTTTGTCGCTTGGTGTCGAAGTCGACACTGGACCCACCAGTGATCATATGAATGACTCCGCGATACGACTGATCGGCGAAGTCTTCGTGCTTGGGGGCGTGAGGGTGGGGGATGTTTTGTTGTTGCTGGTGTGGAGGCGGGGGTGGGGGAGGTACGATTTGTACTTCCTGATGGTGTTGGTAAGCGTGGTGCGGTGGAAGCGGAGCGGGGGCGTGGATATATGGTGGAGGGTGTTGCTGATAAGTGTGCGCGACGACCCTTGGGTTGTCGGCTGGTTGCGCCCGTGCCATCCTATCTCTGGTGGCCTTCGTTTCTGGGCAGTCTTTTGTTTGGTGGGCGCAGTCTTCGCCGTGGAAGAGACAGTAGAATCGGCGCGGCGGCTGCGCGCGTCCCCGGCCCCTACCGCGAGTTCCACCTCCGCGGCCCTGGGGGGATACTCCTGGCGGCGAGGGGCATCACAAGCGGGGTGCTGGTTGGCGATGTTGTGCACCTGCTGCTGGTTACGGCCGTCTCGGCCGGAGTCTGGCTGCGGAGTCCTCGTCCATGTGCGGCTAGACTTTGGAGCGTCTTTGGGCTTTCTCTGGGACTCAACCTTGCGCTGGTGGAGCTCTTTGGATTTGGCGTATTTTTCAAATAGTTGATATAACTCCTGAAGGTTCTTGGGCGGGTCCCTGATGCAATGACTGTAAAGGACGCCGGCGCGAAGGCCACTGATGGCGTAGTGAATGGCGATCTGGTCATCAACTGAGGACAGCTGTGACTTGAGTGTTAGAAACTTGCGGTAATATTCCTGCAGAGTCTCTTTTTCCAGCTGCTTGCAGAGTGAGAGTTCGGCCAAGGCATCGGTGTCTGGGCGGTACCCTTGGAAATTGAGCAGGAATTTGTCCCTTAGGCTTCTCCAGGAGTCAATGGACAGCGGGGGCAACCTGGTGAACCAGGTGAGAGCTGGGCCTTCGAGGGCGATGATGAAAGACTTGGCCATTGTGGCGTCGTCCCCTCCGGAAGATGCAACGGCGACCTGATAACTCATGATGTACTGTGCAGGGTCCGTGCTGCCGTTGTACTTGGGATAGGTCCCTGCCCGAAAGTTGGCAGGCCAGGGTGTCACTTGCAGATGTGGCGCCAGGGGGCTTCGCTCGTCGAGGTAGTTGACCCCTTGAAATGGCGCGACAACTGGGAAGGCGTAGTCGCGTTGGGGGAAGTGCGGGTCTTCCGCCTGCGCGCGCTGCTGCAGGGGTGCCCCATGCTGCAGGCCGCGGTGGCCTTCGCGTGTGTCTTCCACTTGCGCGCGGTGTTGCAGGGGTGACCCATGTTGCAGGCCGAGGTGGCCTTCGCGCTGCATCAGCGCGATCTCCCGCTCGAGGTCCTGGGCCTTCTGCTCTTCGTCGTATATCATTTGCCGCACCCTGGCTAGTGCAGACACGCGCTGGCGCTTGGCCTCCAGTATCTCTTTTTGCCTCTGAAGATTGCGGTTCTTGAGGCGCAGTGCGCGCAGCTGTAGCTGTTCTTCCGCTGAAACGCCAAGGACTTCACCGTCCTCAGTGAGGTCCGCGCCCTCCGGGGGAGCGAAGCCGAGGACTTCACCGTCCTCGGTGAGGTCCGCGCCTTCCGGTGGAGCGAAGCCTGGGGGAGGCTGCGGTTGTCCTTCAGGGCCGCAGGTGCGGAGGGCGTCGTCTTCAACAGCCTCTTGGTGAGTGGAGTGGGTGAGTGCGAGGGCCTTGCCCTTCCTTGCGGCCAACAGTGCTGCCTTCGCAGCCTCGTCAGCCTTCGAGCTAGCTTTCTTGGGTGCCATCGCGGGTGGTTTTTCGTAGCCCCCACGGTGGGCGCCAAATGTTGGAACTTGCACACGGGCGCAAGTTGATCCAACAGGGGGAGTGATAGCACAAACATGATTTTAGCACGTGATGGCAAAAGCACTGTTCATCTAGCCTCTCAAGGGCACTGTACGGGGGTATTTATAGGTGTCCGGGTGCCCAGCGTCCCGTGTTAAGGACGCATGTGCCCTCAGACACCTTGGTTATCCCCGGAATATTCCCAAAAAGCGGGGTTACAGACTGTAATTATAGGGACGCCTTTATAAATTAGGCTCGTAACACGCAGCGGCCACGCAGGGCCTACCACAATGGGCCTGATCCCACATGGGCCTCCGCGCCGGACGAGGCCGCCCGGTGGGATGACCTCGCCACGGGTCTTCATCCGATGTCGTATGGGGCGAAGGGTGTCCCTGCCTGTTGTCTTGTCTCCGTTGGGCCGGCGTTTATGGCGAAGGCCCCGGGCGAAGGGTGTCCCTGCCCGTTTTGTCTCCGTTGGGCCGGCGTTTACAGCGAAGGCCCCGAACGAAGGGTTGCGTCTTTGCCTTCGCCCCAACACACACATAAAGATACCGTGCTGCCATTTACCAACCAAAAGCCCAACCATTATTCTTTTTCTTCTAGAATTCACACGCAGCTTTCGCTTTGAATAAAAGCCAGCTATTTAAATACACTGTAGCTATGATATATGGAGACAAAACACCGTAGAAATACTAGAAGTCGAACTACTTCGTAGAACATGTTTAGAAGTAAAGTATTTCAAGACCATGGTTTTAAAATACTACCGTTTTAAAATGTCGTGACACAACTGTATTATTTTTTACATTACTCTTACGTGTCGTTTGGATCATTGGAATTGAATTCCATTCTAATAATAGTAATTTAGGCATATATCAATTAAGATAATTCGGTTTTATACAAAATATATTTGTATACTATTATTAGCAAGATGTCGAAGATATTTATGTGCTACATTTTCACTATAGAGTAGTGAGACGAAGAGTGTCATGTAAATTAAAGAGTAGAAACAAATTCTACTAATGCATAAAATCATTTCTTATCCTCCACCCTATGAATTTGAGATAAGCTTATATCTGAACTTTGGAAAGTGGTGGAATGTCAAATTTTAAACTAAATAAGTTAGTTTATAGAGTGAATTCCAATTCCTCTAAAATGAAGGGATCCAAACGCCTGTTAGAATTATGTGTTTGGAGACAAAGTATCTCAAACTATGTATTTAGTATACATGTGCAACACTAGTCATATAAAAAACTTTGAGTTGGAGTAGTCCAAAAATATCATGGTATCTATAAAACCATGGTATTCAAAACAGAGTTTTTTTACAATGCACCGAAACATCTCTTGGCAAAAAAAAATACTATGGTATTCTCAATACCATGGTTTTGCTTCAAAACTCCAAAAATACTTTATTTCCCAACACCACCTTTGGCCCTGTTTGTTAATGCAGTTTTGAAATACTATAGTTTTTAAGATACCATAGTTTACAATTGTACATGACATAAATACTACGGTATTATTTTACCATAGTAAAATCACAATATTGCTCAAAACTGAGATCTGTTTGGTTCCACTGGAAAAACAAAGTATATGCAGAGAGAAGAGAACTGACGTTTTTAGTGGAGTTTCGTAAACTCCAAAAATATCACGAGTTTAGGTAAACCATGGTATTTAAAACTGTGTTTTAACTGTATAAACAAAACAATTTTTGAGTTCTGATACTATAGTATTATTAATACCATAATATTATTTCAAAACTGCAAAAAATACTACAATTACAAACAGGTAGCTTCTTCCGGTCCATGTTGTACATCTGACATAGACCAATGTTGGCTCCACCATGCATGGACCAATGTTGCCTCCATCCATGCAAATGCATGGCAGCGCCGCAGAGTGCTGGGGGCCAGGCCCCACGGTATGGGGCTTGAGAGGTTCAGGGGTGGACCCAGACGGGATGAGTGAGGAGCGTGGCATTCACATGAAGTGTGGACCCACGCACGCCCAGCCCAGGTGCAGCTCCCCCAGAAACAAAATTTGCAGCTGTTGCCTGCCTGTTGGACCGACGGGTGCTGACCGCTGACATTGCCATCGCCACCAGTATTTGCTGCTACTACTGTACTGGCCTATCCTCTTTCTTTCTGTTTCTATATATATACCTGCTGTGTGCTAGCTTAGCTGTGCCTATCTATCCAACCATTTGTTCTTGTCTTCCCTCTAAATAATGCGGAGATGCGATATTCTATCTGTGATTATTTGGCTGGCTGCAGATAAGGTCGTCCAAGGGACGAGAAGACAAACTATACACGTCCGTCCGTCCCACGGCGGCCACTTGTTTAGTACTATCTCCGAATATATAACACTGTTATAATTAAAATATTTATTCAAAAATGTAAAATTTTAAGTTAAATTTAAACTATCTTAAATGATAAAACAAATAAAAAGGATAACTTATTATTTTTTAATAAGTTGGATGATTGTTTTTTTTAAAAAAGTCAACTATGTCGTATATTTATAAACGGAGGGAGTATTACTAGTAGTATCTCGGACAGATGGGGAAGAATGCACTGCTGGGACGTCGGTGGTTTCTTCTGTTGTTCGTCTTCGGTCCCATAAACCACTTATCATTCTTGCAGTATACTACGTGCTAACTAACTGGAGACAGTGCGTGGCTGCGGGTTTCCATCCACCCGTTTAAGCTGGCCGGACATGACTCGTTTGGCTTTAATTCGTACCAGTTTTTATTATTTTTATAATGTTTTGTCTCTATAAATTATAACGGTAATAGTTTAAATATAATGTTTTTTCCTTATGAATTACAGCACTGCAGTAGTTCTGACTTTAATGCTCGAACGGTCCTATCGTCGGAGCAGAAAAAAGACGAGGAGCGCTTATATACGCGTACGTACGTACGTGTCTCGTCATCTGCTCCTTATCTGAAAGTTCACGTACGTGTACGTGGAAGGAACACCTGCGCCTGTTGCGTATTTGTGCTTGGCCACCGAGAGAGAGAGAATGTGAGGTAGCGGGAAGGCGAAAGCGAGATCGTGGATCGCTGGCCACCGGCACGCCGCCTCGGTCCCCTTGCCGTCGTCCTGTAGCTCACGGATACATCCATCTAGTAGCTCTTCCATAGAAATCGACGACGGTGTGCCAAGACACGACCAGTAATTTTGCGTGGCCTGTAATTCTGCTAGCTGCGCTAGCCGCTAGCTGTAGACGACAACGATATGCTTAGTTCGGTAACGAACGAACCCTTTTGGTTGGGCTTGTGCACCCCGTGTTCGGCCGTCCGTGCGTCCGTCACCGTACCGTTAGTGTGCCCTGACATCATCGTCCACATTCTTTGACATGGAAAAGGGGTACGCGGCAGCCGAAAAGGGAAAGCGCAACAGAAAAAAAAAGAACAGCAAAGTGCTGACGGGAACAGGTAACAAGAGATTTATTAAAGCGTGGTTATTATATGGTCGTCTAAACAGTTGTGAACCGAAAGGGTAAAGCTCGCTGGGGAATAAAATTAGAAAGGAAACCATAGCGGCATAGCGTCGTTTGCTTGTTTCGGTTCGGGGCCAGCCTTCCAACCTTGCCAGCTACTAGTTCGGCTACTTGCCATGTTGTATATATAACAAAAAAAAATGGTACTACGTGTTCGTTCCAGACGTGCCAACTTCTCCCTCATCTCCATTGGCTCAAACTCAGGCGTTAGAAAAAAAAAAGCCGGAGCTCCTACTGATTCCAGGCATTCGATCGGCGCGATCGTTATCCCCCCCGACCGTGGCAGCCCCCGCCCATGCCCGTATCTCTATCGGATCTATCCTTGTGCTGCACAGGCAAAGCCAATCCGCGCCCCTGCTGGTCTCTGCCATCATTGATTCATCTCATCCCCGCGCGCGGCGCCGACCCGGGCCAGCTCGGCGGATGCGGATGCGGATCGGTCCGGCACGCCGCAAAAACTATTCCCAATGCACACTACACACACACACACAGGATGTACCACTCATCACATGACACTTGCAACAGTGCATGCGGGTAGATGGATGGATAGGTACCGGACCCGGACCGCCACATAGATGCAGGATTCAAAACGTTTTTTTAAGCTCATCTGCACGTACGCCCATGTGTTCTATACTTCCATATCACCCAATACCCCAAAAAAAATAAAAAATAAAAGAGCGCACCGAAGTTTTTATTTGGTTATTAACTTATTATATCCGGGTCTACGTCACAGCATGCATGCGCAGCCCAGTTAGTTACACACGTCACATGCACATGCTAGCTGGTGATTCCTAACCACCACTTGTTTATTAGTACTACTTGAGATTCCAGGCGTCGTCCGTGAACGTCGCAGCTACAACAAAATCCTCGGTGTGTGTGTGTGTGGAGAGAGAGTATCCGACGGCGGACGGACCTGGCGATGTGATTCGTGAAGGGCCGGCCGCCGGGGAATGGAAGACCCGCTCGCGACCGAGGGCGCAAAATGCATGGGGCCTCTGTGGCTCTGTCCGTCACTCCGTCGTTATCGGCAGACGGCAGACACGACACGATGACGCTGCCACTGAAATTAGGCGCGCGTTTACATACATGGCCGCGATTTGTTTTTTCTTTTAAGACAAAGGCGGCGGCGGCGACGCTCTTCTTTCGGAGAATCGGAGCTGTGTGACCCAACGGGCAACGGAGGAGGTGGTACTGGCATCCGATCCGATGCGATCCGATCCTCGCGCGCCATTTCTTTCGCTTTCTTTTAAGCCGGCCCATGTGAGGGATTGTTTTGCATGCACGGCCGTTCCCTCGATCGATCTCAAAAGTGCCCGCACGTTTGAAAACATATCGCATATGCGGATCGGCAAGAATGGCCGCGCGCGCGTCTCATACATTTTGTTGCTAGTGTATCATCGTCATCATCAGGCACTAAATAAGGTTCGTGACTTTTGCGTCGGCATGCGATTATGAATGACCGGTACTGCGTGGGCAACGTGATTATGAATGACTGGTACGTGCGCGACGTGTCGCCATCAGGGAAATTTTTGGGCTCGCGACAGTGGGCCCGGAAAAATGGTGTTACCGTACGTGTATATATATATATATACTCCCTCCTGTTTCCTATTAGTTGTCGTTTAGGACAACGACACGGTCTCCAAAATATAACTTTGACCAATGTTTTTTGTTAAAATACAAATAAACTCTTAATACATTTATACTTTTATAAAAGTACTTTTTATGACAAATTGGTGTATATAAACATTAGGTTCCAAAACTAAATAACGAAATAATTATTTGTAGTCAAAATTTTATAAGTTTGACTCGAACCTTATCCAAAACCACAACTAATAGGAAACCGGAGGGAGTATATATATATATATATATATATATATATATATATATATATATATATATATATATATTTGCAATAATGGAACACATTGAACAAGTGGAGTGCTAAACGTGCATCATGCATGCTCGTAAATTAATCGTTGGACAACTGCTGATTAGATCGATCCTTCGCCCAACCCAAATACTGCTAGCTATACTAGTTTATTAGGACCCCAGCAGGCCAGCACACGGTCTATTATATTACGACGTGACAACTTGACTTATATCTAATTTTTTCCCTTTAGATTTAAAGACGTCATTTTAAATGCTCAAAGTTACGTGCTATGGAAGTGTTGTTGACGTTCAATTAGGCTATATACACCAGCAGAGACTAGTTAGTGTAGTTACACTAGTACGCTCACGCACGGTTGCACACGAATTAAGCAAAAATGCAATTAATGAATCAACGAGGTGTCGCCTGCGAAATCTAGAATTAATGAATTTAAGCTCGTTATTTGTTTGGTACCTAGGCTTCTGAATGGCTCTTGAGAATACACGTTAGAGGAGGAGCATAAAGAGGTTATCGTATGATCGACAAGGCCATCTAAAGCGTTAACAAATCTCGCTGGCAGACGCGACAGAACAATAAGGTAGAGAGAACGCTGACAAATCTCGCTCGAAGACGGGATGGACGACAAGGTACATAGAAAGACAGATAGGGCAAAAGAGAAGTAGATGTGTTCCTTTGACGATTGGAAGTTGGGTTTCTCCACCTACAAACGGTATCTGTCGTAGCGCGCCATGTGTTAGAGCTGAAGCTGCGAAATATATACAGATGCATGTAGCTAGGATATGTAGCGTAGCATTCCTGGATTGGGAGTTGGGCCCTAGCTAGGGTTATGTGGGCAAATACATGTTTTGCCTCTCAGGGTCTCACATCTCTATATAAGGATCTTATACACCCCCTTATAATATAGAGAAGAGAAAGAGGCTAGAGGCCCAACCCTATATCGTGTCTCGTGTGTTTCTTCTGTCGTGCTTATAGGAAGGGAGACGGGTATTCTATAGCTTCTTGCGCCTCTACTGCTGATGGGAGGGAAGGGAGCAGATCTGGTGATCCGTGGTAACGTAGTTCTCAATACGTTATCAGCACGCTCTACCTCGACGTTGCCGCGAAATCAAATCTGCATCAACTCTACATCAAGCTGGCAGGTCTCCGGCCTAGCCGAACTGTCCTACATGACAGGCTTTAATTCTCCCTCTACGTTACCGAGTGGTATGTATTTCTAGTAGATTGAATCTACTGTTCACGTTGAGGATTGAAGAAGAGAATCTCGGACTCTGATTCACAAAGAAAAAAAGCCGACCACCGTGTGCCAGCAGTGTCGGCGTTCCGAGACCGGGGGGTCCCTGAGCCGACGAGTGAATGTCGCCGCGTGCCCCAGCCCAGATGGGTCGAGCGCGAGGGCGAGCGCGAAGGGGGGAGAGCGAGGCGGCCGGAGACCGGCGTGAGAGAGGTGGGAATCCCGCGGCCTTCGTGTTCGTCCCGCGCCCAGGTCGGGTGCGCTTGCAGTAGGGGGTTACAAGCGTCCACGCGGGAGAGGGAGGGAGCGAGCGGCCTCCAGCGAGCGCCTGTTCTCGTCCTCGTCCCCGCGCGGCCAACCCTCTCTAAGAGGGCCCTGGTCCTTCCTTTTATAGGCGTAAGGAGAGGATCCAGGTGTACAATGGGGGTGTAGCAGAGTGCTACGTGTCTAGCGGAGGAGAGCTAGCGACCTAAGTACATGCCGTTGTGGCAGCCGGAGAGATTTTGGCACCCAGCTGGTGTGATGTCGTGGCCGTCGGAGGAGCGATGGAGCCTGGCGGAGGGACAGCTGTCGGAGCGGTTGAATCCTTGCTGACGTCCTCTTGCTTCCGTAAGGGGGCTAAGAGCCGCCGTCGTCACAGAGTATGCAGGGCGCCATCATTGCCTATCTGGCGGGGCGAGCCAGATGGGATGCCGGTCTTGTTCCCTGCAGCCCGAGTCAGCTCGGGGTAGGGTGATGATGGCGCCTCCTGTTGACGTGGCTGGTCTACGCCCTAGGTTGGGCGATGTGGAAGCTCCTCCGAAGCCGAGGTCGAGTCTGTCTTCCGTGGCCGAGGTCGGGTCCGAGCCCCAGGTTCGGGCGAGGCGGAGATCGCCGGCTGGTGCCGGGGCAGAGTCCGAGCCCTGGGGTCGGGCGAAGCGGAGTTCGTCGTCTTCTGGGGCCGAGCCCAAATCCGAGCCCTGGGGCGGGCGAGGCGGAGATCGTCGTCTTCCGGGACTTAGCCCGAGTCCGAGCCCTGGGTCGGGCGGAGTTCGCCGTCTTCCGGGACTTAGCCGAGTCCGAGCCCTGGGTCGGGCGGAGTTCGCCGTCTTCCGGGACTTAGCCCGAGTCCGAGCCCTGGGTCGGGCGGAGTTCGCCGTCTTCCGGGACTTAGCCCGAGCCCTGGGTCGGGCGGAGTTCGCCGTCTTCCGGGACTTAGCCTGAGTCCGAGCCCTGGGTCGGGCGGAGTTCGCCGTCTTCCGGGACTTAGCCCGAGTCCGAGCCCTGGGTCGGGCGAAGCGGAGCTTCCTATGGTGCCTTCGGCAGGGCCTGACTGCCTGTCAGTCTTACTCTGTCAAGTGGCCCCGCAGTCGGAGTGGCGCAGGCGGCGCTGTCCTTCTGTCAGGCCGGTCAGTGGAGCGGCGAAGTGATGGCGGTCACTTCGGCTCTGCCGGCTGGGGGACGTGCGTCAGGATAAAGGTGTCAGGCCACCTTTGCATTAAATGCTCCTGCGATTTGGTCGGTCGGTGCGGCGATTTGGTCAGGGTTGCTTCTTGGCGAAGGCAGGGCCTCGGGCGAGCCGGAAACATGTTCGCCGCTGAAGGGGGGCCTCGGGCGAGACGGAAATCCTCCGGGGTCGGCTGCCCTTGTCCGAGGCTAGGCTCGGGTGAGGCGTGATCGAGTCCCTTGACTGGACTGATCCCTGACTTAATCGCACCCATCAGGCCTTTGCAGCTTTGTGCTGATGGGGGTTACCAGCTGAGAATTAGGAGCCTTGAGGGTACCCCTAATTATGGTCCCCGACAGTAGCCCCCGAGCCTCGAAGGGAGTGTTTGCACTCGCTTGGAGGCTTTCGTCGCACTTTTTTGCAAGGGGACAAGCCTTTCTCGGTTGTGCTTTGTTCCGGTGGGTGCGCGCGAGCGCACCCGCCGGGTGTAGCCCCCGAGGCCTCGGAGGAGTGGTTTCACTCCTTCGAGGTCTTAATGCCTCACGTAGTGCTTCGGCTGGTCTGGTCGTTCCCTCATGCGAGCTGGCCGTAGCCCGGGTGCACGGTCGGGTCTCAAGTTCTCGGGCTGGTATGTTGACGCTGTCAACGGTTCGGCCGGAGCCGGGTTTGCGAGAGCAGCCCCCGAGCCTCTGCACAGAGCGAGAGGGCGGTCAGGGGTAGACTCAGCTTTTTTACATACGCCCCTGCGTCGCCTTTCCGCAAGGAGGAGGGGGGAGGGAAAGCGCCATGTTGCCCTCGATGGGCGCCGAACATGGTGTCTCCGATGAGCTACAAGCGGGTAATCCGAGTGGACGTCCGTGCCCCGTTCGTTAGGGGTCGGCTAGGGGCCCAGAGGCACGCCTAAAAGTACCTGCGGGTGATCTGTCGGACCCGGTCCCCTGGCGACGGGGTCCGAGGGCTCGACGCCTCCCTCTGATGGGATTCCGTTACAAGATCGCTCCCGCTGGTCTCGGAAATGTCCTAGGGTACCTCGGGAGCGCAGCCGAGCCTTGGTTATGTATCGAACGTACCCATGGTCATCCCTCGCTCGACGTCTGAGGCGACTGTGAACCCTTCGAGGGCCAGCCTTCGAACCCCTGATCAGTAATGGGCGCGGAGCCCGAGTAGCCTGAGGCGGCCGTGGAACCCTTTCGAGGGGTCGGCCTTCGAACCCCTGACCAGTAGTGGGTGTAGGGCCCACGCGATCTGAGGCGGCTGTCGAACCCTTCCGGGGGGCCAGCCTTCGAACCTCTGATCAGTAGGGGGGCTCGGAGCCTAGTTCCTAATCGGGGAAGGATCCTTTTCGGGGTATCCCCCTTTCCCGGTCCCTGTTGCAAGAGAGAGAAAGAGGAAAAACGGAAAAGGATACGAAATCGAACGGTGCGGCGTACCTTTTTTGACGCGGTCATTACGGCGAAGGCGAAGCGTCGCTCGCTTCTCCTGCCAGAGGCGCCGCGTGTCCCGCCGCGGAGTTGATGCGACGGGGCGAGTGGTTCGCAGGGTAGCCGTTGCGCGTGCGTGAGCCGTTCGAGGAACGGGTCACGGGCGCGTTGTCTTCACGCCGTGAGAGAGGGCTCTCTCGCTGCCCCCGGACGGGACGTAAGCTTGGCTGACGACGTGACCGCTGCACCTGCCCGCCTGCCACCGCCATTACTGCCGGCCCGTCTTCGGCCGTATTGACCGTCGCGCCAGGCTGGAGCCGCTGGATCATGCGCTGGGTGGCCTCGAATCACGGTATTGGTTCCACAGTCGAGGAGGCGCGGTGGTGGCGCAGGTGGCGATGCAGTTACTCACACGTAGCAACCGGCGCACCGGTTGCATGACGCGTGGGCCTAGGCCTCCATGCTGGGCGTGTTGGGAGTCGGAGAAGTGCGCCCACTTGGCGCGGTTGCATGCCGCCTGCACGGCTGCCCGCCCTTTCGCCCGTTGGTCTGGACAAAAGTGGAGAGTCGCTTGTAACCGCTGGGCGGTTGTACGCACCGCGCACGGCGGTTTGTCCTCTTCTGCTCTGAGCCGGCTTGCATGACGCGTGGGACCCAGCCCCCGCACCGTAGGGGAGGACCTTGGAGTGTGTTGGAGAAGACTCAGCCCGTGACAGCTGGGGACGCGAGTAGGGAGAACCGCCCTTAAAAGTAGGGTGACCCCCTTGGAAGGCGACCGTGTCTTCGCGCTCCCTTATGCATCGTGTCTTTTCACCTTCCAAGCCCCTGGATGGGGGAGATCCGCCGTCTTTCCGCCTTGTCGTTGGGGGAACGCAACTCCGTGGGAGTTGGCACCTTTCAGCCATCGCTCGGCTTCAAGGATTTTCATCATGCAGCCCGGCTGCACCCCCCCCGCCGGCGGTCACCCCAGACGGTGACCACCAGCCCCTGGGTGGGGAGAAGCAAGCCGGGCTGCGATCTTGGTCCCACCCTCAGCTTCAAGGATGTTCATCATCCTTGCTGGGGTGGAGGCCGGGCTGAGCCGGAGCTCTACCTCCCGCGCGGGCCGACGGGTCACCTCTTCTTCCAGCTTCTGGTGGTGGCAAACACCCTCCAGCTCTGCGGAGGAGACGTCCTCCAGCCATGCCGGGGAAGGCGAACTGTTGCTGCCCAGCTAGGATGCAACATTTTGCCCTCTTCCTTGCATTCGAGGCAAGGACGGCAGCGAGGACCCGCCGGTGCGCTTGGGAGCGGCCCGCTCTTTGGCTTTAATAGCTGGTTCGCGTCCCTTGAGCGGGAACGCGAACGAGAGCCCTCCGGCGGCCGCGTCCGTCCTAGGACCATGGCTGCTGCTGCAGAGGTCGCTGGCGGGTCCCCCGGTGTTCGTCGCCCCGTAGGCTCGAGGTTGTTCATACCCGCGGGGATGGAACCAGAGTTCCGTTTGTAATGGCACTTTGAATGCCAGTGTTTTTGTTCATTGTGGCTGTCGGGGCCTGAACATGTATGTATTTTCGGCACGGAGCCGTGTTTTCCCCTCATTTTCGAGCACTAAGACTCGCCCGTTGGTTGTCTGAACCGCTTCACCAAGCGTGAGTCGCCCCGTGTAAAGGTGACGAGTGAGGTATCCGTATCCCGGAGGCGTAGGAGTCCCTTGGCTCGGTCGGCCTTGTTGCCCGAGGCTTCTCTAGCTTAATTAAAGGAACTCCTCGGCCGCTCTTCGATGAGCCGAGGCCAAGGGTAGCAGCGTCAGCATGAACCGAGGCAGAGTTGGCTCAAAAAGAAAACCTGGTTGGCCGGAGCCTGGCCGGGTCGTCCGTTAGCGGGACCGACGCCGGAATCGACTAGCCGAGGCCTCGGGTCGGGTTGACGTCCTTGGAGGACAGCTGGCCGAGGCCCCGGAGTGACCGGCCGAGCCACCTGCTCGGGCCAGATTCCTGAGAAGACCCTAGCAGCGATGGCCCGGGCGTGGCGATGACGTCGTCCTTCAGAGTGGAGATCTTCGGACCGCGTCGCTGTCCGAGGCTAGGTCAGACCTCGCCGAAGGTGTCGTTGATGCCGAGGGTGCTGCTGCTCCCTTCAGCCGTCAGGACCCGAGCCTGCGGGATCGGATTGTCTTGTAGCGTGTGTTCCCTGCGGCCGCCGAGGCCAAAACACACCCTCGCCGTATTGTAAAGCCACATCTCCTTTCCTCTTGTTTTGAGTATCTGGACCTTTTTGTTGGTAGCAGAAATGTTTGTGCGAGCGAGAGTTGCTTCTCGCGGAAGGTGATGAGTGAGGTATCCGTATCCCGGAGGCGTAGGAGTCCCTCGGCTCGGTCAGCCTTGGCGCTTACGCGCACTCTTACCCGTCCATGGGGCTCTGTTCCCGACGCAGTCGAGAAGGCTCGAGAAATCGCTTCGGCAGAAGAGCTTCCGAACGTGAAGACTTGCTCGGTCCGCGGGATCACTTATCCGAACGTGAGTTACTTATCGCAGAAGGCGATGAGTGAGGTATCCGTATCCCAGAGGCGTAGGAGTCCCTCGGCTCGGTCAGCCTTTGCTGCTTACATGTACTCTGTCGTTTTCAGGATCCACTTTCGAAGTAGTCAAACAGCCCGAAAGACCTTCTGGCAGAAAAGATCTTTTTTCGAGGAAAATTTCGACGCAGAGGGGGTTCCCCCCTTTTAGCCCCCGAGGGAGGGTCGGGCTTTGCCGAGGCGAGGCCGACCCTTCCTTGACGACTAAACTTTCGCTGGGCGCGAGGTATATATGAACAACTTGAAAACATCTTAAGGGTAGAAGCGACGTAGCTGTTGGATGTTCCAAGCGTTGCCGTAGACCTCGCCTTGACTGTTGGCCAGCTTGTACGTTCCGGGCTTCAGAACTTTGGCGATGACGAATGGCCCCTCCCAGGGAGGCATGAGCTTGTGCCGCCGTCGAGCATCTTGTCGCAGCCGAAGCACCAGGTCGCCCACCTGAGGTCTCGGGACCGGACCCCTCGGGCGTGGTAGCGTCGCAGGGACTGCTGGTATCGCGCCGAGTGTAGTAAGGCCTTGTCCCGAGCCTCCTCCAGCTGGTCCAGCGAGTCTTCTCGGCTAGCTTGGTTGCTTTGGTCGGTGTAGGCCCTCGCCCTCGGGGAGCCGTATTCCAGGTCTGTGGGCAAGACAGCCTCGGCCCCGTAGACTAGGAAGAACGGCGTGAAGCCCGTGGCTCGGCTTGGCGTTGTCCTCAGACTCCAGACCACCGAGGGGAGTTCCTTCATCCATCGCTTGCCGAATTTGTTGAGGTCGTTGTAGATCCGAGGCTTGAGCCCTTGTAGAATCATGCCGTTGGCACGCTCTACTTGCCCATTTGACATGGGGTGAGCCACGGCGGCCCAGTCCACCCGGATGTGATGATCCTCGCAGAAGTCCAGGAACTTTCTGCCGGTGAACTGGGTGCCGTTGTCGGTGATGATGGAGTTCGGGACCCCGAAGCGATGGATGATGTTGGTGAAGAACGCCACCGCCTGCTCGAACCTGATGCTGTTTAGGGGTCGGACCTCGATCCACTTGGAGAATTTGTCAATGGCGACCAAAAGGTGCGTGTAGCCCCCGGGTGCCTTCTGCAAGGGGCCGACGAGGTCCAGACCCCACACAGCAAAAGGCCAGGTCATGGGTATCGTCTGCAGAGCCTGAGCGGGCAGGTGGGTCTGCCTTGCGTAGAACTGACACCCTTCGCAGGTGCGAACAATTCTAGTGGCGTCGGCCACCGCCGTCGGCCAGTAGAAGCCTTGCCGGAAAGCATTCCCGGCAAGGGCTCGAGGCACTGCGTGATGGCCGCAAGCCCCCGAGTGTATCTCTCGCAGGAGTTCCTGACCTTCGGCGATGGAGATGCACCGCTGGAGGATGCCGGAGGGGCTACGGTGGTAGAGCTCCTTCTCATCTCCCAGCAAGACGAACGACTTGGCGCACCGCGCCACCCGCCGAGCTTCGGCTCGGTCGGAGGGTAGCTCTCCTCGGTGGAGATATTGCAGGTACGGGGTCTGCCAGTTTTGATCAGGCGTGACCCCGCTTTGCTCCCCCTCGACGTGCAGCGCCTCGCCCTCGAGGGCCGAGGGTACCTCGGGTTGAGTCGAGGATGCCTCGGGCCGAGCCGAGGGTGCCTCGGGATGATCCGAGGATACCTTGGGCTGGGCCGAGGGTGCCTCGGGCTCGGGCGCGTCGTCGATCTTGACAGAGGGTTGATGCAGATCCCGGGAGAAGACGTCCGGGGGAACCGTCGTTCGCCCCGAGGCTATTTTAGCCAGCTCGTCCCGCAGTCTCGTTGTAGCGCCGAGCGATGTGGTTGAGCTCGAGCCCGTAGAACTTGTCTTCCAGGCGCCGAACCTCATCGCAGTAGGCCTCCATCTTCGGGTCGCGGCAGTGGGAGTTCTTCATGACTTGGTCGATGACGAGCTGCGAGTCACCGCGAGCGTCGATGCGTCGGACCCCTAGCTCGATGGCGATCCACAACCCGTTGACCAGAGCTTCGTACTCAGCCACATTGTTGGATGCCGGGAAATGGAGGCGTAGCACGTAGCGTAGGTGCTTCCCGAGGGGCGAGATGAAGAGTAGGCCTGCGCTGGCTCCTGTCTTCATCAGCGACCCGTCGAAGAACATGGTCCAGAGCTCCGGTTGGATCGGAGCCGTCGGTAGCTGGGTGTCGACCCATTCAGCTACGAAGTCCGCCAAGACCTGGGACTTGATGGCCTTCCGAGGAGCGAACGAGATCGTCTCGCCCATGATTTCCACCGCCCACTTTGCAATCCTACCCGAGGCCTCTCGGCACTGGATGATCTCCCCCAGGGGGAAGGATGACACCACAGTTACCGAATGAGACTCGAAGTAGTGTCGCAGCTTCCGCCGCGTCAGGATCACCGTGTACAGCAGCTTCTGAACTTGTGGGTAGCGGATCTTGGTTTCGGACAGCACCTCGCTGACGAAGTAGACTGGCCTCTGAACGGGCAACACATGCCCCTCTTCTTGCCTCTCGACCACAATCGCGGCGCTAACCACCTGAGTGGTCGCGGCGACGTAGACAAGGAGGGCTTCTCCGGCAGCCGGGGGCACCAAGATAGGCGCCTTTGTGAGGAGCGCCTTCAGGTTCTCGAGGGCTTCCTCGGCCTCAGGGGTCCATGTGAAGCACTCGGCCTTCCTTAAGAGGCGGTACAGAGGTAGACCTCTTTCGCCGAGGCGTGAGATGAAGCAGCTCAGAGCCGCGAGGCATCCCATGACCCTCTGTACGCCTTTCAAGTCCTTGATGGGCCCCATGCTGGTGATAGCTGCGATCTTCTCCAGGTTGGCTTCGATGCCCCGCTCGGAGACGATGAACCCCAAGAGCATGCCTCGGGGTACTCCGAAAACACACTTTTCGGGATTGAGCTTGACGCCTTTCGTTTTGAGACATCGGAATGTCGCTTCAAGGTCGGAAAGGAGGTCGGAGGCTTTCCTCGTCTTGACTCCGATGTCATCGACGTAGGCCTCGATCGTGCGGCCAATGTGTTCGCCGAACACATGGTTCATGCACCGCTGGTACGTCGCGCCCGCATTCCTCAAGCCGAACGGCATGGTGACATAGCAGTACATGCCGAAGGGTGTGATGAAAGAAGTCGCGAGCTGGTCAGACTCTTTCATCCTGATTTGATGATACCCTAAGTAGGCATCGAGGAAAGACAGGGTTTCGCACCCAGCAGTGGAATCCACGATTTGGTCGATGCGAGGCAGAGGGTAGGGAACCTTCGGACATGCTTTGTTGATCCGCCATTCCCCCCTTTCTTTCTCACAAGCACAGGGTTGGCAAGCCATTTGGGATGGAATACCTCTTTGATGAACCCTGCCGCCATTAGCTTGTGGATCTCCTCGCCTATGGCTCTGCGCTTCTCCTCGTCGAATCGGCGCAGTGGCTGCTTGACGGGTCGGGCTTCGGCTCGGATGTCCAGCGAGTTTTCGGCGACATCCCTCGGTATGCCGGGCATGTCCAAGGGACTCCACGCGAAGACGTCGACGTTCGCGCGGAGAAAGTCGACGAGCACTGCTTCCTATTTGGGATCGAGCCTGGAGCCGATCCGGATCTGCTTGGAGGCGTCGCCGCTAGGGTCAAGGGGGACGGACTTAACCGTCTCCGCTGGCTCAAAGTTGCCGGCATGACGCTTCACGTCTGGCACCTCCTTAGAGAGGCTCTCCAGGTCGGCGATGAGGGCCTCGGACTCGGCGAGGGCCTCGGCGTACTCCACGCACTCCACGTCGCATTCGAACGCGTGTTTGTACGTGGGGCCGACGGTGATGACCCCGTTGGGGCCCGACATCTTGAGCTTCAGGTAGGTATAGTTGGGGACGGCCATGAACTTCGCGTAGCATGGCCTCCCTAGTACCACGTGATAGGTTCCTCGGAACCCGACCACCTCGAACGTCAGGGTCTCCCTTCGGAAGTTGGAGGGTGTTCCGAAGCAGACGGGAAGGTTGAGCTGTCCGAGGGGTTGGACGCGCTTCCCGGGGATGATCCCATGGAAGGGCGCAGCGCCTGCCCGGACAGAGGACAGATCGACACGTAGGAGCCCGAGGGTCTCGGCGTAGATGATGTTGAGGCTACTGCCTCCGTCCATGAGGACTTTGGTGAGCCTGACGTCGCCGATGATGGGGTCGACGACGAGCGGGTATTTCCCCAGGCTCGGCACATGGTCGGGGTGATCGTCTCGGTCGAAGGTGATGGGCTTGTCGGACCAGTCCAGATAGACTGGCGCCGCCACCTTCACCGAGCAAACCTCCCGGCGCTCTTGCTTGCGGTGCCGAGCCGAGGCGTTCGCCGCTTGCCCACCATAGATCATGAAGCAGTCGCGGACCTCGGGAAACTCTCCTGCCTGGTGATCTTCCTTCTTGTCGTCGTCACGGGCCTTGCCATCCTCCGCGGGTGGCCTGGCCCTGTGGAAGTGGCGCCGAAGCATGACGCACTCCTCAAGGGTGTGCCTGACGGGTCCCTGGTGATAGGGGCACGACTCCTTGAGCATCTTGTCGAAGAGGTTGGCACCT
The DNA here is from genome assembly GCA_029449295.1 of Zea luxurians. Taxonomy (NCBI): domain Eukaryota; kingdom Viridiplantae; phylum Streptophyta; class Magnoliopsida; order Poales; family Poaceae; genus Zea; species Zea luxurians. The sequence continues at coordinate 47,505,832 of JAOPSE010000023.1, forward strand.
CCAGGGGGCTTCCGAGGGTTCTTGTACTCGGCGGCGGCGACAAGGTCCGCGTCGGCGACGTCGCGTTTCGCTTGCGACTTCTTCTTGCCCTTCTTCTTGGCACCGCGCTGAGTTGACGCCTCGGGAGTATCTTCCGATGCGCGGCCCTGGGGCTGCTTGTCCTTTCGAAAGATAGCCTCGACCGCCTCCTGGCCGGAGGCGAACTTGGTGGCGATGTCCATCAGCTCGCTCGCCCTAGTGGGGGTCTTGCGACCCAGCTTGCTCACTAGGTCGCGGCAGGTGGTGCCAGCGAGGAACGCGCCGATGACATCCGAGTCGGTGATGTTGGGCAGCTCGGTGCGCTGCTTCGAGAATCGCCGGATGTAGTCTCAGAGAGACTCTCCCGGCTGCTGTCGGCAGCTTCGGAGGTCCCAGGAATTCTCGGGGCGCACGTACGTGCCCTGGAAATTGCCGGCGAAAGCTTGGACTAGGTCGTCCCAGTTGGAGATCTGCCCCGGAGGCAGGTGCTCCAACCAGGCGCGAGCGGTGTCAGAGAAGAACAGGGGGAGGTTGCGGATGATGAGGTTGTCATCGTCCGTTCCACCTAATTGGCAGGCCAGACGGTAGTCCGCGAGCCACAGTTCCGGTCTTGTCTCCCCCGAGTACTTTGTGATAGTAGTCGGGGGTCGGAACCGGGTCGGGAACGGCGCCCGTCGGATGGCTCGGCTGAAGGCTTGCGGGCCGGGTGGTTCGGGCGAGGGACTCCGATCCTCCCCGCTGTCGTAGCGTCCCCCACGCCTGGGGTGGTAGCCTCGGCGCACCCTCTCATCGAGGTGGGCCCGACGGTCGCAGTGATGGTGCTCGTTGCCGAGGCGACCCGGGGCCGCAGGCGCGGTGTTGCACGTGCGCCCGGTGTAGACCGAGGCTTCCCGCATGAATCGGGAAGTCGCGGCATGAGGTTCCGAGGGGTACCCCTGCCTTCGGGAGGCGGAGCTCTCGGCCCGTCGGGCCACGGCGCCTTCCAGGAGATTCTTGAGCTCTCCCTGGATTCGCCGCCCCTCGGTGGTTGATGGCTCCGGCATCGCGCGAAGAAGCATTGCTGCTGCCGCCAGGTTCTGGCCGACCCCACTGGATGCGGGTGGCGGCCTGACCCTGACGTCGTCGATGATGCGGCGCTGGAAGCCCAGGGGTAGATGACGTATTTCCCCGGCCGGAGGTTGGCCCGCCCATGCCTGCCCGACGTCCCGACGGATCGGCTCAAGCGCTCCTGCTCCCTCGTCGAGCCTGGCCTGCACCCCGCGGATTTGCTCGAGCTGTGGGTCATGACCCCCCGCCTGAACAGGGACCACAGCTAGCTCCCGTGGGATGTCAACGCGAGGCACCGGCCTAGGGAGGTCACCGTCCTCCGGCATGCCGAGATGGTTGCCTTCGAGGGGACCCCCTAGATCGACGTGGAAGCATTCGCGACTTGGGCCACAGTCCTTGTCGCCGAGGCTACAGCTACCATCGGAAAAGTCGGAAAGGCAGTAGTCGCATGCGGTCATGAAGTGCCGCATGGCACTGGGGTTGCCAAGTCCAGAGAAATCCCAACAGATGCTAGGCTCGTCGTCTTCCTCGGACCCAGAGGGCCCGTAGGTCGAGACGTCCGTCAGCCGGTCCCAAGGTGACCGCATACGAATCTCTAGAGGGTTTGGACTCGCCTCAACAAGAGTGCCCGCCAAAGCGGGGCCGCTAGGCGGGTCGAGGTTGAATCCGAAAGACGTGGGATGGGAATCAGTCGGTACCTTTTGGTCGACGGGTGGCGATGAGGTCGCGTCGGGGACTGACTGCGCCGTCGTCTCAGGTACGAGGGTGACGTCCAGCAAGCTTTTCGCGAGCGTGCTGGCGTCGTCCGCTTGCTCGGGATTGGCGTGTCGCGGGGAGACGACGCTCGCCTTCGTCTCAAACGCGGGGTCGACGCCCGGTGCGCCCCCCGTTGGGGTGCTGGGGCCGTCGACTCGCTCGACAGCCGACGAGGCGCTGTCTCCTGCTTGGCCTTGGTTGCCCCGCCTCCTCCTCCGTCGGTGGGGGAGAGGACGGGGTGAGCTCGAAGGTTGTTCTTCCACCATGCGGGGAAGACGTCGCCGATTCCGCCGCCGGCGGGCGGGTTGTCGGCCGCCACTGTCGTTATCGCACGGCGGTGGAAGGAGTATCATGTCGTAGCTGCCGTCGAGGGACATGAACTCAAGACTCCCGAAACGGAGCATCGTCCCGGGATGGAGAGGTTGCCGGAGACTGCCCATCTGGAGCTTGACGGGAAGCTGTTCGTCAACACGCAGCAGGCCCCTACCTGGCGCGCCAACTGTCGGCGTTCCGAGACCGGGGGGGGGTCCCTGAGCCGACGAGTGAATGTCGCCGCGTGCCCCAGCCTAGATGGGTCGAGCGCGAGGGCGAGCGCGAAGGGGGGAGAGCGAGGCGGCCGGAGACCGGCGTGAGAGAGGTGGGAATCCCGCGGCCTTCGTGTTCGTCCCGCGCCCAGGTCGGGTGCGCTTGCAGTAGGGGGTTACAAGCGTCCACGCGGGAGAGGGAGCAAGCGGCCTCCAGCGAGCGCCTGTTCTCGTCCTCGTCCCCGCGCGGCCAACCCTCTCTAAGAGGGCCCTGGTCCTTCCTTTTATAGGCGTAAGGAGAGGATCCAGGTGTACAATGGGGGGTGTAGCAGAGTGCTACGTGTCTAGCGGAGGAGAGCTAGCGCCCTAAGTACATGCCATTGTGGCAGCCGGAGAGATTTTGGCACCCAGCTGGTGTGATGTCGTGGCCGTCGAAGGAGCGATGGAGCCTGGCGGAGGGACAGCTGTCGGAGCGGTTGAATCCTTGCTGACGTCCTCTTGCTTCCGTAAGGGGGCTGAGAGCCACCGTCGTCACAGAGTATGCAGGGCGCCATCATTGCCTATCTGGCGGGGCGAGCCAGATGGGACACCGGTCTTGTTCCCTGCGGCCCGAGTCAGCTCGGGGTTGGGTGATGATGGCGCCTCCTGTTGACGTGGCTGGTCTACGCCCTAGGTTGGGCGATGTGGAAGCTCCTCCGAAGCCGAGGTCGAGTCTGTCTTCCGTGGCCGAGGTCGGGTCCGAGCCCCAGGTTCGGGCGAGGCGGAGATCGCCGGCTGGTGCCGGGGCGGAGTCCGAGCCCTGGGGTCGGGCGAAGCGGAGTTCGTCGTCTTCTGGGGCTGAGCCCAAATCCGAGCCCTGGGTCGGGCGAGGCGGAGATCGTCGTCTTCCGGGACTTAGCCCGAGTCCGAGCCCTGGGTCGGGTGGAGTTCGCCGTCTTCCGGGACTTAGCCCGAGTCCGAGCCCTGGGTCGGGCGGAGTTCGCCGTCTTCTGGGACTTAGCCCGAGTCCGAGCCCTGGGTTGGGCGGAGTTCACCGTCTTCCGGGACTTAGCCCGAGTCTGAGCCCTGGGTCGGGCGGAGTTTGCCGTCTTCCGGGACTTAGCCCGAGTCTGAGCCCTGGGTCGGGCGGAGTTCGCCATCTTCCGGGACTTAGCCCGAGTCCGAGCCCTGGGTAGGGCGGAGTTCTCCGTCTTCCGGGACTTAGCCCGAGTCCGAGCCCTGGGTCGGGCGGAGTTCGCCGTCTTCCGGGACTTAGCCCGAGTCCGAGCCCTGGGTCGGGCGAAGCGGAGCTTCCTATGGTGCCTTCGGCAAGGCCTGACTGCCTGTCAGTCTTACTCTGTCAAGTGGCACCGCAGTCGGAGTGGCGCAGGCGGCGCTGTCCTTCTGTCAGGCCGGTCAGTGGAGCGGCGAAGTGACGGCGGTCACTTCGGCTCTGCCGGCTGGGGGACGTGCGTCAGGATAAAGGTGTCAGGCCACCTTTGCATTAAATGCTCCCTCGATTTGGTCGGTCGGTGCGGCGATTTGGTCAGGGTTGCTTCTTGGCGAAGGCAGGGCCTCGGGCGAGCCGGAAACATGTTCGCCGCTGAAGGGGGGCCTCGGGCGAGACGGAAATCCTCCGGGGTCGGCTGCCCTTGTCCGAGGCTAGGCTCGGGTGAGGCGTGATCGAGTCCCTTGACTGGACTGATCCCTGACTTAATCGCACCCATCAGGCCTTTGCAGCTTTGTGCTGATGGGGGTTACCAGCTGAGAATTAGGAGCCTTGAGGGTACCCCTAATTATGGTCCCCGACAAGCAGCCACACCCGAGCCAGAGCCGCACCGCGCCCTGGAGGGCGGTGCTACGCCAGCAGCTTCGAACGTGTCGAAAGCCACGTCGCACACGCGCCAGAAGCCTCGTCGCGCTCGCGCAGGAGCCGTGTCGCCGCCAGTGGCGCGCCCTCATATTGTCAAGCCTATGCCCACGCCGAAACAGCACCTCACCGCGCTAGAGGTCGCGCTAGGTGTCGCACCCGAGCCAGGCAGCACTAGCGACCGTCTGCCGGCCTCACCCCTCTTCCTTGCGTGGAGACGCGGTCGAGAGGAGCACTCGCGCCCTCCATCCGTTTTCCTAGGCGTAGATGGTTAAAAAAAACCGGTCCCATCGGCGTTCCCACCCAGGAAAACTGGATCTTGACTCAGCGAGCAGGCAGTTCTTTCGGCTCCCTCAATTAATGAGTGGTGCGACGGAGCAAAGAAATAAAGAAAGAAAATAGTTGCCTTAGCTGGTTGGTTGAATAATTAAAGAAAAAAGGCTCCACCGTTCGTGCATGTCGCCAATCGTGCAGACAGGGCTAGGCAGTTACGACGCCTACCGGCCTGATTGCTCTCTTACCACAAGTGTTTGACTGATTGGTACTCAAAGAATGAAAGGATAAATACTTTTCTTTTATGCAAGTATTTTTCTTTATTTTATATGAATAAATTTCTGTTGAATTAATACAGTTTTAAGTTGCATGCATGCTTCTATGTAGTAATATCTACCCTAATCAATTATTTCCCGTTCCAAATAATTTGTAAAAAAAGCATGCTTAAATATGGAAAAATAAATTTTACACCTGATGTGTTATATTCGTGTATTAATTATGGTGTTCATTTTTCTGCATTAATAATTATTTCCCGTAGTAAATAATTAGCAGAAAACTATTAAAATGTGTGTGCAGACTATACTGCACAGACTGAAACCGCTCTAATATTTTGCACTGAGCTTTTGGACTCACGTCGAGCGAGTAAATTGTATAGTGGGTAATCGGACACTCCAATCAGGTTGCGTTATTAATCGGCTAAGTTATGTCATTGGCTAAGCATTGGCTGCACCGTAGCAACACGACGCAATAGTTATGTCGTTCGAACTTGGCTGCGTCATGTGATTGCTATGTCGTGCTCTCGCTTAAATGGATCGCTCTCGTTGAGTCGGATCGCCATCGCCGAGTCACGCATTTTTCGCGGGCCCTGTAGGCACTATCTGTAACACCCTAGGTGTTACTCAGGGTGCCCACCCCAGGGTTACCCCCTTTTAACCCATAGTTACATAGAGAATTGTGGGCAAAGTATCTCAATCTTGGGATTCAGGGTCCTAATCAAGTGCAACCTATTTTGGATGTCATGCCCTAGCTTGTAATGCACATCTAAGTGGAGATCTCCCAAAACCCTAGAACAAAACCCCCATAGGTAATTATACCCCTAATTGAAGCCATGATCAAAAGATCATGTAAACATCATGATCATGGGTTGGGCCAAATATAAAAGTTGTAATATACTTAATAACCTACAATTAATAGTAAGGAAGTACCCCCAAAAAGTTTTCAGAAAGGTCCTAAAAAGATCACCCAAGATTGAACACAAGGGAGGAATTCAGATTTTGCCTAAGTCAAAAACCAACCCTTAAGCAAAGATCCCTCATGTTCACCTTGATTTCCTTTTCAAAACCAGTCGACCCAATTAACAAAATGGCGCCAAATGAACCCTAGAATGCCCTGGAAAAGTTTGAACCCAAACCAAAACCGTTTGACACGCCTTGGCATTGGTTTTGTCTCGGTTTGCACAGGGCAGACAGACAAGACTTGGCGCTGCCGTATCTCTTCAACCAAGCCACATCTCCCCTTGGAACTTACATGAACTAGGTAGCCCTAGGTGCAGGGAAGAGATCTCCCACAGGCGGTAGAGCAAGATTCGTACGCCTGGCCGCTCAGCAGAGCGAAGAACACGGGCAGAAGCAACGCGCCACGTGTTCGACGCGCTCTGAGCTCGCCAGAGCACGCCCGCGCGCGCGCCCCGCGTGCCCGCGTCGCGCCAAACGGTCGAGCCGACGCCTCGGCCGCGCCCGTGCCTATAAAACCCGCCCCAGTGCTCGGTTGTTTCCCCCAGTGCCTCATCCGTACCCCGCCGGACTTGCCCGAGCCAGCCCTCGCCTCCGGCGACCTCCCCGCGACCCGCCAGTGCCGACCGAAGGCCGCCTCCGTGGCCAACCCCTCTCCAGCCCCCTCCGTTCGATCCAAGCCCCCAGTTAGCTTCCTGGTGAAGCCGTAAGCCGTGCTCAAGCTTGAACCGAGGGCCTGCGTCGCCGGAGTAGCCGAATCACGCTCACCGGAGTTCACAAACCCGCCGGCGCGCGTGGACCGGGTAAATCCCTCCACCATTTCTCGATTCCTTGCGTGTTTGGCCTCTGCGTCATCCCGTGATGCTCCTCGTACCCCTGGATTGAACCGTACCGCCGTGGATAGGCCGGAGCGCACGCCGCCGACGAGCTCGCCCGCCTGCGCACGTGGACCGAGCAGCTCCGACCACCTCCAGCGACGACCCGTACATCGACGTGACCGCCGCAACCTCCCGAATGTCTCTGACCACCTCGCCGGACCTTCCTCGCCGCCGGTAAGCCGCGCCACCCTTTCTTTTCCCGCGGCTACTGTTTTAGTTAAAGGAGGGACCGCGGGTGAGAGGGAGAGGAATCCAGGGGGTTAAGTGAAAAGTCAGAGACTCAAATGAATAGTGGCCCGAGGGTAGATCTGCGAGATTTGAATCAGTTTAACCCCAGGGGTCTCGGCGCAAACTGTCTTTCCAGGAAAACTTAATTAAAACCTAATTTAATTTCAAACAGAAACTTTAAAAACCCATAACTTCTATTTGGTTTATCCAAATTTGGTCAAACTAATTTTGCCAGACTCTAAATAATATAACCTGTCTAAGAAAAATATAAAACCCCATAAGCCCTAGAGAAAATATAAGGTTCTGATTTATTTTCAGTTGTGGCCAAAAGCTTAATAATAGCAAGAAAAATAGTTGCACTATTTAACTAAGGTTAGAAAAATTTAGAGAAATTATTGTCTACCTCCTGACCTAGTTAAAAATGTTAAACCTCTCTGTCCATTACATTAAGTTAGTTTTAACCCCTTATTCTATAATATGCTTGAGTTTAAGGAAAATAGAAAAGGTGATGTAACTAATGAACCAGAGAGCACCCCTATTTTTGTTGAGATATTTAGTCAATGTAGTTCACTGGAAAAATGTAATATACCCTGTTGTAGTGTAAGATAAGAAAGATACCTTTTAAATGAAGAAAATGGGGATAACTTAGAAAAACCCTACAAAAATACCCCTAAAGTGAAACCTCCCCAAACCTTAGGATAACTAATGTGTTGATAATAAGAACTTAAGAAAAATCTGAAATTTGTTGTTTGATATTTTTCAAATAACAAGTTAGTTCTAATCACTCTTTTTGCACCAAACTTTAAAAATCCATCATTAATTAACCATAATGTGGCTCTCTGTCATTTTTGGCACAAGAGCTTTTTATCACTGTTAAAGGCCAGCAAAAATAACCATTAGGTCAGAATCCACTTTAATCAAAGACTTGTAGTGTAAAGTGGCCCATTTTGCCTAACTATTGTTGTTTTTATTTAAAAGCCAACTTTTGTACTTTAAGCCTCAAATTCTCAAAACAAGCTAGGATAGCCAGTGACAACCCACTGAAATTTTTACAGAATTTTTGGGAATTTTTAAACTGCTATCATAGTTCAAACCCCTACTAGAAACCCTAGATGGAAGTAAAGGAAAGGAAAAATGGATGATGAAACTTAATGTCCTCCTAAGACCTTTATTACTTGTCCACTAAAATCCACAAAGGCAATACAAATCCAACTTGTTATCCTAGAGGAAAACCTAAACCAAAAAGGTAATAAGTCTCTATGTACACCAGAAGACCCACATAGCCAGTGAACCCTAAGCTAATTCTTGACTTAAATTCTATAGTTTAATATTCTTAAATCTTGCATAATCATAACATACATGTTCATTGCATTTCGATAGACTGTAATCTTGCTGACGGAGAGTACATCCTCGTGCCGGAGCAAGGAGCTACCCAGGAGGTTGCCCCAGACCCAGCACTAGAGCCTGCACCAGAGGACCTGCCTGCCACTGCTTTGGAAGGCAAGCCCCGGTTTATGCATAACCTGTTCTATATGATATTTTACTACACTTATTGTCTGTAGGTTTGTATTGTGCACTTAAGTGTAGGAGTTGATTTAAACCCTAGTTGCATGATCTCAGGAATCCTATTGAGATGAATACTAGTATGCTAGGTCGAGTAGTTGCTTTATTAATTAGGATCTCGGTAGAAGTCGAGTGATTTTCTAGCACTCGCGCGAGGTCAGGATTTGGTTGTATCCACTTTGATAACAGAATGGTGATGGTTTGTGGACACGGTCCATGGGGACGCGTGGTCTACGAGATGAAAATTGGAATAAGGATTAACGTGCGGATACCTGTGTCAAGCGTTTGAATGTACTAAACACATGCCGAGAAATATGGTAAATCGGTAAGCCTAGTACCTGAGTGAACCTGCCCGCAGACATACCCCCTCACGCGACCTGAGACGTAGTCTCCCATTCCGGTTATGGTGGGTACAAGTGCTGTCACTGCACGACGGCCAGTCGGGGTCAGTGAGGCATTGTACGCCAAGGCGGTGAGCCCTGATCTGTTGCCAGGGAATCGATGGGGACGGTTGATATGTGTGGGGACGGAGTGCCCCTACATGTCGTGTATTTAGGTTTACCTTGCAAGGATAAAACTCGATTCGAATCGTCTGCTTCTCGCAGCTAATGAGACTGCTTGATCCATTGTACTGCATTGAGTAACAAGTGGAACTGTGATGAGATGATACAAGATGTTGATTGCTAAAAATGCTTGCTACTATGTATGAATAGATAGTACACTTTTAGCCTTAAGAGAGTCACACTTAATTTTGACAAAGTTAAAATCTTGATTTAGAAACTCAGCTAGTGCTTTTGGCAACCAAACCCCACAGCCAAACAGCTGCATGTCTAGAGGTAGAGGAGTATAGACTCCTCACACCGGGTAAGTCTAGCTGAGTATTAGTATACTCAGCCTTGCTTGTGGCATAATTTTTACAGGTTCGCTGGAGGACATGGTTGCTGGAGTGACTTGGCCGTCCACCTTACCACCGGGTTGGACTGTTGAGTGGGACCCTGCCTCGGCTGAGGAGGAGCATGAGGAGTGATGGAACAGGCTTCCCCGTCTCTCCATTTATTTGTCGTTAGTTTATTTCCGCTGCACCCCAAAACAATGATGACTACTTTTGGCAAAAACTCCGAAAATGACAACGGTGATGTAATAATTTAATACTCTTCTATGCATGGTTTTATGCTTTATTGTATTTGCTCTGTGACTCACCATCGAGTGAGACTGTGGTACTTGATCCTGTCAGTGGCCGTGTCGGACTAGATCCGAGGGATTGACGGGTTATTCCCATTTAAGTGCGGTCTAGCCTCTAAGGCGGGGCTTAGGCGCTTAAGTTGGAATAATTCGGGCAGTTCCGCCACAGCTGGTATCGGAGCTTGTACCACCACAGAGGAATCAATAAAACGTGAATACCATCCCTTTTCTAAAGTAAAACTTGATAGAAACACTGTTGGATAGATAGTAGGGCGAGCAGGATAGACCTAGGACGTGAAGCCTTAGGATGGTAGAAGGGTAGCTAGGTGGCTAATTAACTAGGCCCTACAGGCCACTTTTAAAGGATGGGAGTTTTTCCCTATTCCTTTTATTTTCTTGTGAGGTCGTTCAGGACGTGCATGCATGCATTCTTAATTAAGCAAATGAATAACTAAGTAAAAGGATGTAAAAATGAGATAGCAGCTAACTAGGTCCCCAATGCCTTTTTCTTTTAGCTAGAGGCAAGCTGAGTGTTGTTTTTCCTTGTTCTTTTTGTACTTCTTTTTCTTTACTTACGCTTGACCGTGCACAGATGACTTCCCACGGATCCTCCGAGGATGGAGATGCACTGACCCACACTGACGGGCTTGCACGAGAGGGTTTTCCCCGCATCCTGTGGGAGGTACTTCAGGGGGCCGGATACTTGACACCCCCTCAGTACGCAGTGCAGCTGTTCGAGAAGCACCGGGTGCCTCGTTGTAGGGTGAGGATGACTTTGGAGCCTCATCCCCTGCAGCCAGGCTGGCGCTCATTGGACTCCGAGTCTTTCGGGTACCGAGCAGAGGACACCATTGAGGCAATCGCGCTGCATGGGCTGACTACCTTCTGCGGATTCCATCCCTTGGAGCTGGCTACCCACCCCATTGGGCTGTTTCCCGCGGAAATGGAGGACGACCCGATGTGGAAGGATCGGGTGGAGCACGCCAAGGACATCTGGGCTCTCTACCCAGGCCACACCGCTCACTTGTCGGTACGATGCATGAACGCTCTGTACCGTCTGCAAGTGATGCGTGGGGAGGCCATGTCTCAGTTGATGGCACTACTGGAGGCTACCAAGATCACCCTGGACAACAGGGAGGAGCTCGTGGTGGATTTATCCCAGGAGCTGGTGGAGAAAGATTTACAGGTGGAGCAGCTGACTGACGAGATTCATGAGTTGGAGGAGCTAGTGGGCACCAGGGAAAATACCATCGAGGTCCTCGAGGATCAGCTCCTCAATACCCAGCAGCAGCTAGCAGAGGCTAATGCGCATCTGGACATGCATCACCAAGAGATCCATGATGCGGAGGCTGACGAGGACGTTGACATTGAGGGAGGAGATGAGCCTGCCTCCAGTGTAGACACCGCTGGCTCAGGGAGACCACCTTCCCCCGAGTCTAGCGTCGCCTCGTTCGCTCACTAGATGCTAGATTAATACTAGGAGTTGATGATAGTTGGATTCCTCGCCGCTAGCTTAGCTTTTGCACCTTAGGGTACTAGGCTAGGGAGAGTTGAGTCTTTTGGGGTCATTGATGTAACCAGTTTCAAACTCTTTTGGAGGTTTAGAGATGATTAATGGCTGCTTTAATTTGGACGAAAGGTCTTATGTTTCCGTTTTGTTTTTATTTGGAATCGATCAAATTGCTTTAACTCCCCTACCATATTTGAACCTTAAGCTTGGAGATGTGTTATTGAGCAACCATGTGATTTTTCAGATGGCTGGGAGAGCGCGCCGTGGTCAGAATGAGCACGTTCCCCCACCGCCACCGCCTCCCACTCTGCAGGAGCTCATGGCCCAGTAGAATGAGATCCTGCGACAGCTGGCACAGCGTCAGCCGCCACCACAACACTATGGTGGTGGAGACCATCAGCGTCACCCTGTCGCTGCTACTTACCAGGAGTTCCTTAGTACTCAGCCACCACTGTTTACCAGGGCAGAGGACCCACTTGATGCAGATGTGTGGTTGAGGGTGGTGGAATCCAAATTCCCACTGCTCCATGGGGCTTGCTCAGAGGTCGCCAAGGTCAGGTTCGCCACCCAGCAGCTTCGTGGACCCGCAAGGACCTGGTGGGACCATTTTCTTGCCATGCAGCCAGAGGGCAGAGAAGTGGAATGGAGGGAGTTTAAGGCCGCTTTCAGAGGGCATCATATTCCAGCTGGCATCATGGACCGGAAACTCAACGAGTTTCTGGCACTCACTCAGGGCAGCAGGACAGTGTTGCAGTATGCCCAGGCCTTCAATGATTTGTGTCAGTATGCTGGATATCATGCAGATACGGATGAGAAGAAGCGAGACAGGTTCAGAAGGGGGCTCAGCACTAAGCTCCGTGATCGACTCAATACCGTCAGGGCCAACAGTTACAATGAGTTGGTCAACATGGCTATCTCCCAGGAGGACTGCATCTTGGCTCGGCAGGCGGAGAAGAAGAGGAAGACCCCTGTGGCAGGACCCTCGTCTCAGCCACAGCGCTTCAGGATTGTGTCTGACTCGCAGAACAGGGGACCTCAGCAGCAGCAAGGAAGGTGGGTGATCAGGCCACCGCAGCAGCAGCAGACACCCAACCGTGCCCAGTTTCCAGCCCAGAGGAACAATCAGCAGCAGCAGTACCGCCAGGTCAATGATAACAGGTGTTTCACTTGTGGCAGCACTGGACACTATGCCAAGAATTGCCCCAAGAATCAGCAGAGGCAGGGGCAGAATGTTAATCAGAACCAAGGGAAGAGGCAGAAAGTGCAAGTGAGGCAGGGCAAGCTGAACTTCACCACAATGGTTGATATTCCAGAGGGAGCACTCGTCATGACTGGTATCTTTACAGTTTTAAATTTTCCTGCTATTGTTCTTTTTGATTCTGGTGCTTCACATAGTTTTGTCAGTGCCAAATTTAGTGTCAAGTGCCAGTTGCCTTTTTGCCACACCAATGGGGCTATTACCATTTCAACCCCAGGAGGCAGAATTGCCACAAATCAAATCAGCAAGAATGTGCCCATAAAGTTTGGTAGTCTAATAATTAAAACCACCCTCCTCATTTTGGGTTTGGACAGCGTGGATATTATCTTGGGAACTGATTGGTTGACCAAACATCAGGCAATATTGGACATTGCAGCCAGAGCCATTGAAATTCATTCCCCTGCTTATGGCGAGGCTGTTTTGTATTTACCCAACCAGAGTGATACCCGGTCTTGTGCCTTTGTTATGGCAAAATCCCCAGTAAAGAAGATCCCAGTGGTCGGTGAATACCCCGATGTTTTTCCAGAAGAATTACCAGGAATGCCACCTGACAGAGATGTTGAGTTTGCCATTGAATTGCAACCCGGGACTGCTCCTATCTCTAAGAGACCCTATAGGATGCCTCCCGCGGAACTGGCAGAATTGAAGAAACAATTGCAAGAATTGTTGGATAAGGGGTTTATTCGTCCAAGTACTTCACCATGGGGATGTCCAGCTTTATTTGTAAAGAAAAAGGACGAGAGTTTGAGGATGTGTGTTGATTACCGCCCTCTCAATGCGGTGACTATCAAGAACAAGTACCCATTGCCCCGCATTGATGTTCTATTTGACCAGTTAGTGGGTGCCAAGGTTTTCTCCAAGATAGACCTTCGCTCAGGCTACCATCAGATCAAGATCCGTGCCAGTGATATTCCCAAGACGGCTTTCTCTACCAGATATGGGCTGTATGAGTTTTTGGTGATGTCATTTGGATTGACCAATGCCCCGGCTTATTTCATGTACTTGATGAACTCAGTATTCATGCCAGAGCTGGATAAGTTTGTGGTCGTTTTCATTGATGACATTCTGGTCTATTCCAAGAACGAAGCGGAGCACACTAAACATCTGCATATTGTGCTCCAGAGACTTCGTGACCATCAGCTGTATGCTAAGTTGTCCAAGTGTGAATTCTGGTTAAGGGAAATAAAATTCTTGGGTCACACGATATCTCAGGAGGGGATATCAGTTGACCCTGAGAAAGTGCAAGAGGTGATGGACTGGAAACCTCCGACCACAGTAAAGCAGATTAGGAGTTTTCTGGGATTGGCAGGATATTACCGACGATTCATTCCGGATTTCTCCAGAATTGCCAAGCCAATGACTGAACTGTTGAAGAAGGGGGTCAAATTTGAGTGGAGCCAAAAATGTGAAGATGCTTTTCATACCTTGAGGCAACAATTGACAACAGCCCCAGTGCTAGCCCAACCTGACAATACCAAGCCATTTGAGGTTTATTGTGATGCTTCTGGTACCGGATTGGGATGTGTCTTGATGCAAGAGAACCGAGTAATTGCTTATGCTTCCCGGGCACTCAGGCCCCACGAGCAGAACTACCCGACACATGATTTGGAGTTGGCAGCAGTAGTTCATGCCCTCAAGATATGGAGACACTACTTGATGGGAGCTCACTGTAACATTTACACTGATCACAAGAGTCTCAAGTACATTTTCACTCAGGCAGATCTGAACATGAGGCAAAGAAGATGGTTGGAGTTAATCAAGGATTATGATTTGGAGGTGCATTACCATCCCGGCAAGGCAAATGTTGTGGCAGATGCCTTGAGCCGAAAAGCCCAATGTAATTGCATGAACATGGATGCAAGAATCACCACCTTGTGTGATGAGTTGTGCAAGCTGAATCTGGAAGTTGTTCCTACCGGTGAATTGAGATATATCGCAGTGGAGCCCATGTTGCAAGAACAAATAGCTCAGGCACAGTTTGGGGATAAGGGTGTTCAGGTCATCAAGGAAATGATCAAGCAGAAGGCAGAGAAATACAAGTGTTTCCGCCAGGACAGCAAGGGAACTTTATGGTTTGAGGATCGATTGGTTGTTCCTAAGAACCCAGAGCTCAGAAAGCAGATATTGGATGAAGCTCACCTTTCCAAGTTCTCCATGCACCCTGGTAGCAACAAGATGTACCATGATCTCAGACCTCTTTATTGGTGGACCAGGATGAAGAGGGAAATTGCCAAGTACGTCTCAGAATGTGACACTTGTCAGAGGGTAAAAGCAAGTCATTTGAAAGCAGCAGGTCCTTTGCAACCCCTTCCCGTACCATCTTGGAAATGGGAGGATGTTTGCATGGACTTCATAGTGGGATTGCCCAATACTTCCAGGCACCATGATTCTATATGGGTTATTGTGGACAGATTGACCAAGACTGCTCATTTCTTGCCAGTGCACATCACCTACAAGACAGAGAAGTACGCGGAAATTTACGTGGATCAAATAGTAAGATTGCATGGCATCCCAAAGACCATCATATCGGACAGAGGAGCACTGTTTGTGGCACGATTTTGGGAGCAATTGCAAGAATCACTTGGGACCCATGTAATCCGAAGCTCAGCATATCACCCTCAAACAGATGGTCAGACAGAAAGGGTAAATCAGATTTTGGAAGACATGTTGCGAGCATGTGCACTACACTATGGAAAGGACTGGGACAAGTGTCTCTCCTTGGCAGAATTCTCTTACAATAACAGCTATCAGTCCAGTCTGAAAATGGCACCTTTTGAGGCTTTGTATGGGAGAAGATGCAGAACCCCGCTGAATTGGTCTCAAGCAGGAGAGAGGGAGATATTTGGGCCAGATTTGGTAATTGAAGCAGAGGAAAAGGTCAGAGTCATCAGAAAGAACTTGGAAGCTGCTCAGGCCAGGCAAAGGAGTTATCATGACCAGAGACGGAAGCCACTGCAGTTTGAGGTGGGAGATCATGTCTATCTCAAGATATCGCCAACCAAGGGTGTCCAGAGATTCGGGATCAAGGGCAAGTTGGCCCCTCGATACATTGGACCCTATAAGATCAAGGCACGTTGTGGACCCGTAGCTTACCAATTGGAGTTGCCACCCTGCATGGCAGCAGTTCACAATGTGTTCCATGTATCTCAGCTGCGGAAATGTGTTCGTCTACCCACTGAAGTGCTACCGGAGCCGGACATCGAGATAGAACCAGACTTGTCCTACCAAGAGTACCCCGTCAAGGTATTGGATCAGAAGGAAAGGTCAACTCGGGCAAGATCAATCAGAATGTATAAGGTTCAGTGGAGTCACCATTCATCAGAAGAAGCTACATGGGAGACGGAGGATTTTCTACGCTCTCGCTTCCCCGACTTTCTACCCAAAGGAATTGGTATGTAACCCAAAACCCCACCCCCACCTGCCCTTTGAAGTCAATTATAAGAAAAACTTAGATAACAAGGATAGTCTAAGTAATGGATTTAAATTAAGAAGGGCTTCCTTCTGAAGTTGCAAAGAGGATGACATTCGAAGAGCAGTTAGGAAAGTGGAACTTGAGTTTAAGGGGGGGGGGGGGAAAGTAGCACCAGCACACCTTCAAAGCATCCCTCCAAAGGACTCTACCTGAAATCTCGGGACGAGATTCCTTTAAGGGGGGAGGGCTGTAACACCCTAGGTGTTATTCAGGGTGCCCACCCCAGGGTTACCCCCTTTTAACCCATAGTTACATAGAGAATTGTGGGCAAAGTATCTCAATCTTGGGATTCAGGGTCCTAATCAAGTGCAACCTATTTTGGATGTCATGCCCTAGCTTGTAATGCACATCTAAGTGGAGATCTCCCAAAACCCTAGAACAAAACCCCCATAGGTAATTATACCCCTAATTGAAGCCATGATCAAAAGATCATGTAAACATCATGATCATGGGTTGGGCCAAATATAAAAGTTGTAATATACTTAATAACCTACAATTAATAGTAAGGAAGTACCCCCAAAAAGTTTTCAGAAAGGTCCTAAAAAGATCACCCAAGATTGAACACAAGGGAGGAATTCAGATTTTGCCTAAGTCAAAAACCAACCCTTAAGCAAAGATCCCTCATGTTCACCTTGATTTCCTTTTCAAAACCAGTCGACCCAATTAACAAAATGGCGCCAAATGAACCCTAGAATGCCCTGGAAAAGTTTGAACCCAAACCAAAACCGTTTGACACGCCTTGGCATTGGTTTTGTCTCGGTTTGCACAGGGCAGACAGACAAGACTTGGCGCTGCCGTATCTCTTCAACCAGGCCACATCTCCCCTTGGAACTTACATGAACTAGGTAGCCCTAGGTGCAGGGAAGAGATCTCCCACAGGCGGTAGAGCAAGATTCGTACGCCTGGCCGCTCAGCAGAGCGAAGAACACGGGCAGAAGCAACGCGCCACGTGTTCGACGCGCTCTGAGCTCGCCAGAGCACGCCCGCGCGCGCGCCCCGCGTGCCCGCGTCGCGCCAAACGGTCGAGCCGGCGCCTCGGCCGTGCCCGCGCCTATAAAACCCGCCCCAGCGCTCGGTTGTTTCCCCCAGTGCCTCATCCGTACCCCGCCGGACTTGCCCGAGCCAGCCCTCGCCTCCGGCGACCTCCCCGCGACCCGCCAGTGCCGACCGAAGGCCGCCTCCGTGGCCAACCCCTCTCCAGCCCCCTCCGTTCGATCCAAGCCCCCAGTTAGCTTCCTGGTGAAGCCGTAAGCCGTGCTCAAGCTTGAACCGAGGGCCTGCGTCGCCGGAGTAGCCGAATCACGCTCACCGGAGTTCACAAACCCGCCGGCGCGCGTGGACCGGGTAAATCCCTCCACCATTTCTCGATTCCTTGCGTGTTTGGCCTCTGCGTCATCCCGTGATGCTCCTCGTACCCCTGGATTGAACCGTACCGCCGTGGATAGGCCGGAGCGCACGCCGCCGACGAGCTCGCCCGCCTGCGCACGTGGACCGAGCAGCTCCGACCACCTCCAGCGACGACCCGTACATCGACGTGACCGCCGCAACCTCCCGAGTGTCTCTGACCACCTCGCCGGACCTTCCTCGCCGCCGGTAAGCCGCGCCACCCTTTCTTTTCCCGCGGCTACTGTTTTAGTTAAAGGAGGGACCGCGGGTGAGAGGGAGAGGAATCCAGGGGGTTAAGTGAAAAGTCAGAGACTCAAATGAATAGTGGCCCGAGGGTAGATCTGCGAGATTTGAATCAGTTTAACCCCAGGGGTCTCGGCGCAAACTGTCTTTCCAGGAAAACTTAATTAAAACCTAATTTAATTTCAAACAGAAACTTTAAAAACCCATAACTTCTATTTGGTTTATCCAAATTTGGTCAAACTAATTTTGCCAGACTCTAAATAATATAACCTGTCTAAGAAAAATATATAACCCCATAAGCCCTAGAGAAAAATATAAGGTTCTGATTTATTTTCAGTTGTGGCCAAAAGCTTAATAATAGCAAGAAAAATAGTTGCACTATTTAACTAAGGTTAGAAAAATTTAGAGAAATTATTGTCTACCTCCTGACCTAGTTAAAAATGTTAAACCTCTCTGTCCATTACATTAAGTTAGTTTTAACCCCTTATTCTATAATATGCTTGAGTTTAAGGAAAATAGAAAAGGTGATGTAACTAATGAACCAGAGAGCACCCCTATTTTTGTTGAGATATTTAGTCAATGTAGTTCACTGGAAAAATGTAATATACCCTGTTGTAGTGTAAGATAAGAAAGATACCTTTTAAATGAAGAAAATGGGGATAACTTAGAAAAACCCTACAAAAATACCCCTAAAGTGAAACCTCCCCAAACCTTAGGATAACTAATGTGTTGATAATAAGAACTTAAGAAAAATCTGAAATATGTTGTTTGATATTTTTCAAATAACAAGTTAGTTCTAATCACTCTTTTTGCACCAAACTTTAAAAATCCATCATTAATTAACCATAATATGGCTCTCTGTCATTTTTGGCACAAGAGCTTTTTATCACTGTTAAAGGCCAGCAAAAATAACCATTAGGTCAGAATCCACTTTAATCAAAGACTTGTAGTGTAAAGTGGCCCATTTTGCCTAACTATTGTTGTTTTTATTTAAAAGCCAACTTTTGTACTTTAAGCCTCAAATTCTCAAAACAAGCTAGGATAGCCAGTGACAACCCACTGAAATTTTTACAGAATTTTTGGGAATTTTTAAACTGCTATCATAGTTCAAACCCCTACTAGAAACCCTAGATGGAAGTAAAGGAAAGGAAAAATGGATGATGAAACTTAATGTCCTCCTAAGACCTTTATTACTTGTCCACTAAAATCCACAAAGGCAATACAAATCCAACTTGTTATCCTAGAGGAAAACCTAAACCAAAAAGGTAATAAGTCTCTATGTACACCAGAAGACCCACATAGCCAGTGAACCCTAAGCTAATTCTTGATTTAAATTCTATAGTTTAATATTCTTAAATCTTGCATAATCATAACATACATGTTCATTGCATTTCGATAGACTGTAATCTTGCTGACGGAGAGTACATCCTCGTGCCGGAGCAAGGAGCTACCCAGGAGGTTGCCCCAGACCCAGCACCAGAGCCTGCACCAGAGGACCTGCCTGCCACTGCTTTGGAAGGCAAGCCCCGGTTTATGCATAACCTGTTCTATATGATATTTTACTACACTTATTGTCTGTAGGTTTGTATTGTGCACTTAAGTGTAGGAGTTGATTTAAACCCTAGTTGCATGATCTCAGGAATCCTATTGAGATGAATACTAGTATGCTAGGTCGAGTAGTTGCTTTATTAATTAGGATCTCGGTAGAAGTCGAGTGATTTTCTAGCACTCGCGCGAGGTCAGGATTTGGTTGTATCCACTTTGATAACAGAATGGTGATGGTTTGTGGACACGGTCCATGGGGACGCGTGGTCTACGAGATGAAAATTGGAATAAGGATTAACGTGCGGATACCTGTGTCAAGCGTTTGAATGTACTAAACACATGCCGAGAAATATGGTAAATCGGTAAGCCTAGTACCTGAGTGAACCTGCCCGCAGACATACCCCCTCACGCGACCTGAGACGTAGTCTCCCATTCCGGTTATGGTGGGTACAAGTGCTGTCACTGCACGACGGCCAGTCGGGGTCAGTGAGGCATTGTACGCCAAGGCGGTGAGCCCTGATCTGTTGCCAGGGAATCGATGGGGACGGTTGATATGTGTGGGGACGGAGTGCCCCTACATGTCGTGTATTTAGGTTTACCTTGCAAGGATAAAACTCGATTCGAATCGTCTGCTTCTCGCAGCTAATGAGACTGCTTGATCCATTGTACTGCATTGAGTAACAAGTGGAACTGTGATGAGATGATACAAGATGTTGATTGCTAAAAATGCTTGCTACTATGTATGAATAGATAGTACACTTTTAGCCTTAAGAGAGTCACACTTAATTTTGACAAAGTTAAAATCTTGATTTAGAAACTCAGCTAGTGCTTTTGGCAACCAAACCCCACAGCCAAACAGCTGCATGTCTAGAGGTAGAGGAGTATAGACTCCTCACACCGGGTAAGTCTAGCTGAGTATTAGTATACTCAGCCTTGCTTGTGGCATAATTTTTACAGGTTCGCTGGAGGACATGGTTGCTGGAGTGACTTGGCCGTCCACCTTACCACCGGGTTGGACTGTTGAGTGGGACCCTGCCTCGGCTGAGGAGGAGCATGAGGAGTGATGGGACAGGCTTCCCCGTCTCTCCATTTATTTGTCGTTAGTTTATTTCCGCTGCACCCCAAAACAATGATGACTACTTTTGGCAAAAACTCCGAAAATGACAACGGTGATGTAATAATTTAATACTCTTCTATGCATGGTTTTATGCTTTATTGTATTTGCTCTGTGACTCACCATCGAGTGAGACTGTGGTACTTGATCCTGTCAGTGGCCGTGTCGGACTAGATCCGAGGGATTGACGGGTTATTCCCATTTAAGTGCGGTCTAGCCTCTAAGGCGGGGCTTAGGCGCTTAAGTTGGAATAATTCGGGCAGTTCCGCCACACTATCCATGTGTCACAATCATTGAGCCACAATTGCGCCTGTTGCGCTTGTTACGGAGGCTTATTCGTTGTCGTAGCCTTGATGGCCACACACACGTTGACGCCAGATACGCTGGAGCTTGTACTCACATGGAATGTGATGGATTATTCGAGCCCCTGAAGTCACAGCATAGCGCAACCTTCGTAAACAGTGTTGTTTAACTCTATATTTTATTTGATTGTTTTGTGTGGCATCATATATTTATTTATATTGCCAAGTGGCCTTAACAACTATATCAAGCTCTATAGTGCTTGAATAATCTGGGAAATTAAATTAAAATACAATGAAACACAAATAAGTTAATTCTTTGCTCTTTTCTCATGCATAAAAGTTTTACCCGAAGTAACCCAAAGATATATAATGCATGAAAGCCTTTTTGGCATAGGAGATATCACATATTGGGATTCTATTAGTAAGCAAAATACCTTACCAGATGAATAAAGGCTAGAAATCTCAGTTATACATTTCTCAACTAGATGTTGGCACATTGCTCTCTTTGTCGCTGAATGACATGAAGCAAACTATGAAATAAAAGGACATGTAACCGCTAGCAACACGAAGTTGCGAGTATACCGAGAGGTTATTCTGAGAAAATTTACACTATGTCGGTGTGAAAACCATTGTATGTTCCCGTCGAACCACTTTGCTCGTCCCATCTAGGACACTTTATGCTTGTGTTGCATACAACTCTCAGAATTATAAATATTCCTAGTTGCTGAATTGACTCGAGATAGTCCTTTGACGAGTGTGGTATATATGGTAACCAAAACGGTAAAGGTCAAATCTGGAGGGACATATAAATGGGGTTTATGTAGCAGAACTACATTGGATTTCACCCCTTGTCATGCTTATCATAATCTATATCTGATCTACCAGAAGTAAGAAAAGTAGAAAAATAGCCATGAATCCCACATCACCATAGAGCTTGAAGCTAAATTGGGCATTAATATGTCCTTGGTCCTTAGCACCAGAAGAGCTGTAAGTCTTGACCACAAGATTATAAGTGGTGATAATTTGTGATAAAACATAAAGATCTTATGGAGACCAGATGCATTCTCCCTAGTCTTGATGAATCATTCTTATGAGAGTAGTATTATCTGTTGTTGAAGACTAGTCCCAGACGGATATTGGTATTTCTTTCCCTCTTGCCAAGCAGTTATCACCATTTACTTAGTCTTAGCAATCAGGTGGTTTTTCCCAGATAAAACAAATTCGTGGCCTTGTATGTTCTATTTCAAAGCTTCACTTTTTGCTAAACAATGAAGAGATCGAAATAATGCTTTATAGAACAAATTGGTGTATAATATGAGGAGAAAAGTTTGCCCTGTTGGAAGCTTACACAACAAATATTTGACTGTTGTTATAAGTTCTCTCTCAAAATTATAATACCTAAAAATGTTGCACAAATTGATACCCAATTTCAGAACAGGATGAGTAATTTGGTAAACCATGGCAATGATAAAAACGAGCTGGACTATACATCTATGCATATAGAAATATTTGCTTGGCAGCATTGGCCTAATGCCGTGCACTTTACTACCATTATCTACACACATATTTTCCTATGTGCTTAAAAGCACAATGCAACCAGTGAATGTCTTTATGAGCGTTAGACCTTAATGGTCATTTTACTTGTTGATCTGAAGTCAACTAATGGCTCCAAATGACGAATGGTATTCATGAGCCCCTGAAGGACCCTTATGGATAAAATAGTGTTGTGCATGTTAGTCTAAATCTTAATGATTGACTGTGCATTTGGTAATAATAACAATAAGTTTGCAGAATTGTAAACACGAAGCAACTTGTTGTTGCGTGTCTCGCTGGATGTTGAGACTAACCCTTCACGTTGAAGGAAAAATATGTAGTATTCATGCCACTACATTAATCTAAGTCCAAAGCTCACTGCATAAAACCCCGATCTGTAATGTGCGTAAGATTTCCCAAATAAATCACCACAATAGCATACATTGGACACAACTGGATGATTGTGGTTGGGGATTTTATATGTCTGCTTTTAGAACATCTCGGCATTAGGGGGAGGAATGCCCATCTAGTGTCATGCCTCAATATTCTATAAAACGCACAAAAGCCAAATTGAACCTGTCATTCAGTGTGTACTCCTATGTATATGAAGTTTGCCAGAAATCGTTGAGGATTAACGTTATTGGTTTGAATGCTTCTACCTG
This sequence comes from Zea luxurians, assembly GCA_029449295.1. NCBI lineage: Eukaryota > Viridiplantae > Streptophyta > Magnoliopsida > Poales > Poaceae > Zea > Zea luxurians. The sequence continues at coordinate 47,528,407 of JAOPSE010000023.1, forward strand.
ATGTAGACGTGGATATACCCGGGATTAATATCATATCCACATTTGACTTATTGGCATTTGATCTATTCTCGGGGACGCCTGCGAATATGATCCATTGGCCTTAGTCAAAGCATATGTTCTGATTGCAGATTCACGTGGTCTGTAATAACTCTCCTCCGATGAACTCGCCCTGCTGGTGATTTGCCTCACGAAGAGGTTCATCTTGATGATGAAGTTCCTAGCAATGCGCGCAATATCATTGTGCTGGAAATATGGAACTGAGAGCACCTAGAGGAGAGGGGTGAATAGGTGATCTTGTGAAAACTTAAAACTTATAGCCACAAAACTTGGTTTAGTGTTAGAGAGATAATCCCAAGTGACTATAAAGCGAGCTCTTGCGAATCACAACAATCACACAAAAAGCAGTCACAAGAGACACGCGAGTTATCCCGTGGTTCGACAAGTACAACACTTGTCTACCTCCACGTTGTGGCGTCCCAATGGACGAGGGTTGCACTCAACCCCTTTCAAGTGATCCAATGATCAACTTGAATACCACGGTGTTTTTCTTTCTTTCACTATATCCTGTTGCGAGGAATCTCCACAACTTGGAGTCTCTCGCCCTTACAACAAATATCAATGTAAAAGCACTAGAGTAAGGGAGGGAAGCAACACACACAAATCCGCAGCAATACGCACACACACAGGCCAAGACTTGAGCTCAAATGAAATGCAACAAGTTCACCACTAGAACGGAGCTCAAATCACTAAGAAAATCAATCGAGTGTGCCGAGACGGAGTGTGAGAGTCTTAGAATGATCAAAGTATGCTTGGTGTGCTCCTCCATGCGCCTAGGGATCCCTTTTATAGCCCCAAGGCAGCTAGGAGCTGTTGGAAGCAATCTGGGAAGGCAATTCTTGCCTTCTGTCGGGTGGCGCACCGGACAGTCCGGTGCACCACCGGACATCCACTGTTCATTGTCCGGTGCAGATTGCTTTCCTAAATTGGCGCAACCGACCATTGAAGATTTGGAGCCGTTGGCGCACCGGACACAGTCCGGTGCACACCGGACAGTCCGGTGCCCCCATCTGACCGTTGGCTCGGCCACGCATCACGCGCGGATTGCGCGGCCGACCGTTGGCCCGGCCGACCGTTGGCTCACTGGACAGTCCGGTGATTTTTAGCTGTATGCTGTCGACTGTTTCCCAAGAGCGGCGACTTTGCCGCAGACGACTCACCGGACAGTCCGGTGCACCACCGGACAGTCCAGTGATTTATAGTCGTACGCCGCCGTCGAGACCCGAGAGCAGGCTGTTCATCTGGACTGGTCCTGGCACACCGGACACTGTCCGGTGCACCACCGGACAGTCCGGTGCACCCAGACCGAGCAACCTTTTGGCTGAACACAGCCAACTTATCTCAAAGTGATTTCTCCTCTTTCTAGCACTTAGACACAATACATTAGTCTTCAAAACAATGTACTAAGTCTAGAAACATACCTTTAATCTTGATTTGCCCTTCTTGAGTCTTTGGCACAAATATCACTCAAAGCATTTGTGTGGTGCACTTAATCACCAAAATCTTATAGAAATGGCCCAAGGGCACATTTCCCTTTCAATCTCCCCCTTTTTGGTGATTTATGCCAACACAACAAAAGCAACTAAAAGAAGTGCAACATAAATGCAAATGAGAACAAAAATTTGTTTTTGATTCAAATTTGACATATTTGGATCATTCTTTGCCACCACTTGGTTTGTTTTTGCAAATCAAACTCAATATCCTATCCCTAAGTCAAATTCACTTGTTGAGGCATAGAGAGAGGTATTCCAAGAGAAATTTATCAAAGATTCAAAAACTCCCCCCTTTTCCCATAATCAAACATTCTCCCCACAAGAGACCAACTTTTGACAATAAGAGACAATAAGAGTATTTTGACAAAACAAAAGCTCTAACTCTACTATTTTCAAAATTCTCAAGTGGTAGCTGATCCATTTCTTGCTTTGGCCTTAATTTCTCCCCCTTTGGCATCAAGCACCAAAACGGGATCATTTTTGGCCCTTAACCCCATTGCCTCACCAAAATCTTCAATTAAGAGTAAAAAGGCAATAAGAGCATGGAGATGAACTTGGAGTTAGTTACCCTCTCATCAGAGTGCAGTGGAAGTCTTTCATGGTCCAAGTCCATCTTTCCCTTTCAATATACCTTTGAGACTAAATCAAGCAAACTCAAGCACACGATTAGTCTTAAAGGGTCAAGTTGTAGCATGCCTCCCCCTAAATAAGTGCAACACTTGCATATGGACTTATGAGGTCCGGGGATCATGAGTACAACTTGAGCACATGTATGCTCTATATCAATCCAAGTTACGCGAATCTAAGACATTTAGCTCACTACGCAGCCTGCAAAAGGTCTTCTCGTCTAGAGGTTTGGTAAAGATATCGGCTAGCTAGTTCTCGGTGCTAACATAAAACACTTCGATATCTCCCTTTTGCTGGTGGTCTCTCAAAAAGTGATGCCGGATGTCTATGTGCTTTGTGTGGCTGTGTTCAACAGGATTGTCCGCCATGCGGATTACACTCTCATTGTCACATAGGAGTGGGACTTTGCTCAGATTGTAGCCAAAGTCCCGGAGGGTTTGCCTCATCCAAAGTAGTTGCGCGCAACACTGTCCTGCGGCAACGTACTCGACCTCAGCGGTGGATAGGGCAACGGAAGTTTGTTTCTTAGAACTCCACGACACCAGGGACATTCCTAGGAATTGGCACGTCCCTGATGTACTCTTCCTATCGACCTTACATCCAGCATAGTCGGAGTCTGAATATCCAATTAAGTCAAAGTTAGACCCCTTTGGATACCAGATCCCGAAGCAAGGCGTAGCGACTAAATATCTAAGAATTCGCTTAACGGCCACAAGGTGACACTCCCTTGGGTCGGATTGAAATCTAGCACACATGCATAAGCTAAGCATAATATCCGGTCTACTAGCACACAAATAAAGTAAAGACCCTATCATAGACCGGTATGCCTTTTGATCCACGGACTTACCTCCTTTGTTGAGGTCGAAATGTCCGTCGGTTCCCATTGGAGTCTTTGCGGGCTTGGCATCCTTCATCCCAAACTGCTTGAGCAAATTTTACGTGTACTTCGTTTGAGAGATGAAGGTGCCATCCTTGAGTTGCTTCACTTGGAACCCAAGGACGTAGTTCAACTCGCCCATCATCGACATCTCGAATTTCTGCATCATTACCCTGCTAAACTCTTCACATGACTTTTGGTTAGTAGAACCAAATATTATGTCATCGACATAAATTTGGCACACAAATAAGTCACCATCACAAGTCTTAGTGAAAAGAGTTGGATCGGCTTTCCCAACCTTGAAAGCATTAGCAATTAGAAAGTCTCTAAGGCATTCATACCATGCTCTTGGGGCTTGCTTAAGTCCATAGAGCGCCTTAGAGAGCTTACACACGTGGTCGGGGTACCGTTCATCCTCAAAGCCAGGGGGTTGCTCCACGTACACCTCCTCCTTGATTGGCCCGTTGAGGAAAGCGCTCTTCACGTCCATTTGGAACAACATGAAAGAATGGTGAGCGGCATAGGCTAACAAAATACGAATCGACTCTAGCCTAGCCACAGGAGCAAAAGTCTCCTCAAAGTCCAAACCTGCGACTTGGGCATAACCTTTTGCCACAAGTCGAGCCTTGTTCCTTGTCACCACCCCGTGCTCGTCCTGTTTGTTGTGGAACACCCACTTGGTTCCCACAACGTTTTGCTTGGGACACGACACCAGTGTCCAAACCTCATTTCGCTTAAAGTTGTTGAGCTCTTCCTGCATGGCCAACACCCAGTCCGGATCTAGCAAGGCCTCTTCCACCCTGAAAGGCTCAATAGAAGAGACAAAAGTGTAATGCTCACAAAAATTAGCTAATCTAGAGCGAGTTGTTACTCCCTTGCTTATGTCACCCAAAATCTGGTCGACGGGATGATTCCTTTGAATTGTCGCTCGAACTTGAGTTGGAGGGGCCCGTGGTGCTTCTTCCTCCTCAACTTGGTCTTCTTGTGCTCCCCCTTGATCACACGCCTCCTCATGAGGTACATGTTCATCATCTTGAGTTGGTGGGTGCACCATTGTTGAGGAAGAAGGTTGATCTTGCTCCTTGTGTTACTGTGGTCGCACATCTCCAATTGCCATGGTGCGAATTGCGTCCGTTGGAACATCATCCTCATCTACATCATCAAGATCAACTTGCTCTCTTGGAGAGCCATTAGTCTCATCAAATACAACGTCGCTAGAGACTTCAACCAAACTGATGATTTGTTGAAGACTCTATACGCCTTTGTATTTGAGTCATAACCTAACAAAAACCCTTCTACAGCTTTGGGAGCAAATTTTGAATTCCTACCTTTCTTCACTAGAATGTAGCATTTACTCCCAAAAACTTGAAAATATGAAACATTGGGTTTGTTACCGGTTAGAAGTTCGTACGACGTCTTCTTGAGGAGGCGATGTAGATAGACCCGGTTTATGGCGTGGCAAGCTGTGTTCACAGCTTCCGACCAAAACCGCTCGGGCGTCTTGAATTCTCCAAGCATCGTCCTCGCCATGTCTATAAGCGTCCTGTTCTTCCTCTCTACCACACCGTTTTGCTGTGGTGTGTAGGGAGCGAAGAACTCATGCTTGATTCCTTCCTCCTCAAGAAACTCCTCCACTTGAAGGTTCTTGAACTCGGACCCGTTGTCGCTTTTAATCTTTTTCACCTTGAGCTCAAATTCGTTTTGAGCTCGCCTTAGAAAGCGCTTAAGGGTCCCTTGGGTTTCTGATTTATCCTGCAAAAAGAATACCCAAGTGAAGCGAGAAAAATCATCATCAACAACAAGACCATACTTACTTCCCCCGATGCTGAGGTAGGCGACGGGTCCGAAGAGATCCATATGAAGTAGCTCCAGAGGTCTTGATGTAGTCATCACATTCTTGTTGTGATGAGCACTTCCCACTTGTTTACCTGCTTGACAAGCTGCACAAGGTCTATCTTTTTCGAAAGTTACATTTGTTAGACCTAACACATGTTCTCCCATTAGAAGTTTTTGAAGGTTCTTCATCCCCACATGTGCTAGACGGCGATGCCACAGCCAGCCCATGCTAGTCTTAGCGATTAAGCATGCATCTAGATCGGCCTCCTCCTTCGAAAAATCAACTAAATAGAGTTTGTCGTCTAGTACACCCTTAAAAGCTAATGAACCATCACTCCTTCTAAAGACAGACACATCTACGTTTGTAAATAAGCAATTGTAACCCATATTACATAATTGACTAACGGACAACAAGTTATATCCGAGCGATTCTACTAAAACACATTAGATATGGAATGCTCAGAAGAAATAGCTATCTTTCCTAGTCCTTTAACCTTGCCTTGATTCCCGTCACCGAAAATGATTGAGTCTTGGGAATCTTTGTTCTTGACGTAGGAGGTGAACATCTTCTTCTCCCCTGTCATGTGGTTTGTGCATCCGCTGTCGATAATCCAGCTTGAGCCCCCGGATGCATAAACCTGCAAGACAAATTAGGCTTGGGTTTTAGGTACCCAACTCTTGTTGGGTCCTACAAGGTTAGTAACAATAGCCTTAGGGACCCAAATGCAAGTCTTGTCTCTCTTGCATTTGGCCCCCACCTTTTTAGCAATCACTTTTTCATTTTTACATGAAAGAACAAATTTAGCATTGCAAGCATGAAAGACAGTGGTAGATCCATTATACACTTTCCTAGGAGCATGAGACACAAAATTCCTCCTAGATCTACCATTGAAGTTTGAACTTGAAGCAATCATGGCATGTGAGTCAAAAGCATTATAACTCCTACTATAATGAAAATTCCTAGCATATTTTCTATCATGATACATGAAAGCATGATTCTTTTGACTCCTACTAGTCATAGGGGCCTTCCCTTTCTCCTTGTTGGGAATGGGAGCCTTTTGACTTGGTAAGTTCTTGGCTTCCCTTCGAAAGCCAAGCTCATCCTTAATTGAGGGATGTCTACCAACAGTGTAGGCATCCCTTGCAAATTTTAGTTTATCAAACTCATTTTTGCTAGCCTTAAGTTGGGCATTAAGACTAGCTACTTCATCATTTAATTTAGAAATAGAAATTAAATGTTCACTACAAGCATCAACATTAAAATCCTTACACCTATTGCAAATCACAACATGCTCTACACAAGAACTAGATTTATTTGCTACCTCTAGCTTAGCATTTAAATCATCATTCAAAATCTTCAGGCTAGAAATAGATTCATTGCAAATAGATAATTCAGAAGATAATAATTCATTCCTTTTAATCTCTAAGGCAAGAGACTTTTGAACATTAACAAATTTGTCATGTTCCTCATACAAGATGTCTTCTTGCCTCTCTAGCAGTCTATCTTTTTCATTCAATGCATCAATCAGCTCATTAATCTTTGCTACCTTGGCTCTATCTAATCCTTTGAACAAGCTAGTGTAGTCAATTTCATCATCACTAGAGTCCTCATCACTAGAAGTAGAGTACTTGGGAGTTTCTCTAGTGTTTACCTTCTTTTCCTTTGCCATTAGACAAGTATGGCGCTCGTTGGGGAAGAGCGATGACTTGTTGAAGGCCGAGGCGGCGAGTCCTTCGTCGTCGGAGTCGGACGACGAACAATCTGAGTCCCACTCTTTGCCGAGGTGTGCCTCGCCCTTCGCCTTCATGTAGGCCTTCTTCTTTTCCCTCTTCCCGCCTTTCTCTTGTTCCTGGTCATTAGTATTGTCGGGACAATTTGCTATAAAATGACCATACTTACCACATTTAAAGCAGGAGCGTTTCCCCTTCGCTTTGATCTTGTTGGGATGCTCCTTTCTTCCTTTTAGCGCCGTCTTGAAGCGCTTGATGATTAGGGCCATTTCGTCCTCATTTAACCCGGTCGCCTCAACTTGCGCCACCTTGCTAGGTAGCACCTCCCTGCTACTTGTTGCCTTGAGAGCAACGGTTTGAGGCTCGTGGATTGGCATTGGGCCATTCAACGCCTCATCAACATATCTAGCCTCCTTGATCATCATTCACCCGCTTACAAACTTTCCGAGTATTTTCTCGGGCGTCATCTTGGTGTACCTAAGATTTTCACGAATAGAGTTTACAAGATGAGGATCAAGGACAGTGAAGGACCTTAGCATAAGCCGGACGACGTCGTGGTCCGTCCATCTCGTGCTTCCATAGCTTCTTATTTTGTTGACTAGGGTCTTGAGCCTGTTGTATGTTTGGGTTGGCTCCTCCCCCCTGATCATTGCGAACCTTCCTAGTTTGCCCTCCACCAACTCCATCTTGGTGATCATGGTGACATCATTCCCCTCATGCGAGATCTTAAGGGTGTCCCAAATTTGCTTGGCGTTATCCAAGCCGCTCACCTTATGGTACTCTTCCCTGCACAAGGATGCTAAAAGAACAGTGGTAGCTTGTGCATTTTTGTGAATTTGTTCATTGATAAACATGGGATTATCCGTACTATCAAATTGCATTCCATTCTCTACTATCTCCCATATACTTGGATGAAGAGAGAACAAGTGGCTACGCATTTTGTGACTCTAAAATCCGTAGTCCTCTCCATCAAAGTGTGGAGGTTTACTAAGAGGAATGGAAAGCAAATGAGTATTCGAATTATGCGGAATACGAGAATAATCAAAAGAAAAGTTTGAGTTGACCGTTTTCTTTTTCTCGTCGTAGTCGTCGTCTCTTTGGGAAGAAGAAGACTCGTCACTGTCATAGTAGACTATCTTCTTGATGCGCCTCTTCTTCTTCCCGTCTTTCTTCTTGTGACTCGAGCCAGAGTCAGTGGGCTTATCATCTCTTGGCTCGTTGAAGGTGGACTCCTTCTCCTTATCGTTGACCACCATCCCCTTTCCCTTAGGATCCATCTCTTCGGGCGATTAGTCCCTTTTGTGAAGAGAACGGCTCTGATACCAATTGAGAGCACCTAGAGGGGGGGGGTGAATAGGTGATCCTGTGAAAACTTAAAACTTATAGCCACAAAACTTGGTTTAGTGTTAGAGAGATAATCCCAAGTGACTATAAAGCGAGCTCTTGCGAATCACAACAATCACACGAAAAGCAGTCACAAGAGACACGCGAGTTATCCCGTGGTTTGACAAGTACAACACTTGTCTACCTCCACGTTGTGGCGTCCCAATGGATGAGGGTTGCACTCAACCCCTTTCAAGTGATCCAATGATCAACTTGAATACCACGATGTTTTTCTTTCTTTCACTATATCCCTGTCGGCGTTTCGAGACCGGGGGGTCCCCGAGCCGACGAGTGAGAGTGCTGCGTGCCCCAGCCCAGATGGGTCGAGCGCGTGGGCGAGCGCGAAGGGGGGAAGAGAGAGCAAGGTCGGTGGCCGGAGCCGGGTCGAGAGAGAGAGAGAGAGACGGAAGTTCCCGCGGCCTTCGTGTTCGTCCCGCGCCTAGGTCGGGTGCGCTTGCAGTAGGGGGTTACAAGCGTTCGCACGGGTGAGGGGAGCGAGCGGCCTCAAGGGAGCGCCTGCCCCTGCCCTCGTTCCCGCGAGGCCAACCTCCTCTAAGAAGGCCCTGGTCCTTCCTTTTATAAGCGTAAGGAGAGGAGCCAGGTGTACAAAATGGGGGTGTAGCAAGGTGCTACGTGTCTAGCAAGGGAGAGCTAGGGCCCTAAGTACATGCCAAGGTGGCAGCCGGAGAGATCTTGGCACCCTGTTGATGTGGCGTCGTGGCCGGTGGAGAAGCAATGGAGCTTGTCGGAGGGACAGCTGTTGGAACAGCTGTGCTCTTGCTGACGTCTCCCTGCTTTCGTAAGGGAGCTGGGAGCCGCCGTCGTCACGGTCTGGTGGGGCGCCATCATTGCCTATCCGGCGGAGCTGGCCAGATGGGACACCGGTCTTGTTCTCTGCGACCCAAGTCGGCTCAGGGCAGGGTGATGATGACGCTTCCTGTTGACGTGGCGGTCTCGTGTCCTAGGTCGGGCGTCGTGGAGGCTCCTCCGAAGCCGAGGTCGAGTCCGTCCTGCAAGACAGAGACAGAGTCCGAGCCCTGGGTCGGGCGAGGCGGAGATCGTTCGGCAGAGGCCGAGGCGGAGTCCGAGCCCTGGGTCGGGCGAGGCGGAGGTCGTCGTCTTCCGAGGCCTTAGCCCGAGTCCGAGCCCTGGGTCGGGCGGAGCGGAGTTCGCCGTCTTCCGGGGCCTTAGCCCGAGTACGCCGTCTTCCGGGGTCTTAGCCCGAGTACGCCGTCTTCCGGGGTCTTAGCCCGAGTCCGAGCCCTGGGTCGGGCGGAGCGGAGTTCGCCGTCTTCCGGGGCCTTAGCCCGAGTCCGCCGTCTTCCGGGGCCTTAGCCCGAGTCCGAGCCCTGGGTCGGGCGGAGCCTCCTATAGCGCCTCTGGCGAAGTCTGGTCGCCCGTCGGTCTTACCTTTTGCGTCGAAGGCCCCAGGGATTTGGTCGGTTGGCGCGGTGATTTAGTCAGGGTTACTTCTTATCGAAGGCGGGGCCTCGGGCGAGCCGGTGATGCGTCTGCCGTGAAAGAGGAGACCTCAGGCGAGACGGAGTCATCTCAAGGTCGGCTGCCCTCGCCCGAGGCTAGGCTCGGGTGTGGCGTAATCAAGTCGCTCGTATGGACTGATCCCTGACTTAATCAAACCCATCAGGCCTCTGCAGCTTTATGCTGATGGGGGTTACCAGCTGAGAATTAGGCGTCTTGAGGGTACCCCTAATTATGGTCCCCGACAGTAGCCCCCGAGCCTCGAAGAGAGTGTTAACACTCGCTTGGAGGCTTGCGTCGCACTTTTTTGCAAGGGGACCAGCCTTTCTCGGTGGTACTTGGTTCCGGTGGGTGCGCGCGAGCGCACCCGCCGGGTGTAGCCCCCGAGGCCTCGGAGGAGTGGTTTCACTCCTCCGAGGTCTTAATGCCTTGCGTAATGCCTCGGCTGGTCTGGCGGTTCCCTCATGCGAGCAGGGCATAGCCCAGGTGCACTGTCGGGGCCCAAGTTCTCGGGCTGGTATGTTGACGCTGTCAACGGTTCGGCCGGAGCCGGGTTTGCGAGAGCAGCCCCCGAGCCTCCGCACGGAGCGAGAGGACGATCAGGGACAGACTCGGCTTCTTATATACGCCCCTACGTCGCCTTTCCGCAAGGAGGAGGGGGGGAGTGCGCCATGTTACCCTCGATGGGCACCGAACATGGTGTCTCCGGTGAGCTGCGATCGGGTAATCCGAGTGGACGTCCGTGCCCCGTTCGTTGGGGGTCGGCTAGGGGCCCGGAGGCACGCCCAAAAGTACCTGCGGGTGATCTGCCGGACCCGGTCCCCTAGCGACGGGGTCCGAGGGCTCGTTGCCTCCCTCCGATGGGATTCCGTTACAGAGTCGTTCCCGCTGGTCTCGGAAATGTCCTAGGGTACCTCGGGAGCGCAGCCCGAGCCTTGGTTATGTATCGAACGTACCCCTGGTCATCCCTCGCTCGGCGTCTGGGGCGACTGTGAACCCTTCGACAGGCCAGCCTTCGAACCCCTGATCAGTAGGGGGCGCGGAGCCCGAGTAGCCTGAGGCGGTCGTGGAACCTTTCGGGGGCCGACCTTCGAACCCCTGACCAGTAGTGGGTGTCGGGCCCACGCGATCTGAGGCGGCTGTCGAACCCTTCGGGGGGGGGGGCAGCCTTCGAACCTCTGATCAGTAGGGGGGCTCGGAGCCTAGTTCCTTCACGGGGAAGGATCCCTTTGGGGTTATCCCCCTTCTCGGTCCCTGTTGCAAGAGATATAGAAAGAAGGAAAAGGGAAAAAGGAGTTCGAAATTGAACGTCGTGGCGTACCTTTTTCGGCGCGGTTGTTTTGGCGAAGGCGAAACGTCGCCTGCCGCTCCCGCCCGCAGCGCTGTCCGTCGAGCCGCGGAGTTAATGCGCCGGGGTGGGTAGTTGGCGAGGTTGCCGTTGCGCGTGCGCGAGCCGTTCGAGGTACGGGTCACGGGCGCGTCGTCTTCACGCCGTGAGAGGGGGTTCTCTTGCTGCCTCCGGATGGGACATGAGCTTGGCAGACGGCGTGACCGCTGCGCCTGCCACCGTCATTACTGCCGACCCATTTTTGACCGCGTTTGACCACTGCGCCAGGCTGGCGCCGCTGGGTCGCGGGCTGGGTCGCCTCGAATCGCGGTATTGATTCCGCAATCGAGGAGGTGCGGTGGTGGAGCGAGTGACGCAGCGGCCCGCATGCAACACCCGGCGCGCCAGTTGCGCGACGCGTGGGCTTGAGCCGTCGCGCTGGCCTGTCAGGAGTCGGAGAGGCGCGTCCACTTGGCGCGGTTGCATGCCGCCTGCATGACCGCCTGCCCCTTCCGCTCACCGGTCTGGGCGAAAGTGGAGGATTGCTTGTAACCGCTGGGTGGTCGCGTGCGTCGTGCGCGACGGTTCGGCTTCTTCTGCTTAGAGCCGGTCTGCATGACAGGCGGGTCCCAGCCCCCGTGCCGCGAGGGAGGGCTTTGGAGGCGCGTCGAAGAAGACTCAGCCCGTGACGGTTGAGGGTGCAAGCAGGGGGAGTTGTCTTTAAAAGGAGGGCGACCCCCTTCGTAAGGCGACCATGTCTCCTTCCTTCCCTATGCATCGTGTCTCTCCATCTTCCAAGCCTCCGGATGGGGGAAACCGCCGTCTTTTCGCTCCATCGTTGGAGGAACGCAACTCTGCGGGAGTTGGTACCTTTCAGCCATCGTTCGGCTTCAAGGATTTTCATCATGCAGCCCGGCTGCACCCCTCCACCGGCGGCCACCCAAGAGGGTGACCTCCGGCTTGATGGTGGGGGAAAGCGAGCCGGGCCGCGGCCTCTGTCCCTCCCTCAGCCTCAAGGATTTTCATCGCTAGGCCAAGAGGGAGGACGAGGCGAGTCAGGGGGCTGCCTCCACGTGGGTCGGTTGCCCTTTTCTTCCCCGTTCGTCTGGGGGAGAACGGCATCCTCCAGCATCACGGAGGCCCCCTCCAGCCATGCCGGGAGAGGCGAGTTGTCGTCGCGCAGCCAGGGTGCCGTGCCGCGTCCTTCGTCCGGACGACGATTGCGCCGCGCACCGGGAGGGCAGGCGGACGGAGGTGGCATCTCTACCGGTGAGATTGCCAATTCCGCCAGTAGCCCTGGATTTCCGTCTCCTGGCCTGAATGGCTGGCTCTCGTCCTCGGGGGGTGAGAGTTTTTCCGCCGCCCCGCAGGCCCGCCCCTATCGAGTGGGGTTGTTCGTACCTGCGGGGGGGAACCGGAGTTCCGTTTGTAATGGCACTTCGAGTGCCGGGTTTTTTGTTCATTTCGGCTTTCGGGGCCTGAACATGTATGTAACTTCGGCACGGAGCCGTGTTTTTTCCTCATTTCCGAGCACCAAGACTCGCCTGTTACTTGTATGAACCGCTTCACCAAGCGTGAGTCGCCCCGTGTCAAGGTGACGAGTGAGGTATCCGTATCCCGGAGGCGTAGGAATCCCTCGGCTCGGCCGGACCTGTCGTCCGAGGCTCCTCTAGCTTAGTTAAAGAGACCCCTCGGCCGCTCTTCGACGAGCCGAGGCCAGGGGTAGCGGTATCAATACGAGCAGAGGCAGAGTTGGCTCGGAGACGGAACCTGGTTGGCCAGAGTCTAGCCTGGTTGTTGGCAAGATTGTCGTCGGAGTCGACCAGCCGAGGCTTCGGACCGGGCCGGCGCCCTCGGAAGGTGGTCGGCCGAGGCCCCGGAGGCGGCCGGCCGAGCCGTCAGCTCGGGCCGGGATCTCGGAGAAGTCCCTGGCAGAGATTGCTCGGGCATGGTGATGACGTCGTCCTCCGAAGCGGAGGCCTTGGGACCGCGTCGCCGTCCGAGGCTAGGTCGGGCCTCGCCGAAGGTGCTGTCGATGCCGAGGGTGTTGTCGCCCTCATCCAGCGTCAAGATCTGAGCCTGCAGGGTCAAATCGTCTTGTAGCGTGGGCCTTGTGCGGCCGTCGAGGCCAGAACACACACCCTTGCTGCGATATAAAGCTGCGTCTCTTTTCCTCTTGTTTCGAGTATCTGGACTTTCCGTCGGTAGCAGGGATGTTAGGGCGAGCAAGAGCTGCTTCTCGCGGAAGGTGATGAGTGAGGTATCCGTATCCCGGAGGCGTGGGAGTCCCTCGGCTCGGTCGGCCTTGCCGCTTACGCGTACTTTTACCCGTCCATGAGGCCCTGTCACCGGCTCGGTCTAGAAGGCTCTCAGGATCGCTTCGACAGAAGAGCTTCCGTACGTAAAGACTCGTTCGATCCGCGGATTCACCTTATCCGAGCGCGAGTTACTTATCGCAGAAGGTGATGAGTGAGGTATCCGTATCCCGGAGGCGTAGGAGTCCCTCGGCTCGGTCAGCCTTGGCTGCTTACGTGTACCCCGTCGTTTCCGGGACCCACTTTTCGAAGTAGTCAAAAAGCACGAAAGATGTTCTGGTAAAAGAGATTTTTTGTTCGAGGAAAATTTTGACGCAGAGGGGGTTTCCCCCCTTTTAGCCCCCGAGGGAGGGTCGGGCTTTTGCCGAGGCGAGGCCGACCCTTCCTTGTTGACTAAACTTTGCGTGGGTGCGAGGTATATGAACAGCTTGGAAACATCTTAAGGGTAGAAGTGACGTAGCTGTTGGATGTTCCAGGCGTTGCCGTAGACCTCGCCTTGACTGTTGGCCAGCTTGTACGTTCCGGGCTTCAGAACTTTGGCGATGATGAACGGCCCCTCCCAGGGGGGCGTGAGCTTGTGCCTGCCTCGGGCGTCTTGCCGCAGCCGAAGCACCAGGTCGCCCACCTGGAGGTCTCGGGGTCGGACCCCTCGGGCGTGGTAACGTCGCAGGGACTGCTGGTACCGCGCCGAGTGTAGTAAGGCCCTGTCCCGAGCCTCGTCCAGCTGGTCCAGCGAGTCTTCTCGGCTTGCTTGGTTGCTTTCTTCGTTGTAGGCCTTCGTCCTTGGGGAGCCGTATTCCAAGTCCGTGGGCAAGACGGCCTCGGCCCCGTAGACCAGGAAGAACGGCGTGAAACCCGTGGCTCGGCTTGGCGTCGTCCTCAGGCTCCATACCACCGAGGGGAGTTCCTTCATCCATCGCTTGCCGAACTTGTTGAGATCATTGTAAATTCGAGGCTTGAGCCCCTGTAGAATCATGCCATTGGCACGCTCTACTTGCCCATTCGACATGGGGTGAGCTACGGCGGCCCAGTCTACCCGGATGTTGTGATCCTCGCAAAAATTCAAGAATTTTTTGCCGGTGAACTGGGTGCCGTTGTCGGTGATGATGGAGTTCGGGACCCCGAAGCGATGGATGATGTTGGTGAAGAACGCCACCGCCTGCTCGGACCTGATGCTGTTCAGGGGTCGGACCTCGATCCACTTGGAGAATTTGTCGACGGCGACCAGCAGGTGCGTGTAGCCCCCGGGTGCCTTCTGCAAAGGGCCGACGAGGTCCAGACCCCACACAGCGAAGGGCCAGGTGATGGGAATCGTCTGCAGAGCCTGAGCGGGCAGGTGGGTCTGCTTCGCATAGAATTGGCACCCTTCGCAGGCGCGGACAATTCTAGTGGCGTCAGCCACCGCCGTTGGCCAGTAGAAGCCTTGACGGAAAGCGTTCCCGACGAGGGTTCGAGGTGCTGCATGATGACCGCAAGCCCCCGAGTGTATTTCCCGCAGGAGTTCCTGACCTTCGGCGATGGAGATACATCGCTGGAGGATGCCCGAGGGGCTACGGTGGTAGAGCTCCTTCTCATCGCCCAGCAAGACGAACGATTTGGCGCGCCGCGCTACCCGCCGAGCCTCGGCTCGGTCGAGGGGCAGTTCTCCTTGGTGGAGATATTGCAGGTACGGGGTTTGCCAATCTTGATCTGGCACTACCCCGTTCTGCTCCTCCTTGATGCGCAGTGCTTCGCCCTCGGGCTCCGAGGGTTCCTCGGGTTGAGCCGAGGATGGCTCGGGCTGGGCTGAGGTCACCTCGGACGAGGCCGAGGGTGCCTCAGGCTGGGGCGCGTCGCCTATCTTGACGGAGGGTTGGTGCAGATCTCGGGAGAAGACGTCCGGGGGAACTGTCATTCGCCCCGAGGCTATCTTCGCCAGCTCGTCTGCGGTCTCGTTGTAGCGCCGGGCGATGTGGTTAAGCTCGAGCCCGTAGAACTTGTCTTCCAGGCGTCGAACCTCCTCACAGTAGGCCTCCATCTTCGGGTCGCGGCAGAGGGAGTTCTTCATGACTTGGTCGATGATGAGCTGCGAGTCGCCGCGTGCATCGAGGCGTCGGACCCCTAGCTCGATGGCGATTCGCAATCCGTTGATCAGAGCCTCGTACTCAGCCACATTGTTGGACGCCGGGAAATGGAGGCGGAGCACGTAGCGCAGGTGTTTCCCGAGGGGCGAGACGAAGAGCAGGCCCGCGCCAGCCCCTGTCTTCATCAGCGACCCGTCGAAAAACATGGTCCAGAGCTCTGGTTGGATCGGAGCTGTTGGCAACTGGGTATCGACCCATTCGGCTACGAAATCCGCCAGTACCTGGGACTTGATGGCCTTCCGAGGGGCAAACGAGATTGCCTCGCCCATGATTTCCACTGCCCACTTCGCGATCCGCCCCGAGGCCTCTCGGCACTGGATGATCTCCCCCAGGGGGAAGGATGACACCACAGTCACCGGATGGGATTCGAAGTAATGTCGCAGCTTTCGCCTCGTCAGGATCACTGCGTATAGCAGCTTCTGGACTTGTGGGTAGCGGATCTTGGTTTCGGACAGCACTTCGCTGACGAAGTAAACTGGCCTCTGAATGGGCAAAGCATGCCCCTCTTCCTGCCTTTCGACTACGATCGCGGCGCTGACCACCTGAGTGGTAGCGGCGACGTAGACCAGGAGGACTTCGCCATCAGCTGGGGGCACCAAGATGGGCGCCTGGGTGAGGAGCGCCTTCAGGTTCCCGAGGGCTTCCTCGGCCTCGGGAGTCCAAGTGAAGCACTCAGCCTTCCTTAAGAGACGGTACAGGGGCAGGCCTCTTTCGCCGAGGCGCGAGATGAAACGGCTCAGGGCCGCGAGACATCCCGTGACCCTCTGCACGCCTTTTAAGTCTTTGATGGGCCCCATGTTTGTGATGGCTGCGATCTTCTCCGGGTTGGCTTCGATGCCTCGCTCGGAGACGATGAATCCCAAGAGCATGCCCCGGGGCACCCCGAAGACGCACTTCTCGGGATTGAGCTTGACGGGCCCCTGATGGTAAGGGCACGCCTCCTTGAGAGCCTTGTCGAAGAGGTTGGCGCCTCCGGGGGGCTTCCGAGGGTTCTTGTGCTCGGCAGCGGCGACAAGGTCTGCATCGGGAACGTCGCGATTCGCTTGCGACTTCCTCCTGCCTTTCTTCTTGGCGCCTCACGGAGCAGACGCCTCGGGAGCATCTTCCGACGGGCGGCCCTGGGGCTGCTTGTCCTTTCGGAAGATGGCCTCTACCGCCTCCTGGCCGGAGGCGAACTTGGTGGCGATGTCCATCAGCTCGCTCGCCCTGGTGGGGGTCTTGCGACCCAACTTACTCACCAGGTCACGGCAGGTGGTGCCGGCGAGGAACGCGCCGATGACATCGGAGTCGGTGACGTTGGGCAGCTCGGTGCGCTGCTTCGAGAACCGCCGGATGTAGTCCCGGAGAGACTCTCCCGGCAGTTGCCGACAGCTTCGGAGGTCCCAGGAATTCCCGGGGCGCACGTACGTGCCCTGGAAGTTGCCGGCGAAAGCCTGAACCAGATCTTCCCAGTTGGAAATCTGCCCCAGAGGCAGGTGCTCCAACCAAGCACGAGCGGTATCGGAGAGGAACAGGGGGAGGTTTCGGATGATGAGGTTGTCATCGTCCGTCCCACCCAGTTGACAGGCCAGGCGGTAGTCCGCAAGCCACAATTCCGGTCTCGTTTCCCCCGAGTACTTTGTGATAGTAGTCGGGGGTCGGAATCGGGGCGGAAACGGCGCCCGCCGAATGGCTCGGCTGAAGACCTGCGGACCGGGTGGTTCGGGCGAGGGACTCCGATCTTCCCCGCTGTCGTAGCGCCCCCCACGCCTGGGGTGGTAGCCTCGGCGCACCCTTTCGTCGAGACGCGCCCGACGGTCGCGATGAGGGTGCTCGTCGCCGAGGTGGCCCGGGGCCGCAGGCGCGGTGTTGCGCGTGCGCCCGGTGAAGACCGAGGCTTCCCGCGTGAGTCGGGAAGTCGCGGCACGAGGTTCCGAGGGGTACCCCTGCCTTCGGGAGGCAGAGCTTTTGGCCCGCCGGGCCGCAGCGCCTTCCAGGAGATGCTTGAGTTCTCCCTGGATTCGCCGACCCTCGGTGGTTGATGACTCCGGCATCGCACGGAGGAGCATCGCTGCCGCTGCCAGGTCCTGACCGGTTCCGCCGGATGCGGGAGGCAGTCTGGCCCTGGCATCGTTGGTGATGCGGTGTTGGAGACCCTGGGGCAAGTGACGTATTTCTCCGGCCGGGGGCTGGCCCGCCCATACCTGCCTGATGTTCTGGCGGATTGCCTCGAGCGCTCCCGCTCCCTCATCGAGCCCGGCCTGCGCCCCGCGGACTTGCTCGAGCTGTGGGTCGTGACCCCCCGCCGGAACGGGGACCACAGCTAGCTCCCGCGGGATGTCGGCGCGAGGCGCTGGCCTAGGGAGATCACCATCCTCCGGCATGCCGAGACAGCCGCCTCCGGAGGGATCCCCTAGCTCGATGTGGAAACATTCGCGGCTCGGGCCGCAGTCCTTGTCGCCAAGGCTGCGGCTGCCGTCAGAACAGTCGGAGAGGCAGTAGTCACATGCGGTCATGAAGTCCCGCATGGCACTAGGGTTGCCAGATCCGGAGAAATCCCAGCAGATGCTGGGGTCGTCATCGTCCTCGGACCCAGAGGGTCCGTAGGTCGAGACACCCGTCAATCGGTCCCAAGGCGACCGCACACGAAACCCCAGAGAGGTTGCACTCGCCTCAATGTGAGCATCCGCCAGAGCGAGATCGCTAGGCAGGTTGAGGTCGAGTCGAAATGACGAAAGATCGGGAGCAGTCGGTACCTTTTTGTCGACGAGGAGCGACGAAGTCATGTCGGGGGCTGACCGCGTCGTCGTCTTGGGTACGAGGGCGACGTCCTGCAGGCCCTTCGTGAGCGCGCCGGCGTCGTCCGCCTGCTCGGGGTCGACGTGTTGCGGGGGGATGCTGCTCGCCTTTGCCTCGAACGCGAGGGCGACGCTTGGCGTGTCCTCCGTCGGGGCGCCGGGAATGTCGATCTGCTCGACAGCCGTCGGAGCGCAGCCTCCCGCTCGGCCCTGGTTGCCCCGCCTCCTCCTCCTCCGACGGCGAGGGAGAGGATGGGGCGAGCTCGGAAGTTGTCCTTCCCCCGCGCGGGAAAGGCGTCGTCGATTCCGCCGCCGGCGGGCGGGCTGTCCGCCATCATTGTCGCTGTCGCGCGGCGGTGGAAGGAGTATCATGTCGTAGCTGCTGTCGAGAGACATGAACTCGAGGCTCCCGAAACGGAGCACCGTCCCGGATTGAAGAGGTCGTTGGAGACTGCCCATCTGGAGCTTGACGGGAATCTGCTCGTCAACACGCAGCGTGCCCCTACCTGGCGCGCCAACTGTCGGCGTTTCGAGACCGGGGGGTCCCCAAGCCGACGAGTGAGAGTGCTGCGTGCCCCAGCCCAGATGGGTCGAGCGCGTGGGCGAGCGCGAAGGGGGGAAGAGAGAGCGAGGTCGGTGGCCGGAGCCGGGTCGAGAGAGAGAGAGAGAGACGGAAGTTCCCGCGGCCTTCGTGTTCGTCCCGCGCCCAGGTCGGGTGCGCTTGCAGTAGGGGGTTACAAGCGTCCGCACGGGTGAGGGGAGCGAGCGGCCTCAAGGGAGCGCCTGCCCCTGCCCTCGTTCCCGCGAGGCCAACCTCCTCTAAGAAGGCCCTGTTCCTTCCTTTTATAAGCGTAAGGAGAGGAGCCAGGTGTACAAAACGGGGGTGTAGCAAGGTGCTACGTGTCTAGCAAGGGAGAGCTAGGGCCCTAAGTACATGCCAAGGTGGCAGCCGGAGAGATCTTGGCACCCTGTTGATGTGGCGTCGTGGCCGGTGGAGAAGCAATGGAGCTTGTCGGAGGGACAGCTGTTGGAACAGCTGTGCTCTTGCTGACGTCTCCCTGCTTTCGTAAGGGAGCTGGGAGCCGCCGTCGTCACGGTCTGGTGGGGCGCCATCATTGCCTATCCGGCGGAGCTGGCCAGATGGGACACCGGTCTTGTTCTCTGCGACCCAAGTCGGCTCAGGGCAGGGTGATGATGACGCTTCCTGTTGACGTGGCGGTCTCGTGTCCTAGGTCGGGCGTCGTGGAGGCTCCTCCGAAGCCGAGGTCGAGTCCGTCCTGCAAGACAGAGACAGAGTCCGAGCCCTGGGTCGGGCGAGGCGGAGATCGTTCGGCAGAGGCCGAGGCGGAGTCCGAGCCCTGGGTCGGGCGAGGCGGAGGTCGTCGTCTTCCGAGGCCTTAGCCCGAGTCCGAGCCCTGGGTCGGGCGGAGCGGAGTTCGCCGTCTTCCGGGGCCTTAGCCCGAGTACGCCGTCTTCCGGGGTCTTAGCCCGAGTACGCCGTCTTCCGGGGTCTTAGCCCGAGTCCGAGCCCTGGGTCGGGCGGAGCGGAGTTCACCGTCTTCCGGGGCCTTAGCCCGAGTCCGCCGTCTTCCGGGGCCTTAGCCCGAGTCCGAGCCCTAGGTCGGGCGGAGCCTCCTATAGCGCCTCTGGCGAAGTCTGGTCGCCCGTCGGTCTTACCTTTTGCGTCGAAGGCCCCAGGGATTTGGTCGGTTGGCGCGGTGATTTAGTCAGGGTTACTTCTTATCGAAGGTGGGGCCTCGGGCGAGCCGGTGATGCGTCTGCCGTGAAAGAGGAGACCTCAGGCGAGACGGAGTCATCTCAAGGTCGGCTGCCCTCGCCCGAGGCTAGGCTCGGGCGTGGCGTAATCAAGTCGCTCGTATGGACTGATCCCTGACTTAATCAAACCCATCAGGCCTCTGCAGCTTTATGCTGATGGGGGTTACCAGCTGAGAATTAGGCGTCTTGAGGGTACCCCTAATTATGGTCCCCGACAATCCCGTTGCGAGGAATCTCCACAACTTGGAGTCTCTCGCCCTTACAACAAATATCAATGTAAAAGCACTAGAGTAAGGGAGGGAAGCAACACACACAAATCCGCAGCAATACGCACACACACAGGCCAAGACTTGAGCTCAAATGAAATGCAACAAGTTCACCACTAGAACGGAGCTCAAATCACTAAGAAAATCAATCGAGTGTGCCGAGATGGAGTGTGAGAGTCTTAGAATGATCAAAATATGCTTGGTGTGCTCCTCCATGCGCCTAGGGGTCCCATTTATAGCCCCAAGGCAGCTAGGAGCCGTTGGAAGCAATCTGGGAAGGCAATTCTTGCCTTCTGTCGGGTGGCGCACCGGACAGTCCGGTGCACCACCGGACATCCACTGTTCACTGTCCGGTGAATATTTGGAGCCGTTGGCGCACCGGACACTGTCCGGTGCACACCGGACAGTCCGGTGCCTCCATCTGACCGTTGGCTCGGCCACGCGTCACGCGTGGATTGCGCGGCCGACCGTTGGCTCACCGGACAGTCCGGTGCACCACCGGACAGTCCGGTGATTTTTAGCCGTACGCTGTCGACTGTTTCCCGAGAGCGGCGACTTCGCCGCAGACGACTCACCGGATAGTCCGGTGCACCACCGGACAGTCCGGTGATTTATAGCCGTACGCCGCCGTCGAGACCCGAGAGCAGGCTGTTCATCTGGACTGGTCCTGGCACACCGGACACTGTTCGGTGCACCACCGAACACTGTCCGGTGCACCACCGGACAGTCCGGTGCACCCAGACCGAGCAGCCTTTTGGCTGAACACATCCAACTTATTTCAAAGTGATTTCTCCTGTTTCTAGCACTTAGACACAATACATTAGTCTTCAAAACAATGTACTAAGTCTAGAAACATACCTTTAATCTTGATTTGCACTTCTTGAGTCTTTGGCACAAATATCACTCAAAGCATTTGTGTGGTGCACTTAATCACCAAAATCTTATAGAAATGGCCCAAGGGCACATTTCCCTTTCAGGAACAATGAATCCTTTATTTTGGGAAATGATGAAGATCATTATTAAATGTGGGAGACAAATGTGTCGACAGCTATCTTGCCTCTATAGATTGCAAAGGGATCCAAAACAAAGTCCTAGGCATGAGTGCTTTAAGCTCTCTTATCAGGTCATTGATAAATGCAATTGAGGCTAAACTAATAATCACAAAATGAAAGTCACGAGCTTAAAGTTTGGACATTTATGGGCACTATTGAAATAATGTGTGGTGAATGCTAGGGTTCAAGTGGTCTTGTGAGAGACCCATCCCACATATGTGTTGAATAAACACTGTTCCGCTAAGTAATATATCTGGCAAATGGCATGAATTAAAATACGCAATTAATAGGATTCTGAAGATCCATCATGAGATCCTATGAGGATTCATATCTTTGATTCATAAATATGCAACATATAAATCTCATACCGAATAATACATTCCTGATGAATGAACACTCTCCTAGTAGAGAGAATATCTCCTAGTTAAGATTATAGTTCCTTGATGGAACCTTTCCAGAAGAAATAAAGTCTGTGTTAAACACCAAAGTTTGATAATCCCTATAAGGGGATAAAGACCCATACAGACCCAAAAAGGTATAAGATGAGGTACCAAAGGATTTGAAGTTCACCGAATAAGCACATGTGCATTCCACGAGTTTTACTCATGGTATTTTCCACTAGATGTGGAATCACGGTATCCTCTAAAGCCCCGATGGCAGAAACCTATAAGGTTTAGGTGTTACTAGCAAAATATCCTCATTATGCCAGAATGACAGACTTTAACGATATATCTGATCGATGAAAAATCTCTGATGGATTATGATCTTTGATGGACTTTTGTTACACCATCATAGATGTTCCAAAGGATGAACGCCTGGAGCGATGTGTCATATTTAGAATATGTACTATTGCAACTACATTATCCCCTAAGTCCTATTGAAGGACATGTTATTTGCTTTGCACAACTATGTATAAAATTGTGGTGTAAGATAGAAAATGATAGCATCCCAACCTCATCCATTCTCGTTATTCCAGATGAACAATGAGACATATATCTTGAAGAATATGCTTGAGTTATGAGGGATAACGACTTTGACAGATGTCATCGTCAGGGGGAGCGAATGCTTATATTGATCACAGTCGTGAGACAATAAATGTCATATTCTACGCCTTGAAGGCGTGAGTTTGATGATCAATATGTGAACCTTTATGGAACTTACTATCAAATATATAGATCCAGTCGATCGAACACCATAAGTCAAAGTGGCTTATTTATATTGATACGTGCACTTACCTCGTATATCCAAGAAGTGAGTTGAGGTAAAGTTCCTGAAATAGTCCTTGCAAGGATATGCAATCCGTTTGCTAAATCTTTATGTGCATATACTTCCAGAAGAAGATGTTTTGCCTTATTGATACGATTTTGCAAGAATCAGGGGAGCATATTTCTAAAGTTAGCCCTTGTAGAAGATTCGATAGAATCTAGATCCCAGAGGATTGAAATCTGTTCCGATGACAGCTATTGTACTCTTTTTCCCTTGGTGAGTTTTCTTGAAGTTTCTCACATGAGGTTTTTAACAAGGCAACAAAGTGTAAATGCAATTTGTATCACCATGCACTCTTTCTCCATTTTTTTCCTACCGAGTTTTTCGGAGTTTTAACGAGGCATGTGTTGGTCGTGGTATTCGCCCAAGGGGGGGTGTTAAGTAACCCTAGTTTGGGTTATATGGGCAAATATCTGCTTTCCCTCTGAGGGGTCTCACATCTCTATATAAGTAACCTATACATCCCCTCATAATATAGAGAAGAGAAAGAGGCCAAAGGCCTAACCCTATATCGTGTCTCGTGTGTTTTCTCTGTCGTGCTTATGGGAAGGGATGCGGGTATTCTACAACTTCTTGCGCCTCTACTGCTGACGAGAGGGAAGGAAGCGGATCTGGTGATCCGTGGTAACGTAGTTCTTAATAGGGACATGCCACTCTCAATGTACTTGATCTACTCCAATCGTCTCGCTACTCCCTGTTTACACCTTCCAGGAATATGCGCATGTACAGCGTCCGGCGCGACTGCCGACTGGGTGGCTGCATATGCTGTACGTGATGGCGGCATCATGCATGCAGATCTGTCCGCCTGCATGCCATTTCCGCGGCATTCATTGACCAGCGAATTATTACAATTAATTGGTACTAGCTAGTTGGCACTGCTCAGAATTGACGACGACGAGGAAACAGCGGCCCTCGTCCTTGGAGTATTTATATATATCACTGGACTCCTATTTAATTACCAAATACTCCGTAGTCCGTATGAAGGCTTCTCTCCGTTTATAGCTGTAGAAATAGACGGCTGCGTGTTGGGTGGAGTGAGTAGGACCTACCGTAGCTAGCAGACATTCCATTTCCAGAACAGTTTGGATACATCATAATGTCATCGATCGTAAGCAACCAAATTGATACGAACGAGGCACGTTCAGTTGGGCTAGCTCAGCGGTTCAATATCTAGTAGACGCGCGGGTACTTGGAGTTGGAGAGGGGGGCGGTAATAGTGAGAAGAAGACGACGACGACGCAGCAGCAGCAGAAGCGCGTCGACCTGCTGCTAGCTATACTGCTACTACCGCTCGAAGGAGCAGTCAGTACGTGATCGAAGGAGCGAGACCCGAAACGCACCTTTGACAAGGTCAGTCGTCGTTGCACTGTGCATGCGTGTGCCTGTGTGGGGACCCGGTACGCCTACATGAACAGTAGTGCGAGTGGAAACAGAGCTCACGCTCGCTCGCACGTCCACAGTCCCGGCAGTCCCTACCGAGGGGGAGAGGGCGGGACGCCAGCGAAGGCACTTAAAGGCAAGCAAGTGGAAAACAAAGGAAGGCCAGCATAGCTAGCAGCAGCTTCAGGTGCCCGTGCGACATTCAAAGTTATGCACACGTATTCACTTGGGTAAATTTAAGTGTCCAAAGGCAAATTTATTTACCCACTGAAAAGCGGATCCAAACAGGCACCCGTGCACAACTTGCATTGCATGCATGGCGGAGGCATCAGCCACGACCCACGAACATGACAAGACAAGCGAAGTTGCGGCGATCCATGCCTCTCCTATCTCAATTTGGTGGCCCAGTTGACGCTAATGGTAACGGGTTAAATTGGCGTGGCCCTTTTAAATTTTAGAGCTACCCAGTCGAAGAAGATGCCAATCATGCCATAGCGAGCCGTAGGCTGATGGTAGGTAGGTAGGAAAAATATATTATTACTCATTACGTGATTCATACTGCAGGGACACAGTAACGCACATGTTATCTTTGATGGTGATGGAAGAATCCCTCCTTCCCTTTTTCGAGCGGGCTATACATACAAGAGGCTACGCTGAATATCGAAATTAATGTTGCGATGGTTCATTGGGCCCAATGGTGATGGTCCGTCCGATCCATTGAGCTTACGGACCAATTTCAGCCCAGTAAACAGGCGCTGTATCGGCCTTCAGTCCTAGTCCTAGTGCTTAGAGATGGCAATGGGTAAATACCCACCGGGTATTACTACCCCATACCCGTACCCACGACACAAAAATAACTTTATCGGGTCACCCATATACACTGGCGGGTATGGATTTACCCCCATACCCATATCCATGCGGGTATGGGTCACCCATCGGGTCACCCATACCCACAAAAATTAAATAACTATCAAAATATTATACTATATAAATGTCAAGTATATCCATATAAATATCATTACAAAATTTTCTAGCTTCATTTAACCATCCATTCAACACACCAAAGATAATTGGATAAAGTAGTAACACTATGATATTACTACATAGCACATTACATGTTCCATTACATGGTCATTAAATTGTTGTTAAATAGTAAAAAGTTGGATGACTAAAGTCCAAGTTCATGCTTCGGATAAGTTTATATTGGGTATTTTATACCCACGGGTTAACGGGTATGGGTGAAGGCGGAACGTTCTAATACCCGTTTACCCATTGGGTGAAGATTTTTGCCCAATAACAAACCCACGGGTAGAATATTTAGCCCACATACATACCCTAATGGAGTAAATACCCATCGGGTATCGGGTCACGGGTACCCATTGCCATCTCTACTAGTGCTAGTTGCATTTGCATCGCTCTTGGGCCTATGTAATCTAACAAATAGCATATATATGGATAGCTTTGACCTAGGTAAGTGTAGTATAGCTATGGGTGGTAATCAGTCGCCATCCAAATGTTCCTTTATAAATTTTTAGGACTCTAGATAATTTTTAGTTAAAAAATGAATAGATAATCCGATCCAATCCTTAAATTTTATAAGTGTAAAATTTAGAACTCATTGTCACCCCTAAATATAGCATGGTGATGCACACTTACGAAAACATGTGTCAGCCTCTGAAATCCTATGATAAGTTTGAGAACAAAATCAGCTCAAAATATTGTAGAACCAAGCGGGTCACTACAGGAATCCTAATGATTCCCGTCGGCCAGGGTAATTCCCGTCGGCCAGGGACAAAGCCGACGAGGATAACTTAACTCCCGTCGGCTAAAACTCAGACTATGTGTCACCCCTAAATATAGCATGGTGATGCACACTTACGAAAACATGTGTCAGCCTCTGAAATCCTATGATAAGTTTGAGAACAAAATCAGCTCAAAATATTGTAGAACCAAGCGGGTCACTACAGGAATCCTAATGATTCCCATCGGCCAGGGTAATTCCCGTCGGCCAGGGACAAAGCCGACGAGGATAACTTAACTCCCGTCGGCCAGAGAGTAAGCCGACGGGAGTTAAGTTAACTCCCGTCGGCCAGAGCGTAGGCCGACGTGGATTATGTAACTCCCGTCGGCCAGAGCGCAGGCCGACGGGGATTAGCCTTTTATGAGCGCGCGCTCACCCGCGCGGACTCATTTTCCCTGTCTTCAACCCGAGCCGCCGGCGGCGCTTCTTCCTCAACCGCCGCCGCGCTGCGCCAAGCACCGCCGTCGTCCCTGCCCCGTGCGCCGCCGCCCCTGCCCCGTGCGCCGCCGCCCTTGCCCCAAGCACCGCCGCCGTTCCTGCCTCATCCACCGCCGCCCCTGCCCCATGCGCCGCCGCCCCTGCCCCATCCACCGCCGCCGTCGCGCCTCCCCAACCGGCCCCGCGCCGCCCCAAACGGCCGGCCGGCCACCGCGTCGCCCCTGCCGGACCCCGCCGCCCGGCCGACGCCTCCCCCGTCGGCCTCCTCCACCGCCGCCCATCGCCCCGACCGGCTCTCCGAGCATCACCGCAGCCCCAAGTGCGCCGTCGCCTCCGATCGCCTCCCCGAGTGCCGTTGCCGGTCCCGACCGCCTCCCCGAGCGCCGTTGCCGCCTTGTCGTTGAGGTATACATCCTTAATTGTGAATACGAGTGTGATTATAATAGTTAAATATGTGTGTAGATGTTTATTTTCGTCGGTATTTTTATGGCCGACGGGAGTTAACTTTCATGTGATTAGAGTTAGTTTAAAATTGTTAATTGTTTATTGATTAGATTTAACTTATAATATTGTTTATTTTCGTTGGTTTATATGGCCAACGGGAGTTAACTGTAATGCGATTACACTTTATGTAATATTGTTATTTGTTGCAAATTTGATGTTCTGGAAATGTTGCAAATATTGTTTATTTAAATTTGGATGTTGCATTATTGTTAATTAATGAATATCATGTTATTGTGTTGAATGTTATGTTATGTATATATATAGTTTTACTACTTACCTATAGATGTATGTGTGACGCGTGTAGAAACATGAATGTCTCACACGCACTCTTTACTCGTACACACAGCCGCAATAATGGGTGATAGATGTGATTGGATGTATGAAGGTTTCAAGAAGGGTGGGTGTCATACAAGTGAATGGTTTGCCAAGACGCAGATGTTTCTAGACCATGCAGCTGCTTTGTCACAAATAGATAATATTAGGTGTCCATGCAATAAATGTAGAAATATGACGAGCCACACCAAGAGGCAGGTCACACTACACCTGTGTTCGCATGGTTTCGTGCCAGGCTATAAGGTCTGGTATCTCCATGGTGAAGATGTTGAACGAGCAGCAGAAGTAGAAGTTGATGATGGTGAAGATGATGTTGATAGGATGGACCAGATGCTTGAGGATCTGCAGCCTGAACTGGCACCAGATCATCATGATTCACCTACACCGGAGGTTCAGAAGTTCTTCGACCTACTCAAAGCGTCAGAAGAGCCTCTTCACGGGCACACTGACGTGACCGTACTGGAATTCGTGACCCGGCTGATGTCAATCAAGTCCAAGTTTGCATTCTCAATTAATTGTTACAAGGAGCTTGTGGATTTGATTAGCGAGGTTCTTCCTACGGGTCACAAGATGCCCAAAGACATGTACCAGTCCAAGAAATTGCTTGAAGGTCTTGGTATGGAGTATGAGAAGATTGATGTTTGCCAAGACAACTGTATGCTTTTTTGGAAGGAACATGGCAGAGAACAGAAATGCTTAAAATGTGGGAAGTCGAGGTACGTGGAGCTTGTAAATGAAGATGGGGAGAAGGTGGTGACAAAGGTTGCACATAAACAGCTTCGGTACATGCCTCTCACTCCTAGAGTGAAACGTTTGTTTCTCTCGAGGAAGACCGCTATGCACATGAGGTGGCATAAAGATTGTACGGACAGACAAGATGGGTTAATGGTGCACCCGTCAGATGGTGATGCATGGAAGGCTCTTGACAAATTTGATCCAGATTTTGCCAGCGATGCAAGAAACGTTCGTATCGGCTTAGCAACTGATGGTTTCACGCCGTTCAATATGACCGCTGCGTCGTATTCATGTTGGCCTGTCATTGCCATACCGTACAACCTTCCACCTGCTCTTTGCATGAAATATGAGTTTATGTTCCTATGTCTTGTTATACCTGGTCCTGAGCATCCTGGCGTACGCCTCAATGTGATGCTTCAACCACTGATTGAAGAGTTAAAGAAGCTATGGCAAGGTGTGTAAGCCTATGATTGCTTCAAGAAGCAGAAATTCAATCTTCGTGTTGCATATCTGTTCTCGGTTCATGATTTTATGGCGTATGGTATTTTCTCTGGATGGAGCGTGCATGGTAGATTGACGTGTCCTTATTGTGCTAAAGATACAGATTGTTTTCGTCTTAGTGCTGGTGGCAAAATTTGTTACTTTGATTGCCATAGATGTTTTCTACCCTTCAATCACCCCTTCAGAAGGCAGAGAAAGGAATTTAGGAAGGGCACCATCGTCACGAAGGGACCGCCCAAGCGACGTAGTGGGATAGAAATTACAGAAGAGCATATGAAACTTGTCCTAGACGAGAGTGGGAAAAGGTATCAAGGTTTTGGTGAGGAGCATAACTGGACTCACATATGTGGCTTGTGGGAGCTTCCTTATGCTAAGTCATTGATTTTGATGCACAACATCGATGTCATGCATCAAGAGAGTAACTTTTGCCAAGCCCTCATAAATACATGCATGGATTTCCCTGATAAAACGAAAGACAATGACAAGGCACGCATGGACTTAGCAGTGATATGTGATCGTCCAACCCTAGTGCTTAGAGAAAACGGAGGCAAACCAAAAGCTGACTATTGTCTGAAATCTAAGCAACGAAAAGAAGTGATGAAGTGGATGAAGGATATTAAATTCCCTGATGGTTATGCCGCTGGTTTTAGAAGATCTGTGAACTTGAAGACAATGAAGATGAATGGACTGAAGAGCCATGACTTCCACATAATTATGGAGAGGCTCATGCCTGTAATGTTTCGTGGGTACATTTCCGAAGCTGTGTGGAAAACGTTAGCTGAAGTTAGCTATTTCTACAGGCAGTTGTGTGCTAAAGAAATCAGAAGAGATGTGATGGAACAGCTGGAGAAAGAGGCACCGGTGCTTTTGTGCAAATTGGAAAAAATATTTCCACCGGGTTTCTTCAATCCTATGCAGCATCTCTTTATACATCTTCCATATGAGGCTAAGGTCGGTGGTCCTGTTCAGTATAGGTGGATGTTTCATATAGAAAGAGCATTAAAGAAGCTTAGAGCAATGGTGGGCAATAAGGCAAGAGTTGAAGGATGTATTGCGGAACAATTTAAACTAAAGGAGGTAGCACACTTCACAAGTTGTTACTTTGCAGAAGAACATAATGTATTTGCTCGAAAGAAAAGGTACCATGATGATGAACGAGAGATGCCTCCGTGTAGTGATCTTTCGATTTTTCAGACAAACGACAAAGCTGTTGGTCCACCCAAGGCATATCACCTCAGTATGGAAGAACGGAAGTCTGCTTTACTGTACATGTTCACAAATATGCCTGAGGTGGAGAAATACTTTGTGTAAGACTTGTTTTCTTAAACTGTTCATATGTGAATTAGTTTATGTTATCAAATATCTCATGTCATACAATAATATTTGACAGCGAGTTTGATGAACAAAACATGAGGTGTCTCGGTAGGCCAACAACGAGAGACATAGACAAATTGCGACGCGATGGTATGCATGGACGACCTAATTTCATTATGTGGCTTCAGGACCGTGTAAGTCTTAATTATGTGGCTCCGAGAGCTAATTTCATTTAACTAATATTACAGAATTTGCTAATGCTTTGTGGCATGATTGACAGTTTGGGGAGGAAATGAATTTGAATGATGACTTACGTCAGTTATCTATTGGAAGCGTAACTGCCAAAAGCTATGGACGTTACGACGTCAATGGATATCGCTTTCGTTCAAGCATTTTCGAATCAAGTCATCCTATGGCCGCCACTCAAAATAGTGGAGTCGTTACTAGGGCAACTGACATGGAAGGACACGAAGCCTGCTATTACGGGAAAATCAAAAATATAATCGAGATTACATTTGCTGGAAATAAGCCTTTAGCGCTAGTTTTCTTTGAGTGTAAATGGTATGACCCGAAGTATTATAGGACCGAATTTGGGATGACACAGATCCAACCTGAGAAATTGCTTCAAGGACACGACACGTATATCCTTGCCCATCAAGCAGACCAAGTTTATTTCTCGACATATCCATGCAAAAAGTTGTCTAAATGGAGGGTTGTGTACAATGTAAATCCCCGCGAACGCCTATACACTCCTGGTGAGGACGAATATCAAATTGGTCACCTTGAGCAGGTTGATGAGGTGTTTCAAGAAGAAGAGTTGCCAACTAGTTTTCATATTGATCCTGCACCGGCATTAGATTCACTAGTTGCAGATGTTAACGACTTAACTTTTCCCGAGAGACGGAGAAGACAACCTGTTAGGAGAAAAGTTACATGGCGACCTCTGCATAGAAGAGAACAAATAGATCCTGATTTTGATGATATTTAACAAGTAAAGTTGTTTTGTTATTTCATTTGTTTATATTTTAAGTATTATGTCATTTTTGATGCACTAATGAATAATTTCTTATTTTTTATGCAGGATGCCGCCAAAATCAAAGAAGTCAGTGAAAGGGTTGTTCAAGGGCCTGGGCCTTTTTCAGGGCAGTTCTTCGAGCAGCAGCAGACATCGAGAGCTGTTGAGCGCGGTACATGGAGATGAGGTAACATATCTTGTACAAATAAATTTATTTACATATTTACAAATAAATCTTGAGTTGTATGTACCAGGATGAGCAGCACACTGAGGAGCAGCACATTGAGGAGGAGGAGCACAATGAGGCTGAGCAGCACAATGAGGAGGTGGAGCACAATGAGGAGGTGGAGCACGTGACATGGGACCAGGCCGCACAGCATCACCAGCCATGGGACCAGTGGGACCACCAGAGAGAGCAGCAACAGGCGTGGGACCGGTGGGGCCAACAGGGCGAACCGGCTGACAACCCGATGGATGATGGCTCGGGAGGCTCTTCAGCGACACACACACGTCGCTCAAGAAAAAGCCACTCAGTAAAGCCTCGTCACGCGATAGAGCGAGAGGCTGATAGGACTTTAATCATGCCACATGGAGATCGGTGAGTGTAATATATTAACTTATCTCATATAACTATTATGTGTATTATTAATGTTTTTGTGTAATGCAGGAATTGGGAGGACCTGTCCTTCGACGGCAAGGGACACCACACTCAGGTTAACCTTACGTTGGGTTCTCTTTGCCGCCTTCACTACCCTGGTATAGTGAAGGTGTCAAACGGTGATATCGAGGATGAGGTGCTCGTCAGTACCTGGGACGAGTACAAGTTTAAAAAGGAACGAAACCACACCGACATACAGGGACTTGTGCGTAATGACTTTTGGGTATGAATTCTTTATTATTTTTGTTATGTTTCTTAATATTGTAAATCTATGACTTATACCATTGTATTTGTATTCTTTATGTTGTAGCTTCGATATCGGTTGCATGACGGAGAGGATTACATGGGGCACGCTGAACGTGTCTTCCAAAACAATGCAAAGAAGCTAGTGAAGGATGCCATATACTATGCGAGAATTCAGGCTACAAACCTGTATTTTCAAAAGCATCCAGAAGAAGCAGGCCCCTTGAGTAAAAAGGAAGGGTCCTCAAAGATATATTTGACTGAGGATCAATATCGTGAGGTTAGTATTTAATTTGTTTTACCCTTTATTTTTGATTGTTGTGATTGATATAATATGTAACATTGTGTGTGCAGGTGATGGTTCCATGGATGGCGCCCGTGCCTGATGCGTACTATGCTTGGTGCCGATATTGGGCTTCCGAAGGCTTCCAGAAAGCGTCAGCGCATCACAGACAATGTCGAGGAACCAATCCTAACCACAAGTTTGGCGGTGATGACATGATACGAAAAGCTAAAAGAATGGTAAGTTTGATCTAACTATGTCGATCAGCAAATAGTACGATTTCTTATGAATGTTTTTTGTTTATACAGGAAGCTACAAGTGGCCAAAAGCCTAGTGACATTAGGGGTGAAAACGGGCGGATACGGACGAATAGTAGCTCATCCTGTATCCTACCCTAATGTATTTAAAACGGATTCGGGATCGGATACGGATAGTTAGAAACGGGACGGATACGGATATAGGGGCCGGATATTTATCCGGGCGGATAAGTGACGGATACGGATATTATTTGATCGGATATCGGATATTTGTCGGATAATGCATTAATTGGTTATCATAAAATATTCTTGTTCGACCACGAAATTGCAAGTAAATTAATACTAATAAACATTTAATAGAAGATAATCTTAAGTCCCACATAAAAATTGTAAAGTGAGATTATGTTGAAACTTGGATACTTAGAGTGATTTCACGTGTAACTCACGCAATAAGTGGAAATAAAATAGAAGAAACGTTGTCATCCTGTGGATTTTATGGTCCCATTATTTTTTATGACTATATGTGGCAATTTGTGAGGCTATTTGTACATTATTAATTTCTTTCTACATAAAATCATCAAAATATAATTAAAATTCATAAATACACTAGTTTTAGTCCAAAATTGCAAAAAGCTTACCAAAACAAATAAACATTCTATTCAAATAAAACCTCAAGTCGCCACATGAAAATAATAAGTGAAATATTAATTATGTTGAAACTTCGATACATAAAATAATTTCACGTGTAACTCACGCAATAAGTGGGAGTGGAATAGAAGAAACACCAACATCTTGTGGATTTTATAGTCCAAATGTTTTTGAGAACTATATGTGGATATATGTTGTGTCCCCGTAAAAATTCATGAATTTTTAGGCTATTTGGTGTATTATTAATTTTTGTTGTAGAAAATCATCAAAATACAATTAAATTCATAAAAATATTGAAGTGTCGACCGGAAATTGCAAATAAGTTACCAATATTAATAAATAGTTTATAAAAAGATAATCCTAAGTTCCCACACGGAGATAATCTTAAGTCCCCACATGAAAATGATAAAGTCTATTATTTTAATATAAATTTAGACATTATTTCAATGATTTTGGCCTAAAGCTATGTTTAAACAAAAATGTGTTGTATTATAAAGTTGTAGATCTCTTCAAGCTCTACAATTTTCATATAAACTTTATCTTCGTCCGATTTCATATGTAAAAGTTATGATTTTTATAACTATATTATTATGTAGAAAAAGAAAAAACGGGTACCCGAATTCCGGGTACCCGTATCCGACCCGAATATCCGGGTAATTACCGGGTAGTACTCGCTCCGTATCTGACCCGAATCCGAAGCTATACTATCCGGGTATTACCCGTATCCGTCCCGAATATAAAAATACCCGTATCCGTATCCGAAAAATGATCCCGAATTAGTACCCGTATCCGGTACCCGTTTCGGGTACCCTACCCGTTTTCACCCCTAAGTGACATTGAGGTCTACCAGGAGGGCCAGAAAGGACCAGACCCGAACAACCCTGACCAGCTCTACAGCCAGACAGCCACGGATCGCTTGGTAAGTTTTGGCCCAAAAGTACAAACGTTCAAAGTATAGAAATTCCTGCATTTGTAAGGTTGTGAATGATGTATAGGCGGCATATGGGGAGGAGATGGTTCGTCGCCATGGCCCTGACTTCGACTGGCGTCATGAACCGGTGGATCCCTCGGTGGTGTACGCAAGTGGTGGTGGCAAAGCACATGGACGGTAAGCTCTAACTTATGAAATTATATGGTTGACACTAAATTGATTATGCAGTAATAACATTTTTTGAATCACTTATAGATACGCCTCTTCGACGGATTCATTGACTCGTCGTCGGTGAGATCTCAGAGGATGGGTTCGTCTTCCCGTAGCTCATGCTCTCGTCGACCGAACGAGCAGGAGTTGGAGATTATGAGGATGCGTGAAGAGATGAGACAACAACGCGAATTTATGGAGGCTTGCAATGCCCATAACCAAGCCATGTATCAAGTGAGTACACATAATCCGAACTCTAAATTATTATATTTCAATACAACATCTTCAGTAGTAACACATATGTTTAACAGTTAATGCAGCAACAGGGCATGGCAACAAATTTTCCACCGCCACCACAATGGAGCCAATTTGCAAACACACCAGTTCCACCACCACAGTTCAACACCCCTCCGCCACATATACCTGCACCTGGAGATAGGGTACGTTTCATAACTCTCGATTAATTTATACACTTGTATACTTTTTGATATTTGTATTTAACGTGTTGATATTTGCTAACTTGCATAGGTTACGCCTGAAGCGGGTGGTAGTGGGTCTGATCCAGCAGGGACTGGATTTGTTGACTCGCTCTTCGCATTCCCTCCTCCTGGTGGTGGTGGCGGCAGCGGCCAAAGCTCTAACCACCCAAGTGGTGGTTATCTCTAAACACTCGTGCTCGTTATGTTTTTAACTCCTGGACGTTATGTTTGTGTAAACACTTGATCTTAACTCGTATCAGAAATGTTTGTGTATGTTATGTGACAGATTTAACCTATAATGCGTTTGTGATGTGTACGTTCATGTGTATGATATATATGTTTTGTGATGTGTATGTTTTGTGATGTGTATGTTCATGTGGATGATATATATATTTTGTCATATGTTTGTCTGTAGAGAAATGTCTAATTTGGTGTTGGTGTTGCAGAAATATACATTAACTCCCGTCGGCCCAGTTAATCCCCGTCGGTTTGACCATAGCCGACGGGCATTAACTATTAACTCTGTCGGCCCAGTTAATCCCCGTCGGCTGACTGGGCCGACGGGAGCTATCAATTAATCCCCGTCGGCTGACAGGGCCGACGGGAGTTAATGGTTAATTCCCGTCGGCTAATAGGGCCGACGAGAATTAATTGATAACTCCTGTCGGCCCAGTCAGCCGACGGGAATTAGCCATAACTCCCGTCGGTCATTAACTAGCCGACGAGGATTAATTATTCCCGTCA
Organism: Zea luxurians; assembly: GCA_029449295.1. Lineage (NCBI taxonomy): Eukaryota > Viridiplantae > Streptophyta > Magnoliopsida > Poales > Poaceae > Zea > Zea luxurians. The sequence continues at coordinate 47,563,266 of JAOPSE010000023.1, forward strand.
GCCGCCGACGGGAATAACCGTATCCCCGACATCTGACGCCCGTCGGCTAACAACCGACGGGAGTAAGCCTTAAACCGATGGGAATTACTTATGCCCGTCGGTTTAAGGCTTATTCCCGTCGGTTGTTAGCCGACGGGAATTAATTGATTTCCTGTAGTGGGTGGCCAGTGCTACAGAGGCACCAAACATGTCTGGTATGTATCTGACATGTGCACTAGTCTAGGGACTGCCTTGTTCACTAGTAGAAAAAAGCTCAAAGCCTGCAGTAAGTTCTAATTTTTATAGACATATTCGGTTATCAATTGCTGGTGCTATTTCTACAAGCGGTTCGTTAAAAAATAGCATGTAGAAATCCATGTTTTCTAGTGACGTGTTTTTAAGAAAACTAACACTAGAAATCATTTTTATCCTTATTTTTTTGAGTTTTTCAAACGACCTTTGATGACAAAACTACCAAAAATAAAAGTTATAGATCTCAAAAAGTTATGAGATTTTGTAGTTCACAACATTTTTATTTGAAATCATTTCGGCTCTCAAAAATCGCATCTGAATTTATCAAATTCAAAATACAAATTTTGCAAACGACCTCGAATGGAAAAGGTATAAAAATGGAAAAGATTTTCACTTGCGGTTTTATTATCTCGACCGCCAGTGGAAATCAATTTTCACTAACGGTTACCAATTACCCGCCTGTAAAAAAATAATTTCTACTGACGTCTAGTACTGTCGGTTCTAAAAAATGTTAGTATAAATAGGTTGAAAACAGCCACGGTAGAGCGTTTAGAATATTGCTAACACCAGGGTGTCCGGTATATACCAGATACGATGCAATGCAAAGACACACAAAGAACTACGAAGATGAGTATTTAAAGTATAACACTCATCGAACATGTTTAATATAGCAATTTAGTTTGACTACACATGAATATTGTCGGTGTTTTGGAAACCAGCGGTCCTAACCGACTAGTAAATTTATGTTGCGTATCCCTATCCGGATAGGTGACGCAAGAAGACACAAGAGATTTATCTTAGTTTAGACAAGAGAAGACCGTACTTCTAACGCAGGAGGGAGACTTATATTATCTTGCACCTAAGTGCTCATAGTAGGGGTGAAAGTGCATTCATCCCTTTTGTCAGTTTTGGTGATTTGGATAACAACACATTTAAAGATCTAACAAGTTTACTAAGTGTTGAACAGGAAATTCAGTGTGATGAACATACTTGAATAGTGCATAATGATCACAGAACAAAGGTTCAACACAAGGTTAAATAACAATGAGACAATGCAAATGGATATAATATGGTCTCTATATTGGTTTGAATATATGGACAAGACCTGAGAAATCACTATGCATAAATAAATCAGAATAGAGATTGAAGTGATTAAGAGGATTGGTCAAGCCAAAATGAATAAGATATGAGGAATTGTGAATTGGCTTGACCATATTACTATTAGTCCATATATGCTTTTATGAGAATCAAACTAGATCTTGATTGATCTTAGCATTTATATCTAGATGACATTCAAGAAAGGTTCACAATATTGAAGAAATGATTCTCTCAATGGATGCTCAATATGATGTGACTCAAGAATGACTTGATAGGGTGAAGATATCAAGGAAAGGGCTTTGAGGGACTATGCGAAAGTAAAGTCCAAGCAACGGCTTGTGGACCAAGGTACCATGGCTAAGGTAAAGAAGAGAGTACTTGCACTAAGTCAATGAACTAAGTAGCTATAAAAATTATATTGTGTTGATGCATCAGTAAGGTGACTTGAAGCCATGATTTGAACTCATATATGGTGAAATGGTTCAAGTTACATGGCTTGGTTTGTGTTTGCTTCAAAAGGTGAGACAAAGATGTTTGTGATCCTTATGAAGTGACACCATGGAGAAATCACACATGAGACACCAATTACTCAAGGACTTTATATCTTTTTGGTGTGTGGATTTTAAGAAGTGCCCTTCTCAGATCTACTACTTTGAACCCTGTGGATCATCTATGACATCCCATTAGCAAAGTTAACTGGGTGATTTTGGAGATCAATTGAGTTTTATATCTCATTCTTTAGTTGAACACGTGTAGTGTAGTTGAACCAGTTATACCTAGTTTGTTTCTAGTTTTTTATTGAAAATATTTTCGCTTGCCTATTCACCCCCCTCTAGGCAACTTTCAGGGTTACAAGTAGTCGAGATAGGGAGGGTGTCCCAAGTATGTCAGTATATGGATTGCAATGGGTCGGGTGGAGAAAAAACCCACCCGCGGGATAAGCCCAAACCCACCCGCAACCGCAGCCGAGGGTGAAATCCCACACACGCACCCATCGGATTTCGGGTCCCCATCAAGTTTCACATTATCACAGTTTTTATTCCACATGTTTCACTAATCATAGGTAATAACCGGCAATGGCAGACCAAATGACCAGACCTGCAAAAATCTTAGACCAAATAAGAACATTGCAACAACAAATTTATGTCTCAAACTCAAATGGTACTAGCATCATTACATGATTACATTAGTCTCACAATAATAACAACATTAACATGAATACATGATACATATGAGAATAAGTTCATGTGTATGTGTCAAACACAAACAGTTCACAGGTCCACATCATTAATGCTTTATACACCAAGGCAATAGCGGCATGAATAACATAACAAATAGAGACCAATTCAATATTGCACTAATAGCAACACTCAACCATTGTAGAATACTAGGATATGCTTCATCCTAGAAAAAGTAGACAATCAAATGTTAGTATCCAGTAAACCAAAACTAAGAAATTAGATATTAAGGAACTCAATATTACCATTTCTTCATCCTCCAAATAAATCACTTGGTAAAGCTTCAACTTCAATCAACTATGGTAGAATATGCTTCATCCTAGCAAGAAAAACAGACAATTAATTGATAGTATTCATTAAATCAAAAGTAAGAAAATAAATGTTAAGAAACTCAATGTTACCATTTCTTCTTCTTCATCCTCCAAACATGTCATTAGAACATTCACAAAACAGGATTGATAGCCTAACATGTTAGCACGAGGCAAAGCTTGCATAAACATCAATCCTTCAACTATTTTTGGTGCTAGTTTACTTTGATGTGGGCTTATTACCCTTCCCCTAGTGCCGAATACAGACTCAGATGCAACAGTTGCGACTGTAATTGCCATGATATCTCGAGCAATCTTTCTCAAAGTAGGGTTCTTGATCCCTACATATTGCCACCAATTAATGATATCTATCTCTTGAGTTCTTGGTAGTGTTGGCTCCTGCAAATATAAATCCAACTCAACGCGCACAAAATATGAACAATCAGGTTCTTCTGGCAAGAATTTATCAAAGATTCCAAACATCAAGTCATCTCCTTCGTTGGGGCCCTATAGATCCTACTAGCTGCACCTACAACATCTGTTGTTGCAATGCCCTCCATAGATTCTTGATATTCTAATACCAACTCATATAACAAAATTTTGCCTCTACACACTTCATCGTCTGTAGTTGGACTTTCTTCCCCATAAATGCTGCTATAAAAAGCTTTCATGAACTTCAATTTGTACTTACGATCTAAAATAGTGGCTACTTCCATAAGCCCATGTACATCTGTCCAACACTTCTTAAACTTATCTTTCATCAAGACAGACATCTCTTCTACCATTGGAATGGCACTAGTTCTTCCTTTATCAATGGCCAAATAAATATCACAAATTTTGGGGGAAACAATTTGTTGTTACATAGCTAGTGCCTGACAATAGCCCAGTTGCATAAAAAACAATTCAGCATACCACAAAGCTCCCTAGCAAACTTCGGTCGTAGCTCTAGGTTTCGGGTGACCCACGGGCGAAAATCAAAACCTGCACCCGCGTTGCTTTGGGTTGGGTTCGGGTCTAACCTGTGGGTCGATTTTCACACCCATACCCGACGGGTGCAAAAACCGACGAGGCTCGAACCCGCGAGTGAAATTGCCATCCCTATCTTAGTATGATTGAGACAGAGTGCCAATATCGGGTCAGGTGAGTTGTGAGCTATGAAGTGTGTGGTCGTGATGTCCCCCCCATAGAAGGCTCTGGGTTCCTCCTTTTATAGTCGCAAGGAGGAAGCCCAGGGGTACAAGGGTGTTTTGTGCTGATTGTTGTGATCAGAGGAGGCATATCTGAGCCCTATAGTGGCGTGACTAGCGGGATGGCCCTTGTCCTCGTGTCCTAGTCCTACAACATGTTCTTCTGCTGTAGAAGAGAGCTGAGGTTGGGCTCAGGAGCATGGGCCTATGCCTGAGCCTAGCCTATACATGGGCACAAATGTCGAGTTGGAGTAGTTGTCACAGTGCTTGGTATGGTCCTCTACGAGATTCGCAGAAGAATAGGTGGCATTTAATACGCACTGTTGGGGTAGTTGGCTGAGGCCGAGCTCGGGCGAGGCGAAAATTTCTCCCGAAGCCGTAGCCTTGACCAGATGCTACATGTAGTCACGTTCGGAGTGGTTCAAACAATGCTGCAGTAGGGGAACAGTGCCCCATATTCGTGCCATGTGCATCATCGTGGGTGGTAAAGGTAGATTAGACCGTGGTCGTGTCGTCCTTTGTAGACTTTGGCACCCTTAGCGGGGCAGGTGAACGTATGGATGCAAGTTCTGGAATCAGAGTGGTTGGCCGAGGTGGGTAGCTCCCAGAACATCGCATTAGACGCCCTTGGGCAAATCAGAAATGTGCATCTCGCCTGAGGCTGGCCTTGAACGAGTCGTGACTGTGTCTCCTGCTCGAGGTTGGCCTCGGGCGAGCCGTGACTGTGTCTCCCGCCCGAGGTTGGCCTCGAGCGAGCCACGACTGTGTCTCCCGCCCGAGGGTGGCCTCGGGCGAGTCGTGACTTGGTAAGGTCGGGAGCGTGTTTTGCTCATGATCCCTTTTTACTCAAGCGTTTAGGGACTTTAGGGTTGTGATCTATGTACCCCTTATTATGGTACCCGATAGTATCCCCCGAACCTTCTAGGCATTTGAGAGTTGGTAGATTTTTTTAATGGGTGCGCACGAGCGCTCCTTCGAGGTCTTTTATGTTCTCTTCTATGGGCTTTGTCGGACCATTGAACCTCACTTGACCGTAGTCTAGGTGCAAGGGCAGCCCCCGAGCTTCTGCATATTGAGAGAGAATGACCAGGGACTGCCCTGACTTTTGATGATATGCCTCTTACGTTTCCTTTTCACAAGGAGGGAGATGGGGGAAGCATCGCACTACCCTCGATGGGCAACAATCACGACGTTTCCTAGGCGAGCTGTTAATGGGTAGTCCAAATGGAGGCCCGAGCCTTGTTTTATAGGGGTAGGCTAGTGGCCCGGAGATGCACCCCAACGTACCTACCGGTGATTCGCTGGCCCCGGACCCATTCAATAGGATTCGAGGGCTCGGTACCTCCCTCCGGTGGGATACCATTACAGATCATTCCTGCAGGTCTTGGACATGTCCTAGGGTACCTTAGAATTGTAGCCTAAGCCTCAGTCGTGTATGGACGGACCCACGTTCATCCCTGACTCTTTGTTTTGGGGCAGTTGTTGAACCCTGCTGAAGGGCCAATCTTCGAACCCCTAAATAATAAAGGGCTCGCAGCTCGTTTCCTCCGCTGGGAAGGAAACCCAAGCAAAAATTTCCTTTCCATTGTCTGTTGAGTGGAAAAGATAGAGTGAGTGTGTGTGTCGAGCTCACCTTGGGGGCTCAAATTCAATCTTGGCGGATTTGTCGGTTCCCCTTCCTCTTCTCTATATATTCTGGAGGGGCGAGCTACCAGTGGATTCTACCCGCACTCGCGTTCTCAGCCTTAGCTTACTCTGCATTTTTCGACCACAGCGGAGCGAGAGGGACAAGAGAGGTTGAAGTCAGGGGCTTCTTGGTGACAGTGGGAGATTCGCATACCTCTTCGTCGTCACCTTCTTGTTTCCACCATGGTTGAGAGAGTCAAAATCCTTGCGCCTCACGACCCGTGGCCCTACTCCACCATGACCGTGGAGGATCTTTAGTCTCATTGATGGGGGTCTGCTCCGCCCCTCTACCATCGGAGCGCCCCTCGAATAGCTCATGCTTGGGGATGAGGAGGAGCTGATTCTGCCCGCGGGCTACATCTTCAGCTTCGCGTCATTCCACGAGCGCGGGTTCGAGGTACCAGCGGGCCACTTCATGTGAGCGCTCCCATATTACTATGGGGTTGAACTCCACAACTTCAACCCAAACTCCATCGAACAAGTGATGATCTTTGCTATGGTCTATGAGGGATACCTCGGGATCGACCCTCATTGGGATCTTTGGGTCCACCTCTTTCGTGTGGAGCCCTTCTCTTTATCGACAGAGGTGAAGAAGGTCCATAATGCAGTGAGGACTGGTGGTTGTACGCTTCAGCTGCATTTGGATCAAGCACATCTATACATCCTGGCCTCTCTTACCTCTTCAAACATGGGTGACAATCACTGGTTCTACCTCTGCAACGATGGAGGCAGGTTGCCCCCGTATACTAAGTGGGTCGTGACTTTTGTGGGGGAGAACTGGCAGTGGGGCACTGCACGGGAGCATCAGCCCAAGTTGGAGCCCCTCCTAGACACCCCGCGGAGGCTTCACGACCATGATCTTACTGTTGTCAAGGTTGATGCCGCCTTTCACCGTCGGAGGGTGCTACTGTTGGTAGAGCGATGATAATGATGATGACGATAAGGGGATGGAGGTTCATCTCGGCTTTAGCCCCAAGGTGAGACCTTGGCCCGATCTGCCCTCATTGGTCCCATTGATACAATCGTCTGGTGTGCTGGACACGTCAGCGCTTGGGCTTGAGGCATCGGTGCATTGACCCAAGGCGTAGAAGCCTACCGAGCGGGTTACTGTCCTCGCGGCCGAGATGGAAGTGGCGACGCAGCACAAAGAGGGTCCACTGGCTTTGGCCCCCCACGAAGGCCATTAATATGAGCGTGACCTCGATGGTCGGAGCTATGGCCCGGCAGATCCCCTAGGTCGATGCCGCACGGGATGCACTCCAACGGGGGTCGAGGAGGCGTGGCTAGCTCTAGGACAGCAGACCGCATAGGTGGATGCTTCTACTAAGGCCACTCCATCGTCGGGGGAGCCGTGATCGTTGTGGTTCCCCTTGACGTGCCTCAAGTGTCGACCCTGACGCCAATGCCGACGCCTGCCGAAGCCACCCTCGGCCTGTCTATGGAGGGGCTAGTATATGCCGAGGTGACCTCGATAGTGGTGTCACTGACCTCAGTGTCATTGTTGATCTCTATATCCGATTCCCCGGCCTCTAACCGGGGTAAGGGGTGGTCAGTGATGGTCAAACCAGTCCCTCTGAGCGGTCCAAGTTCCCAGTCGCGGAGCGTACCGAGCTCCAACCTAGAGAGAGGAGCAACGTAGTCGTCCTTATTACGGGCAACCCCAACATGTAGGGAGACCCGCGGCTCACGTCGTGGGATGACGCTGCCTCTAGGGGAGAGCCCATGTTCACCCTCGATGATCAGGAGGAGATGCAGCTGTGGCAGGACTTCTAGGACATCAACCAGGTGGTGGAGAAATCTCTCTGGATGGCGACGCACGCCCTCACCCCAGACATGGCCACGGTTACCAAGGTCAGGGCTTCTGGTTCCTGTCCATAATTTTTTAGTGATTGTGATGTGTTGGTGACATATGTCTCTTTTTAGGAGCTTATAGCAAAGAATTTGGCTAAGTTTGTTCCTCCGCCGTGAGCGTGGCATCTAGGACTCGTTGCGCCGCTAGAAGGGACTGTTCGCCCAGGTGAACGAGCAACTTGCTCAAAAGACAACGAGGCGGCGGACCTCTGGATGCTTTGCTCAGAGCCAAAGGAAGAGGCCGCCTCGGCCCAGGGAGAAGTTGCTCCTTTGGTCGAGAGGGTGCGTGAGCTGGAGGACCTTGGCAAGGTACCCGGCAAGCGGGACAAATTCCAGAATTAGGCCGTGGAGCCTCTCTTCGAGCCGAGAACCTCTCCAACGTACTCGAGGCACAATGAACTACGTGTTGCTCTAGCCAAGGTCATAGAGGAAGTCGAGGCGTCCCGAACTGAGGCATCGCAGTGGAAGGCTCGAGCGACAGGTATGTTTCACTTACCTATGATTTTCCTGATATGACTCCTTTAACTATGCTTACGTGTTATTTGGATGGTTTTATATTTCGAGCAGGACCTTCACGTGTCTATAGACATGTCAAAAACGCTCACACAGTCCTTCGACGACAAAAGCGCCGAGTATGACGCCATGTCCGACGTAGTTGCCGCCTTCTGTCAGACCTTTGGGATCGAAGGCATCCCTTCAGGCAGTTCCCCGAAGAGCCGCATGCTTGCCCTGAGTGGCCACATGCGGAGCTAACTCCGCGGGGATCTGCATACCGACGTGAAGCGGGCGCTAGCCGTCATCTCCTCTCACTATGAGTTCAACCTCGAGCGGGTGAGCGAGAGCTACATCTAGCAGGAAGAAGACGACGTTGCCAAGTCAGAGGTCTGAAGGCTTGTGGACGCTGTCGAGGGGTCGGGTGCGATGTTGGCCCTACACTTAGATGAGGAGGTGGTTCCGTCTCTGTCTACGCTCAGCGTTGGGTCTTATGTTGCGGCCATGCCCTCCAGCGACGCTGAAGCAACCTCGACTATGGCAGGTGATGCCGACCTCAAGGGCGCTGCTTCTCCCCCTGATGCCTGAGTTGCCGGTCCTGTGGGCCCATGTAAAAAACTTTTAAGTCTTCTGTGAAAGGTGATGTCGGGGGCCCAAGCACTTTCATATTTGTTGTGTGCTTTTCCCCTTGTTTCTTGCTTTTAGCTTGTCTTTTTACGGAATCACTATCAAAACACAAGTTACCCTTTATGTGAAGGGTGGTGAGTGGGGAAACTGTATCCCTGAGGCGTAGGTGTTCCCACAACTTGGTAATCCTTGTCATTTAGGATGTCTCTTGTTCTTTTAGATTCCTTTTTTTACTAGGCCGAAAACACGAAAGTTGTTTTTTAGAAAAACTTTTCTGGGAAAAAAGTGACATGGAGGGGGTTCCCCCCTTCTATCCCCCGAGGGAGGTTCGACCTGGTGAAGCAGGGCCGAGCCTCACTTGAAGGTTAGATTTTATTTTTATTCTAAGGTCAAAATACATAATGACTTGGAATTCTAAGGATAAAAAGCAACGTAGCTGCTCGTTGTTCCAAGCATTGTTGTGGATTTTGCCTTACCCGTTGGACAGCTTGTAAGTTCCTGGGAGTGGCAACTAGTACTCTCCGTGCTCCACATGCTCGACGTGGAGGCGTTCCTGAGTTAGGTCATAATCCTAGTCGTCGGAGTTGTAGTCATTAGAGCCATAAGAGAGGAAGTAGTCACATGCAGATAGGAAGTGGCGCATGGACCTAGGGATCACGGAGCTTAGAAACGTCTAGGCTAGGATCCATGTCATCTCCTATGGAGTCCACGTGCTTTGAGGCAGGAGTAGGGTAGCTTGCAGCGACATCGCTCTTCCTAAAAGGGAGAGGACGTGACGTTGATCCTACCTCCCGGATTGCGGGAGGAGGGGCTGTTGGACATGTCACGGGGGCAATGTGTGTAGCCGTCATCATTCTCGGCACAAGGCTAACACCAGACAGGTCCCTCGCAAGGGAGTATGCGCCGTCGGCCTGCCTAGAAGCACCATCTAGGTAGGAAGAACTGCCCACAGTGTGGTAGCGGTTGTTCCATCTCCGCCTCCTCCGGCGAGAGGGACGGGGCAGAAGTCTGGGTGTTCCTCCTCTGGCCAAGAGGACAGGAGCAGTTCTGCTCCTCCTGACTAGAAGTAACGATTGCCGTCATCGGCGTGGTGTTTAGGTGGGAGGAGTATCATGTCATAGTCATGGCCTAGAGACATGAACTCAAGACTCCTGAACCAGATCCTGTGCCAAGCGGCCAAGGACACTTAAGATTTGCCATGCGGAACCTTGATGGGAATGTGCTGTCAACACGCAAGTCCCCTACCTAGCGCACCAACTGTCGGTGTTTTGGAAACTGGGGGTCCTAACCGACTAGTAAATTTGTGTTGCGTGTCCCTGTCCGGATGGGTGATGCAAGAAGACACAAGAGATTTATCCTGGTTCGGGCAAGAGAAGGCCCTATTTCCAGCGGGGGAGGGAGGCTTGTATTATCTTACACCTAAGTGCTCATAGTAGGGGTTACAAGCAGTCGAGAGAGGAAGGGTGTCCCAAATCTCTGAGTATGATTGAGGCAGAGTGCCAATATCGGAGTGAGGTGAGTTGTGAGCTGTGAATTGTGTGGTCGTGAAGTCCCCCCTAGAAGGTTCTGGGTTCCTCCTTTTATAGTCATAAGGAGGAGACCTTGGGGCACAAGGGTGTTTTGTGCTGATTGTTATGATCAGAGGAGGCATGTCTAAGGCCTATAGCGGCGTTACTGGCGGGATGTCCCTTGTCCTCATGTTCGAGATCTGTAGCCTGTTCTTCTGACATAGTAGAGAGTCGAGGCTAGGCTTGGGAGCATGGGCATGTGCTCGAGCCCAACATGTACATGGGCTCGAATGTCGAGTTAGAGTAGTTGTCATAGTGCTTGGTATGGTCCACTACGAGATTCGCAGAAGAGTAGGTGACATTTAATGCGCGTCTGCTGGGATAGTTGGTCGAGGCCGAGCTCGGTTGAGACGGAGATTTCTCTTGAAGCAGAGGCCTTGAACAGACATTACTTGTAGTCACGTTCGAGGTGGTTCAAACAGTGACCGAAGTGGGGGAATGGTGCCCCATATTCACGTCATGCATCATCGTGAGTGATAAAGGTAGATTAGACTATGGTTGTGTCGTCCTTTGTTGACTTTGGCACCCTCAGCGGGACATGTGAATGTACAGACACACGTTCTGGAATTAGAGTGGTTGGCCGAGGTGGGTATCTCCCGGAGAGTCGCTTGAGATGCCCTCAGGCGAATCGGAAATGTGCATCTCGCTCTAGGCTGGCCTCGGACGAGTCGCGACTGCGTCTCCCACCCGAGGTTGGCCTCAGGCGAGCCGTGACTGTATCTCACGCCCGAGGATGGCCTCAGGTGAGTCATAACTTGGATCCCTTATGCCTTGGTAAGGTTGGGAGCGTGTTTTCCTCATGATCCCTTTTTTACTCAAGCGTCTAGGTGAGAGCACCTAGAGGGGGGGTGAATAGGTAATCCTGTAAAATTCAACACTAATAGCCACAAAACTTCATTATGAAAGTTACAACGGCTAAGTGGCTTGAAACAAGCTCTTGTGAACACAGACAATCAAAGAGAGAAGCAACACAAGAGACACGCGATTTTATCCCGTGGTTCGGCCAAGTAACACTTGCCTACTTCCAAGTTATGGCATCCCAATGGATGAGGGTTGCACTCAACCCCTTTCAAGTGATCCAATGATCAACTTGAATACCACGGTGTTCTTCCTTATAGTTTTCTCCCCGTTTGCAAGGAATCTCCACAAGTTGGAGCCTCTCGCCCTTACAAGATTGATCACAAAGAACGCACAAGAGTAAGGTTGGGAAGAGCAACACTTACAAGACTCAAATCACAGCACACCCACGCACACAAGAGAAGAATTGAGCTCAAAGGATAGCACGGGGAGTTCTTGACTCGAATAGAGCTCAAATCTCTAACACAATGAAACGGATGCGCGGGAATAGAGTCTGGATGCCTTAGGATGCTTAGTGAATGCTTGGGTAGCTCCTCCATGCGCCTAGGGGTCCCTTTTATAGCCCCAAGGCAGCTAGGAGCCGTTGGAGGCCAACAAGGAAGGCCATCCTTGCCTTCTGTCGAGTGGCGCACTGGACAGTCCGGTGCCGATCTCCTTCCTTTTCTAGCGCAGACGACCGTTGCCGCGCCGGGCCGGTTGGCGCACCGGACACTGACCGGTGCACACCGGACAGTCTAGTGCGCCACTCAACAGAAGGCAAGGATGGCCTTCCTTGTTGGCCTCCAACGGCTCCTAGCTTCCGGTGCCCCCCGCCGACCGTTGGAGCTGCCACGCGTCATGTGAAGATTGCTCGGCCGACCGTTGGCGCGGATGACCGTTGGCTCACCGGACAGTCCGATGCACCACCGGACAGTCTGGTGAATTTTAACCGTACGTCGCTGATCCTCTTCCCGAGAGCGACGAGTTCGTCGTGGACGACTCACCGTACAGTCCGGTGCACCACCGGACAGTCTGGTGAATTATAGTCGTACGCCGCCGTCGAGTCCCGAGAGCAGCCAGTTCATGCGGACTAGCCTGCACCACCGGACACTGTCCGGTGCACCACTGGACAGTCCGGTGTGCCAGGCCGAGCTAGACATTGGCTGCACACAGCTAAGTATTTTGCAATTCTTTCTTTTCCTGTTCCTAGCACTTAAACAAAATATGTTAGTACTCAAAACAATGTACTAAGTCTAGAAACATACCTCATGTCTTGATTTGCACTTTTCTCTTCATTTAGCACATAAGAACTCAATTACATGTGTTGGGCACTTAATCACCAAAACATAATAGAAATTGCTCAAGGGCACATTTCCCTTTCAATCTCCCCCTTTTTGGTGATTTATGCCTACACATCCAAGAGCAACCAAAAGAAGTGCAACATCAATGCAATTGAGAACAAAATTGGCTTTGCACAAGTTTTGACATATTTGGATCATTCTTTGCCACCACTTGGTTTGTTTTTGCAAATCAAATTCATTTTCCTATCTCTAAGTCAAACTCACTTGTTTGGGCACTAAGAGAGATAATCCAAGAGTGAAATTGATCAAATGCCAAAAACTCCCCCTTTTCCCCATAATCATAAATTCTCCCCACAAGAGACCAAATTTTACAATAAGAGTATTTTGGACAAATCAAAAGTTCTAACTCTATTGTTTTCAAAATTCACAAGTGGTAGCTGATCCATTTGCTTTGGCCTTAATTTCTCCCCCTTTGGCATTAAGCACCAAAACAGGATCATTCTTGGCCCTTTAACCCCATTGTCTCACCAAATTTGTCGATTAAGAGCAAAAAGGCAATAAGAGCATAGGTATGAACTTGGAAGTAGACACACCAATACCGGAGTGCAGTGGAAGTCTTTGCAACGTCCAAGTCCATTTTCCCTTTCAATGCACCTTTGAGACTACATCAAGAATACTCAAACACAAAGGTTAGTCTCAAAGGGTCAAGTTGTAGCATATCTCCCCCTAAATAAGTGCATCACTTGCAAATGGACTTGTGAGGTCCGGGGATCATGTTTACAACTTGAGCACCATAATTAAACAATAATGAATTGAAATGCATAAAGTAGCATAATCAAAGGCATAGAACACATGTATGCTATAGATCAATCCAAGTTACGCGAATCTAAGACATTTAGCTCACTACGCAACCTGCAAAAGATTTTCTCATCTAACGGCTTGGTAAAGAGATCGGCTAGCTGGTTCTCGATGCTAACATGGTACACTTCAATATCTCCCTTTTGCTGGTGGTCCCTCAGAAAGTGATGCCGGATGTCTATGTGCTTAGTGCGGCTGTGTTCAACAGGATTATCCGCCATGCGGATTGCACTCTCATTGTCACATAGGAGTGGGACTTTGCTCAGATTGTAGCCAAAGTCCCTGAGGGTTTGCCTCATCCAAAGTAGTTGCGCGCAACACTGTCCTATGGCAACATACTCGGCCTCAGCGGTAGATAGGGCAACAGATGTTTGTTTCTTCGAACTCCAAGGCACCAGGGACCTTCCTAGGAATTGGCACGTCCCTGATGTACTCTTCCTATCAACCTTGCATCCAGCATAATCGGAGTCTGAATGTCCAATCAAGTCAAAAGTAGACCCCTTTGGATACCAGATCCTGAAGCAAGGCGTAGCAACTAAATATCTAAGAATTCGCTTAACGGGCACAAGGTGACATTCCTTGGGGTTGGATTGAAATCTATCACACATGCATACACTAAGCATAATGTCCGGTCTACTAGCACATAAATAAAGCAAGGAACCTATCATAGACCAGTATGCCTTTTGATCAATGGACTTACCTCCTTTGTTGAGGTCGACATGCCCGTCGGTTCCCATCGGTGTCTTCGCGGGCTTTGTGTCCTTCATCCCAAACTTCTTGAGAAGGTCTTGAGTGTACTTCGTTTGGGAGAGGAAGGTGCCATCCTTGAGTTGCTTTATTTGGAACCTAAGTGAAAGTCGCCTAGAGGGGGGGTGAATAGGGTGAAACTGAAATTTACAAAATTAATCACAACTACAAGTCGGGTTAGCGTTAGAAATAGTAATGAGTCTGAGAGAGAGGGCGCAAAACAAATCGCAAGCGAATGAAGAGTGTGACACGCGGATTTGTTTTACCGAGGTTCGGTTCTCGCAAACCTACTCCCCGTTGAGGAGGCCACAATGGCCGGGTCTCTTTCAACCCTTACCCTCTCTCAAACGGTCCCCCGGACCGAGTGAGCTTCTCTCCTCAAATCAAAACCGGGAACAAAACTTCCCCGCAAGGACCACCACACAATTGGTGTCTCTTGCCTTGGTTACAAATGAGTTTTGATCACAAGAACAAGTGAGAAAGAAAGAAGCAATCCAAGCGCAAGAGCTCAAAAGAACACGGCAAATCTCTCTCGCTAATCACTAAAGTCTTGTGTGGAATTGGAGAGGATTTGATCACTTGAGTGTGTCTAGAATTGAATGCCTAGCTCTTGTAAGTGGTTGAGAAGTGGAAAACTTGGATGACTTGAATGTGGGGTGGTTGGGGGTATTTATAGCCCCAACCACCAAACTAGCCGTTTGGTGCAAGCTGTCTGTTGTATGGTGCACCGGACATGTCCGGTGCGACAGCCACGTCACCAGGCCGTTAGGGTTCTGACCGTTGGAGCTCTGACGCTGGGCCCGCCTGGATGACCAGTGGCGCACCGGACATGAACTGTAGGGTGTCCGGTGCGCCAGTATGGGCGTGCCTGACTTCTGCGCGCGCTGGTGCGCATTCAATGCGCTGCAGGTAGCCGTTGCCCCGCAGTTACACCGGACAGTCCGGTGCACACCGGACATGTCCGGTGAATTATAGCGAAGCAGCAGATGCGAATTCCCGAGACTGGCGAGTTCAGAGCCGCGCCTCCTTGGAGCACCGGACACTGTCCGGTGTACACCGGACAGTCCGGTGAATTATAGCACCCCGGCTCTGAGAATTCCCGAAGGTGAAGAGTTTGCAGTCGATCTTCCTTGGTGCACCGGACACTGTCCGGTGGTGCACCGGACAGTCCGGTGCGCTCGACCAGGGTGCCTTCGGTTGTCCCTTGCTCCTTTTGGTGAACCCTTTTCTTGGTCTTTTTATTGGCTTATTGTGAACCTTTGGTACCTGTATAACTTATAGACTTGGGCAAACTAGTTAGTCCAATTATTTGTGTTGGACAATTCAACCACCAAAATTAGTTTAGGAAATAGGTGTAAGCCTAATTCCCTTTCAATCTCCCCCTTTTTGGTGATTGATGCCAACACAAATCAAAGCAAATATAGAAGTGCAGAATTGAACTAGTTTGCAAAATATAAGTACTAAGGTTACTTAGATTTTGAGCCAATAAATATTACTTACTGGATATGCATGGATTGTTTCTTTATTTTTAACATTTTGGACCACGCTTGCACCACATGTTTTGTTTTTGCAAATTCTTTTTGTAAATCCTTTTCAAAGTCTTTTTTTGCAAAATAGTCAAAGGTAAATGAGTAAGATTTTTGCGAAGCATTTTCAAGTTGGAAATTTTCTCCCCTTGTTTCAAATGCTTTTCCTTTGACTAAACAAAACTCCCCCTCAAATAAATTCTCCTCTTAGTGTTCAAGAGGGTTTTAAGATATCAATTTTGAAAATGCTACTTTCTCCCCCTTTAGAACACAAAGAGATACCAATTTGAAATTTACCAATTGAAAATCATTTTAAAATTAGGGTGGTGGTGCGGTCCTTTTGCTTTGGGCTCATACTTTCTCCCCCTTTGGCATGAATCGCCAAAAACGGATACTTTGAGTGAGATATAAGCCCTTGTCTAACTACTATCTCCCCTTTGGCAAATAAAACATATGAGTGAAGATTATACCAAAGACGGAGAGTGATGCGGAGCGACAGTGAAGGATGAGTAGTAGAGTGGAGTGGAAGCCTTTGTCTTCGCCGAAGACTCCAATTCCCTTTCGATATATCTATGACTTGGTTTGAAATACACTTGAAAACACATTAGTCATAGCATATATAAAAGAGACATGACCAAAGGTATACTTATGAGCTATGTGTGCAAATTAGCAAAAGAAATTCCTAGAATCAAGAATATTGAGCTCATGCCTAAGTTTGGTAAAGGTTTGTTCATCTAGTGGCTTGGTAAAAATATCGGCTAATTGATCTTTAGTGTTAATATATGCAATCTCGATATCCCCCTTTTGTTGGTGATCCCTAAGAAAATGATACCGAATGGCTATGTGTTTAGTGCGGCTATGCTCAACGGGATTATCCGCCATGCGGATTGCACTCTCATTATCACATAGAAGAGGAACTTTGGTTAATTTGTAACCATAGTCCTGCAGGGTTTGCCTCATCCAAAGCAATTGCGCGCAACAATGGCCTACAACAATGTACTCGGCTTCGGCGGTAGAAAGAGCGACCGAATTTTGCTTCTTTGAAGCCCAAGACACCAAGGATCTTCCCAAGAACTGGCAAGTCCCCGATGTGCTCTTTCTATTAATTTTACACCCTGCCCAATCGGCATCCGAATAACCAATTAAATCAAATGTGGATCCCCGAGGGTACCAAAGCCCAAACTTAGGAGTATAAGCCAAATATCTCAAGATTCGTTTTACGGCCGTAAGGTGTGATTCCTTAGGGTCGGCTTGGAATCTTGCACACATGCATACGGAAAGCATAATGTCCGGTCGAGATGCACATAAATAGAGTAATGAACCTATCATCGACCGGTATACCTTTTGATCCACGGACTTACCTCCCGTGTCGAGGTCGAGATGCCCATTTGTTCCCATGGGAGTCTTGATGGGCTTGACGTCCTTCATTCCAAATTTGGTTCGAATGTCTTGAGTATACTTCGTTTGGCTAATGAAGGTGCCCTCTTGGAGTTGCTTCACTTGAAATCCTAAGAAATACTTCAACTCCCCCATCATAGACATCTCAAATTTTTGTGTCATGATCCTACTAAATTCTTCACATGTAGATTCGTTAGTAGACCCAAAAATAATATCATCAACATAAATTTGGCATACAAACAAATCATTGTCAAGAGTTTTAGTGAATAAAGTAGGATCGGCCTTGGGGCTTGCTTGACTAGCAATAAGGAAATCTCTAAGGCATTCATACCATGCTCTTGGGGCTTGCTTGAGCCCATAAAGCGCCTTGGAGAGCCTATAGACATGGTTAGGGTACTCACTGTCTTCAAAGCCGGGAGGTTGCTTGACATAGACCTCTTCCTTGATTGGTCCATTGAGGAAGGCACTCTTCACGTCCATTTGGTAAAGCTTGAAGCCATGGTAAGTAGCATAGGCTAGTAATATGCGAATTGACTCAAGCCTAGCTACGGGTGCATAGGTTTCACCGAAATCCAAACCTTCGACTTGGGAGTATCCCTTAGCCATAAGTCGAGCTTTGTTCCTTGTCACCACACCATGCTCGTCTTGCTTGTTGTGGAAGACCCACTTGGTTCCTACAATATTTTGATTAGGACGTGGAACTAAATGCCATACCTCATTCCTAGTGAAGTTGTTGAGCTCCTCTTGCATCGCCATCACCCAATCCGAATCTTGTAGTGCTTCCTCTACTCTGTGTGGCTCAATAGAGGAAACAAAAGAGTAATGCTCACAAAAATGTGCAACACGAGATCTAGTAGTTACCCCCTTATGAATGTCGCCGAGGATGGTGTCGACGGGGTGATCTCGTTGGATTGCTTGGTGGACTCTTGGGTGTGGTGGCCTTGGTTCTTCATCCTCCTTGTCTTGATTGTTTGCATCTCCCCCATGATCATTTCCGTCATCTTGAGGTGGCTCATCTCTTTGATCTTCTCCTTCATCAACTTGAGCCTCGTCCTCATTTTGGGTTGGTGGAGATGCTTGCGAGGAGGAGGATGGTTGATCTTGTGCATGTGGAGGCTCTTTGGATTCCTTAGGGCACACATCCCCAATGGACATGTTCTTTAGCGCGATGCACAGAGCCTGTTCTTCACCTATCTCATCAAGATCAACTTGCTCTACTTGAGAGCCGTTAGATTCATCAAACACAACGTCACAAGAAACTTCAACAAGTCTTGAGGACTTGTTAAAGACTCTATATGCCCTTGTGTTTGAATCATATCCTAGTAAAAAGCCTTCTACAGTTTTAGGAGCAAATTTAGATTTTCTACCTCTTTTAACAAGAATAAAGCATTTGCTACCAAAAACTCTAAAATATGAAATATTGGGCTTTTTACCGGTTAGGAGTTCATAGGATGTCTTCTTGAGGATTTGGTGTAGATATAACCGGTTGATGGCGTAGCAGGCGGTGTTGACCGCCTCGGCCAAAAACCGATCCGGCGTCTTGTACTCATCAAGCATGGTTCTTGCCATGTCCAATAGAGTTCGATTCTTCCTCTCCACTACACCATTTTGTTGTGGGGTGTAGGGAGAAGAGAACTCATGCTTGATGCCCTCCTCCTCAAGGAAGCCTTCAATTTGAGAGTTCTTGAATTCCATCCCGTTGTCGCTTCTAATTTTCTTGATCCTTAAGCCGAACTCATTTTGAGCCCGTCTCAAGAATCCCTTTAAGGTCTCTTGGGTATGGGATTTTTCCTGCAAAAAGAACACCCAAGTGAAGCGTGAATAATCATCCACAATAACTAGACAGCACTTACTCCCGCCGATGCTTATGTATGCGATCGGGCCAAATAAATCCATGTGTAGGAGCTCCAGTGGCCTGTCACTTGTCATGATGTTCTTGTGTGGATGATGAGTGCCAACTTGCTTCCCGGCTTGGCATGCGCTACAAATCCTGTCTTTCTCAAAATGAACATTTGTTAGTCCTAAAATGTGCTCTCCCTTTAGAAGCTTATGAAGATTCTTCATTCCAACATGAGCTAGTCGGCGGTGCCAGAGCCAAGCCATGTTAGTCTTAGCAATTAAGCAAGTGTCGAGTTCAGCTCTATCAAAATCTACCAAGTATAGCTGACCCTCTAACACTCCCTTAAAGGCTATTGAATCATCACTTCTTCTAAAGACAGTGACACCTACATCAGTGAATAGACAGTTGTAGTCCATTTGACATAATTGAGATACGGAAAGCAAATTGTAATCTAGTGAATCAACAAGAAAAACATTAGAAATGGAATGGTCAGGAGATATAGCTATTTTACCCAAACCTTTGACCAAACCTTGGTTTCCATTCCCGAATGTGATAGCTCGTTGGGGATCTTGGTTTTTCTCGTAGGAGGAGAACATCTTCTTCTCCCCCGTCATGTGGTTTATGCACCCGCTATCGATGATCCAACTTGAGCCCCCGAATGCATAAACCTACAAAACAAGTTTAGTTCTTGATTTTAGGTACCCAAACGGTTTTGGGTCCTTTGGCATTAGAAACAAGAACTTTGGGTACCCAAACACAAGCCTTGGAGCCCTTGTGTTTGCCCCCAACAAACTTGGCAACTACCTTGCCGGATTTGTTAGTAAGCACATATGATGCATCAAAAGTTTTAAATGAAATGCTATGATCATTTGATGCACTAGGAGTTTTCTTTCTAGGCAACTTAGCACGGGTTGGTTGCCTAGAGCTAGATGTCTCACCCTTATACATAAAAGCATGGTTAGGGCCAGAGTGAGACTTCCTAGAATGAATTCTCCTAATTTTGCTCTCGGGATAACCGGCAGGGTACAAAATGTAACCCTCGTTATCCTGAGGCATGGGAGCCTTGCCCTTAACAAAATTTGACAATCTTTTAGGAGGGGCACTAAGTTTGACATTGTCTCCCCTTTGGTAGCCAATGCCATCCTTGATGCCAGGGCGTCTCCCATTATAGAGCATACTTCTAGCAAATTTAAACTTTTCATTTTCTAAGTTATGCTCGGTAATTTTGGCATCTAATTTTGCTATATGATCATTTTTTTGTTTAATTAAGACCATGTGATCATGAATAGCATTGATATCGACATCTCTACATCTATCACAAATAGACATATGCTCAACGGTTGATGTAGAGGATTTGCAAGAATTAAGTTCAACAATCTTAGCACGTAATATATCATTTTTATCTCTAAGATCGGAAATTGTAACATTGCAAACACCAAAATCTTTAGCCTTAGCAATCAATTTCTCATTCTCATTTCTAAGGCTAGCAAGAGAAATAGTCAACTCATCAATCCTAGCAAGTAAATCAACATTATCATCTCTAGGATTGGAAATTGAACCATTACAAACATGTGAATCAACCTTAGCCAACAAATTAGCATTCTCATTCCTAAGGTTGTCAATGGTCTCATGGCAAGTGCTTAGCTCACTAGACAATTTTTCACATTTTTCAACTTCTAGAGCGTAAGCATTTTTAACCTTAACATGCTTCTTATTTTCTTTAATAAGGAAGTCCTCTTGAGAGTCCAAGAGATCATCCTTCTCATGAATAGAGCTAATTAATTCATTTAATTTTTCTTTTTGTTGCATGTTTAGGTTGGCAAAAAGAATGCGCAAGTTATCCTCCTCATTGCTAGCATTATCCTCATCGCTAGATATTTCATATTTGGTGGAGGATCTTGATTTTACCTTCTTCCTTTTGCCATCCTTGGCCATGAGGCATTTGTGTCCGACGTTGGGGAAGAGGAGGCCCTTGGTGACGGCGATGTTGACGGCGTCCTGATCGGAGGAGGAGTCGGTGGAGCTCTCGTCCGAGTCCCACTCCCGGCAAACATGGGCATCGCCGCCCTTCTTCTTGTGGTACCTCTTCTTTTCTCTTCTCTTGCCCTTCTTGTCGTCGCCCCTGTCACTGTCACTAGATAGTGGACATTTTGCTATAAAATGACCGGGCTTACCACATTTGTAGCAAACTCTCTTGGAGCAGGGCTTGTAGTCTTTCCACCTCCTTTGCTTGAGGATTTGACGGAAGCTCTTGATAATGAGCGCCATCTCCTCGTTGTCGAGCTTGGAGGCGTCGATGGGTGTTCGACTTGGAGTAGATTCCTCCTTTTTCTCTTCCGTCGCCTTGAATGCGACCGGTTGTGCTTCGAACATGGAGGGGCCGTCAAGCTCGTTGATCTTCTTTGAGCCTTTGATCATCAACTCAAAGATCACAAAATTACCTATAACTTCTTCGGGGGTCATTTGAGTATATCTAGGATTGCCACGAATTAATTGAACTTGAGTAGGGTTAAGAAAAACAAGTGATCTTAGAATAACCTTATCCACTTCGTGGTCATCCCACTTTTTGCTCCCGAGGTTGCGCACTTGGTTCACCAAGGTTTTGAGCCGGTTGTACATGTCTTGTGGCTCCTCCCCTTGGCGAAGACAGAAGCGACCGAGCTCCCCCTCGATCGTTTCCCGTTTGGTGATCTTGGTCACCTCATCTCCTTCGTGCACGGTCTTTAGCACGTCCCAAATCTCCTTGGCGCTCTTCAACCCTTGCACCTTGTTATACTCCTCTCGACTTAGAGAGGTGAGGAGTATAGTGGTGGCTTGGGAGTTGAAGTGCTCGATTTGGGCCACTTCGTCCGCATCATAATCTTCATCCCCTACGGATGGTACCTGTACACAAAACTCAACAACATCCCATATACTTTTGTGGAGTGAGGTTAGGTGATACCACATCATATCACTCCATCTAGCATAATCTTCACCATCAAACGTTGGTGGTTTGCCTAATGGGACGGAAAGTAGAGGTGTATGTTTAGGAACACGAGGGTAGCGTAGGGGGATCTTACTATACTTCTTGTGCTCTTGGCGCTTAGAAGTTACGGATGGCGCATCGGAGCCGGAGGTCGACGTTGATGAAGTGTCGGTCTCGTAGTAGACCACTTTCCTCATCCTCTTGTGCTTGTCGCCTCTCCGATGCGACTTGTGGGAAGAAGATTTCTTCTCCTTCCCCTTCCCTTTGTTGGAGGAGTCCTTCTTCTTCTCCTTCCTCTTGGTGCGGGACTCTTCCGATGAAGTGCTCCCGTGACTCGTAGTGGGCTTGTCGCCGGTATCCATCTCCCTCTTGGTGTGATCTCCCGACATCACTTCGAGTGGTTAGGCTCTAATGAAGCACCGGGCTTTGATACCAATTGAAAGTCGCCTAGAGGGGGGTGAATAGGGTGAAACTGAAATTTACAAAATTAATCACAACTACAAGTCGGGTTAGCGTTAGAAATAGTAATGAGTCCGAGAGAGAGAGGGCGCAAAACAAATCGCAAGCGAATGAAGAGTGTGACACGCGGATTTGTTTTACCGAGGTTCGGTTCTCGCAAACCTACTCCCCGTTGAGGAGGCCACAAAGGCCGGGTCTCTTTCAACCCTTACCCTCTCTCAAACGGTCCCCCGGACCGAGTGAGCTTCTCTCCTCAAATCAAAACCGGGAACAAAACTTCCCCGCAAGGACCACCACACAATTGGTGTCTCTTGCCTTGGTTACAAATGAGTTTTGATCACAAGAACAAGTGAGAAAGAAAGAAGCAATCCAAGCGCAAGAGCTCAAAAGAACACGGCAAATCTCTCTCGCTAATCACTAAAGTCTTGTGTGGAATTGGAGAGGATTTGATCACTTGAGTGTGTCTAGAATTGAATGCCTAGCTCTTGTAAGTGGTTGAGAAGTGGAAAACTTGGATGACTTGAATGTGGGGTGGTTGGGGGTATTTATAGCCCCAACCACCAAACTAGCCGTTTGGTGGAAGTGTCTGTTGTATGGTGCACCGGACATGTCCGGTGCGACAGCCACGTCACCAGGCCGTTAGGGTTCTGACTGTTGGAGCTCTGACGCTGGGCCCGCCTGGATGACCGGTGGCGCACCGGACATGAACTGTAGGGTGTCCGGTGCGCCAGTATGGGCGTGCCTGACTTCTGCGCGCGCTGGCGCGCATTCAATGCGCTGCAGGTAGCCATTGGCGCCTGAAGTAGCCGTTGCCCCGCAGTTACACCGGACAGTCCGGTGCACACCGGACATATCCGGTGAATTATAGCGAAGCAGCAGATGCGAATTCCCGAGACTGGTGAGTTCAGAGCCGCGCCTCCTTGGAGCACCGGACACTGTCCGGTGTACACCGGACAGTCCGGTGAATTATAGCGCCCCGGCTCTGAGAATTCCCGAAGGTGAAGAGTTTGCAGTCGATCTTCCCTGGTGCACCGGACAGTCCGGTGCGCCCGACCAGGGTGCCTTCGGTTGTCCCTTGCTCCTTTTGTTGAACCCTTTTCTTGGTCTTTTTATTGGCTTATTGTGAACCTTTGGTACCTGTATAACTTATAGACTTGGGCAAACTAGTTAGTCCAATTATTTGTGTTGGACAATTCAACCACTAAAATTAGTTTAGGAAATAGGTGTAAGCCTAATTCCCTTTCACTAAGGAAGTAGGTCAACTCGCCCATCATTGACATCTCAAACTTTTGAGTCATCACCCTGCTAAACTCCACACAAGACTTTTGGTTAGTAGAACCAAATATTATGTCATCGACATAAATTTGGCAAACAAAAAGATCACCGTCACAAGTCTTAGTGAAAAGAGTGGGATCGGCTTTCCCAACCTTGAAAGCATTAGCAATTAAGAAATCTCTAAGGCATTCATACCATGCTCTTAGGGCTTGCTTAAGTCCATAGAACGCCTTAGAGAGCTTAAACACATGGTCGGGGTACCTGTCATCCTCAAAGCCAGGAGGTTGTTCCACATACACCTCCTCCTTGATTGGCCCATTGAGGAAAGCGCTCTTCACATCCATTTGAAACAACCTGAAAGAGTGGTGAGCGGCATAGGCTAATAATATTCGAATAGACTCTAGCCTAGCCACAGGAGCAAAAGTCTCCTCGAAATCCAAACCTGCGACTTGGGCATAACCTTTTGACACAAGTCGAGCCTTGTTTCTTGTCACCACTCTGTGCTCGTCTTGCATGTTGCGAAACACCCACTTGGTTCCCACAACATTTTGCTTGGGATGTGGCACCAGGCTCCAAACTTCATTCCTCTTGAAGTTGTTGAGCTCTTCCTGCATGGCCAACACCCAGTCTGGATCCTGTAAGGCCTCTTCTACCCTGAAAGGCTCAATAGAAGATACAAACGAGTAATGCTCACAAAAATTAGCTAAACGTGAGCGAGTTGTTACTCCCTTGCTTATGTCACCCAGAATCTGATCGACGGGGTGATTTCTTTGGATCATCACTCGGACTTGAGTTGGAGGGGCTAGTGGTGCTTCTTCCTCCATCACTTGTTCTTCCTGTGCTCCCCCTTGATCCTGTCCCTCTTCTTGGGGTACCTATTCACCGTCTTGAGTTGGGGGATGCACCATTGTGGAGGAAGATGGCTGATCTTGCTCTTCTTGTTCCTGTGGTTGCACATCACCTATCGCCATCGTGCGTATTGCGGCCATTGGAACATCATCTTCATCTACATCATCAAGATCAACTTGCTCTCTTGGAGAGCCATTAGTATCATCAAATACAACATCGCTAGAGACTTCAACCAAACCCGATGATTTGTTGAAGACCCTATACGCCTTTGTATTTGAGTCATATCCTAGTAAAAACCCTTCTACTGCCTTGGGAGCAAATTTAGAATATCTACCTTTCTTCACTAGAATGTAACATTTGCTCCCAAATACACGAAAGTATGAGACGTTGGGTTTGTTACCGGTAAGGAGTTCATACGAGGTCTTCTTGAGAAGGCGATGTAGGTAGAGCCGGTTTATGGCGTGGCAAGCTGTATTTACAACTTCCGACCAAAACCGCTCGGGCATCTTGAACTCTCCAAGCATCATCCTCGCCATGTCGATGAGCGTCCTGTTCTTCCTCTCTACCACACCATTTTGCTATGGTGTGTAGGGAGCGGAGAACTCGTGCTTGATGCCTTCTTCTTCAAGATACTCCTCCACTTGCAGATTCTTAAACTCGGACCCGTTGTCGCTTCTTATCTTTTTCACCTTGAGCTCAAATTCGTTTTGAGCCCTCCTTAGAAAGCACTTTAGGGTCCCTTAGGTTTCTGATTTATCCTGCAAAAAGAACACCCAAGTGAAGCGGGAAAAATCATCAACAATTACTAGACCATACTTACTTCCCCCGATGCTAAGATAGGCGACTGGTCCGAAGAGGTCATGTGAAGAAGCTCTAGTGGTCTTGATGTTGTCATCACATTCTTGTTGTGATGAGTGCCTCCCACCTGTTTCCCTGCCTGACAAGCTGCACAAGGCCTATCTTTTTCGAAACATACATTGGTTAGTCCTAACACATGTTCTCCCTTTAGAAGCTTATGAAGGTTCTTCATCCCAACATGTGCTAGACGGCGATGCCACAGTCAGCCCATGCTAGTCTTAGCTATTAAGCATGCATCTAGATCGGCCTCCTCTTTCGAAAAATCAACTAAGTAGAGTTTGTCATCTAATACACCCTTAAATGCTAATGAACCATCACTCCTTCTAAAGACAGAAACATCAATATTGGTAAATAGACAATTATAACCCATGTTACATAATTGACTCACAGACAATAAGTTGTACCCGAGCGATTCAACTAAGAATACATTGGATATAGAATGCTCGGATGAAATGGCTATCTTGCCCAAGCCTTTGACCTTGCCTTGGTTCCCATCTCCAAAAATAATCGTATCCTGGGAATCCTTTTTCTTGAAGTAGGAGGTGAACATCTTCTTCTCCCCCGTCATGTGGCTTGTGCATCCACTGTTGATAATCCAGCTTGAGCCCCCGGATGCATAAACCTGCAAGGCAATTTACACTTGGGTTTTAGGTACCCAACTCTTGTTGGGTCCTACAAGGTTAGTCATAATAGCCTTTGGAACCCAAACACAAGTCTTGTCTCCCTTGCATTTGGATCCCAATTTCCTAGCCACTACTTTTGCATTCTTACATAAAAGCGCAAATGAAGTATTGCAATCATGGTAAATAGTAGTAGATTCATTACACACTTTCCTAGGCACATGATGTACAACATGATTTCTCCCAGGCCTACTTCTACTGTGGACAAAAGTAGAACTCGAGGCAAACATTGCATGTGAATCAAAAGCATCATGATCATAACTCCTATTATAATTGGAATGACTAGCAATTTTCCTATTATACATAAAAGCATGATTCTTTTGAATACTACTAGCCATAGGGGCCTTCCCTTTCTCCTTAGCGAGAATGGGAGCCTTTTGGCTTGTTAAGTTCTTGGCTTCCTTTCGAAAACCAAGCCCATCCTTAATTGAAGGGTGTCTACCAATTGTGTAGGCATCCCTAGCAAACTTTAATTTATTAAAATCAATCTTGCAAGTCTTAAGTTGAGCATTAAGACTTGCCACCTCATCATTTAATTTTGAAATGGACGCAAGATGATCATCACAAGCATCAATATCAAAATCCTTGCATCTATTGCAAATAGCTACATGTTCTACACAAGATCAAGTAGTATTAGCTTCCTCTAGCTTAGCATTTAAATCATCATTCAAAATCTTTAAACTAGAGATTGATTCATGGCACACAGACAATTCAGAGGATAACATTTCATTTCTCTTAATTTCTAGAGCAAGAGATTTTTGAACGCTAACAAATTTATTATGCTCTTCATACAAAATATCATCTTGCTTTTCTAAAAGTCTATCCTTTTCATTTAAAGCATCAATTAATTCATTGATTTTATCTACTTTAGTTCTATCTAAACCCTTAAATAAATCAGTATAATCTACTTCATCATCACTAGAATCATTGAAAGGAAAATAGGGTCAAACCTCTTCCTAAATGATTTTGGTGGTTGAATTGCCCAACACAAATAATTGGATTAACTAGTTTGCTCTAGATTATGAGTTCTACAGGTGCCAAAGGTTCAACACAAACCAATAAAAAGTCCAAGAAAGTGTTCAAAACAAAGGAGCAAAGAAAACCGAAGGCTGCCTTGGTTTGGCGCACCAGACTGTCCGGTGCACCACCGGACAGTGTCCGGTGCACCAGGGAGAATCACTCCTAACTGCTCAGCTTTGGGTTTCTAGAAAATGCTCTCCGCTATAATTCACTGGACTCTCCGGTGTAGCACCGGACTGTCCGGTGTGCCAGCGGAGGCAACGACTAGCGCGCCAACGGTCGACTGCAAAAGTGAACAGTGAACAGTGAACAGTGCGAACTGCGCGCGTAGAGTCAGAGCAGGCGCCAGAAGGCGCACCGGACAGTGAACAGGACCTGTCCGGTGGCCCAGTTGTCAGAACTCCAACGGTCGAACCCTAACGGTTGGGTGACGTGGCTGGTGCACCGGACAGTGTCCGGTGCGCCCGTCGACAGCAGAGTTCCCCAACGGCCATTTTGGTGGGTGGGGCTATAAATACCCCCAATCACCACACATTCAAGGCATCCAAGTTTTCAGCCATTGCATTCAATACAAGAGCTCTAGACTTCACTCCAAGACACAAAAGCAAAGATCAAATCCTCTCCCAAGTCCGAAATCACTACAATCAATTAGTGACTAGTGAGAGAGAGATATTCGTGTTCATTTGAGTTCTTGCGCTTGGATCGCTTTTCTTCTTCCCCATTTCTTGTTCCCAAGACATTTGTAATCAAAGCAAGAGACACCAAGTTGTGGTGGTCCTTGTGGGGACTAAGTGTCCTAATTGATTGAGAAGAGAAGCTCACTCGGTCTAGGTGACCGTTTGGGAGAGGGAAAGGGTTGAAAGAGACCCAATCTTTGTGACCACCTCAACGGGGACTAGGCCTTTGAGGACCGAACCTCGGTAAAACAAATCACCGTGTCACACTCGCTATTTGCTTGTGATTTGTTTCGCCCTCTCTTTTGGACTCGGTTTTATTTCTAACGCTAACCCAACTTGTAGTGTGTGCTTAAGTTTATAATTCTCAGATTTCACCTATTCACCCCCTCTAGGCGACTTTCAATTGGTATTAGAGCCCGATATTTCATTAGAGCCTAACCGCTCAAGTGATGTCGGGAGATCACGCCAAGAAGGAGGTGATGACCGGCGAGAAGCCTGCCACAAGCCATGGGAAGACTCCATTGGGAGAGTCCGGCAACAAGGGGAAGGGATCCCCTTCACACGCCAAGTCGCATCAGAGCGGCAACAAGAAGAAGAAGATGAAGAAGGTGGTCTACTACGAGACCGACTCTTCATCACCATCCACCTCCGGCTCCAACGCGCCGTCTGTCACTTCTAAGCGCCATGAGCGCAAAAAGTTTAGTAAGATCCCCTTATGCTACCCTCGCATTTCTAAACGTACTCCTTTATTTTTCGTCCCATTAGGCAAACCACCCATTTTTGAGGGTGAAGATTATAACATGTGGAATGATAAAATGAGGCATCACCTAACCTCACTACACACAAGTATTTGGGACATTGTTGAGTTTGGAGTGCAGGTATCATCGCTGGGGGATGAAGATTATGATTCAGACGAGGTTGCCCAAATCCGGCACTTCAACTCTCAAGCCGCCACTATACTCCTCACCTCTCTAAGTCGAGAGGAGTATAATAAGGTGCAAGGGTTGAAAAGCGCCAAGGAGATTTGGGACGTGCTCAAGACCGCGCACGAGGGAGATGAGGTGACCAAGATCACCAAGAGGGAGACGATCGATGGGGAGCTCGGTCGTTTTATGCTCAACCAAGGAGAGGAGCCACAAGCTATGTACAACTGGCTCAAGACCTTGGCGAATCAAGTGTGCAACCTCAGGAGCACAAAATGGGATGACCATGAAATGGTCAAGGTTATTCTAAGATCACTCATTTTTCTTAATCCTACATAAGTTCAATTAATTCGTGGTGATCCTAGATACAAGCTAATGTCTCCCGAGGAGGTTATAGGAAAATTTGTGAGCTTTGAATTGATGATCAAAGGCTCCAAGAAGATCATCGAGCAAGGTGCCTCCTCTGTACCTGAGGTACAACCCGTCGCATTCAAGGCGACGGAGGAGAAGAAAGAAGAGTCTGCATCAAGTAGACTCCCCATCGACGCCTCCAAGCTCGATAATGAGGAGATGGCGCTCATCATCAAGAGCTTCCGCCAAATCCTCAAGCAAAGGAGGGGGAAAGACTACGAGCCCCGCTCCAAGAAAGTTTGCTACAAGTGTGGTAAGTCCGGTCACTTTATAGCAAAATGTCCTATTTCTAGTGACAGTGACAGGGGCGACGACAAGAGCGGGAAGAAGAAAGAGAAGAAGAGATACTACAAGAAGAAGGGCGGCGATGCACATGTTTGCTGGGAGTGGGACTCCGACGAGAGCTCCACTGACTCCTCCTCCGACGAGGACACCGCAAACATCGCCGTCAACAAGGGTCTTCTCTTCTCCAACGTTGGCCACAAGTGCCTCATGGCAAAGGACGACAAGAAGAAGAAGGTAAAATCTAGATCCTCCACTAAGTATGCAACTTCTAGTGTTGAGAATAATTCTAGTGATGATGAGGATAACTTGCTCACCCTTTTTGCCAACCTAAACATGTAACAAAAAGAAAAATTGAATGAATTAATTAGTGCTATTCATGAGAAGGATGAACTCTTGGATAGCCAAGAGGACTTCCTAATTAAAGAAAATAAGAAGCATGTTAAGGTTAAAAATGATTATGCTCAGGAAGTAGAAAAATGTAAAAAATTAACTAGTGAGCTTAGCATTTGCCATGACACTATTTCTAACCTTAGGAATGAAAATGCTAAATTAATTGCTAAGGTTGAGAAATCAAATGTATGTGATGATTCAATTGCCAATCTTAGAAATGATAATGCTAGTTTGATTGCTAAGATTGATAAATTGAATGCCTCTCTTGCTAGCCATAAGATTGAGAATGAAAAATTAATTGTTAAGGCTAAAGATTTAAATGTTTGCAAAGATGTTATTTCCAATCTTAGAAATGAAAATGCCATGTTACATGCTAAGATTGATGAACTAAATGTGTGCAAACCCTCTACTTCTAGTGTTGATCATGTTTCTATTTGTACTAGATGTAGAGACATTAATGTTGATGCTGTCAGTGTTTCAGACCCGGGGGACCCTCAACCGGACCGACTAGTGAATTTTAGTGCCGCGTGCCCCTGTCCAGATGGGTTGATGCAAGATGGAACACAAGCGAAGGGATGAGGCTTATATTATCTTGCACCTGGGGGTGCTTGCAGTAGCGGTTACAAGCGTCGCGAGGGAGAGCGAGAGCGAGGGAGAGAGAGAAAGAGAGGGTTCGGCCTTGAGGTGAGCTGTTTGAGGCTGCCTCTACCGCGCCCCTCCTACTCTGCCTGCCTCCGCTCATCTCCGTCGTGCGCCCGTGTGTTCGTACGTGCGTTTTCCCCTCTCGTCTCCCTTTTTTCTCTTTCTTCGTGTTATGTCTCTACTGTTGCGTGTGTGTTGTCCCCGTGCCTTAGGAAGGCCCTGGACATCCCCTTTTATAGATACAAGGAGATGGCCCAGCTATACAATGGGGTGTAGCTATGTGCTAACATGGCTGGCAGGGAAGTGCCTTGAGCCTTGTACAGGTAATAACGTGGCCGTCGGAGAAGTGCCTTGAGCCCTGTAGAAGCATAGCTAGCGGTGCAGCATGGATCCTGTTGATGTTTCCTTGCTTCCGTAGGGGGTTGAGAGCAACCAACGTCATGGGCACACGCGAGGAACCATCATTACCTGTTACCGGAGTAACTTAGATGGGACGCCGGTCTTGTTCCTTCGTAGCCTGAGGTGGCTAGCTAGAGGTAGGGTAATGATGGATCCCCAGTAGCGTAGTTGATACGAGGCCGAGGTCGGGCGAGGCGGCGACTCCTCCGAGGCCGAGGCTGAGGTCGGGCGAGGTTGTGACTCCTCCCGAGGCCGAGGCTGAGGCCAAGACCTAGGGTCGGGCGAGGCGGAGACCTTCTCCCGAGGCCAAGGTTTAGGCCGAGGCCTAGGGTCGGGCGAGGCGGAGCCCCCTGTTGCGCCCGAGGCCAGACTCAGGGGAGGTCGTGACTTGCTGTTGTCAGTCTTTCCCTGGTGGATGGCACAGTTGCCGGAGCGGGATGAACAGCGTTGTTTTCCTGTCAGAATGGTCAGTAAAGGGGCGAAGTGACTGCGGTCACTTCGACCTTGCTGACCAAGGCACGCGTGTCAGGATAAGGTGTCAGGCGATCCCCACATTAAATACGCATGTGATACGGTCGGTTGGTAAGGCGATTTGGGCGAGGTCGTTGCATGACAAAGTCTGCCCGCGCTGGGCTTCGGGCCAGCCGAGGGTGCGTCTGCTGACTGAGGGGGCCCTCGGCCGAGGCGTGAATCCGTCCGGGACTACCGTCCTTGCCCGAGGCTAGGCTCGGATGAGGTCGCGTCCCTTGGTAGACAAGGCCTGCACTTTATCAGTCGTTTATGGTTTGTTCTGAAGATGTTTTCTAGCCGGATTAAGGAGCATTGGGGGTACCCCTGATTACAGTCCCCGACAGTAGCCCCCGAGCCTCGAAGGGAGTGTAGGTACTCGCTTGAAGGTTCTGCCGGATTTTTTGCAAGGGGACCGACCCTTCTCGGTTGTGTTTTGTTCCGGTGGGTGCGCGCGAGCGCACCCGCCGGGTGTAGCCCCCGAGGCCTCAGAGGAGTGGTTTGACTCCTCTGAGGTCTTAATCCTTTTTTGATGCCTCGGTCAGCCTTGTTGTTCCCTCATGCGGCCTGGCCATAGCCCGGGTGCATGGTCGGGCTCTGAGTTTTTGAGCTGGTTTGTTGACGTGGTCAACAGTTTGGCCGTAGCCTGGCGCGAGAGCAGCCCCCGAGCCTCTGCATGGAGCGAGAGGACGATCAAGGATCGTATTGACTTTTATTGTACGCCCCTTCGTCGCCTCTCCGTGAGGAGGAAGGGGGGAAAGCGCCATGTTACCCTTGGAGGGCACCGAACATGGTGTTTCCGGTGATTTGCTAGCGGGTGATCCGAGTGGACGCCCGAGCCCCGTTCGATAAGGGTTGGCTAGTGGCCCAGAGGCGCACTCCAAAAGTACCTGCTGGTGACTTGCTGGACCCAGACCCATTCGATAGGGTCTGAGGGCTTGATGCCTCCCTCCGGTGGGATTCCATTACAAATCGTTCCTGCTGGTCTCAGAAATGTCCTAGGGTACCTCGGGAGCGTAGCCCAAGCCTCGGCCATGTAACGGACATACCCAGGGTCATCCCTGACTCTGCGTGCTCTGGGGCGGCTGTCGAACCCTTCTGAGGGGCCAGCCTTCGAACCCCTGATCAGTAAAGGGCTCGGAGCCCGAGTGCTCTGGGGCGGTTGCCAAACCCCGGAGGGCGCAACCTTCGAACCCCTGATTAGTAGGAGGGCTCGGGGCCCGTTTCCTTCGCTGGGAAGGATCCTTTTTCGAAATATCCCCTTTTCCGGTCCCTGTGGCAAGAGAGAGAGAGAGGGAAAGAAAAAGGACATGAATTTAAATAAGGTGGCACACCTTTTTTGACGCGGTCATCATGACGGAGGCGAAACGACGCTCGCTTCTCCTGCCGGAGGTGTTGCTTGCCCTGCCAAGGAGTTAATGCGACAGGACGGGCGATTCGCGGGGCGTCTATTGCGCGTGCGCGAGCCGTTCAAGGAACAGAAAGATCTTTTCACCTTCGAGTTTGAATTCCACGGTGGGTTCGGGCGAAGCCTTGGGTGGATCTCGCCCGGGCCTTTATATACCCGGAAGAGGGGCCGGTGGTGGTTCTTTACCCTGCCATTTGTGCTTGCCTTCTGCTTTGGTTTCCGCAACCTAAGAGAGCAGCCAGAGAAAAGGAAACCACACACCTCATCCCTTCCGCATCCACCACCTCCGTTCGGCGATGGCTGACAAGGTGACCGTCATTCCACCGCGCGACCCGTGGCCTTTCTCCACCGTCACTGTGGAGGATCTGGAGGCCCATGTTGCCGATGGTCTGCTCCGTCCCCTCTCCGATGGGCCGCAGCCGGAGTGGATGGCCCCTTCGAGCGAGGCTGACCCGACTCTGCCGCCGGGGTATGTGGTCGGTTTCATCCCCTTCCATGAGCGGGGGTTTGGAGTGCCAGCGAGCCGCTTCATGCTGGCGCTCCTGCACCACTACGGGGTGGAGCTGCATAACTTCAACCCCAACTCTATCACGCAAGCGGCCATCTTCGCGGCGGTTTGCGAGGGTTTTTTGGGGATTGACCCTCACTGGGACCTGTGGACCCATCTCTTCTCCGTGGAGTTCTTTGCCGCGACGACGGAGGCGAAGAAGGTTCGTATGGCGGTGCAGGCCGGTGGCTGCACCATCCAACTGAGGCCGAGGCACGCACAGCAGTACATCCCTGCCTCCCTTGCATCTTCGAACAAGGGGTGGCAGAACCGGCGGTTTTATCTCCGGAACGACGGCAGGATGCTTCCGCCATTTTCTCAACGAGTGGTGACCGCCGCCGGCACTAACTGGCGTTGGGGGGCCACGCGCGAGAACCAGGAGAAGCTCTAGCCTATTCTGCAGGCCTTGCAGAAGTTACGAGATGCGAGCCTTACCGCTGCGGGGGTCGTCGCCGCTATCCATCGTCGGAGGGTGCTCCCTTTGGCCGAGCGGCGGTTGCGGCTCGCGGAGATGAAGTTGGGGGTCGATTCGGAGGGCTCGCGGATGTCTTTGACCTCCCTCTCCGCCGATGACCTCCTCAAGCAGGTAACAAGTACGGTAGGGAGGCCAGATGCTGGCGCCCTTAGCCAGCCCGCGATGCGTCCCGACCGTGGGTATGTGTCCCTGGTAAGTGTCTGATCCTCCTTCTGTTTTGTGCCGAGTTCTCTGCGCCTTTGATTCTTACTGTTGGGATTTTTGTTCGTCCCCAGGGGTTGATGATTTATAAACCCGTCCGGCCACCGGTCCCGGAGGACGCGACGGACCGAGCCGCACGGAGGCTTGCCGCTGAGAAGGAGAAGGAGAAGAAGGACGCGGAAAAGGCCCGAGCTCGTGAGAGGATGCTAGCTCGGGAAGCCTTGGAGAAGCGTCGTCGGAGGCAGGCGAGGGATGGGCTCCTGAGGGAGTTGTCGCTGGAGACGCCTGATGACAACGATGATGACGATGATGATGACGACAAAGACAACGACATGGCGGCCCGACTTGGCCTTAGCCCGGACCCGAGGCTAGGCCAGGGGTCGCCGAGCCAGCCTCCAAGTGGGCTAGCACCATCAGCGCCTGGGGGCGGGACACCAAGGTCCCAATCCGAGGAGCGGGGGCAGGTCGAGGGGGTACTTGACCCCTTGGCCGAGACAGTTGTTGTGACTCTGGGGGGTCAGGCCGATCCGCCTGTCCCCCAAGAGTAGGTGCCCGCGCTGGCTGCATAGGAGGCAGGTCCCTCGGCCTTCGTGACGACGCCTGGGTCGGCCGCTCCCTCGGCGCCTCGGGCGTTCGAGGCGAAAATGGTGCCGAAGCCGGCGGCGGGGCAACCTTCGGCAGTGCCTGCAGGGATAGGGGCCCGAGGGGCCTCCCCACAGGCACGATTGGCCTTGCCCCGGAGCGGGTAAGTATCTGAGGATACCTCTGTTTTGGTTCTTTCATTGTGTGTCTTGAACTTGCAGTCTCTCTCTTTCAGCAAGCGAAGGCAGGGCTTGGTTGGTCTGGCCCCCACAAAGGCCCTTAAGACGAAGCCGGCCTCGGCAGCCGGTGCTGCGGCGCGCCATGCCGGTTGGTTGGCCTCCGCACAAGGCGCCCTCCAGCGGGGGGCCCAGGCGGCGCGAGTTGCCATGGGGAAAGTCTCTCAGGATGACCCCCCCCCCCCGTTGGAGCGGCCATCATGCGGGGGGAGGCTGCTGATGCGGCCGCGGCCCCGAGCCCGCCTGACTTGTCGTCGATGCCGGCATCGACTCCTGCCGGGGCCGTCGCTGATTCGCTCGCGGAGCCGCCCGTCGCCGCCGACATCGGGATGGTTGAGGCGCCGCCGCCCGTGGTCATCCCTGACATCCCCGTTCTCGGCCATGAGGAGGTGGCGGCCGTCGTTGCCGAGGTTGGTGATCGGAGGCTTGCCACCTTAGCCGAGGAGAGGCCCAGCACGTCGACGGCGGTGGTACCCGATGCGTCGGCTGCAGGGGGACCCGACGCCTTGGTGGAGGGGCATGCAGAATCGTGGCCTGTTCTGGGGAGCAGCAGCTTTACTCCTACGCAGCTCAATCCCAATGAGTGGTGTGGGCAGCCGATCCGGTTCTGGGGCCACGACACCTCGGAGCCCCTCCTCTTCCTCAACGATGAGTTGGAGGAGAAGGCTCAGGATAGTTTCCGTGAGTACACCGACGCGGCGATGAGGTCGCTTCGGTCGACCATGGAAACCCTTTCTAGGGACGTTCCTA
The DNA here is from genome assembly GCA_029449295.1 of Zea luxurians. Classification (NCBI taxonomy): domain Eukaryota; kingdom Viridiplantae; phylum Streptophyta; class Magnoliopsida; order Poales; family Poaceae; genus Zea; species Zea luxurians. The sequence continues at coordinate 47,598,598 of JAOPSE010000023.1, forward strand.
GGGTTTTCCAGGTAAGTATTTTGACGTACACCTTGCGTGACCAGGGCATTCTTTGTGACATCTCATTTTCCTCCCTCAGGAGCTTGCGGACGCGAGCACCGCCAAGTCGCTGTTCATCTGCTGCGAAAGCGACGATTGGGAGTCGCTGCGATCCCAGCGGGCCGCGCTCGCCGAGGCCAATGAGCATCTTGCCCAACGGAGCACCGAGGTGGCGGACCTTCGGTTGCTCTGCGACGAGCTAAAGTTTGAGGCAGCGGCGGCACGGACAGAGGCGGCGTCGGCACGAGCGGAGGCTTTGTCGGCCCAGGAGCAGGTGGCTTCCTAGGCCGAGGAGATGCGGCAGCGGCAGCTGGAGCTTGGCCGGGCTATCGGCGAGCGGGACCAGTCTCGGAGCCAAGCTGTCGAGGCTGTGAGCCGGGCTGAGGCCCTTGGGGGTCACCTGGCTGAAGCTACGGAGCGATTAGCCGAGGCGTCCGCTCGGGCCAGGACCCTTGCGGAGAGCCTGGCCGAGGCCATCGGGTCTGCCTAGTCCGCCCAAGTCGAGGCCTCGCAGCAGCGTGCCCGAGCCGAAGGTATGTTTTCCCTGCTTTGTGACTTTGTTTTTGTCTCCATTCTTCTCCTTGCGTCTGAAGAATGTTGTCCTGCTGTCTGCAGGGTTCGAGACGGCTCTTGATGAGTCCATCAAGAACTGCAAGGCGCTTGCCGAGGTGGCTGGGCAAAAGGAGGCCGAGCGCGTGGCCATGTCCGAGGCCATCTCGGCTTTCTGCCAGGCCTTTGGCCTCGATGGCGTCCCCTCGGGTAGCTCCCCCTAGAGTCATCTGTGGGCCTTGGGTGGCCATGTGCGCAACAGACTCCGCGGGGCGCTGCACCACGGCGTTAGGCGGGCCTTCGTCGTGCTCGCTTCCCACTACGACGTGGATCTGGAGCGGGTTAGCGAGGGGTACTGCTTACCCAATGAAGAGGAGGCTGCCTTAGCCGAGGTCTAGAGGCTTGACACGACTATCGAGGGCCCAAGTGCAGCGCTGGCTTCCTCCTTTGAGGTGGAGATCCTTCCGCCCGTGTCGCGGTCTGAGGCTGGGCCAGATTTTGCCGAGGGCGAAAATGATGCCGAGGGTGCTGTTCCTCCCCCTGTCGATGTCTGAGCCTGCAGGAACAGTTTGCTTGAAGTATGCGTATGTTTTTTGCGGCCGCCGAGGCCTAAACATTTTAATTGTTGGGTTATAAAGCTGTGTTTTCTTTCCTCTCTTTTCGTGTGTTAGGACTTGTTCGGTAGCAGAATCACTTATCCGAGCGTGAGTTACTTTTCGTGGAAGGTGATGAGTGAGGTATCCATATCCCGGAGGCGTAGGAGTCCCTCGGCTCGGTCGGCCTTGCCGCTTACGTGTTCTCCCGTCGTTATTAGGATTCTGTTAGCGACACAGTCGAAAAGGCATGAAAGTCGTTCTGGCAGAAAAGTTTTCGAGCGTTAGGACTTGTTCGGTAGCAGAATCGCTTATCCGAGCGTGAGCTACCTTTTCACGGAAGGTGATGAGTGAGGTATCCGTATCCCGGAGGCGTAGGAGTCCCTCAGCTCGGTCGACCTTGCCACTTACGGTCTCTCTTGCTCGTCTTTAGGATTCTGTTATCGACGCAGTCGAAATGCACGAAAGTCGTTCTGGCAGAAAAGTTTTCGAGCGTTAGGACTTGTTCGGTAGCAGAATCGCTTATCCGAGCGTGAGCTACCTTTTCAAGGAAGGTGATGAGTGAGGTATCCGTATCTCGGAGGCGTAGGAGTCCCTCGGCTCGATCGGCCTTGCCGTTCAAGGTATCTCTCGCTCGTCTTTAGGATTCTGTTATCGACGCAGTCGAAAAGCGCGAAAGACGTTCTGGTAAAAGACTTTTCCGAGGAAAATTTTGACGCAGAGGGGGTTCCCCCCTTCTAGCCCCCGAGGGAGGGTCGGGCTTTGCCGAGGCAAAGCCGATCCTTCCTTGATGGTTAGACTTTATTTATGCATGTAAAGAAAGCGAGATACATGAACGACTTGAAACATTTTAAGGGTAAAAGCGACGTAGCTGTTCGATGTTCCAAGCATTGCTGTAGACCTCGCCTTGATTGTTGGCCAGCTTGTATGTCCCGGGCTTCAAAATCTTGGCGATGATGAAGGGCCCTTCCTAGGGAGGGGTAAGTTTGTGGCGCCCTCGGGCGTCTTGTCGCAGCCGAAGTACCAAGTCTCTCACTTGGAAGTCTCGGGGCCGAACCCTTCGGGCGTGGTAGCGTCATAGAGACTGCTGATACCGCGCCGAGTGTAGTAAGGCCATGTCCCGAGCCTCTTCCAGCTGGTCCAATGAATCCTCTCGGCTGGTCTGGTTGCTTTGGTCGTCGTAAGCCTTTGTCCTCGGGGAACTGTATTCCAAGTCCGTGGGTAAGATAGCCTCGGCCCCATAGACTAGGAAAAACGGCGAGAAGCCCGTGGCCCGGCTCGGCGTCGTCCTCAGACTCCAAACCACCGAGGGTAGTACTTTTATCCACCGCTTGCCAAACTTGTTGAGGTCGTTGTAGATCCTCGGCTTTAGTCCCTGCAAAATCATACCATTGGCGCGTTCCACCTGCCCATTTGTCATTGGGTGCGCTACAGTGGCCCAGTCCACACGGATGTGGTGGTCCTCGCAGAAGTCCAGGAACTTTTTCCCAGTGAACTGCGTGCCATTGTCGGTGATGATTGAGTTTGGGACCCCAAAGCGATGGATGATATTTGTGAAGAACGCCACCGCCTGCTCGGACCTGATGCTGGTTAAGGGTCGGACTTCGATCCACTTGAAGAATTTGTCGATGGCAACCAGCAGGTACGTGAAGCCCCCAGGTGCCTTCTGCAAGGGACCAACGAGGTCCAGACCCCACACGGCAAACGGCCAAGTGATAGGTATTGTCTACAGGGCTTGAGCGGGCAGGTGTGTCTGTCTCGCATAGAATTGACACCCTCGGCAGGAGCGTACAATCCTAGTGGCATCGACTACCGCGGTTGGCCAGTAGAAACCTTGTCGGAAAGCGTTTCCCACGAGGGCCCGAGGCGCTGCATGGTGACCGCAAGCCCCCGAGTGTATTTCTTGTAACAACTCTTGTCCTTGGGCAATGGATATGCATCGTTGGAGGATGCCCGAGGGGCTGTGGTGGTATAACTCTTTTTTATCACCCAGTAAAACGAACGACTTGGCGCACCGAGCCAGTCGCCGAGTTTCGGCCTTGTCGAGGGGCAGCTCTCCTCGGAGGAGATATTGCAGGTACGGGGTCTGCCAGTTTTGGTTAGGCGCAACCCCATTCCGCTCTCCCTCGATGCGCAAGGCCTCACCCTCAGCGGCCGAGGGTACCTCGGGCTGGGCTAAGGTCTCATCGGGTTTGGGCGCGTCGTCGAGTTTCACGGATGGTTGATATATGTCCCTGGAAAATACGTCGGGGGGAACCGTCGTTCGCCCCGAGGCTATTTTAGCCAGCTCATCTGCGGTCTCGTTGTACCGTCGAGCAACATGGTTGAGTTCCAGCCCATAGAACTTATCTTCCAAGCGCCGAACTTCGTCGCAGTAGGCCTCCATTTTTTGGTCGCGGCAGTGGGAGTTCTTCATGACCTGGTCAATGACGAGCTGCGAGTCGCCACGAGCGTCGAGGCGCCAAACCCCCTAGCTCGACGGCGATGCGCAGGCCATTAACCAAGGCCTCATACTCGGCCACGTTGTTTGACGCCAGAAAATGGAGGCGCAGTACGTAGCGCACATGTTTCCCGAGGGGTGAGATGAAGAGCAAGCCAGCACCCACTCCTGTTTTCATCAACGACCCGTTGAAGTACATGGTCCAAAGTTCAGGCTGTATTGGGGCCGTCGGCAACTGGGTGTCAGTCCATTCAGCCAGGAAGTCGACCAAGACATGGGATTTCATGGCTTTCCGAGGGGCAAATGAAAGCGTTTCGCCCCTGAGTTCCACTGCCCATTTCGCTATCCTACCCGAGGCCTCTTGGCTCTTGATGATTTCTCCCAGGGGGAAAGATGACACCACAGTAACCGGATGAGACTCGAAGTAGTGTCGCAGCTTCCGACGTGTCAGAATCACTGCATAGAGCAGCTTCTGGATTTGCGGGTAGCGGACTTTGGTCTCGGATAGCACTTCGCTGATGAAGTAGACTGGCCTCTGGACGAGCAGTGCGTGCCCTTCTTCTTGTCTCTCGACTACGACCGCATCGCAGACCACCTGAGTGATTGCGGCAACGTAAATCAAGAGGGCTTCTTGCGCAGCGGGGGGCACCAAGATGGGTGCATTTGTAAGGAGCGCCTTTAAGTTTCCGAGGGCTTCCTCGGCCTCGGGGGTCCAGTGAAGCGCTCGGCCTTCCTTAAGAGGCGGTACAAGGGCAATCCTTTCTCGCTGAGGCACGAGATGAAGCGGCTCAGAGCCGCAAGGCATCCCATGACCCTTTGTACTCCTTTCAAATCTTTGATTGGCCCCATGTTGGTGATGGCCGCGATTTTCTCTGGGTTGGCTTCGATGCCTCGTTCGGAGATTATGAAACCTAAGAGCATGCCTCGGGGGACTCCGAAGACACACTTCTCAGGATTGAGTCTTACGCTCTTCGCTTTTAGGCAACTGAATGTTACCTCAAGGTTAGAGAGGAGGTCGGAGGCTTTCCTTGTTTTGACGACAATGTCATCAACGTAAGCCTCGACCGTCCTGCCGATGTGTTCTCCGAACACATGGTTCATGCACCTCTGGTAGGTTGCACCTGCATTCCTCAAGACAAATGGCATAGTAGTATAACAATACATGCCAAAAGGTGTGATAAAAGAAGTCGTGAGCTGGTCGGATTCTTTCATCTTGATTTGGTGATAGCCTGAATAGGCGTCGAGGAATGACAGGGTTTCGCACCCAGCAGTGGAGTCCACAATTTGATCGATGCGGGGCAGAGGGTAGGGAACCTTCGGACATGCTTTGTTTAAACTAGTGTAGTCTACGCACATCCTCCACTTCCCACCTTTTTTCTTTACAAGAACAGGGTTAGCTAACCATTCGGGATGGAATACCTCTTTGACGAACCCTGCAGCCATTTGCTTGTGGACCTCCTCGCCTATGGCTCTGCGCTTTTCTTCATCAAAACAGCGTAGGTGCTGCTTCACGGGTTGGGCTCCAGCTCGGATGTCCAATGAGTGCTCGGTGACATCCCTCGGTATGCCTGGCATGTCCGAGGGACTCCACGCAAAAACTTTGGCGTTTGCGTGGAGAAAGTCGACGAGCACTGCTTCCTATTTGGGGTCGAGCTTGGAGCCGATCCTGACTTTCTTGCTGGCGTCGTTGCTGGGGTCGAGAGAGACAGACTTGACTGCCTCAGCTGGCTCGAAGTTGCCGGCGTGCCGCTTCGCGTCAGGCGCCTCCTTGGAGAGGCAATCCATGTTGACGACGAGGGCTTCGGACTCGGCGAGGGCCTCGGCGTACTCCACGCATTCCACGTCGCACTCGTAAGTGTGGCGGTACGTGGGTCCGATGGTGATGACTCCCTTGGGGCCAGGCATCTTGAGCTTGAGGTAAGTGTAGTTGGGGATGGCCATGAACTTGGCGTAGCACGGTCTTCCCAGCACCGCGTGATAGGTCCCTCAGAACCCAACTACCTCGAAGGTGAGGGTTTCCTTTCGGAAGTTGGAGGGAGTTCTGAAGCAGACGGGCAAGTCAACCTGTCCGAGGGGCAGGATACACTTTCCGGGTGCAATCCCGTGGAAGGGCACTGCACCAGCCCGGATCTCGGACCGATCAACCCCCAAGAGCTCCAGGGTCTCGGCGTAGATGATGTTGAGGCTGCTGCCTCCATCCATGAGGACTTTGGAGAGCCTAACGTTGCCGATGATTGGGTCAATGATGAGCGGGTACCTTCCTAGGCTCGGCACGAAGTTGGGGTGGTCGCCTTGGTCGAAGGTGATAGGCTTGTCGGACCAGCCTAGGTAGACCGGCGCCGCTACCTTCACCGAGCAGACTTCCAGATGCTCATGCTTGCGGTGCCGAGCTGAGGCGTTCGCCACCTGTCCGCCGTAGATCATGAAGCAGTTGTGGACCTCCGGGAACTCCTCTTCCTTGTCGCCCCCCTGGTTGTGGCCTTGGTCTTTGCCACCTTCTGCCGAGGGTCCAACCTTGTTGAAGTAGCGTCGGAGCATGTCGCACTCTTCAAGGGTGTGCTTGACGGGACCCCGGTGATAGGGGCACGACTCCTTGAGCATCTTGTCGAACGCGTTGGCCCCTCCGGGAGGCTTCCGAGGGTTCCTGCATTCGGCAGCAGCGACGAGATCCATGTTGACGGTGTTGTGCTTTGCTTGCGCCTTCTTTTTGGCCTTCTTCTTCGCGCCACGCTGGGCGGACGCCTCGGGGGCGTCTTCCTTCTGCCCTCCCTGAGGCTGCTTGTCCTTCCGGAAGATGGCTTCGACTGCCTCCTGACCAGAGGCGAACATGGGGGCGATGTCCATCAATTCGCTCGCCTTGGTGGGTGTCTTGCGTCCTAGTTTGCTCACCAGGTCTTGGCAAGTGGTGCCAGCGAGGAAAGCCCTGATGACATCCGAGTCGGTAATGTTGGGCAGCTCGGTGCGCTGCTTTGAAAACCGCCGGATGTACTCTCGCAGGGATTCCCCGGGCTGCTGGCGGCAACTTCGGAGATCCCATGAGTTCCCAGGGCGCACGTACGTACCCTGGAAATTTCCAGCGAAAGCCTTGACCAGGTCGTCCCAGTCGGAGATCTGCGTAGGAGGCAGATGCTCCAACCAGGCCCGGGCAGCGTCGGAGAGGAAAAGGGGAAGGTTGCAGATGATGAGGTTGTCGTCGTCCGCCCCTCCCAACTGGCACGCCAGCCGGTAGTCCACAAGCCACAACTCCGGCCTTATCTCCCCTGAGTATTTGGTGATGGTAGTCAGGGTTCGAAACCGGGCCGGGAACGGCGCTCGTCGTATGGCCCGGCTGAAGACTCATGGACCTAGTGGCTCGGGTGAGGGACTTCGATCCTCCTCGTTGTCGTAACGTCCCCCGCGCCTGGGGTGGTCGTGGCGGCGCTGATTGTCGGCGCACCCTTTCCTTGAGTCGGGCTCGATGGTCGTGGCGGCGCTGATTGTCGCCGAGGCGATCCGGGGCCGCAGGCCTCCCGTCCCGTGTGCGCTCGATGTGGACCAAGGCCTCCCGCATGTGTCGGGAGGGTGCTGCGCGATGCTCCGAGGGGTCTCCTCGCCTCCGGGAGGCAGAGCTCTCGACTTGCTGGACAGCGGCGTCCTCTAGGAGGCCCTTGAGCTCGCCCTGGATACGTCGCCCTTCAGTGGTGGATGGCTCCGGCATCGTCCGAAGCAACATTGCTGCTGCAGCTAGGCTCTAGCCGGCCCCGTTGAAGGCCGGGGGGCGGCATCGCCCTGGCATCGTCAACAATGCGGCGCTGGACATCCTGGGCCCGATGACACGCTCCTCTGGCGAGTGCCTGGCCTGCCCACTCCTGCTCGATGTTTTGCCGGAGCTGCACAAGTCGCCCCGCTTCTTCGTCGAGCTTGGCCTGCATCTCGCGGAGTTGCTCAAGCTATGTGTCCTGACCCCCCGCAGAGACTTGGACCATAGCTAGCTCCCGCGGGATCTCAACGCGAGTCGCAGGTGCAAGGGTGCCGTCACTTTCTAGCATGCCAAGGTGGTTTTCTCCGTCGTGATCCTCCTGAACGATGTGGTAGCACTCGCGAGTTGGGTCGCAGCCCTCGTCGTCAAGGCTGTGACCATCATCAGAGCAACCGGAGAGGCAGTGGTCACATGCGAACATGAAGTCGCGCATGGCACTAGGATCACGACGTCCGGAGAAATCCCAACTGACGTCGGGGTCGTCCTCTTCCTCGGAACCCGTGGGTCCGGAGGTTGAGAGGGTCGTCAGTCGGTCCCAAGAGGACCACATATGGTACTGAGAGCACCTAGAGGGGGGGGTGAATAGGTGATCCTGTAAAACTTGAAACTTAAGCCACAAAGACTTGGTTAAGTGTTAGCACAATAATCACCAAGTGGCTAGAGAGGAGTCAAAACACAATAACCACAAGAGATCAATCACAGAGATGGCACGATGGTTATCCCGTGGTTCGGCCAAGACCAACGCTTGCCTACTCCACGTTGTGGCGTCCCAGCGGACGAGGGTTGCAATCAACCCCTCTCAAGCGGTCCAAAGACCCACTTGAATACCACGGTGTTTTGCTTGCTTTTCTTAATCTCGTTCGCGAGGAATCTCCACAACTTGGAGCCTCTCGCCCTTACACTTGAAGTTCACAAAGAAGCACGGAGCAAGGGAGGGATTAGCAACGCACACAAGACACAAAAATCAGAGTGTCAACACGCACACAAGTCGCAACAAGAGCTCGCAACACAACCCAATGAGTTCACAACTCCACTAGAGCTCTATATGCTATCACAAAGAAACAAATGCGCAGAATCAAGGTCTTGGTGCTTAGGAATGTTGTAAGAATGCTTGGTGTACTCCTCCATGCACCTAGGGGTCCCTTTTATAGCCCCAAGGCAGCTAGGAGCCGTTGAGAACATTCCTGGAAGGCAGATCTTGCCTTCTGTCGATTGGCGCACCGGACAGTCCGGTGCACCACCGGACACTGTCCGGTGCAGATATCCTTCCTTATTTGGCGAAGCCGACCGTTGGAGTATGAGAGCCGTTGGCGCACCGGACACTGTCCGGTGCACACCGGACAGTCCGGTGCACCAATGTGACCGTTGGCTCGGCCACGCGTCACGCGCGGAATCCTCGGCCGACCGTTGCCCCGACTGACTGTTGACTCACCGGACAGTCCAGTGCACCACCGGACTGACCGGTGAATTTTAGTCGTACGCCGTTAATGATCTCCCGAGAGCGACGAGTTCGCTTGTGAACGGCTCACCGGACAGTCCGGTGCACCACCGGACCGACCGGTGAATTTTAGCCATACACCGCCGTCGAAGTCCCGAGAGCAGCCTGTTCGCCAGAGCCAGCCTGGCGCAACGGACACTGTCCGGTGCACCACTGGACACTGTCCGGTGCGCCACCGGACAGTCCGGTGAACCCAGACTGAGCAGACTTTGGCTGAACAAAGCCATCTCATTTCCAATTCAACTTTTCCTGTTTCCAGCACTTAGACACGATACATTAGTCCATAAAACAATGTACCAAGTCTAGAAACATACCTTTTGACGTGATTTGTCCTTTGTCCACCACTTTGCATAGATTAGCACCAAAGCACTTGTGTTGGCACTCAATCACCAAAATACTTAGAAATGGCCCAAGGGCACATTTCCCTTTCAGGTACCCCAGAAGGTCAGGATATGCCCTAGCGAAAGCGCTCACCGAAGCGGGGTAGCTTGGTGGATCGAAGCTGAATCTAAAGGGAACAGGGTGAAAAACGGATGGTACCTCTTGGTCGATGGACGGTGGCAAAGTCGCATCGGGGACGGACTGCACCGTTATCTTAGGTACGAGGCTAACACCCAACAAGTCCTTCGTGAGGGTGCTGGCGTCATCAGTCTGCTTGGGGTTGGCACGTTGCTGGGAAGCGACACCCGTCGTTGTCTCAGGTGCGAGGACGACACCTGACATGTCCCCCGCAGGGGTGCCGGCGTCGTCGACTCTCTCTGGTCCGACAGCCGACGAGGTGCCGCCTCCTGCCTGGCCACGGTTGCCCCGTCTCCTCCTCCTTAGGCGAGGAGGGTGGTGGGGTAAACCCGGGTGTTCCTCTTCCGCCGCGGGAGGAAGTCGTCGTCGAGTTCGCCTTCGCCGGGCGAGCCGACGACCATCGTTGTTGTCGTGCTGTGAGGGGAGGAGTACCATGTCATAGTTGCCGTCGAGGGACATGAAATCGAGACTCCCAAAGTGGAGCACTGTCCCGGGCTGAAGAGGCTGCTGAAAGCTACCCATCTGGAACTCAACGGGAAAGTGTTTGTCAACACGCAGCGAGCCCCTACCTGGCGCGCCAACTGTCGGTGTTTCGGACCCGAGGGACCCTCAACCGGACCGACTAGTGAATTTTAGTGCCACGTGCCCCTGTCCAGATGGGTTGATGCAAGATGGAACACAAGCGAAGGGATGAGGCTTACATTATCTTGCACCTGGGGGTGCTTGCAGTAGGGGTTACAAGCGTCGCGAGGGAGAGCGAGAGCGAGGGAGAGAGAGAAAGAGAGGGTTCGGCCTTGAGGTGAGCTATCTGAGGCTGCCTCTACCGCGCCCCTCCTACTCTGCCTGCCTCCGCTCATCTGCATCGTGCGCCCGTGTGTTCGTACGTGTGTTTTCCCCTCTCGTCTCCCTTTTTTCTCTTTCTTCATGTTATGTCTCCGTTGTTGCGTGTGTGTTGTCCCCGTGCCTTAGGAAGGCCCTAGACGTCCCCTTTTATAGATACAAGGAGATGGCCTAGCTGTACAATGGGGTGTAGCTATGTGCTAACGTGGCTGGCAGGGAAGTGCCTTGAGCCCTGTATAGGTAATAATGTGGCCATCGGAGAAGTGCCTTGAGCCCTGTAGAAGCATAGCTGGCGGTGCGGCATGGATCCTGCTGACGTTTCCTTGCTTCCGTAGGGGGTTAAGAGCAACCGACGTCATGGGCGCATGCGAGGAACCATCATTACCTGTTACCAGAGTAACTTAGATGGGAACCATCATTACCTGTTACCGGAGTAACTTAGATGGGCGCACGCGGGGAACCAACATCATGTAGCTATGTGCTAACCATCATTATTCCTTCGTAGCCTGAGGCGGCTAGCTAGGGGTAGGGTAATGATGGATCCCCAGTAGCATAGTTAATACGAGGCCGAGGTCGGGCGAGGCGGCGACTCCTTCGAGGCCGAGGCTGAGGTCGGGCGAGGTTGTGACTCCTCCCGAGGTCGAGGCTGAGGCTGAGACCCAGGGTCGGGCGAGGCGGAGACCTTCTCCCGAGGCCGAGGTTGAGGCCGAGGCCTAGGGTCGGGCGAGGCGGAGCCCCCTGTTGTGCCCGAGGCTGGACTCATGGGAGGTCGTGACTTGCTGTTGTCAGTCTTTCCCTGGTGGATGGCACAGTTGCCGGAGCGGGATGAACAACGCTGTTTTCCTGTCAGAACAGTCAGTAAAGGGGCGAAGTGACTGCGGTCACTTCGACCTTGCCGAATGAGGCGCGTGTGTCAGGATAAGGTGTCAGGCGATCCCCGCATTAAATGCGCATGCGATACGGTCGGTTGGTAAGGCGATTTGGGCGAGGTCGCTGCACGACAAAGTCTGCCCGCGCTGAGCTTCAGGTGAGCCGAGGGTGCGTCTGTTGACTGAGGCGGCCCTCGGTCGAGGCGTGAATCCATCCGGGACTACCGTCCTTGCCCGAGGCTGGGCTCGGATGAGGTCGCGTCCCTTGGTAGACGAGGCCTGCGCTTTATCAGTCGTTTATGGTTTGTTCTGAAGATGTTTTCTAGCCGGATTAAGGAGCATTGGGGGTACCCCTGATTACGGTCCCCGACAGATGCTATCCATGATCACTTAGCTTTAATTAAACAACAAAATGATCACATAACTCAACTTAGTGCTAAAATTAATGAGCATGACTTAGAAAATGAAAATTTTAAATTTGCTAGAAGCATGCTCTATAGTGGGAGACGCCCAGGCATTAAGGATGGCATTGGCTTCCAACAGGGAGGCAATGTCAAGCTCAATGCCCCTAAAAGATTGTCTAATTTTGTTAAGGGCAAGGCTCCCATGCCTCAGGATAACGAGGGTTATATTTTATATCCTGCTGGTTATCCTGAGGATAAGATTAGGAGAATTCATTCTAGAAAGTCTCACTCTGGCTCTCATCATGCTTTTATGTATAAGAGTGAGGCATCTAGTTCTAGGCAATCCACTCATGCTAAATTGCCTAAAAATAAATCTCCTATTGCATCAAATGAGCCTACTATTTCATTTAAGACTTTTGATGCTTCTTATGTGCTCACTAACAAATCAGGCAAAGTAGTTGCCAAATATGTTGGGGGCAAACACAAGGGGTCAAAGACTTGTGTTTGGGTACCCAAGGTGCTTGTTTGTAATGTCAAAGGACCCAAGACCGTTTGGGTACCTAAGAACAAGGCCTAAACTTGTTTTGTAGGTTTATTCATCCGGGGGCTCAAGTTGGATCATTGATAGCGGGTGCACAAACCACATGACTGGGGAGAAAAGGATGTTCTCCTCCTATGAGAAAAACCAAGATCCCCAAAGAGCTATCACATTCGGGGATGGAAATCAAGGTTTGGTCAAAGGACTTGGTAGAATTGCTATATCACCTGACCATTCTATTTCCAATATTTTTCTTGTAGATTCTTTAGATTATAACTTGCTTTCAGTTTCTCAATTATGCAAAATGGGCTACAATTGTCTTTTTACGGATATAGGTGTTACTGTCATTAGAAGAAGTGATGATTCAGTAGCATTTAAGGGAGTATTAGAGGGTCAGCTATACTTAGTTGATTTTAATAGAGCTGAACTCGATACTTGCTTAATTGCTAAGTCTAATATGGGTTGGCTCTGGCATCGCCGACTAGCCTATGTTGGGATGAAGAATATTCACAAGCTTCTAAAGGGAGAACACATTTTGGGACTAACCAATGTTCATTTTGAGAAAGACAGGATTTGTAGCGCATGCCAAGCAGGAAAGCAAGTTGGTGTTCATCATCTACACAAGAACATCATGACGACCGACAGGCCGCTTGAGCTACTCCACATGGATCTATTCGGCCCGATCGCTTACATAAGCATCGGTGGGAGTAAGTATTGTCTTATAATTGTGGATGACTATTCTCGCTTCACTTGGGTGTTCTTTTGCAGGAAAAATCTCAAACCCAAGATACCTTGAAAGGATTCTTGAGACGGGCTCAAAATGAGTTCGGCTTAAGGATCAAAAAGATTAGAAGCGACAATGGAACGAAATTTAAGAACTCTCAAATTGAAGGCTTTCTTGAGGACGAGAGCATCAAGCATGAGTTCTCTTCTCCCTACACACCTCAACAAAATGGTGTAGTGGAGAGGAAGAATAGAACTCTACTTGACATGGCGAGGACCATACTTGATGAGTACACGACTTCGAATTGGTTTTGGGCAGAAGCAATCAACACCGCTTGCTACGCCATCAACCAGCTATACCTTCACTGAATCCTCACGAAAACATCATATGAACTCCTCACCGGTAAAAAGCCCAATGTTTCATATTTTAGAGTCTTTGGTAGCAAATGTTTTATTCTTGTTAAAAGAGGTAGAAAATCTAAATTTGCTCCTAAGGCTGTAGAAGGCTTTTTACTTGGTTATGACTCAAACACAAGGGCATATAGAGTCTTTAACAAGTCCACTAGACTAGTTGAAGTTTCTTGTGACATTGTGTTTGATGAAACTAATGGCTCTCAAGTAGAGCAAGTTGATCTTGATGAGCTAGATGATGAAGAGGCTCCATGCGTCGCGCTAAGGAACATGTTCATTGGGGATGTGTGTCCTAAGGAATCCGAAGAGCCTCCACAAGCACAAGATCAACCTTCATCTTCCTCCATGCAAGCATCTCCACCAACTCAAGGTGAGGATCAAGCTCAAGATGATGAAAATGAAGATCAAGAGGAGCCACCTCAAGAGGAGGATAATGATCAAGGGGGAGATGTCAATGATCAAGACAAGTAAGATGATGAGGATCCAAGACCGCCACATCCAAGGGTCCACCAAGCGATTCAAAGAGATCACCCTGTGAACACCATCCTCGGCGATATTCATAAGGGGGTAATCACTCGATCTCGAGTCGCTCATTTTTGTGAACATTACTCTTTTGTTTCCTCTATTGAGCCACACAGGGTAGAGGATGCACTTAAAGATTCGGATTGGGTGCTGGCGATGCAAGAGGAGCTCAACAACTTCACGAGGAATGAGGTATGGCATTTAGTTCCATGTCCTAACCAAAATGTTGTAGGAACCAAGTGGGTCTTTCGCAACAAGCAAGATGAGCATGGTGTGGTGATAAGGAACAAAGCCCGACTTGTGGCCAAGGGATATTCACAAGTCGAAGGTTTGGATTTTGGTGAAAATTATGCTCCCATAGCTAGGCTTGAGTCAATTCATATATTACTTGCCTATGCTACTTACCATGGCTTTAAGCTTTATCAAATGGACGTGAAGAGTGCCTTTCTCAATGGACCAATCAAGGAAGAGGTCTATGTTGAGCAACCTCCAGGCTTTGAAGATAGTGAGTATCCTAACCATGTCTATAAACTCTCAAAGGCGCTTTATGGGCTCAAGCAAGCCCCAAGAGCATGGTATGAATGCCTAAGAGATTTTCTTATCACTAATGGCTTCAAAGTCGGCAAGGCCGATCCTACTCCCTTTACTAAAACTATTGCAAAAGATTTGTTTGTATGCCAAATTTATGTTGATGATATCATATTTGGGTCTACTAACAAATCTACTAGTGAAGAGTTTAGTAGGATCATGGTACAAAAATTTGAGATGTCTATGATGAGGGAGTTGAAGTATTTTCTAGGATTTCAAGTCAAGCAACTCCAAGAGGGCACCTTCATCAGCCAAACGAAGTACATTCAAGACATACTCACCAAGTTTGGAATGAAGGATGCCAAGCCCATCAAGACACCCATGGGAACCAATGGGCATCTCGACCTCGACACGGGAGGTAAAACCGTAGATCAAAAGGTATACCGGTCGATGATAGGATCTTTACTCTATTTATGTACATCTTGACCGGATATTATGCTTTCTGTATGCACGTGTGCAAGGTTCCAAGTCGATCCTAAGGAAGTTCACCTTAGGGCCGTAAAGAGAATCTTGAGATATTTGGTTTATACTCCTAAGTTTGGCCTTTGGTACCCTAGGGGATCCTCTTTTGATTTATTAGGATATTCAGATGCTGATTGGGCAGGGTGTAAAATTGATAGAAAGAGCACATCTAGGACTTGTCAGTTTATGGGGAGATCCCTGGTGTCTTAGGCTTCAAAGAAACAAAACTCAGTAGCTCTTTCTACCGCCGAAGCCGAGTATATTGCCGCAGGCCATTGTTGCGCGCAATTGCTTTGGATGAGGCAAACCCTCAGGGACTATGGCTACAAATTTAGCAAAGTCCCTCTCCTATGTGATAATGAGAGTGCAATCCGCATGGCGGATAATCCCATTGAACACAGCCGCACTAAGCACATAGCCATTCGGCATCACTTTTTGAGAGATCACCAACAAAGGGGGGATATCGAGATAGCCTATATTAACACCAAAGAACAATTAGTCGATATCTTTACCAAGCCTTTAGATGAGAAAACCTTTACCAAACTTAGGAATGAGCTAAACATTCTTGATTCTCGGAATTTTGATTGATACTTTGCACACATAGCTCATTTATATACCTTTGATCATATCTCTTTTATGTCTATGACTAATGTGTTTTGAAGTGTTGGAGTATTCGGCAAAAACGATGCTTCCACTCAACTCCATCGGTATTATCTACTCTTTGCCGGTATTCCGCCATCTCTCCACATTGGTATAATCTTCACTCATATTTATTTGTTCGCCAAAGTGGGAGAAAATGTTACAAGGGCTCATATTTCACTCACAAGTATCCGTTTTTGGTGATTCATGCCAAAGGGGGAGAAAGTATTAGCCCAAAGCAAAAGGACCACACCACCACCGAATTTTAAAAATGAAGTTTTCAAATTGGTATCTTAATGTGTTTTCAAAAGGGGGAGAATATCTTCAAAAATTTGTAAAACCCTCTTGAACACTAAGAGGAGAATTAATGCTTCTTTCAATCTTATTCATATACCTTTGACTATTTGCAAAAAGGATTTTGAAAAGAAGTTACCAAAGAATTTGCAAAAACAAAACTCGTGATGCAAATGTGGTCCAAAATGTTAAAATAGAAGAAAACAATCCATGCATATCTATTGAAATAATCATATTGGTTTAACTCCAAGCAACCTTTGCACTTACCTTATGCAAACTAGTTCAATTCTGCACTTATACATTTGCTTTGGTTTGTGTTGGCATCAATCACCAAAAAGGGGGAGATTGAAAGAGAAATAGGGTCAAACCTTTTCCTAAATGATTTTGGTGGTTGAATTTCCCAACACAAATAATTGGACTAACTAGTTTACTCTAGATTATGAGTTCTACAGGTGCCAAAGGTTCAACACAAACCAATAAAAAGTCCAAGAAAGGGTTCAAAACAAAGGAGCAAAGAAAACCGAAGGCTGCCCTAGTCTGGCGCACCGGACTGTCCGGTGTGCCACCGGACAGTGTCCGGTGCACCAGGGAGAATCACTCCGAACTGCTCAGCTTCGGGTTTCTGGAAAATGCTCTCCACTATAATTCACTAGATTGTCCGGTGTAGCACCGGACTGTCCGGTGTGCCAGCGGAGGCAACGGCTAGCGCGCCAACGGTCGACTGCAAAAGTGAACAGTGAACAGTGAACAGTGCGGACTGCACGCGCAGAGTCAGAGCAGGCGCCAGAAGGCGCACCGGACAGTGAACAGGACCTGTCCGGTGCACCACCGGACTGTCCGGTGGCCCAGTTGTCAGAAGCTCCAACGGTCGAACCCTAACGGTTGGGTGACGTGGCTAGCGCACCGGATAGTGTCCGGTGGCGCACCAGACTGTCTGGTGCGCCTGTCGACAGCAGAGTTCCCTAACGGCCATTTTGGTGGGTGGGGCTATAAATACCCCCAACCACCACACATTCAAGGCATCCAAGTTTTCAGCCATTGCATTCAATACAAGAGCTCTAGACTTCACTCCAAGACACAAAAGCAAAGATCAAATCCTCTCCCAAGTTCGGAATCACTCCAATCAATTAGTGACTAGTGAGAGAGAGATATTCGTGTTCATTTGAGTTCTTGCGCTTGGATCGCTTTTCTTCTTCCCCATTTATTGTTCCTAAGACATTTGTAATCAAAGCAAGAGACACCAAGTTGTGGTGGTCCTTGTGGGGACTAAGTGTCCCAATTGATTGAGAAGAGAAGCTCACTCGGTCTAGGTGACCGTTGAGAGAGGGAAAGGGTTAAAAGAGACCCGGTCTTTGTGACCACCTAACCGGGGACTAGGCCTTTGAGGGCCGAACCTCGGTAAAACAAATCACCGTGTCACACTCGCTATTTGCTTGTGATTTGTTTCGCCCTCTCTTTCGGACTCGGTTTTATTTCTAACGCTAACTCGGCTTGTAGTGTGTGCTTAAGTTTATAATTCTCAGATTCCGCCTATTCACCCCCCTCTAGGCGACTTTCAATCATCATTGCTAGAAGTAGTGTACTTAGGGGTATCTCGAACACTTACCTTCTTCCCCTTGGCCATGAGGCAAGTGTGGCGTTCATTGGGGAAGAGCGAAGACTTGTTGAAGGCTGAGGCTGCCGGTCCTTCATCGTCGGAGTCGGATGAAGAGCAGTCCGAATCCTATTCTTTGCCAAGGTGCGCCTCGCCCTTTGCCTTCTTGTAAGCCTTCTTCTTCTCCCTCTTCCCATGCTTTTCTTGTTCCTGGTCATTATCATTATTGGGGCATTGTGCTATAAAATGACCAGTCTTACCGCATTTGAAACAGGAGCGCTTTCCCCTTGCTTTGTTCTTGTTGGGGTACTCCTTGTGTCCTTTTAGTGCGGTCTTGAAGCACTTGATGATTAGAGTCATTCATCTTCATTTAGCCCGGCAGCCTCAACTTGTGCCACCTTGCTTGGTAGCGCCTCCCTGCTGCTTGTTGCTTTGAGAGCAACGGGTTGAGGCTCGTAGATGGGTAGAGGGCCATTAAGAGCATCATCCATGTATCGCGCTTCCTTTACCATCATATGCCCTCTTACGAATTTTCCGAGTATCTCCTCGGGCGTCATTTTGGTGTACCTAGGATTTTCACGAATGAGGTTTACAAGATGGGGGTCAATTACCGTGAATGACCTTAGCATAAGTCGGACGACATCGTGGTCAGTCCATCTTGTGCTTCCATAGCTTCTAATCTTGTTGACCAAGGTCTTGAGCCTGTTGTAGGTTTGCGTTGGCTCCTCTCCCCTGATCATCGCAAATCTCCCTAGCTCGCCTTCCACCAACTCCATTTTGGTGATCATGGTCACGTCGTTACCCTCAAGAGATATCTTGAGGGTGTCCTAGATTTGCTTGGCGTTGTCCAAGCCGCTCACCTTGTTGTATTCATCCCTACACAAGGAAGCTAGCAAAATAGTGGTAGCTTGTGCATTCTTATGAATTTGCTCATTAATATACACAGGGTTATCCGTACTATCGAAATGCATTCCATTTTCAACTATCTCCCAAATACTAGGATGGAGAGAAAATAAGTGACTACGCATTTTGTGACTCTAAAAAGAGTAGTCTTCTCCATCAAAGTGTGGAGGTTTCCCAAGTGGAATTGATAGCAAATGAGCATTAGAATTGAATGGAATACGAGAATAATCAAATGAATAGTTTTGATTAACCGGTTTCTTTTTCGACAAGTCATCATCGTCGTCGTCTCTTGGTGAAGAAGAGAAGGTGTCGCTGTTGTAGTAAATGATCTTCTTGATGCGTCTCTTTTTCTTCCCGCCCTTCTTCTTGTGACTCGAGCCAGAGTCAGTGGGCTTGTCGTCTCTTGGCTCGTTGAAGATGGACTCCTTCTCGTTGTCGTCGACCACCATCCCCTTTCCCTTAGGATCCATCTCTTCGGTCGATTAGTCCCTTACGTGAAGAGAACGGCTCCGATACCAATTGAGAGCACCTAGAGGGGGGTGAATAGGTGATCCTGTAAAATTCAACACTAATAGCCACAAAACTTCGTTATGAAAGTTAGAACGGCTAAGTGGCTTGAAACGAGCTCTTGTGAACACAGATAATCAAAGAGAGAAGCAACATAAGAGACACGCGATTTTATCCCATGGTTCGGCCAAGTAACATTTGCCTACTTCTATGTTGTGGCGTCCTAATGGATGAGCGTTGCACTCAACCTCTTTCAAGTGATCCAATGATCAACTTGAATACCACAGTGTTCTTCCTTATAGTTTTCTCCCCGTTTGCGAGGAATCTCCACAAGTTGGAGCCTCTCGCCCTTACAAGATTGATCACAAAGAACGCACAAAAGTAAGGTTGGGAAGAGCAACACACACAAGACTCAAATCGCAGCACACCCACACACAAGAGAAGAATTGAGCTCAAAGGATAGCACGGGGAGTTCTCGACTCGAATAAAGCTCAAATCTCTAACACAATAAAACGAATGCGCGGGAATAGAGTCTGGATGCCTTAGGATGCTTAGTGAATGCTTGGGTAGCTCCTCCATGCGCCTAGGGGTCCCTTTTATAGCCCCAAGGCAGCTAGGAGCCGTTGGAGGCCAATAAGGAAGGCCATCCTTGCCTTCTATCGAGTGGCGCACCGGACAGTCCGGTGCGCCACTGGACAGTCACTGTAGACGGTCCGGTGCCGATCTCCTTCCTTTTCTAGCGTAGACGATCGTTGCCGCGCCGGGCCGATTGGCGCACCGGACACTGATCGGTGCACACCGAACAGTCTGATGCCCCCCACCGACCGTTGGAGCTGCCACGCGTCACACGAAGATTGTGCGGCCGACCGTTGGTGCAGACGACCATTGGCTCATCAGACAGTCCGGTGCACCACCGGACAGTCCGGTGAATTTTAGCCGTACGCCGCTGATCCTCTTCCCGAGAGCGACAAGTTCACCGTGGACGACTCACCGGACAGTCCGGTGCACCACCGGACAGTCCGGTAAATTATAGCCGTACGCCGCTGTCGAGTCCCGAGAGCGGCCTGTTCACGCGGACTAGCCTGGCGCACTGGACACTGTCCGGTGCGGTGTGCCAGGCCGAGCTAGACTTTGGCTGCACACAGCCAAGTCTTTTGCAATTCTTTCTTTTCCTGTTCCTAGCACTTAGACAAAATATGTTAGTACTCAAAACAATGTACTAAGTCTAGAAACATACCTCATGTCTTGATTTGTACTTTTCTCTTCATTTAGCACATAAGAACTCAATTACATGTGTTGGGCACTTAATCACCAAAACATAATAGAAATTGCCCAAGAGCACATTTCCCTTTCACTAGGGACTTTAGGATTGTGATATGGTACCCCTAATTATGGTACCCGACTAATATCAATGTGTTCAACAGGTTAATTCTAGGGGGAAACATGATATTATTTGTAAAAAAATAGAAAATGTAAAAAACAAGAAAACTAGAACTAAAGAATATTGATTTTAGTTAAGTCGGTTGTCGCTTTCTTATGAGGTGGTGCTCTAAGGTTATCCTCAGCGGTTTACCTATCTCTTTACCTATATTTAAACTTTACTATATAAATAGTATAGTATACAGTGTAAAATAATATAAAATAGTGTTGAACACGGTCCAATTTGTAGAGTGATCTCTAAAAATTAAATAAGAATATCAAAGATTTTTGGATGAAGAGAGCATAGTATCTAGGTAGTAGCCACGCAATCATGTGGACGATTCAACTAGCATATGTTTCCGTTTAACTATTGACCTTTGTTTTACGTGTCTACGAATGAGAACGACGTTTACCCACTAAAGGCCTGTTTGGACTATCGCCGCTGTTCCCACGCCGCGCCACACTTCCGGTGACGCAGTTGTGGCAGCCGAATTGGCCGCCGCAAGTTAGGCGGGGTGTGGCGTTGGATGTAACCGTCCAAACAGGCCCTAAATGCATGCTGTTTATTACGGGGTATTTGATTTGGAGAATTAATTTATTATAGATGAGACGGTACATCACGAGTCCATTTTATAAATTTGATGAAATAAAATTATTCATCATATTATTACTAACTATTAGCCTATAAAAAATGAAATTGTGGTAGATCAATTCATTACATTTCACAAACCAAAAAAAGTGAGGAGTGAGAAAATAATGGACAACCTCATTCTTTAAACCAAACACGCCATACATGTAACATACTTTAACCGTGGTCAATGAGTCAATCGTTTTTCCGAAATTGTAGCAGCATGTAGAGATGGATCTGGATACTTATTTAGATGATAAATTTTTTTATCTTATTTCTTTGGTTGATACCAAATAACATATAGAATTTGTTATACAAATTCATATTCTTGTTTTAGCATTGAGTCTATTAATATTCATAAAAAGTAAACTTAAAATTCGTTCTATATCTTTTAAAATAATTGATATAAAATTCGGATACCTATCCGAATACGAATTCAAATGCTTTTTCATTTTTTTTGCTGTAGTGAGAAAATAAACGTACACAAAAATTTATACAAATTTTATTCTTATGCTTCATAATATACTTACTAACTTGACCAAAAAATAGCTTTAAATTCTATATATATCTATATTAAAAGATTATATTTGTCATATAAGTCGGATGTTTTAAAAATATCCTTAAGCTACAGGTAGGCAGTAGCATCTTTTTTATGTACTAACTTGATTAAAAATTAGCTTTAAATTGTATATATATCCATATTAAAATATTATATTTGTTATATAAGTCGGATTTTTGAAAACATCCCTAAGCTGCAGGTAGGAGTAGCATCTTTTTTATGTACTGTCCCCTTCATCTCTAAAAAGACGTTGTTTTATGAATAAATTTAGACAAATGTTTATCCAAATTTGTTCCACAATAATGGTAATTTTGAAATGGATTATTCTTTCTAACCACCAGTACCATACGAGTTTATCCCCAATCACCGGTCGGTCAGTGATCTGCTCGTCTTAGGGATTTTGGGGTGTATACAACCACGAATCAGGTACTTAAACTACTGACCGGACGACTTGACGAATGACGAGCGATAGGCCATCTCTAGCAGACCGTGTAAAAAATCGTATAAAATATTATTTTATACTATAGATTGTACTGTTTAAAATAGGGAATGATATATGGATTCTACTAAAGATTCTTTACATAAGAAAGCCTGGGAATTCTAGCCAGTCATGTTCCTTCACTTTGGGTCCTGCGTTTCTACTCACATCACAATACATGCCCTTGTTGACACGACCATGTTGTCAACCTTTCACTCGTTCGGGCGTCACCAATTCACCATGATAGCCCTTGTGCCGCCAATTGCACCGCAGCAGAGAATGAGAATGATTGAGCGCTCGCAAGGACATGTGGGGCCCACGAAAATAATTAGAAAGTGAAAGTCAAAAGTCAAGTCAAACCAAGGAGGCAAGGACGGTCCTTTATAAATTGCTAACTCAGCCCTTAGCAGCCATGGAGAGCGGGTATGGGAACATGGAGATACTCTTTCGGTTCCTAAACAAGAGTATCTCGCTTATTGAAGAATTAAACTTTTTAAATTTAAATAAATACGTTTAAAAAATTAATATTTATAATGTGTGATCCATGTTATTAGATTGGTTGTAGAATATGTTTTCATACTAAACTTATTTGAAGATATAAATATTACTATGTTTTGTATATAGTTAGTTAGATTTTTAAAAAGTTAAATTTGTTGGTGATTGAGATGTGTGCTTATTTTAGGATCGAGAACGTACTTTGTATAACCTAACTTTAAGATTACATGAACCTGAATTTGTTTGGAATAGGAACGCGATTGTTCGCGTAAAGAGAAACCCCCACGTTCTGGCGGCTTAAGGCTCGGCAAACCACAGTACTAGTAGCTTCCCCGTTGCTCATTGTGCTCAGTGGCATCTCGATTTCAGAGAGCGCTTCGAACACGATGATCGCGCCGCCCAGCTCTGTTCTATGTCTGTCCGTGCTGTTTCTCCTCGTGGTTTCATGTTCGGCCGACGATGTCGACTTCATCTACCAAGGGTTCCAGCACGCGAACCTGACCCTGGACGGCTCCGCGTCGGTGCTGCACGGAGGCGCGCTCCAGCTCACCAACGACAGCAACCGCCTCGTAGGCCACGCGTTCCACGGCTCTCCCGTGCGCTTCCTCGAGGTCGGCGGTGGCGGGAGGCCGCCGTCGTCGTTTAGCACGGCCTTCGTCCTCGACATCGTCACCGTCGGGAGCAGCGGCGGGCACGGCCTGGCCTTCGTGGTGGCCCCGTCCACTGTGCTTCCCGGGGCGTCCCCCGAGGTCTACCTCGGCGTCCTCGGCCCGACCACCAATGGCAACCCCGCCAACCATGTCTTCGCCGTGGAGTTCGACACCGTGTTGGACCTGGAGCTCAACGACACCAATGGCAACCACGTCGGCGTCGACATCAACAGCCTCGTCTCCAACGTGTCGGAGCCTGTCGCGTACTACGCCGGCGATGGCGGCGGAAACGCCAAGGTGCCCGTGATGCTGGAGAGTGCGCAGCCAATCCAGGCGTGGGTAGACTACGACGGCGACAGCGGCGTCCTCAACGTGACCGTGGCCCCTGTGTCCGTGGCAGACCGACCTCTTCGGCCGCTGATTTCAACAAAACTCGACCTGCGACCGATCTTGAGGGAGGAGATGTATGTCGGTTTCTCCTCGGCCACCGGGAAGCTAGCGAGCTCGCACTACATCTTGGCGTGGAGCTTCCGGACCAATGGGCTCGCGCGATCCATCGATCTCCGGCGGCTGCCCAAAGTTCCGAAGCCGCGCGCAGCGCTTTCCAAGCTCGTAATCATCAAGCTCGCCGCCGTGGCATGCGCGGGGACACTCACTCTGATCGCCGCGGCCATGGCCATCCTGTTCTGGCTTCGAAAGAGGGCAAAGCTCGCTGACACACTGGAGGACTGGGAGCTGAAGCACCCTCACAGGTTCGCGTACAAGGACCTCTACAAGGCCACCAAGGGGTTCAAGGCAAGCGAGCTTCTTGGCGCGGGCGGCTTTGGCCAGGTGTACAAAGGAGTGCTCCGGCCGCGCTGCGGCCGCGACGAGGTGGCCATCAAGCGGATGTCCGCCGGCACGACGCAAGGGATGAAGGAGTTCGTCGCCGAGATCGCGAGCCTCGGGCGCATGCGCCACCGCAACCTGGTCGAGCTGCGCGGGTGGTGCAAGCACGGCCAGGACCTGTTCCTCGTCTACGAGTTCATGCCCAACGGCAGCGTCGACGCGCACCTGTTCGGCACGGACCGCAGGGCGCCTCTACTGACGTGGGCGCAGCGATTCGCCGTCCTCGGGGGCGTCGCCCGTGGCCTGCTCTACCTGCACGAGGAGTGGGAGCACGTGGTCGTGCACCGCGACGTCAAGGCCAACAACGTGCTGCTCGGTGCCGACATGGGCGCGCGGCTCGGCGACTTCGGCCTCGCGCGCCTCTACGAGCACGGCGCGAACCACGCGACGACGCGCGTGGCGGGGACCCTCGGGTACATGGCCCCCGAACTTACGGTGACAAGCCGTGCCACGACGGCCACCGATGTGTTCTCCTTCGGCGCCCTGCTGCTCGAGGTCGCGTGCGGGCGCCGGCCGGTAGTGCCGCCGAGCGAGGCGACGGACGACTCGGACGTGATCCTGGTGAGGTGGGTCCGCGCCTGCGGGGTCGACGGCGACCTGCTGCGGGCTGTGGACCCGAGGCTGGAGGGGTGCTACGACGAGGGGGAGGCGAAGCTGGTGCTGTGGCTTGGCCTGATGTGCAGCCAGGCTCGCCCGGAGGCGAGGCCCAGCATGCGACAGGTGTGCCGGTATCTGAGCGGCGAGGAAGCATTGCGGGAGGATGCGGCGCTCGTTTTCTCCGGCGCCGACTCGGTCGAGTTCATCGGGTCGTCGCTCTCCATAGCGTGGTCCTCCGGCGGTACCATGTCTGCCGGCTCCGTGAATGGTGGTCGGTGAACTACTCTAGATCGTATTCGTATACGTAGAAAGCTGTTAAGGTGCACACACGACACATATCGTGGTGGTTCTTTGTGTAATTAAGATGTAGAGATAGGCCGGTGTGACTGGTGTGTTTATGTACACGAGTTAGGCCTTAGTGAGAGCTAGTCTAGGAGACACAAAATCGGAGAGGCTAAAATTTTATTCTTATTCAATTTTAAATAAGAAGAGAATTTTAATCCATCCAATCTTCTCCGGTTTTTAGACTCCCAAGCTAGTCCCGAAGGTGTTCGGTGTTCCGCGATCAGAACTGTCTAGACTAGACTACTTAACATAGATAGAACTATCAACAGTTGTTGAAGAGAGAGTATATCGACAGTTTCCGCTAGATGGGAACAGATACCAAGACTGCATGTGAAGTACTCACAGTTTTATGTGACAATTAACTGATACTGAATGAAGCTGACTACTGACATCGGAGAACTTCGATTTATGTGACAATGAACTGATACCGACACCGAATGTGCCGAACTTAGTTACACGGGGCACAATTCTTCAGCAAACTAGACATGTGTTTGGGATATCACCGGGTTCGAGTTCATCCTGCAGATATTGAGAAGACAGCATTCAGGACACACCATGGCCACTTTGAATTCCTAGTCATGCCATCGACATACAGAACAAGTAAGATATACTATCCTTTCTTAAAATTTGCATAAATGCAATTGTCTTCCTTGTTTTCCTCGGAAACCAAACTTTTCGATAGTTTGATCAAACTTGATGTAGCACTATCTGGAGGCTTGTTAAATGGACCTCCTTATGTGACATCCCATATGTTGCGCACGACAAAACCCTTTGGTTGTGCCATGAATATGTTTTCTACTAACTTCCCATTTAGGAATATTGTCTTTACATCCATCTGATGGACCTCTAGATCAAAATGGGCAATTAATGTCGTAACGATCTAGAATTAATCTTTCGTTGAGATAGGTGAGATGTTTTCATGGTAGTCAATACCTTCTCTCTATGTGAACCCTTTGGCCACAAGTCTAGCTTGTATCTTTCTACATTCCCTTTGGAGTCACACTTGGTCTTGTAGACCCACTTACAACCTAATGTTTTGGCTCTTTAGAAAATGATTTCTAAGTCCCAAACTTTGTTCATTCTCAAGGATTCTAATTCATTTTCCATGGCTAAAAACCATTTGGATGAATTTGCGCTTCTCATAGCTTCTTTATATGTAGTGGGATCACCTTCTACATCAATGTCCTCACTCACATAAATCTCATCGCTTTCTGTGTCTACACTTGGGTAAACTTCATAGTCATCAGGAATCACAGATTGTATGGACCTTTGAGACCTTCTTAGACTTGTTTCTGGTTCTGGGGCTCCTACAATGGTGTGTCACTTGGCGCAACGCTACCACTGTCTTGTGAACTCTCCTGAGCTACCGGTTCAGAAGGGCCAGGCTGCGCAGAAGGTGAAGCAACTTGCTCTGTAGTTGTTGCACTGGGTGATGCAAGATTTGCAGCGGGGGTTTCACCTCTAGTCGGTACAACTGTTTGTGGAACCACGGCGGATATCGAGAAGTATGGCTCTTCAACCATCGAAATTGGGACATACGTCCTCTTTTTCTGATGGCCAACTTCTCTGAGTACCTTACTCCCCTTGGTCATATCATCCTCTAGGAAAATGGCACATCTGGTTTCTATAAACTTAGTTTGTCTGTCTGGACAGTAGAATCTATAACCCTTCGATCTCTCTGGGTAGCCAATAAAAAAGGCAGCTAGTAGTTCTGTCATCTAGCTTTCCCTGTCCAGGATTAAATATTCTAGCTTCTGCTGGACAACCCCATATGTGGAAGTAGTTGAGCGTGTGGTTTCTGCCAGTCCACAACTCATATGGAGTTTTAGCCACTAATTTACTAGGGACTCTGTTGAGTATATGGATATCAGTTTTTAAAGCCTCCATCCATAGACCCAATATAAAGATGGAGTAACGTAGCATACATCTTACCATGTCCATTAGCGTTCTGTTTCGCCTTTCGGCTACCCTATTCTGTTAGGGTTCACCAGGTGTAGAATACTGGGCAGCTATGCCATTTTCTTTTAGGAACCTCACAAAAGGCCATGGGACTTGTCCATACTCATTATGCGCCGTAGTACTCCCCCACGATCTGATCTGACAATCTTTACGTTTAAATCGTGTTGATTTTCTAACTCAGACTTGAACTGTTTAAACTTGTCTAAAGCTTCTAATCATTTCTCAATGGGATAAATATAATCGTAGCGAGAATAGTCATCTGTGAAGGTTATGAACGAATCAAACTCATCTACTGTCCTAACTGGAAAAGGACCACAAATATCTGTATGAATAATTTCTAACACTCTCGTACTATGCTTGACATTTTTCTTGATCTGCTGTCTGATTTACCCTAACCCTAACCCTCTGTTGTCTGATTTACTAGGTTCATGGTGTTGGTCGAGACCTGTCTCTTATAGTGGCCAAAACCTAAATCTTAAGGTTAGGTAAACCCTAACCCGAGAGAATCTATTCTCTTTTCTCGATCTAATCTGTCTTTTTGTTCTCAATGATGAATGATGATGAATAAAACTAAGTTCAATCACTTTAACCCGAGACTTTTCTGTGATCTCAAAAACCGAATGTGAATCAGGAGATCTAGGGGTCTTAGGGTGGCTCTGATGTCATTATTAGCTTATATGGTGCCTAGGATCAATTCCTAAGCCCCAAGAATACCAATCTGTAACTAGAAATCCTCGATGACGAGTAGATCTGTTCTACTGAGAGGAATATGGTAACATACCTTCGTTGTTGATGTGTTGACGCGTCCTGACGAGGTGGTGGAGCGTGGTCGCCGCCGCTGGCGTCACCTCCATTGCCCTGTAGAGAGGAAGAGCAGGCACCGGGTTCCGAGCCGCCAATGGTTGTCGCCCTTCCAGTCACTTCGACGCCTAGACGATGGGTCCTGTCTGTGGATTAGGGTTTAGGATGAGGTACTAGCGTTGTCTTTCCTGTGACCCTTAATCCTTTATATAGCGTCGTGTGACCGAGGACTCCAACTGAGATTAGCGTAGGCCCTGCCAATCAATGGCCCAATTTAAGGAGATGGATAGTTGGGTTAAACCCAATCCAGTCACTGATGACCGACTGTAGAGGACACACCCAACAACTGGAACTGCTACAACAGCTGTTCATGTACACTAGTTTATTTGGCTCCAACACTTCCTATTCGCATAGAGTACTAGTATACATAGAACTATCAATAGTTGTGAAAGAAAGAGTTCATCGACATTTTCCACCACTAGATAGGAACTGATACTGAATGAGTATGTAGTATTCGAACTTTTTTGAGATGGCTACTCTATGGCATTGGATAAGGTCGATTTGTGTCAACCACTTACCCGAAAACATGACATCGGATATTGCGAAACTGTAAGGTTGTTTATATGGCTAATGCTCCCTCCGTGAAATAGAATAATTTCCCATTATGAAAAATCTATTTGAATTTAGTTATAACTTGAAGGCATTACTTGAGAGGATCCTTCTGAACTCTGAACCACGACTTCAGCAAGAAGGAAAAACTGAACCATAGTACACATGCTACAGTCATGGCAGAAGAGAGGTTACAGCAACAATCAGAAAATGAAGAAACCTCCAGAGTAATGTATAGAAAGGTGTGTGAGATCAGGTCAAAGGAAGAAGAGGCTTCAGCTTTCTCAACACAGTATATTATCAAAATCACCAAAAGGCCAATTCCCTTAACTAAAGCAAATTGCATAGGGAGTAAGACCTCGTTTAGTTCCTTTAGTCCAGGGACTAAAGTTTAGTTATGACACTAAAGTTTAGTCTCTATCTAGAAACTAAAACTATTCAAAACACATTAAATGAATCATAAAAGGACCAAAATACCCCTTAGCATTCTCCCGCCATTAGTGCAACTGAAATAAAAGAGGGGCAAAAAGTAAAATTTATATGGTTTAGTCCCTTTTAGTCACCCCTTGAAGGACTAGAGACTAAAACAGTTTAGTCCCGGTTTTAGTCCAACCGTTTGGTAATTTAGGGATTAAATATGATTAAAATGGAGGGACTAATTTAGTCCCTCAAACCAAACGGGGCCTAAATCTAATGCCCGGTCCAGTGCCATGGACTAAATGAAAAGGCTTGACTATATTATCGTAATCGCTCAAAGGCCAATTCCAATAACTAAAGCAAAATGCACACGAGTAATCTAACACCCAGTCGAATGCTATGGACTAAATGGAAAGGTTCCACTATACTATCGTAATCACTCAAAGGCCAATTTCATTAACTAAAACAAATTGCACAGGGAGTAAATCTAATGTGCAGTCCAATGCTATGGACTTAATGGAAAGGCTAGAGCAAACAACTCAAGCAGATCACTACATAATTGGCTTCTAAGACGATCCAGCAAAGCTAGAAAAGATCATGAGGCACAATAACATTTTTGGTATTTGGCTAGAACTTTTCCGTTACAAAAACATCAGGTACATTTTGAGCTATGATGGATTTAGACCATAATTAACTTGTGACTCCAGAAAGCAGCAAAACAGATAATGATACTGCATGTTAAATTCCATCTTTTACTTCAAGTATTGGCAGTATGAATCGCCTAAGGTCAATGAAAACTATACAGAAGAGAACACCAAGTTGCAGAACGGCACAATCCTGTGTGGGTCATTCCAAACGATTTTTTATTCAAATATTTAGACCATAATTTATTATTCATATTACATGAAACAGATAAAGTACAAGGAACAGCTCTATCCACTTCGACCTACAACCAAAAGAGCCTCCAGAACTAGTACTACAAGGTATTAGGTCTAGATTTTAGCACCATACCATGTTCACCAAACAAAGTTGAAAGACTCAGGAATAAAATTCCTGTTACGAAAAAACAAAAAAAAAACAGTTTGGAGGGTTAATTAATCATATAACTTTATATCTTACCATTGAGATTTTTCTGGAGAACATCCATCACAGAACCAAAGTCAGCCGTCACACTGATCGGTGGATTAGCATACTGGCAAACCATGTCTTTGATGTTTTTGTCATGGTAGTCAATCTTTGACTGCGTGAACTTCAGCCCATGAGCTGTGCTAACAACCACAGTGCGGTCATTAGGGCCAATTATACGCTGACCCTGAAGCTTAAACAAAGCAGCAAGTGCAACCCCAGTATGTGGGCAAGCAAACATCCCAGTGCGGTCAGCAAGCGCCGTTGCATCCATTAGCTCCTCCTCTGTAGCCTCCTCCACAATACCGTCAGTGGCCTTCAGCGCGACCACCGCACGGTCAACAGATACAGGATCACCAATCTGTATCGCAGATGCAAATGTAGTCTCGGCAGTTTGTGGCTCAAACTCAGTCCAACCTGACTTGTAGTACCGGTACAGTGGATTTGCATTTGCAGCCTGTGCGCAGACAAGCCGTGGCACGCGATCAACAAGTCCAAGAACGCGGCACATCTCAAACCCTTTGTAGAATGCATAGATATTCCCAAGATTGCCTCCTGGAACAATGACCCAATCTGGCACCTGCCAATTGAACTGCTGCAATATCTCGATGGCCGCTGTCTTCTGCCCCTCAAGGCGGAGCGGGTTGAGCGAATTGGCAAGGTAGATTGGCAGCTCTGCAGTGACCTCGCGAATGAGCCGCATGCAGCCATCAAAATCAGTGTCTAGAGAGAGCACGGTGGCGCCGTTGGCGATCGGCTGGATGAGCTGCTGCAGCGAGATGCGGTCCGCTGGCAGGAAAACGATGGCGGGGATTCCCGCGGCTGCGCAGTAGGCCGAGAGCGCGGCGGAGGTGTCTCCCGTGGACGCGCAGCCGACACCGGCGATGGGGCGCGAGAGCGGCGCGCGGCGGAGGCGGTTCACCTGGCTGACGAGCACCGTCATGCCGAGGTCCTTGAAGGAGCCCGTGTGGGAGATGCCACAGTGCTTGACCCAGAGGTCGTTCATCCCGCCGAGGTGCTCGCGGCCGAGGCGCTCCGCCCAGAAGAGGTTGGAGTTGCCCTCGAAGAGGGAGACGATGTGGTCGGAGTCGATCTCGGGGAGCACGAACTCCTTCTTGGACCAGACGCCCGAGCCGTAGGGCCAGGCGGTGCGGCCGACGCGGGAGTCGAAGAGGTCACGCCAGTAGGACCCCGGGTAGCGGGCCAGCGCCTCCATGTCGTGGCGCACGTCGAGGAGGCCCCCCGAGCTAGAGCGGTAGACGACCTCGTCCAGCGAGTAGCGCTCGTTCGGGTCGCCGCCGGGCGCCGGCGGGAAGGGCTCGTACCACGCCGAGAAACCTTGGGCCGGGCCTCGGAGCCGCGCCGCCTCCTCGCGGATGTTCTCCTCCGCTGGGCGGCGGTGCTTCGTGGCCGTCGTGTCGGAAGAGGCGCAGCGCGCGCGACTGGCGCGCGGATGCAGGCGGAGGTGGGAGCTTGCGGTGGGCCCCCGGGCGGATGGTTGGCGGGAGTGGGAGTGCGGGTGGGAGAAGAGGAGGGAGAGGGAGGAAGCCGCGGTGGAGGTCGCCATGGTGCGATGAGGCTTGGCGGCGAGATTGGAGAGAGTACGGTGGGAAAGGCCGAAGAGGGGGGCGATAGGGGCGGACGCTGGTGACGTGGAGGAGGGTTTAGGCTGCCCACACCGGAGAGCTGGAAATGGAACCCGTAAATTTTTGCAGTAGCTGGAGGCATGCAGTGGTGACTGTAAATCCAACTCTATCTTCTCTCTCCAGCACTGCGGACGCCAAATACAGCGCTCGTGATCGCCTACGCTAAATGCTGCTGCTCTCTCTCGCCGGAGCAGAGGTGGGCCTAGGGACGGGACAGCAGCGCCTGCCTGCTCTGCCTGCTGGTGGGCCCAGGGACGTATAGGGTGGATATATAGGGTAATGGTGACCGCGAAGAATTGTTGGATAGAGTAGAGAATCTCACTGACCAGGATGGAATATTCCTTTTAGGGTAGAGAAATAGGGTAGTATGAGTGCGGATAGCCTTAGGCTTTTTTTGGAGAGGCGGTGTCGTGTCGGTCGGCCGATCTGGACGATAATCGGCGGCAAATTGTCGAGGGGCGATGCGTTCTTCGGCCCGGTTTCCATTCTGTTCGACTGTTCAACTGGTGGCTCGCCACTAGAGATGTCAATGGGGACCCGATACCCGCTAACCCGTGAGGAATTCCCCTATTAGGGTACGGGTATAGGGCAAAAATTATCTCCATGGATATGGATATGAGACAAAATCTCCACCCACTGGGTAAACGGGTATGGGTTTGGGAAGCAATAACTCGAACCCGATTACCTATGGGTATTTCATACGTGTACACCTGTCATGTTTGTATGAATGAGTTGATGCCGAGCCGGCCACCAAGTCCAGCACGACAAAGCACCAAACCCCAGGTCCTAGCCCAACAAGGCAACTAGCAGACTAGCAAAAAACAAAACCCTAAAATAACCAACCATACACTACGCCGACTGCTAGGAGCCTATGACGACGGTGACGACCATGGATTCTCAGGCGTCAACGAACTCGGATGGTGACGAAGGAAGGTAAGAATGATTCATTTCTCCCATTCTTCTATTGGTCCCGAAGTACTGATTCCTTTTTTGATGGATGGATGAGTGCTTGTTGATGTGGTGATGTATGAAATCTGGATGGTTTATACTAGTTGTTAGTACCTAGTTATCTCTTAATTGGGGATGAGGATCCATTGGGGACCCGAAACCCGAATGGGGATGGGTATGGGATGGGTTTTGCACCCATGATGGGTATGGGGATGGGTATGAGGATGAGTCAAATATGATGAGAATGAGTCTAGGATACTATAACCCGGTGAGGAATTCCCCATTGACATCTCTACTCGCCACTGGCTGAGCTAAACGCACGTCGTCTCACGCCGGCGGTTGGACTTGGACCTGTGGGCTCCGTGCTCAACACTTCAAATGCTCAAGGGTCGGAGCATCCTAACCACACAGATGAGGAGGCAACACGATACGATACCCATTTCGTCGAGAAATTACGTTTTCTTCACGTGATTTTCAAGGAGCGCAGGCTCCCTCGCATGTTGAGAACACGGAGGAATCGAGAGCGAGAGGACGAGCGCTACACCGTTACCCATGGCCACGGATTGTGGATGGGTATTGGGTATATAGCACGGGGAAGACATGGATTTTGCATGGATAGGTAGCACGGGCGGGCCCGCTCTGAGCCATCGAGGGTGGTCCATTCCCAGTTTATCAGATTGGCACCACAAGGAATCACATCTTCTGATCGGCGCCCTCTAGCTGGATGGAAATATGATCGGCATCCTTTATCTGATGAATGTAAATACATGTGATGAAGCGTATTCTGATCGGCTTTCTCTATCTGGAGTCTGGACCGAAATATCCCGTGCTCTAAACGGGATGGCTGCCACAACTGTTGCAAACCCAACAGGAGCAAGATTGTAGTACTGCTGAACTATGAGAGCAGACAATATGCAAGCATGGATAAAAACAAAAAGTACGTGGAAGCTGAAACTAAGGCACTACGCAGCGTGCCGGATTTTTAAGGTGTGGGGTGCGTAGAATGGTGTTATGTGATGATGGATTCACAGTATTTAAGTTGCTCAGATCATACAGTATGCTCTAACTCTTGCCGGGGGGGGGGGGGGGGGGGGTGGCACAAACGATGCATCAAGCGAAGCTGCGACTGCTTCCTCGACTAAATCCCTTTGGTATGGGAATTAAATCGCATATGGCAGATTATTGGCCCATCACCTATTCAGCATTTCAGATGATTGTGCAGTGTTCACGTAAGTCGCGCTCTTGTTGAATCCTTCCAGCACCATTATCCGCACCGCCTCCAAGCCCCTATGCAACGCAAAATCAAGCTGCACAGAGAGATCGCTTCCGTTACCTTTCCTTGTCTCCACATGGATAAAACACAACACCCAGCAGGTCGTAGTGAAAACCTCTTGCTGCTCTTTCTTGTTAAAAGGCCGGAGAACGAAATTGGCAGGATCCATCTTCCCGGGCGGTCGTCCAATGCCTGCAAAAAATGATTGCAGGAATATTTTCATTCTAGGCAACTGGAGAGAGACGGGGTGAAAAGGGGCATATACCAATTCTTAGGCGTGGAAAATCACGGCTTTGTTTCAAATGGTTGACGATGCTTCTCATCCTGCAAACGGTGGCCACATGGTAAGTACAGAAAGAAGCTTTTCTCCAAACAATAACGGTGATGGGAAGGTCACAAAATCAGTGCAATCAATCACTACGTCCAAATTTACACATTGACATAGGACTAACACGAAATTATGAAATTTAAAGAGTGTGGACTCTTTCCTTATAGAAAAAAGGGCAGCAATGAAACTACAAATGAAGTTGTGTTGGCGCCGATCTGGCATCAAACACTAGGTGTGAACCGGCTGGCGGTGCTCTCTGCGGGAGCGCGAACGATCCGCGGCACGGGCCCGGACGGTATGCAACCTCGACGTAGGAGCAATTCCTCTCTGCGCGCTTTCGGACGATCCGCACCTAGGAGCAGAAAATCCGCGACTGACGCAGAAGTCTTCTTCTCCACGAAGAACCTGGATCTCGCCTCCCGGGAGAGAACCTGTCAGGGAGGAGAGTTCCAGTGGTTGTCTTCGGGTCGACAGGCCGCCCAAGACGCCTCTAGACGACGTCGGGCCGAAGAGAGGTAATGTAATAGGCCGAGGAAGACTAATACTAGGGCTAGATTAAGGCTAGATTACTCTTACTACTAAAAATGGAAAGAACGGTGCAAATAAGGTAAATATGAATGATAGGTTTGATTGCATCGATTGTGGGGGCTTCAATCGGCCGTACCCCTTCATATATATAAAGGGGGGTCTGGACCGTTACAAGTCGGTTCCCGAGCTTATCCCATGGATTTTGCTAACAAATCCGTAAGAAATCTAGAACCCTAACTAATTCTGCACACGCGCGGACATTTCGCGCCAACACGGTGGACAATCCAGACCGCGGACCGTCCGGCCTCAGGGCAGGGCCGTCGGCACTGTCATTTTCAGTGCTCAACATATGTCATCTACCTTTTGGTGTAGTTGACGAACTAAAAGCACATGTATTGTCAGCACCCTTCGAGAAACAATAGATCTTTCGAGTTACTTTATTCCCGAAGTACGAATTAAACCTGATGTGAGTCACCGGCTTTTCGATCTAATAGGGTGATCATTCAACGTATAAAGGTCGTTTAGGATTGCACCTTTCTCAACCATGACTACTTGATCAATAGGTCAATATGCGCAAAAATGTGGTGCTCACCAACCCGAATAAGCAAAGAGACTACGCATGTAGTATGGATTCATCGTCGTACCATTCGATATTTGAATAAGACAATATGTCGGTGATGAGTAGGCTGGTGGAAAGTACCATGGCATCATTGGAGACAGATGAACAGGCAATACTTGTTGTGTCGCCTTTTGGGCCATTTTATTCTATTGTCTTGCTGTTGTGGGTAGTCGGGGTTGCTTTGCTGGCCGACCGCGAGGGACAACCTTCTTACTTACATATTTGGAGAGCAACTAATCAAAATTAGGGTCGGCCTTAATCGGTCGACTAGATGCTTTAGATGTATCTAGCGTCCACGTGCTTGTTTCTGTTTGCTTATGCTTGAGAGTGTGTGGAAGTCGTGGCCACTGGCTGATGTCGGACCGTCCGGTTGAGCTAGCCGGACCGTCCACGTGGGCTCCAGACTGTCCGTGCACAGATGTCGGACCGTCCGCGATGCGTGGGACATGGAGTTTTGATCGGCTGGTCGACCCCCCCCCCCTAATGCCTCTAGTCTTAGTAGTCCTCATTTTCCCCGGAGCCTTCCGAATGACCACCCCTTGTGGTATATTTGACGTGCGGGGACTACCAACGATAATATTTTTTCCCTTGTCTTTACGGCCATATCCTACCGAACCAACACATTTGTATTCGTCAGTTCTACTATATTGACAGGACATGGCTGTTTATCAACTTACATCTCCTAGAAATTCAGTCGGCCCTCATTTATGGCCGATTGTATCTGCCGACGGAAAATATTACAATCATTGGTGGCATGAGAAAAAGAATTATGCCACTTGCAATTAGCATGGCTTTTTAATGTTACCACTTTTCAATAGCTCATCGAATATTTTGTCACATTTAGCAACAATAAAAGTAAACTTAACTTCTTGTTGGTTCTTTTGCACCGACTTTAAAGATGGACATGTCGAAGGTCTAGCCTATGTTGGCTAAACAAGTTCGTGGTATATACATTTGTGGATTCATCATCTGAACCATCGCGCCCCACTAGATACATCTTATGGTTAGCCAGTTTTAGTGTCTCTTTACTTCGGCTTTCACATGTCAAAGCTCGCTGGTGCAAGTGCACTAATGAAAAGAACTGGGTGCCACCTAATTTCTCTTTTAAGTAAGATCGTAACTCATTAAAAGCCAGCCCTGCTAGCTGTTTTTTCCACGACATGGACCTGAAAGCATCAGTTTCTAGTGTTCCGGAACCTCCGGATATAGTCACTAACCGATTCTTCGGGGCCCTGTCGGACTGAAGCTAAATCAGCTAACTAACTCATGTTCTCCTGAGAAAAAGTGTTCATGAAATTTATGCTCTAATTCCTCCCAAGAATTAATAGAGTTAGGCGGCAATGTTGCGTACCATGCGAATGCGGTACCAGTAAGGGATAGCTAGAATAAATGGACGAGGTAAGCTCCCTTATCAGCCAATTCTCCTAGGTGTGCTAAGAACTAGCTTATGTGCTCATGCGTGCTTTTCCCGGCTTCACCAGAAAATTTAGAGAAATCCAATAACCTAGTCCCCTGCGGGTATAGCACGACGTCAAATCAATGACATAATAACACCGAGCTTGTCTCTAAACAACCCGGCTACCTTGTCCCTAATTTTTTCCATCATGTCTGGTGACCATCCATTAAGTTTGGGGGGTGAAAATCTTAGGTTGTCTGATATCATTTTGTCGGATTTCCTCCCAAAGATGTTCGAGATGTGTGTTAGGTGTCCTATTAATGCCACCACCTCCTACCCAATATTTCTCGGGCTCTCTGGTGACCGAAGAATATTCAACTCTGTGTATATGAGGTGCATGGCATGGTTATAATATGTTGTCGGTGGGGTAGCATAGTGTTGCTGCGATGGTTGCGAAAACTGTGCATATTGTGCAGCCCTTGGTTCTGCATATGTGTACCCGGATGGTCTGACATAAGGGGTCGGACGGCTCACGCCGAATGGTCTGAGGGTACACCCATACGGTCCTTGACGTAGCCAGACGGTTCAACATAAGGGGTCGGACGGTTCGCGACCGGGCCAAACGATCCGAGGGTATACCCAGACGATCCAGCCGTATATGGCGCTACCTAGGTGGTCTGCGTGCGGGCCTGTGTAGAGTCGGACAATCCGACGAAATACGTTGGACGTTCCGCGATGTAACTGGACTGTCTGAGATGACTCGCGGACGGTCCGGCTATGTCCAAAGCCGGTCATGTGCCTAACGACGGCGACTGTGATGGTGACACGAACACATCGGCATACCATGTGATGGTTGGGCCAAGGATGACCCATTTGTAGCTGTTGTGTTAGGCGCAGATGGTTCCATATTAGAATCATGCGAGGGAAAACTAGGGGCGGTAGATTTTTCATACGAACGCGCCCATCCTTTAATAGATTCCCCAGTTGTTCTATAAAAGCCTCAAAAGATTGATCCGGAATACTTACAGTGGGAGCCTGAGGAGAAGGAAGGAGAGATGCCATACCGACCACAGTGAAGTATGATAGGTACTTTTCCTTTGCCTTTTCGCGTCGTTCGGTGAGTTGTTGCCGCAACTCCTCGTCCTCCTTATCGCGTCGTTCGGCGAGCAGCCACAGCACCTCCCCATGCCTTATGAGGTCATCGAAGGGTTGTTGGTCATCAGCCGAGAGTGCCTTCATGGTCGGCTTGATGATGTTGGTGGTGACCTCGGTGTGATCTTTAGACCCAGCCATCAAGGGGCGATTTTTGGTAGATCTAAACAATCTAGTCCCCAGCGGAGTCACCAAAAAGTATGTTGCCGCCGATCTGGCACCAAACACTAGGTGTGAACCGCCTAACGGTACTCTCTGCAGTAGCGCGACTAGTCCGCGACCTCGATGCAGGAGCGGCTCCTCTCTTCGCGATTTCATAAGGTCCGCACCTAGGGCCGAACGATCCGTGACAGCCGCAGGAGTCGCCTTCTCCACGAAGAACATGGATCTCAATCGAGGAGGAGAGTTCCAGTGGTTGTCTTGGGGTCGGCAGGCCACCCAAGACGCCTCTAGACGACGTCGGGCCAAAGAGAGGTAAAGTAATAGGTCGAGGAAGACTAATAATAGGGCTAGACTAAGGCTAGATTACTCCTACTCCTAAGAAATAGAAAGAACAATGCAAATAAGGTAAATATGAATAATAGGTTTGTTTGGATCGATTGTGGGGGCTTCAATCGGCTGTATCCCTTCATCTATATAAAGGGGAAGGTCTGGACCCGTTACAAGTAGGTTCCCGAGCTTATCCTATGGATTTTGCTAACAAATCCCGCAAGAAATCCAAAACCCTAACTGATTCCGCCCACGCGTGGACAGCCCGCGCCGCGACAGACAGTTCGGACCTCAGACCGTCCGACCTCAGGGCTGGACCGTCCGCACTGTCATTTTCAGTGCTCAACAAGTTGTTACCGAAATTGTTTTTTTTAAGC
Source organism: Zea luxurians (assembly GCA_029449295.1). Lineage (NCBI taxonomy): Eukaryota > Viridiplantae > Streptophyta > Magnoliopsida > Poales > Poaceae > Zea > Zea luxurians. The sequence continues at coordinate 47,636,995 of JAOPSE010000023.1, forward strand.
GCGGGAGAACTACACCCCAATATATTAAGAAGGTGATTCAGTGCTGGTCTGCTGCATTTTCTAGCATGTAGGCACTTTATAATCAGTTTCTAAACATCGATCCACAGTTACTACTGCGATATTACAAATCAATGCATCATATGATCAGAATGAACTGCCTCCAAAACTATGTGATCTTCATCAGACTTTGTATTAGAAAGAACACTGAAAACAATGACTAATAAGCTATACATGGAACAGATATAAAAAAAAGTAGATGAGAAATGGAGTACCCATTATGCCCGCCATGCCCACCCTTTGGCAGCAGACGCAGTTTTGCAAAGGGTAAATCCAGATCATCATACATCTGCAGAGAATAAAAGAATGTGGACTAGTTAATAGTGATTTTTGCATGGTGACAATGACATTTATAGTGATCTGTAATGAAATGCAGCTAGTGAAGAGTAAATATTTACCACAACGACTTGACTAAGTGGTATCTTGAAATATGAAACCAGCTGCCCGACCTATACATAACTCAATGTGTGTAAAAAAGATATAAAAGGTAGAAGTACTACGATAGCATTCATTGTTTCATTGAAATCATTGTACTTACAGACTCACCGCTTGCATTCATAAAGGTTTGTGGCTTGGCAAGCATAATAGGTGCATCGCCGATGCGGCCTGGATAATAATAAATCAGTTTTAGTGACGAATGCTTTCAAGCATGCATGGAATTAAAAAGAAGTAATAATGCATCTACTTCATCTTCAATATTCAGTTATATACAGGTCCATCCATGCGGGAATGTAATGATACAGGGCCTCCATTTTCCAGGAGCCCCAAACTCCAAAGTTGCAGCCCATCAGACCTATTAATCTTATCAAAATTTCTAGCAAGTAGTTAAGGAGGTGTTTGAATGCACTAAAGCTAATAGTTAGTTGGCTAAAAAATTGCTAGTGAAATTAGCTAACTATAAGAAAACAGCAGAGGCCCCACATCGCTCTGCCTCGTGGGCGGCTCGGGAGGCGAAACCCTAGCTGCCGCCCCACTCTCCCCCGCCCCTTCTCTCTGTCCGAGATGCTCACGCGGGCCCCCAGGACGGCGACGGCAAGCATCCTCTGTTGGCGTTGAGAGCTGGAAGGACCTCGTGGCCGAGGCTTGAGCTTGGTGGCCGCGGCGATGCTGTGCGCACGCGTGGGCACCGCAGGTAGCAGCATGGCTGCATGATCGGTCGCTGGTCCGTGCTGTCCGCCGAAGCCAGTGCTAGCGCGACGGCGGGGTGGGGGCGAGTGCTTTGGTGCTGGCGCCGACCTATGGTACCAACAGCTCATCGGTTGGTCGGATCCTTGTGCGACTTTTGCGGCCCTCTTGCATGGTGGTCCTGGCGGGCTCAATGAGGAGATGTGAGGGCCGTGTGCTGGCGGTCGTCGGGTTTGCCGGCCGAGGGTGCAGCGACCCTGGCCTGCGGGCTGCGACAATGGGGTGCTCGCCGTAGGGTGGTGCCTGGTTCTGTGTGCCCGACTGATGGTGGCGTCCGACGCAACTTTGTGGCTGCTATGGCAGTCGGCGCGTCGATGCCCCTCTAGGAGGGTTTGCGTGGGATGTTTGGGCAGCGGTGATGTCGGAGGTGGCCTGGGGTCTTGGCCTGACAATTGTGTTGGGGGCTTCTTGGGTGAAAGCCTCGCGACGGTAACGCCCATGGGCGAAAGCCCGGTCCATCTCGGACATGCGACGGTGGCATCCTCGATGTCACTACCTTCCTGAAGGTGTCGCTTTTGAAGTTCGTCTCGGTCACGTCGTCGCCTTTCGGTTGTTGCTTTTGCTTCTCGGTGTCCTGTATACGGGTGGAGGTGTGGTCTTGCAGCGTGAAGTCGGAGCTGCTACGTCAGGGGATGTGGCTGGGCAACGATGATGTGAGGCGTGCCCCCCTTCTTCGTGGACTAGATTGCTTCGGAGGCTTGGCATTTTGCCGGGACGGGGCGGAGGTTCAAGTTTGGAAGTGTCGTTGGTGAAGAATCGGAGCTGCCTCGCATGGGGTGTCTCAAGGCTTGGCAACGACGGCGTGTCATGTTCTTCCTCCTTTTGGGTATAGACATTGTTGGTTTCCTCCATTGGCCTTGTGTTGTCTGTTTTGGAGAGTCAAAGTTGCTCGTCCTTTGTGTTGAGCTCGACAACGATGACCCTGGATGGGCTTTCTGTGTGGGGCTGCCGTTGTCTGGGTTGCTAGTGCACCCTATGTAGGTTTTGGGCCTGATTTTTCTTAAAACTAGGTCAATTCCTTTCTTCTTATTAATTGAGAGGCAGAGCTCCTGTCATTACATTCAAAAAATAGCTTGCTAACAAACAGCAAGCTAAATATTAGCTAATTCGCTAAAAATAGGCAATAGTTGAACTATTACCTAGACTGTTTGGATGTCTTCAGCTAATTTTAGTAGCTAAATATTAGCTCTAGTGCATTCAAACATGGCCTAAATACAGCATCACAAAGCTAAATCCCCAAGTGGAAGCATTGTTTCCAATCCTGGAGCACTAATTCAACTTTCATCTTTGACTTTTCTTCTCCCAATCTTGATCAACGTCTGGTATCTCAGCAGGAGTGATTGGGCTATTTGCGTCAGCGTGAAGCTATGTCGCCATCTGTTGTGGGGCCACGGGCAATGGATATCAGGAGTAGGACATGCTGCTCGCTGCAGTCTGCTCATGGCCTGGTGCTGATCCACAGCAAGTGCTGTGCTTGACTGCTGGTTCCATCTGCCTTCACCCTTCAGCCAGTTAATAACCTAATTTCCTTTTCTTTTCTTTAATTATAATCAGTCTTTCGTACAAACTAGTGAACTAGTACTAGCTTGTTTGTTGTCTGATGTATATATAATGCATATCTTTGAATTTTGTTTTTTATCTTAGATATTCAGGTGTATTAACTGTCGAAGCGTCCAGTGTTTCAAGATCGAAACCATTTCCAGTCTAATAAAATCTGAATTAAAATACCAGAGAACTTAATATTAGACAAGGAACTATGGATAGGTCATGAAACCAAGAGTTAAATCTGTACAATTGTTGATAGTTATATTTTATTATTCTACTTTGCTAAGTTGCTAGGGCCCATTTTAAAATTTAGCACAGGGTCCCCATTTATGCCAGGACGGCCCTGATTATAGAGTATCCAAAACATGTAATTTCTTTGGCCACATGTAAACTGCTGTAAAAACTCATTCAGGTTGCGATAAATATAACTGCTAAAGGAAGTGAGAAAAAAATGGAACACAGCTTAGCTCCGTAAAGTATTCTATCAAGATTAGCATTACAGACTTCAACACATGATACTTCATGTAAAGAAAAATATTTTGCTGCGATTGTTACCTTTTCCAACCATTGCCTTGAATTGCATACTGCTCAGAGATATACCCTCAGCTTCTGCTATAACATCGATCATCTCGAATCCAACCTGATAATAATCCGATATGATCTCAGGTTCTCAACTCCATACAAAGATTGCACACTGGATTTTTTATTTCCTAATTATATCAGTACACAATAAAATCCTCTGCGTACAAGAGAAAATCTGCTCTCTGGCTACCAAAACATATGTCTTAGTGTTTCTTTTTTAGCATTTCTATCTCACTCTGTAACAAGAAACCAAGTCGACGAATCAATTTTCAAATTTGGCCAGATGGATTCATTGAATATTCTACAAGAAATGTTGGAACATCATCAGACAAGACTTGGTCCGTGTCTTACACCAGCTTTTAAACCTCAAGCCGATACATGGCAATTGCTAAACTAAGCAAACATCTCATTGCTACCAAAGGAGGGGGCGAATACAGCAATGGACCACAGACCAACAACCGAAAGTCCTACAACGCCTTGGGCAGGGGTGGATAGGGATGAAAACGGTCAGAAACGATCGGTAAACACTAAAACCATTTCCATTTTCGTATTCTTTTTACCGGAAATGAAATCAAAAACGTTAACTCCGAAAACGGAAACGATATCGGTATTTCGGAAACATCGAAAACGAAAGTTCGGTACGGAAAATACATCGGTAAGGGTCAAAACCTAAAATACAATCGATAAACATATCAATATAAAAATATCTTAATATAACAAGTTCACAATATAACAAAGTTGACAAAGGACACAAGTTCACAGTTCACAATATAACAAGTTCATAAAAATCACAAGTTCGCAATATAACAAGTTCACAAGTTGACAGGTTTACAAAGATCACAAGTTCACATTTCATATAATATAATAAGTTCAAAATTCACAATATATAAAATTCACAATTCCTCTATTTCACAAACCATATTAAAAATAGCAAATATAAGATAATGTTATATAATCTTTTCTTTATTTTTCACGTTGTTGTTTTTCAAAAATTTATATGGTCTATATATTTACAGGCTCTATATAGCAACACCAGCACGATTGTTTTCCAAAAAAATATATAAGCTCTATATATTTACAATAAAAAATGGCATATAAAACAAATACAATTAAGTCGTATGAGTTAGCAGAGTGTGCTTAAACAAATACACAGTTCGAATCCCCTCGTCCCCATTAATTTTTACTATTTTTGTGAGTAAAGACCCTAGTGGTGGGTGTGGTGGGACGCCTGGGAGAGTGGGGTCGGCCGGCTAGGCGCCTGATGGTGGAATGGCTGGGCACTTGGTGGGCCGGCTGGGAGAGGGGCGGTCCGATGGTGTTGGTGGGCTGGACCTATTTTATTTCCGATAAAATTCCGAGAAGGAGTTCCAGTAAATTCCAATTAAAATCGGTAACCGAAAAAAACGGTCGGTAATATGTCATATTCATTTTGATTCTGTTTCCGATACCGATTCCATTTTCGAAAAATGTCGTTACCGGTGAATCCGATAAAAAAAATCAAAGACGGTTACCGAAATTCCGAAACTGTTTTCATCCCTAGGGGTGATCCAGAGGAGGGGTTGCAGCCCTAGTCTTCGGCTAAAATTTATAGAAGCAGGTATTCAAACCAGCCCAAATACCTTAATCCACAACCCATCACACATCAGCCACATCCGCACGCACCACGGCACTGGTCTCATCCTTGTCTGTGTCCTAACCCTAGTGGCTTGATGTCTGGCGCCCGCGCTTCCCGTTAGTTGTCGTTATCTGCCTGGCGGTTGTCGTCCATCTCCTCCATGTCGTGGCCATATCCGAAAGGCACCCGTGCCCAGGCTCTAAGCCAACAGACGGCAGTGGCTAGTCAGCCAGGTTGCCCACTACAAGGTACTAGCCGCCTGCCGTCAAACCGCCAGCGTCACGGTCTACATGTTTCTGGAAGATTTGTTTCTTGTTATTTCATCATATTAAACATCGATTATATCACTTAGTTCAGGCTAAAAAAATTAGCCTTGTCTTAGTAGCCCCTCTATTGATCCATTCATGAACCACCATTGGCCTTGGGTTTGTACAGAGGTGGTGTGACATGATCCCCATCGTTTGGTCTAAGACCTCTCTAAGGGTACTGCTAAGTGGGATACCAGGAAAACCAAATACAACGCCATAGAAGACTGTGGCAAGGCGATCCATTATCACCAATGTTTTTATACTTTCAAAATGGATCCACTACATCAGATTTTGAACAAAGCAACAGAAAGAGGATTTCTCAGCCCCATTGGATCCAGCTCAATTCAGATGTGTACCAGCCTATATGTTCATGATGCCACCATTTTCATCCGCTCACATGCAACAGACCTCACTAATTTGCAGCACATACTTTTTTTTCTAAAACGCGCAGGAGAACTGCGCATTAGATATATTAAGATAGAAGAAACACCAATGGTCTAAAGAAGACCAGAGTACAGAGAAACAACAAAAAAATAAAAATAAAATAAACATCCATCTAGAAGACAGCCAAAGCTGCCCCTAAACTAAGGCCAGATGGTGCCCAGATCTTTGGCACCCGCGAGACACCACCTCTGAGCGTCGTCTTTGATGTTCTGAATAATCTGGTTGCCACAAGGAGCATCCCCCTCAAACACACATTTATTCCGCTGCTTCCAAAGCCACCATGCCACCAACATCACAAGGGAGTTAATCCCTTTGTGCAGCGCATAAGGGACCTTGGCCTCCAAATTAGCCCACCAATCTTGGAAAACCAAATCAGCCCTTGCGGGGGAGAACTGCCGCAGATTAACCAGGGAGAAAATCCTAAACCACACTTCCCTAGAGAAGACACAAGAAATTAAAAGATGATGCACTGTTTCATCCTCTTGATCACATAGGGGGCATTGAACAGGATGGTCCAAACCCCTCTTCGCCAAACGATCTGCAGTCCAGCACCTATCTCGAGTCGCGAGCCAAAGAAAGAACTTGCATCTTGGAGGGGCCCAGTTTCTCCAAATAAGCTCAGCAGGCGCAAAACCCACCCTTCCCATCATAAAACGATCATACGCCGATTTGGACGAGTAAGAGCCTGAGGAGGAAGGTGTCCATATGTGCTGATCTGGAACATCTGATAACAGTCGAACCTCCCGAACAAGATCCCAGATCTGGAAGAATTCAGAGAAAGCCATAGAGGAGAAAGTTCCCCTAATGTCAAGAACCCAACTGCTATCATTAATTGCTTCCTGGACTGTTCTTGACCTCACAGCCTTCTTGTTAACAGCAGCAAACAGTGAAGGAGCCCAATCTGCAATTCTTTTGCCGTGCAGCCAGCGATCAGTCCAAAATTTGGTGTCAGTTCCACTGCCCACTACTGACTGAACCGATGCAGCAAAAAGGGCAGCAGCATTGGGAAGAACTTGGACATCCAAGAAAGCCCACGGCCGCTCAGGTTGTGTTTTCTTCAACCATAACCATCTCAAATTGAGGGACCAGCCCATAACTTCAAGATTTGGAACACCTAAACCACCCAAAGTCAATGGTAAACACACCTTCTGCCAACCCACTAAACAGTGCCCACCTTTGATATTTTTGCGGCCTTTCCAGAGGAAACCTCTCTTAATCTTGTCAATGGCTTTGATGACCCATTTGGGGCATTGAAGTGCAATAAGGTGGTAAACTGGAATAGCTGAGAGGACAGATTTGACAAGAGTAGCCCTACCAGCCGGGTGAATAATAGCAGCTTTCCAACCAGGCAATCGATCTGCAACCTTCTCAACTAGAGGGAGAAGGTCCCTCCTGGAGAGCTTTCTAATAGACAAAGGCAGGCCCAAGTACTTGCAAGGAAAATTCACCAAATTACAAGATAGCGTCTCTTGGATTGCCAAAACCTCCTGGTCATTGCAGCAAATCGGAGTAAACGAGCTCTTTGCTAAATTAGTAACAAGTCCTGAGGCTTCACCGAAAACCTTCAAAACTTGTTTGACTGTCTCCAAGTCACTCCTCACCGGATGCATAAAAAGAACCACATCATCGACGTATAAGGAAATTCTCTGTCCAATTCCCCGACGAAGCAGCGGTTGTAACAAACCATAGCTCTCAGCCTTCAAGATTATTGAATTTAGAACGTCCATAACACACAAAAAGAGCATAGGAGATAAAGGGTCTCCCTGACGGAGACCCCTTTGATGGTAAATCAACTCTCCCGGTTCACCGTTAACCAAAACTCTAGTAGAAGAGCGTAGCAACTTTGCCAACAAATTACACCACCAAGCGCCAAAACCAAGATGTTGTAAGACCTCCAAAAGGAAAGGCCATGAAACTGAATCAAAGGCCTTGGTGATGTCAAGCTTTAGGAGCACTTTCGGTTCCTTTTGCCTGTGCAAAACTCGGGCCATCTGTTGCACAAGAACAAAGTTATCCAAAATGTATCTACCTTTCACGAACGCACTTTGATTAGGTGACACAAGCTGCGATAATTTCCCTGATAACCGATTAGCCAGCAGCTTAGTGATGATCTTGGCGAAACTATGGATCAGACTTATGGGGCGAAAATCTTTTACCTCCTCCACATCAACTTTCTTGGGCAGCAGGGTAATATATGCAGAATTGAGGAGAAAAAGTCTACTATCATCACCCTGAAACAGTCTATTCACAGCAGCCATAAAATCTACTTTGATAATTTGCCAAGCCATCTTGTAGAATCTACCTGTAAAGCCATCTGGCCCGGAAGCTTTATCTGAAGGCATGGATTTGATGGTGTTCCAAATTTCTTCCTCATCAATAATCCGGTCTAACTCGGTAAGATCAACAGCTAATCGATGAAAGGATTGAAGATCAAGAGTGAAGTTACGTTGTCCCGCAGATCCCAACAAATTGCTGTAAAAATCCCAGACCACCTCAATCTTATCCTTCTGATCAGTGAACACCCTGTCCTCTTTCTTCAAACTGGCAATAAAGTTTTTCTTCTTCCTGTATCTGGCATGGTGCTGGAAATAAGCAGTATTGGCATCCCCCTCTTTGAGCCATCTCAGACCAGAACGCAGCCTTGCCCTGGTTCTCTCAAAGGAAGACAAGCCCAAAATATGATGCTTAAGCTGTCTCCGAAGCCAAATTTCCAGTGAGGACAGCAATCTTGAATCCTGGGCAGATTCCAGTTGATGAATAATCTCCCTTGCAAGAAGAAGTTGTCGCTTGATATTGCATGTCTTCCTATGACTCCAAGATTGCAGATTTTTGGCAAGCCTCCGCAGCTTGTCTGCGAGCCTCTGTAAAGGGCAAACAGCCATAATCGGTTGCTCCCAGGACTGCTGCACAACCTCCATAAAGCCATCAAGTTTTGGCCAAAAACTTTCGAAATGAAAGCGACGTTTACCCATGAAGGAGTCCCTCAAGCCCAGCAATAAAGGGCAATGATCTGAAATGGAAGAAGCCAAAGCTTGCAGAATGCAATCTGGGAACAGCTGGTCCCAATCAGTGGTCACAAAAACACGATCTAATCTGACAAGGGTTGGCGCTTCCCGCTCATTAGACCAAGTGAATTGTCTACCCAAAAGATCAATTTCCACCAACTCAAGCTCATTAAGAAGACGACGAAAACGGCCCATCATTGCCCTGTCAACATTTTGATTATTTTTGTCTTCCACTTTATAAATGAGGTTGAAATCCCCTCCAATAGCCCATGGTCCAACACACGTAAGGCGAATGCTACGAAGTTCTTGCAAAAATTGCACCTTCAGGACGTCCGACTGTGGGCCATAAACTCCAGTGAACCACCAAGGGGGGCCCTCACTCTGCTGGAACTGAACAGAAACAGAAAAAACATCCACCCTTGATGCAATAGCCTTGCACACATTGCCCTTCCAAGCCACCAGGATGCCACCCCGAGAACCATCTGCTGGGAGGAACACGAATTCATCAAAATCAGCCCCAGGGTCGACATGACTGTCCACCTAGAAATATTTTCCTTTTTTGTTTCTTGCAAACAAACCACTTCCGGCTTCACAGAATCAATCAAACTACGAACAGAATCCCGCCGAGACTTATTATTGAGTCCCCTTACATTCCAAATCAACAATTTTGAGATATCCATTGAAACAAAAGACAGGAGTACGACTAAGGAAAAAAACTTCCCAACCCAAGAAAGGGGGAACTACACAATAATGGGACTCTGTCCCAACAATGAATCTGCAGCATCGGCATTCTCCGGAATTGCCCAACCGAACAATGCAGCTAAGGCAGCGACATGGTCCTGAGATAGAGGCTTAGAAAACAGCCGCTCATATTCATCAAGAGCTTCTTGTGCCAATCCCTCCTGGTCAGCCAATATCCCCAAAGTTCTAGCAATATCCACTCTGATTTTTCTGACAGCTGTGGAAGGCGCCCCCTACCATCCTTCTTCAGTCTGTTACTTCTTCTAGGTATACAGTCTTTTGGCGTCTGCTTACGTCGCCGCTTTTGGGTAGCTGGTCTGGCCAAGATGCAGTCAACTGGCTTAGTGATGGTGGCCAAAAAATCCTGCACCAGCGAATGGTCAACATCCGATGTCGTGGTATCCAAAACCGATGTCGAAATACAGTCAGCGGAGCAATCATCCCCCGCTTGTCCCTCTAGTAGCTCTTGCCTTCCTGTCGGAGAACTAAGCTCAAGATCATCCACCCGGTCTGCTGTCCCAGAAACAGAGTCCGCCCCAACATCTGCGAGAATGGGGCGTCTTCTAGAATAGACAAGCAGAGCCCGCGGGGAAACAATCCCAGCAACCGACAACGCCCCCATTCTGACAGAAATGGGATCCAACATCCCATGAGAGCGCCCCGAAGCCGAAACACCCAAGGAAGGGGCCTCGAGGCCCGCACGGTGATCGCAGTTCAGAGTTTCTGCCGCAGTAGCTCCATCAATTGGTGACGTTGCAGCCATGTACACCGGAGCCGAGACACCCAAGGAATGGGTCTCGAGGCCCGCACGATGATCATAGACTAGATGTTCTCCCTCCTTGTCTGCTCTTGCCATTAATGGAACCAGTGGCACCGGAGCCAAGGCAGTCACAGAAGACGCCTCGAGGCCCGCACGGCTAACCAAGTTCGATATGCCTTCATCAATATCACCCAAGTCTGTAGCCAAAGGCACCAGAGCCGAAGCACCCAAAGGAAATGCCTCGATGCCCGAGCAGCGCTTGTTGCTAGCACTGGAACGCCGCCCTTCAAGATTACTTTGACCATCATTAATTTGTGGGCCCAACCTCTCCATGACTGAACGCCGAGGTCGGCTACTCTGCCCTCTGCCATTTCCCGGAGGAGAACGTGATCTGGGACTCCGGCGAGACCTATCTCTGACGCCCGAATCGCCCAGCGACGGAGGGGGCCCATGCTCAGCAGATGACGAAGGGAAGGACCAATGAATTCTGACTTGATAAATTAGAGTTCTGAACCCCTGACCAGCATTCTCTGGCGACTGTAGGGTTCTGTAATCCATAACTCCCTTGAATCCGGAATCAAAGAGGGATCAACACACCATGCAGAACATCGAAAAGAGGTGAGGTCATCCAGGTCCGACTGAACGCAGAACACCGAAGCAAAGGGATTGAGCAGCCGTTCCACCGTGGCAGCCTCCCAAGCATGCACAGGAATGCCATCCAAATGAAAATTCACCAAGAAAGGAAGGATCCCTCCTGAGGAATTTGCGAACCTTGACCATTGTTGGCAGATCACCGAAAAGGACGGCGCTTTCAATAATGACTTTTTCTCCTCCAAGAGCTGGATCAGCCTCACAGAAGGAAGGAACAGCAGAAAACTGGACGCAGATAGTCGAAGAAGACTAAGCGATCCTTCCTCAACCTCCAACCAAGGCGCGAGCAGGGCTGCCACCTCCTCCCCTGGAACAGATGAACGCTCGCTGATCACCAAGATCACCACCGCCTTCTTCAGGTCTTCCTCAGCAGATGACATAGCATGGCTCCAACCCAGGATACAAGGAGAAATCGAATGAACAGCAGCACCCGGAGAGGGCGAAACCTGGGTAGTACGCTCCAAACGATGGGGAACCAGGTGACCCTCCTCCAAAGGAGGGGCAAGTCTCTTACGAGAATGACGACGACGAGTCCGGCCCCTCGGAGAGTCAGAGGCACCATTGACAGAAGGTTGCGAATGTTGTTGATCATCTTCCCCAAAGCTGGCAGAAATTTTCTTCTCCACACCCTCTTAGGAGCATGAGTCAGTCGCTGCCTCTCCGCGTCCGAGCGATCCATGGGAGGGGAAATCCTTCCCCAGACCGAGTTGGGGCGCCTCGGGCCCTTTGTGCCACCAAGCCGCGACCAAACGGAGGATCCGGCCGCCTCTGAGCCGCCAAGCCTCGCGCAGACAGGGTGCACAGCGGTGGTGGTATGAACTCGCGCCTTAGGCTCCGGAGAGGTGGCAGGGCTCCCGGGACAGGACGCAGCTTTATGGCCCAGCGCAAGGCAACTGAAACACCTTGTTTCCAAGCGGCATTGGCGGGCCAGGTGTCGAGGTGAAAGGCAGTTGAAGCAAACGTCATTGAAGGCAGAGGGGGAGGGCCCATTACGACGGACCCGAAGCGCCCTAAGACGCAGCCTCTTCGCCCTCCTCGACTCCACCAACTCCCACCCCTCGGCATCCGCCCCCGTAGGGAGTCGAGGCGTCGTACGGAAGGTGGAACGCCGAACATGGGGAGACGGACGGGACTCCGGCTGAAGACGAACCGCAGCGATGGCCGGAGGTCTGGAAGAAAGCACGACGTCGCGAAAGGGGAGCCCAGAGGATGGCACGCTGCCCGGGCTATCTCCTCCCCATCGCTCGAACTTGGTCCTCCCGCCTGACTTCAATGGAGCAGCACCCCGGAAAAGAGGAGAAGACGAAGGTCGTCGTGGGGGGAACACGGCCGCAACGGAGGTTTGAGTGGTGGTCGCCGCCCCAGGCGGGAACGACGAGGAAGTGGCCGCCGGCCCCGGAGTGGGCACCGGCGTAGAGGAGTCGCTCTCTCTCATCTCCCCCGTGGTAAAAATGACATCAACCTAAAATAACTCAACTGAACAATGACATTGCAGCACATACTACAGACATTTGGACAAGCGACCGGCTTACAAACAAATGAGTCAAAATCAGAGATATTTGGAACAATTGCAACATCAATGGCACATGGCAGATGGCATTAAGATGGCAGGTTGTTTCCAAACTAAACTGGGACAATTCCGTGCAAATACCTCGGCATTCCTCTGCATATTGGTAGACTCAAGTGAGAGACAGAACAGGTCCTTGTTTATAAGCTTGGAGCCAAACTCCTAGGCTGGAAGGAAGATTACTAACAAAGGCCTGTAGACTGGAAGGAAGATTACTAACAAAGGCATGTAGACTAAGGTCATGTTTGAACGTACTAGAGCTGATAGTTAGCTGCTAAATTTAGTTAAAGGCATCCAAACAGCCTAGCTAATAATTCAACTATTAGCTATTTTTAGCAAACTAGCTATTTGTTAGCTAGCTAATTTCACTAGTAATTTTTAGCCAACTAACTATTAGCTCTAGTGCATTCAAGCACCCCCTAATTCTGACTCAATCTGTTCTTCAATCCCAATATATCACATGACAGTGGTCCCACTGTTAAAGTGAGCAATAAAGAACCCATCTACAAACAACACAACTACAAGACAGAAAGAACAACATTGTTTGCCGTTTTGAGGCTTTTGGGCGATACTCAGTGAAGTCAGCATGCAACACACAGTTCATTGGCTCCTTTGTTGATCATGATTGGGCCCTGGTTTGGAACTAAAAGTGGAGCCAAAATGTTGTTTCTTCACCTGGCTTCTACTCCAGTGGAGACTACCAACAGTGGATCGAATCATTAGGCAGGGAGACCAGGGAAACTCAATTCGCAGATTATGTTATTGCAGGCACGTGTCCATACCATCTTGTGGCAAAATAAATAGTTGAAACAACTCTTGAGGCTGGTGAAAACTTGGACTGCTCTACAAGGACTAGAAATGAATCACACAGAGGGAAACATCAAAAAAAGGTGGACCAAAATAACTCAAACATAACCCCATGGAAACACTCAAGATGCACAGGGGGCTGTAATTGTAGTGTATTCAGCCTGGAATTTATGGAAAGAAAGATGCCGGCGAGTCTTCGGATACAAGGCAAAAGACACACAAAACTGCTGAAGGCCATTCAAGAAGACTAGCTATCGATGAAGCAGCCTAGATAGGCAGAAACACTGCAAGTAGAAGGTGTTACCTCTGTTGTAGCTCTTTTTCTTCTTTTCATGTTTCATTCATCATGTAAAATTGTGTTTTGCTTCCTACTAAATGAAAATGGCATACCACCTGCTGTCTATGCTTAAAAATGCAAATTTGCACATAGCCTGTGTTTATATCCTTAATACATAATAGATTTCGATGCCTTTCAATATTTGCCTTCAAAAGTTTAAGACTCCAAAATTTTGCCACAAATCTCAATCAATTCCTAATATATACGACTCATGGAAACTACTAAGACTACCTCCAACAGGGACCTCTAAAATATAGAGGATGCATGCACCTTTTTGTCTCCAACAAGAGACTGTAAAGGATTCTCTAAATTTTAGAGCACGGCATGCATCCGCTAGAAATGGAGGGCGTACGGTTCTACTCTATACACTGTGTTTATTTATTGTGTTTGCTTGTTCACATGCACATGACTGGTAAAAATCAATATAGAATGTGAAATATGGTACACTGTTGATATAGAGGATAAAATTTAGAGGACATTGCTGGAGATGGAGAAAATATAGAGAACAAAATTTGTTAGAGAGTGCTGTAAAGGACAGAGAATATTCTTTTAGGGAACGAAATTTAGGAGACGTTGCTGGAGACAGCCTAAATAGTGTAAACAAACCCACTGGTGCAAACAAACCCGTAATCCCACCGTAGAAAACGGAAGCTTTCACGACGGGGTAGGAAAGGCGCTTACGTTGTGGCGAGTTCCCTGGTACACCTTTCCGGGGTTACCCAGCCCTACGAAGAGCCACGGCTTCCGCGAGCCGCCGTCACCAGCGCCCGCGGCTGATGAAGAAGATGCCCGACAGGCGAGGGAGGAGGATGGGATGCATCTTGTCCTTGCGCGGGGTTGTAAGAAAAGGGAAGAGGGAAGGCGGGACGCCGAGGCGGCAGATGGCAACCGCATCGCCGTCGCTGCCGCCGTCGCTGCCGCCGTCGCCGCAGCGCCGCAGCTCCTCGGAGAATGATTTGGACCTTTGGGATGCCGCGGGATGGGCTGGGATTGTCATACTGGGCTTATTAGCTTATGATTTTATATCAATTTGGGCCGACAGCCCAGCTATCAAATTGTTGCTATTAACTAATTTTCAATTTAGCAAAAATATAAGTAGGTTTCGAAGATATTGCCCATGACAGGTAAAAGTGTCGACCCTGCCACTGCCGACTCCTAAATCTGGTTCAGTTGAGGGCCAAAATCAGTTAGGTCGCTCCCTAAACCCGGCCACACGGGTAGTCAAAGTCGCTAAAACGATTTTTGCTGAATTTTGAATTTATTTATTTTCAAATTCAGTTTTTATGGGTAAAACTCGGAGAAAAAGTTTCAGGGTCGTTTCTAGTGGGATGAGATCACACTCGTCCAGTGCGGATCCAGCTGCTATGTTTAAGGTGTGCCAGAAAAAATATAAAAAAATAAAAAAACAAGGATTATCAAGAGTCAAACCTTGACTATCAAGTTTAAGACATAACATTTAAACCACTATGCTAACTACTCTTATGTAATTTTAGGGTGTGTCGTGGCCCATATGGACCACCCGCTGGGTCTGCTCTGCACTCGTCTTGTTTGGGATAGTTCCAGCTCCAGAAAATTTGGTAGAACTGGTGAAGCAGGTTATTAGGTGCTCCAGAAAATTGTGGAGCTAAAGTTGTAAGCCTTTAATAGGTGTTTGGGATGGCTCTAGGTTCTATCTCCAGTGTGGAGTTGTAGTTTATAATACCAATTTAAATAGTTTTAAAAATATTTAAATCTGAATAATAAACAAAATAACTTATTTAAATGTCTTCTGAAGACTTATAGCTCAGCTCCATGATTTTCTGAAGCACCTAATGACCTGTTCCACCAACTTCACCAAATTTTATGGAGTTGTCCCAAACAGGGTCTTAGAAGACGTTTAGATAAGTCTTTTCGTTTATTATTTAGAATTTAAATTGATATTTATAAACTACAACTCCAAAATGGAGCTAGATCTTAGAGTCATCCCAAACACCCCCTATATATAAGAGGATCACGACCAATTAAGGTATTCAACCTCTATTTAATTAAAAATATATCCATTATCCTATTTTCTCTCTATCTTGTTGTTCATCACTAGTTCACTACGTCTCTCCGATAGATTTAGCATTGTTCTATGTGGTCCTGTGAACCCTAAGAACCTCCATATGCTCCTCCCTGATGGCTCTTTCCAGAAGGTGTTTGGAAGTCTACCAGATGAATAATGGGATCGACGCCAGCTTTAACCAGTCTCAAGATCGATGTTAAAGATATATATCAAGAGTATCCTCCGATCTTCCAGTAAAGAAGACTATGAAAGGTGGACCCCTTGGCACAACAAGTAGCCCAAGGTCTCGATCCATGTATTTGATAAAGTTCCTCATCACAAGGAAGCCTATAGATCATAAAGATGGCAAGATCCTGTCAGAATTGAAGATAAGACTGATTTTTTGTAAATATGGCAAAACTAGCTCCCACTCGGCCACATGGCAGGGGTCCTACACACGCATTTCTTATCCTCGTAGCTAGGTCCTCCTAATATGACCCACCATGATGGGGTACTGGGGTTCATCGCATGTACTTGGTGCATGTCGGTTTTGATGTAGTACATAGAGTACTTGTGCCCAGTGATGCTGATAGATGGCAACTATAAATTTTGCATCAGGACATATGCCTGTCTTTAGTGCTCAAGGTTTTGCCACCGACTCGCATGGTTACTAGTGATCAGTTTCTGATTCTCCAACGTCTTTGGCGCCTTAGATCAAAATTATGAACATCTAATCTTTATTTCGACAAGTCTGGACCAAATAGATATAATGTCATTAACTCCAACTCGGTCTCAATCTCAACTTGGACTCGGTCCTGAATCCAACTCAGATTCAGACCTTGACATTAACCCAGGATTGGAGTCATTGTTTGACGATATGCTAGAAGCCCACTCCATATCCATGATAGGTTGTAGATGCAAAGGGGTCAATGCCGATGTAGTGGTTTGGGACTGAATGAACTCTTGTATTGAATGTAATGGCTAAAAACTTGGATCCTTGAATGGCGGTGGTTAGGGGTATTTATAGCCTCAACCACCAAAACGGCCGTTGGGGAGGGCGGTTGTCGATGAGCGCACCGGACAGTCCGGTGCGCCAGCCACGTCACCCAACCGTTAGGGTTCTGATGGTTTCGACCGTTGGAGCTCTGACATCTTAGTGCACCGGACAGTCCGGTGCCGCACCGGACAGGTACTGTTCATTGTCTGGTGCGCCTTCTGGCGCTGCTCTGACTCTGCGCGAATTGTCCGCGCACTGTTCACTTTTCAGACGACCGTTGGAGTCGACCGTTGCGGTTGGGAGCCGTTGCTCCGCTTGCACACCGGGCAGTCCGGTGAATTATAGCGGGGTGCGGACTCAGAAATCCGAAGGTGAAGAGTTTGAAGTCGATCCACCCTGGGGCACCGGATAGTCCGATGCGCCAGACCAGGGTTCTCTTCGGTTTCTTTTGCTCCTTTGTTTTGAACCCTAACTTAGATCTTTTTATTGGTTTGTGTTGAACCTTTGGCACCTATAGAACATATAATCTAGAGCAAACTAGTTAGTCCAATTATTTGTGTTGGGCATTTCAACCACCAAAATCATATAAAAAAAGGTTTGACCCTATTTCCCTTTCAATCTCTCACTTTTTCGTGATTGATGCCAACACAAACCAAAGCAAATATATAAGTGCAGAATTGAACTAGTTTGCATAAGGAAAGTCAAAGGGTTTCTTGGAATTAAACCAATTTATATTTTTATTTGATATGCATGGATGCTTTCTTCCTTTTAATATTTTGGACCACGCTTGCACCACTTGTTTTGTTTTTGCAAATCTTTTTGGAAATTCTTTTCAAAGTCCTTTTGCAAATAGTCAAAGGTGTATGAATAAAATTGCAAGAAGCATTTTCAAGATTTGAAATTTTTCTCCCCCTTTTTCAAATGCTTTTCCTTTGACTAAGACAAAACTCCCCCTAGATGAGATTCTCCTCTTAGTCTCAAGAGGGTTTTACTAATTGAAAGAAGATCAAAATATTTTAGATACCAATTTTTGAAAAACTCCTCCTTAAAATATAGATACCAATTGAGATAGAATTTCTTAGAGGAATACTAATTTGAAAGATACCAATTGAAAACTAGATTTCGAATTTTTTGAAATTGTTGTGGTGGTGCGGTCCTTTTGCTTTGGGCTAATACTCTCTCCCCCTTTGGCATTAATCGCCAAAAACGGATACTTTGAGTGAAATATGAGCCCTTTTTACTTTCTCCCCAATGGTACAAGTAAATATGAGTGAAGATTATACCAAAGTGGAGATTGGTGCGGAGTGACGGTGAAGGGTAAATAATACCGATAGAGTGGAGTGGAAGCCTTGTCTTCGCCGAAGACTCCATTTCTCTTTCAATCTATGACTTAGCATAGGAATATACTTGAAAACACATTAGTCATAGACATAAAAGAGATATGATCAAAGGTACATGAATGAGCTATGTGTTCAAACTATCAATCAAAGTTCCGAGAATCAAGAATGTTTAGCTCATTCCTAAGTTTGGTAAAGGTTTTCTCATCTAGTGGTTTGGTAAAGATATTGGTTAATCGTTCTTTGGTGCTAACATAAGCAATCTCGATATCCCCCCTTTGTTGTTGATCCCTCAAAAAGTGATACCGAATGGCTATGTGCTTAGTGCGGCTATGCTCAACGGGATTATCCGCCATGCGGATTGCGCTCTCATTATCACATAGGAGAGGGACTTTGGTTAATTTGTAGCCATAGTCCCTAAGGGTTTGCCTCATCCAAAGCAATTGCGCGCAACAATGGCCTGCGGCAATGTACTCGACTTCGGCGGTAGAAAGAGCTACTGAGTTTTGTTTCTTTGAAGCCCAAGACACCAGGGATCTTCCCAAGAACTGACAAGTCCGTGATGTGCTCTTTCTATCAATTTTGCACCCTGCCCAATCAGCATCTAAATAACCTATTAAATCAAAGGTGGATCCCTTGGGGTACCAAAGACCGAACTTAGGTGTGTGAACTAAATATCTCAAGATTCTTTTCACGGCCCTAAGGTGAACTTCCTTAGGATCGGCTTGGAATCTTGCACACATGCATACGGAAATCATAATATCCGGTCGAGATGCACATAAATAGAGTAAAGCTCCTATCATCGACTGGTATACCTTTTGATCTACAGATTTACCTCCTGTGTCGAGGTCAAGATGCCCATTTGTTCCCATGGGTGTCTTGATGGGCTTGGCATCCTTCATTCCAAACTTGGTGAGTATGTCTTGAATGTACTTAGTTTAGCTGATGAAGGTGCCCTCTTGGAGTTTCTTTACTTGAAATCCTAAGAAATACTTCAACTCCCCCATCATATACATCTCGAATTTTTGAATCATAATCCTACTAAACTCTTCACAAGTAGATTTGTTAGTAGACCCAAATATGATATCATCAACATAAATTTGGCATACAAACAATTCATTTGCAATGGTTTTAGTAAAGAGAGTAGGATCGGCTTTTCCGACTTTGAAGCCATAAGTGATAAGGAAATCTCTTAGGCATTCATACCATGCTCTTGGGGCTTGCTTGAGCCCATAAAGTGCCTTAGAGAGTTTATACACATGGTTAGGGTACTCACTATCTTCAAAGCCGGGAGGTTGCTCAACATAGACCTCTTCCTTGATTGGTCCATTGAGGAAGGCACTTTTCACATCCATTTGATAGAGCTTAAAGCCATGGTAAGTAGCATATGCAAGTAATATGCGAATTGACTCAAGCCTAGCTACGGGTGCATAGGTTTCACTGAAATCCAAACCTTCGACTTGTGAATATCCCTTGGCTACAAGTCAGGCTTTGTTCCTTGTCACCACACCATGCTCATCTTGCTTGTTGCGGAATACCCACTTGGTTCCTACAACATTTTGATTAGGACGTGGAACTAAATGCCATATCTCATTCCTTGTGAAGTTCTTGAGTTCCTCTTGCATTGCCAACACCCAATCCGAATCTCTTAATGCATCTTCCACCTTTTATGGCTCAATAGGAGACACAAAGGAGTAATGTTCAAAAAAATGAGCGACTCGAGATTGAGTTGTTACCCCCTTATGAATATCACCGAGGATGGAGTTCGTGGGGTGATCTCTTTGAATCGCTTGGTGGACTCTTGGGTGTGGAGGTCTTTGACCCTGTATCTCTTGATCATCTTCCTTTTCCTCATTGACTTGATCTCCCCCTTGATCATTGTCCTCCTCTTGAGGTGGCTCATCCTCTTGATCTTCATCATTGTCTTAAGCCTGTTCCTCATCTTGTGTTGGTGGAGATCCTTGCATGGAAGATGACGGTTGATCTTGTGCTTGTGGAGGCTCTTCGGATTCCTTAGGACACACATCCCCAATGAACACGTTCCTTAGCGCGACGCACGGAGCCTCTTCATCATCTAGCTCATCAAGATCAACTTGCTCTACTTGAGAGCCATTAGTATCATCAAACACAATGTCACAAGAAACTTCAACTAGTCTAGTAGACTTGTTAAAGACTCTATATGCCCTTGTGTTTGAGTCATAACCAAGTAAAAAAGCCTTCTACAGCCTTAGGAGCAAATTTAGATTTTCTACCTCTTTTAACAAGAATAAAACATTTGCTACCAAAGACTCTAAAATATAAAACATTGGGCTTTTTACCGATGAGGAGTTCATATGATGTCTTCTTGAGGATTCGATGAAGATATAACTGGTTGATGGAGTATCAGGCGGTGTTAATCGCCTCGGCCCAAAACTGGTCTGGTGTCTTGTACTCATCAAACATGGTCCTCGCCATGTCAAGTAGAGTTCTATTCTTCCTCTCAACTACACCATTTTGTTGAGGTGTGTAGGGAGAAGATAACTCATGCTTGATGCCCTCCTCCTCAAGAAAGCCTTCTATTTGTGAGTTCTTGAACTCTGTCCCGTTGTCGCTTCTTATCTTCTTGATCCTTAATCCGAACTCGTTTTGAGCTCGTCTCAAGAATCCCTTTAAGGCCTCTTGGGTTTGTGATTTTTCCTGCAAAAAGAATACCCAGGTGAAACGAGAATAGTCATCCACAATTACAAGACAATACTTACTCCCGCCGATGCTTATGTAAGCAATCGGACCGAATAAATCCATTTGGAGTAGCTCAAGCGGCCTATCGGTCGTCATGATGTTCTTGTGTGAATGGTGGGCACCAACTTGCTTCCCTGCTTGACATGCGCTACACACCCTGTCTTTCTCAAAATGAACATTTGTTAGTCCCAAAATGTGTTCTCCCTTTAGAAGCTTGTGAAGATTCTTCATCCCAACATGGGCTAGTCGGCGATGCCAGAGCAAACCCATATTAGTCTTAGCAATTAAGCAAGTATCGAGTTCAGCTCTATTAAAATCAATCAAGTATAGCTGACCCTCCAATACTCCCTTAAATGCTACTGAATCATCACTTCTTCTAAAGACAGTAACACCTATATCCATAAAAGACAGTTGTAACCCATTTTGCATAATTGAGAAACAGAAAGCAAATTGTAATCTAAAGAGTCTACAAGAAAAACATTGGAAATATAGTGGTCAGGAGATATTGCAATTTTACCAAGTCCTTTGACCAAACCTTGATTTCCATCCCCGAATATGATAGCTCTTTGGGGATCATCGTTTTTCTCGTAGGAGGAGAACATCTTTTCTCCCCGGTCATGTGGTTTGTGCATCCGCTATCAATGATCCAACTTGAGCCCCCAGATACAAAAACCTACAAAAACAAGTTTAGACCTTGTTCTTAGGTATCCAAACGGTCTTGGGTCCTTTCACATTAGAAACAAGCACCTTAGGTACCCAAACACAAGTCTTGGAGCCCTTGTGTTTGCCCCCAACATATTTGGCAACTACTTTGCCTGATTTGTTAGTTAAAACATAAGAAGCATCAAAAGTCTTAAATGAAACAGTTGGCTCATTTGATGCAACAGGAGATTTCTTTTTAGGCATTTTAACATGGGTACAATACCTAGAACTAGATGTCTCATTCTTATACATAAAAGCATGATGAGAACGAGAATGAGACTTCCTAGAATGAATTCTCCTAATTTTATGCTCAGGATAACCAGCAGGATATAAAATGTAACCCTCGTTATCTTGTGCCATGGGAGCCTTGCCCTTAACAAAATTGGACAATCTCTTAGGGGCATTAAGCTTGACATTGTCTCCCTGTTGGAAGCCAATGTCATCCTTAATGCCAGGGCGTCTTCCATTATAGAACATACTTCTAGCAAATTTAAATTTTTCATTTTCTATCTCATGATCATTAATTTTGCTAGTTAGTTGTGCTATGTGATCATTTTGTTGTTTAATTAAAGCTAGGTGATCATGAATAGCATCAACATTAATGTCTCTACATCTCATACAAATGGAAACATGATCGACAGTGGATGTAGAGGGTTTGCAAGTATTTAATTCATCAATCTTAGCATGTAACATGGCATTATCATTTCTAAGATTGGAAATAGAAACATTGCAAACATTTAAATTTTTAGCCTTAGAAATCAGTTTATCATTCTCAATCTTAAGGCTAGAAATTGATTCATTCAACTTGTCAATTTTAGCAATTAAACTAGCATTATCATTTTTAAGATTGACAAGAGAATCATCACAAACATTTAATTTCTCGACCTTAGCAATTAATTTGGCATTTTCAATTCTAAGGTTAGAGATAGTGTCATGGCAAATGCTAAGCTCACTAGTCCAATTTTCATTCTTTTCTACTTCCTGAGCATAAGCATTTTTTATTTTAACATGCTTTTTGTTTTCCTTAATAAGGAATTCCTCTTGGCTATCCAAGAGTTCATCCTTCTCATGAATAGCACCTATCAATTCATTCAATTTTTCATTTTGTTGCATGTTAAGGTTGGCAAAAAGAGCAAGCAAATTATCTTCATTATCACTAGAGCTACTCTCATCACTAGATGTCGCATATTTAGTGGAGGCTCTAGATTTTACCTTCTTTTTGCCGTCCTTTGCCATGAGGCACTTGTGGCCGACGTTGGGGAAGAGGAGGCCTTTGGTGACGGCGATGTTGGCGACGTCTTCGTCGGATGAGGAGTCGGTGGAGCTCTCATCGGAGTCCCATTCCCGACACACGTGGGCATCGCCGTCTTTCTTCTTGTAGTACTTCTTTTCCTTACTTCTTCCCTTCTTGTCGTCGCCCCTGTCACTATCAATTGATAACGAACATTTAGCAATGAAATGACTGGGCTTACCACACTTGTAGCACACTTTCTTGGAACGGGGTTTGTAGTATCTCCCCTTCCTTTGCTTGAGGATTTGGCGAAAGCTCTTGATGATGAGCGTCATTTCCTCGTTGTCGAGCTTGGAGGCGTCGATGGGGAGCCTACTTGACGTAGACTCTTCTTTCTTCTCCTCCGTCGCTTTGAATGCGACTGGTTGCACCTCGGGTGTGGAGGTGGCGCCTCGCTCGATGATTTGTTTGGAGCTTTTGATCATTAATTCAAAGCTCACAAACTTTCCTATAACCTCCTCGGGAGACATTAGGTTGTATCTAGGATCACCACGAATTAATTGAACTTGTGTAGGATTAAGAAAAACGAGTGATCTTAGAATAACCTTGACCATTTTATGGTCATCCCATTTTGTGCTCCTGAGGTTGCGCACTTGATTCACCAAGGTCTTGAGCCGGTTGTACATGGCTTGTGGCTCCTCTCCTTGGTTGAGGACGAACCGACCGAGCTCCCCCTCGATCGTCTCCCGTTTGGTGATCTTTGTCACCTCATCCCCTTCGTGCGCGGTCTTGAGCACGTCCCAAATCTCTTTGGCACTCTTCAACCCTTGCACCTTATTATACTCCTCTCGACTTAGAGAGGCGAGGAGTATAGTAGTGGCTTGGGAGTTGAAGTGCAAGATTTGGACAACTTCGTCCGAATCATATCCTTCATCCCCCACGGATGGTACCTGCGCTCCAAACTCAACAATGTCCCAAATGCTAGAGTGGAGTGAGGTTAGATGATGCCTCATTTTATCACTCCACATACAATAATCTTCACCGTCAAAAACCGGTGGTTTGCCTAGTGGGACGGAAAGTAAAGGAGTGCGTTTGGAAATGCGAGGATAGCGTAAGGGGATCTTACTAAACTTCTTGCGCTCATGGCACTTAGAAGTGACGGACTGCGCGTCGGAGCCGAAAGTGGATGGTGACGAAGAATCGGTCTCGTAGTAGACCACTTTCTTCATCTTCTTTTTCTTGTCGCCACTCCGATGCGTCTTGGTATGTGAAGGGGATCCCTTCATATTGTTGCCGAACTCCCCCGATGGAGCCTTCCCGTGGCTTGTAGACTTGTCACCGCCGGTCACGATCTCCTTCTTGGCGTGTTCTCCCGACATCACTTTGAGTGGTTAAACTCTAATGAAGTATCAGGCTCTGATACCAATTGAAAGTCGCCTAGAGGGGGGTGAATAGGCAAATCTGAAATTTATAAACTTTAAGCACAAATATAAGCTGGGGTTAGCGTTAGAAATAAAATCGTGTTTGAAAGAGAGGGTGAAAACAAATCACAAGCAAATGAAACCGGATGACACGGTGATTTGTTTTACCGAGCTTCGGTTCTTGCAAACCTAGTCCCCATTGAGGTGGTCACAAAGACCGGGTCTCTTTCAACCCTTTCCCTCTCTCAAACGGTCACCTAGACCGAATGAGCTTTTCTCCTCAATCAAATGGGTCACTTAGACCCCACAAGGACCACCACACAATTGGTGTCTTTTGCTTTGATTATAAGTTGCTTGAGAACAAGAATGTGGAAGAAGAAAAGCAATCCAAGCGACAAGAACTCAAATGAACATGAATCTCTCTCTCACTAGTCACTAAGTGTTTGGAGTGATTTTGGACTTGGGAGAGGATTTGATCCCTTGTTTGTGTCTTGGAGTAAAGTCTAGAGCTCTTGTATTGAATGCAATGGCTGAAAACTTGGATCCTTGAATGGTGGTGGTTGGGGGTATTTATAGCCCCAACCACCAAAACAACCGTTGGGGACGGCTGCTATCGATGGGCGCACCGGACAGTCCGGTGCGCCACCGGACAATGTTCGGTGCGCCAGCCACGTCACCCAACAGTTAGGGTTCTGACGGTTTCAACCGTTGGAGCTCTGACATCTTGGTGCACCGGACAGTCCGGTGCCACACCGGACAGGTACTGTTCACTGTCCGGTGCGCCTTCTGGCGCTGCTCTGACTCTGCGCGAACTGTTCACTTTTCAGACGATCGTTGGAGTCGACCGTTGCGCTTGGGAGCTGTTGCTCTGCTAGCATACCGGACAGTCCGGTGACCCACCGGACAGTCCAGTGAATTATAGCGGAGCGCGGACTCAGAAACCCGAAGGTGAAGAGTTTGAAGTCGATCCACCCTGGTGCACCTGACACTGTCCGGTGGCACACTGGACAGTCCGATGCGCCAGACCAGGGTTCTCTTCGGTTTCTTTTGCTCCTTTGTTTTGAACCCTAACTTAGATCTTTTTATTGGTTTGTGTTGAACCTTTGGCACCTGTAGAACATATAATCTAGAGCAAACTAGTTAGTCCAATTATTTGTGTTGGGCATTTCAACCACCAAAATCATATAGGAAAAGATTTGACCCTATTTCCCTTTCAAAATCAGGCCTAATGACTGGCCTATGGCCCGACAAGGTTTTGTTCGGCCTGAGCACGACATGACTTGACCCTATTTTATTATTTCGTTGTTTTTCTATAAAATCTCTATAGTATAATTGAATATAGAGTAAAACATAAAAACATGTGTTCTAGTGGCTATGTGGATGTGAATGTGGGTTTAGAGCCAACAATCGCGCATAATGTTTCTTATTTTTACCATTTAAACCCCACATCTGTATGAAAAGCTGTAGATGAGTCTGAGAATTTATCCATATTGCCGGTACATGGCTACGGTGGGTTTTATATATCATGTGTAATTATATTTTAATTTTTCTAATTATTAGTTCGTATATTAACGATATCGATCTCTCTTAATTTTAATGCAATTATACAAGTGTTGTTGTGGTAGAGGGCATTGGTTCGATCCCTACTCTTACTTAATATTTTTGTTGCATGCCTTGAATTTTGATGTAGATGCAAACACGCGTGAGGATGCATGGGATGCTCGCGCGGGAGCGTATTGACGCACAAAGAAACCGATGAAACTCCTGTATTATATAATAGTAAAGATAAATATTTTTTTGTTAAAAGAGCGGCGGTCGCAGAATGGTTGGCTGGCTAGGGAGATTATGCTGCACGTGGGTAGGGGCGGGCGCGATATCGGGGGAGAGGACGTGCACAGTTGGATGGCGTGGGGCGGTAGAACGGACGGTGCAGATGTGTGGACGACAGAACGGTGGGTTCAATTGAAAAGACGTAAGGGACTTTTTTGCAAAAAAATGACGTGGGACGACCGTTGAAACTGGTGTTTTAAAATAGTAGAGATTTCTTATTTTTAATTACTAATTCTGATTTTCACCAACGGTGTTAAGAGGGGGGGGGGGGGGGCAAACGAACATAGGGGTAAAAACATGAAGTTGAAAAGGAATAGATAAAATCATAATTGCAATGTCAAAAAGGATATAATTACAATCTCTACTACTCCATAGAGATACAATCACAACCTGCAACCGTGTCGCTACTCTCATTGCATGAATCCCTTCTTCACCCCCTCCCCACGCGGTGGCTTAGATCCTGGCCTTTTTTCTCACCGTCCTCCCCGGCTGGCGGGTGTGGAGATCGGCTCCGGTGGGCCGAGTCGCACTAGTGGGCGTGGAGATCAGCTCCGGCAGTCTGCGCGAGATCGACGACCTCGATGCCCTGTATGTGGACATAGAGGTGGAGATCGGCTCCGGCGGTACGCGTCCATCGCCGGTTGAGGAGTCCCCATGGATCGACGGGATCCGATGTTCGCTCCCCTATTCGCCCACTGCCACCACCCGTTCGCCTGCTCTCCGCCAGCCGTGAGCGAGCTCAGCTCCTTCACCTTGCGCCTCATCCATCACATCAATTTCGGTCTCCACCTTGCAGTGCACCGCGTCTGTCACAGCAATTTCGGTTTCCTGACGAGATTTCGCTGGTGGAATGTCGTGCAGGCAGCGGCGGCAGCTATGAGGTGATTTTGATTGATTTGGCTTGAGATGGCGGAGGACAAGGTGGGACGGATCTTGATCGGCGGGTTGTCTTGGGATACCACGGAGCGCACCTTCGGCCAGTACGACAAGGTCATCGAGGCACATGTATAGCGACGACTATGCCCTGTCGTAATGTGATTTGAGGAGAGTTGAGTTATTTTAGTTCATATCCTTTGTTTTGGTGTGGTTTGATGGATGTGGTGTATTATTCACAACTGACAGTTTCTTGCATTCCAGCTTAATGAACAAAAGTTCACATGAAAACTATTATTAACCAGTTATATGAGCTGCACTATATTTTTCTAAACTATACATCAACCATTGGAATGCAAACTTGTGTTTAAGGATCAGTCATCCAGTTGACAAGAGCTATACTATTCAATGTTTACCATATTTTTGCTTAAGGGCTACTTTGGGAACCTCAAATCCCCTTCGGGATTGCAGGGGATTGAGGTGGAAATGAACTAATTTCCTCTCCATCCCCTTCAATTCCGAATGGGATTTGAGTTTCCAAATTGTTGTGGTAGAGGGCATTGGTTGGATCCCTACTGTTGGGGGCCTTCATCTTCCGAAGGTCCTCAAAAACATGATTTAACAATGTTTCTGGAGTATGATACATAAACAGGTACCTTCGAACTTGGATCAGAACCACAATCTGAAGAAGGACAAAAAATACGAAGGTTGGCGTAGAGCCGAAGCTGTGCGCAGGGGAGCTTCAGCATGGTAGCAGAAAGGGGAACCGACTTTAAAAGGAAAATGCTATTTAGACCTCGATGGATTACTATAGAGTCATTAACAAATGTAAAGGGCATGAGTGTAATTGTACATGGACTGCGTCCCATGCCTATAAATAGATAAACAGTGCTCCCATACTGTTCACGCTGTCTTGGCATTTGCTTTTGCGTCACGCTTGTACCCTTACCTTCTTTCGAGCCGAAGGTACATTTGTAATTTGATGTCATTTCTATTTTCCCATAGTAATGAAATAGAAATGAGCTGATAATAACATATAATTGTTCATGTTATCTTTTATACTTCATATGATTCTTTTTTCATTATTATATGTTACATCGATGAAGGTATGTCCTTCATAACCTTCGTCTGAAGATTATTATAACCTAAGGGAAATAATGCCTCAAAGGACGAAGGGCTTTAACATTTAACGTTTTTGTGTTGCCTTGTTCTTAACTCATAGCATTTGAGAACAAGTCCCCAACATTGGCGCCCACCTCCGGTGAACTCTTTTCAACCACCTTTGGCAAGCACTGACCTTCGTCATGTCACCGAAGAAAGCTTCAGCGATAGGGACTGCCGCTCTGCAGCCGCTGGACCCGAACCAGGAGACCCTTTCTCTTCGAGAGACCCGAAGCCATAAGAGGAAGGCCACTAGTCCAACACCCCAGGAGGACGAGTTGGATCAAGAAATCAGAAACATGGAAATGCTTCATCAACAAGTACAAAGGAAGAAGGAGAAGATTGCTCGTCTAGCCGACCTTCAAAGGCAGATTGATGAAACCACTGAAGAAGTACGTCATCTTGCTCAAGATTAACAAGAACGAAGGCCCCAACACATGGAGCTTCATCAAGAAGGCTTGTTCGATGATGATGGATGGTATGATGATTTTAATCATGGTACCTTTACTTTTGACGATGCTTCTCCCTTGGCAGCAGAACTGCAGGCTATCCCATGGCCCCCATCGTATAAGCCATCTCAGCTTCCGTTGCATGATGGACATTCAGACCCGAAGCAGTTTTTGATGAGCTATGAAGCAACTATATCCTCTTATGGAGGCAATGCATCTGTCATGGCCAAGTCTTTCGTCATGGCAGTTAAGAATGTGGCCCAAACGTGGTATTCTTCTCTTCGGCCAGGAACTATTACTTCATGGTAGAAGCTCAAGGATATGCTGGTAACAAGTTTCCAGGGCTTTCAGACAAAGCCAGTTACAACTCAGGCTTTGTTTCAATGCACGCAAGACCACGAGGAGTATCTCCAAGCATATGTCCGAAGGTTCTTGTGCCTGAGAGCACAAGCGCCTACAGTGCCCAATGAAATTGTCATTGAGGCCATGATCAAGGGGCTTCGTCCAGGACCTACTGCCCAGTATTTTGCTAGAAAGCCTCCACAAACTTTGGAGAAGCTGCTCCAAAAGATGGATGAATACATCCGTGCTGACAATGATTTTCGCCAAAGAAGGGAGGAAGCCTACAGGTTCTCTGAGACGACCAGGGGCTTTGGAGGTAGAATCCACCCAAGGCATGTCAGGTCAATTCACTCCACCTAGAGTGATGACAGAGGAAGTCAACAACAGAGGCCACAATACTCCTCACAAGCTTCGGGGCAGCAACAAAGCTATCTGCGGCCGCCAGCTCCAAGAGGCAGAGGCGCCAGGGGCTTTGGAGGAAGGTTTGGGGATCAACCTAGAAAAATTTATTGCCTATTCTGCGGTGAGGACAAGGGCCATACTACAAGGATGTGCCATGTTACCATTCAGAAACAGAAGGAAATAGCAGAAGCTGCAGCTCAGCAGAACCAGCCGAAGCAGGTCATGCATACTGCTTCGTATCACTCACCCTACATATCAGAGTATGTAGGTAACCATCCTGCAGCGTCTGTTGCTTCGGCTAGTCAGCCACAGGCATCCTGGCCATAGCCTCCACCTCCGCCACCACTACAACCAGCATATTCACGCGACCAACAGCCAGAAGGGAGTCAACAAACCCATCAGTAGAGAGACTTCAGGGAGGAGTCCGAAGCTCGCACAGTGAACAGTACTGTGCCAGAATCGAAGCATATCTATTAAGAGATATCCTACCCCTAAACCAGTCTTTACATTCATTGTCATTTTCTTTCTTACTAAGGAACAATTGTTGAAAACCTAGTTTTCTTGTCGTTTTCAATTCCTTGTAATAGCTTCGTTTTTGCCATAGTGAAAATATATCTTCTCCACAGACTTACGGAGTCCAAAAAGTCGCCGAAGCACAAAAAGTCATTCCTAAGAGAACGCGTGGCTAAAAAAGTACATCACAAGTATCTCAGAAGCTACAAAAAGTCGTTCTACGGAACGCAACGTAAGTTTGCCGAAGCTACAAAAAGTCGTTCCTAAGGGAGCGCAGTGTAAGTTTTCTGCTCAAAAGTCATTCCAAAGGGAATGCAGAGCCAAATACCGTCGAAATATAAGGCGAAGCGCAAAAATTCAACGCGAATACTGCCAAAATAGAAGGCGAAGAAGTTCAAAAGACGTTCCTAAGGGAATGCAGAACTTACAGCAAAAAGTCAGCGCTGATACACCGAAAAATAAGCGGTGAAGCCGAAAAATAAACGGCAAAGAGATTGTGTATTCCAATATGGGGATGTGAGTGTGTGTCTTCGGCACAAAGTATCATTTTGCATAGCATAATATCATCACATCATTTCGCATAACATAACATCATACATCATATCACATCAATGGCACAAGAAGGGGATACAATGTTGACCTTCGGAGAATGCTTCGAAAAAGTGAAATTGTGCTAAGGCACAAAATAAGTTTTGAAGAAATATAGTTTTATCAGCTATGATGTGGAGGAAAAAGTTTATTGTTGACGAAGCAACAGTGTTTTGGTGACGCCTGGAGCATTTTTTATGAAGCACTATGATATGGAGGAAGAAAGTCTATTACTGACGAAGCATTAATTGGAGGGTTTTTCACGGTGCATAAAAGTTCTTCTTTACGAAGCATGAAAAGAAGGGAAGGTATTTTTTCGCCGAAGGCTCAAAAACGGTATGTACATAAAAGTTTCATGCATCGCAAATAAATGAATTACAAAGCCATTTATACATTACATCAAGAACCCATGAGCACCAAATATTACAAGCATAGTCCAGCAAATGTTACATTAATATCCTAGCAATATTTTTACAATATCTATTCTTCTTCTTTCAAAACTATGTCTGTAGCTTCGGTCAGCAGTTGAATAACGACTTCGTCCATAATGGTTTTGGCCATCTTAATAATTTCTGCTGATTCTTTTGCCTCTGGATCGACCAATGACTCGAAGGGCTCTAGAGGAGGAGATAGTTCGGCTGTGGTAGAAAACGTAAAATAAGTTCGAAGTCACAAAAATAAACAATAAAGTTAAAAGCTATTAAGCAATACCTATCCGCCTTTCGAGTTCCGCGGCTTTTTCAGCTGCCTTCGTTGCTTCCCTAGCATCATGAGTATCTTTTTCGCTTTTCTTTATTATTTCGTGGGCCATCCCTCGGTCGCCATTCTCCCAGATGTTAGTAAAGAATTTTCCACCAACTAAGCTTGCTTCGGCCGAGGGGTCCTTCGTATCATCAATAAATAAAGCAACTTTGGCTTGCGCCAAAGTTTTCACATGTTCGCAACCTGCCTTCTCCAAAATAGCTGCAATTCCCCTCGCGCCAGAGAAGGCACAAACGTCCACGGTCATTTAAAATCTCCTCAAACGCTTTGGCCTCGCTGCTGA
Source organism: Zea luxurians (assembly GCA_029449295.1). Taxonomy (NCBI): domain Eukaryota; kingdom Viridiplantae; phylum Streptophyta; class Magnoliopsida; order Poales; family Poaceae; genus Zea; species Zea luxurians. Next base: position 47,668,231 of record JAOPSE010000023.1, read on the forward strand.
TCCATTCAATTGGACCTTCGGGATCGCCCCGTTCGAAGTTGTCTTCACTTGAATATGCGCCAACATTGGCGAAGCTAGTTTTATCTTTTTTACACATTCTATAGATTTTTTATAACATCTTTCTTTTGAGGAGCAAAGTTCTGCAACTGTTTTTTCCCAATAATTTTTCCAGTAATCACTGGCGTCTCGGTCAGCTTCGGCAATAGCACATTTCAATTTAGCTTTGGCCAGTTGCTTTTGAAGGGTTTCGATTTTGCCCCTTTGGATTTCAGATTGGGCCTTGTAGTTAGCTTCATCCCCCCTTACCTTATCCACCAGAGTAAGTAGAATTTTATATTTTTCCAAAGCTTCGTTCCTCAGCTTAATAACCTCTGTTCGAAGATTGTTGAGAGCAATAGTGCAACTCTCGTCTTCGGCATTCTTCTGCGCCCTTAAGGCGTTGCTAAGTATTAAACCCTATATGAAAAGAATGAACGAGTTAATATAAGAGCAAAAGAATAATTTAGAATTAGTAAACTTCCAAATATACAATTTTTGTACCTTTAGACTATTATATGTGAGGCTATCTGCAAGATTGTCCTTCGTCATGGCGCAGAGGCTAGCTTCAAGCTTCGGGAACCCCATACTTCTAGCCATCTCCCGGCAGACAGATAATTCTTTGTTGTCAGGGAGACAGTATAAGAAGTCATCTTCGTCTGTGCCATTGAACACTAAGGCCCCCTTCGGATACTTCAGTTTTCGGGCATAGTGTTTAGCTTCAAAAATCTCTTCTTCAGATAACCTTTTTCCCGAAGCATGTCGTATAATATAATCAAGAGCTTCGGAAGGCGCTTCAGGAGTAGGAGTGCCAACTTTTTCAGGCAGAATTTGTTCTACAGCTTCTTTTTCCACTGCCTTTTCTCTGGTTTCCAAGGATTTCTCCTTGGTGGGCTCTGATGGCCCTGTCTCGGTGTTGGCCTGGCTCTTTATAGCTTCGGCTTCGGTCAGGCTTGTATCAGTCTGCGTTCTTGAAGCCTCGGTAGTTTTCCCTGGAGTAGAGCTTGAAGTTTTTATCGTCTCCAGCACATCCAGTACATTGGCCATCCTTTTCCTCTTGGGGGTCACTGTAAGACCTTTTTGTGCCTTCGGCACTGTCACTTCTGCCGAAGGGCTTAGAACTTCTAATATTTTGGTCCCCTCGACTCCTGTCTCTTCAATATTATCGGCCTTCGGCTCAGCCAGTTCGGCTGAGGATGCATTCGGCATTGCCGCTGGCTCTTCAATCCTCTGCGTAAGCGCAGGTTCTTTGGCTTCGGTAGCCGAAGAAGTCTCACCACCAAATTCAGGCACTGTGGCCGGTTCAATATAGCGCAGTCGGTGAGTAAGAACCTTTACCTTTTTCCTCTTTGGCACGGGCTCTCTTGGAGCAGCTGAAGCAACATCCTTCCCAGAAGTTGCACTCTTTCTCTTCTGCCCCCGTGGTGGGTAGCGGTAGTCAGGGTACATAAATCCAATAGCATCAAAAACTCTATTTAGCCTTTTCTTTTTTCGGCTCCCGAAGGCTGCAGATAGTGCATTATCTTCAGACTTGGAGTAGACTCCAAGTAGTTCATCACTGGTGTTTTCAACACACTTCAGCCAGTCGTCGTCTGGTTCGATAAATTGGTCTCTAAACCTGAAGGTATATTTTAATCGAACCAAACCACCTTTGTTAGGGTTGCTGATGGTCTCTTTTGGCATCTCCCAGTTGTCTATCAGTGGCCATATTCTGTAGGCCACGTGCTCTTGGACTAAGTCCCTTGTCCCAATAAATGTGCAGACTGTGCTGAAGGCCCTTTGACACGCTTCGGCTTCCTCATCAATCTCTACCTTCGGCTTTCGAAGGCCGAAGCGCGACCAGATGGGGCGCATGATGATTTCTTTAATATCTTCTCTTGCTTTTAAATCATTCTTCACATAGAACCATTCTTTCATCCAGTCTCCAGGCCATCTCTTCCGAAAGGTTGGCACTAGGCAGCTTGAGCCTGAATGAGCCACGAAGCTATAACAACCAAAATTGTTATGATATTGTTCCTTACCCCAAGGCTTCGTTTCATAGCACAATTCATGCATGCTGCAAAGCATTTTGCACTTGGCTCCAAACCTTGACTCCTCACGGCCCAGACGAAGATCCCCATTCTGATAATTGATTCGGGGGTAATCTGGTGAAGGAAAATCTTATATATCTTTAGAACTCCAACCACAAATCTGCTTAAGGGGAACCGAAGCCCAACCTTGAAGAAGCTTTGGTAGATTACGACTTCATTCTCTTCAAGAACGGGAATAGTCATGTCTCCGTTGTCAGCTCTCACAATAGATATGTCTCGAAAATACCTTCCTCTCATGTTATCAAGATGACTTTGTCTAATAGTCGATTTCCCGAATACTGCATGACTTGGTCACCAGGGCCGATCTTCGGAGTCTTCGCCCCCACTTTCTGCATCATAACTATCGCTGTCATTGGTATCTTCAGATAAGCCTTCTAGAATTTCTTTTGCAATCTTTTCTGTATTGGTCTTTGCAATTGACTCAATGAATCCAGCAGTCTTTTCCTCAAGAAGTTTCTCCTCTTCGGTTAGCTTCGTTTCAGCAGCTATCTTCTTGTCTTGAGACATCTTTTCTTCGGAAATGGTGAAAATATGTTCTTACAGCTGAAGCTTCGAAAATCTAAAAAACCAAGCAAGCGTTGGCAGGCAAGAGCTAAGAAATTAACCAAACAAAACAGACGGCAAGTAGCATAGCAAGTGTGCTCGGGGTGAGTTCTTATTTATATGCCCAGCGCGCTCCAAGTCGGAGGACCCCGTCTGTCATTGACTGTTGCTATTCTAGCAAAGGGAAGGTGTTTTTTCGGACCTTCGGCTTAGGGCCTTCGTCCATATTGCAATCTAAATTCGTTATTCTAACAAATTAACCTTGCGAGGGGCTACTGTTGGGGGCCTTCGTCTTCCGAAGGTCCTCAAAAACATGATATAACAATGTTTCTGGAGTATGATACATAAACAGGTACCTTCGGACTCGGATCAGAACCACAATCTGAAGAAGGACAAAGAATACGAAGGTTGGCGTAGAGCCGAAGCTGTGCGCAGGGGAGCTTCGGCATGGTAGCAGAAAGGGGAACCGACTTAAAAAGGAAAAGGCTATTTAGACCTCGATGGATTACTATAGAGTCATTAGCAAATGTAAAGGGCATGAATGTAATTTTACATGGGCTGCGTCCCGTGCCTATAAATAGATGAACAGTGCTCCCGTACTGTTCACGCTGACTTGGTATTTGCTTTTGCGTCACGCTTGTACCCTTACCTTCTTTCGAGCCGAAGGTACATTTGTAATTTGATGTCATTTCTATTTTCCCACAGTAATGAAATAGAAATGAGATGATAATAACATATAATTGTTCATGTTATCTTTTATATTTCATATGATTCTTTTTTCATTATTATATGTTACATCGATGAAGGTATGTCCTTCATAACCTTCGTCTGAAGATCATTATATCCTAAGGAAAATAATGTCTCGAAGGACGAAGGGCTTTAACATTTAACGTTTTTGTGTTGCCTTGTTCTTAACTCATAGCATTTGAGAACAAGTCCCCAACACCTACTCTCACTTAATATTTTGTTGCATGCCTTGATTTTTGATGTAGACGCAAACACGCGTGAGGAGGCATGGGATCCTCGCGCGGGAGCGCATTGACGCATGAAGAAAACACGAAGAAACTGATGGAACTCATGTATTATATAATAGTAAAGATAATTTTTTGTTAAAAGAGCGACGGTCGCAGAATGGGCGGCTGGCTAGGGCGGTTATGCCGCGCGTGGGTAGGGCGGGCGCGATATCGAGGGAGAGGGCGTGCGCGGTTGGATGGTGTGGGGTGGTAGAACGGACGATGCAGATGTGTGGACGACAGAACGGTGGATTCATTTGAAAAGATGTAAGGGACTTTTTTTTGCAAAAAATGACGCGGGACAACCGTTGAAACTGGTGTTTTAAAATAGTATAGATTTTTTATTTTTAATTACTAATTCTGGTTTTCACCAACGATGTTAAGAGGGAGGGGCAAACGAACATAGGGGTAAAATCATAAAGTTGAAAAGGAAGAGATAAAATCATAATTGCAATGTCGAAAAAGGACATAATTACAATCTCTACTACTCTATATAGATACAATCATAACCTGCAACCGCACCGCTACTCTCATTGCCTGAATCCCTTCTTCACCCCCTCCCCACGCGATGGCCTACATCCCTGCCCTTTTTTCTCACCGTCCCTCCCCGGCTGGCGGGTGTGGAGATCGGCTCCGGCGGGCCGAGTCGCACTAGTGGGCGTGGAGATCGGTTCTGGCAGTCTACGCGAGATCGACGACCTTGATGCCCTGTAGGCACACATAGAGGTGGAGATCGGCTCCAGCGGTATGTGTCCACCGCCAGTTGAGGAGTCCCCATGGATCGACGGGATCCGATGTTGGCTCCCCAGTTCGCCCACTGCCACCACCCGTTCGCCTGCTCTCCGCCAGCAGCGAGCGAGCTCAGCTCCTTCACCTTGCGCCTCGTCCATCACATCAATTTCGGTCTCCACCTTGCACCGCGTCCGTCACAGCAGTTTCGGTTTCCTGACGAGATTTCGCTGGTGGAATGTCGTGTAGGTAGCGACGACGGCTATGAGGGGATTTTGATTTATTTGGCTTGAGATGGCAGATGACAAGGTGGGACGAATCTTCATCGGCGGGTTGTCCTAGGATACCACGGAGCGCACCTTCGGCCAGTACGACAAGATCATCGAGGCACATGTATAGCGACGACTCTACCCTGTCATAATGTGATTTGAGGAGAGTTGAGTTATTTTAGTTCATATCCTTTGTTTTGGTGTGGTTTGACGGATGTGGTATATTATTCACAACTAACAGTTTCTTGCATTCCAGCTTAATGAACAAAAGTTCACATGAAAACTATTATGAACCAGCTGCACTATATTTGTCTAAACTATACATCAACCATTGGAATGCAAACTTGTGTTTAAGGATCAGTCGTCCAGTTGACAAGAGCTATACTATTCAATGTTTATCATATTTTTGTTTAAGGGCTACTTTGGGAACCTCAAATCCTCTTCGGGTTTTGAGAGGATCGAAGCGATGCCACCTATTTCGATGAGCAGGTTAGTAGCGTCAACTTATGTTTTTTCATTCTAGGACATTGTGAATGAAGTATACGCTAAGAAAAATTATGTGTACCATACTCTCTGAGTAACGTGTGCATGCATAAGTACACTGTACACGTAGCTAAATTGGTAATGATTTTGATGTCGGTTTCAACAATAAGAGCTATGACGTCAGTAGAAGAAACCATCTGTTTTGTCGTTTAGATGCATTCTAGCTATCCATTAGGTGCCGTTTGTTTCGTTGGAATTAAATTTCATTCTAATAATCATAATTTTGACATAAACTAATTAAGTTAATATATTTGTATATTATTGTAAATCATATGAGATATATAGTTATACACTACACTTATGCTATAGAAAAACAAGTAGAAGAGTATGATATAAATTATACATTAGAAAAGTAGCATGTAAATCTATAGAATAAATTTCTATCTCTCATCCATAAATTAAAGATAGACTTATATATAAACTTTGGAAAGTTGTAGAAAATCACATTCTAAAAAGATAACCTACTCCATTAGTTAGTGCATGAACGTGTGCTTGTTAACCAAATTAACGTCATCTATTTTTTACTTACATATTTCTTCTTTTCAATCCATGTTGAGATTTGTGCAGCTTGATATCGCGGAAAGATTATCACACCATGTTATGAGTCATCATGAAGAAATGAGTATGTCTCCCACCAACCAATAGAGAAGAGGTTCATAGTGTAGTCGTATTCTCTCTGCATAAGATTGGATAGTTTCCAATCACATGTTTTTATTTTTTGTTCTCACCTGATACTTCTCATGAATGTTCATCTCCTTCAATATATTAAAATTTTAATTCTTTTTAGCTATGAATTAATGAAGATACCTAATGCTGCTCCAGCCTCAGTTATGCTCAATACCTACCTCTGGTGGCTGGCCTGACAAAAGATGAAAATATTGTAAGTGTCTTAGACTCTTTATTTCAAACTGAAATTTCCTCATATTTGCCAAACAGGACTTGCGATTCAAAGTCCCGTACGTACCTCTTGTCCTCAAACCACCTTTTGGTTTCAGATAAAGCTCTTTAGAAGATAAGAACATGGATGCCATAGAAATGGAAAAGGAGGAGACCTACGCCATCACTACACAAAAAACATACACTTCCTACGGTTTTTTTTAACTTCCTACAGCTTTTATAACAAATCGTAGGAAATAAATAACTTCCGAGAGACAACTGGTAGCTCTAAGAAATAAACATAACTTCCTACGGTATTTTATAAAAGTTGTAGGAAGTTAGCTTTCACATGCTGACTTGCGCTGACGGCGTGAAGCTACTAACTTCCGAGAACCTACTAACTTCCAAGATGTTCATTTGGTTGTAGGAAGTTAGCTAACTTTCTGTCGGGGACCATAATTAGGGGTATCCTCAAGACTCCTAAATCTCAGCTGGTAACCCCCATCAGCACAAAGCTGCAAAGGCCTGATGAGTGCGATTAAGTCAAGGATCGGTCCATTCGAGGGACGCGATCGCGCCTCGCCCGAGCCCAGCCTCGGGCAAGGGCAGCCGACCCCGGAGGATTTACGTCTCGCCCGAGGACCCCCTACGGCAACGGACACACCTTCGGCTCACCCGAGGCCCAGTCTTCCCCAAGAAGCAACCATGGCCAAGTCGCCACGCCAGCCGACCGAATCGCAGGGGCATTTAATGCAAAGGTGGCCTGACATCTTTATCCTGACGCACGCCCTCCAGTCGACAGAGCCGAAGTGACCGTAGTCACTTCGCCGCTCCACTGACAGGCCTGACAAGAGGACAGCGCCGCCTGCGCCGCTCCGACTGCCGTGCCACTCGACAGAGTGAGGCTGACAGCAGCCAAGTCCGGCCTCAGGCACCATAGGAAACTCCGCTTCGCCCGACCCCAGAGCTCGGACTCGGGCTCAGCCCCGGAAGACGACGAACTCCGCATCGCCCGACCCCAGGGCTCGGACTCGGGCTTAGCCCCGGAAGACGACGAACTCCGCATCGCCCGACCCCAGGGCTCGGACTCGGGCTTAGCCCCGAAAGACGACGAACTCCGCATCGCCCGACCCCAGGGCTCGAACTCGGGCTTAGCCCTGGAAGACGACGAACTCCGCTTCGCCCGACCCTAGGGCTCAGACTCGGGCTCAGCCCCGAAAGACGACGAACTCCGCTTCGCCCGACCCTAGGGCTCGGACTCGGGCTCAGCCCCGGAAGACGACGAACTCCGCTTCGCCCGACCCCAGGGCTCGGACTCGGACTCAGCCCTGGCCTCAGCCGACGGTCTCCGCCTCGCCCGACCTAGGGATGGCAACGGGCACATTTTACCCGCGTGCCCGCGGGTAAAAACCCTATAGGGTGCGGGTTTGGGTGTGAGTTTGTACCCGTGGGTACGGGTACGAGTTTGATTCTCAACCCGACGGGTTTTTTCTCGTGGGTATGAAAATGTTGTACCCGTGCCCGCAAACCCACATACCCGCGCGCGTGTGTATATATATGTATATATGTATGTATATGTATATATATGTATGTATATGTATATATATATGTATATATATGTATGTATATATATGTATGTGTATGTATGTATATATAATATGACAACTTGTGGGTATTGTGCCCACGGGTGTACCCGCGGGTGCCACAAACCCGCGGGTAGCGGGTTTGGGTAACATACGCTACCCGTCGCGGGTAGCGGGTGCGGGTACGAGTTTAACATTAATCTCGTGGGTACGGGTTTGTAATCTCTATACCCGCGGGTTTTAAACCCGTTGCCATCCCTAGCCCGACCCCAGGGCTCGGACTCAGCCCTGGCCTCAGCCGACGGTCTCCGCCTCGCCCGACCCATGGGCTCGGACTCGACCTCGGCCTCGGAAGACAGACTCGACCTCGACCTCGGAGGAGCCTCCACCTCGCCCAACCCAGGGCTCGGACCGACCACGTCACAGGAGGCGCCATCATTACCCTACCCCAAGCTGACTCAGGCTACGGGGAACAAGACCGGCGTCCCATCTGGCTCGCTCCGCCAAACAAGTAATGATGGCGCCCCACATGCTCTATGACGACGGCGGCTCTTAGCCCCCTTACGAAAGCAAGAGGACGTCAGCAAGGACCCGACAACCCCGACAGTTGTCCTTCCGCCAGGCTCCGGCGCTCCTCCGACGGCCACGACACCACACGAACCGGGTGCCAAAACCTCTCCGGCTGCCACGATGGCATGTACTTAGGGCACTAGCTCTCCTCCGCTAGACATGTTAGCACACTGCTACACCCCCCATTGTACACCTGGATCCTTTCCTTACGCCTATAAAAGGAAGATCCAGGGCCCTCTTACAAAAGGTTGGCCGCGCGGGGAAGGACGGGACGGCGCTCGCGCAAGGCCGCTCGCTCCCTCCCGCGTGGACGCTTGTAACCCCCTACTGCAAGCGCACCCGACCTGGGCGCAGGACAAACACGAAGGCCGCGGGATTTCACCTCTCACGCCTGTCTCCCTCCGGCTTCTTCCCCCCTTCGTGCTCCGTCTCGCGCCGACCCATCTGGGCTGGGGCACGCAGCGACAATTTACTCGTCGGTCCAGGGACCCCCCGGGTTCGAAACGCCGACAGTTGGCGCGCCAGGTAGGGGCCTGCTGCGTGTTGACGAACCGCTTCCCGTCAAGCTCCAGATGGGCAGTCTCCAGCAACCTTTCCAGCCCGGGACGGTGCTTCGTTTCGGGAGTCTTGAGTTCATGTCCCTCGACGGCAGCTACGACATTATACTCCTTCCCCCGCCGCGCGACAGCGACAATGGCGGCCGGCAACCCGCCCGCCGGCGGCGGAATCGACGACGTCTTCCCCACGTGGTGGAAGAACAACATTCGGGCTTGTCCCGTCCCGTCCCCTGCCGACGGAGGAGGAGGCGGGGCAACCAAGGCTAAGCAGGAGGCGGCACCTCGTCGGCTCTCGAGCGAGTCGACGGCGCCGGCGCCCCAACGGGGGGTACGTCGGGCATCGACCTCGCATCTGAGACGAAGACGAGCGCCGTCTCCCCGCAACATGCCAACCCCAAGCAAACGGACGACGCCAGCACGCTCGCGAAGGACTTGCTGGGCATCACCCTCGTACCTGAGACGACGGTGCAGTCTGCTCCGGACGTGACTTCGTCACCGCCCGTCGACCAAGAGGTACCGACCGATTCCCATCTCACGCCTTTTGGATTCAGCCTCGACCCTCCAAGCGACTTCGCTTTGGTGGACGCTCTCATAGAGGCGAGTCCAAACCCTCTGGGGTATCGTATGCGGTCACCCTGGGACCGGCTGACGGTCGTCTCGACCTACGGGCCCTCAGGGTCCGAGGAAGATGACGAGCCTGACTTCTATTGGGATTTCTCCGGACTTGGTAACCCCAGTGCCATGCGAGACTTCATGACCGCATGCGACTATTGCCTTTCCGACTGTTCCGACGGTAGCCGCAGCCTCGGCGACGAGGACTGCAGCCCAAGTCGTGAATGTTTCCACGTCGATCTAGGGGGTCCCGACGAAGGCAACCATCTTGGTATGCTAGAGAACGGTGATCTCCCTAGGCCTGTGCCTCGCGTTGACATCCTTCGGGAGCTAGCTGTGGTCCCCGTCCCGGCGGGGGGTCATGACCCACAGCTCGAGCAAATCCGCGAGATGCAGGCCAGGCTCGACGAGGGAGCAGGAACACTTGAGCCGATCCGCCGGGACATCGGGCAAGAATGGGTGGGCCAACCTCCGGCCGGAGAGGTGCGTCATCTCCCCCAGGGCTTCCAGCACCGCATCGCCGACGATGTCAGGGTAAGGCCACCACCCACTTCCAGTGGAGCCGGCCAGAACCTGGCTGCAGCGGCAATACTTCTCCGCGCGATGCCGGAGTCATCAACCACCGAGGGGCGGCGTATTCAGGGAGAGCTCAAGAATCTCCTGGAGGATGCCGCGGTCCGACGGACCGAAAGCTCCGCCTCCCGAAGGCAGGGGTGCCTTTCGGAACATCGCGCCGCGACTTCCCGATTCATGCGGGAAGCCTCGGTCCACACCGGGCGCACGCGCAACACAGCGCCTGCAGCCCCGGGTCGCCTCGGCAACGAGCACCATCACCACAACAGTCGGGCCCACCTCTACGAGAGGGTGCGCCGAGGCTACCACCCCAGGCGTGGGGGACGCTACGACAGCGAGGAGGATCGGAGTCCCTCGCCCGAACCACCCGGTCCGCAGGCTTTCAGCCGCGCCATACGACGGGCGCCGTTCCCGACCCGGTTCCGAACCCCGACTACTATCACAAAGTACTCGGGGGATACGAGACCGGAACTGTGGCTCGCGGACTATCGGCTGGCCTGCCACCTGGGTAGAACGGACGATGATAACCTCATCATCCGCAACCTCCCCCTGTTCCTCTCCGATACCGCTCGGGCCTGGCTGGAGCACCTGCCTCTGGGGCAGATCTCCAACTGGGACGACCTGGTCCAGGCCTTCGCCGGCAATTTCCAGGGCACGTACGTGCGCCCTAGAAACTCCTGGGATCTCCGAAGCTGCCAACAGCACCCGGGAGAGTCTCTCCGCGACTACATCCGACGATTCTCGAAGCAGCGCACCAAGCTGCCCAACATCACCGATTCGGATGTCATCGGCGCGTTCCTCGCCGGCACCACCTGCCGCGACCTGGTGAGCAAGCTGGGTCGCAAGACCCCCACCAGGGCGAGCGAGCTGATGGACATCGCCACCAAGTTCGCCTCTGGCCAGGAGGCGGTTGAGGCCATCTTCCGGAAGGACAAGCAGCCCCAGGGCCGCCCACCAGAAGATGTCCCCGAGGCGTCAACTCAGCGCGGCGCCAAGAAGAAAGGCAAGAAGAAGTCGCAAGCGAAACGCGACGCCGCCAACGCGGACCTTGTCGCCGCCGCCGAATACAAGAACCCACGGAAACCTCCCAGAGGTGCCAACCTCTTCGACAAGATGCTCAAGGAGGCGTGCCCCTATCATCAGGGGCCCGTCAAGCACACCCTTGAGGAGTGCGCCATGCTTCAACGCCACTTTCACAAGGCCGGGCCACCCGCGGAGGGTGGCAGGGCTCGCGACGATGATAAGAAGGAAGATCACAAGGCAGGAGAGTTCCCCGAGGTCCACGACTGCTACATGATCTATGGTGGGCGAGTGGCAAACGCCTCGGCTCGGCACCGCAAGCAAGAGCGTCGGGAGGTCTGCTCGGTAAAGGTGGCGGCGCCAGTCTACCTAGACTGGTCCGACAAGCCCATCACCTTCGACCAGGGCGACCATCCCGACCGCGTGCCGAGCCCAGGGAAATACCCGCTCGTTGTCGACCCCATCATCGGCAACGTCAGGCTCACCAAGGTCCTCATGGACGGAGGCAGCGGCCTCAACATCATCTACACCGAGACCCTCAGGCTCCTGCGTGTCGATCTGTCCTCGGTCCGGGCAGGCGCTGCGCCTTTTCACGGGATCATCCCTGGGAAACGCGTCCAGTCCCTCGGACAACTCGATCTACCCGTCTGCTTTGGGACGCCCTCCAACTTCCGAAGGGAGACCCTCACGTTCGAGGTGGTCGGGTTTCGAGGAACCTACCACGCAGTACTGGGGAGGCCATGCTACGCTAAGTTCATGGCCGTCCCCAACTGCACCTACCTCAAGCTCAAGATGTCGGGCCCCAATGGGGTCATCACCATCGGCCCCACGTACCGACACGCGTACGAATGCGACGTGGAGTGCGTGGAGTACACCGAAGCCCTCGCTGAATCCGAGGCCCTCGTCGCCGACCTGGAGAGCCTCTCTAAGGAGGCGCCAGACGTGAAGCGCCACGCTGGCAACTTCGAGCCAGCGGAGACGGTTAAATCCGTCCCTCTCGACCCCAGCAACGACGCCTCCAAGCAAATTCGGATCGGCTCCAAGCTCGATCCCAAATAGGAAGCAGTGCTCGTCGACTTTCTCCACGCGAACGCCGACGTTTTCGCGTGGAGTCCCTCGGACATGCCCGACATACCGAGGGATTTCGCCGAGCACTCGCTGGATATCCGAGCTGGAGCCCGACCCGTGAAGCAGCCTCTGCGCCGATTCGATGAAGAAAAGCGCAGAGCCATAGGCGAGGAGATCCACAAGCTAATGGCGGCAGGGTTCATCAAAGAGGTATTCTATCCCGAATGGCTCGCCAACCCTGTGCTTGTGAGAAAGAAAGGAGGGAAATGGCGGATGCGTGTAGACTACACTGGTCTAAACAAAGTATGTCCGAAAGTTCCCTACCCTCTGCCTCGCATCGATCAAATCGTGGATTCCACTGCTGGGTGCGAAACCCTGTCTTTCCTCGATGCCTACTCGAGGTATCACCAGATTAGGATGAAAGAGTCCGACCAGCTTGCGACTTCTTTCATCACACCCTTCGGCATGTACTGCTATGTCACCATGCCGTTTGGTTTGAGGAATGCGGGTGCAACGTACCAACGGTGCATGAACCACGTGTTTGGCGAACACATTGGCCGAACGGTCGAGGCCTACGTCGATGACATCGTAGTCAAGACGAGGAAAGCCTCTGACCTCCTTTCCGACCTTGAAGTGACATTCCGATGTCTCAAGGCGAAAGGCGTGAAGCTCAATCCCGAGAAGTGTGTCTTCGGGGTTCCCCGAGGCATGCTCTTAGGGTTCATCGTCTCCAAGCGGGGCATCAAGGCCAACCCGGAGAAGATCGCTGCCATCACCAGCATGGGGCCCATCAAGGACTTGAAAGGCATACAGAGAGTCACGGGATGCCTTGCGGCTCTGAGCCGCTTCATCTCGCGCCTTGGCGAAAGAGGCCTGCCTCTGTACCGCCTCTTAAGGAAGGTCGAGTGCTTCACTTGGACCCCTGAGGCCGAGGAAGCCCTCGGGAACCTGAAGGCGCTCCTCACGAACGTGCCCATCTTGGTGCCCCCCGCTGCCGGAGAAGCCCTCTTGATCTACGTCGTCGCGACCACTCAGGTGGTTAGCGCCGCGATCGTAGTTGAGAGACGAGAAGAGGGGCATGCATTGCCCGTCTAGAGGCCAGTCTACTTCATCAGCGAGGTACTGTCTGAGACCAAGATCCGCTACCCACAAATTCAGAAGCTGCTGTACGCGGTGATCCTGACACGGCGGAAGTTGCGACACTACTTCGAGTCTCATCCGGTAACTGTGGTGTCATCCTTCCCCCTGGGGGAGATCATCCAGTGCCGAGAGGCCTCGGGTAGAATTGCAAAGTGGGCGGTGGAAATCATGGGCGAGACGATCTCGTTCGCCCCTCGGAAGGCCATCAAGTCCCAGGTCTTGGCGGACTTTGTGGCTGAATGGGTCGACACCCAGCTCCCAACAGCTCCGATCCAATCAGAACTCTGGACCATGTTCTTCGACGGGTTAGTGATGAAGACAGGAGCAGGCGCAGGCCTGCTCTTCATCTCGCCCCTCGGGAAGCACCTACGCTACATGCTACGCCTCCATTTCCCGGCATCCAACAATGTGGCCGAGTACGAGGCTCTGGTCAACGGGTTGCGCATCGCCATCGAGCTAGGGGTCCGACGCCTCGACGCTCGCGGTGACTCGCAGCTCGTCATCGACCAAGTCATGAAGAACTCCCACTGCCGCGACCCGAAGATGGAAGCCTACTGCGATGAGGTTCGGCGCCTGGAAGACAAGTTCTACGGGCTCGAGCTCAACCACGTCGCCCGACGCTACAACGAGACTGCAGACGAGCTGGCTAAAATAGCCTCGGGGCGAACAATGGTTCCCCCGGACGTCTTCTCCCGGGACTTGCATCAACCCTCCGTCAAGACCGACGACACGCCCGAGCCCGAGAAGGCCTCGGCCCAGCCCGAGGCACCCTTGGCTCAATCCGAGGCACCTTCGGCCCAGCCCGAGGCACCCTCGGCTCAATCCAAGGCACCTTCGGCTCGGCCTGAGGAACCCTCGGCCCCCGAGGGCGAGGCACTACGCATCGAGGAGGAGCGGAGCGGGGTCACGCCTAATCAAAACTGGCAGACCCCGTACCTGCAATATCTCCACCGAGGAGAGCTACCCCTCGACCAAGCCGAAGCTCGGCGGTTGGCGCGACGCGCCAAGTCGTTCGTCTTGTTAGGAGACGGGAAGGAACTCTACCACCGCAGCCCCTCAGGCATCCTCCAGCGATGCATTTCCATCGCCGAAGGCCAGGAGCTCCTACAAGAGATACACTCGGGGGCTTGCGGCCATCACGCAGCACCTCGAGCCCTTGTTGGAAACGCCTTCCGACAAGGTTTCTACTGGCCGACGGCGGTGGCCGACGCCACTAGAATCGTCCGCACCTGCGAAGGGTGTCAGTTCTACGCAAGGTAGACCCACCTGCCCGCTTAGGCCCTGCAGACCATACCCATCACCTAGCCGTTTGCTGTGTGGGGTCTGGACCTAATCGGCCCCTTGCAGAAGGCACCCAGGGGCTACACGCACCTGTTGGTCGCCATCGACAAATTCTCCAAGTGGATCGAGGTCCGGCCCCTAAACAGCATCAGGTCCGAACAGGCGGTGGCGTTCTTCATCAACATCATCCATCGCTTTGGGGTCCCGAACTCCATCATCACCGACAACGGCACCCAGTTCACCGGCAGAAAGTTCCTGGACTTCTGTGAGGATCACCACATCCGGGTGAACTGGGCCGCCGTGGCTCACCCCATGACGAATGGGCAGGTAGAATGTGCCAACGGCATGATTCTGCAAGGACTCAAGCCACGGATCTACAACGACCTCAACAAGTTCGGCAAGCGATGGATGAAGGAACTCCCCTCGGTGGTCTGGAGTCTGAGGACAACGCCGAGCCGAGCCACGGGCTTCACACCGTTCTTTCTAGCCTATGGGGCCGAGGCCATCTTGCCCACAGACTTAGAATACGGTTCCCCGAGGACGAGGGCCTACGCCGACCAAAGCAATCAAGATAATCGAGAAGACTCACTGGACCAGCTGGAAGAGGCTTGGGACATGGCCTTACTACACTCGGCGTGGTACCAGCAGTCCCTGCGACGCTACCACGCCCGAGGGGTTCGGTCCCGAGACCTCCAGGTGGGCGACCTGGTGCTTTGGCTGCGACAAGACGCCCGAGGGCGGCACAAGCTCACGCCTCCCTGGGAAGGGCCCTTCGTCGTCGCCAAGGTTCTGAAGCCCAGAACGTACAAGCTGGCCAACAGTCAAGGCGAGGTCTACAACAACGCTTGGAACATCCGACAGCTACGTCGCTTCTACCCTTAAGATGCTTTCAAGTCGTTCATACGCCTCGTTCACACACAAAGTCTAGTCGTCAAGGAAGGGTCAGCCTTGCCTCGGCAAAGCCCGACCCTCCCACGGGGGCTAAAAGGGGGGAACCCCCTCTGCGTCAAAATTTTCCTCGGAAAAAGATCTTTTCTGCCAGAATGTCTTTCGTGCTTTCCGACTACTTCGAAAGTGGATCCTGAAACGACGAAGTGCACGTAAGCAGCCAAGGTTGACCGAGCCGAGGGACTCCTACGCCTCCGGGATATGGATACCTCACTCATCACCTCTTGCGATAAGTAACTCGCACTCGGATAGGTGATTCCGCGGACCGAACAAGTCTTTACGCTCGAAAGATCCTCTGCCGAAACGATTTTTCGGGCCTTCTCGACTGCGTCGGTGACAGAACCCTATGGACGAGTAAGAGTGCGCATAAGCGGCAAGGCCGACCGAGCCGAGGGATTCCTACGCCTCCGAGATACGGATACCTCACTCATCACCTTCCGTGAAAAGTAACTCTCGCTCGCACAAACAATTCTGTTACCGACAAATAAGTCTAGATACTCGAAACAAGGGGAAAATAAACGCAGCTTTACAACACGAGATGGTGTGTTTGGGCCTCGGCGACCGCAGAAAACATACACACACACTACAAGATAATCTGATCCTGCAGGCTCGGATCTTGACAGTTGAAGGGAGCAGCAGCACCCTTGGCGTCAACTACACCTTCGGCGAGGTCCGACCTAGCCTCGAACGGTGACGCGGCCGGAGGATCTCCACTCTGAAGGACGACATCAGCACCACATCCGGGCCATCGCTGCCAGGGCCTTCTCCAGGAATCCGGCTCGAGCAGACGGCTCGGGCCGGTCACCACAAAGCCTCAGCCAGCTGTACCCTGAGGACATCGGCTCGGCTTGTGGCCTCAGCAACTCAACTCCGGCGTCGGTCCCGCCAGTGGACGACCCATGATAGTCGCCTAGAGGGGGGGTGAATAGGGCGAAACTGAAATTCTCAAAAATAAACACAACTACAAGCCGGGTTAGCGTTAGAAATAAAGTAGAGTCCGCGAGAGAGGGCGCAAAACAAATTGCAAGCAAATAATAAGATGAGACACGCGGATTTGTTTTACCGAGGTTCGGTTCTCTCAAACCTACTCCCCGTTGAGGAGGCCACAAAGGCCGGGTCTCTTTCAACCCTTCCCTCTCTCAAACGGTCCCTCGGACCGAGTGAGCTTTTCTCCTTCTCAATCAAACGGGAACAAAACTTCCCCGCAAGGGCCACCACACAATTGGTGCCTCTTGCCTTGGTTACAATTGAGTTTTGATTGCAAGAAACAAGTGAGAAAGAAAGAAAGCGATCCAAGCGCAAGAGCTCAAAAGAACACGGCAAATCTCTCTCGCTAGTCACTAAAAGCTTGAGTGGAATTGGAGAGGATTTGATCTCTTTGAATGTGTCTAGAATTGAATGCCTAGCTCTTGTAAGTGGTTGAGAGTTGGGAAACTTGGATGCAATGAATGGTGGGGTGGTTGGGGTATTTATAGCCCCAACCACCAAAAGTGACCGTTGCTGGAAGCTGTCTGTTCGATGGCGCACCGGACAGTCCGGTGCACACCGGACAGTCCGGTGCCCCTGCCACGTCACCATTGCCGTTGGATTCTGACCGTTGGAGCTTCTGACTTCTGGGCCCGCCTGGGTGTCCGGTGCACACCGGACATGTACTGTTCAGTGTCCGGTGCACCGGTATGGGCACGTCTGACGTCTGCGCGCGCTGCGCGCGCATTAAATGCACCGCAGGAAGCCGTTGGCGCCGAAAAGAGCCGTTGCCCCGCTGGTACACCGGACAGTCCGGTGCACACCGGACAGTCCGGTGAATTTTAGCGGAGTGGCTCCCGCGCGAACCCGAGGCTGGCGAGTTCCGGAGACCGCGCTTCCTTGGAGCACCGGACATGTCCGGTGCACACCGGACAGTCCGGTGAATTATAGCGCGCCGGCTTCCGAGAAATCCCGAGGGCGAAGAGTTTGAGTTGGAGTCCTCTGGGCGCACCGGACACTGTCCGGTGTACACCGGACAGTCCGGTGCCTCCAGCCAGAGGTGCTTTCGGTTGCCCCTTTGCTCCTTTGTTGAATCCAACACTTGGTCTTTTTATTGGCTAAATGTGAACCTTTTGCACCTGTATAACTTATGCACTAGAGTAAACTAGTTAGTCCAATATTTGTGTTGGACAATTCAACCACCAAAATAATTTAGGAACTAGGTGTAAGCCTAATTCCCTTTCAATCTCCCCCTTTTTGGTGATTGATGCCAACACAAACCAAAGCAAATATAGAAGTGCATAATTGAACTAGTTTACATAATGTAAGTGCAAAGGTTGCTTGGAATTGGGCCAATAAAATATTCATATGATGCGCATGGATTGTTTTCTTGTTTTTGACATATTGGACCACATTTGCACCAAGAGTTTTGTTTTTGCAAATTCTTTTCAAAGTCCTTTTGCTAGATAGTCAAAGGTAAATGAATCAGATTTTTCTAAGCATTTTCAAGTTTTGAAAGTTTCTTCCTTTGACTAAACAAAACTCCCCCTAAATGAGATCCTCCTCTTAGTGTTCAAGAGGGTTTTGATTTAACATTTTGGAAATACTACTTCCTCCCCCTTTAGAACATAATAAGATTCCAATTTTGAAATTGACCAATTTGAAAATCTCCAAAATTTTAAAACTTAGGGTGGTGGTGCGGTCCTTTTGCTTTGGGCTCAAATTTTCTCCCCCTTTGGCATGAATCGCCAAAAACGGAATCATTAGAGCCCAATGAAGTACTTTTCTCCCCCTTTGGTCATAAAATGAATGAGTGAAGATTATACCAAAGTTGGAGAGTGATGCGGAGCGACGGCGAAGGATGAGTTAGTAGAGTGGAAGCCTTGTCTTTGCCGAAGACTCCAATTCCCTTTCAATATACCTATGACTTGGTTTGGAATACACTTGAAAACACATTAGTCATAGTATATATAAAAGAGACATGATCAAAGGTATATTTATGAGCTATGTGTGCAAGTTTAGCAAAAGAAATTCCTAGAATCAAGAATATTAAGCTCATGCCTAAGTCGGGTAAAAGATTGTTCATCAAGTGGCTTGGTAAAGATATCGGCTAATTGATCTTTAGTGTTAATGTATGAAATCTCGATATCCCCCTTTTGTTGGTGATCCCGAAGAAAATGATACCGAATGGCTATGTGCTTAGTGCGGCTATGCTCGACGGGATTGTCGGCCATTTTGATTGCACTCTCATTGTCACATAGCAAGGGGACTTTGGTTAATTTATAACCGTAGTCCCGCAGGGTTTGCCTCATCCAAAGCAATTGCGCGCAACAATGGCCTGCGGCAATATACTCGGCTTCGGCGGTAGAAAGAGCGACCGAATTTTGCTTCTTTGAAGCCCATGACACCAAGGATCTTCCTAAGAACTGGCAAGTCCCCGATGTGCTCTTCCTATTAATCTTACACCCCGCCCAATCGGCATCCGAATAACCAATCAAATCAAATGTGGATCCCCGAGGGTACCAAAGCCCAAACTTAGGAGTATAAGCCAAATATCTCAAGATTCGTTTTACGGCCGTAAGGTGTGATTCCTTAGGGTCGGCTTGGAATCTTGCACACATGCATACGGAAAGCATAATGTCCGGTCGAGATGCACATAAATAAAGCAATGAACCAATCATCGACCGGTATACCTTTTGATCCACGGACTTACCTCCCGTGTCGAGGTCGAGATGCCCATTTGTTCCCATGGGTGTCTTGATGGGCTTGGCATCCTTCATTCCAAACTTGCTTAGAATGTCTTGAGTATACTTTGTTTGGCTAATGAAGGTGCCCTCTTGGAGTTGCTTGACTTGGAATCCTAGAAAATACTTCAACTCCCCCATCATAGACATCTCGAATTTCTGTGTCATGATCCTACTAAATTCTTCACATGTAGATTTGTTAGTAGACCCAAATATGATATCATCAACATAAATTTGGCATACAAACAAATCATTGTCAAGAGTTTTAGTGAACAAAGTAGGATCGGCCTTGCCGACTTTGAAGCCATTTGCAATAAGGAAATCTCTAAGGCATTCATACCATGCTCTTGGGGCTTGCTTGAGCCCATAAAGCGCCTTAGAGAGCCTATAAACATGATTAGGATACTCACTGTCTTCAAAGCCGGGAGGTTGCTCAACATAGACCTCCTCCTTGATTGGTCCATTGAGGAAGGCACTCTTCACGTCCATTTGATAAAGCTTGAAGCCATGGTAAGTAGCATAGGCCAATAATATGCGAATTGACTCAAGCCTAGCTACGGGTGCATAGGTTTCACCAAAATCCAAACCTTCGACTTGTGAATACCCCTTGGCCACGAGTCGAGCTTTGTTCCTTGTCACCACACCATGCTCGTCTTGCTTGTTGCGGAAGACCCACTTGGTTCCTACAACATTTTGGTTAGGACGTGGAACTAAGTGCCATACCTCGTTCCTTGTGAAATTGTTGAGCTCCTCTTGCATCGCCATCACCCAATCCGAATCTTGAAGTGCTTCCTCTATCCTGTGTGGCTCAATAGAGGAAACAAAAGAGTAATGTTCACAAAAATGTGCAACACGAGATCGAGTAGTTACCCCCTTATGAATGTCGCCGAGGATGGTGTCGACGGGGTGATCTCGTTGTATTGCTTGGTGGACTCTTGGGTGTGGCGGCCTTGGTTGTTCATCCTCCTTGTCTTCATCATTTGCATCTCCCCCTTGATCGTTGCCGTCATTTTGAGGTGGCTCATCTTCTTGATCTTCTTGTCCAACATCTTGAGCCTCATCCTCAATTTGAGTTGGTGGAGATGCTTGCATGGAAGAGGATGGTTGATCTTGTGCATGTGGAGGCTCTTCGGATTCCTTAGGACACACATTCCCAATGGACATGTTCCTTAGCGCTATGCATGGAGCCTGTTCTTCACCTATCTCATCAAGATCAACTTGCTCTACTTGAGAGCCATTAGTTTCATCAAACACAACGTCACAAGAAACTTCAACCAGTCCTGAGGACTTGTTAAAGACTCTATATGCCCTTGTGTTTGAGTCATATCCTAGTAAAAAGCCTTCTACCGTTTTAGGAGCAAATTTAGATTTTCTACCTCTCTTAACAAGAATAAAGCATTTGCTACCAAAAAACTCTAAAATATGAAATATTGGGCTTTTTACCGGTTAGGAGTTCATAGGATGTCTTCTTGAGGATTCGGTGAAGATATAACCGGTTGATGGCGTAGCAGGCGGTGTTGACTGCCTCGGCCCAAAACCGATCCGGTGTCTTGTACTCATCAAGCATGGTTCTTGCCATGTCCAATAGAGTTCGATTCTTCCTCTCCACTACACCATTTTGTTGTGGAGTGTAGGGAGAAGAGAACTCATGCTTGATGCCCTCCTCCTCAAGAAAGCCTTCAATTTGAGAGTTCTTGAACTCCGTCCCGTTGTCGCTTCTAATTTTCTTGATCCTTAAGGCGAACTCATTTTGAGCTCGTCTTAAGAATCCTTTTAAGGTTTCTTGGGTATGAGATTTGTCCTGCAAAAAGAACACCCAAGTGAAGCGAGAAAAATCATCCACAATTACAAGACAATACTTACTACCGCCGATGCTTATGTAAGCGATCGGGCCGAATAAATCCATGTGTAGGAGCTCCAGTGGCCTGTCGGTAGTCATGATGTTTTTGTGTGGATGATGGATGCCAACTTGCTTCCCGGCTTGGCATGCGCTACAAATCCTGTCTTTCTCAAAATGAACATTGGTTAGTCCTACAATGTGTTCTCCCTTTAGAAGCTTATGAAGATTCTTCATTCCAACATGGGCTAGTCGGCGGTGCCAAAGCCAACCCAAGTTAGTCTTAGCAATCAAGCAAGTGTCGAGTTCAGCTCTATCAAAATCTACCAAGTATAGCTGACCCTCTAACACTCCCTTAAATGCTATTGAATCATCACTTCTTCTAAAGACAGTAACACCTATATCAGTAAAAAGACAATTGTAGCCCATTTGACATAATTGAGATACGGAAAGCAAATTGTAATCTAAAGAATCCACAAGAAAAACATTAGAAATGGAATGGTCAGGGGATATAGCAATTTTACCCAAACCTTTGACCAAACCTTGGTTTCCATCCCCGAATGTGATCGCTCGTTGGGGATCTTGGTTTTTCTCATAGGAGAACATCTTTTTCTCCCCGGTCATGTGGTTTGTGCACCCGCTGTCGAGTATCCAACTTGAGCCCCCGGATGCATAAACCTACAAAACAAGTTTAGTTCTTTGTTTTAGGTACCCAAACGATTTTGGGTCCTTTGGCATTAGAAACGAGAACTTTGGGTACCCAAACACAAGTCTTGGAACCCTTGTGTTTGCCCCCAACAATTTTGGCAACTACTTTGCCGGATTTGTTAGTTAAAACATATGATGCATCAAAAGTCTTAAATGAAATAACATGATCATTTGATGCATTAGGAATTTTCCTTTTAGGCAACTTGGCATGGGTTGGTTGCCTAGATCTAGATGTCTCACCCTTATACATAAAAGCATGGTTAGGACCAGGATGAGACTTCCTAGAATGAATTTTCCTAATCTTGCTCTCAGGATAGCCGACTGGGTATAAAATGTAACCCTCGTTATCCTGAGGCATGGGAGTCTTGCCCTTAACAAAGTTAGATAAGTTCTTTGGAGGGGCATTAATTTTGACATTGTCTCCCTTTTGGAAGCCAATGCCGTCCTTAATGCCAGGGCGTCTCCCATTATAGAGCATGCTTCTAGCAAATTTAAATTTTTCATTTTCTAAGTCATGCTCACTAATCTTAGCATTAAGTTGTGCTATGTGATCATTTTGTTTTTTAATTAAGGCTAGGTGATCATGGATAGCATCAACATTAATATCTCTATATCTAGTACAAATGGAAACATGCTCAACATTAGATGTAGAGGGTTTGCAAGATTTAAGTTCAACAACCTTAGCATGCAACATATCATTTTTAGTTCTAAGGTCGGAAATAGTAGCATTGCAAACATCAAAATCCTTAGCCTTAGCAATTAATTTCTCATTCTCATTTCTAAGGCTAGCAAGAGAAACATTCAACTCATCAATTCTAGCAAGTAAATCAATATTATCATCTTTAGAATTGCAAGTTGAAACAATACAAACATGAGAATCAATCTTAGCAATTAATCTAGCATTTTCATTTCTAAGGTTGTTAATGGTCTCATGGCAAGTGCTTAGCTCACTAGACAATTTTTCACATTTTTCTACCTCTAGAGCATAAGCATTTTTAACCTTAACATGTTTCTTGTTTTCCTTGATTAGGAAATCCTCTTGGGAGTCCAAGAGATCATCCTTTTCATGGATAGCACTAATTAGCTCATTTAATTTTTCTTTTTGTTCCATGTTAAGGTTGGCAAAAAGAATGCGCAAGTTATCCTCCTCATTTTTATCATCATCCTCATCACTAGATGTTTCATATTTAGTGGAGGACCTTGATTTTACCTTCTTTTTGCTGTCCTTGGCCATGAGACACTTGTGGCCGACGTTGGGGAAGAGGAGACCCTTGGTGACGGCGATGTTGGCGGCGTCCTCGTCGTCGGAGGAGTCGCTTGAGCTTTCGTCGGAGTCCCACTCCCGACAAACATGGGCATCGCCGCCCTTCTTCTTGTAGTACCTCTTCTTCTCCTTCCTCTTGCCCTTCTTGTCGTCGCCCCTGTCACTGTCACTAGACATAGGACATTTTGCAATAAAATGACCGGGCTTACCACACTTATAGCAAACCTTCTTGGAACGGGATTTGTAATCCTTCCCTTTCCGTTGCTTGAGGATTTGCCGAAAGCTTTTGATGATTAGGGCCATCTCCTCATTGTCGAGCTTGGAGGCGTCAATCGGTTGTCTACTTGGTGTAGACTCCTCCTTCTTCTCCTCCGTTGCCTTGAAGGCCACCGGTTGTGCCTCGGATGTGGAAGGCTCATCAAGCTCGTTGATCTTCTTTGAGACCTTAATCATGCATTCAAAGCTCACAAAATTTCCGATAACTTCTTCGGGGGTCATTAGTGGATATCTAGGATTACCACGAATTAATTGTACTTGAGTGGGGTTAAGGAAAATAAGTGCTCTTAAAATAACCTTAACCACTTCGTGGTCATCCCATTTTGCGCTCCCGAGGTTGCGCACTTGGTTTACCAAGGTCTTGAGCCGGTTGTACATGTCTTATGGCTCCTCCCCTTGGCGAAGACGGAAGCGACCGAGCTCCCCCTCGATCGTTTCCCGCTTGGTGATCTTGGTGAGTTCATCACCTTCGTGCGCCGTCTTGAGTAGATCCCAAATCTCCTTTGCGTTCTTCAACCCTTGCACTTTGTTGTATTCCTCCTTGCTTAGAGAGGCAAGGAGAATGGTTGCGGCTTGGGAGTTGAAGTGCTCGATTTGGGCTACTTCGTCCGTGTCATAGTCCTCATCCCCTACAGATGGTACCTGTACACCATACTCAACAACATCCCATATACTTTTGTGGAGAGAGGTTAGATGAAATCGCATTAAATTACTCCACATAGCATAATCTTCACCATTAAAAGTTGGTGGCTTGCCTAGTGGGACGGAAAGTAAAGGTGTATGTTTAGGAATGCGAGGGTAGCGTAGGGGGATCTTACTATACTTCTTACGCTCTTGGCATTTAGAAGTGACGGACGCCGCGTCGGAGCCGGAGGTAGATGTCGATGAGGTGTCGGTCTCGTAGTAGACCACCTTCCTCATCCTCTTGTGCTTGTCCCCACTCCGATGCGGCTTGTGAGAAGAAGATTTTTCCTTCTTCTCCTTGTGGTGAGAAGAGGAAGATCTTTTCTCCTTCCGCTTGGAGGAGTTCTTCTTCTTCTCCCTTCTCTTGGTGCGGGACTCTTCCGATGAAGTGCTCCCTTGGCTTGTAGTGGGCTTGTTGTCGCCGGTCTCCATCTCCCTCTTGGTGTGATCTCCCGACATCACTTCGAGCGGTTAGGCTCTAATGAAGCACCGGGCTTTGATACCAATTGATAGTCGCCTAGAGGGGGGTGAATAGGGCGAAACTGAAATTCTCAAAAATAAACACAACTACAAGCCGGGTTAGCGTTAGAAATAAAGTAGAGTCCGCGAGAGAGGGCGCAAAACAAATTGCAAGCAAATAATAAGATGAGACACGCGGATTTGTTTTACCGAGGTTCGGTTCTCTCAAACCTACTCCCCGTTGAGGAGGCCACAAAGGCCGGGTCTCTTTCAACCCTTCCCTCTCTCAAACGGTCCCTCAGACCGAGTGAGCTTTTCTCCTTCTCAATCAAACGGGAACAAAATTTCCCCGCAAGGGCCACCACACAATTGGTGCCTCTTGCCTTGGTTACAATTGAGTTTTGATTGCAAGAAACAAGTGAGAAAGAAAGAAAGCGATCCAAGCGCAAGAGCTCAAAAGAACACGGCAAATCTCTCTCGCTAGTCACTAAAAGCTTGAGTGGAATTGGAGAGGATTTGATCTCTTTGAATGTGTCTAGAATTGAATGCCTAGCTCTTGTAAGTGGTTGAGAGTTGGGAAACTTGGATGCAATGAATGGTGGGGTGGTTGGGGTATTTATAGCCCCAACCACCAAAAGTGACCGTTGCTGGAAGCTGTCTGTTCGATGGCGCACCGGACAGTCCGGTGCACACCGGACAGTCCGGTGCCCCTGCCACGTCACCATTGCCGTTGGATTCTGACCGTTGGAGCTTCTGACTTCTGGGCCCGCCTGGGTGTCCGGTGCACACCGGACATGTACTGTTCAGTGTCCGGTGCACCGGTATGGGCACGTCTGACGTCTGCGCGCGCTGCGCGCGCATTAAATGCACCGCAGGAAGCCGTTGGCGCCGAAAAGAGCCGTTGCCCCGCTGGTACACCGGACAGTCCGGTGCACACCGGACAGTCCGGTGAATTTTAGCGGAATGGCTCCCGCGCGAACCCGAGGCTGGCGAGTTCCGGAGACCGCGCTTCCTTGGAGCACCGGACATGTCCGGTGCACACCGGACAGTCCGGTGAATTATAGCGCACCGGCTTCCGAGAAATCCCGAGGGCGAAGAGTTTGAGTTGGAGTCCTCTGGGCGCACCGGACACTGTCCGGTGTACACCGGACAGTCCGGTGCCTCCAGCCAGAGGTGCTTTCGGTTGCCCCTTTGCTCCTTTGTTGAATCCAACACTTGGTCTTTTTATTGGCTAAATGTGAACCTTTTGCACCTGTATAACTTATGCACTAGAGTAAACTAGTTAGTCCAATATTTGTGTTGGACAATTCAACCACCAAAATAATTTAGGAACTAGGTGTAAGCCTAATTCCCTTTCAACCCAGCCAGGCTCCGGCCGACCAAATCTTCTTTTCGAGCCAACTCTGCCTCTGTCCGTGCTGACGCCGCTACCTCCGGCTTCGGCTCATCGAAGAGCGGCCGAGGGTTTCCTCTAACTAAGCAAGAGAAGCCTCGGACAGCAAGGCCGACCGAGCCGAGGGACTCCTACGCCTCTGGGATACGGATACCTCACTCGTCACCTTTGCACGAAGCGACTCACGCTTGGTGAAGCGGTTCAGAAAGTCGACAGGCGAGTCTTAGTGCTCGAAATGAAGAAAAAACACGGCTCCGTGCCAAAAATACATACATGTTCAGGCCCCGACAGCCGTAATGAACAAGACACCGACACTCAAGGTGCCATTACAAACGGAACTCCGTTTCCACCTCTGCGGGTACGAACAACCCCCCACACTGGAGGGCCCGCGGGGCGACAAGGCTCCTGGTCGCCCACCGCCACCCGCTCCAGCAGCGGCGACAATGACCTCCGCTCCGGGTCGCTGAACTGCAGCAGCGATGGCCTAAGGGCGGACGCCGCCGTAACGATGTCCTCGCCCATGACTCCACTCGAGGGGCGAGGACAAGTACAAAGAGCCAGAGGCCCGTAGCGCGGATGGTGGCGGTGATCCCGTCGGTGACGGGGACTTCTCCAGCCGCCGCCACCTCGGCACCGACGACAGGAGCCGTCTGCCCACCGGCAGATCCCCACTCGGATCATCCCGGACGAGCGGAGCACCGATCTCCGCGCGGAGGCGCCGTACCGGAGCAAAGGCATGACAGCCCCAGAACACGAACACCGCCCTATCAGCGCGTGACGTCTTGGGCGGTCCTTCGGTGCGCGCGGCGCGACAACCGCCCTTGCGGCGGGAAGGGGCACCGGGAGCCAAGCCGGCGAGCCCAACGCGCTGAAGCTGACGACGCACGCCGCCGATCGGCCCCGTGTTGTCGAAGTCCGCCCCTCCCACTAGGCCAGTGAGCGCCCTCTCCCTTGAATGCTGAGGGAGAAGCTGACCCACGAACCCGCGCGGGAGGTAGAGCTCCGGCTCAGCCCGGCCTTCGCCCCAGCAAGGATGATGAAGATCCTTGAAGCTGAGGGCGGGACCAAGATCGCAGCCTGGTTCGCTTCTCCCCACCATCGACCTGGTGGCCACCGTCTTGGGTGACCACCGGCGAGGGGGTGCGGCTGGGCTGCATGATGAAAATCCTTGAAGCCGAACGATGGCTGAAAGGTACCGACTTCCACGAAGTTGCGTTCCTCCGACGACAAGGCGGAAGGATTGCGGGTGTTCCCCGTCCGAGGGCTCGGAAGGTGGAAAGACGCGATGCATAAGGGAGCGTGAAGACATGGTCGCCTTTCAAGGGGATCACCCTCCTTTTAAAGGCGACTCTTCCCACCTGCGTCCTCAGCCATCGCGGGCTGAGTCTTCTCCAACACGCTCCAAGATCCTCCCCCTACGACACGGGGGCTGGGTCCCACGCGTCATGCAAACTGGCCCAGGGCAGAAGAAGCCAAACTGCCGCGCGCGGTGCATGCAACTGCCCAGCGGTTACAAGCATTCCTCCACTTTCGCCAGACCAGCGGGTGAAAGGGCGGACAACCATGCAGTCGACATGCAACCGCGCCAAGTGAGCGCACCCCTTAGACTCCAACGCGCCCAGCATGGAGGCCCAGGCCCACACGTCATGCAACCGGCGCGCCAGTTGCTACGTGCGAGCAGCCGCACCGCCCCTTGCGCCACTACCGCGCCTCCTCGACTGCGGAACCAGTACCGTGACTTGAGGCAACCCTGCGTATGACCCAACGGTGCCAGCCAGGCGCATCGATCACAGGCTAGTCAGCCGCGGGAGAAGGCGCGACGGTCCATGCGGCCAAAAATGGGCCGACAGTAATGGCGGTGGCAGGCGGGCAGAAGCAGCAGTCACGTCGTTAGCCAAGCTCACGTCACCTCGTGGGACAGTGAGAGAACCCTCTCTCACGGCGTGAAGACGACGCGCCCATGTTCCGTTTCTCGAACGGCTCGCGCACGCGCAACAGCTGCCCCGCGAACCACTCGCCCCATCGCATTAACTCCGCGGCGGGACAGGTGGCGCCTTTGGCAGGAGAAGCGAGCGACGCTTCACCTTCGCCATAATGACCGCGTCAAAAAAGGTGCGCCACGTCATCTCAATTTCATATTCTTTCCCTTTTCCTCTTTCTCTCTCTTACAGCAGGGACCGGGAAAGGGGGATACCCCGAAAGGGATCCTTCTCCGCGAAGGAAATAGGCCCCGAGCCCCCCTACTGATCAGAGGTTCGAAGGCTGGCCCCTCGGAGGGGTTCAACAGCCGCCTCAGAGCACTCGGGATCCGCGCCCACTACTGGTCAGAGGTTCGAGGGCCGGCCCCTCGGAAGGGTTCAACGGCCGCCTCAGGCCACTCGGGCTCCGCGCCCACTACTGATCAGGGGTTCATAGGCTGGCCCACGAAGGGTTCACAGCCGCCTCAGACACAGAGCGAGGGATGACCCTGGGTACGTTCGATAAATAACCAAGGCTCGGGCTATGCTCCCGAGGTACCCTAGGACATTTCCGAGACCAGCGGGAACGATCTTGTAATGGAATCCCATCAGAGGGAGGCATCGAGCCCTCGGACCCCGTCAAAAGGGGACCGGGTCCAGCAGATCACCCGCAGGTACTTTTGGAGCGCGCCTCCGGGCCTCTAGCCGACCCCTAACAAATGGGGCACGGGCGTCCACTCGGATTACCCGTCAGCAGCTCACTGGAGATACCATGTTCGGCGCCCTCCAAGGGAAACATGGCGCTTTTCCCCCCTCCTCCTTGCGGAAAGGCAACGCAGGGGCATATGTAAAAAAGTCGAGTCTGTCCTTGACCGTCCTCTCGCCCTGTGCGGAGGCTCGGGGGCTGCTCTCGCAAACCCGGCTCTGGCCAAACCGTTGACAACGTCAACATACCAGCCCAAGAACTTGGGACCCGACCGTGCACCCGGGCTACGACCAGCTCGCATGAGGGAACAACCAGACCGGCCAAAATAATGCGAAACGCATTAAGACCTCGAAGGAGTCAAACCACTCCTCCGAGGCCTCGGGGGCTACACCCGGCGGGTGCGCTCGCGCGCACCCACCGGAATAAGACGCAACCGAGAAAGGCTGGTCCCCTTGCAAAAAAGTGCGACAAAAGCCTCCAAGCGAGTATTAACACTCCCTTTGAGGCTCGGGGGCCACTGTCGGGGACCATAATTAGGGGTACCCTCAAGACTCCTAAATCTTAGCTGGTAACCCCCATCAGCACAAAACTGCAAAGGCCTTATGGGTGCGATTAAGTCAAGGATCGGTCCATTCGAGGGACGCGATCGCGCCTCGCCTGAGCCCAGCCTCGGGCAAGGGCAGCCGACCCCGGAGGATTTACGTCTCGCCCGAGGACCCCCTACGGCAACGGACACACCTTCGGCTCGCCCGAGGCCCAGTCTTCACCAAGAAGCAACCTTGGCCAAGTCGCCATGCCAGTCGACCGAATCGCAGGGGCATTTAATGCAAAGGTGGCCTGACACCTTTATCCTGACGCACGCCCTCCAGTCGACAGAGCCGAAGTGACCGTAGTCACTTCGCCGCTCCACTGACAGGCCTGACAAGAGGACAGCGCCGCCTGCGCCGCTCTGAAAGTCGCCTAGAGGGGGGTGAATAGGGCGAAACTGAAATTCGCAAAAATAATCACAACTACAAGCCGGGTTAGCGTTAGAAATATAATAGAGTCCGCGAGAGAGGGTGCAAAACAAATCGCAAGCGAATAATCGAGTGAGACACGCGGATTTGTTTTACCGAGGTTCGGTTCTCTCAAACCTACTCCCCGTTGAGGAGGCCACAAAGGCCGGGTCTCTTTCAACCCTTACCCTCTCTCAAATGATCACTCGGACCGAGTGAGCTTTCTCTTCTCAATCACTTGGAACACAAAGTTCCTACAAGGACCACCACAAGATTGGTGTCTCTTGCCTCAATTACAAGTGAGTTTGATCACAAGAAAGAATCAAGAAAGAAGAAAGCAATCCAAGCGCAGGAGCTCGAAAGAACACAAGCAAATCTCTCTCTCTAATCACTAGGGCATTGTGTGGAATTTGGAGAGAATTTGATCTCTTTGGTGTGTCTAGAATTGAATGCTAGAGCTCTTGTAAGTAGTTGGGAAGTGGAAAACTTGGATGACTTGAATGTGGGGTGGTTGGGGGTATTTATAGCCCCAACCACCAAACTAGCCGTTTGGTGAGGCTGTCTGTTCGATGGCGCACTGGACAGTCCGGTGCACACCGGACATGTCCGGTGCGACAGCCACGTCACCAAAACCCGTTGGGTTCGACCGTTGGAGCTCTGTCTTCTGGGCCCGCCTGAATGTCCGGTGGCGCACCGGACATGCACTGTAGATTGTCCGGTGCACCAGCATGGGCGTGCCTGACCTCTGTGCGTGCAGCGCACGCATTTAATGCGTCGCAGGTAGCCGTTGGCGCCGAAATAGCCGTTGCCCCGCTGTTACACCGGACAGTCCGGTGAATTATAGCGGAGCAGTTGAAATGAATTCCCGAGGCTGGCGAGTTCCTGAGGCCGCTCTTCCTTGGAGCACCGGACATGTCCGGTGTACACCGGACAGTCCGGTGAATTATAGCGGAGTCGCCTCTGGAATTTCCCGAAGGTGACGAGTTTGAAGTTTGAGTCCTCTGGTGCACCGGACATGTCCGGTGGCACACCGGACAGTCCGGTGCGCCAGACCAGAGGTGCCTTCGGTTGTCCCTTTGCTCTTTTGTTGAACCCAATACTTGGTCTTTTTATTGGCTAAGTGTGAACCTTTGGCACCTGTATAACTTATACACTAGAGCAAACTAGTTAGTCCAAATATTTGTGTTGGGCAATTCAACCACCAAAATTAATTAGGGACTAGGTGTGAGCCTAATTCCCTTTCAATCTCCCCCTTTTTGGTGATTGATGCCAACACAAACCAAAGCAAATATAAAAGTGCATAATTGAACTAGTTTGCATAATGTAAGTGCAAAGGTTGCTTAAAATTGAGCCAATAAATGTTACTTACTAGATGTGCATGGATTGTTTCTTTATTATTAACATTTTGGACCACACTTGCACCACATGTTTTGTTTTTGCAAATTATGTTTGTAAATCCTTTTCAAAGTTCTTTTGCAAACAGTCAAAGATTTTGCGAAGCATTTTCAATACTTTTCCTTTGACTAAACAAAACTCCCCCTCAAATAAATTCTCCTCTTAGTGTTCAAGAGGGTTTTGAGATATCAAGTTTTGAAAATACTACTTGCTCCCCCTTTAGAACACAAAGAGATACCAATTTGAAATTTTCCAATTTGAAAACCATTAATTTTAAAATTAGGGTGGTGGTGCGGTCCTTTTGCTTTGGGCCAATACTTTCTCCCCCTTTGGCATGAATCGCCAAAAACGGATACTCGGAATGAAATATAGGCCCTTTGTTTAACTACTATCTCCCCTTTGGCAAATAAAACATATGAGTGAAGATTATACCAAAGATGGAGAGTGATGCGGAGTGACGACGAAGGATGAGTAGTAGAGTGGAGTGGAAGCCTTTGTCTTCGCCGAAGACTCCAATTCCCTTTCAATATACCTATGACTTGGTTTGAAATACACTTGAAAACTCATTAGTCATAGCATATATAAAAGAGACATGATCAAAGGTATATTTATGAGCTATGTGCGCAAGTTTAGCAAAAGAAATTCCTAGAATCAAGAATATTGAGCTCATGCCTAAGTTTGGTAAAAGATTGTTCATCAAGTGGCTTGGTGAAGATATCGGCTAATTGATCTTTAGTGTTAATGTATGAAATCTTGGTATCCCCCTTTTGTTGGTGATCCCTAAGAAAATGATACCGAATGGCTATGTGTTTAGTGCGACTGTGCTCAACGGGATTGTCCGCCATGCGGATTGCACTCTCATTATCACATAGAAGAGGAACTTTGGTTAATTTGTAACCATAGTCCCGCAGGGTTTGCCTCATCCAAAGCAATTGCGCGCAACAATGGCCTGCAGTAATGTACTCGGCTTCGGCGGTAGAAAGAGCGACCGAATTTTGCTTCTTTGAAGCCCAAGACACCAAGGATCTTCCCAAGAACTGGCAAGTCCCCGATGTGCTCTTCCTATTAATCTTACACCCTGCCCAATCGGCATCCGAATAACCAATCAAATCAAATGTGGATCCCCGAGAGTACCAAAGCCCAAACTTAGGTGTATAAGCCAAATATCTCAAGATTCGTTTTACGGCCGTAAGGTGGGATTCCTTAGGGTCGGATTGGAATCTTGCACACATGCAAACGGAAAGCATAATGTCTGGTCGAGATGCACATAAATAAAGCAATGAACCAATCATCGACCGGTATACCTTTTGATCCACGGACTTACCTCCCGTGTCGAGGTCGAGATGCCCATTGGTTCCCATGGGTGTTTTGATGGGCTTGGCATCCTTCATTCCAAACTTGGTTAGAATGTCTTGAGTGTACTTCGTTTGGCTAATGAAGGTGCCCTCTTGGAGTTGCTTGACTTGGAATCCTAGAAAATACTTCAACTCCCCCATCATAGACATCTCGAATTTCTTTGTCATGATCCTACTAAATTCTTCACATGTAGATTCGTTAGTAGACCCAAATATAATATCATCAACATAAATTTGGCATACGAACAAATCATTGTTAAGAGTTTTAGTGAACAAAGTAGGATCGGCCTTGCCGACTTTGAAGCCATTAGCAATAAGGAAATCTCTAAGGCATTCATACCATGCTCTTGGGGCTTGCTTGAGCCCATAAAGCGCCTTAGAGAGCCTATAAACATGGTTAGGGTACTCACTATCTTCAAAGCCGGGAGGTTGCTCAACGTAGACCTCTTCCTTGATTGGTCCGTTGAGGAAGGCACTCTTCACGTCCATTTGATAAAGCTTGAAGCCATGGTAAGTAGCATAGGCCAATAATATACGAATTGACTCAAGCCTAGCTACGGGTGCATAGGTTTCACCAAAATCCAAACCTTCAACTTGTGAATACCCCTTGGCCACGAGTCGAGCTTTGTTCCTTGTCACCACACCATGCTCGTCTTGCTTGTTGCGGAAGACCCACTTGGTTCCTACAACATTTTGATTAGGACGTGGAACTAAATGCCATACCTCATTACTAGTGAAGTTGTTGAGCTCCTCTTGCATCGCCATCACCCAATCCGAATCTTGTAGTGCTTCCTCTACCCTGTGTGGCTCAATAGAGGAAACAAAAGAATAATGCTCACAAAAATGTGCAACACGAGATCGAGTGGTTACCCCCTTATGAATGTCGCCGAGGATGGTGTCGACGGGGTGATCTCGTTGGATTGCTTGGTGGACTCTTGGGTGTGGCGGCCTTGGTCTTTCATCCTCCTTGTCTTGATTATTCACATTTCCCTTTTGATCATTGCCGTCATCTTGAGGTGGCTCATCTCTTTGATCTTCTCCTTCATCTACTTGAGCCTCGTCCTCATTTTGTGTTGGTGGAGATGCTTGCGTGGAGGAGGATGGTTGATCTTGTGCATGTGGTGGCTCTTCGGATTCCTTAGGACACACATCCCCAATGGACATGTTCCTTAGCGCGATGCACAGAGCCTATTCTTCACCTATCTCATCAAGATCAACTTGCTCTACCTGAGAGCCGTTAGTCTCATCAAACACAACGTCACAAGCAACTTCAACAAGTCCTGAGGACTTGTTAAAGACTCTATATGCCCTTGTGTTTGAGTCATATCCTAGTAAAAAACCTTCTACAGTTTTAGGAGCAAATTTAGATTTTCTACCTCTCTTAACAAGAATAAAGCATTTGCTACCAAAAACTCTAAAATATGAAATATTGGGCTTTTTACCGGTTAGGAGTTCATAGGATGTCTTCTTGAGGATTCGGTGAAGATATAACCGGTTGATGGCGTAACAAGCGGTGTTGACCGCCTCGGCCCAAAACCGATCCGGTGTCTTGTACTCATCAAGCATGGTTCTTGCCATGTCCAATAGAGTTCGATTCTTCCTCTCCACTACACCATTTTGTTGTGGAGTGTAGGGAGAAGAGAACTCATGCTTGATGCCCTCCTCCTCAAGGAAGCCTTCAATTTGAGAGTTCTTGAACTCCGTCCCGTTGTCGCTTCTAATTTTCTTGATCCTTAAGCCAAACTCATTTTGAGCCCGTCTCAAGAATCCCTTTAAGGTCTCTTGGGTATGGGATTTTTCCTGCAAAAAGAACACCCAAGTGAAGCGAGAATAATCATCCACAATAACTAGACAGTACTTACTCCCGCCGATGCTTATGTAAGCGATCGGGCCGAATATGTCCATGTGTAGGAGCTCCAGTGGCCTGTCACTAGTCATGATGTTCTTGTGTGGATGATGAGACCCAACTTGCTTTCCTGCTTGGCATGCGCTACAAATCCTGTCTTTCTCAAAATGAACATTTGTTAGTCCCAAAATGTGCTCTCCCTTTAGAAGCTTATGAAGATTTTTCATTCCAACGTGGGCTAGTCGGCGATGCCAGAGCCAACCCATGTTAGTCTTAGCAATTAAGCAAGTGTCGAGTTCAGCTCTATCAAAATCTACCAAGTATAGCTGACCCTCTAACACTCCCTTAAATGCTATTGAATCATCACTTCTTCTAAAGACAGTGACACCTACATCAGTAAAGAGACAGTTGTAGCCCATTTGACATAATTGAGATACAGAAAGCAAATTGTAATCTAAAGAATTTACAAGAAAAACATTGGAAATAGTATGGTCAGGTGATATAGCAATTTTACCCAATCCTTTGACCAAACCTTGATTTCCATCCCCGAATGTGATAGCTCGTTGGGGATCTTGGTTTTTCTCATATGAGGAGAACATCTTCTTCTCCCCTGTCATGTGGTTTGTGCACCCGCTATCGAGTATCCAACTTGAGCTCCCAGATGCATAAACCTACAAAACAATTTTAGTTCTTGATTTTAGGTACCCAAATGGTCTTGGGTCCTTTGGCATTAAAAACAAGAACTTTGGGTACCCAAACACAAGTCTTTGACCCCTTGTGTTTGCCCCTAACAAACTTGGCAACTACCTTGCCGGATTTGTTAGTAAGCACATAAGATGCATCAAAAGTCTTAAATGAAATGTCATGATCATTTGATGCACTAGGAGTTTTCTTTTTAGGCAACTTAGCACGGGTTGGTTGCCTAGAGCTAGATGTCTCACCCTTATACATAAAAGCATGGTTAGGGCCAGAGTGAGACTTCCTAGAATGAACTCTCCTAATTTTGTTCTCAGGATAGCCGGCAGGGTACAAAATGTAACCCTCGTTATCCTGAGGCATGGGAGCCTTGCCCTTAACAAAGTTAGACAAGTTCTTAGGAGGGGCATTAAGTTTGACATTGTCTCCCCTTTGGAAGTCAATACCATCCTTGATGCCAGGGCGTCTCCCATTATAGAGCATACTTCTAGCAAATTTAAACTTTTCATTTTCTAAGTTATGCTCGGCAATTTTAGCATCTAATAATGCTATATGATCATTTTGTTGTTTAATTAAAGCCATGTGATCATGAATAGCATTGATATCAACATCTCTACATCTAGTACAAATAGAAGTGTGCTCAACGGTAGATGTAGAGGGTTTGCAAGATTTTAGTTCTACAACCTTAGCATGCAACATATCATTCTCAGTTCTAAGGTCGGAAATAGTAGTATTGCAAACATCAAAATCTTTAGCCTTAGCAATCAAATTTTCATTTTCTACTCTAAGGCTAGCAAGAGAATCATTCAATTCCTTAATCTTAGTAAGCAAATCATCATTATCATTTCTAAGATTGGGAATTGAGACATTACATACAT
The DNA here is from genome assembly GCA_029449295.1 of Zea luxurians. Taxonomy (NCBI): domain Eukaryota; kingdom Viridiplantae; phylum Streptophyta; class Magnoliopsida; order Poales; family Poaceae; genus Zea; species Zea luxurians. The sequence continues at coordinate 47,703,842 of JAOPSE010000023.1, forward strand.
GAGAATCAACCTTAGCAATTAATCTAGCATTTTCATTTCTAAGGTTGTCAATAGTCTCATGGCAAGTGCTTAGCTCACTAGACAATTTTTCACATTTTTCAACTTGTAGAGCATAAGCATTTTTAACCTTAACATGCTTTTTGTTTTCCTTAATAAGGAAGTCCTCTTGAGAGTCCAAGAGATCATCCTTCTCATGAATAGCACTAATCAACTAATTTGATTTTTCCTTTTGTTGCATGTTTAGGTCGACAAAAAGGGTACGCAAATTATTTTCCTCATCACTAGCATTATCATCACTAGAGGATTCATATTTAGTGGAGGATTTTGATTTAACCTTCTTCCTTTTGCCGTCCTTTGCCATGAGGCACTTGTGGCCGACGTTGGGGAAGAGGAGTCCCTTGGTGACGGCGATGTTGGCGGCGTCCTCGTCGGAGGAGGACTCGGTGGAGCTCTCGTTGGAGTCCCATTCGCGACACACGTGGGCATCGCCTCCCCTCTTCTTGTGGTACCTCTTCTTTTCTCTCCTCTTGCCCTTCTTGTCGTTATCCCTGTCACTGTCACTTGATAATGGACATTTAGCAATAAAGTGACCGGGCTTACCACACTTGTAGCAAACCTTCTTGGAACGGGGTTTGTAATCCTTCCCCTTCCGTTGCTTGAGGATTTGGCGAAAGCTTTTGATGATTAAAGTCATCTCCTCATTGTCGAGCTTGGAGGCGTCAATTGGTTGTCTACTTGGTGTAGACTCCTCCTTCTTCTCCTCCGTCGCCTTAAAAGCCACCGGTTGTGCTTCGGACGTGGAGGGATCGTCAAGCTCGTTGATCTTCTTTGAGCCCTTGATCATACATTCAAAGCTCACAAAATTCCCGATTACTTCCTCGGGAGTCATTAGTGTATATCTTGGATTACCACGAATTAATTGTACTTGAGTAGGGTTAAGGAAAATAAGTGATCTTAAAATAACCTTAACCACCTCATGGTCGTCCCACTTCTTGCTCCCGAGGTTGCGCACTTGGTTCACCAAGGTTTTGAGCCGGTTGTACATATCTTGTGGCTCCTCCCCTTGGCGAAGACGGAAGCGACCGAGCTCCCCCTCGATCGTTTCCCGCTCGGTGATCTTGGTGAGTTCATCACCCTCATGCGCGGTCTTGAGAAGGTCCCAAATCTCCTTTGCATTCTTCAACCCTTGCACCTTGTTGTATTCCTCCTTACTTAGAGAGGCGAGGAGTATGGTTGTATCTTGAGAGTTGAAGTACTCGATTTGGGCCACTTCGTCCGTATCATAATCCTCATCCCCTATGGATGGTACCTGTGCTCCAAACTCAACAACATTCCATATACTTTTGTGGAGTGAGGTTAGATGAAATTTCATTAAATCACTCCACCTAGCATAATCTTCGCCATCAAAAGTTGGCGGTTTGCCTAATGGAACGGAAAGTAATGGAGAATGTCTAGGTGTACGAGGATAGTGTAAGGGGATCTTACTAAACTTCTTGCGCTCTTGGCGCTTAGAAGTTACGGACGGCGCATCGGAGTCGGAGGTCGATGTTGATGAAGTGTCGGTCTCCTAGTAGACCACTTTCCTCATCTTCTTGTGCTTGTCGCCTTTCCGATGCGACTTGTGGGAAGAAGATTTTTCCTTCTTCTCTTTGTGGTGTGAAGAAGAAGATCTTTTCTCCTTCCGTTTGGAGGAGTCCTTCTTCTTGGTGCGGGACTCTTCTGATGAAGTGCTCCCTTGGCTCGTAGTGGGCTTGTCGCCGGTCTCCATCTCCCTCTTGGTGTGATCTCCCGACATCACTTCGAGCGGTTAGGCTCTAATGAAGCACCAGGCTCTGATACCAATTGAAAGTCGCCTAGAGGGGGGTGAATAGGGCGAAACTGAAATTCTCAAAAATAATCACAACTACAAGCCGGGTTAGCGTTAGAAATATAATAGAGTCCGCGAGAGAGGGTGCAAAACAAATCGCAAGCGAATAATCGAGTGAGACACGCGGATTTGTTTTACCGAGGTTCGGTTCTCTCAAACCTACTCCCCGTTGAGGAGGCCACAAAGGCCGGGTCTCTTTCAACCCTTACCCTCTCTCAAACGATCACTCGGACCGAGTGAGCTTTCTCTTCTCAATCACTTGGAACACAAAGTTCCTACAAGGACCACCACAAGATTGGTGTCTCTTGCCTCAATTACAAGTGAGTTTGATCGCAAGAAAGAATCAAGAAAGAAGAAAGCAATCCAAGCGCAAGAGCTCGAAAGAACACAAGCAAATCTCTCTCTCTAATCACTAGGGCGTTGTGTGGAATTTGGAGAGAATTTGATCTCTTTGGTGTGTCTAGAATTGAATGCTAGAGCTCTTGTAAGTAGTTGGGAAGTGGAAAACTTGGATGACTTGAATGTGGGGTGGTTGGGGGTATTTATAGCTGTAACGCCCTGAATTTGGGGGTAGAATTTTTTCTTCTTTTCTCTCACCAAATTCAGGCGTTACTCTTTTCTTTTCTCGTTCTCTCGCTAAACCTTGACCTTTTCCAAAGTTTTAGCGGGGTTCGGTTTGGAATTCCCGTGTAAAGAAAAAACCCTAAATTGCTTTATGTTGTTTGATGCACCATGCCGAACTATGCATTCTTTGATTGCTTGAAAGTGCAAATGCATTCATCTAGGAAGATCGGATTTCGAAAATGAGAGAAATCTTTTCTTTCTTTTTCTTTTTCTTTCTCTCTCTCCTCCCTTTTCTCTCTCCCGCGTCGTGGGCTGCTCCTGGCCGCCCCAGCCGCCCCCGTGCCCCCTCTTGGGCCTAGCCGGCCCAACCGCCCCCCCACTCCCTTCCCCTTATCCCTCTCCCTCTCCCTCTCTTTCTCCCATTCTCTCCCACCCTAGCCGCCGCCCCCCTACCGCCGGCCCAACCGCCGCCGCCCCTCGCCGCTCGCTCGCCCGTCCCCGTCCCCGGTGAGCCCCCTCCCCCTCCTCCCTCCCTCTCCCCTCTCCCCTCCTCTCTCCTTGGCCGGCCCAGCCGCCTGGCCGTCCCTGGCCGCGCCCCCCAGCCGCCCTGGCTGCGCCCCTGGCCGCCCTCGGCCGCCCCCAGCCGCCCTGGCCGCGCCCCCCAGCCGCCCTGGCCACGCCCCCTGGCCGCCCGGCCGGCCCAGCCGCCCCGGCTCGGCCGCCCCTGCGCGCCTCGCCAGCCTAGCCGCCCAGCTCGGCCGCCCCCTGCGCGCCCCTGCTCGGCCGGCCCAGCCGCCCAGCTCGGCCGCCCCCTGCGCGCCCGCGCCCAGCCCAGCCGCCCCTGCCCCAGGCCGGTTCAACCGCCCCCCCTTTTTTATTTTTATTTTATTTTATTTTATTTTATTTTCTTTCATTACTGTTATATATTTTATTTTATGCAGGTTAATCATTGTTCATGTTATTGAAATAGGAAACTTAATTTAGAATTTCGTTACGCTAGTTGATTCATATAATCAATTGTTTATCCAGTTCAATGTTGATCAACTGAAAGTGACTAGGTTTCCATTAGTGCATATAACTAAATTCTTTTGTTAGAACCAATTGTAACTAATCATTAGTGCATAAGCTTTAACCCCCCCGCGAGACCCTTTCCCGTTTCTTTCTAATCATAATGAATGCGATATCGAATGTCATACTTGATGCATATTTACTTTATTTGTTCCCTTGTATGATGTACTGTTTGTTTCCCAATTTGAATGGATGAATGTATGTATGCTTGCAATTGCATAGAGAACGATCCGGTCGAAAAGCCCGAGGAACTCGCAGGAGAAGCCCCTGAGCAGCAGTCGGTTGGTGGAGGCAAGTGTCCCTTGACCTATCTCTGTTCTATACATTCTTTAATTCACCTCCTGCATTACACATTTATACCTAAGGATTGACTAGCTTTTGTTATCCATGTCCTTGTTTACCTATTTGGGTCGGTTTATTATTGTTTAGCTTCATGCTATTGCTCAAACTCTAATCAATGAACATGATGAGATTATATATGATACGCTGTTTTCCCCTCTCTTATTATGATGTTATACTTGTGGTTTTCAAGGGGGCTCGAGCGGTTTCTCGAGTGCCTCTCCGTAAGGACCTGTTCTATGGATGACCGCCCGGGAAAACAGTGCAACCATGAGGGTGGAATGGGACGCCCTTAGCTGAATAATTAGAGGAACCGGGGTGTAGTTCGCTTAGCCGTCGTGCCGTCAATGGGGCTCGGTGTATGTGGCTCGCTCTGCCAAGGTTGATTCGTCCCTTGGGGAGGAGTGCGGTACATTTAGGAAACCTAACGGGCGACTACAGTCCCGAGAAATCTTTGTAAAGGCTACGTAGTGATGCCCTGCTGGGTCACCTTGGTAGTGATCAATGGAGAGTCATGATCTCCGGGCAGAAAGGGAATCACGGCTTGTGGGTAAAGTGCACAACCTCTGCAGAGTGTTTGAAAACTGATATATCAGCCGTGCTCGCGGTTATGAGCGGCCAAGGGAGCTCCAGTGATTAGTGGTACTTGATCAGAGACATTTTGGTTTACAGGTGGCAATGAGGATGGTTATGATTATGCTTATGGTAATGGTAAGTGGTATTCTTTCCGTTTGGAAAGGGTACTTTGGGTTAATAACTTGGGTTAATGCTAAAACCTGACTTTCTACTAGTAAATAACAAACTGACCAACTAAAAGCAACTGCTTGACTTATCCCCACATAAAGCTAGTCCACTATAGCCAAACAGGATACTTGCTGAGTATGTTGATGTGTACTCACTCTTGCTCTACACACCAAACCCCCCCCAGGTTGTCAGCATTGCAACCACTGCTCAGGAGAAGATGAAGCTGTGGAAGGAGACTTCCAGGAGTTCCAAGACTACGACGAGTTCTAGGTGTGGGTTAGCGGCAACCCCCAGTCGGCTGCCTGTGAAGGCCGTGTTATCTACGTTTCTTTTCCGCACTTTGATTTATTGTAAGAACTATATGGACGTCTCAGACGTATGATGTAATCGACTATTATTTCCCCTTTTAATACTATTTGAGCACTGTGTGATGATGTCCATGTTATGTAACTGCTGTGTATGTGAATAACTGATCCTGGCACGTACATGGTTCGCATTCGGTTTACCTTCTAAAAACCGGGTGTGACATAAGTGGTATCAAAGCCGTGCTGACTGTAGGACCGCTAACCTAGAGTAGAATGGTCGTTCTAAGGATTATAGACCTCTGTCACTGCCTTGACTTTGGTACCCCTTCAAAAGTTGGTCATACTGACCAAACCTATGTTCTACTATATATTATACCTTGCTGAAAATTATGTTTTATTCTGATCCTTCATTTATTTATGATTCATTACTTGCTGGTCATATTAATTCTGTTCTCACCCTTTTGCTTGCGATGTCTTTTGTAGATGGCTCGTCTTAGACACACTGCACGAAAGTCCGTCATCCCCTTCTTACCCTCCCGCCTTGCTGAGCGTCCGCTTCGCCGTCCCGTGGCCGGACAGTCCAGCCACTTGGAGAGACTGCACCACCACCTGCATGAGGAGCAGGAACGTCGACGACAGGAGCAGCAGGGCTCTTCCTTCTCGCTCCAGCAGGAGATAGAGTCTGTGAGGAGCTGCTCTCCTGTGCTTCCCCTGGAGGCGCCCCCTGCACCACCACTGGGCGCCCCAGCTTCTGGAATAGCTGCTGGAGGAGACCCAGACGACGGAGATGGCGACGACAGCTTGAGCCACGACATCGACTTCTCTGCTGACCATGAGCCGGAAGGATGGGTTGCTCGACCCATCACTCGTGACGCTGCTCGCGGGTGTCATTTCCACGACGCGCTCGACACCCTGCTACGTCGGGCACTTGATCGGCGTACTTGGTCCATCGAGTATCGCTGTGTGGTCTACCAGCATAGTCGCGGGGTCTACCCGGACCGCTGGGAGGCGACCTGCTTGGTGCGCCGTCCGGAGAACAGTCTCCAGGGCGCGGAGGCTTGCTCAGAGCACTATTCTATCTCTGAGCGGGACTCAGCTGAGGCAGCCATGCAGGATGCTGCATGGCGTGCGCTTTCGCACTACTGCTCGGTTCTCGGTGGGGTAGCTGACGGTCTCGACCTGAAGTATTACCCCCGCCGTCCATCTGGCAGCACAGGAGGCGTGATTGTTTCACCTGCTGGTGAGGACAATCCTAGGTTGAGCAGCACAGTCAACCTAGCCGCCGTGCTAAACACGGAGCTGGACCATGCATTAGACGAGCTGAGTAGGGCTCGTGCTGAGATCGCCCTGCTGCGGGCTGAGCGCGCGGAACGTCGTCACTTGGATGATGGTTCCCCCGCTCCCGTTGGGACTCAGCACCCGTACCGCTCACCTCGGCGTGGACACCAGTCTTATGGCAACCCCGACTGCAAGACCAAGATAAATCTAGAACCATAGCTCGTTAGAGTTAGATCTTGTAATTAATACAAAATATATACGTAGAAGCTTTAGTCTTAGCGTTAATCTCGGTCTTAGTTAGTCTTAGTTAGACAGGATAGTTTGCTATATCCTGTGCATTTATGTTCGTCATGATGAACTATGTTTGGTTTGGATCTTTGTAATGATTGTCACCAGAGTGTGGGTATCCCCTGCATTTTGGCTTACCTATTATGTTAATGGAGTTAGTTATATAGTTGGGAAACCCTTTATTCTACTTTCCTCTTTATCTAAGAAGCTGTGTGGTCTGCGATGGAGATCAGTGAAGATGCTCATCTGTTCAGAGCTGTTGAAGAATTCTACACTCTTTTCTTATGCTGCAAGATTTGCCAGATCAGTTCTGATGTGTGTTTGCATTCTGCAGATGTCAGTGAGTATCGAGACAGGTTTCTGCAGTTGTCCCGCTACGCTCCTGAAGATGTCAACACCGACGCCAAGCGACAATACCGTTTCTTGAGAGGCTTGGTTGACCCTCTGCAGTACCAACTGATGAATCATACCTTCTCGACATTCCAGCACCTGATTGACAGAGCAATCATGACAGAAAGGAAGCGTAAGGAGATGGAAGATCGTAAGCGCAAGATCAGTGGACCCCAGCCTGGAAGCAGCAACCGTCCTCGTTTTTCAGGCAATCAACCTCAGCAGTTTAGGCAGAATCAGCGTCCACCTCAGCAGCATCAGCAGCGTCAGCAGTATCAGCAGTTCCAAAGGCAGTATCCTCAGCATCAGTACCAGAATCGTCAGAGCAATCAGTCAGGAGGAGGTCAGTTTCAGAGGCAGAATCAGCAGGCACCTCGTCTTCCTGCCCCCGCAACTCAGCAGAGCAGTCAGGCAGCACCAGCTTAGGTTGGAAACAGAGCATGTTTCCACTGCGGAGAGCAAGGCCACTGGGTGATGCAATGTCCGAAGAAGGCAGCCCAGCAGCAGTCAGGCCCCAATGCCCCAGCAAAGCAGAATGTGTCTCAGCCTGGAGCAGGCAACCGCTCTCAACCGCGCTATAATCATGGGAGACTGAACCACTTGGAGGCTGAAGCAGTTCAGGAGACCCCCGGCATGATAGTAGGTATGTTCCCAGTCGACTCCCATATTGCAGAAGTGTTATGTGATACTGGAGCAACGCATTCTTTCATTACTGCATCATGGGTAGAAGCACATAATCTTCCAATTACTACCATGTCAACCCCCATTCAAATTGACTCAGCTGGTGGTAGAATTCGAGCTGATAGCATCTGTTTGAATGTAAGCGTGGAAATAAGGGGGATAGCGTTTCCCGCTAACCTTATAGTAATGGGTACTCAGGGAATAGATGTCATCCTAGGGATGAATTGGCTAGATAAGTATCAGGCAGTTATCAGTTGTGATAAAAGGACAATCAAGTTGGTGTCCCCAATAGGAGAGGAAGTGGTGACCAAGTTATTCCCGCCTGAGCCAAAGAAAGGCAGTTGTTATCAGATGGCTGTCGATAGCAGTGAAGCAGACCCAATTGAGAGTATCAAGGTTGTGTCTGAATTCCCAGATGTGTTTCCAAAGGACTTACCGGGTATGCCACCAGAGCGGAAAGTTGAGTTTGCCATAGAGCTTCTTCCTGGAACCGCCCCTATCTTTAAGAGAGCTTACAGAATATCCGGACCAGAGTTGGTTGAGCTTAAGAAGCAGATTGATGAGCTATCAGAGAAAGGTTACATCCGGCCAAGCACCTCGCCTTAGGCCGCCCCTGTCCTGTTCGTGGAAAAGAAAGATGGCACCAAAAGGATGTGTATCGAATATCGAGCTTTGAATGAAGTCACGATCAAGAACAAATACCCTTTGCCCAGAATAGAAGATCTGTTCGACCAGTTGAGAGGAGCCAGTGTGTTCTCCAAGATAGATCTGAGGTCAGGTTATCATCAGCTCAGGATCCGACCTTCGGACATTCCGAAGATGGCATTCATTACCAAGTATGGTTTGTATGAGTTCACAGTGATGTCTTTTGGTTTGACCAATGCACCAGTGTTCTTCATGAACTTGATGAACAGTGTATTCATGGATTATCTCGATAAGTTTGTGGTGGTATTTATTGATGACATTCTGGTTTATTCTCAAAGCGAAGAAGAACATGCAGATCATTTGAGGATGGTATTGCAGAGATTGCGAGAGCACCAGTTGTATGCAAAGTTGAGCAAGTGTGAGTTCTGGATCAGTGAAGTCCTGTTCTTGGGTCACATAATTAACAAAGAAGGATTGGCTGTGGATCCGAAGAAAGTGGCAGACATTCTGAACTAGAAAGCGCCAACGGATGCTCGAGGAATCAAGAGCTTCATTGGAATGGCCGGATATTATCGGCGATTCATTGAAGGGTTTTCGAAGATTGCGAAACCAATGACAGCGTTGCTAGGCAACAAGGTTGAGTTCAAGTGGACCCAGAAATGCCAAGAGGCCTTCGAAGCGCTGAAAGGGAAGTTGACAACAGGGCCTGTCTTAGTCTTGCCTGATGTGCACAGGCCCTTCTCGGTGTATTGTGATGCTTGTTACACAGGTTTGGGATGCGTGTTGATGCAGTGTAAAGCCCTAAAATTAGTATAAGGGAAAGATGATAAGTTAAATAAATAAATATATTTATAAGTGGATGTTTTGGGATTATGGAACCTTTGGAGTTTATTTGGTTTTCTTTTCTTTTTTTTGCATATTCAATTAATAGTATCAAATTAGTCAAGTGATCAATAATAATTCAAGAAATATGCATCGTGTGCTGATGTTTTCTTTGTGTGATGCATTTCATTTGACTAAAGGAACCACAACTTAAATCTAACCTCAATTTTAAATGAAAACATAACAGAGAAAATGAGGAAAAGTAGTAGTCATTACTACTTCAAGAAAATTTGAAAGTGAAAGGAGAAAATATAATAATAATAAATAAACAAATTCGGTACAAGTAGTAGAACTATTAGAAATCTGGTCTGAGGCATGAAACCTGGAGATTAAAATTAGAATTTGAATTTAGTTTGAATCTTTTGATTTGAAAATAAAACATAAATAAAAAAAGAGAAAAGGGGGGGGGGGGAAACCGCACTTGGGCCGGTTCTAGTGCCCCTCGGCCCAATGCCTTTTCTCCCTACGCACGGCCGATTGGCTCCTATCACGTACACGCAGAGAGATCCTGCATCACGGACAGGTGGGCCTGGTTGGCCGATCTACCCATCCAGCCGCTCCGCGCAACGCGCGATTCCTGGGTGCTTGACGCCAGCCGCTCGTCCGTATGCCATGTGGGCCCTCCATGTCAGTCTCTCACCTCAACGGATGCAGCTCCGTCTTCCTCGCCGCACCAACCGAAGTCGCGCAACACCGGCGGATCTCTCGGCGAATCCCGCGGTCTCCGCTGTGACCTCTGCGCGCGTTTCGGAGGGTCGGAACGAAGCTGGACTATAAAACCTGAGCCATGACCTCTCCCGTCCCATCTTCTTAGGCCTCTCTGTTGTACGCCATGGCGGGGCACGGACAGATCCGCGGCCTTGGGTTGTTGTCGACTGTGCGCCACCACTCGACCTCGTGCGGTTGTCCGGTGTGTGTCGCGGGTGAATGGTGGTGTCTGCCGTGGACTCGGAGGAAAGGATCGACCATCGGAACGACGGAAATAGCCCACCGGAATCCCTCACTGTTGCCGTGTCCGCCGTGGGCCGAGGGAAGCTTCCCAGCCGCAAGGATCTCGGGTAAGATAACCTCCATGGAGTTCGCCTAGTTCTCCTCTTCGTGTAGGAGCGTCTGGTGTGCGGTTTGGGGGCTCGATTGGCCGTATGGCTCATCGCCGGCCATGGGCGCCGCCAGGGGAAAGCTGCCGCCGCCGTCTTTGGATCGGGGAAGGAGAATGCCTCCTGGCCGTCCGATCGGTTGTGGACAGCGCAGATTAAAACGTGAGATAACCCTGCGCTCGGAGTTAATTCGGGTCGCTGGATCGGATACGGTCGGTAGGGATCAAATTCTGTTTATTTTAAATCACGGCCGTCGATCAACGATCCGCTGGTCCGCGTTTCATACCGCTTCGGGTGAATCTCGGTCTAATCCTGGCACTCGGGGCGCGATCCAACGGCTGTGAATGGCTGATACCCCTTCGACCCGCCGCTTTTGCTAAAGAGACCCTGTCTTTTTCTCGATTCAAACCCGCGATCCACTATGGATGTAGACTGAGTCTAGGAATTTTCATGGATTGGCCCCTGGACTTTCTGGTAATGGTGCGCCCAGTCCAGAATATTATAAAATCCAGAAAAAGGAATTAGAAAATGATTTTTGATTTAAAAATAAATGCTAGAACTTGTTTAAATCATAGAAAATCCATTTTTAGTCCAAATTAATCCATTCCACTTTCTAAAATTTTATAATTTTATTCTCTATCACTTAGTGCCTCTGTTTTGACATGAAAATACTAAGAAAAATAATTTCTCACTTAATCCTATTTAAAGCACATAAAACCTTTGAAAATTTATAGCTTAAAATCTATAACTCCAAAAATTATGATTTCTGTTTCTAGGATTTTATTTTAACGCGTAGATTACTATTATTCAGTTTGTACTTATGTTTGGTGTAATGTTAATTTTGCCTATACAATGTTTGTTTGTATTGCTACGACTAGAGCGAGGTCACGTGTCATCTGAAGAGCAAGTTGGTACCTGGATTCTCAAGGCCCAGGCAAGTTGTGCCCTTGATCACTTCTTTTACCCAGCCATGTTCTAATTAATCATAATGATCTGCATAGGTTAATTTTGATGGGACCCAATAGGTTACCCTAGTTTGTCTATCTTTATACCTTGTTTACCACTGAACTTTCTGGGTAGTACGTGCTAGTGCTATATGTGGTTTTGGGTATGGAGATACACTATTCATGATTACACTTTTGTTATCAGTTGTTATTTATTGTTCATGATAAGATCATTATGTTAATTGGAACATGGAGCGACCACCCGGGAAAACAGTGCTACCACAAGGGAGGAATGGGACCCCTTGGCTGATTAATTAGGAAAGCTAGTGGAAGACTACCTTACCCGAAAGGGGCAAGGGCAGTAGGGGAGTGGTCAGTGTAGGGAGGCCCTCGGGAGGATTTTGCTGCGATGGCGGTCCTGCAAGGGATTCCTGCATTGGAACTTCCTATAAACTGTAGCGGGTTTTCGGAAGCTAGTGGAACTTTGTAAAGGCCTCGTAGTGGATCCCTAGCCATTCACCTCGGTAGTGTCTAAGGGCCTTGCAAACCCTGGCGACATGGGATACACGACTTGTGGGTAAAGATGCGCAACCTCTGCAGAGTGTAAAACTAGTATACTAGCCGTGCTCACGGTCATGAGCGGCTCGGACCCTCACATGATTAATTTATGGAACTAAACTCAATTTGTCATATGCATTGCATCGCAGGTGAAGTTGTTACTTTTGTTCTACTATTTAACTGGGTTGGTATTTACTTATACTTAGTAATTGCTAATAAAATTTTGACCAACTTTAAAAGCAATGCTCAGCTCTAACCATCTTCTTTGGTAAGCCTTACACTTCACGTGAGCTCCCACCTTTGGCGAGTTCATGCACATTATTCCCCACAACTTGTTGAGCGATGAACGTATGTGAGCTCACTCTTGCTGTCTCACTTACCCCACAGGTCAAGAACAGGTACCACAGGATGAGGCGCTTGGAGGATGCCGTGATGTGTTCGTGAGAGGTCTAGGTCGTCGTCTCCCAGTCAACTTTGGGTTGCTGGACCGTTGTCTCCTTATAATGTAATTATTTATTTTGTATAGAACTCCTGTTATATATAAAGATGTGACATTCGATCCTGTGCCACTATACATCATATGTGTGAGACTTGGTCCCAGCATACCTGGTGTTTATGTTCGCGCCCGGGTTTTGGACTCCTAAAATCCGGGTGTGACAGAAGTGGTATCAGAGGAATGTTGACTGTAGGACGAAACCTAGTTAGAACTGGACAACCATTCTTTACTTACCTTACTCTGATTCTTTTCTAAACTTATCTTAATCTTTTACTCATCTATTTCCGCTTTACTCTGATTATTCTTACCTTTTCTTTTCTAAAGACAAATGTGGATTTCACACTCTGAAATCCTGTACCTAAAGTGACCTTTAGGAATAGGAGACCTAATCCTAGGAACAAAAACAAAACTATTTTTATAAGTGTTTATGTATTTGAATGTTTGTTCTTATGATATCTGTCTGATTTGGATCTTTGATTGAGTGAGATGGGTTGTGGAGTAATGTCCACAATTGCATCTGCATATACACATAGGTATAAAAATATATTTATAAAATAACTAGTCAAACTAAATTATCCTTCAATAAAGTAACTAGCCTAACAATACCCATCTTATCTTAAAGATTCTCCCTTATCTTAATAAGATCCATTTCATCTTAAAAGATACTCATCTTATCTTGAAAAGATTTTATCTCATCCTAATAGATCTAACTGACCTCAAAAGATTTTATCTTATCTTAATGGATCCATCTTATCCTAATAGGCATACTTATCCACCCTAGTTTATCAACCATGATCTAATGCAAATTAATTAGATCTTATCTAGTTAAACTAGTCATACCAATCTAATTTAGATCTCATCTAACCTAATATGATCTAATCTAAAGTGACTTATCAAACATGATTAGATAATACTGATGAAATAGATTAGACTCTACTCCTATAAAACATGTCTTAACTTAGTTCACCCTGCACTAAATTAAGAACGACAGACCAACTTGGCCATATGCAACTACCTTACCCATCCGATAGATGCATAATCCCTCTGTGTTAACCTAATAGAGCTTCTGACCTACCTACACCATATACCCCATCCTATTTCAAAAGATTCTAACATATCCTAACAAGATATATCTTACCCTGATAAATCTATCTAACTTAAACTGGTCTAATCTAGATCATATCTAATTTAATATGGTCTAATCTAGTGTGAGTTACTTAATGCTGGTAGAAAGGATAAGGCCATACTCCTAAATCACTTAAGCCTAATTTGGAGACTTACATCAACTTGGCCATACACAACAACTCGACCTATATAACAAGTTACATAACTTACCCAATCAATAGAGTCTTAATGGATTGCATAATCTATCAACCACCACCTGACAATCAAACCAGATTTTGACCTACATCATGTAGTCTATCTCACCCATATATATCTAATCGTGACAAAATTCTATCCTACCTTTGGATACCCACCTTATACGACTGGTTACCCCAATCTGGACGTAAAACAAAGATTAAGCCCTACTAAAGAATCTTCAGATTATAACCAGCTACTAGCTTATTCATTCCGCCTATTGAATAATTTCCTTTGCAAAACTATTACCATGTGCCTCTAACTTTCATGGTCAATACCAGGAAAGGAAAGATTATCACGTAAACAGCAAACAGAAATGAATCCTCCAAATCCTCCACCTGTTGAGATCGATCAAGTGGTTGCTACCCAAAGACTGGTAATACAACAATTAACAGACCTGGTGACCGAGATGCAAAATCAGATAAGACAACAACGCGAGGAAATACGTCAGGTCCGCCAAGAAATAAGGCAAGCACGGTTGGAGAGACAACAACAACAACAACCTCCACCACCACCACCAGCTTCACCAAGCTACATAGATATAAATTATGATGATTTGTAAGATCTAGATGTTACTTGAGTTAGTAGTTGGTATGATACTATTATAGGAGGAATAATAAGGTCTAGTTGACCCACGTGTTGCTAATAAATTATGCATCATGCTGAGATTTTTGTGTGTGCATATGATCTGAGATAACATAGTTATACACCCTTTTCTTGCAAATCTCGAGGACGAGATTATTTTTAAGGGGGGTAGGATTTGTAAAGCCCTAAAATTAGTATAAGGGAAAGATGATAAGTTAAATAAATAAATATATTTATAAGTGGATGTTTTGGGATTATGGAACCTTTGGAGTTTATTTGGTTTTCTTTTCTTTTTTTTGCATATTCAATTAATAGTATCAAATTAGTCAAGTGATCAATAATAATTCAAGAAATATGCATCGTGTGCTGATGTTTTCTTTGTGTGATGCATTTCATTTGACTAAAGGAACCACAACTTAAATCTAACCTCAATTTTAAATGAAAACATAATAGAGAAAATGAGGAAAAGTAGTAGTCATTACTACTTCAAGAAAATTTGAAAGTGAAAGGAGAAAATATAATAATAATAAATAAACAAATTCGGTACAAGTAGTAGAACTATTAGAAATCTGGTCTAAGGCATGAAACCTGGAGATTAAAATTAGAATTTGAATTTAGTTTGAATCTTTTGATTTGAAAATAAAACATAAATAAAAAAAAGAGAAAAGGGGGGGGGGGGGGAAACCGCACTTGGGCCGGTTCTAGTGCCCCTCGGCCCAATGCCTTTTCTCCCTACGCACGGCCGATTGGCTCCTATCACGTACACGCAGAGAGATCCTGCATCACGGACAGGTGGGCCCGGTTGGCCGATCTACCCATCCAACCGCTCCGCGCAACGCGCGATTCCTGGGTGCTTGACGCCAGCCGCTCGTCCATATGCCATGTGGGCCCTCCATGTCAGTCTCTCACCTCAACGGATGCAGCTCCGTCTTCCTCGCCGCACCAACCGAAGTCGCGCAACACCGGCGGATCTCTCGGCGAATCCCGCGGTCTCCGCTGTGACCTCTGCGCGCGTTTCGGAGGGTCGGAACGAAGCTGGACTATAAAACCTGAGCCATGACCTCTCCCGTCCCATCTTCTTAGGCCTCTCTGTTGTACGCCATGGCGGGGCACGGACAGATCCGCGGCCTTGGGTTGTTGTCGACTGTGCGCCACCACTCGACCTCGTGCGGTTGTCCGGTGTGTGTCGCGGGTGAATGGTGGTGTCTGCCGTGGACTCGGAGGAAAGGATCGACCATCGGAACGACGGAAATAGCCCACCGGAATCCCTCACTGTTGCCGTGTCCGCCGTGGGCCGAGGGAAGCTTCCCAGCCGCAAGGATCTCGGGTAAGATAACCTCCATGGAGTTCGCCTAGTTCTCCTCTTCGTGTAGGAGCGTCTGGTGTGCGGTTTGGGGGCTCGATTGGCCGTATGGCTCATCGCCGGCCATGGGCGCCGCCAGGGGAAAGCTGCCGCCGCCGTCTTTGGATCGGGGAAGGAGAATGCCTCCTGGCCGTCCGATCGGTTGTGGACAGCGCAGATTAAAACGTGAGATAACCCTGCGCTCGGAGTTAATTCGGGTCGCTGGATCGGATACGGTCGGTAGGGATCAAATTCTGTTTATTTTAAATCACGGTCGTCGATCAACGATCCGCTGGTCCGCGTTTCATACCGCTTCGGGTGAATCTCGGTCTAATCCTGGCACTCGGGGCGCGATCCAACGGCTGTGAATGGCTGATACCCCTTCGACCCGTCGCTTTTGCTAAAGAGACCCTGTCTTTTTCTCGATTCAAACCCGCGATCCACTATGGATGTAGACTGAGTCTAGGAATTTTCATGGATTGGCCCCTGGACTTTCTGGTAATGGTGCGCCCAGTCCAGAATATTATAAAATCCAGAAAAAGGAATTAGAAAATGATTTTTGATTTAAAAATAAATGCTAGAACTTGTTTAAATCATAGAAAATCCATTTTTAGTCCAAATTAATCCATTCCACTTTCTAAAATTTTATAATTTTATTCTCTATCACTTAGTGCCTCTGTTTTGACATGAAAATACTAAGAAAAATAATTTCTCACTTAATCCTATTTAAAGCACATAAAACCTTTGAAAATTCATAACTTAAAATCTATAACTCCAAAAATTATGATTTCTGTTTCTAGGATTTTATTTTAACGCGTAGATTACTATTATTCAGTTTGTACTTATGTTTGGTGTAATGTTAATTTTGCCTATACAATGTTTGTTTGTATTGCTACGACTAGAGCGAGGTCACGTGTCATCTGAAGAGCAAGTTGGTACCTGGATTCTCAAGGCCCAGGCAAGTTGTGCCCTTGATCACTTCTTTTACCCAGCCATGTTCTAATTAATCATAATGATCTGCATAGGTTAATTTTGATGGGACCCAATAGGTTACCCTAGTTTGTCTATCTTTATACCTTGTTTACCACTGAACTTTCTGGGTAGTACGTGCTAGTGCTATATGTGGTTTTGGGTATGGAGATACACTATTCATGATTACACTTTTGTTATCAGTTGTTATTTATTGTTCATGATAAGATCATTATGTTAATTGGAACATGGAGCGACCACCCGGGAAAACAGTGCTACCACAAGGGAGGAATGGGACCCCTTGGCTGATTAATTAGGAAAGCTAGTGGAAGACTACCTTACCCGAAAGGGGCAAGGGCAGTAGAGGAGTGGTCAGTGTAGGGAGGCCCTCGGGAGGATTTTGCTGCGATGGCGGTCCTGCAAGGGATTCCTGCATTGGAACTTCCTATAAATTGTAGCGGGTTTTCGGAAGCTAGTGGAACTTTGTAAAGGCCTCGTAGTGGATCCCTAGCCATTCACCTCGGTAGTGTCTAAGGGCCTTGCAAACCCTGGCGACATGGGATACATGACTTGTGGGTAAAGATGCGCAACCTCTGCAGAGTGTAAAACTAGTATACTAGCCGTGCTCACGGTCATGAGCGGCTCGGACCCTCACATGATTAATTTATGGAACTAAACTCAATTTGTCATATGCATTGCATCGCAGGTGAAGTTGTTACTTTTGTTCTACTATTTAACTGGGTTGGTATTTACTTATACTTAGTAATTGCTAATAAAATTTTGACCAACTTTAAAAGCAATGCTCAGCTCTAACCATCTTCTTTGGTAAGCCTTACACTTCACGTGAGCTCCCACCTTTGGCGAGTTCATGCACATTATTCCCCACAACTTGTTGAGCGATGAACGTATGTGAGCTCACTCTTGCTGTCTCACTTACCCCACAGGTCAAGAACAGGTACCACAGGATGAGGCGCTTGGAGGATGCCGTGATGTGTTCGTGAGAGGTCTAGGTCGTCGTCTCCCAGTCAACTTTGGGTTGCTGGACCGTTGTCTCCTTATAATGTAATTATTTATTTTGTATAGAACTCCTGTTATATATAAAGATGTGACATTCGATCCTGTGCCACTATACATCATATGTGTGAGATTTGGTCCCAGCATACCTGGTGTTTATGTTCGCGCCCGGGTTTTGGACCCCTAAAATCCGGGTGTGACATGCAGGAGGGAAGAGTTGTGGCTTACTCGTCCCGACAGCTGAAGGTTCATGAGAAGAATTACACAATCCATGACCTAGAGTTGGCAGCAGTGGTTCACGCACTGAAGACATGGAGGCACTATTTGTATGGACAGAAATGCGATGTTTACACAGATCACAAGAGTCTGAAGTACATATTCACTCAGTCGGAATTGAACATGAGGCAACGAAGATGGTTAGAGTTGATCAAAGATTATGAGTTGGAGATTCATTACCATCCAGGCAAAGCAAACGTAGTGGCAGATGCTTTGAGCAGAAAGAGTCAAGTCAATCTGATGGTCGCTCGTCCGATGCCTTATGAGTTGGCCAAGGAGTTTGACAGGTTGAGTCTCGGATTTCTGAACAATTCGCGAGGAGTCACAGTTGAATTGGAACCTACCTTGGAGCGAGAAATCAAAGAAGCGCAGAAGAATGATGAAAAGATCAGTGAGATTCGGCGACTGATTCTAGATGGCAGAGGCAAAGATTTTCGAGAAGATGCAGAAGGCGTGGTATGGTTCAAAGACCGCTTGTGTGTTCCCAATGTCCAGTCCATTCGGGAGTTGATTCTCAAGGAAGCTCATGAGACAGCCTATTCGATTCACCCTGGCAGTGAGAAGATGTATCAGGATCTGAAGAAGAAATTCTGGTGGTACGGAATGAAGAGGGAAATCGCAGAGCATGTGGCTATGTGCGATAGTTGCCGAAGAATTAAGGCAGAACACCAGAGACCTGCTGGATTGTTGCAACCGTTGCAGATCCCTCAGTGGAAATGGGATGAAATCGGCATGGATTTCATAGTCGGATTGCCTCGCACTCGAGCCGGCTACGATTCTATTTGGGTAGTAGTGGACCGTTTGACCAAGTCAGCCCACTTCATACCTGTCAAGACCAACTACAGCAGTGCCGTATTGGCAGAGTTGTATATGTCTCGGATCGTTTGTCTTCATGGTGTGCCAAAGAAGATAGTGTCAGACAGAGGAACGCAGTTCACCTCTCATTTCTGGCAGCAGTTGCATGAAGCCTTGGGCACACATCTGAATTTCAGTTCAGCTTATCATCCGCAGACAGATGGCCAGACTGAAAGGACCAATCAAATTCTTGAAGATATGTTGAGAGCCTGTGCGTTGCAAGATCAGTCCGGATGGGATAAGAGATTGCCTTATGCAGAGTTTTCCTATAACAACAGTTACCAGGCTAGTTTGAAGATGTCACCATTTCAAGCGCTCTATGGAAGGAGTTGCAGAACTCCGTTGCAATGGGATCAGCCTGGAGAAAAGCAAGTGTTTGGGCCAGATATTTTGCTTGAAGCTGAAGAGAACATCAAGATGGTCCGAGAGAATCTAAAGGTAGCGCAATCGAGGCAGCGAAGCTATGCAGACACAAGAAGAAGAGAGCTGAGTTTCAAAGTCGGAGACTTTGTCTATCTGAAAGTGTCACCGATCAGAGGAGTCAGAAGATTCGGAGTGAAAGGCAAGCTAGCACCCCGCTACATTGGTCCGTATCAGATTCTTGCCAGACGTGGAGAAGTGGCTTATCAGCTCAGTCTGTCAGAGAATTTGTCCGCTGTGCATGACGTTTTTCATGTGTCTCAGTTGAAGAAGTGCTTGCGTGTGCCAGAAGAGCAGTTGCCAGTGGAAGGTCTTGAAGTACAGGAGGACTTGACCTACGTTGAGAAGCCAGTGTAGATCCTTGAGGTTGCAGACAGAGTCACCCGAAGGAAGACCACCAGAATGTGCAAAGTCAGATGGAATCACCACTCTGAGGAAGAAGCAACCTGGGAGCGTGAAGATGATCTAATGGCTAAGTACCCAGAGCTCTTTGCTAGCCAGCCCTGAATCTCGAGGGCGAGATTCTTTTAAGGGGGATAGGTTTGTAACGCCCTGAATTTGGGGGTAGAATTTTTTCTTCTTTTCTCTCACCAAATTCAGGCGTTACTCTTTTCTTTTCTCGTTCTCTCTCTAAACCTTGACCTTTTCCAAAGTTTTAGCGGGGTTCGGTTTGGAATTCCCGTGTAAAGAAAAAACCCTAAATTGCTTTATGTTGTTTGATGCACCATGCCGAACTATGCATTCTTTGATTGCTTGAAAGTGCAAATGCATTCATCTAGGAAGATCGGATTTCGAAAATAAGAGAAATCTTTTCTTTCTTTTTCTTTTTCTTTCTCTCTCTCCTCCCTTTTCTCTCTCCCGCGCCGTGGGCTGCTCCTGGCCGGCCCAGCCGCCCCCGCGCCCCCTCTTGGGCCTAGCCGGCCCAACTGCCCCCCACTCCCTTCCCCTTATCCCTCTCCCTCTCTTTCTCCCATTCTCTCCCACCCTAGCCGCCGCCCCCCTGCCGCCGGCCCAACCGCCGCTCGCTCGCCCGTCCCCGTCCCCGGTGAGCCCCCTCCCCCTCCTCCCTCCCTCTCCCCTCTCCCCTCCTCTCTCCTTGGCCGGCCCAGCCGCCTGGCCGTCCCTGGCCGCGCCCCCCAGCCGCCCTGGCCGTGCCCTCGGCCGCCCCCAGCCGCCCTGGCCACGCCCCTTGGCCGCGCCCCCTGGCCGCCCGGCCGGCCCAGTCGCCCCGGCTCGGTCGCCCCTGCGCGCCCCGCCAGCCCAGCCGCCCAGCTCGGCCGCCCCCTGGCCGGTTCGGCCGCCCCCTGCGCGCCCGCGCCCAGCCCAGCCACCCCTGCCCCAGGCCGGTTCAACCGCCCCCCTTTTTTTATTTATTTTATTTTATTTTATTTTATTTTCTTTCATTACTGTTATATATTTTATTTTAGGCAGGTTAATCATTGTTCATGTTATTGAAATAGGAAACTTAATTTAGAATTCCGTTACGCTAGTTGATTCATATAATCAATTGTTTATCCAGTTCAATGTTGATCAACTGAAAGTGACTAGGTTTCCATTAGTGCATATAACTAAATTCTTTTGTTAGAACCAATTGTAACTAATCATTAGTGCATAAGCTTTAACCCCCCCCCCCGCGAGACCCTTTCCTGTTTCTTTCTAATCATAATGAATGCGATATCGAATGTCATACTTGATGCATATTTACTTTATTTGTTCCCTTGTATGATGTACTGTTTGTTTCCCAATTTGAATGGATGAATGTATGTATGCTTGCAATCGCATAGAGAACGATCCGGTCGAAAAGCCCGAGGAACTCGCAGGAGAAGCCCCTGAGCAGCAGTCGGTTGGTGGAGGCAAGTGTCCCTTGACCTATCTCTGTCCTATACATTCTTTAATTCACCTCCCGCATTACACATTTATACCTAAGGATTGACTAGCTTTTGTTATCCATGTCCTTGTTTACCTATTTGGGTCGGTTTATTATTGTTTAGCTTCATGCTATTGCTCAAACTCTAATCAATGAACATGATGAGATTATATATGATACGCTGTTTTCACCTCTCTTATTATGATGCTATACTTGTGGTTTTCAAGGGGGCTCGAGCGGTTTCTCGAGTGCCTCTCCGTAAGGACCTGTTCTATGGATGACCGCCCGGGAAAACAGTGCAACCATGAGGGTGGAATGGGACGCCCTTAGCTGAATAATTAGAGGAACCGGGGTGTAGTTCGCTTAGCCGTCGTGCCGTCAATGGGGCTCGGTGTATGCGGCTCGCTCTGCCAAGGTTGATTCGTCCCTTGGGGAGGAGTGCGGTACATTTAGGAAACCTAACGGGCGACTACAGTCCCGGGAAATCTTTGTAAAGGCTACGTAGTGATGCCCTGCTGGGTCACCTTGGTAGTGATCAATGGAGAGTCATGATCTCCGGGCAGAAAGGGAATCACGGCTTGTGGGTAAAGTGCACAACCTCTGCAGAGTGTTTGAAAACTGATATATCAGCCGTGCTCGCGGTTATGAGCGGCCAAGGGAGCTCCAGTGATTAGTGGTACTTGATCAGAGACATTTTGGTTTACAGGTGGCAATGAGGATGGTTATGATTATGCTTATGGTAATGGTAAGTGGTATTCTTTCCGTTTGGAAAGGGTACTTTGGGTTAATAACTTGGGTTAATGCTAAAACCTGGCTTTCTACTAGTAAATAACAAACTGACCAACTAAAAGCAACTGCTTGACTTATCCCCACATAAAGCTAGTCCACTACAGCCAAACAGGATACTTGCTGAGTATGTTGATGTGTACTCACTCTTGCTCTACACACCAAACCCCCCCAGGTTGTCAGCATTGCAACCACTGCTCAGGAGAAGATGAAGCTGTGGAAGGAGACTTCCAGGAGTTCCAAGACTACGACGAGTTCTAGGTGTGGGTTAGCGGCAACCCCCAGTCGGCTGCCTGTGAAGGCCGTGTTATCTACGTTTCTTTTCCGCACTTTGATTTATTGTAAGAACTATATGGACGTCTCAGACGTATGATGTAATCGACTATTATTTCCCCTTTTAATACTATTTGAGCACTGTGTGATGATGTCCATGTTATGTAACTGCTGTGTACGTGAATAACTGATCCTGGCACGTACATGGTTCGCATTCGGTTTACCTTCTAAAAACCGGGTGTGACAATAGCCCCAACCACCAAACTAGCCGTTTGGTGAGGCTGTCTGTTCGATGGCGCACCGGACAGTCCGGTGCACACCGGACATGTCCGGTGCACACCGGACATGTCCGGTGCGACAGCCACGTCACCAAAACCCGTTGGGTTCGACCGTTGGAGCTCTGTCTTCTGGGCCCACCTGAATGTCCGGTGGCGCACCGGACATGCACTGTAGATTGTCCGGTGCGCCAGCATGGGCGTGCCTGACCTCTGCGCGCGCAGCGCACGCATTTAATGCGTCGCAGGTAGCCGTTGGCGCCGAAATAGCCATTGCCCCGCTGTTACACCGGACAGTCCGGTGTACATCGGACAGTCCGGTGTACACCGGACAGTCCGGTGAATTATAGCGGAGCAGTTGAAATGAATTCCCGAGGCTGGCGAGTTCCTGAGGCCGCTCTTCCTTGGAGCACCGGACATGTCCGGTGTACACCGGACAGTCCGGTGAATTATAGCGGAGTCACCTCTGGAATTTCCCGAAGGTGACAAGTTTGAAGTTTGAGTCCTCTGGTGCACCGGACATGTCCGGTGGCACACCGGACAGTCCGGTGCGCCAGACCAGAGGTGCCTTCGATTGTCCCTTTGCTCTTTTGTTGAACCCAATACTTGGTCTTTTTATTGGCTAAGTGTGAACCTTTGGCACCTGTATAACTTATACACTAGAGCAAACTAGTTAGTCCAAATATTTGTGTTGGGCAATTCAACCACCAAAATTAATTAGGGACTAGGTGTGAGCCTAATTCCCTTTCACGCTCCGACTGCCGTGCCACTCGACAGAGTGAGGCTGACAGCAGCCAAGTCCGGCCTCAGGCACCATAGGAAACTCCGCTTCGCCCGACCCCAGGGCTCGGACTCGAGCTCAGCCCCGGAAGACGACGAACTCTGCATCGCCCGACCCCAGGGCTCGGACTCGGGCTTAGCCCCGGAAGACGACGAACTCCGCATCGCCCGACCCCAGGGCTCGGACTCGGGCTTAGCCCCGGAAGACGACGAACTCCGCTTCGCCCGACCCCAGGGCTCGGACTCGGGCTCAGCCTTGAAAGACGACGAACTCCGCTTCGCCCGACCCAGGGCTCGGACTCAGGCTCAGCCCCGGAAGACGACGAACTCCGCTTCGCTCGACCCCAGGGCTCGGACTCAGCCCTGGCCTCAGCCGACGGTCTCCGCCTCACCCGACCCAGGGGCTCGGACTCGACCTCGGCCTCGGAAGACAGGCTCGACCTCGACCTCGGAGGAGCCTCCACCTCGCCCAACCAAGGGCTCGGACCGACGACGTCACAGGAGGCGCCATCATTACCCTACCCCATGCTGACTCAGGCTACGGGGAACAAGACCAGCGTCCCATCTGGCTCGCTCCGCCAAACAAGTAATGATGGCGCCCCGCATACTCTATGATGACGACGGCTCTCAGCCCCCTTACGGAAGCAAGAGGACGTCAGCAAGGACCCGACAGCCCCGACAGCTGTCCTTCCGCCAGGCTCCGGCGCTCCTCCGACGGCCACGACACCACACGAACCGGGTGCCAAAACCTCTCCGGCTGCCACGATGGCATGTACTTAGGGCACTAGCTCTCCTCCGCTAGACACGTTAGCACACTGCTACACCCCCCATTGTACACCTGGATCCTTTCCTTACGCCTATAAAAGGAAGATCCAGGGCCCTCTTACAAAAGGTTGGCCGCGCGGGGAAGGACGGGACGGCGCTCGCGCAAGGCCGCTCGCTCCCTCCCGCGTGGACGCTTGTAACCCCCTACTGCAAGCGCACCCGACCTGGGCGCGGGACAAACACGAAGGCCGCGGGATTTCACCTCTCACGCCTGTCTCCCTCCGGCTTCTTCCCCCCTTCGCGCTCCGTCTCGCGCCGACCCATCTGGGCTGGGGCACGCGGCGACAATTTACTCGTCGGTCCAGGGACCCTCCGGGTTCGAAACGCCAACACTTTCCGACAAAAAATTTCCAAGAGCCAAACTACAGGCGGGATGACTTTATTTCTGAGAGTTTAACTAACTTCCTAGAGTTTAGGACTAACTTCCTAGGGTTTAGGCTCTAGGAAGTTCACTATTTTGGTGTAGTGCATACATATTACGGAATGGTACTAAATGATGTGCTGCAATTGGTCATGAGCAATATGAACCCCAAAACTTCATGAGTA
Source organism: Zea luxurians (assembly GCA_029449295.1). Lineage (NCBI taxonomy): Eukaryota > Viridiplantae > Streptophyta > Magnoliopsida > Poales > Poaceae > Zea > Zea luxurians. Next base: position 47,728,160 of record JAOPSE010000023.1, read on the forward strand.
TTTTCTTGTCACTATATCACCCACTCATACAAGGTAAGCCTATTAGATAAGCTTCTTTGACATGCTTTGTGTGCTATTTTCTTAAAATCTGAAACAAGTCTAGAAAGTGAATCTTCGTCTTTTACTCCGTTGTCTGTGTAGATTGCAGAATAGCTACTAGGTTCTCTGCTAGAGTTGTGCTCATAGTTTAAAGTCGACTGGTGAAGTGTTGTAAAGAAATCATTGACTATTTAGAAGTGGATAAGAAACCTTTTGATTCTAGAAATGAACATAGTGATAAATGTCTATTTGAGTGGACAAGGTCTTGTCGCTAATAGGCATCATAGAGTATACTAATAAAGTGTACACACATTTTCCTTTATGTATTCAGCGTCGTATTCTAATTTTGGCATGACTAGCTAATAGGCATCATGCAGACTTTTTATAAATAAAGTATGCACAAATGTTTGTGTAGATGTTCACATACGGGTTGAAGGAAAGCAGTGCCACTAACCAGTGCTGATTCAACTGCTTTCACTAGCAGATGACCTTGGAACAGGTTATCTCCATACTGGACTAGCATTCACGATGGTAATGTTCAAATTGATTGGTTTCACATGTCAGCAATAAGATTTAATTCTATAGATCCAGATGTGATTTGTACAAAACTGACCGATTTTGAAGAATGATGCATTGATGCCACCATTCCACCTATACAATAGTGTGCAGCTGGTTCAGTTCATAATATCCATTGCAGTCTAATAAGAGATATGGATAAAAAGTAGTTTATTATCGAGGCCAAAGCTTACTAAGGGTTTATTTGGTTCAACTTTTCTCTTTCAAAAATCTGTTTGGTTCAGCTTTTCATTGAAAAAATCTGGAAGGGTCCATTTGGTTCAGCTTTCTGCACTAGAGATCTCAACGAAAGGGGCATAGAAATTGGATACTTGGAGAACTACACTAGTGACAGAGGTCGACGAGAGTATAGATGGCCAAACGGGCCAGCACGGCCCGACACGGCACGGCCCATGGTCGGCACGGCCCGCCAGGCCTGGCTAGCGAAGCGTGCCGTGCCTGATGGACCGGCGTGCCGCTGCCGCGGCCCAGGCACGGCCCGTCAGCCTACTAGTCGTGCCGGGCCGGCCCGGTGGCACTATGGCCTATCTGAGTATATTACATAATTTAGCAAAAAATGTGTAGTTATGGGGGTTCAAACCCACAACCTAGTGTATAAGAAGTTTAAACGCATCTATCTAACCAATGCAGTTGCAGTTTTATTGTGTTATATGTTGAATTCTTATACTTAATATATGTAAACTATTACTTTTAAAATAAAAAATGTAACCGTGTCGTGCCCGTGCCAGCACTACGGGTCGAGATAATGGCCCAGACAAGACACTATAGCCGTGCCGTGCCAGGCACTGACACTATACTAACCGGGTCGGGTCGTGCCTGGACCGTGCTTTTTCATGCCGTGCCTGGGCTGGTCCATCGTGTTAGTGTCAAATGACCATCTATAGACGAGAGGTGCAGGTCTAAGGCGACGAGCTTGAAGGGCAACAACATCAACCTTCCTCTTCTTCAGGGTGTGCTTCTGTTCCACGACTTCAAAAATATTAGTCATCTTTCGACCCCATGACCTGCAGACAACATCTAGGGTAAGAATGCTCATCTGCGTCACGTGTCGGTCGAGATGATGCTGAAGGAGATTGCACTCGAGGAGTTGGAGAAGGAGATGTATGCAGTGTCTGCAGCTGACGAGGCCATGTCTAAGATTGACTGAGATCATGAAATCTGTAATGCAAAGTTGGAGCATGATTCTTTGTAGTGTGATATTAGTCTTTTCTGATTGTACACATGGTGTTGCCTATGGACTCAGGAGTGAATGAAACTGAAGGTTGGCTATTGTTTCAGAAAACACATTTGAATGGAGTTCCTAATTTAACATGTAGGTTTATTTGCAATTTAATCACAACCGAATAAAGTGTCATTCCAGAACGAACAAATTCGTATGTTACTTAATTAATTAACACTGAAAATTGAATGGAGCATAACTTGCTTGATGAAGCATCCTGCTTGCTTGCTGTAACCAATAGAGAATCTAAGTATGAAGACAGAAAATGACAGCAAGGTGTAACACGGATGAAACTTCCTTGCTTGCAGTAGTCAATAAGAGGAACTAAAAATTAATATGCAGAAATCAATGTACAGATGCAACACATATGAAAGTGTGATGTAGTTTCCATAATGCAAGACAGAGATGACATTAAAGTGCATTTTTTCTAATATTCGCATTGTATTGTAATTTGATTTGTATTAGTTTGGTATTAGTTGTTGCTAAATAATTTATAAATATTGAGGTTGATAATATATGTGTTACTTATTTTTAAATGTTTTGTTGAATATTTTGTATTCACTCGAAAAAGTCGTAACTTTTGCGTTGTAGCTGAATTCGTCTCTGTCGGTAGGACGATATGGCTGTGCTCGAGCCAATACTTTGCTTGTTTGCATTCTGGTTCGGCCACGTCAATCCATCATCCTCATCCTCTCTGCTCCACTCGTCTGCTGTGCTGCTGCCGTTTCTTCCTCCTCCTCTTTCGGCCGTCCGGCGGACCAAATCACACGGACAATACGGCCATTGCCACGCCACTACCTGCTCCAGGGATGCTACGCTGCACGCGCTACTCGCTCCAGCTGCTCCAACCCCATCCCTCCTTCCCCGGTGGCGCCACCTGCTCTTGCTCATGCCCGTGCTCCCCGCCTTCTTCCTCCTTCGGCAACCAGCACCAGAGGCTCCATCAGCCAGCCGCTCTGTCCCCAGCTACTTCCCGCTCCAGCACACCACTCACCCATGCGCCTGACCATGACGAAGATGGTCCCTCCGACGACGCCCTCCTGGCGCTCCTCCGCGCCCATGACACCGATGCCGCCTACAGCCTCTTCTCCTCGAAGCCGTCTCTCCTCCCTTCCTCCCCCACCACGGCGTCTCGCCTCCTCGCGCAGCTCTCCTTCAATTCCAACGGCCCCGATGGGTTTCCCCGCGCCGCCCGCCTCCTCCAGAGCCTCCGCGCCCGCGGTGCCCTCGACCTCCTCGACGCCAACTCCCTCTCCCTCGCGGCCGCGGCAGCCGCCCGCTGCCGTGACGCCCGTCTCGCCCATTCCCTCCTCCTCTACATGCTCCGCCAGGGCCTCCTCCCCGACCGACGCGCATACACCGCCGCCGTCTCCCGCCTCACGCCGCCCACCAAGGCGCTCCGCCTCTTCGACGCCGTCCTCCGCAACCTCCGCAGCGCACCACCAGAGCTCGTCTCCCCCTCCTGCCTCCCCGACGCGGCCGCCTTCAACGCAGCGCTCAGCGCCTGCGCTGACGCGGGGGATTGCCGCCGATTCCGGCAGCTGTTCGACGCAATGAGCGAATGGAGCGCCGCCGCCGATGCGCTCACCTACAACGTCGTCATCAAGATGTGCGCGCGCGCCGGCCGAAAGGACCTCGTCGCGCGCGTGCTTGAGCGCATGCTCTTCTCGGGCCTCACCCCCTGCGCCACCACTTTCCACTCCCTCGTCGCCGCGTTCGTCGGCTTCGGTGACATCGCCACAGCGGAGAGGATCGTCCAGGCGATGCGGGAAGAGCGCAAAGACATATGCTTACTGCTCAGGGCTGTCTCTATGGACTGCGACGGTGTGACCGACGTCGAGGAGGGTGCCGTGCTGCTCGACGACATTGTTGCCGGGGCCAAACAGGGACAGGGCTCGGATGAGGTGCCGCTGCTCCCCAAGGCTTATCCGCCCAACGCCAGGGTGTACACCACGCTCATGAAGGGGTACACGAACGCAGGCCGCGTCGACGATGTCCTGGCCGTGCTGCGCGCGATGCGGCAAGAGGCGCAGACGGCACCCGCAAGCCGGCCGGACCATGTGACTTACACGACGGTGATATCAGCGCTTGTTGGTGCGGGCGACATGGCGCGCGCGCGCGCCGTGCTGAACGAGATGGCTGCGGCCGGAGTTCCAGCCAACCGTGTCACCTACAACGTCCTGCTCAAGGGCTACTGCCAGCAGCTGCAGATTGGCCAGGCCAGGGAGCTCTTTGAGGAGATGGTGACAGACGCCGGCATCCAGCCCGGCGTGGTGACGTACAACACCCTCATGGACGGGTGCGTTCTCACGGACGACAGCGCGGGCGCGCTAGCCTTCTTCAACGAGATGCGGTCACGGGGCATCGCGCCGTCCACAGTGAGCTACACGACGTTGATGAAGGCGTTCGCCGTGTCGGGGCAGCCCAAGGTAGCGCACAAGGTGTTCGAGGAGATGGAGCGGGAACCCAGGGTGACGGTGGACAGGGCGGCGTGGAACATGCTGGTGGAGGGGTACTGCCGGCTGGGACTAGTGGAGACAGCGAAACAGGTTGTGGAGAGGATGAAGGAGCGCGGCGTGCAGCCGGACGTGGCGACGTACGGCAGCATGGCGAAGGGCATCGCGGTGGCGCGCAAGCCAGGGGAGGCTCTTGTGCTCTGGAACGAGGTGAAAGAGCGGTGCCTGAAGGAGGCCGACGAGGAACTGCTGGGGGCGCTGGCGGACGTGTGCGTGAGGGCGGCCTTCTTCAAGAAGGCGCTGGAGATCGTGGCGTGCATGGAGGAGAAGGGCATCGCTCCCAACAAGACCAAGTACAAGAAGATGTACATTGAGATGCACTCCAGGATGTTCACCAGCAAGCATGCATCGCAAGCGCGCCAGGACCGGCGCCGAGAGCGCAAGCGTGCCGCCGAGGCCTTCAAGTTCTGGCTTGGCCTGCCCAACTCCTACTATGGCAGCGAGTGGCAGATCGGGCCTCTGCTGGATGGCGATGACCTAAGTTGAGCCACCCACCACCGTTTCTTCTATGAACACTGTACCCTGCTGCATGAAGGGATTTCTTTTTGCCATACTTATTACAAAAGAAAAAAAATATTGGCAATAGGCGTATGAAGGTTAATTTATAACCCAATTTCATGCAATAAACATATTGGCAAGAGTCATATGATATTCATCTTTTGGTGTAGCTCCATTTATTAGATCTCTAAAAGCAATGCACACTCTCAACTTCCCGGAATTTTTCATAACCACTACAGAAAACAGATAAATCTATGTTAGCCAAACTAATTTACGTCTGCTCATAAGAAAACCGGTATAGAAAAGTTATTTTACGTCGGCTACAGATCAACTGAGATAAATTATTTTTTATTTACGTCGTTCTCAACATGGTCGACATAAATAAAATTGTTTATGTTGGCTACTATAATCGACGTAGATTAGTTATAAACCCTTTTGCTCCACTCCTACACCAATCTGCCTTGTCATTTTGTCGCAACTCATCGCCGCTTGCTCGCCCTCTCCTCCACCCGCCGCCGCCCCTGAATCGTCACCGGTTGCTCGCCCTCTCCTCCACTAGATGCCACCCCGGCTCGCCAGTCGCCACCGGCTGCTCACCCTCTCCTCCACCCGCCGCTACCCCTACTCGCCACCCCGCCGTTGCTTGCTCGCCCCCTCCTCCACCCGCCGCCCCCTGCTCACCACCCCGTCGTCGCTTGCTCGCCCCTTCCTCCACCCGTCGCGCTGCCATCGTCTCACCGCCTCACCGCAGTTTGCTCGCCTCCGCCCCCTGATCGCCACCTATCGCAGCCGAGTGGTCGTGCTCATCGCAGCCACCGCCGCTTGCTCACCCCCACCCACGTCCTCATCCACCGGACGCAGATTGCACGCAAGTGAAGGCAAGCAACCCTCGGACGCAAGGTGAGACTCCCCTCCTCCCCTCTCCTCTCTATTACTTTTTTTTTTGAAAGGAAGGGGCAAAAGGCTTGCCGCTCCGTTCTATATTATATGAGGAAGAAAAATAAAGGGGAACAACAGACTCGAAGAATCGAAGAGAAGAAGAAAAAAAGGAACAAGGAAAGAAACAAAAACAGAAAAGCCACTAGGAAGACTCCTAACAAGACCTCAGCTACTATCAATGCCCAAAATAGCCATAGCAACTTGGTCAACCCTCCTATGCTGGCCTTGAAAGATTCTGAAATTTCTTTCTAGCCATAGATTCCACCAGAATTGAATTAGCAGGCCGTCGAAGTCCCTCCTTATCTGACTGCTGCAAAGACTACGCAGATCTGTCCACCAATCGTACAAGGAAGAGCCACTAGAGAACCCAGTCAGGAAATGAAGATTGGCCCGAGACAAAACTTTGCTCCATACCTCTCTACTAAAGGGGCAATCCTTGTATAAGTGCAGAATTGTTTCCGGGGCTGAGTTGCATAGACAGCAGATTGGGTTACAAGGCCAGCCTCTTTTTTGAAGGTTATCAGCAGTCAGTATTCTCTTATGCAGTAACGTCCAAGCAAAAAAACGGCACTTCGGTTCCACTTTAGCCTTCCAAATGTGGCAAAGATTCATTCTGCTGAAATTGGAAGCGAATTGTATTTTGTACGCACTGCTAGCACTGTACTGTCCATCTGCCGTCCATCTCCAAGAAATGTTGTCCTCTGACCCGTTGAGCTCTGGCATGCTACCAATGGCCTGCCAAAGGGAGAAGAACTCTCTAAACTCCCCCTCACCCGAGAATGGGTAGCACAATCGAATCCAAGTGTTGTTAGTGAGCGCTTTGGCGACCGTGATGTTCTTCCTCTTTGCCTTCTTGAACAGTGAGGGCGCGATATTTCTAGGGGCTTGGCCTTGGATCCAACTAGAATTCCAGAATCCCGCTATCTTTCCATTGCCTACCGTAACAGTTGTGGAGGCATTGAAGAGGTCTTCATCAATTTTGTCACACGGTAGTCTCATGGCGGTCCACGGCCTGTCTTTGCTCTTCCATCGTAGCCACAACCATCTTAGTCTTAGCCCCCTCGCAAAACGATCAAGATCAAGAATTCCAAGACCCCCCTTGTTCTTTGGAAGACATGTAGTGGACCAATTGATGAGGCAGTGGCCCCCGCTGCAAGCTAGTGGATTGCTACCTCTCCAAAGGAAGTTTCTTCGTATTTTGTCAATTGCTTGCAGCAGCCATTTTTTGGGACGAAAGACCGTTAGATGGTAGATTGGCTGTGCGGATAGCACCGCTTTTACAAGTGTTTCTCTTCCAGCTTTGGACAACAGCTTCCCTTTCCAGCCAGCTAACCTGTTATTAATTTTTTCAATAAGGGGTTGAAGATCAATCCTCTTCACATTCTTGTAATGAAGGGGAAGCCCAAGGTACTTCCCGGGAAGACTAGAGTATTTGCCCGGAAACACCTCCTTAAGTACCGGCCATGATGATTCCGGGTGCCGAATTGGGAAAATTTCTGTTTTGTCATAGTTGATCTTTAGTCCTAAACAACCCTCGAATGCATTGAGGATCTCTTTCAGCACCTCCAAATCTGATTTGTCAGCTTTAATGAATACTCCCGCATCATCCGCGTAGAGGGAGCAGCGAAGCTTCGCCCCTCTAGGCAGCACCTGTCCCAGCAGTCCCACATCAGCAGCCTTCTCAATCATCCGATGTAGCGGGTCCATTGCTAAAATGAAAAGAAAGGGGGAAAGCGGGTCTCCTTGTCTCACCCCACGCCTATGTATGATAGCGTTTGACCGCTGTCCGTTGATAATTATTCTCGAGGATGAAGATCTCAGAATATCTGCTACCCAATTGCGCCATTTCAGGGAGAAACCACAGGCTCTTAACACATCCAGGAGATATGCCCAATTTAGGGTGTCGAAGGCTTTAGAGATGTCTAGCTTGACGAAGAGAGCTGGATTACCTTTCTTATGCAAATTCATAATCACCCTTTGCACGTAAAGAAAATTGTCATGAATTGAACGGTTCTGGATGAAAGCGTTCTGGGCACTGGAGATAATTTCGTTCATTCTTGGAGCTAGCCTATTTGCCATGATTTTTGTTATAATTTTCATGAAGCTATTGATCAGGCTGATCGGCCTAAATCTATCAATTCTGTCCGCGTTTTCCCCCTTAGGTATGAGGATGATGTTTGCTTCATTGACCCGAAGCAGGCTTTTTGATCTGTGATGGAAAAAATCATTTATTGCCATGGAGAGGTCATTTTTGATCAACTCGAAACAACTTTTATAGAACAGCCCAATGAACCCGTCCGGTCCGGGGGCCTTTTCCGATTGAAGCCCCATTACAACATTCTTGATTTCACTGTCATCAATCAAGTTGTCCAACTCAGATAGCTCGAAAGGGGTGTACCCCAGATGGTCCCAACGGACAGCCCTGCACCTCCTACCTGTCGTGCCTAGCACCTGGCTAAAGTGATGTTGGACCTCGTTCATTTTGTCTTCCTGACTCGTTAGCAGATTGCCATCACTCATTAATGATTTGATTAAATTTTTCCGTCTTCTATTATTGGCTGTCATGTGAAAGAACTTAGTGTTAGCATCGCCCAACCGCATCCAAGTGAGCCTGGAGTGTTGTCTTGCTCGTGCCCTCTCTGCGGAGGCCATATCAAGAATCTTGGTTTTAAGAGACCTCCTGAAATCCATTTCTTCAAAGGATAGCTGTCTAATCTCTTGCGCTTTTTCCAAGAGAGTGAGGATGATCTGAATGATGGCCATCTGCACTTTGAAGTTGCCAACAGTGCTGCGCCTCCAGGCCAAAAGAGCCTTGGCAGTGCGAGACATCTTTACATGAAGTCGAAGGATGGCATCATCAGAGTTCACAGCAGAGTTCCAAGCTTGATTGACAACCTCTTTGAACCCCTCAATCTGAGGCCAAAAAGATTCGAATCTGAACCCATGGTATGGGGAACCCAAAGAGTGGCTTTGCATTATAAGAGGGCAGTGGTCCGACGTCATGGTGCACATGGAGCGAAGGTCAGCCGAGGGGAATAGATCGTGCCACTCTGTTGTCGCTAAGAATCTGTCAATCTTAGTCATGGTTGGGTTAATTTGTTCATTTGACCAGGTGAATGCTCTATCGGTGAGCTCTAGCTCAAGGAGGTGTAGGTAATCAATCGTGTTATTAAATTGTCTCATGACTCTTCTGTTGATTGATCCTTTGTTTTTCTCCCTTGCTCTCCTGATCATGTTGAAGTCACCTAGTAATACCCATTCTGGTCTGACCATGGCTTGGATGTTACGGAGTTCAGAAAGGAAAATCATTTTTTCATTGTCCAGCTGAGGTCCGTAAACCCCCGTGAGGTCCCAAACCTCCTCATGTGATCTAGAGCTGATCCTGACTGATAGAGAATATGCTGCTGAACATGGCAAGAGAGCCATGTCAAAGAAATCCGAATCCGCAGCAATAAGGATGCCGCCCGAGGTGCCCAGAGAAGGCAAGTGAAATACTTGATTAGCAAGCTTGGTGCCTACAGTTTCCTTTAATAAAACATTGGACCAATTCGAGATCTTTGTTTCTTGTAGGCAAACGATGGAAGCACCGGAGGACATAATTGTGTGTCTAACACTTGCTCTCTTCGCATGGTCGTTCAGCCCCCGAACATTCCAAGAAAAAATAGCACATTTTTGATTCATAAGGAAAAGACTGCCACTCCACTTAACACAGCATGCTGCCACCATACATGGATCAGCAGGAGAGCCTGCTGTAAAATCCTAACAGGAGGGGAAACCTCCAAACAAGGACACGCCGAGCAAAAACACAGCCCGGCCACAACCGACAACCAGAAAGAATAACAGAGGTACACAGGCAAGCTGGGGGACCTTGACCAGCGCCCAGAAGAATTAAAGCCAGCGGAGATACAACCGCTCCGAAAGAGCCTGACCATCTGAGAACACATTGGTCACCAAAAGCACCACCAACCGGTCCAGACAAAGCAGCTCAGTTGACCCCCGCCTCGACATCTTCGATGGCCGGCATCACCTTTCTCCCCTTTTTTTTACTCTTCGCTGTCTTCACCTTGTCTTGGTTTAACAGCTCCATGATTGCATCCATTTGCTTCTTGGAGAGAGGCTTTGTGAGAAGGCTTGTCATCTGCTCAAAAGACTCATCAAAGTTAGAACAATTGGAAGAGCTAGAGCAGTCAACATTTTTAACAGCCGAATTGTTAAGTTTGGCAAGTAAGATTTCCTGGGCCTTGGATATTGCATCCCTGTTACGCCCAGGCCTAATGCATTTCTTAGCAGCCAACCTAACACTTGATCTTCTAGTGGTGGGTTGCTTCTGAGATTTTAACGGGTGTGGTTGTGGCGGGGATGAGATCAAAGGTGGCTCTGGTGTCTTGGTTATTGTGGCTATGAAGTCTATCAATTTGGTGTTGTCTGTCGGTAGGTTCTCTGATCCGAGGGAAGGTAGATTTCTCACGGCTTCCTGATTGTCAGTGACGACTGGATCGTGGGCGACTGAGCCACCTAACAGCCCACCCAGATCGGTAGCAGGCATGATGAAGTCAATAGCTCGATTATCGTTCACAAGATGTAACTCTGAAAGCAAAGTCTGTTGGCCAGATAAACAATTGTCCGGCCAAGCAGAGACCGGAACAGCGCAAGGGCCACTCTCCAGGACACTGTCTAAGCAATTGGTATGTGGGCACTCAATTGGGTGGTCAGCTGGGGCAGAGTTCAGTAAGGTGGAACTCATATTGGTCATGCCAACGCCGAGGGAGCAAACAGGCACAGTGTCTAAGCTTTTGTGGAGTGTAGTGAAAACATTAGCGAGATCAACCGTATTGTTTACCTTGTGTGTGGAGGCAGCAGAGCCGTGCAGCGCAACCTGAACGTCAGTGGCCATCGAAGCCGGACTGTCTCCAACATCTTCAGGTGGCCCATGGCACTCCTCCAGCGGCCAAACAGCGGTAACAACAGGGTCTGCAAAAGAAACCGAGCTGACCTTCCCCTTGGGCACCCAGCGCGCTGCCGGTATCAAACCAAGACCACGGCAGCGAAAGGGTGTTGAGTGCCTGTTCCTGTCATTGGAGCTGTAGCAGTCATCCAATCCCCCCTGCAACGCGACGAACGCGCCCAACCAGAGAGGCTGCGATGGCGACAATTGCCGCAGTGTCTGTCACGGTGGAAATCCCCATTATCATCATCATGACCCCAATCACGACGCACTATCTCTCTTCCTCTGCAAGCTTCAGCACGTTCTCTTTTTTCTCCCACTGTGTCCGGAGCACCGTAACTCCACACAAACTCCCTACGCTGTTTACGGTTAGGCGGTTCCCCCCTGGCACCCCTCCCACGAAGGAATGAGAGGTCCTCCACCACCTCAATGTGATTGCGAAGTGTGTAGACGTGTGCAGCTTTCAGATCAGCAGGAGAATCGTGTTGGGCCCCAACTAGAGTTAAGGGCGCGGTGACCGGAGGAAGTTCTCGGTCAGGTTCTAAAACCGACAGCATGACCTCCTTAGGAATGTCACAAGGGTCAGAGCACCAGGCCCAGAGATCAAAAGACCTAGTACGCTCTCTACGCCTTGTGCGCTCTTGCACATAATGAATTGCGCAGCTCTTGCCCAAAGCCTTTGAAGCCACTTCTTCCCCCCAGCAGTGCACCGGAATCCCCTCAACACGAACTTTAACTCTAAATTCAAAGTTTGTCCTCCTAGCATAGCTGTCCTCCGACCAATCACCAAAGTGGAAAACCCGGCCACGAAACGAGACAGATCTCCTATCCAATGCCCACTGTTTCGACCTTGGATCCGAGAATACAATAAAGAATTGCTCCGGAAAGTGCTTGGTTAGTTGGTACTGACCATGGTGTAGATTGAACTTTTCCCTCAGCATATCTCCTGCAGATAGAGCATCAACTTCATGGCTGTTGCCATCAAAGGAACAAACGACGGCCTTGTCGATCAGCTCATCCCTCCGGCGACGAAAGGAGCCTGTCGCAGAGACAGCACAGAAGGCACGAGCCGGCCTTCCCCGGGGATCTCCCGGGTATCGTGCCTCCATATCGTGGCCTCCCCGAACTGCCTGTAAGTATGACTTCTTGTGGAGCAGGGGTGGCTGACCAAGTGAAAAATCCTGTTGCTGGTCCTGGTACTTATGCAGGCAGACGGGCGTTGGCTTCAATTTCTGGTAGGTGGAGCTCCTTGAAGACTGTTCGGCTGGTTGAGGAGTGCAGCGAGCAGCATTGAATGTATCCTGATAACCTTTTTTGCTGCAAGTCCACGCCCGGTGCCCGGAATGCAAGCACCTCCAACAGCGAGTAGGGGCCGAGCATTGGAAGGCATGGTGTTCTGGTGAGAGGCAGTTGTAGCATTTACCCTTGAGCTTCAATTTGAAAAGACTAGTGCCCTTCGCGTCCAATTGATGGTTTTGTGGAGCTCTCTCAGGATGCTTTAAGATCTTGCGCCACCAGAACCGTGGCCGAACAACTGACCACCCATCATCGTTGACATTGGAGGTGACAGGGGAAGGTTGTCCGCACAAACGCGGCGCAGCAGAGGACCCACCAGCATGCCGAGGGGGGGGAGGACTGCCCGGCTTCAAAGCCCCAACCGCATTGTGAGAGTAATGGTAGCCCGGCGAGTAGACTGTATCCCCTTCGAACCTGTCAGACGCCAGGATACGCGGCAATGAAGTCGGACAGAGCGGATCTTCGAGTGACGTTTGCGCCGAACACTTTACTGTACCGGATCTTGACAATGGAACCGTCCTGGCTGTTGAAACGGGGGCGCCGCCTCCCGCGACCGACCATAGCAGGTCCGGTTGAGGAGATGGATCAGCAGGGACGCAGAGGGGGAGATCTTGGGCGTACTTGCAAAGATCCTCACTGCCAAGTGATGGGGGGACCTGGAGGTTGGACCGCGAACATACCGGATCCAGAGGAGCATGGAAGGGCTGGGGGTCGAACGCCGGAGCCGCCGCGCTGGGTGCCGACCGGAGTCCGCCGCGAGAGGGAGCGCGATCCCATCGCGAGGAGCGAGAGAGAGCCCCCCTCCCCGGGACCGGGGGGACGGAGGAGCGGAGAGCGGCGGCGTCGTTCGCCCCCATCCTCTTCGGGTGGTGGCGTTTTTTCTCTCCCCACAACGAGAAATGTGTTCCTCAGGGGATGAACAATTTTTTTTTCTGAATGATCTGTCTGTCTACGGAATTCCTCTCTATTACTCTTCCTGATTATTGTTGGGTTAGGCAACCCCCGTATTCTGATTTTACCCACTTATTGCTTAACTTAAACATGCGTGTTTGGAGTGATAGGATGGCAAAAATGTTGCGATTTAGGGTTCTTATACGTGATTCTCTGAGGTGCTTTGCATTCACTGTGGTTGTGTAGTGGATGAAGACGTATAGGATTTGGAGAATACACGGCTTGGTTGAGATCAGCAAACATGTTACAATATATAGCCACAGACATACCCAGTTTATAGAAATAGGATCTGGGTAATCGGGCAATGAACCACATGATTGATATCCTAGGATGGGTTTCTATATATGCTGATAGCCTACTAGGAATAGTTGTCTAAACCCCCCCCCGGCAGTAGGAACGTCGGCTGGCCGGACATTCATACTGGACCGAAACTCAACAAAGACTGTAGAAGGAAGGCCCTTGGTGAAAATATCAGCGAACTGGGAGGATGTCGAGACATGTAGAACACGAACTACGCTGGCGGCCACACGCTCACGAACAAAGTGAAGGTCAATCTCGATATGTTTGGTGCGTTGATGTTGCACCGGATTAGTCGAGAGATAGACAACACTCACATTATCACAGTAAACAAGGGTAGCCTATTGCAAGGGTTGTCCCAGTTCTTGAAGTAGCTGTCGTAACCAGGAAGCCTCTGCCACACCATTAGCAATGGCGCGGTATTCAGCCTCAGCACTGGAGCGTGACATGGTTTGCTGACGCTTGCCGGACCAAGAAACAAGACTGGTGCTGAGGAAGGCAGCAAAGCCGGAGGTGGAGCGACGAGTCTCGGGACAACCAGCCCAGTCGACGTCAGTGTAGACGGTGAGGGTGGTCGGCGAGGAGGCGCGGTCGATGAATAGTCTGAGGTCAGGTGTCCCCTAGAGATAGCGGAGGATGCGCTTCGCAGCGGCAAGATGTGGTTCCTGAGGATCATGCATGTGGAGGCAAACCTGCTGAACAACGTAGGTGATGTCGGGACGAGTGAAAGTCAAGTACTGAAGAGCACCAACCAGACTACGGTAGAGGGTAGGATCAGACACGGGTTCGCCAGAAGAAGACAACTTGGATTGTGTATCCACTGGGGTGGCGCAGGTCTTGCAGCTAGTCATACCGGTGCGCTCCAATATCTCAAGCGTGTACTGTCGTTGAGAGAGCATCATGCCGGTGGCGGAACGAGTCACGGTAATCCCCAGAAAATGTTGAAGTGGACCAAGGTCTTTCATCGGAAAAGACTGTTGTAGTGAAGTGATGATCCAGCGAAGCAGAGCTGACGTGGAGGCGGTCAAGATGATGTCATCCACGTAGAGAAGCAAGTAGGCACTGTCAGGACCATGCTGGTAGATGAAGAGCAAAGTATCTTTCTTGGCCTCAATGAACCCCATAGACTGGATGCGAGAAGCAAAACAACTGTACCATGCTCGAGGAGCCTGCTTCAAACCGTAGAGTGATTTGTTGAGGCGGCATACGTGATCTGGATGTTCAAGGTCAAGAAAACCAGCTGGCTGGGTGCAGTAGACAGTCTCAGTCAAGGTACCATGGAGGAACGCATTGTTGACATCCAACTGATGAATCGACCAGTCCTGGTGAAGAGCCAAGCTGAGGACGGTGCGGATGGTGGTAGGTTTCACAACAGGACTGAAAGTTTCGTCAAAGTCGATGCCAGGTCGCCGAGTGAACCCGCGAAGGACCCAACGCGCTTTGTAGCGCTCGAGGGATCCGTCGGAGTTGAACTTGTGTTTGAAAATCCACTTGCCGGAGACGATGTTGGCGTGGGGCGGACGCGGAACAAGAGTCCAGGTGTTGTTGGTGGTGAGGGCCTGGAACTCGTCCTCCATCGCCTGACGCCACAGGGGATAATCGAGAGCTCGACGATACGTTGACGGAACAGGGGACATAGCGATAACCTCGATGTGAAGATTGTGACGTGGCTGGTGAAAACCGCTCTTCGCGCGAGTGCGCATGCCATGGGAGTTGACCACAAGAAGGGCTAGAACAGAGCCCACAGGAGCTGAGGACGACGTAGCGGGCGGAGGCCGAGCTTGACGAGTAGACCGTTGCTTGGTGGTGGTGCCCCATCGCCAAGGGAGGCTGCTGTCAGCGCCCTCAGGAGGCAGAGGACTAGGGGCAGGCGGCCCTGGTGGAGATGGTGGCATGGGCCCAGGCGCATGCGTCCTTGGTGGGGACGACAGTCTGGGTGGAGTTGGGGGCCTGGGTGCACGAGGCCCAGGGAAGGAGGACGGCCCAGGCGCAGGGGCTCCTGATGGAGACGACGATCGGCCTCCGAGTGGGACAGACGTCCCAACAGATGAATGAGCAACCTGCTGGAGGGGCCAGTTGGAGGCGCTGAGCGGTGGAGCATGTACCTGTTTAGAAAAATCATCCAAAAAATCTAGATTAGTGGGAAGAGCCGAGATGGAAGGATTCTCGGTGAAGGGAAAGGAGGATTCATCGAACACGATGTGACGAGAGATGATGATATGATTGGTGGAGAGGTCAAGGCAATGATAGCCTTTGTGTTCGGATGAGTAGTCGAGGAAGACACAAGTGGTGGAGCGGGGAGCAAGTTTATGGGCGACAGTGGCGGAGATGTTTGGATAACACTTGCAGCCGAAGACGCGAAGATGGTTATAGGACGGGGGATGACCATAAAGCGCAAGGTGGGGGTGGAGTAGTGGAGGGTGTTGGTAGGGTGGAGGTTGAGAAGGTATGTGGCGGTGTGAAGTGCCTCAACCCAATAGGGAGGAGGAAGGTGGGCTTGAAAAAGCAGGGAGCGAACGATGTTGTTGACCGTGCGCAAGATACGTTCGGCACGACCATTCTGCTGGGAGGTGTAGGGACAGGACATCTGAAGGCGGACACCGTGAGAGAGAAAGAAAGCTCGTGCGTGAGAGTTATCGAACTCACAACCATTGTCGCATTGCAAGCTTTTAATGGTGGTGCCAAACTGAGTGAGAACAAATGAAAAAAGTTAGCAATGGTGGGGAAAGTGTCCGATTTGAGATGAAGGGGAAAAGTCCATAGAAAGTGGGAGCAGTCGTCAAGTATGGCGAGATAGTACTTATAACCAGATGCACTAGGTATCGGCGAGGTCCACAGATCACAATGAATGAGATCAAAGTTGGACAAAGCGCGCGACTGGGAGACCGAAAAAGGAAGGCGAACATGACGACCGAGTTGACAGGCGTGACAAATGTCGGAGGCTATAAGCCTTTATTACATGAAATGGAAGAGGAACTAGTTAAATGACGAAGAGCGTCGTGGCCGATGTGACCGAGACGACGGTGCCACAGTTGGGAAGATGCGCTGGTGAGAAGGGCCTGTGGGGGAGTGGCAAAAAGCGGGTAGAGGTCGCCTGAGCTATTGCACCTGGCGATCACGCTCCGTGTGCTGAGGTCCTTCACAGAAAAACCAGCGGGGTCAAATTCGACAGAGCAATTATTATCAATGGTGAATTGACGAACAGAAACGAGATTTTTGATAATATAGGGTGAGACAAGAACATTATTGAGTTGAAGAGGACCCACATTCGTGGAGCCAGTAGAGACAATTGGTAAGGAAGTCCCATTGCCGACAATAATGGAGGAAGGTGTGGAGGAGGATGGGAGTTGGTAGTGAGTTAGAATACCGGAGGTGGAGGCTAAATGTGCGGTGGCGCCTGAGTCCATGTACCATTCACCTTGTGGAGGGGTGAGAGTCATGGTGTTGAAAGCAGCCGCTAGAGTGGGCTGATCCCACGGACTGAAGGGACCAGGGGCAACTTGTGGCTGGGCCGAGGTGGGTGACTGGACGACCCAAGAAGAAATCGACGCAGAGGATGACCAGGTTGCGCGTTGGTGGTGGGCCAGGCGGCCGGAGCCCAGCTTGCTATGGGTGGTGGCGGCCCACCCACGAACGCCTGGTGGGAGGTGGAGTCAGCAGGCCGGTGCCCCTGGACTGGGCCGGGCCACATCTGAATGCTACCAGTCCAGGGGTTGTAGAGATTGGGCCAACTGCCCTGATGAGTCATGGTCTAGCCACGAGCGCCACTAGGGGTACCGCGGGCGTCGCTAGGGTTGGATCCGCCGCTGGCCTTCCCTTTGCGGCGGCGGCGGCCGTAGCCACCACTGGCTTGGGGAGGAGGTGGTCCGAAGGCGAGGGCAGTGGCGGTGCCGGGCGCGGATGTCGGTGCAGACGCGACGAGGACGGAAAGAGCCGCCGAGGTGGCGACCGGTCCCATGGAGAGCTCTTCGAGGAGGAGCTCAGAGCGGACCTCGACGAACGACGGGAAGGGGCGCTGGCGCTTCAGGTACGAGCGCAGGTGAGCGAAGCGGTCGTTGAGGCCGCGCAGGAGGTTGATGGTGAGCAGCCGGTCGGAGATGGGCTCACCGAGCTCGACCAGGGAGTCGGCAAGGGTCTTCATCCGCCGACAGTAGTCAGAGATGGAGAGGGTGCCTTGGCAGAGGGTGCGGAACTCGGTGTCGACGAGGACGATGCGGGTCTCCCGATTGCCCACGAACTGCTCCTCGAGAGCCAACCACGCCGTACGGGCTGTGGGGGCGGCGGTGGTGACAATCTCGTAGAGCTCGGGCGAGATGGAGCCGTAGAGCCAGGAGAGGGCATGGAGGTCCATCCGGACCCAGGGAGCGACGTCAGGGAAGGAGGCATCGCATAACACGTGGTCGACAAGGGCGTACTTGCCGAGGACGAGGAGGAAGAGGCAGCGCCACTTGGAGAAGAATGGCGTCGCAAGGTCGAGGACGACGGGAACGAGACCGCAGATGTTGAGGATGCCGAGAGCCTGAGCATGGAGCGCAGCGACGGGGTCAGGGTCAGAGCCGTCGCGACGCGCATCCCTGCCTTGTGCGTCGGCGGCTGGGACGTCGTCGTTCTCGATCTCGCTGTCGACGGCTGCGTAGGCGACCTGAAGACGTTGGCGAGTCGTGGTGAGGGCCTACTCGTGGCGGGTGACGTCGTCAGTGAGGCGGCGATGCTCATCAGCAGCAGAGGTTGCGGCGTCCGCGCTGGCTTGGAGTGCAGTGGCTGTCTCAGCAAATCGATGATGGGCAATGTCGGTAGCCTCCTGCTGGATGCGGCGGTCCTCGGTGGCACAAAGTTTGTCCGCAGAGCGTCGGGCGTCAGTGGCGCGACGAGCGACGATGTCGGCATCGCTGGGAACTTCGGCAGCCATGGCTGGGAGAGGGATGTGGAGGGTGGGTTTAGGCGAGGAACGTAGCCTTCTTTGATACCATGAAGACATATAGGATTTGGAGAATACATGACTTGATTGAGATCAGCAAACATGTTACAATATATAGCCACAGACATACCAGTTTATAGAAATAGGATCTGGGTAATCGGGCAATGAACCACAGGATTGATATCCTGGGATGAGTTTCTATATCTGCTGATAGCCTACTAGGAATAGTTGTCTAACACTAGATACTCTTGTGTATGTTTTAGTAGAGGCATTGGATACTCTTGTGTATGTTTTAGGGCTAGTTGCTCGGTGGGGCCTGCAAACCCTGATCTAGTCCTTCAAATGTTGTCATCTACTTGACTGTGTAGTGTCAATGATATGATCCTAAGTTTCGATTAGGCTTTCTAAGGAGAGTAGTGGGTATCAATGATAATATCATGTAGCAATTACTCTAGTATTTCTCCGAAAAGCATAATTGCATTATAAAGTTATGTTTATTTCTATCTCATAAAGTTTTGCTTCTTTCTATTTAAGACAAAGATTGTGTGTCTATTTTCTGTAGAGTTCCTTACAATTATCTTGCTATCACACATGGATGTATAATCGGAGCAGTACATTGGACTAGGCACAAAACACTATATAATTCTTGTGACATTATTTCCATTAGTATTATATGTTACTGTGATTTTACCTTGAAGGGTTGTACATAGTAATACTTGTAAACTACATATGACAATGAAGTGATTTGCATAATGGTTGGGTTGAGAGTGGGGCTCACTCTAAGGAGTGGGTGGCTAAGACTACAGAATTTGTGAACTGTGCTTTCTCTTTGTCAACCATCAAGAAGGTGCGGTGCCCATGCACCAAATGCCAGAATTTGAGGTTGTTTGATGACGGCAAGGTTACTGAAAGGGAAATAGGGTTAACCATTTCCTATAATTAATTTTGGGGGTTGATAGTCAACACAAACACATGGACTAACTAGTTTGTCTAGAATTCATCTATTACAGGTGCATAAGGTTCAACACAAACCAAGAAAGAAATTAAGTTAGGGACTCAATTTGAAACGGAGCAAATAACTTGAGTGTGCTGAAAAATGGCGCACCGGATTGTCCGGTGTGCCACCGTACAGTGTCCGGTGCACCAGGCTGTACAAGTCCAAACCAGCCACTCTCGGGAATTCCAGGGCACGCTCCGCTATAATTCATTGGACTGCCCGGTGTGCCACCGGACTGTCCGGTGAGCCAGCGGAGCAATGGCTCCCTGGGACCAACGGTCGACTCTGACGGATGAACAGTACAACACAGTACCGCGGCAGAAGTCAGAGGGCACCGGACTGTCCAGTGCCGCAAGAGGACAAAGCCTCCAACTGTCGACCAGCTTCGAACCCTAACGGTTGGTTGACGTGGCGGCGCACCGGACAGCGCACAGTACCTGTCCAGTGGCGCACCGGACTGTCTGGTGCACCCATCGCCAGCAGCCTTGGCCAACGGCTACCAAGGTGGTTGGGGGCTATAAATACCCCCAACCACCACAACCTTTGGCATCCAAGTTTTTCAGAGATCACATTCAATACAAGAGCTAGTGCATTCACTCCAAGACACATTTCCAAAGATCAAACCCTCTCCAAGCCTAGAATTCAACTCAAACATTTAGTGACTTGTGAGAGAGTAAGGCCTCCTCTTCCCCAATGTCAGCCACAAGTGTCTCATGGCTAAGGACGACAAGAAGAATAAGGTACACTCTAGAGCCACCCCCAAATATACAACATCTAGTGATGAGGGTAGGTCTAGTGATAGTGAAGATAATTTAATGTCTCTCTTTGCCAACCTTAGCATGGACCAAAAGAAAAAATTAAATGAATTAATTGAAGCAATTAATGAGAAGGATGAACTCTTGGATAGCCAAGAGGACTTCCTCATTAAAGAAAACAAAAAATTGTTAAACTAAAAAATGTTTATGCTCAGGAAGTAGAAAAATATTAAAACTTAACTAAGGAGCTTAGCACTTGTCATGATTCAATTTCAACTCTTAGAACTGATAATGCTAGTTTAGTTTCTAAGATTGAAAATGTGAATGTTTGCAATAATTCTATATCCTGTCTTAGAGATGAGAATGTTAGATTAAATGCTAAGATAGAAGAATTAAATGCTTGCAAACCATCTACATCTACTGTTGAGCATGTTTCTATTTGTACTAGATGTAGAGATGTTAATGTAGAAGCTATGGATGATCACCTTGCCATGATTAAACAACAAAATGATCACATAGCTAAATTAACTGCTAAAATTACTGAGCATGAACTAGAGAATGAAAAATTTAAATTTGCTAGAAGCGCGCTCTATAATGTGAGACGCCCTGGCATTAAGGATGTCATTGGTTTCCAACAGGGGAGCAATGCCAAGCTTAATGCCCCTAAGAAACTATCTAATTTTGTTAAGGGCAAAGCTCCCATGGTTCAGGATAAGGAAGGCTACATTTTATATCCTGCTAACTATCCTGAGCACAAAATTAGAAGAATTCATGCTAAGAAACCTCACACTGTTTCTCATCATGCATTTATATATAAAAATGAGGCTTCTAGCTCTAGGCATACCACTCATATTAAAATGCCTAAAAAGAAAATTCCTGCTGCATCAAATGAGCATAATGTTTCTTTTAAGACTTTTGATGCTTCTTATGTTTCAACTAATAAATAAGGCAAAATAGTTGCCAAATATGTTGGGGGCAAACACAAGAGTCCCAAGACTTGTGTTTGGGTACCCAAGGTGCTTGTTTCTGACGTCAAAGGACCCAAGACTGTTTGGGTACCTAAGAACAAGGCCTAAAATTGTTTTGTAGGTTTATGCATCCGGTGGTTCAAGTTGGATAATCGATAGCGGGTGCACAAACCTCATGACAGGGGAGAAGAGAATGTTCTCCTCCTATGAGAAAAATGATGATCCCTAAAGAGCTATCACATTTGGGGATGAAAATCAAGGATTGGTCAAATGTTTGGGTAAAATTGTTATATCTCCTGACCATTCCATTTCCAATGTTTTTCTTGTAGATTCCTTAGATTACAACTTGCTTTCTGTTTCTGAATTATGCAAAATGGACTACAACTATCTATTTACAGATGTAGGTGTTACTGTCTTTAGAAGAAGTGATGATTCAATAGCATTTAAAGGGGTGTTAGAGGGTCAGCTATATTTAGTAGATTTTAATGATAACCAAGCTGAACTTGACACTTGCTTAATTGCTAAGACTAACATGGGTTGGCTCTGGCATCGCCGACTAGCCCATATTGGAATGAAGAATCTTCATAAGCTTCTACAGGAAGAGCATATTTTAGGACTAACAAATGTTCATTTTGAGAAAGACAGAGTTTGTAGCGCTTGCCAAGCAGGGAAACAAGTTGGAGTCCATCATCCACACAAGAACATAATGACGACTGACAGGCCACTTGAGCTACTCCACATGGATCTATTAGACCCGATCGCTTACATAAGCATCGACGGGAGTAAGTACTGTCTTGTTATTGTGGATGATTATTCTCGCTTCACTTGGGTGTTCTTTTTACAGGAAAAATTACAAACCCAAGAGACCTTAAAAGGATTCTTAAGACGAGCTCAAAACGAGTTTGGATTAAGGATAAAAAAGATAAGAAGCGATAATGAGACGGAGTTCAAGAATTCACAAATTGAACGTTTTCTTGAGGAAGAGGGCATCAAACATGAGTTCTCTTCTCCCTACACACCTCAACAAAATGGTGTAGTGGAGAGGAAGAATAGAACTCTACTGGATATGTCAAGAACCATGCTTGATGAGTACAAGACACCGGACCGATTTTGGGCTGAGGCGATTAACACCGCCTGCTACTCCATCAACCGGTTATATCTTCACTAAATCCTTAAGAAGACATCGTATGAACTCCTCACTAGTAAAAAGCCCAATGTTTTGTATTTTAGAGTCTTTGGGAGTAAGTGCTTTATTCTTATTAAAAGAGGTAGAAAATCTAAATTTGCTAATAAAACTGTCGAAGGATTTTTACTTGGTTATGACTCAAACACAAGGGCATATAAAGTCTTCAACAAATCCACTGGATTGGTTGAGGTTTCTTGTGACATTGTGTTTGATGAGACTAATGGCTCCCAAGTGGAGCAAGTTGATCTTGATGAATTAGATGATGAAGAGGCTCCATGCGTCGCGCTAAGGAACATGTTCATTGGAGATGTGTGTCCTAAGGAATCCGAAGAGCCCACACAAGCACAAGATCGACCGTCATCTTCCAACCAAGCATCTCCACCAACTGAAGATGAGGATCAGGCTCAAAATGATGAAGATGAAGTTCAAGAGGATGAGCCACCTCAAGAGGAGGATAATGATCAAGGGGAAGATGGAGATATTGAAAACAAGGAAGATGATCAAGAAATTCAGGGTCAAAGACCGCCACACCCAAGAGTCCACCAAGCAATTCAACGAGATCACCCTGTTAACTCCATCCTTGGTGACATTCATAAGGGGGTAACTACTAGATCTCGAGTTGCTCACTTCTGTGAACATTACCCTTTTGTTTCCTCTATTGAGCCATATAGGGTAGATGATGCACTAAGAGATCTAGATTGGGTGCTGGCAATGCAAGAGGAGCTCAACACCTTCACAAGGAATGAGGTATGACATTTAGTTCCATGTCCTAATTAAAATGTTGTAGGTACCTAATGGGTATTCCACAACAAGCAAGATGAGCATGGTGTGGTGACAAGAAACAAAGCCCGACTTGTGGCCAAAGGTTATTCACAAGTCAAATGTTTGGATTTTGATGAAACTTATGCACCCGTAGCTAGGCTTGAATCAATTAGTATATTACTTTCCTATGCTACTTACCATGGCTTTAAGCTCTATCAAATGGACGTGAAAAGTGACTTCCTTAATGGACCAATCAAGGAAGAGGTCTACGTTGAGCAACTTTCCGGCTTTGAAGATAACTTGTTTGTATGTCAAATTTATGTTGATGATATTATATTTGGGTCTACTAACAAGTAAACTTGTGAAGAGTTTAGTAGGATCATGATTCAAAAATTCAAGATGTCAATGATGGGGGAGTTGAAGTATTTTCTAGGATTCCAAATCAAGCAACTCCAAGATGGCACCTTCATCAGCCAAACATTACATTCAAGACATACTTATAAAGTTTGGGATGAAGGATGACAAACCCATCAAGACACCCATGGGAACCAATGAGCATCTCGACCTCGACACGGGAGGTAAATCCGTAGATCAAAAGGTGTACCGGTCGATGATAGGATCTTTACTCTATTTATGTGCATCTCGATCAGATATTATGCTTTCTGTATGCATGTGTGCAAGGTTCCAGGGAAATCCTAAGGAAGTTCACCTTAGGGCCGTAAAGAGAATCATGAGGTGTTTAGGTGCTGTTTGGTTCACGAAATCTCTACTACTTATTAAGAGTGCAAGGGTAGCCTGCCGTTCTGCCATTCTGTAATCTCGACCGTCCGTTTTACTGTTCTGCGATCGTAGTCGTCCGATCCTGCCCATACCCGACGCAGCCTCTCCCACCCTGTCTTCCGCCACCAGCTCGCAACCGTCCGGCACGAGCAAAGAGCCCTCGTTCCGCTCCCACGATCGCCGTCGCCGTCCCTCTGCCCTCATATCCCCTCCCACGACACCAAGACAATGACGACGCATACCGCGGAGGAGCTCGCCACCCAGATCGAGCAGCAGAAACTCGAGGAGCAGAAGACCGAGGTGAGATTTCGCACACACTTTTCCCGTTTCTGCAACCCTAGCTAGCTCTAGCGCAAGCACGCAGGCTGTGATGGTGGCCACGGGAGACAGCCGGCGCTCGGCGTGATTCCCACCCCACCGCGAGCCAAGAGGTTCGAGGTCAAGTTCGTGGACCCCCCCGCCGTGCCCACCGCTCCCACACCCGCACAGGCATCTAGCCCCCATCCCCCTCCCGCTCGAGATCTCCGCCGATCAAGCCTATTAGGGGCCCGCGACGTGTGGAGGGGTGAGCATCGACGGTGGCGGTAGAAGAGGAGGAAGCCTTCGAGGGTGCGCTCACCGACGAGCAGCTGCGAGAGGTAGTGCCATGGCTGCCCCATATCCTTATTACATTTCCCCTGACGGTTGTTAACTGGGATACATGAATCTGGGGTTCGGTTGTTTGCTGAGTGGGACACACGAATCGTTGCTGCAACCTTCTCCCTCTCTAGCCTAGGAACAAAGCCCTTGCACTCTCAAAAGGAGTGGAACAAATATGGGGGATTGGTGTTGATTTGGGATGGGGAACGAGATGGAGGTTGGGGTTCGTGTTGATTTGCGTGGGAGTTGGTGTTGAACTGTTGATTATGATTGGGGAAGGAGAAAGCGTTTTGGGCTGGACATGTGAGTTTTCTTGTTTGAATTAAGTATTATCAAATGCAGTAGTCTGATCCTAATTTTGATTCTTACAGAACTCTAAGGTGGGTGGTGGAGGAGGAGAGCGAGGGAGGACGATGAGGCTGCCTGGCCGAGCCACGAGGGGAAGGTGAGCGTCACCTGCAAGGCCACAACCTTGGTGAGACTGCCACCATGAGTGTGCCCCACGGTCGCCGCCAGGATCTCGAGCTCGCCATCGATGACTTCGACGAGGAGTTGATCGACCCTGAGCTACGCTACTCGTTCCAGCGCAACAGCAAGGTACAATCCTCCCCCTCCCCACCCAACCGACAATTCTTTAGGTCGCAACAGGTGTGTGTTTTTTACTGTTACCCCGTAATTGGAATTGTAGTCCATTCAGCAAACCTTGGCGCTCCTCACCTATCGCAACCTCTTCGGCATTGCCATCAGACTTCCTGTCATGCTGCTCCGAGATAGGCGTGCCTGATTTTCCGACAGGTCAGTCGATCATCAATCCCCTACCAATACAACATACCGAACTACTCCATCATCCTGCACAAACTAAACTAGATTCATTTTCCGTTTCTGATATATACACATTCTGTGTTAACTTTGATCTTGGTTGATAAGAAAAGAACAAAAAATAAACACATATCTAATGACTATAATTATACATACATCATCTCTTGTGATTTTAGATACTTTTCAATTATACCTTTTTTTTCTAAAATCACACGAAAAGACCAATCTTTGTCCCGGTAGTGACTAATGTTTGTTGTCAACCTTGGTCGGAAACAGATGAATGGCCAGGAGAGGCGAGGGCCGCCTCACCGTAGATGGAGCCCACAGGGGGCGCAAGGAGTGGCGCGCCTTCTCTGGCTCCTTGCTTCGCTCCAATGGCGTCGAGGTCCACGTGCCACTTCAT
Source organism: Zea luxurians (assembly GCA_029449295.1). NCBI lineage: Eukaryota > Viridiplantae > Streptophyta > Magnoliopsida > Poales > Poaceae > Zea > Zea luxurians. The sequence continues at coordinate 47,753,663 of JAOPSE010000023.1, forward strand.
GGAGCGGATGCAGCATAGCTGGCTAGGTACCACTTTCTTTCCAAGCATAGTATCTCTTTCGTTCTTGTCAAATCATTTTAGTTCACTTGGTGTTTTTTTGTTTAGAATATCTTGGAACAAAGTGCAACACTTGTGTGCAGCCTGGTTAGTGTGTCTCCCTGTTTTATGGGGCCTAATTTTAGACGCGATGTAGTGTTTACCAATGAGGTTTTCATTTTGCTCACTGGTTTCTACACAACTAATAATTTGCATAAGTTACTAAATAGGAACTCGGCCATGAACAATTAATCTGAGTGCTACTTTAACCCTTCTATCAAGAAACATAACGTTTTGAGCAGAAACTAATTAGGTGGTGAGCCCTCCCTGTCCTTGTGCTAAGCCCAGTTATGTAGCCAAAAGCTGGGATTAGATCCACTCAGCTAACCCCGATCGTTGTCGTCAGTTTTCCCCCTCTCTCCAAGGCTTCGAGTCGAGCTGCTAATGCGGTGCCCTGTCCTTTCTATCTTCCCCTCAAGTCCATGGCCACGATTCCCCTGACATATGATTATGATGGGGGGGGGGGGGCAAGAACGATCGGCGTTGATGGTGCAGTGCATGCACCATCACCTTCATGAAACCTAAATATAGTTACCACCATGCTTGTTTTGCCGTGCCGTATGATCTCGACCTTTCAGGACACTGAAATATGTACTGCTTGCTGGCTGGCTCATCGCCATGCCTTGCTTTTATTATGTTAATGTTTTGTTTGGAACACGAAAAATATCCACACACAAAAAGAATATCAAGGGCTTGTTTAGGGGAATGAATGGCTAAAATCCTCTATTTTAGCCCCTCCTCCTCCGTTCTCCTTGCTCCTAAACATGCCCCGAGAGAAGTTTATCCTACAAAAGAAAGGAAAAATCAAGGGAGACCTTTGTTTGAAAATAAAAAACAGAGAATATGGCCAGCTAAGCCATGTCTTAAGTAAACTGTGCAGGTGTTTGAGACGAATGTATGATTCTCTGGTAGGCAGCATAGAGACGAAGAGAACCCCATCCCCACTTCTCTCAACTAGCAGTAGTAGCGGATACAACATCCCACCTAAAGTTAGGCTAGATCTGCTAACTAACTACAAGCCTCGGTTTCTGTTAGCATTTCATTTCACTGCTGGAAGCACAAGGTTCTAGCTCTACTTCACCTTTGTTTCTCTATATATAAAAACCTGCGATGACTTGTGGCCATGATACAATACAGCAAGTTGACATGCTGCCCCAACTGCAGGAGAGGCTTGGTAGGTAGACAGGCAGGCAGTATGCCTGTCTAATTAACAAGGCATCGGCCAACCCTCGTCTGTCATTGCAGCCATTGCTATCCCATCACTGCATGCCAACAAGGATATCCAGGTTAGGTTAGTGTGTGGTACGATGTACAGGTGGACAGATTAGGACGCGGATTAGAGCTCCCTCCCAATAACGAATCAGAAGACCTTTCATTCGTGCATGATGATGGGTGTTCTATGCCAATAATTTTGAGCACAAGAGATGTCCGTAACATGGGTGGACCTGAGCTGAGAACAAGAAGCGAAGCAACCCACTGGATCTCATTCTCAGACGCCAGTCCCCCAGTCCCCTCCTCCGTCTGATGGCCAGACCAGACCTGCTCTGCTCTGCCCTTTTTCCTCCACAAGCAACATGGAGAAGTGGCCTGTCACTGCCTCCCAACTCTCTAACAGCGACCTCTCGCCTGGGCACTAATTAGTGCTTAGGCTAATGTATGATCGGAGGATCCCCAACAAACATGCTGGCCTAATGCTCTCCCATCCCAAGTGATCCTCCGAGAACTAGCTGGTGCGCAGGCAGGATGTGTTGTCTGCCTCTGTGACCCCCAGTCACTGTTGTTTTTTGTTTTGTTTTGTGGGTGGTTACTGTTACCTACTTCTGAAACAAGCAACCCACTGCAGTGAGCAAAGAAAGAAAGAAAGGTGTGGTGTGTGCCCGTTTTCAGGTCGGTCGTGACTTTGGTTATCCACTGAAAAGATATGCTTGGTGGGTGCTTTCTTGTGCTGAAGAACAAGTATCCCACGGAACCACAACCGTTTGTATTATCTGGTGATTTCCTGCATTATTAGCTAGCCTAACTAAACCATGCGCTCAGACCCTAAATCAGCTGTAAGTCTGTAACTGAAAAGCACAGTGTACTAGCAGAATGGGAATGGTCAAGATGAGCCAGATGTTGACCATCCTAGCTACGTATCCAGTCAAGGACAACCAAAACAATCATGGCTCCTCTTGGCGTCTGCAGCCTGCAGTGTGGGGCTCCATTATCCTGCTGCTCTGGCCATTCTTTTTCTCTAGCCCTCTTTAGGCTGAGCATCGTTGCTGCATCGCAGGCAGCTCCCAGAAAGCAGCTTCGTGCTTGGACGCATGCTCTCTGGGATTCCAAGCATGACATCTGCTTTCTGCCACCCCTCAACCCTCGACACTTGCCCACAACTGCCGCCATTGCCCGCTCGCCATGGTGCTCCCCTCGCAATAGCCTCCGTCGACCCAGCACCACCACCAACAACCCCGCCTGTTCCACTCGCGAAGGCCCCCTCGGTCTCCCTTAAACCACCGTCTCCCACCGACTGCTACGGTTCCCCTGGGGACGCTGATGCGTGTGGTGGAGCGCACCGGGACCTCTCCCTCACTGATGCGTCGCCTACATCCCTGCCTAGGATCACCTCCCCTCCCCTGCATCCCTCATCCCCTCTCCCTCACAGATGCGCCTAAGCGTAGTCGCCGACGAAGATGACACGACACCTATAGTCGTGGTTCCCCCCGGGGACGCTGATGCGTGTGGTGGAGCGTGGTGGGACCTCTCCCTCACCGATGTGTCGCCGGCATCTCCGCACAGGAGTCCACACCGCCGTTGCTCCATGGCTCAACAGCTATTGAGGAGATGAGGCACTGATAACACCCTTAGCTTTCTGTTGTGTACCAACTACCAAGCACCAAAATATTCCTCCCTATCATGCCTGAATTAAGAGAGGTTACATTTGTCTGCTTACCTTCTTTCAGGTACCGCGAACATGTTGTATGAATCAATAGAGACACCAAGTTGAAACTTTTAAGGAAGGGTATCCTAACACATATATATGCGCCCATGGTAATCAGACAACATCGATATGTTTTTCTTGATATTGTGTTCATAAATGTGCCCATGGTCTAGGTAAAGTAAAACATTCTAGGGACAGTCAGGGCTGTGAGAAAACAGAATAAAATATATGTAGCTCACGTAATATCAATTTTTTGAAGTTGTATTCCTTGGTACACAACTCTTTTCTACTACTATTTTAAAAAGTCAAGTTTAACCTACCAGTTGAGTAGTTGTCATTGCCAATAGTTGTCTTTTTTATAACACCTCATTTTTATAACTTCTGAATTTTATCCCTTGTGGTTATGATTTCATAGTTAACTTTGCAGAATTAATGCTTTGAAGGTGACAAGCAGTACACACAATAGTTCCACACGTCCCAGCTAAGGTGAGGCATGTCATACCGTGTTTGTTGATGCATGGATCTTACTATACTTTGCCAATTTATATTCACTTATGTATTGGTTGTTTGCTAAGTGTGCGCACTTTTATGTAGACTGTGGACAATGATCTTGCACTGAAAATATACATAAAGGCTAGGGCAACCCCTAAAGTTGTTGCTGCTTTTGCTGAAAGGAGGGAGTTTGACAAGATACTGATATACTCAAAGCAGGTTCGTTATTTGGTTTTATTGATTCTGTTTTCAGTTGTTGTAACTCATTTGAGCTTCAAATTTTATTTCTACAACTTGGTTCCAGGTTGGGTACACTCCAGATTATCTCTTCCTCCTCCAGACCATCTTGCGTACAGATCCACAGGTGATTGATTGTTTAAACATAATCGGTCATTTGTAAGACACACATTCGATTGTTGCTTCATTAACCTTATGAGTCCTTTTCTCACTGTCTATAATACCAGGGAGCTGTGAACTTTGCTCTTATGATGTCACAAATGGAGGGAGGCTGCCCAGTAGATTATAATACAATAACTGATCTTTTCCTTCAGGTATGCTTATATTCATAATCATAGGTAACTGTCTTGTTGTCTATTTACATTCCTTGGTTTTATGAGTCCTTATGGATTTTTGCTTTATGCATCTGTTAACAGAGAAATATGATACGTGAGGCAACAACTTTTCTGTTGGATGTTCTGAAACCAAACTTGCCAGAGCATGCTTTTCTTCAAACCAAGGTTTTCATCTTCGTCGTTTGAACACAAATGGTTGCGCTTGGATGTTTACATTATTCTTTTCTCAGCAGTTTCTGTCTATGAATTGTAGGTTTTGGAGATAAACTTAGTGACTTACCCGAATGTTGCTGATGCCATTCTTGCTAATGGTATGTTCAGTCATTATGATCGCCCTCGTATTGCTTAGCTGTGTGAAAAGGCTGGGTTGTACTTGCGAGCCCTCCAGGTCAGTACCTTCGCATTGGTGCAGCTGATATCTCCGCTTCGTATTCCTGTTTAACTAACCTTACATTTTGTAATGCAGCATTACTCAGAGTTGCCTGATATCAAGCGTGCCATTGCAAATACCCATGTCATTGAACCATAGGTTTGTCGACTTCAGTTATTTTTAGATATTTTTTTATGTTTAGCCCATTAACAACTTCCTTGGACAGGCACTTGTTGAGTTCTTTGGCACATTATCAAGAGAGTGGGCTTTGGAATGCATGAAAGACCTACTGGTTAATCTGAGGGGAAATCTTTAGATTGTTGTGCAGGTATTCCTGTTCAGTTTCTTATGCCCCCTCCCCCTCTGTACCAACCCATTGGCATTTCTTTTCTTCCTTCTTGGTTCTAATTATTGTTAAATCTTGGGGGACATCTGCAGGCCGCGAAAGAATACTCTGAGCAGCTAGGGGTTGATGCTTGCATCAAATTATTTGAGCAATTCAAATCTTATGAGGGCCTTTACTTTTTCTTGGGATCTTATCTGAGCTCCAGGTAATTTCTCTTGCTGACAGCGGAATGCCTTTCTCAAATTTTGCGTGTCTTTCTCAAAATGCAACACACCTGAGGTTTCTTTACATGCAACAGCGAGGACCCAGATATCCATTTCAAGTACATAGAAGCAGCAGCAAGGACTAGACAAATCAAAGAAGTTGAACGTGTAACCAGAGAGTCAAACTTCTATGATGCTGAGAAGACAAAGAACTTTTTGATGGAAGCAAAACTACCTGATGCCCGTCCACTGATTAATGTTTGTGATCGCTTTGGTTTTGTGCCAGATCTCACTCACTATCTGTACACAAACAACATGCTTCGATATATCGAAGGCTATGTTCAGAAGGTAGTTTTGTGTTTCGACTCTGTTAATTCGTGCGCCGTTCCTAATAATAGGTTGAATATGAGAACGATTAATTTTTTTTCTTGTTTCCAGGTGAATCCTGGGAATGCTCCATTGGTAGTGGGGCAATTACTTGATGATGAATGTCCTAAAGATTTTATCAAGGGTTTGATCCTCTCTGTTCGTTCTCTCCTCCCTGTTGAGCCTTTGGTTGATGAATGTGAGAAGAGGTTTGTTTTTCATATACCTCCAGTTTACTTATTCACATGGGTCGTTCCCCCTCCTCCCCCTACCAAGAATTGTTGGTCTCATACGTTTGATATGTGAATCAGGAACCGCCTACGTTTGCTCACTCAATTCTTGGAGCACTTGTGAGTGAAGGTAGCCAAGATGTGCATGTCCATAATGCTCTTAGTAAAATCATCATTGACAGCAACAACAATCCTGAGCATTTCCTTACTACCAACCCATTTTACGACTCTCGTGTTGTGGGTAAATATTGTGAAAAGCGGGATCCTACACTTGTTGTTGTTGCTTACAGACGTGGGCAGTGTGACAATGAACTTATTAACGTCACTAACAAGAATTCGTTATTCAAGCTGCAAGCTAGGTATGTAATAATTTTTATTGTTGTGACTTGTGACACCTGTTTCAAGATGTCCACATCAATTCTCTGACGACTTACATGTTCATATTGCATTGATTTAAAATGACAGGTATGTGGTTGAGAGAATGGATGGTGATCTGTGGGATAAAGTTCTTCAGCCCGAGAATGAATATAGAAGGCAACTCATTGACCAAGTGGTTTCGACTGCATTACCTGAGAGCAAGAGCCCCGAGCAAATGTCTGCTGCTGTTAAGGCTTTCATGACTGCTGACGTGCCACATGAACTGATTGAGCTTCTTGAAAAGATTATTCTTCAGAATTCTGCTTTCAGTGGAAATTTTAATCTGCAGAACCTGCTCATATTGACTGCCAAAGCCCAGTTACGTGAAGGTCTGGTCAGTGAAGCAATTGAGTCCTTCATTCGTGTAGATGATGCTGCACACTTCCTTGATGTTATACGTGCAGCCGAGGAAGCTAATGTGTACAATGATTTAGTGAAGTACCTAGAACAACTCACTTGTTATGGTTGTTGAGTTAATTCTTGATAGCATCACTAAACAATGACATATTTGTGTACAAGTGTCCCCCGTTGCAACGCACGGGCATATACCTAGTGTAACGTAAAGGGTAATGGTAATGGTTTACACTCGATTACTAGCGGTAACAAGTTTGAATAGTCCGGTATCAATTTTTAGTGTGGTATCTGATTACGGTTGAACTAAAACAAACATGATTTATCGTTATCACTTACCCATTACGTTACAAATATGTGAACCAAACGGTACCTTAGTTTACACTCCTAAGTTTGGGCTTTGGTACCCTAAGGGATCTACCTTTGATCTAGTTGGGTATTTCGATGTTGACTGGGCCGATATCTTTACCAAGCCACTAGATGAGAAAACCTTTAGCAAACTTAGGAATGAGCTAAATATACTTGATTCTCGGAATTTTATTAAAACATTGCACACATAATTTATTTATATACCTTTGATCGTATCTCTTTCATATTGGTACAAATGCATATATCTTATCCTTCTTGTGCCAAGACTACGACTAATGTGTTTCCATGTGTATTTCTATACTAAGTCGTAGATTGAAAGGGAAATGGAGTATTCGGCAAAGACAAGGCTTTGACTCCAACTCTGATGGTATCATTTACTCTTTGTCGTTACTCCACAAACTCTCAAATTGGTATAATCTTTCACTCACATTTCTTTTACCAATGGGGGAGAAAATATTAAAGGGCTCTCAAAGTCTCTATTTTTGGCGATTAATACCAAAGGGGGAGAAAATATAGCCCAAAGCAAAAGGACCGCACCACCATTTCAAAAAAAAATTGAAAAATGAAGTTTTAATTGGTATTTTTCAATTGGTATTTATTTCAATTGATGTATTCTCAAATTAGTATTTGGTATCAATTGGTATCTATGTTTCACTTGATTTGTGAAAATAAAATTTGAAATTGATATCTATCTCAAAACCCTCTTGAAAGCTAAGAGGAGAATTTCATTAAGGGAGAGTTTTTATTTAGTCAAAGGAAAAGCATTTGAAACATGGGGGAAATTTCAAATCTTAAAAATGCTTCTTACAATCTTATTCCTATACCTTTGACTACTTGAAAAAAGACTTTGAAAAGATTTTAAAAAAAGATTTACAAAAACAAAACAAGTGGTCCAAAATGTTAAACAAAAGAAAAAGCAATCCATTCATATTTAGTGAGACTTTCAATTGGTTTAACTCCAAGTAACCTATGAACATTCTAAATGCAAACTAGTTACATTTCTGCACTTTATATTTGTTTTGGTTTGTGTTGGCATCAATCACCAAAAAGAGGGGGATTGAGAGGGAAATAGGGTTAACCATTTCCTATAATTAATTTTGGTGGTTGATAGTCAACACAAACACATGGACTAACTAATTTGTCTAGAATTCACCTATTACAGGTGCATAAGGTTCAACACAAACCAAGAAAGAAATCAAGTTAGGAACTCAATTTGAAACGGAGCAAAGAACTTGAGTGTGCTGAAAAATGGCGCACCGGACTGTCCAGTATCCCACCGGATAGTGTCCGGTGCACCAGGCCGTACAAGTCCAAACCAGCCACTCTCGGGAATTCCAGGGCGCGCTCCGCTATAATTCACCAGACTGTCCGGTGTGCCACCGGACTGTCCGGTAAGCCAGCGGAGCAACGGCTCCCTGGGACCAACGGTCGACTCTGATGGATGAACAGTGTAGCACAATACCGCGACAGAAGTCAGAGCAGCGAAGTCAGAGGTCACCGGACTGTCCGGTGTGGCACCGGACTGTCCGATGCCGCAAGAGGACAAAGCCTCCAATGGTCGACCAACTCCGAACCCTAACAGTTGGCTGACATGGCGGCGCACCGGACAGCGCATAGTACCTGTCCGGTGGCGCACCGGGCTGTCCGGTGCGCCCATCGCCAGCAGCCTTGGCCAACGGCTACCAAGTTGGTTTGTGGCTATAAATACCCCAACCACCACAACCTTTGGCATCCAAGTTTTTCAGAGATCACATTCAATACAAGAGCTAGTGCATTCACTCCAAGACACATTTCCAAAGATCAAACCCTCTCCAAGCCTAGAATTCAACTCAAACATTTAGTGACTTCTGAGAGAGTGTGTTCGTGTTCTTTTGCGCTCTTGTTTCTTAGATTGCATTTTTTCTTTCTCATTCTTGTTCTCAAGTGACTTGTAATCGAAGCAAAAGACACCAAGTGTGTGATGGTCCTTATGGGGTCTTAGTGACCCGTGAGATTAAGGAAGAAGGCTCACTCGGTCTAAGTGACCGTTTGAGAGAGGGAAATGGTTGAATAGACCCGGTCTTTGTGACCTCCTCAATGGGGATTAGGTTCTTTGGGACCGAACCTCGGTAAAACAAATCATCGTATCACTCGCCTTGTTTCTTGTTTGATTTGTTTTCCCCTCTCTTCGGACTTGAATTTAATTCTAACGCTAACCCCGGGTTGTAGTGTGTGCTTAAGTTTATAAATTCTAGGTTTTGCCTATTCACCCCCCTCTAGGTGGCTTTCAGTTACCATGGACCTATGTCGGTATGGTTTCGTGCCACATTATGGGGTGTGGGCAGGGGCGAAGCTAGCAACCAATTTAAGGTGGTGCGCCACTAAAGCAATATGTAAAATTTTATATCATATACAATAAATATTAATCAATTTACTAATAAAATTTCCATCTACCCTGGTGCATGTGCACTAGGCTAGCCCAATGTGGCGTCGCCCCTGGGTGTGGGTGCATCATGGCGAGTCAGTTGCTAAAACCGTAGATGAACAAGATGATGATTGTGGCATGGGGGTTGATAGGATGCACGAGATGCTTGAAGCTATTTTTCTAGAGTTTAACCTATATGATGAGGATCCACCTACATCGGAGGTTGAAGCATTCTTCAAGCTTGTCAAAGCTTCAGAAGAGTCGTTGCACAACCACACAGAAGTCACCCTCGTAGCTTTTGTAACACGACTCATGGCCATTAAGTCAATGTATTTTTTCTCCAATAACTATTACAAAGAGCTTGCTAGATTGATCAGCGATATCCTTTCGAAGCCACATAAAGTGGCTAAAGACATTGTTGGGGAGGAGACCCTCGATCGTAGAGCAAAGACCATGTTGGGCGGAGTCTAAACTCGCCATGGTTCCAAACTAATGGAACACCCTTCGACATTTATTGTCTTAGCAGGTTCATTGGTGTGGAGACTCCAACAGTCCGCACCAGACGACGATAATTAAGACTTCACCTTCTCCCGGGAGTGAAGTCCCTATCACCCTTCGCAACGCACCGAAGATGGAGCCCTCGTCAAACCTCCGTTCGACCTAGCCGACCGAAGGGTGTCTTGCGGATTCACCATACTTCGGAGGTGACTCTCCCTACCCTCGCGTCTAGAGGATGGTCGATGGGAATCTGGCACAAAGATTCTCAAGGACACCGTTAGCAATAATGCTCCGCACGGCTCGACACGACCCTGTGGGTAGCACACCCGGGGACCCACCTGTTAGCGTAACACGTGGGTGTGTAAATTATTGTGTGTCATCTGTTGTACAGGTGTCGCTGCAATTACTCTATTACATGGAATATATTGTGGATATATTTGGTAGACGGGGGTAGGAGCATACTTTGGACCACCTAACCCTAGGCGGGCCTATAAATATGCCGTTGTGTAGCAGAATGGGACACACATAACGAGAAGCTACAGTTCCCACCAATCGTCTTGTCGCCCTCTTGTGCTCCACCCCTTTTGTCACTTAGTGTTTGGGTCTATCTGATAGCTTATCAGTGCCCAACATTTGGCGCCCACCATGGGAACGGCAACATTTCATGCTAAAATTTATTTCGTCAATCAACGACGATTGTTGTGAAGTGTTTTACACATATATATCGTATAACACGCAAACAACACAACATCATTATTACAATAGCTCTAAAACAATGTGAAGTCATGGACTAGGGGCTCCTCCTTCAAAATTAGTCTGCTCTCCCTAAGATTAAAAAACATAATCTCCATCTCTCGGCCCGCGTCAAAAAGACCGAGAACTGACTTGCTAACATGATCTAGGGCGTGATCACCAATTCACCACTCACAGCCCCTCCAGAACACGACGAGGTCATAAGTCCTCATCGCCTAACTCACTAGATCAACTAGATCGAAAAATTCCTGACGTCGACTACGATTAAGCCTTCGGACCGAAGGACCCGACCTATTCGCTCGCGAAGGGGCCCTTTCCTCGAGCCACTAGCATGGGCACTACGCACTCTATTCGCTCCAATAGAAGGACCACCGACAGCCTCGGTGGGCTCCAACGCCGCGATGTCCATCGCGATAAAAAATCTAAATCCTCCCCGGACGATTCATGATCCATCTCCGAAGGGCTTCGAAAGGCCAAATGAGTAACGCACAAAACATCATCTAACAGACATTCCTTCTTGATCAAAATGTTGTTAGAGTCGCTTTGCGCAGGCCCCTAGAGAGGAACCTGCGCAAAAGCATTGTTCCATGTACAACATTAGCTCCCATAATTGTTTAAACAAGATCAAGCACCACCATAGCAAATTTACACCATAGCAACATCAGTTTTAGTAGAACGCTCGGTAGCTTGGCTCCCCTTGGCAGTAGTCGGCACTTCGGGCAATTGCACGGGTGAAGTCACAGTGGAGTCGGGCCTCGCGGTATCCAACTTCCTAGCCTCTACCTTTGCTTCCTTCCCACCTTTGCTCACCCTTTGTTAAGCTTGACTCGCCTGTTACAAAAAAATCAAGAACATGACAATAAAAATAAGCCACAAACATAATACCGAACACCTACTCGTTCCCAACTCTGCCATAGAGCGCCTTCGAGCAACATCGCAGCCAAAGGGGACCCACATACGATCCAACATCTCGTTGGCCACCGTCCCACAGCTTCGCTAACCTCAACATAGAGGTCCTCGCTGGCATTGAACACCGACGATGACAGGCGAGACACATTGTCGCACCCTTTGTGAATCAACGACTCGAAGCTGCTTTCATAAGTTACGAAGGCCAAGAAAGTCATCAATCCTTTAATTATGTCATGGAGTCCCATGGTCTCTATCCACAGCCACACGGTATAAAGATCGAAGAGGCCCTCGTCCTCCAAGTCAAGCGGATGAATAACATCCTCCTTTATGACCCCTTCGCTAATCTCGAAAACATCACCCCCCGACGCAGCCGCCGGCATAGGGGCACCCGAAGGCCCAACAACACCGAACGTCATCCCTACAAATCACACATATTAAAAAAACTCACTTAGCGGCGGCACCATCAGGGGCGACTTCACAAACATCTCCATATCATTAGGGATGGCAATTGGACCCGTGGGTATGGATACCCACGGGTTTCGTACCCGATGGACATGGATACGGGTTGGAAAACTCACCCGTGGATCCTGTCGGGTACCCGATATACGTCGGGTAGGGTACGAATAGTATATTTTACCCATGGATATCCATTTTGATACCCAAAATATTAATTCACAATTTCACATGTTGTGTTTTTTGCCCATGAAGCAAAGCAAAAAAGCCCAAAGCAGTGGAATCACTGTTGGGCCGTCCTATTCCTATTATCCTAACCCTAAGTTCCCTAATCGGCTAACCCTAACCAGTCCGCCACCTGTCCACCCACCAGCGCCCAGCCGGCAGTCGTAGAGGCAGAGCCCGCTGCCCCGCTCCCGCCCCGAGTTGCGCCGTCGGCCGCACCCTCGCTCTCGAGCTGCGCCGTCGGCCGCCTGCCTGCCCCCGAGCTGTGCCGTTCGTCGGTCGCCCGCCCGCCCCAGCATCCCGAGTCCCGACGTCGCCGTCGACCCCCACTCCCCTTGTCGTTCTTCCCATAGCGCGGCACGCCGCTCACGCAAGGCGACAGCTTCACCGCAAATCGACGGCTTCACCGCGGATCGACCAGCAGATCAATGTCGCCCCTCAGACCCTCAGGTACTCAGTAGTCAGTACTCAGTTAGAAGCCCAATGTCAACTCCACAAGACAGTAGCAGTCATCGCAGTGGCATAGGAGCAGCTCCTGCTGATGCTGGTAGCTCTAGAGATCCCACTCCATCTGATGCAGCAACCCAAGGGACAAGGAATGATGTTGTTGAAATAGATGATGCTGCACAGGTTGGGTGTAAGAGGAAGTTGAAGTCTAAAGTATGGGATGATTTTGTTAGAGTTAATGTATCTGGTAAATGGAAATCTAAGTGCAATTGGTGTAGCAAATTATTGACAGTCGAAGGTAAAAGTGGTACCAGCCATTTACAAAGCCACATAAATACATGTGAGTCACGATAAGCTAGAAAAGGCCTAAAACAACCCTCCTTAAAATTTTCACAAAATCCAGATGGCAGTGTTTGTCTAGAGAAGTATGTATTTGATCAAGATGTTGCTAGGAAAGAACTTGCATTAATGATATGTGTGCATGAGTACCAGCTGTCTATGGTTGACCATGTAGGCTTTAGAAAGTTTTGTGCTTCCCTGCAACCGTTGTTTAAATTAGTGTCAAGAAACACCATTAGAAAGGATATTCTGAATATGTATGACGTTCAAAAGCTCTCTATGGTGACAATGTTCCCAACAACAACAATCTCGTATTGCGGTCACCACAGATATGTGGACAACAAATCATCAGAAGAAGGGTTACAAGGCAGTGACTGTACACTATATTGATGAAAATTGGATTCTAAAAAGCTATCTTTTAAGGTAATATTTCTGCTGCCATGCATGTATACTAGTATTTATAGTGGACACTTTCTTGTTACTCCATTTTGTAGGTTTATGTATACTAGTATTTTACATGGAGATTTATATTTTACAGTAGCATATCCACCGGATACCCGATACCCGACGGGTACCCCGTGGGCACGGGTTCAGGTCCATTTTTTATTCGATTGGCTTGGGGGTATAGATATTTGTATAAGGGTCGAGTATGATATCGGGTCGGATATTATTATACCTGAACACAACCCAACCCGCTTCCATCCCTACATATCATCAAGGTCGAAGTCTTCGACGGTCAGAGACGCAACACCGCCAGTTGCCCCAACAACATCAGCAACGGAGGCCACCTTCGCCTTCTTGGAGGACTTCATGGGGGTAGCCGCCTCCGACGGCTGAGCCTTCCGCTTCTTTGAACGACAATCCAGATTTACCATACCATAGACCGGGGCAGTGGCCTTCCCCTTCGGATCCATTGCTGCTGCAATGACATCGGGGATGTTATGCGAGTAAGGGAAAATAAACATTTTCCTCGCCATACGGGCCAACATAACAACCTCGCACCCACATGCCACAATAGTATCCCTCAGCACCCACTGTTTCGCACTACCTAAGGCAACCCTCATTGAAATCCAGTCTCTCCCCAAGTTACCCCCAGTAACTTTATCGGTGAAGTCCTCCGCGGTCCAGGCCTCCGCGTCATCCGCCGGCTCCAGCGACTCTCTCATAGTCACAAGATCCACGACAAAGGCATCCAAGGCAGTAGCCACATCCAGCTCCCCCGAATAGGCCGACGAGGTTTCAATTGATGTCTACAATTGGGAGGAGACCCCAACTTGTGTTTTCCTCTTCCTCTTTGATTTGGCCTTGTGCTCCGCATACTCAAGACCCATTAATATAAAACACGGTTCAGGCGAACGAAGCCCCCACACAAGGTAGCACCCTTCTCAAGCTCTACCTCTGTCATCAGACCAACAAGGTCCTCCACCTCCATCTCCACCTTCGCAACAAACAGCTCATGGGAGCGCTCGCCCAAATCAACAGCGAACCCTAGACTCAAAAATCTGCTTGTTAAACCCGACTGTTGGGGGCCTTCGTCCTCCGAAGGTCCTCAAAAACATGATTTGACAATGTTTTCCGAGTGGACTATGTGAACAGGTGCTTTCGGATTCAGAATTATGAATATGATGTACGGTCAGGACGAAGCCCGAACCAGACGAAGGACGGGCTGATTACCAAGCTCTACGAAGGGTGGTGCTCAGCCGAAGCTGTGCGCAGGGAAGCTTCGTCGCGATAGCAAAGGGGGGGAACCGACTTAAAGATGAAAAGACTACGTGGACCTTAACGGATTCCCATAAATCATTGAGAAATGTAATGGACATGAATGTAATTTTACGTGGGCTGCGTCCCGCGTCTATAAATAGGTGAACAGTACTCCCGTACTGTTCACGCTGACTTGGCATTTGCTTTTGCGTCACGCTTGTACTTTTACCTTCTCTCAAGACCGAAGGTACATTTGTAATTTGAAATCATTTCTATTTTTTCATGTTAATAAAATAGAAATGAATCTATGATGATGCTTAAATTATATTTCATATTTTATATGAATCCTTCGTCATTACTTGCTATATTTACGAAGGTATGTCTCTTATAACCTTCGTCCGAAACACATTATATCCTGAAGGGAAATAATGTTCCGAAGAACGAAGGATCTCATCATTTAGCACTTTTTATGTTGCCTTGTTCTCAATTCGAAGCATTTGAGGACAAGTCCCCAACACCGACGAAGTCTTGGTGATTCACAACTCCGACCGACCACCCACGGCTAAGTGACTGCACGCCACAAGCTAGGAATTCCTTCATCGAGTCTCTGCCACTATAAGTAACTGCAACAATCCTGAATGCACGGTCCACCTGGTCCCTCTCATGGACAACAAAGTGAGAGAAGGCCTCAAACTCGAGCAGAGACATCGTGCAGGGTCGTGGCCAGCCTTCGCCTCGCACAACGCACATAAAACCAATTTTCAGTCCACCCACCCCATTTATTTTTCGCACAGGGGGCTAGTTCAACAACTCTTTCATTTGTCTTACCTATCTTTGGGGTAAAGGTGCAGCTACCAAACTGAACAACTCACCCACCTATTGTCCACTTCTGCTAGTGCAGCCAATAATGCTTGGCAAGGACCTTTGTGGACGGCTCTCCGCCAAACATAGTTGTCGGGGACCATAATTAGGGGTACCCTCAAGACGCCTAATTCTCAGCTGGTAACCCCCATCAGCATAAAGCTGCAGAGGCCTGATGGGTTTGATTAAGTCAGGGATCAGTCCATACGAGCGACTTGATCACGCCACGCCCGAGCCTAGCCTCGGGCGAGGGCAGCCGACCCTAAGATGACTCCGTCTCGCCTGAGGCCTCCTCTTTCACGGCAGACGCATCTCCGGCTCGCCCGAGGCCCCGCCTTCGATAAGAAGTAACCCTGACTAAATCACTGCGCTAACCGACCAAGTCCCCGGGGCGTTTAACGCAAAAGGTAAGACCGACGGGCGACCAGACTTCGCCAGAGGTGCCATAGGAGGCTCTGCCCGACCCAGGGCTCGGACTCGGGCTAAGGCCCCGGAAGACGGCGAACTCCGCTCCGCCCGACCCAGGGCTCGGACTCGGGCTAAGGCCCCGGAAGACGGCGAACTCCGCTCCGCCCGACCCAGGGCTCGGACTCGGGCTAAGGCCCTGGAAGACGGCGAACTCCGCTCCGCCCGACCCAGGGCTCGTACTCGGGCTAAGGCCCCGGAAGACGACGAACTCCGCCTCGCCCGACCCAGGGCTCGGACTCCGCCTCGGCCTCTGCCGAACGACCTCCGCCTCGCCCGACCCAGGAGCTCGGGCTCGGCCTCTGTCATGCAGGACGGACTCGACCTCGACTTCGGAGGAGCCTCCACGACGCCCGACCTAGGACACAAGGCCGCCACGTCGACAGGAAGCGTCATCATCACCCTGCCCTGAGCCGACTTGGGTCGCAGAGAACAAGACCGGCGTCCCATCTGGCCAGCTCCGCCAGATAGGCAATGATGGCGCCCCGCTAGACCATGACGACGGCGACTCTCAGCTCCCTTACGAAAGCAGGGAGACGTCAGCAAGAGCACAGCTGTTCCAACAGCTGTCCCTCCATCAAGCTCCGTTACTCCTCCGACAGCCACGACACCACACCGGCTGGGTGCCAAGATCTCTCCGGCTGCCACCTTGGCATGTACTTAGGGCACTAGCTCTCCCTCGCTAGACACGTAGCACCTTGCTACACCCCCATTTTGTACACCTGGATCCTCTCCTTACGCTTATAAAAGGAAGGACCAGGGCCTTCTTAGGGAAGGTTGGCCTCACGGGAACGAGGGCAGGGGCAGGCGCTCTCTTGGGGCCGCTCGCTCCCCTCACCCGCGCGGACGCTTGTAACCCCCTACTGCAAGCGCACCCGACCTGGGCGCGGGACGAACACGAAAGGTCGCGGGAATCTCCGTCTCCCTCGTCGCGACCCGGCTCCGGCCACCGGCCTCTCGCCCTCTCTATTCCCCCCTTCGCGCTCGCCCACGCGCTCGACCCATCTGGGCTGGGGCACGCGGCACTCTCACTCGTCGGCTCGGGGACCCCCCGGTCTCGAAACGCCGACAGTTGGCGCGCCAGGTAGGGGCACGCTGCGTGTTGACGAGCAGTTTCCGTCAAGCTCCAGATGGGCAGTCTCCAACGACCTCTCCAACCCGGGACGGTGCTCCGTTTCGGGAGCCTCGAGTTCATGTCTCTCGACAGCGGCTACGACATGGTACTCCTTCCACCGCCGTGCAGCGGCGACAATGGCGGTCGACAGCCCGCCCGCCGGCGGCGGAACCGACGACGTCTTTCCCGCGTGGGGGAAGGACAACTTTCGAGCTCGCCCCATCCTCTCCCTCACCGTCGGAGGAGGAGGAGGCGGGGCAACCAGGGCCGAGCGGGAGGCTGCGCTCCGACGGCTGTCGAGCAAATCAACATCCCCAGCGCCCCAACGGAGGACACGCCAGGCGTCACCCTCGCGTTCGAGGCAAAGGCGAGCGCCGTCCCCCCGCAACACGTCGACCCCGAGCAGGTGGACGACGCCAGCACGCTCACGAAGGGCCTGCAGGACGTCGCCCTCGTACCCAAGACGACGGCGCGGTCAGCCCCCGACGTGACTTCGTCGCTCCTCGTCGACAAAAAGGTACCGACTGCTCCCCATCTTTCGTCATTTCGACTCGACCTCAACCTGCCTAGCGATCTCGCTTTGGCGGATATTCACGTTGAGGCGAGTGCAACCCCTCTGGGGTTTCGTGTGCGGTCGCCCTGGGACCGATTGACGGGCGTCTCGACCTACGGGCCCTCTGGGTCCGAGGAAGATGACGACCCCAGCATCTGCTGGGATTTCTCCGGATCTGGCAACCCTAGTGCCATGCGGGACTTCATGACCGCATGCAACTACTGCCTCTCCGACTGTTCCGACGACGGCCGCAGCCTTGACGACAAGGACTGCGGTCCGAGCCGCGAATGTTTCCACGTTGAGCTAGGGGATCCCTCCGGAGGCAGCCAACTTGGCATGCCGGAGGATGGCGATCTCCCTAGGCCAGCGCCTCGCGCCGACATCCCGCGGGAGCTAGCTGTGGTCCCCGTTCCGGCGGGGGGTCACGACCCACAGCTCGAGCAAGTCCGCGGGGCGCAGGCCGGGCTCGATAAGGGAGCAGGAGCGCTCGAGGCAATCCGCCGGGACGTCGGGCAGGTATGGGCGGGCCATCCCCCGGCCGGAGAAATACGTCACCTGCCCCAGGGTCTCCAGCACCGCATCGCCAACGATGCCAGGGCCAGACTGCCTCCCGCATCCGGCGGAACCGGTCAGGACCTGGCAGCGGCAGCGATGCTCCTCCGCGCGATGCCGGAGTCATCTACCACCGAGGGACGGCGAATCCAGGGAGAGCTCAAGCATCTCCTGGAAGGCGCTGCGGCCCGGCGGGCCGAAAGCTCTGCCTCACGGAGGCAGGGGTACCCCTCGGAACCTCGTGCCGCGACTTCCCGACCCATGCGGGAAGCCTCGGTCTATACCGGGCGCACGCGCAACACCGCGCCTGCGGCCCCGGGCCACCTCGGCGACGAGCACCCTCATCGCGACCGTCGGGCACGCCTCGACGAAAGGGTGCGCCGAGGCTACCACCCCAGGCGTGGGGGACGCTACGACAGCGGGGAGGATCGGAGTCCCTCGCCCGAACCACCCGGTCCGCAGGTCTTCAGCCGAGCCATTCGGTGGGCGCCGTTCCCGACCCGATTCCGACCCCCGACTACTATCACAAAGTACTCGGGGGAAACGAGACCGGAATTGTGGCTCGCGGACTACCGCCTGGCCTGTCAGCTGGGTGGGACGGACGACGACAACCTCATCATCCGCAACCTCCCCCTGTTCCTCTCCGACACTGCTCGTGCCTGGTTGGAGCACCTGCCTCCGGGGCAGATTTCTAGCTGGGAGGATCTGATCCAAGCTTTTGCCGGCAACTTCCAAGGCACGTACGTGCGCCCCGGGAATTCCTGGGACCTCCGAAGCTGTCGGCAACTGCCGGGAGAGTCTCTTCGGGACTACATCCGGCGGTTCTCGAAGCAGCGCACCGAGCTGCCCAACATCACCGACTCCGATGTCATCGGCGCGTTCCTCGCCGGCACCACCTGCCGTGACCTGGTGAGCAAGTTGGGTCGCAAGACCCCCACCAGGGCGAGCGAGCTGATGGACATCGCCACCAAGTTCGCCTCCGGCCAGGAGGCGGTAGAGGCCATCTTCCGAAAGGACAAGCAGCCCCAGGGCCGCCCGTCGGAAGATGCTCCCGAGGCGTCTACTCCGCGCGGCGCCAAGAAGGAAGACAGGAGGAAGTCGCAAGCGAAACGCGACGTTCCCGATGCAGACCTTGTCGCCGCCGCCGAGCACAAGAACCCTCGGAAGCCCCCCGGAGGTGCTAACCTCTTCGACAAGGCACTCAAGGAGACGTGCCCCTACCATCAGGGGCCCGTCAAGCACACCCTCGAAGAGTGCGTCATGCTTCGGCGCCACTTCCACCGGGCCGGGCCACCCACAGAGGGTGGCAGGGCTCACGACGATGACAAAAGGGAAGATCGCCAAGCAGGAGAGTTCCCCGAGGTCCGCGACTGTTTCATGATCTACGGAGGGCATGCGGCGAAGGCCTCGGCTCGGCATCGTAAGCAAGAGCGTCGGGAGGTCTGCTCGGCGAAGGTGGCGGCACCAGTCTACCTAGACTGGTCCGACAAGCCCATCACCTTCGACCGGGACGACCACCCCGACCACGTGCCGAGCCCGGGGAAGTACCCGCTCGTCGTCGACCCCGTCATCGGCGACGTTAGGCTCACCAAGGTCCTGATGGATGGGGGCAGCTGCCTCAATATCATCTACGCCGAGACCCTCAGGCTCCTGCGCGTCGGTCTGTCATCCGTCCGAGCAGGCGCTGCGCCCTTCCATGGGATCATCCCTGGGAAACGTGTCCAGCCCCTCGGGCAGATCGACCTTCCTGTCTGCTTCGGAACGCCCTCCAACTTCCGAAGGGAGACCTTGACGTTCGAGGTGGTCGGGTTCCGAGGAACCTACCACGCAGTGTTGGGAAGGCCATGCTACGCGAAGTTCATGGCCGTCCCCAACTACACGTACCTGAAGCTCAAGATGCCAGGCCCCAACGGGGTCATCACCGTCGGCCCCACGTACAAACACGCGTTCGAATGCGATGTGGAGTGCGTGGAGTACGCCGAGGCCCTCGCCGAGTCCGAGGCCCTCATTGCCGACCTGGAAAGCCTCTCCCGAGAGGTGCCGGACGTGAAGCGACACGCCGGCAACTTCGAGCCAGCGGAGACGATCAAGGCCGTCCCTCTCGACCCTAGTGGCGATACCTCCAAGCAGATCCGGATCGGTTCCGGGCTCGACCCCAAATAGGAAGCAGTGCTCGTCGACTTTCTCCGCGCAAACGCCGACGTCTTTGCGTGGAGTCCCTCGGACATGCCCGGCATACCGAGGGATGTCGCCGAGCACTCGCTGGATATTCGGGCCGGAGCCCGACCGGTCAGACAGCCTCTGCGCCGATTCGACGAGGAAAGGCGCAGGGTGATAGGCGAGGAGATCCACAAGCTGATGGCAGCAGGGTTCATCAAGGAGGTATTCCATCTCGAATGGCTTGCCAACCCTGTACTTGTGAGGAAGAAAGGGGGGAAATGGCGGATGTGTGTAGACTACACTGGTCTTAACAAAGCATGTCCGAAGGTCCCCTACCCTCTGCCTCGCATCGATCAAATCGTGGACTCCACTGCAGGGTGCGAAACCCTGTCTTTCCTCGACGCCTACTCAGGGTATCATCAAATCAAGATGAAAGAGTCCGACCAGCTCGCCACTTCTTTCATCACGCCCTTCGGCATGTACTGTTACGTCACCATGCCGTTCGGTTTGAGGAACGCGGGTGCAACATACCAGCGGTGCATGAACCATGTGTTCGGCGAACACATCGGTCGCACGGTCGAGGCTTACGTCGATGACATCGTAGTCAAGACGAGGAAAGCCTCCGATCTTCTCTCCGACCTCGAACTGACATTCCGGTGTCTCAAGGCGAAGGGCGTCAAACTCAATCCCGAGAAGTGCGTCTTCGGGGTGCCCCGAGGCATGCTCTTGGGATTCATCGTCTCCGAGCGGGGCATCGAAGCCAACCCAGAGAAGATCGCAGCCATCACAAACATGGGGCCCATCAAGGACTTAAAAGGCGTACAGAGGGTCATGGGATGTCTCGCGGCTTTGAGCCGTTTCATCTCACGCCTCGGCGAAAGAGGCCTGCCCCTGTACCGTCTCTTAAGGAAGGCCGAATGCTTCACTTGGACCCCCGAGGCCGAGGAAGCCCTCGGGAACCTGAAGGCGCTCCTCACCCAGGCGCCCATCTTGGTACCCCCGGCTGATGGAGAAGCCCTCTTGGTCTACGTCGCCGCCACCACTCAGGTGGTTAGCGCCGCGATCGTGGTCGAAAGGCAAGAAGAGGGGCATGCATTGCCCATTCAGAGGCCAGTTTACTTCGTCAGCGAAGTGCTGTCCGAAACCAAGATCCGCTACCCACAAGTTCAGAAGCTGCTGTATGCAGTGATCCTGACGAGGCGAAAGCTGCGACATTACTTCGAGTCTCATCCGGTGACTGTGGTGTCATCCTTCCCCCTGGGGGAGATCATCCAGTGCCGAGAAGCCTCGGGACGGATCGCAAAGTGGGCGGTGGAGATCATGGGCGAGACAATCTCGTTCGCCCCTCGGAAGGCCATCAAGTCCCAGGTACTGGCGGACTTCGTAGCCGAATGGGTCGACACCCAGTTGCCGACGGCTCCGATCCAACCGGAGCTCTGGACCATGTTTTTCGACGGGTCGCTGATGAAGACGGGAGCCGGCGCGGGCCTGCTCTTCGTCTCGCCCCTCGGGAAACACCTGCGCTACGTGCTACGCCTCCATTTCCCGGCGTCCAACAATGTGGCTGAGTACGAGGCTCTGATCAACGGGTTGCGAATCGCCATCGAGCTAGGGGTCCGACGCCTCGATGCACGCGGCGACTCGCAGCTCGTCATCGACCAAGTCATGAAGAACTCCCACTGCCGCGACCCGAAGATGGAAGCCTACTGTGAGGAGGTTCGACGCCTGGAAGACAAGTTCTACGGGCTCGAGCTTAACCACATCGCCCGGCGCTACAACGAGACTGCGGACGAGCTGGCGAAGATAGCCTCGGGGCGAACGACGGTTCCCCCGGACGTCTTCTCCCGGGATCTGCATCAACCCTCCGTCAAGATAGGCGACGCGTCCGAGCCCGGGGTGCCCTCGGCCCCGTCCGAGGTGACCTTGGCCCAGCCAGAGCCACCCTCGGTTCAACCCGAGGAACCCTCGGCCCCCGAGGGCGAAGCACTGTGCATCGAGGAGGAGCAGAGCGGGGTCATGCCAGATCAAGATTGGCAAACCCCGTACCTGCAATATCTCCGCCAAGGAGAACTGCCCCTCGACCGAGCCGAGGCTCGGCGGGTAGCGCGACGCGCCAAGTCGTTCGTCTTGTTGGGCGATGAGAAGGAGCTCTACCACCGTAGCCCCTCGGGCATCCTCCAGCGATGCATCTCCATCGCCGAAGGTCAGGAACTCCTGCGAGAAATACACTCGGGGGCTTGCGGCCATCATGCAGCACCTCGAACCCTTGTCGGGAATGCTTTCCACCAAGGCTTTTACTGGCCGACGGCGGTGGCTGACGCCGCTAGGATTGTCCGCGCCTGCGAAGGGTGCCAATTCTATGCAAAGCAGACCCACCTGCCCGCTCAGGCTCTGCAGACGATACCCATCACCTGGCCCTTCGCTGTATGGGGTCTGGACCTCGTCGGCCCTCTGCAGAAGGCGCCCGGGGGCTACACGCACCTGCTGGTCGCCGTCGACAAATTCTCCAAGTGGATCGAGGTCCGACCCCTGAACAGCATCAGGTCCGAGCAGGCGGTGGCATTCTTCACCAACATCATCCATCGCTTCGGGGTCCCGAACTCCATCATCACCGACAACGGCACCCAGTTCACCGGCAAAAAATTCTTGGATTTTTGCAAGGATCACAACATCCGGGTGGACTGGGCCGCCGTAGCTCATCCCATGTCGAATGGGCAAGTAGAGCGCGCCAATGGCATGACCCTACAAGGGCTCAAGCCTCGGATTTACAACGACCTCAACAAGTTCGGCAAGCGGTGGATGAAGGAACTCCCCTCGGTGGTCTGGAGCCTGAGGACGACGCCGAGCCGAACCACGGGTTTCACGCCGTTCTTCTTGGTCTACGGGGCCGAGGCCGTCTTGCCCACGGACCTGGAGTACGGCTCCCCGAGGACGAGGGCCTATGATGATGAAAGTAACCAAGCAAGCCGAGAAGACTCGCTGGACTAGCTGGACGAGGCTCGGGACAGGGCCTTACTACACTCGGCGCGGTACCAGCAGTCCCTGCGACGCTACCACGCCCAAGGGGTCCGACCCCGAGACCTCCAGGTGGGCGACCTGGTGCTTCGGCTGCGGCAAGACGCCCGAGGGAGGCACAAGCTCACGCCCCCCTGGGAGGGGCCGTTCAAAATCGCCAAAGTTCTGAAGCCCGGAACGTACAAGCTGGCCAACAGTCAAGGCGAGGTCTACGGCAACGCTTGGAACATCCAACAGCTACGTCGCTTCTACCCTTAAGATGTTTCCAAGTTGTTCAAATACCCCGCACCCACGCAAAGTTTAGTCAACAAGGAAGGGTCGGCCTCGCCTCGGCAAGGCCCGACCCTCCCTCGGGGGCTAAAAGGGGGGAAACCCCCTCTGCATCAAAATTTTCCTCGAACAGAAAATCTCTTTATCAGAACATCTTTCGTGCTTTTTGACTACTTCGAAAAGTGAGTCCTGGAAACGACGGGGTACACGTAAGCAGCCAAGGCTGACCGAGCCGAGGGACTCCTACGCCTCCGGGATACGGATACCTCACTCATCACCTTCTGCGATAAGTAACTCGCGTTCGGACAAGGTGACTCTGCGGATCGAATAAGTCTTTACGTTCGAAAGCCTTTCTGTCGAAGCGATTCTTCGAGCCTTCTCGACCGAGTCGGTGACAGGGCCTCATGGACGGGTGAAAGTACGCGTAAGCGGCGAGGCCGACCGAGCCGAGGGACTCCCACGCCTCCGGGATACGGATACCTCACTCATCACCTTCCGCGAGAAGCAACTCTCGCTCGCACTAACATCCCTGCTACCGACAAAAAGTCCAGATACTCGAAACAAGAGGAAAAGAGACGCAGCTTTATAACGCAGCAAGGGTGTGTGTTCTGGCCTCGACGGCCGCACAAGGCCCACGCTACAAGACGATTTGACCCTGCAGGCTCGGATATTGACGCTGGAAGAGGGCGATGACACCCTCGGCATCGACAGCACCTTCGGCAAGGCCCGACCTAGCCTCGGACGGCGACGCGGTCCGAGGGCCTCTGCTCCGAAGGACGACGTCATCACCGCGCCCGAGCAATCTCTGCCAGGGACTTCTCCGAGAACCCGGCCCGAGCGGACGGCTCGGCCGGCCACCTCCGGGGCCTCGGCCGACCGCCTTCCGAGGGCGCCAGCCCGGTCCGAAGCCTCGGCTGATCAACTCCGACGACAATCCCGCCAACAGACAACCCGGCTAGGCTCCGGCCAACCAGGTTTCATTTTCCGAGCCAACTCCGCCTCTGCTCGTGCTGATATCGCTACCCCTGGCCTCGGCTCATCGAAGAGCGGCCGAGGGGTCTCTTTAACTAAGCTAGAGGAGCCTCGGACAACAGGTCCGACCGAGCCGAGGGACTCCTACGCCTCCGGGATACGGATACCTCACTCGTCACCTTGACACGGGGCAACTCACACTTGGTGAAGCGGTTCAGATAATCAGCAGGCGAGTCTTAGCGCTCGAAAATGAGGAAAAAACACGGCTCCGTGCCGTAATTACATACATGTTCAGGCCCCGAAAGCCAAAATGAACAAAAAACCCGGCACTCGAAGTGCCATTACAAACGGAACTCCGGTTCCCCCCCCCCGCAGGTACGAACAACCCCACTCGATGGGGGTGGGCCTGCGTGGCAGCAGAAGACCGACGAACGGCATGTCGCCGCCCGCCCCCGCAGCGGCGACGATGAAGACGTCTGTCCTGGTGGGCCGAGCAGCAGCAATGATGGCCTCAGGGCGGATGCTGCTGCGGGGAGGCCCCCGCCCTTGCCCAAACTCGAGAGGCAAGGACGGGCAGAAGGCCGTAGAGTCGGAGGTCGGTCCGTGGCCAGCCTCGGCTGTCGCGCCGGCGGAAGAACCTCTTCCAGCTGCCGTGGCGGGAGGCGGCACCGGGGGCGGCTCCGAGACTGCTCGGCTCAGAGAGCCGGGCACGCTGCAGCTGTTGGCGCCACGGGCGACTCCCGCCCTTCCCCCCGATCACTGAGGGAAGGAGCGGGTCACCACCCGCGCAGGGGCCAACCCCGACTCGGCACACGCCCCTCCTCAGCCCTGGTGATGAAAATCCTTGAGGCTGAGGAAGGGGCGGATGCCGCAGCCCGGCTCGCTTTCCCCCACCATCAAGCCGGAAGTCACCCTCTTGGGTGACCGCCGGTGGAGGGGTGCAGCCGGGCTGCATGATGAAAATCCTTGAAGCCGAACGATGGCTGAAAGGTACCAACTCCCACGGAGTTGCGTTCCTCCAACGAAGGGGGCGAAAAGACGGCGGTGTCCCCCATCCGGGGGCTTGGAAGGTGGAAAGACACGATGCATAAGGCAGGGAGAAGGCATGGTCGCCTTACGAAAGGGTCGCCCTCCTTTTAAAGGCAACTCCCCCTGCTTGCGCCCCCAACCGTCACGGGCTGAGTCTTCTTCAACACGCCTCCAAAGCCCTCCCCCGCGGCACGGGGGCTGGGACCCACAAGTCAGGGAGACCGGCTCCGGACAGAGGAAGCCGAACCGTCGCGCACGACGCGCGCGACCACCCAGCGGTTACAAGTGACCCTCCACTTTTGCCCAGACCAGCGGGCGAAGGGGGCAGGCGGCCATGCAGGCGGCATGCAACCGCGCCAAGTGGACGCGCTTCTCCGACTCCTGACAGGCCAGCGCGATGGCTCAAGCCCACACGTCGCGCAACTGGCGCACCGGGTGCTGCATGCGAGCCGCTGTGCCACTTGCACCACCACCGCACCTCCTCGATTGCGGAACCGATATCGCGATTCGAGGCGACCCGGCCCGCGACCCAGCAGCGCCAGCCTGGCGCAGCGGTCAAACGCGGTCAAAAGTGGGCCGGCAGTAATGACGGTGGCAGGCGCGCGAGAGCAGCAGCCACGCCATCAGCCAAGCTCATGTCCCATCCGGAGGCAGCGAGAGAACCCTCTCTCACGATGTGAAGACGACGCGCCCGTGACCCGTACCTCGAACGGCTCGCGCACGCGCAACGGCAGCCTCGCCAACTACTCGCCCCGGCGCATTAACTCTGCGGCTGGACAGGCGACGCTTCTAGCAGGAGCGGCTGGCGACGCTTCGCCTTCACCAAAACGACCACACCTAAAAAAGGTACGCCACGTCGTTCAATTTCGTATCCTTTTTCCCTTTTCCTTCTTTCTCTATCTCTTGCAACAGGGACCGGGAAAGGGGGTACCCCCAAAGGGATCCTTCCCCGTGAAGGAACTAGGCTCCGAGCCTCCCTACTGATCAGGGGTTCGAAGGCTGGCCCCCCGAGGGGTTCAACAGCCGCCTCAGATCGCGTGGGCCCGACACCCACTACTGGTCAGGGGTTCGAAGGTCGGCCTCCCGAAAGGTTCCACGACCGCCTCAGGCTACTCGGGCTCCGCGCCCATTACTGATCAGGGGTTCGAAGGCTGGCCTGTCGAAGGGTTCACAGTCGCCTCAGACGCCGAGCGAGAGATGACCAGGGGTACGTTCGATACATAACCAAGGCTCGGGCTGCGCTCCTGAGGTACCCTAGGACATTTCCGAGACCAGAGGGAACGACTCTGTAACGGAATCCCATCGGAGGGAGGCAACGAGCCCTCGGACCCCGTCGCTAGGGGACCGGGTCCGGCAGATCACCCGCAGGTACTTTTGGGCGTGCCTCCGGGCCCCTAGCCGACCCCCAACGAACGGGGCACGGACGTCCACTCGGATTACCCGATTGTAGCTCACCGGAGACACCATGTTCGGTGCCCATCGAGGGTAACATGGCGCACTCCCCCCCTCCTCCTTGCGGAAAGGCGACGTAGGGGCGTATGTAAAAAAGCCGAGTCTGTCCCTGATCGTCCTCTCGCTCCGTGCAGAGGCTCGGGGGCTGCTCTCGCAAACCCGGCTCCGGCCGAACCGTTGACAGCGTCAACATACCAGCCCGAGAACTTGGGCCCCGACAGTGCACCTGGGCTACGCCCTGCTTGCATGAGGGAACCGCCAGACCAGCCGAGGCATTACGCAAGGCATTAAGACCTCGAAGGAGTGAAACCACTCCTCCGAGGCCTCGGGGGCTACACCCGGCGGGTGCGCTCGCGCGCACCCACCGGAACAAAGTACCACCGAGAAAGGCTGGTCCCCTTGCAAAAAAGTGCGACGCAAGCCTCCAAGCGAGTGTTAACACTCTCTTCGAGGCTCGGGGGCTACTGTCGGGGACCATAATTAGGGGTACCCTCAAGACGCCTAATTCTCAGCTGGTAACCCCCATCAGCATAAAGCTGCAGAGGCCTGATGGGTTTGATTAAGTCAGGGATCAGTCCATACGAGCGACTTGATCACGCCACGCCCGAGCCTAGCCTCGGGCGAGGGCAGCCGACCCTAAGATGACTCCGTCTCGCCTGAGGCCTCCTCTTTCACGGCAGACGCATCTCCGGCTCGCCCGAGGCCCCGCCTTCGATAAGAAGTAACCCTGACTAAATCACTGCGCTAACCGACCAAGTCCCCGGGGCGTTTAACGCAAAAGGTAAGACCGACGGGCGACCAGACTTCGCCAGAGGTGCCATAGGAGGCTCTGCCCGACCCAGGGCTCGGACTCGGGCTAAGGCCCCGGAAGACGGCGAACTCCGCTCCGCCCGACCCAGGGCTCGGACTCGAGCTAAGGCCCCGGAAGACGGCGAACTCCGCTCCGCCCGACCCAGGGCTCGGACTCGGGCTAAGGCCCCGGAAGACGGCGAACTCCGCTCCGCCCGACCCAGGGCTCGGACTCGGGCTAAGGCCCCGGAAGACGGCGAACTCCGCTCCGCCCGACCCAGGGCTTGGACTCGGGCTAAGGCCCCGGAAGACGACGAACTCCGCCTCGCCCGACCCATGGCTCGGACTCCGCCTCGGCCTCTGCCGAACGACCTCCGCCTCGCCCGACCCAGGAGCTCGGGCTCGGCCTCTGTCATGCAGGACGGACTCGACCTCGACTTCGGAGGAGCCTCCACGACGCCCGACCTAGGACACAAGGCCGCCACGTCGACAGGAAGCGTCATCATCACCCTGCCCTGAGCCGACTTGGGTCGCAGAGAACAAGACCGGCGTCCCATCTGGCCAGCTCCGCCAGATAGGCAATGATGGCGCCCCGCTAGACCATGACGACGGCGACTCTCAGCTCCCTTACGAAAGCAGGGAGACGTCAGCAAGAGCACAGCTGTTCCAACAGTTGTCCCTCCATCAAGCTCCGTTACTCCTCTGACAGCCACGACACCACACCGGCTGGGTGCCAAGATCTCTCCGGCTGCCACCTTGGCATGTACTTAGGGCACTAGCTCTCCCTCGCTAGACACGTAGCACCTTGCTACACCCCCATTTTGTACACCTGGATCCTCTCCTTATGCTTATAAAAGGAAGGACCAGGGCCTTCTTAGGGAAGGTTGGCCTCGCGGGAACGAGGGCAGGGGCAGGCGCTCTCTTGGGGCCGCTCGCTCCCCTCACCCGCGCGGACGCTTGTAACCCCCTACTGCAAGCGCACCCGACCTGGGCGCGGGACGAACACGAAAGGCCGCGGGAATCTCCGTCTCCCTCGTCGCGACCCGGCTCCGGCCACCGGCCTCTCGCCCTCTCTATTCCCCCCTTCGCGCTCGCCCACGCGCTCGACCCATCTGGGCTGGGGCACGCGGCACTCTCACTCGTCGGCTCGGGGACCCCCCGGTCTCGAAACGCCGACAATAGTCATCGCCCAAACAAACTTACTCAAGGCCAACACCACATTTGAAGTCAGCTAATGAATTTGAATCTTGAATTTGTCAAGGACCGCAATTAGAAAACCATGGCAGCGAAGGCGAAGACCAGCAAGGAAATAACTCTCGAAGACCAAGACTTCGCCTTCTGGCCTAGGAACTGTCTCCCCACTGGGTGCCCATCCTCAGCTCGTAGGGAAATACCCCAAATGCTCCATTTTTTAACTCTCTGCCATGAAGTCTTCGACCGACCTAGCCCATAGTTCACCTAGCCCATAGTTCACCTAGCCCGGCCCACCAGCACAACTAACCCTAGCAGAGGAAGCGGCAACGCTCGGCACCGCTGCCGCGCTACCACTACTCGGAGAAGGATACAAGGCGACGTATCGGGGATGACAATGGTCCTTAGGCGGGCCAGTGCTCTGCACCTCGGCGTTGAACTCATCATCAGTGTGACTGTGTCGCCTGTGATGAAGGAAGCGGCAGCTGTGTAGCGCGTTTTTGCTGGCTAGAGAAAGCGACAAGCAGAATCACACCTCCCTCACACATGACACTCTATTTATAGCTACGTCCAACTAAGCGAAAACAGTACCACCATAGAACTCACCAACGATCACATCCAACGGCCCCCCGAGGCGGTTCACCTGATGATCGAGGGCAGCGTTCATCACTAAAAGACTTCGGGAATGGCCCATCAGGATGAACTACTCCATCAGGGGCTTCTGTTGGGGAGGAGACCGAACACATCCTCTATCATAGAGCGAAGACCATGTTGGGCGAATTCTAAACTCGCACAGGTCCAAACTAACGGACCCACTTCTCCATTTATTGTCTTCACATGTTCGCTAGTGTAGAGACTCCGACAGGCCGCACCAGACGGCGATAACTAAGACTTAGCCTTCTCCTAAGAGCGAAGTCCCTAGCACCCTTCATGATGCACCAAAGATAGAGTCCTCATGAAACCACTGTTCGGCCCAGACGACAAAAGGGCGTCTGGCGGCTTCAACATACTCCGGAGGCGACTCTTCCTACCCTAGCATCTAGCAGATGGTCGAGGGGAAGCTGGCACGAAGATTCTCGAGGACACCATCAGCAGTTATGCTCCGCACGGCTCGACACGGACCTGCGGGGAGCACGCCCCGGGGCCCACCTGTCAGCGTAACACGTGCTTGTGTAAATTATTGTGTGTTGACTGTTGTACGAGTATCGTTGTAATTACTCAGTTAAATGGAATATTATTTGGATGTAGTTGGTAGACGGGGGTAGGGGTGTAGTTTGGATCACCTATCCCCAAACGGGCATATAAATATGCCCGTCCTGTAGTCAGATGAGGCACACATAACGAGAAGGTACATTTCCCACCAACCGTCTTGTCGCCCTCTCGTGCTATGCCCTTTCTATCACTGAGTGTTTGGGTCCATCTGACAGCCCGTCAATGCCCAACAAACATGTACCAAGCTAAGAAAATGCTTTCTGGTCTTGACATAAACTATGAGAAGATAGATGTGAGCCCAAAGAACTGCATGTTTTTCTGGAGATTGCATGCCAATGAGCAGAAGTGCTTAAAGTGTGATAAATTGAGGTTCGTTGGGGTTGTAAATGAAGAAGGCGATAAGTTGATGACAAAAGTTCCACATAAAGCAACTTCGTTACCTACCTATCACACCTTGTTTGAAGCGGGTGTTCATCTCCAAAAGAACCGCCAAGCACATGAGGTAGCATAAAGGTGTACGTGATAACAACAATGTGATGGTTCACCCATCTGATGGTGAAGCATGGAAGGCTCTAGACAATTATGATGCAGACTTTGCTGATGATGCGAGGAATGTCCGCATCGATGTAACACTTGAAATCCTATTTTAGGATTTATAGGAGTTTTTCAAGAAAGTTTAAGTTAAAACGTCTTTTAATAGATTCCTTTCTTTATAAGGTATATCTCTCTAAAGTAAATGAATACTAATATTAAGGGTTGATATTCAAAACCTAGATAAAAAACTAAGAGTCGGTGCAATAACTAAAAAGAAATGCTTTCAACCTATTTACTTATTATTCCCTTTATAAACTATATAGTTAGAGCACTCTCTAAAATTAGTTAAAAATTATAATAATGAAGATTATATGTTAACTTCCCATAAATCTTAATGGGTAACAAATATTTTAGTGTGGATGAACTTTTACTTTTACATACAAATAGTACTCCTAATAAAGTGTGTGTTCCATAAATAAAGTATTCCACTAAATTAAATTAGTAAAATAATGCATAATATATGAATATTGTAGCATCATGATAGATATTTTTGTTTGTGCATTTAAATTGAGTTTGAAATTTTAAAAACAGATTAAATCAAAACTTGAAGTTAGAATTTAGAAACTAAAAGAAATATAAACAAAATTGAAAAAAGGGAACCGACCTCATTTCAGGCCAGAATACCTTCCTCGGCCCAATATCTCGCAAGGGCCATCTCCACTGTGTCATCTCGCGTGGCCCACTCCATTTCCTTCCCCTTTTTTTTATTTTGGTCACACTTACGTGTGGGCCCCACATCGTCATCTGACCCCACCCGCCATTCTCCCTAGGAAGCACACGCGCGCGAAACGTGTCACCGCCATTTGGGGACCGCTGTCCAGATCATCGCCGCGCACACACGTGAAGGAAGCAGACACTGGTTTGTGGGCCCAGGTGCGCGGCATCCCCTCCCTTCACCGAATCGTAGCAGCATGATCCCAACAACCAAGCTCGGATGGAGATCTTGCTAACTAACCTCCGCCTGGTCTGTGTCCTCGGGCTGTACAAATACCCATCCGCGAGCCCCCATTAGAGCAACTCCAGTAGTTCTCTAATAGACTTCCTAAATCAATAATTTAAGTAGTTAACACAAAAACTCATCTCCAACAATTCTCTAATTGAACTTTCTAAATTTAACAACTTCTCATCTAACCTTATTTCCTCTCTACATTTGGCAACCATTTAGCAACTTCCTAAACAAAAATGTTTACTGCATTATGTAGATAATGAAGGTAATTGATGATATTTGTGACTTTATTTTTTTATGTGGATAGATACAAAACAAAACTACAACCTATATTTAAAGAACTATTGGAGAACTCACATTTGTTTATTCCCAAAGTTATTTAGCAACTTCTTAAATCTGTGATTTAGAGAGCTAAAATTTACATAACTATTGTAGTTGCTCTTACCTCCTCATCCCTTCTCCATCATGCTCCATCATAGCCCTAGATCGAGCGGAGCCGAGGAGAAGGATGGGATTTATCGTTGTCGATCCGCGCTTCTGCCACCGTCGGATTCTCGGGGCCGGGGCTGGAAGCTTCGCGCATCCCCAGGAAGGTGGTGATGTCCTCGCCCTGGGACACTGGGAGCTAGGTTTGCCGGAATCGCTCGTCAGAGCGCGTGCTCTGTCGCAGAGCTACCTGTACCGTGGGCAAAAATCATGTGCGTCGTAGAAGCCGGTAGGATCCCTCCCCAATGGTTCGCCTTCTCCTCCTTTATGCATAGTTCTGGTCGAAGCTAGGTTTCATTTGCTTGCGCGTTGGTGCGGTGGTGCTCCGGCGGGTCACGGTCGCGATGGGTGGGGCGTCGTCATGCCGTGGTTGCTAGGTGGAAGAAACACCTCAGCCGTCGTTCGACCGAGGGTTGGTCTAGATTAAATCAGGGGGTTTGGGTTGTGTGATGAGCGTTGGATCGTCGACATGTGGTCACGATTTGGGTATGGGATAACGTTTCACTCTGTTGATTGTGAATCGTTGATCTGCAGATGAATGTTGGACGTTAGATCGAGGCACTTCAAAGTTCAGAACCGATAGATCTCGATCCGATGTCCGAGAGCGTGTACTGGTTCGATGTGATCTCAATCTAATCTTGGCCGTTGGTTCGACATCCAATGGCCGGCATTTAACCGAACCCCTTCGATATGGCAAAACTTCAAAAGAGTCCCCGAAGTTCTTAAGAATCAACCAGCCGTCCTCAGCCGTATAAAAATCCTACATCAGGGTCCCTAGACTTTGCTTTTAAGGCCCTACAGATGATTTTAGGTATAAAAATGACCCTAAATAACCTATAAACTTAAAATCCCATAGCTTTTGCGTTTTAACTCTGATTTAATCCGTTCAAGTTGTGTTAGCTTCATATTAAAATTGTCTACACATTAAACAATATTATTACATCATGTTTTCAGAGATAATTAAATGATGCTCATTAGATTTACTTTTCTAATTAAAAGTTAATGGTTTTCATCCATAACTCTATTAAAATAGTACTTCCAAACAAGTCATAACATGGATTAAACATTGAATTAGTTATTTCATTGTAATATTTATCTCAGAAGATGTATATTAATCAACATAGAATATAGTTTTATTATTTAATCACCTAAAATTTCGGAAATTCATATCTTTTTCTCCGCAACTCCGATTTTAGTAATTCTCGAACCTACGATCTCGTAGTAGTGCGTAGAATATTTTTACGTTATTTGTTCTCATGTTTGGTGTACTATTATTTTTATGTACTTCTTGTCTACTTGTATGTATTGCTACGAGTTGCAGCGAGGTCACGAGAATCTGAAGACCAACTTGGTACCTAGGAATCACAAGTCTAAGGCAAGTTGTGCCCTTGATCACTCTTATTTACCTAATAATGTTCCGGTTAATCAATGTTACATGCTCATTTTAATTTGATGGGACCTAATAGGTTGCCCTAGATTTGTTTATCCCACACCTTGTTTACCACTGAACTTTTGGGTAGTATGTGCTATTGCTCTATCTGGTTTTGGGATTAATGTTACATTTGAATTATGATCATCTTCCACTTATGTTGTTTTTTTAATTATTGTTCATGACAAGATCATTGTGTTAATTGGAACATGGAGCTTAACTTGAGATAACAGTGCTACCACAAGGGTGGAATGGGACGCCCTTGGTCAAGTAATTAGTAAAGCTAGGGAGAGATTACCTCACCCGAAAGGGGTAAGCGGGGAGGCGTCACTGCAGAGTATAGGGAGGTTCTCGGGTTGAACTGCTGCGATGGTAGTTCGGACGAGGGATTCCTATGCTTCCTTCTTCCTGAGACCGTAGTGGGTATTCTCGAACTAGTGGAACTTTGGAAAGACCTCGTAGTGCTACCCTGCCTCGCTTCCTTGGTAGAGGTGTATGGGGTCCCTACAACCCATGGAAAATGGGTAACATGACTTGTGGGTAAAGATGCGCAACCTCTACAGAGTGTAAAACTGGTATATCAGTCGTGCTCACGGTCAAGAGCGACTCAGGACTCTCGCATGATTAATTTATGGAACTCAGGACTCTCGCATGATTAATTTATGGAACTAAACTTAATCTGGCATATGCATTACATCGTGTTATTATCAATTGTGATCTCTTATTTAATTGGGTTGGTATCTACTTATACTTAACAACTGCTAATAAAATTTTGACCAACTCTAAAAGCAATGCTCAGCTTTAACCATCTCATATGGTAAGCCTTACACTTAACATGAACCCCACTGTAAGTGAGCTCATGCACATTATTCCCCATAACTTGTTGAACGATGAACGTATATGAGCTCACCCTTGCTGTACTCACATCCCCCAGGTCAAGAACAGGTACCGTAGGATGAGGAGCATGAAGGATGTCAGGGTGAGTTTGTGAGGGGTCTAGGCCGTCGTCTCTCAGTCAACTTTGGTTGCTGTATCGTTGTCTTCATATGATATAATTATTTAACAATTTTGTACAAACTCTGTTATATATTAAAGATGTGACAATCATTTCTGTACCATGAGTCATCATATGTGTGAGACTTGATCCTAGCACACATGTGAGTCGTGCCCGGGTTTGGACCCCCTAAATCCGGGTGTGGCAATCGGGTTGGCAACGGATGGCTTCACGCCTTTCGATCAAAATGTTGCAAGCTACTCGTGTTGGTATGTCTTTGTTATTCCTTATAACCTACCACCTTCTCTTTGCATGGAACTTGAGTTTGTGTTCCTTTGTCTCATCATACCTGGTCCGGATAATCCTCGTTCAGGCCTCAATGTGATGCTGAAACCATTGATTGAGAAGTTTAAACAATTGTGGGTAGGAGTAGAAGCATATGACTCTTTGAAAGTTGCCTAGAGAGGGGGGTAAATAGGCAAAACCTGAAATTTATAACTTTAAACACACACTACAAGCCGAGGTTAGTGTTAGAGTTAAATTCAAGTCCGAAAGAGAGGGAAAACAAATCAACCAAGAATCAAGGCGAGTGAACATGGTGATTTGTTTTATAGAGGTTCAGTTCCAAAGAACCTAGTCCCCATTGAGGAGGTCACAAAGATCGGGTCTATTTCAACCCTTTCCCTCTCTCAAACGGCCACTTAGACCGAGTGAGCCTTCTTCCTTAATCTCACGGGTCACTAAGACCCCGCAAGGACCACCACACACTTGGTGTCTCTTGCCTCGCTTACAAAGCACTTGAGAAAAAGAGTAAGAAAAGAAAAAGGCCAAGCCAAGCAACAAGAGCAACAAAAGAACACAAGAACACCCTCTCTCAAGTCCCTAATGGAATTGAGTAGATTTTGAAGACTAAGAGAGGATTCAATCTATTTGATGTGTCTTGGAGTGGAGTCTTTTGCTCTTGTATTGAATGAGATGTTTGGAATGCTTGGATTGCTAAAGGTTGTGGTGGTTGGGGGTATTTATAGCCCCCAACCACTTTGGTAGCCATTGGCGAGGCTGCTGGTGATGGGCGCACCGGACAGTCCAGTGCGCCACCGGACATGCACTTTTCCTTGTCCGGTGCGCTGCCATGTCACCCAACCGTTAGGGTTCGGAGCCGAGTCGACCATTGGAGCTTTGTCCTCTTGCGGCACCGGACAGTCTGGTGCCACACCGGACAGTCCGGTGCCCCTCTAACTTCCTGCTCTGACTTCTGCCGTGACATTGTTCATTTGTCAGAGTCGACCGTTGGGCGCAGATAGCCGTTGCTCCGCTGGTTCACCGAACAGTCCGATGAATTATAGCGGAGGGCGCCGTTGAATTCCCGAGAGTGGCTGCTTCGGGGTGTACGACCCTAGTGCACCAGACATTGTCCGGTGCGCCAATGTTCAGCACACTCAAGTTCTTTGCTCTGTTTCAAATTGAGTCCCTAACTTGATTCTTTTATTGGTTTGTGTTAAACCTTATGCACCTGTAAAACATGTATTCTAGACAAACTAGTTAGTCCATGTGTTTGTGTTGACTAACAACCACCAAAATTAATTATAGGAAATGGTTATCCCAATTTCCCTTTCAATCTCCCCCATTTTGGTGATTGATGCCAACACAAACCAAAGCAAATATGAAGTGCAGAAATGTAACTAGTTTGCATTTAGAATGTGCATAAGTTACTTGGAGTTAGACCAATTGAAAATCTCACTAGATATGAATGGATTGCTTTTTCTTTTATTTAACATTTTGGACCTCATTTGCACCACATGTTGGTTTTTGCAAATTCTTTTGGAAAATCTTTTTCAAGGACTTTTGCAAATAATCAAAGGTATATGAATAAGGTTGCAAGAAGCATTTTCAAGATTTGAAGTTTCTCCCCCTGTTTCAAATGCTTTTCCTTTGACTAAATAAAACCCCCCCTGAATGAAATTCTCCTCTTAGTTTTCAAGAGGGTTTTGAAATTTTTCTTTCACAAATCAAAATCAAGTGAAACATAGATACCAATTGATATCATATACTAATTTGAAAATACATCAATTGAAATAGATACCAATTGAAAAATACCAATTAAAACTTTATTTTGATTTTTTTGAAATGATGGTGGTGCGGTCCTTTTGCTTTGGGCTTAATATTTTCTCCCCCTTTGGCATTAATCGCCAAAACAAAGACTTTGAGAGCCCTTTTGTATCTTTCTCGCAAATGATAATTTAAATATGAATTAAGGGTCATACCATTGAGAGTTTGTGGGAGTAACGACAAGGGTTAAATGATACCGTTAGAGTTGAGTGGAAGCCTTGTCTTTGCCGAATACTCCATTTCCCTTTCAATCCACGACTTAGTATAGAAATACACTTGGAGACACATTAGTCGTAGTCTTCGCATAAGAAGAATAAGGAATATGCATTTGTACCAAATGAAAGAGACATGATCAAAGGTATATAAATGAGCTATGTGTGCAATGTTTCAATCAAAATTACGAGAATCAAGTATATTTAGCTCATTCCTAAGTTTGCTAAAAGTCTTTTCATCTAGTGGCTTGGTAAAGATATCGGCTAATTGGTTTTGGGTATTAACATAAGCAATTTCGATATCTCCCTTTTGTTAGTGATCCCTCAGAAAGTGATACCGGATGTCTATGTGCTTAGTGCGGCTGTGTTCAACGGGATTATCCGCCATGTGGATTGCACTCTCATTATCACATAGGAGAGGGACTTTGCTCAATTTGTAGCCATAGTCCCTAAGGGTTTGTCTCATCCAAAGTAATTGCGTGCAACAATGGCCTGCGATAATGTACTCGGCTTCGGCGGTGGAAAGAGCTACTGAGTTTTGTTTCTTTGAA
Organism: Zea luxurians; assembly: GCA_029449295.1. NCBI lineage: Eukaryota > Viridiplantae > Streptophyta > Magnoliopsida > Poales > Poaceae > Zea > Zea luxurians. The sequence goes on from JAOPSE010000023.1 coordinate 47,791,080, forward strand.
GCCCATGACACCAGGGATCTCCCCAGAAACTGACAAGTCCCTGATGTGCTCTTCCTATCAATTTTACACGCTGCCTAATCGGCATCGGAATATCCTATTAAATCAAAAATGGATCCCTTGTGGTACCAAAGCCCAAACTTAGGAGTGTAAACTAAATACCTCATGATTCTTTTCACGACCCTAAGATGAACTTCCTTAGGATTTGCCTAGAACCTTGCACACATGCATACAGAAAGCATTATATCCAGTCAAAATGCACATAAATAGAGTAAAGATCCTATCATCGATCGGTATACCTTTTGATCTACAGATTTACCTCCGTGTCGAGGTCAAGATACCCATTGGTTCCCATGGGTGTCTTGATGGGTTTGCCATCCTTCATTCCAAACTTCTTAAGTATGTCTTGATTGTACTTTGTTTGGCTGATGAAGGTTCCATCTTGGAGTTGTTTGATTTGAAATCCAAGGAAATACTTCAACTCCCCCATCATAGACATCTCGAATTTTTGAATCATGATCCTACTAAACTCTTCACAAGTTGATTTGTTAGTAGACCCAAATATAATATCATCAACATAAATTTGGCATACAAACAAATCTTTTGCAACAGTCTTAGTAAAGAGAGTAGGATTGACTTTTCCGACTTTGAAGCCATTAGTGATAAGAAAATCTCTCATGCATTCATACCATGCTCTTGGGGCTTGCTTAAGCCCATAAAGCGCCTTTGAGAGTTTATAAACATGGTTAGGATACTCACTATCTTCAAAGCCGGGAGGTTGCTCAACATAGACCTCTTCCTTGATGGGTCCATTGAGGAAGGCACTTTTCACATCCATTTGATAGAGCTTAAAGCCATGGTAAGTAGCATAGGCAAGTAATACACAAATTGCCTCAAGCCTAGCTATGGGTGCATAAGTTTCATCAAAGTATAAACCTTCGACTTGTGAATAACCTTTGGCCATAAGTCGGGCTTTGTTTCTTGTCACCACACCATGCTCATCTTGCTTGTTGCGGAATACCCACTTAGTACCTACAAAATTTTGATTAGGACGTGGAATTAAATGCCATACCTCATTCCTCGTGAAGTTGTTGAGTTCCTCTTGCATTGCCAACACCCAATCCAGATCTCTTAGTGCATCCCTTACCCTGTATGGATCAATAGAGGAAACAAAAGAGTAATGTTGACAGAAGTGAGCAACTCGAGATCTAGTAGTTACCCCCTTATGAATGTCACCAAGGATGGAGTTGACGGGGTGATCTCGTTGAATTGCTTGGTGGACTCTTGGGTGTGGCGGTCTCTGACCGTGACTTTCTTGATCATCTTCCTTGTTTTCATTATCTTTATCTTCTCCTTGATCGTTGTCCTCCTCTTGAGGTGGCTCATCCTCTTGATCTTCATTTTCATCATCTTGAGCCTGATCCTCATCTTGAGTTGGTGGAGATGCTTGCATGGAAGATGATGGTTGATCTTGTGCTAGTGTGGGCTCTTTGGATTCCTTAGGACACACATCCCCAATGGACATCCTCTTGCATTGTCACCACCAAATCCGGATCTCTTAGTGCATCCTCTATCTTGGATGGCTCAATAGAAGACACAAAAGAGTAATGTTCACAAAAATGTGCAACTCGAGATCTAGTGGTTACTCCCTTGTGAATGTCACCAAGAATGGAGTTGTGAAAGGCAAATAGGGTCAAACCTTTTTCCTAAATGATTTTGGTGATTGAAATGCCCAACACAAATAATTGGTCTAACTAGTTTGCTCTAGATTATATATTATACAGGTGCTAAAGGTTCAACACAAACCAATATAAAGATTAAAGTTAGGGTTCAAAATAAAGGAGCAAAGGAAACCAAAGAGAACCCTGGTCTGGCGCACCGGACTGTCCGGTGTGCCACCGGACAGTGTCCGGTGCACCAGGGACCTTACAGACTGAACTCTTCACCTTCGGGTTTCTAAAGAGCCGCTCCGCTATAATTCACCGGACTGCCCGGTGTGCCAGCGGAGCAACAACTCCAGCGCAACGGTCGACTCCAACGGACACCTGCAAAAGCGCTACAGTGCGCGGACAGTTCACGCAGAGTCAAAGCAGCGCCAGAAGGCGCACCGGACAGTGAACAATGCTTGTCCGGTGTGGCACCAAACTGTCCGGTGCCCCAAGCTGTCAGAGCTCCAACGCTCGAAACCGTCAGAACCCTAACGATTGGGTGACGTGGCTGGCGCACCGGAATGTCCGGTGCGCCCATCGACAGACAGCCTCCCCAACGGTTGGTTTGGTGGTTGGGGCTATAAATACCCCCCCCAACCACCACCACTTCAAGCATCCAAGTTTTTTAGACATCCCATTCAATACAAGAGTTAGTGCAATCAATACAAGACACAATTCAATAGAATCAAAACGTTTCCAAGTCAAAAATCCATTCCAAACAAATAGTGACTAGAGAGAGTGTTTTGCTCGTGTTCTTTGAGCTCTTGTTCTTGGATCGCTTTCTTCTTCCTCATTCTTGTTCTCAATTCACTTGTAATCAAAGCAAGAGATACCAAGTTGTGGTGGTCCTTGTAAGGGGTCTAAGTGACCCGTTTGATTAAGGAGAAAAGCTCACTCGGTCTAGGTGACCGTTTGAGAGAGGAAAAGGGTTGAAAGAGATCCGGTCTTTGTGACCACCTCAACGGGGACTAGGTTTGCAAGAACCGAACCTCGATAAAACAAATCCCCGTGTCACTTGCTTTATTTCTTGGTTGATTTGTTTTCTCCCTCTCTTTTAGACTCGAATTTATTTCTAACGCTAACCCCGACTTGTAGTTGTGCTTAAAGTTTGTGAATTTCAGTTTCCGCCTATTCACCCCCTCTAGGCGACTTTCAATTGGTATCAGAGCCCGGTACTTCATTAGAGTCTAACAACTCGAAGTAATGTTGGGAGGATCCGCCAAGAGGGAGATGGAAACGACCACAAGCCACGGGAAGGCTCCATCAAAGGAGTCCGGCGCCAAAGGAAGGGAGGATTCACCTCCCCGCGTCAAGTCGCATCGGAGTGACGACAAGAAGAAGAAGATGAAGAAAGTGGTCTACTACAAGACCGACTCTTCGTCGCCCTCCACCTCCGGCTCCGACGCTCCGTCCATCACTTCTAAGCACCATGACCGCAAGAAGTTTAGTAAGATCCCTACGCTATCCTCGCATTTCTAAACGCACTCCTTTACTTTCTGTCCCATTAGTCAAACCACCGGTTTTTTACGGTGAAAATTATTGTATGTGGAATGATAAAATGAGGCATCATCTAACCTCACTCCACGCTAGCATTTGGGACATTGTTGAGTTTGGAGCGCAGGTACCATCCGTGGGGGATGAAGCATATGATTCGAACGAGGTCGCCCAAATCCGGCATTTTGACTCCCAAGCCACCACTATACTCCTCGCCTCTCTACGTCGAGAGGAGTATAATAAGGTGCAAGGGTTGAAGAGTGCCAAGGAGATTTGGGACGTGCTAAATACCGTGCATGAAGCGGATGAGGTGACCAAGATCACCAAGCGGGAGACGATCGAGGGGGAGCTTGGTCGATTCATCCTCAACCAAGGAGAGGAGCCACAAGCCATGTACAACCGGCTCAATACCTTGGTGAATCAAGTGCGCAACCTCGGGAGCACAAAATGGGATGACCATGAAATGGTCAAGGTTATTCTTAGATCACTCGTATTTCGTAATCCTACTCAAGTTCAATTACTACGTGGTGATCCTAGATATAAGTTAATGTCTCCCGAGGAAGTGATAGGAAAGTTTGTGAGCTTTGAGTTGATGATCAAAGGCTCCAAACAAATCGTCGAGCAAGGCGGCACCTCCACATCCGAGGTGCAACCCGTCGCATTCAAAGCAACGGAAGAAAAGAAAGAAGAGTCTACATCAAGTAGGCTCCCCATTGACGCCTCCAAGCTCGACAACGAGGAAATGGAGCTCATCATCAAGAGATTTCGCCAAATCCTCAAGCAAAGGAAGGAGAGAGACTACAAACCCCGTTCCAAGAAGGTGTGCTACAAGTGTGGTAAGCCCGGTCACTTTATAGCAAAATGTCCTATTTCTAGTGACAGTGACAGGGGCGACGACAAGAGGGGGCAGAAGAAGAAGAGATATTACAAGAAAAAGGGCGGCGATGCCCATGTGTGTCGGGAATGAGATTCCGACGAAAGCACCACCGACTCCTCCTCCGACGAGGACGCCGCCAACATCGCCATCACCAAAGGTCTCCTCTTCTCCAACGTTGGCCACAAGTGCCTCATGGCAAAAGACGGCAAAAGGAAGAAGGTAAAATCTAGAGCCTCCACTAAATATACGACATCTAGTGACGAGGGTAGCTCTAGTGATGATGAAGATGATTTGCTTGCTCTTTTTGCCAACTTAAACATGCAACAAAAAGAAAAATTGAATGAATTGATAGGTGTCATTCATGAGAAGGATGAACTCTTGGATAGCCAAGAGGAATTCCTTATTAAGGAAAACAAAAAGCTTGTTAAAGTGAAAAATGCTTATGCTCAGGAAATAGAGAAATGTGAAAAAATAACTAGTGAGCTTAGCATTTGCCATGACACTATCTCCAACCTTAGAATTGAAAATGCTAATTTGATCACTAAGGTTGAAAAGAGAAATGTTTGTGATGATTCAATTGCCAATCTTAAGAATGATAATGCTAGTTTAATTGCTAAGATTGACAAATTGAATGAATCAATTTCTAGCCTTAATATTGAGAATGATAAATTAATTGCTAAGGCTAAGGATTTAAATGTTTGCAATGATTCTATTTCCTGTCTTAGAAATGAGAATGCTACTTTATATGCTAAGATAGAGGAATTAAGATATTGCAAACCCTCTACTTCTACTGTTGAACATATTTCTATTTGCACTAAATGTAGAGATGTTAATGTTGATGCTATCCATGATCACCTAGCTTTAATTAGACAACAAAATGATCACATTGCTCAACTTACTGCTAAAATCAATGAGCATGAGATAGAAAATGAAAAATTTAAATTTGCTAGAAGCATGCTCTATAATGGGAGACACCCTTGCATTAAGAATGGCATTGACTTCCAACAGGGAGACAATGTCAAGCTTAATACCCCTAAGAGATTGTCCAATTTTGTTAAGGGCAAGGCTCCCATGGCACAAGATAACGAGTGTTACATTTTATATCCTGCGGGTTATCCTGAGCACAAAATTAGGAGAATTCATTCTAGGAAGTCTCATTCTGGTTCTCATCATGCTTTTATGTATAAGAATGAGACACCTAGTTCTAGGCATTCTACCCATGTTAAAATGCCTAAAAAGAAAACACCTACTGCATCAAATGAACCTATTGTTTCATTTAAGACTTTTGATGCTTCTTATGTGCTTACTAACAAATCAGGCAAAGTAGTTGCCAAATATGTTGGGGGCAAACACAAGGGCTCAAAGACTTGTGTTTGGGTACCCAAGGTGCTTGTTTCTAATATGAAAGGACCCAAGACCGTTTGGGTACCTAAGAACAAGGCCTAAATTATTTTGTAGGTTTATGCATCTGGGGGCTCAAGTTGGATCATTGGTACCGGATGCACAAACCACATGACAGGGGAGAAAATGATGTTCTCCTCCTACGAGAAAAACGATGATCCCAAAGAGCTATCACATTCGGGGATGGAAATCAAGGTTTGGTCAAAGGACTTGGTAAAATTGCTATATCACCTGACCATTCCATTTCCAATGTTTTTCTTGTAGATTCTTTAGATTACAATTTGCTTTCAGTTTCTCAATTATGCAAAATGGGTTACAACTGTCTTTTTACGGATATAGGTGTTACTGTCTTTAGAAGTGATGATTCAGTAGCATTTAAGGGAGTATTAGAGGGTCAACTATAATTAGTTGATTTTAATAGAGCTAAACTCGATACTTGCTTAATTGCTAAGACTAATATGGCTTGGCTCTGGCATCACCGACTAGCCCATGTTGGGATGAAGAATCTTCACAAGCTTCTAAAGGGAGAACACATTTTGAAACTAACAAATGTTCATTTTGAGAAAGACAGGGTTTGTAGCGCATGTCAAGCAGGGAAGCAAGTTGGTACCCATCATCCACACAAGAACATCATGACGACCGACAGGCCGCTTGAGCTACTCCACATGGATTTATTCAGCCTGATCGCTTACATAAGCATCGGCAGGAGTAAGTATTGTCTTGTAATTGTGGATGATTATTCTCGCTTCACTTGGGTATTCTTTTTACAGGAAAGATATCAGACCCAAGAGACATTAAAGAGATTCTTGAGATGGGCTCAAAACAGGTTCGGATTAAGGATCAAGAAGATAAGAAGTGACAACGGGACGGAGTTCAAGAACTCTCAAATTGAAGGTTTTCTTGAGGAGGAGGGCATCAAGCATGAGTTCTCTTCTCCCTACACACCTCAACAGAATGGTCTAGTGGAGAGAAAGAATAGAACTCTACTGGACATGGCGAGGACCATGCTTGATGAGTACAAGACTCCGGACCGATTTTGGGCTGAGGCGATTAACACCGCCTGCTACTCCATCAACCGGCTCTACCTTCACCGAATCCTCAAGAAGACATCATATGATCTCCTCACCGGTAAAAAGCCCAATGTTTCATATTTTAGAGTCTTTGGTAGCAAATGTTTTATTCTTGTTAAAAGAGGTAGAAAATCTAAATTTGCTCCTAAGGCTATAGAAGGCTTTTTACTAGGATATGATTCAAACACAAGGGCATATAGAGTCTTCAACAAATCCACTGGATTAGTTGAGGTTTCTTGTGACATTGTGTTTGATGAGACTAATCGCTCCCAAGTGGAGCAAGTTGATCTTGATGAATTAGATGATGAAGAGGCTCCATGCTTCGCTCTAAGGAACATGTCCATTGGGGATATGTGTCCTAAGGAATCCGAAGAGCCTCCACAAGCACAAGATCAACCATCATCTTCCAATCAAGCATCTCCACCAACCCAAGATGAGGATCAGGCTCAAGACAATGAAGAAGATGATCAAGAAGATGAGCCACCTCAAGAGGAGAGCAATGATCAAGGGGGAGATGTGAAAGGGAAATAGGCTTACACCTTTTCCTAAATTGATTTTGGTGGTTGAAATTGCCCAACACAAATAATTGGACTAACTAGTTTGATCTAGTCTATAAGTTTTACAGGTGCCAAAGGTTCACAACAAGCCAATAAAAAGACCAAAGATGGGTTCAAATAAAGAGAGCTAAAGACATCCCAAAGGCACCCTGGTCTGGCGCACCGGACAGTGTCCGGTGCACCAGGAAACTTGACGCTGAACTTGCTACCTTCGGGAAAATGGGAGGCCGCTCCGCTATAATTCACTGGACTGTCCGGTGAAGCACCGAACAGTGTCCGGTGTCACACCGGACTGTCCGGTGTGCCAACAGAGCAACGGCTACTTCGCGCCAACGATCGACTGCAACCGCATTAAATGCGCTACAGTACGCGCTAGAGTAAGAGCACGTGCAGAAGGGGCACCAGACAGTCTACAGGACCTGTCCGGTGCACCACCGGATAGCCCAGAGGCCCCACCAGTCAGAGCTCCAACGGTCAGAACCCAACGACCGGCTGACGTGGCTGGCGCACCGGACAATGTCCGGTGCGCCATGCAACAGACAGCCTCCCAACGGCCACTTTTGGTGGTTGGGGTTATAAATACCCCCAACCAACCCCACATTCAAGCATCCAAGTTCTCACACTTCCCACACCTTACAAGAGCTATAGCATTCAATACAATACACACCAAAGAGACCAAATCCTCTCCCAAGTCCTTAGTTCATCCCAAATCAAATAGTGACTTATGAGAGAGTGACTTGTGTTCATTTGAGCTCTTGCGCTTGGATTGCTTTTTTCTCATTCTTTCTTGTGATCAACTCAATTGTAACCGAGGCAAGAGACACCAATTGTGTGGTGGTCCTTGCGGGGACTTTGTGTCCCGTTTGTTTGAGAAGAGAAGCTCACTCGGTCAATTGGTATCAGAGCCCGGTGCTTCATTAGAGCTTAACCGCTCGAAGTGATGTCGGGAGATCACGCCAAGAAGATGGTAATCGGCGGTGAGAAGTCCGCTATAAGCCACAAGAAGGCTCCATCAAGGGAGTCCGCCAACAAGAAGAAGGATGGATCCCCTTCACACATTCGATCGCATAAGAATGGCGAGAAGAAGAAGAAAATTAAGAAAGTGGTCTACTACGAAACCGACTCTTCATCGCCCTCTACATCCGGATCTGACTCCGCGTCCGTCACTTCTAAGCGCCAAGAGCGCAAGAAGTATAGTAAGATCGCCCTACGCTATCCTCGCACTCCTAAGCATACTCCATTACTTTCCGTCCCATTAGGCAAACCACCGACATTTGGCGGTGAAGATTATTCTAGGTGGAGTGATATGATGAGATATCACCTAACCTCACTCCACAAAAGCATATGGGATGTTGTTGAGTTTGGTGTACAGGTACCATCCGTAGGGGATGAAGATTATGATGAGGACGAGGTGGCCCAAATCGTGCACTTCAACTCCCAAGCCACCACTATACTCCTCACCTCTCTAAGTCGAGAGGAGTATAACAAGGTGCAAGGATTGAAGAGTGCCAAGGAGATTTGGGACGTACTCAAGACCGCGCACGAAGGAGACGAGGTGACCAAGATCACCAAGCTGGAGACGATCGAGGGGGAGCTCGGTCGCTTCCGGCTTCGCCAAGAGGAGGAGCCACAAGAGATGTACAACCGGCTCAAGACCTTGGTGAACCAAGTGTGCAACCTCGGGAGCAAAAAATGGGATGACCATGAAATGGTCAAGGTTATTCTTAGATCACTCGTTTTTCTTAACCCTACTCAAGTACAATTAATACGTGGTGATCTTGGATACACACTAATGTCTCCCGAGGAAGTAATAGGAAAATTTGTGAGCTTTGAATTGATGATCAAAAGCTAAAAGAAAATCATCGAGCAAGATGGCCCCTCCACACCCGAAGCACAACCAGTCGCATTCAAGGCGACAGAGGAGAAGAAGGAAGAGTCTACATCAAGTAGACTCCCCAGCGACGCCTCCAAGCTCGACAACGAGGAAATGACGCTCATCATCAAGAGCTTTCGCCAAATCCTCAAGCAAAGGAGAAGGAAGGACTACAAGTCCCGCTCCAAGAAAGTGTGCTACAAGTGTGGTAAGCCCGGTCACTTTATTGCAAAATGTCCAATATCAAGTGACAGTGACAGGGGCGACGACAAGAAGGGAAAGAGGAGAGAAAAGAAGATATACTACAAGAAGAAGGGCGGCGATGCCCATGTGTGACGCGAGTGGAACTCCGACGAGAGCTCCTCCGACTCCTCCTCCGACGAGAACGCCGCTAACATCGCCGTCACCAAAGGACTCCTCTTCCCAAACGTCGGCCACAAGTGCCTCATGGCCAAGGACGGCAAAAGGAAGAAGGTAAAATCAAAATCCTCCACTAAATATGCAACCTCTAGTGATGAGGATAATTCTAGTGATGAGGAGGATAATTTACACAGCCTTTTTGCCAACCTAAACATGCAACAAAAGGAAAAATTAAATGAATTAATTAGTGCTATTCATGAGAAGGATGAACTCTTGGACTCTCAAGAGGACTTCCTAATTAAAGAAAACAAGAAGCATGTTAAGGTTAAAAATGCTTACGCTCTAGAAGTAGAGAAATGTGAAAAACTATCTAATGAGCTAAGCACTTGCCATGATATTATTGCCAACCTTAGAAATGAAAATGCTAAAATAATTGCTAAGGTTGATTCAAATGTTTGTGATGTTTCAATTCCCAATCTTAGACATGATAATGTTGGTTTACTTGCTAAGATTGAAGAATTGAATGTCTCTCTTGCTAGCCTTAAAATTGAAAATGAAAAATTGATTGCTAAGGCTAAAGAATTAGACGTTTGCAATGTTTCCATTTCCGATCTTAGAGATAAGAATGATATTTTATGTGCTAAGATTGTTGAACTCAATTCTTGCAAACCCTCTACATCTACCATTGAGCATGTTTCCATTTGCACTAGATGTAGAGACATTAATGTTGATGCTATTCATGATCACCTAGCTTTAATTAAGAAACAAAATGATCACATAGCTCAACTTAATGCCAAAATTAATGAGCATGACTTAGAAAATGAAAAATTTAAATTTGCTAGAAGCATGCTCTATAGTGGGAGACGCCCTGGCATCAAGGATGACATTGGCTTCCAAAAGGGGGACAATGTCAAACTTAATGCCCCTCCTAAAAGATTGTCAAACTTTGTTAAGGGCAAGGCTCCCATGCCTCAGGATAACGAAGGTTACATTTTGTACCCTGTCGGTTATCTAGAGCACAAGATTAGGAGAATTCACTCTAGGAAGTCTCACTCTGGCACTAATCATGCTTTTATGTATAAGAGTGAGACATCTAGCTCTAGGCAATCAACCCGTGCTAAATTGCCTAAGAAGAAAACTCCTATTGCATCAAAAGATTCTAACATTTCATTTAAGAATTTTGATGCATCTTATGTTTTGACTAACAAATCCGGCAAGGTAGTTGCCAAGTATGTTGGGGGCAAACACAAGGGATCAAAGACTTGTGTTTGGGTACCCAATGTTCTTGTATCTAATGTCAAAGGACCCAAAACTGTTTGGGTACCTAAAATCAAGAACTAAATTTGTTTTGTAGGTTTATGCATTCGGAAGATCAAGTTGGATCATCGATAGCGGGTGCACAAACCACATGACAGGGGAGAAGAAGATGTTCTCCTCCTACGAGAAAAATCAAGATTCCTAACGAGCTATCACATTCGGGGATGGAAATCAAGGTTTGGTCAAAGGATTGGGTAAAATAGCTATATCATCTGACCATTCCATTTCCAATGTTTTTCTTGTAGACTCTTTAGATTACAACTTGCTTTCAGTTTCGCAATTATGTAAAATGGGTTATAACTGTCTTTTTACGGATATAGGTGTTACTGTCTTTAGAAGAAGTGATGATTCAATAGCATTTAAGGGAGTGTTGGAGGGTCAGCTATACTTAGTAGATTTTGATAGAGCTGAACCCGACACCTGCTTAATTGCTAAGACTAACATGGGCTGGCTCTGGCATCGCCGACTAGCACATGTTAGAATGAAGAATCTTCACAAGCTTCTAAAGGGAGAACACATTTTGGGACTAACAAATGTTCATTTTGAGAAAGAAAGGGTTTGTAGCGCATGTCAGGCAGGAAAGCAAGTTGGTGTTCATCATCCACACAAGAACATCATGACGACTGACAGGCCACTCGAGCTCCTACACATGGATTTATTCGGCCCGATTGCTTACATAAGCATCGGCGGGAGTAAGTACTGTCTAGTTATTGTGGATGATTATTCTCGCTTCACTTGGGTGTTCTTTTTGCAGGAAAAATCTCATACCCAAGAAACCTTAAAGGGATTCTTGAGACGAGCTCAAAATGAGTTCGGCTTAAGGATCAAGAAAATAAGAAGTGATAACGGGACGGAGTTCAAGAACTCACAAATCGAAGGCTTCCTTGAGGAGGAAGGCATCAAGCATGAGTTCTCTTCTCCGTACACGCCACAATAAAATGGTGTAGTGGAGAGGAAGAATAGAACTCTATTGGACATGGCAAGGACCATGCTTGATGAGTACAAGACTTCAGATCGGTTTTGGGCGGAGGCGGTCAACACCGCGTGCTACGCCATCAACCGGTTGTATCTACACCGAATCCTCAAGAAGACATCATACGAACTCCTAACCGGTAAAAAGCCCAATGTTTCATATTTTAGAGTCTTTGGTAGCAAATGCTTTATTCTTGTTAAAAGAGGTAGAAAATCTAAATTTGCCCCTAAGGCTGTAGAAGGCTTTTTACTAGGATATGACTCAAACACAAGGGCATATAGAGTCTTTAACAAGTCCTCTGGAGTAGTTGAAGTTTCTTGTGACATTGTGTTTGATGAGACTAACGGCTCTCAAGTAGAGCAAGTTGATCTTGATGAGCTAGATGATGAAGAGGCTCCGTGCGTCACGCTAAGGAACATGTCCATTGGGGATGTGTGTCCTAAGGAATCCGAAGAGTCCCCAAATGCACAAGATCAACCATCTTCCTCCATGCAAGCATCTCCACCAACTCAAAATGAGGATGGGGATCAAAATGATGAAGAAGAAGATCAAGGAGATGAGCCACCTCAAGAGGAGAGCAATGATCAAGGGGGAGATGCCCATGATCAAGATGAGGAAGATGAACAAGTTCCAAGACCGCCACACCCAAGAGTCCACCAAGCAATTCAACGAGATCACCCCGTGAACACCAAGCTTGGCGACATTCAAAAGGGGGTAACTACTCGATCTCGTGTTGCTCATTTTTGTGAACATTACTCGTTTGTTTCTTCTATTGAGCCACACAGGATAGAGGAAGCACTTCAAGATTCGGATTGGGTGGTGGCGATGCAAGAGGAGCTCAACAACTTCACAAGGAATGAGGTATGGCATTTAGTTCCACGTCCTAATCAAAATGTTGTAGGAACCAAGTGGGTCTTCCGCAACAAGCAAGATGCACATGGTGTGGTGACAAGGAACAAAGCCCGACTTGTGGCCAAGGGATATTCACAAGTCAAAGGTTTGGATTTCGGTGAAACCTATGCACCCGTAGCTAGGCTTGAATCAATTCGCATTTTACTTGCCTATGCTACTTACCATGGCTTTAAGCTTTACCAAATGGACGTGAAAAGTGCCTTCCTTAATGGACCAATCAAGGAAGAGGTCTATGTTGAGCAACCTCCCGGCTTTGAAGATAGTGAGTACCCTAACTATGTATATAAACTCTCTAAGGCGCTTTATGGGCTCAAGCAAGCCCCAAGAGAATGGTATAAATGCCTAAGAGATTTTCTTATCACTAATGGCTTCAAAGTTGGAAAGGCCGATCCTACTTTATTTACTAAAACACTTGCAAATGATTTGTTTATATGCCAAATTTATGTTGATGATATTATATTTGGGTCTACTAACGAATCTACATGTGAGGAATTTAGTAGGACCATGACACAAAAATTTGAGATGTCTATGATGGGGGAGTTGAAGTACTTCTTGGGATTTCAAGTGAAGCAACTCCAAGAGGGCACCTTCATCAGCCAAACGAAGTACATTCAAGACATTCTAAACAAGTTTGGGATGAAGGATGCCAAGCCCATCAAGACACCCATGGGAACCAATGGGCATCTTGACCTCGACACGGGAGGTAAATCCATAGATCAAAAGGTATATCGGTCGATGATAGGTTCTTTACTCTATTTATGTGCTTCATGACCGGATATAATGCTTTTCGTATGCATGTGTGCAAGATTCTAAGCCGACCCTAAGGAAGCACACCTTAGGGCCGTAAAACGAATCTTGAGATATTTAGTTCATACTCCTAAGTTTGGGCTTTGGTATCCCAGGGGATCCACGTTTGATTTAATTGATTATTCGGATGCCGATTGGGCAGGGTGTAAAATTAATAGAAAGAGCACATCGGGGACTTGCCAGTTCTTGGGAAGGTCTCTGGTGTCTTGGGCTTCAAAGAAGCAAAATTCCGTAGCTCTTTCTACCGTCGAAGCCGAGTATATTGCTGCAGGCCATTGTTGCGCGCAATTACTTTGGATGAGGCAAACCCTTAGGGACTATGGTTACAAATTAACCAAACTTTCTCTTCTATGTGATAATGAGAGTGCAATCCGCATGGCGGATAATCCCGTTGAGCATAGCCGCACTAAACACATAGCCATTCTGTATCATTTCTTAAGGGATCACCAACAAAAGGGGGATATCAAGATTGCATATATTAACACCAAAGAACAATTAGCCGATATCTTTACCAAGCCACTAGATGAACAAACATTTAACAAACTTAGGCATGAGCTCAATATTCTTGATTCTCGGAATTTCTTTTGATATTTTGCACAAATAGCTCATTAATATACCTTTTGATCATATCTCTTTCATGTGCTATGACTAATGTGTTTTCAAGTGTATTTCAAACCAAGTCATAGATTGAAAGGGAATTGGAGTCTTCGGCGAAGACAAAGGCTTCCACTCCACTCCATCAAATTACTCATCCTTCGCTGTCGCTCCGAGCCACTCTCCAACTTTGGTATAATCTTCACTCATATGTTATTTACCATAGGGAGAGAAAGTAATAAGGGCTTATATCTCACTCAAGTATCCGTTTTTGGCGATTCATGCCAAAGGGGGAGAAAGTATTAGGCCAAAGCAAAAGGACCACACAACCACCAATTTTCAAAATTTTGAGTTAAGAAAAGATTTTTTAATTGATGATTTTTCAATCGGTATTGTTGATAGAATTTCAAATTGGTTCAACCCTTTCAAAAGTAATATCTAAAACCCTCTTGAACACTAAGAGGAGAATTTGATTAAGGGGGAGTTTTGTTTAGTCAAAGGAAAAAGCATTTGAAACAGGGGGAGAAAATTTCAAATCTTGAAAACGCTTCTCAAAATCTTACTCATCTATTCTTTGACTATTTGCAAAAGAACTTTCAAAAGAATTTGCAAAAACAAAACATGTGGTGCAAGCGTGGTCCAAAATGCTGAAAAAGAAAAAGAAATCAATCCATGCGCATCTTATGAGAATATATTGGTTTCATTCCAAGCAACCTTTGCACTTACAAATTATGCAAACTAGTTCAATTATGCATTTCTATATTTGCTTTGGTTTGTGTTGGCATCAATCACCAAAAAGGGGGAGATTGAAAGGGAAATAGGCTTACACCTTTTCTTAAATTGATTTTGGTGGTTGAAATTGCCCAACACAAATAATTGGACTAACTAGATTGCTCTAGTCTATAAGTTTTACAGGTGCCAAAGGTTCACAACAAGCCAATAAAAAGACCAAAGATGGGTTCAAATAAAAAGAGCTAAAGACATCCCAAAGGCACCCTGGTCTGGCGCACCGGACTGTCCGGTGTGCCACCGGACAGTGTCCGGTGCACCAGGAAACTTGACGCTGAACTTGCTACCTTCGGGAAAATGGGAGGTCGCTCCGCTATAATTCACCGGACTGTCCGGTGAAGCACCGGACAGTGCCCGATGTCACACCGAACTGTCCGGTGTGCCAGCAGAGCAACGACTACTTCGCGCCAATGATCGACTGCAACCGCATTAAATGCGCTACAGTACGTGCCAGAGTCAGAGCACGCGTAGAAGGGGCACCAGACAGTCTACAGGACCTGTCCGGTGCACCACCGGACAGCCCAGAGGCCCCACCAGTCAGAGCTCCAACGGTCAGAACCCAACGGTCGGCTGACGTGGCTGGCGCACCGGACAGTGTCCGGTGGCGCACCGGACTGTCCGGTGTGCCATGCGACAAACAGCCTCCCAACGGCCACTTTTGGTGGTTGGGGTTATAAATACCCCCAACCAACCCCACATTCAAGCATCCAAGTTATCAGACTTCCCACACCTTACAAGAGCTATAGCATTCAATACAAGACACACCAAAGAGATCAAATCCTCTCCCAAGTCCTTAGTTCATCCCAAATCAAATAGTGATTTGTGAGAGAGTGACTTGTGTTCATTTGAGCTCTTGCGCTTGGATTGCTTTTTTTCTCATTCTTTCTTGTGATCAACTCAATTGTAACCGAGGCAAGAGACACCAATTGTGTGGTGGTCCTTGCGGGGACTTTGTGTCCCGTTTGATTGAGAAGAGAAGCTCACTCGGTCTAAGTGACCTTTTGAGAGAGGGAAAGGGTTGAAAGAGACCCGGTCTTTGTGACCACCTCAACGGGGAGTAGGTTTGCAAGAACAGAACCTCGGTAAAACAAATCCTTGTGTCTCACTCTTTATTTGCTTGCGATTTGTTTTCACCCTCTCTCTCGGACTCGTTCATATTTCTAACGCTAACCCGGCTTATAGTTGTGCTTAAGTTTATAAATTTCAGATTCGCCCTATTCACCCCCCTCTAGGCGACTTTCAAGATGACCATGATAAATACAAGGAATATGATCAAGAAGTACAGGGTCCAAGACCTCCACACCCAAGAGTCCACCAAGCGATTCAAAGAGATCACCCCGTGAACTCCATCCTCGGCGATATTTATAAGGGGGTAACCACTCGATCTCGTGTTGCTCATTTTTGTGAACATTACTCTTTTGTTTCCTCTTTTGAGCCATACAGGGTAGAGGATGCACTAAGAGATTCGGATTGGGTGTTGGCAATGCAAGAGGAGCTCAACAACTTCACGAGGAATGAGGTATGACATCTTGTTCCACGTCCTAACCAAAATGTTGTAGGAACCAAGTGGGTATTCCGCAACAAGCAAGATGAGCATGGTGTGGTGACAAGAAACAAAGCCCGACATGTGGCCAAGGGATATTCACAAGTCGAAGGTTTGGATTTCGGTGAAACCTATGCACCCGTAGCTAGGCTTGAGTCAGTTCGTATATTACTTGCCTATGCTACTTATCATGGCTTTAAGCTTTATCAAATGGACGTGAAAAGTGTCTTCCTCAATGGACCAATCAAGAAAGAGGTCTATGTTGAGAAACCTCCTGGCTTTGAAGATAGTGAGTACCCTAACCATGTGTATAAACTCTCTAAGGCGCTTTATAGGATTAAGCAAGCCCCAAGAGCATGGTATGAATGCCTAAGAGATTTCCTTATCACTAATGGCTTCAAAGTCGGCAAAGCCGAACCTACACTCTTTACTAAAACCATTGCAAATGATTTGTTTGTATGCCAAATTTACGTTGATGATATCATATTTGGGTCTACTAACAAATCTACTTGTGAAGAGTTTAGTAGGATAATGATTCAAAAATTCGAGATGTCAATGATGGGGGAGTTGAAGTATTTTCTAGGATTTCAAGTGAAGCAACTCCAAGAGGGCACCTTCATCAGCCAAACCAAGTACATTAAGGATATACTCAACAAGTTTGGGATGAAGGATGCTAAGCCCATCAAGACACCCATGGGAACCAATGGGCATCTCGACCTCGACACGGGAGGTAAATCCGTAGATCAAAAGGTATACCGGTCGATGATAGGATTACTACTCTATTTATGTGCATCTTGACCGGATATTATGCTTTCCGTATGCATGTGTGCAAGATTCCAAGCCGATCCTAAGGAAGTTCACCTTAGTGCCGTGAAAAGAATCATGAGATATTTAGTCTATACACCTAAGTTTGGTCTTTGGTGCCCCAAGGGATCCACTTTTGATTTAATAGGTTATTCAGATGCTGATTGGGCAGGGTGTAAAATTGATAGAAAGAGCACATCAGGGACTTGTCAGTTTCTGGGGAGATCCCTGGTGTCTTGTGCTTCAAAGAAACAAAATTATGTAGCTCTTTCTACCACCGAAGCCGAGTATATTGCCGCAGGCCATTGTTGCGCGCAATTGCTTTGGATGAGGCAAACCCTTAGGGACTATGGCTACAAATTGAGCAAAGTCCCTCTCCTATGTGATAATGAGAGTGCAATCCGCATGGCGGATAATCCCGTTGAACACAGCCGCACTAAGCACATAGTCATTCGTATCACTTTTTGATAGATCACCAACAAAGGGGGATATTGAGATTGCTTATGTTAGCACCAAAGAACAACTAGCCGATATCTTTACCAACCCATTAGATGAGAAAATCTTCACCAAACTTAGGATTGAGCTAAACATTCTTGATTCTCAGAACTTTGATTGATACTTTGCACACATAGCTCATTTACGCACCTTTGATCATATCTCTTTTATATCTACGGCTAATGTGCTTTCAAGTGTATTCCTATGCTAAGTCGTAGATTGAAAGGGAAATGAAGTCTTCGGCAAAGACAAGGCTTCCACTCCACTCTATCAGTATTATTTACCCTTCGCCGTCACTCCGCACCGCTCTCCACTTTGGTATAATCTTTACTCTTATTACTAGTACCAATGGGGAGAAAGTAAAAAGGGCTCTCAAAAGACTCCGTTTTTGGCGATTAATGCCAAAGGGGAGAAATATTAAGCCCAAAGCAAAAGGACCGCACCACCACCAATTTCAAAGTTTTTTAAAAGAAGTTTTCAATTGGCATCTTATGATGAAAATTTTAATAGACATATTTCAAACTGGTATCTAAAATATTTGATGTTCTTTCAAATGGTAAAACCCTCTTGAACACTAAGAGGAGAATTTCATCCAGGGGGAGTTTTGTTTAAGTTAAAGGAAAAGCATTTGAAACTGGGGGAGAAAATTTCAAATCTTGGAAATGCTTCTCGAAATCTTATTCATATACCTTTGACTATTTGCAAAAGGACCTTGAAAATATTTTCCAAAAAGATTTTGCAAAAACAAAACAAGTGGTGCAAGCGTGGTCCAAAATGTTAAAAGAAAGAAAGCAATCCATGCATATCTAGTGAAAGTATAAATTGGTTTAATTCCAAGCAACCTTTGCACTTGCCTTATGCAAACTAGTTCAATTCTGCACTTATATTTGCTTTGGTTTGTGTTGGCATCAATCACCAAAAAGGGGGAGATTGAAAGGGAAATAGGGTCAAACCTTTTTCCTAAATGATTTTGGTGGTTGAAATGCCCAACACAAACAATTGGACTAACTAGTTTGCTCTAGATTATATATTATACAGGTGCTAAAGGTTCAACACAAACCAATAAAAAGATTAAAGTTAGGGTTCAAAAGAAAGGAGCAAAGAAAACCAAAGAGAACCATGGTCTGGCGCACCTAACTATCCGGTGTGCTACCGGACAATGTCTGGTGCACCAGGGACCGTATAGGCTGAACTCTTCACCTTTGGGTTTCTGGAGAGCCGCTCCGCTATAATTCACCGGACTGTCCGGTGGTCACCGGACTGTCCGGTGTGCCAGCGGAGCAACAACTCCAGCGCAATGGTCGACTCCAACGGACACCTGCAGAAGCGCTACAGTGCGCGGACAGTTCGCATAGAGTCAGAGCAGCGCTAGAAGGCGCACCAGACAGTGAACAGTGCCTGTCCGGTGCGGCACTGGACTATCCGATGCCCCAAGCTGTCAGAGCTCCAATGGTCGAAACCGTCAGAACTCTAACGGTTGGGTGACGTGGCTGGCACACCGGACTGTCCGATGCGCCCATCGACAGACAGCCTCCCCAACGGTTGGTTTGGTGGTTGGGGCTATAAATACCCCCCAACCACCACCACTTCAAGCATCCAAGTTTTTCAGACATCCCATTCAATACAAGAGCTAGTGCAATCAATAAAGACACAATTCAATAGAATCAAAACCTCTCCAAGTCCCAAATCCACTCCAAACAAATAGTGACTAGAGAGAGTGTTTTGCTCGTGTTCTTTGAGCTCTTGTTCTTGGATCGCTTTCTTCTTCCTCATTCTTGTTCTCAAATCACTTGTAATCAAAGCAAGAGACACCAAGTTGTGGTGGTCCTTGTGAGGGGTCTAAGTGACCCATTTGATTAAGGAGAAAAGTTCACTCGGTCCAGGTGACCGTTTGAGATAGGGAAAGGGTTGAAAGAGACCCGGTCTTTGTGACCACCTCAACAGGGACTAGGTTTGCAAGAACTGAACCTCGGTAAAACAAATCACCGTGTCACTTGCTTTATTTCTTGGTTGATTTGTTTTTGCCCTCTCTTTTGGACTCGAATTTATTTCTAACACTAACCCCGACTTGTAGTTGTGCTTAAAGTTTGTGAATTTCAGTTTCTGCCTATTCACCCCCCCTCTAGGCGACTTTCAAGTTGACGGGATGATCTCTTTGAATTGCTTGGTGGACTCTTGGGTGTGGCGGTCTTTGATCCCAAATCTCTTGATCATCTTCCTTGTCTTGATCATCTTCATCTCCCCCTTGATCAATGTCTTCCTCTTGAGGTGGCTCACCGTCTTGATCTTCATCCTCTTCTTCTTGAGCTTTGTCCTCATCTTGAGTTGGTGGAGATGCTTGCATGAAAGATGATGGTTGATCTTGTGCTTGTGTAGGCTCTTCTGATTCTTTTAGACACACATCCCCAATGGACATGTTCCTTAGTGCGATGCATAGAGCCTCTTCATCATCTAATTCATCAGGATCAACTTTCTCCACTTGGGAGCCATTAGTCTCATCAAACACAATGTCACAAGAAACTTCAACTAATCCAGTAGATTTGTTAAAGACTCTATATGCCCTTGTGTTTGAGTCATAACCTAGTAAAAAGCCTTCTACTGCTTTAGGAGCAAATTTAGAACTTCTACCTCTTTTAATAAGAATAAAGCATTTGCTCCCAAAAACTCTAAAATATGAAACATTGGGCTTTTTACCAGTGAGAAGTTCGTAAGATGTCTTCTTGAGGATTCGGTGAAGATATAACCAGTTGATGGAGTAACAGGCGGTGTTAATCGCCTCGGCCTAAAACCGGTCCAGTGTCTTGTACTCATCAAGCATGGTTCTTGCCATGTCCAGTAGAGTTCTATTCTTCCTCTCCACTACACCATTTTGTTGGGGTGTGTAGGGAGAAGAGAACTCATGTTTGATGCCCCCCTCCTCAAAAAATCCTTCAATTTGAGAATTTTTAAACTCCGTCCCATTATTGCTTCTAATCTTTTTGATTTTCAATCCGAACTCATTTTGAGCTTGTCTTAAGAATCTCTTTAAGATCTCTTGGGTTTGAGATTTTTCCTGCAAAAAGAATACCCAAGTGAAGCGAGAATAATCATCCACAATAACTAGATAGTACTTACTCCCACCGATGCTTATGTAAGCTATCGGGCCGAATAGATCCATATGGAGTAGCTCGAGCGGCCTATCAGTCGTCATGATGTTCTTGTGTGGATGATGGACTCCAACTTGCTTCCCTACTTGGCATGCGCTACAAATCATGTCTTTCTCAAAATGAACATTGGTTAGTCCTAAAACGTGCTCTCCCTAAACCCTAAACCTGTGAAGATTCTTCATTCCAACATGGGCAAGTCGGTGGTTCCAGAGCCAACCCATGTTAGTCTTAACAATTAAGCAAGTGTCTAGTTCAGCTTTGTTATCATTAAAATCATCTAAATATAGCTGACCATCTAACACTCCCTTAAATGCTATTGAATCATCACTTCTTCTAAAAACAGTAACACATGCATCAGTGAATAGACAATTGTAGCCCATTTTGCATAATTGAGAAACAGAAAGCAAATTGTAGTCTAAAGAATCTATAAGAAAAACATTAGAAATGGAATGGTCAGGAGATATAGCAATTTTACCCAACCTTTTGACCAAACCTTGATTTCCATCCCTGAATGTAATAGCTCTTTGGGGATATTCATTTTTCTCATATGAGGAGAACATTTTTTTCTCCCCTGTCATGTGGTTTGTGCACCTGCTATCGATTATCCAACTTAATCCATCAGATGTATAAACCTACAAAACAACTTTATGCCTTGTTCTTAGGTACCCAAACGGTCTTGGGTCCTTTGACATTAGAAACAAGCACCTTGGGTACCCAAACATAAGTCTTTGGACTCTTGTGTTTGCCCCCAACATATTTGGCAACTACTTTGCCTGATTTGTTAGTTAGCACATAAGCAGCATCAAAAGTCTTAAATAAAATGTTATGCTCATTTGATGCATTAGGAATTTTATTTTTAGGCATTTTGGTATGAGTGGTATGACTAGAACAAGAAGCCTCATTCTTATACATAAAACATGATGAGAAATAGTGTGAGGTTTTCTAGCATGGATTTTCCTAATCTTATGCTCAGGATAGTTTGCATGATATAAAATATAGCCCTCTCTATCCGGAATCATGGGAGCCTTGCCCTTTACAAAGTTAGACAATTTCTTAGTGGCATTAAGCTTGACATTGTTTTGGCTACCTTGTTGGAACCCAATCTCATCCTTAATGCCAGGGTGTCTCCCATTATAAAGCATGCCTCTAGCAAATTTAAACTTTTCATTTTTCAAGTTCATGCTCGGCAGTTTTAGTAGTTAATTTAGCTATGTGATCATTTTGTTGTTTAATCATAGCAAGGTGATCATCAATAGATTCAATATTAACATCTCTACATCTAGTGCAGATGGAAACATGCTCGACAGTAGATGTAGATGGTTTGCAAGCATCCAATTCATCAATCTTAGCATTCATACTAGCATTCTCATTTCTAAGACATGAAATTGAATCATTGCAAATGCTAAGTTCTCTAGACAATTTTTCACATTTTTCCTAGAGCATGAGCAATTTTCAATTTAACATATTTTTTATTTTCCTTAACGAGCAAGTCCTCTTGGCATTCCAAGAGATCATTCTTCTCGTTAATGGTTTCAATGAATTCATTTAATTTTTTCTTTTGGTCCATGGTGAGGTTGGTAAAGAGAGAAACTAAATCATCTTAATTATCACTAGAACTACCCTCATCATCAGATGTAGTATATTTGGGGGTACTTCTAGAATGTACCT
The DNA here is from genome assembly GCA_029449295.1 of Zea luxurians. NCBI lineage: Eukaryota > Viridiplantae > Streptophyta > Magnoliopsida > Poales > Poaceae > Zea > Zea luxurians. Next base: position 47,813,466 of record JAOPSE010000023.1, read on the forward strand.
TCTTCTTCTTGCCATCCTTTACCATGAGACACTTGTGGCCGACGTTGGGGAAGAGAAATCCCTTGTTGACGATGATGTTGGCGGCGTCCTCGTCGAAGGAGGAGTCGATGCAGCTCTCGTCAGAGTCCCATTCTGACCCCATGTGCGCCTCACCGCTCTTCTTCTTGTAGTATCTCTTCTTCTCTTTCTTCTTCCCTTTCTTGTCTTCGTCCCTATCACTTTCACTAGAATATGGACATTTATCAATAAAGTGACTGAACTGACCACACCGGTATCACACCCTTTTGGAGCGAGCCTTGTAGTCCTTCCCCCTTATTTGCTTAAGGATTTGGCGAAAGCTCTTTATGATGAGCGCCATCTCCTCGTTGTCTAGCTTGAAGGCATCGATTGGAAGCCTACTTGGTGTAGACTCTTCTTTCCTTTCTTCCGTTGCTTTGAATGCAACGGGTTGCACCTCGGGTGTGGAGGTGGCGCCTTGCTCCAAGTTGACAATGTGTTTGGATTCTTTGATCATAAGTTCAAAGTTCACAAACTTGCCAAACACCTCTTCGAGAGGCATCTGTTTATATCTAGGGTGCCACTTGATCACTTCCTTTTTACCCAGACATCTGATTAGTTGCAATTGAGTGGGATTAAGAAAAACAAGTGATCTAAGAATAACCTTGACCATCTCATGGTCATCCCACTTGGTGCTCCTGAGGTTGCGCACTTGGTTCACCATTGTATTGAGCCGGTTGTACATAGCTTGCAGCTCTTCCCCTTTGTTGAGGATGAATTGACCTCCCGCGATCGTGTCACATCCGGTTTTAGAAGGCAAACCGAATGCGAACCATGTACGTGCCAGGATCAGTTATTCACGTACACAGCAGTTACATAACATGGACATCATCACACAGTGCTCAAAATGGTATTAAAAGGGAAATAATAGTCGATTACATCATACGTCTGAGACGTCCATATAGTCCTTACAATAAATCAAAGTGCGGAAAAGAAACGTAGATAACCGTGGCCTTCACAGGCAGCCGACTGGGGGTTGCCGCTAACCCACGCCTAGAACTCGTCGTAGTCTTGGAACTCCTGGAAGTCTCCTTCCACAGCTTCATCTTCGCCTGAGCAGGGGTTGCAATGCTGACAACCTGGGGATGGGGGGGTTTGGTGTGTAGAGCAAGGGTGAGTACACATCAACATACTCAGCAAGCATCCTGTTTGGCTGTAGTGGACTAGCTTTATGTGGGGGTAAGTCAAGCAGTTGCTTTTAGTTGGTCAGATTATTATTTACTAATAGAAAGCCAAGTTTTAGCATTAACCCAAGTTATTAGCCCGATGTACCCTTTCCAAATGGAAAGAATACCACTTACCAGCACCATAGTCATAACCAAAATCATCAATCTCATAGCCACCTGTACCAAAGTATCTCTGATCAAGTACCACTAATCACTGGAGCTCCCTTGGCCGCTCATAACCGCGAGCACGGCTGATATATCAGTTTTCAAACACTCTGCAGAGGTTGTGCACTTTACCCACAAGCCGTGATTCCCTTTCTGCCCGGAGATCATGACTCTCCATTGATCACTACCAAGGTGACCCAGCAGGGCATCACTACGTAGCCTTTACAAAGATTCCCCGGGGCTGTAGCCACCCGTTAGGTTTCCTAAATGCACCGCACTCCTCCCCAAGGGGCGAACCCAAACTTGGCAAAGCGAGCCGCATACACCGAGCCCCATTGACGGCACGACGGCTAAGTGATCTACACCCCGGATCCTCTAATTATTCAGCTAAGGGCATCCCATTCCACCCTCATGGTTGCACTGTTTTCCCGGGCGGTCATCCATAGAACAGGTCCTTACGGAGAGGCACTCGAGAAACCGCTCGAGCCCCCTTTAAGACCACAAGTATAACATCATAATAAGAGAGGGGAAAACAGCGTATCATGGATAATCTCATCATGTTCGTTGATTAGAGTTTGAGCAATAGCACAAAGCTAAACAATAATAATCCAACCCACATAGGTAAACAAGGATATGGATAACAAAAGCTAGTCAATCCTTAAGTATAAATGTGTAATGCGGGAGGTGAATTAAACAATGAATAGGACAGAGATAGGTCAAAGGACACTTGCCTCCACCAACCGACTGCTGCTCAGGGGCTTCTCCTGCAAGTTCCTCGGGCTCTTCAACCGGATCGTTCTCTATGCGAGTGCACACATACATACATCCATCCATTGAAATTAGGAAACCAACAATACACCATACAAGAGAACAAGTAGATTAAACATGCATAGAATATCACATACAATAATGAATTTACCATGGTTAGAAAGAGGCAGGGAAAGGTCTCGCGAGAGTTAAAGCATATGCCCGAGACGCACTACGGGTAAACAAATAACTAAACGCTACGTGCTCTAGTTCCAATTAGTTCTAACAAAAGAATTAGTTACATGCACTAATGTAAACGTGACTACTTTTAGTATATTAACATTGAATGAGATAGATGATTAGTTGTACAAATTAACTAACGTAACCAATTTCCAAATTGAGACTCCTATCTTATTAATATAAACACGTGATTAGCGCGCATAGGACACGGGGGGGTAGACGGGGGCGTCTGGGGGGGTAGACGGGGACACGACGGGTCGTGCCGAGGCACTGCGCACTACGCGAGCACGCGCGCGAGGCCGCACGCACACGCCACGGACTAGTCGTGCGCACATCGGGGCCGCGCGCTAGCTGAGTTCAAGGCCACGCGCCATAGGCACGCTGGGCCGAGCTCGAGGCCGCGTCGGGGCCGTCACGACGCGAGCAAGGCACGCCGGGGCGGGCGGACGAGCACGGCGCACAGGCGGGGCGAAGCACGGGCGGGGCGGGGGCACGGGGCCGAGGCGGGCGCGGCGGGGACGGCCGAGCCGGGGCGGGCTCGCCGGGGGGCGGCCGAACCGGGTGCGGGGGCGGTCGGGTCGCCGGAGGGCGGCGGCCGGGCCAGGCACGGGGGCGGGTTCGCCGGGGGCGGCCGAGCCGGGCACGGGACGGGGCGGGCTCGCCGGGGCGCCGGGCGGACGGAGCGGGGTTGGGCTCGCCGGGGCCAGACGGGGTCGGGGCGGGGGCGGCCGGACACGGGGTCGGGGCGGGGGCGGCTCGCCGAGGCGGGGGCGGGCGCGGGCTCGCCGGGGCCGAGGCGGCTCGCCGGAGCTGGACGGGGTCGGGGCGGGGGCGGCCGGACACGGGGTCGGGGCGGGGGCGGGCGCGGGCGCGGGCTCGCCGGGGGCTGAGGCGCGGCGGCGCCGGCCGAGGACGGCGCGGGAGCGGCCGGGGCGAGGCCGGACGCGGGACGTCGGGGCGGGGGCGGCCGAACCGGGTGGCCGGGCGGGCGAGGGAGGAGGAGGGAGAAGGGGGAAGGAGAGGGGAGGAGGGGGGGCCTCACCGCGGCAGGGGGGGCGGCGCGGCGGCGCTAGGGCAGGGGAGCGGCGGAGGCGGCGCTAGGGCAGGGGGAGGGTGGCGGCGGCGCTAGGGCAGGGGAGAGGGAGTTGGGGAAGGGGAGGGGTATGACAGGCGGGGCCCGCGGGGGGGAGAGGAGAGAGATTTGGGGGGAGAGGGAGGGAGGGGCGGCTAGGCCGGCCATGGGCCCAAAGCGGGGGCGCGCGGGGGGGGGCGAGGTGGGCCGCGGCCAAGTCGGCCCACGACGCGAGGGGAGGGGAGGGGGCGAGCCGGCTGGGCCGACCGGCCAGCTGGGCCGCTCGCGCCAAGGGGGGGGCGGCTGGGCCAAAAGGGGAGGAGAGGGAGGAGAGAGAAAAGAAAAGATTTTCCCTTTTTTATATCTATTTTCTATATGAATGCTTTCACACTTTCAAACAACCAAAAAATGCATGGTTCGACATGATGCAGCAAATTAAAGAAATTAACCCTAGGGTTTACTATTATCACATAACTTAAAGGTTTGAAGACGGTTGAGGTTTTAGCGAAAAGAAAAGGGGAAAGAGAGGTAACACCCGAATTTGGAGAGTGATATAGAAAGAAGAAAAAAAAAATCCAACTCGAAATTTGGGGCGTTACAAACCTATCCCCCTTAAAAGAATCTCGCCCTCGAGATTCAGGGTTGGCTAGCAAAGAGCTCAGGGTATTTGGCCATCAGATCATCTTCACGCTCCCAGGTTGCTTCTTCCTCTGAATGGTGATTCCATCTAACTTTGCACATTCTGATGGTCTTCCTTCGGGTGACTCGATCTGCAACCTCAAGGATTTGCACTGGCTTCTCAACGTAGGTCAAGTCCTCCTAGACTTCAAGACCTTCCACTAGCAACTGCTCTTCTGGCACACGCAAGCACTTCTTCAACTGAGACACATGAAAGACATCGTGCACAGCAGACAAATTCTCTGGCAGACTGAGCTGATAGGCCACTTCTCCACGCCTTGAGAGAATTTGATACGGACCAATGTAGCGGGGTGCTAGCTTGCCTTTGACTCTGAACCTTTTGACTCCTCTGATCGGTGACACTTTCAGATAGACAAAGTCTCCGACTTCGAAACTCAGCTCTCTTCTTCTTGTGTCTGCATAGCTTCGCTCCCTTGATTGCGCTATCTTCAGGTTCTCTCGAACCATCTTGATGTTATCTTCGGCTTCAAGCAAAATGTCTGGCCCGAACACTTGCTTTTCCCCAGGCTGATCCCATTGCAACGGAGTTCTACAACTCCTTCCATAAAGCGCCTGAAATGGTGACATCTTCAAACTGGCCTGGTAACTGTTGTTGTAGGAGAACTCTGCATAAGGCAATCGCTTGTCCCATCCGGACTGATCTTGCAATGCACGGGCTCTCAACATGTCTTCAAGAATTTGATTGGTTCTTTTGGTCTGACCATCTGTCTGCGGATGATATGCTGAACTAAAATTCAGATGTGTGCCCAAGGCTTCATGCAACTGCTGCCAGAAATGAGAGGTGAACTGTGTTCCTCTGTCTGACACTATCTTCTTTGGCACACCATGAAGACAAACGATCCGAGACATGTACAACTCTGCCAATACTGCACTGCTGTAGTTGGTCTTGACTGGTATGAAGTGGGCTGACTTGGTCAAATGGTCCACTACTACCCAAATGGAATCGTAGCCGGCTCGAGTGCGAGGCAATCCGACTATGAAGTCCATACCGATTTCATCCCATTTCCACTGAGGAATCTGCAATGGTTGCAACAATCCAGCTGGTCTCTGGTGCTCTGCCTTAATTCTTCGACAACTATCGCACATAGCCACATGTTCTGCGATTTCCCTCTTCATTCCGTACCACCAGAATTTCTTCTTCAGATCCTGATACATCTTCTCACTACCAGGGTGAATCGAATAGGCTATCTCATGAGCTTCCTTGAGGATCAACTCTCGAATGGATCGGACATTGGGAACGCACAAGCGGTCTTTGAACCATATCACGCCTTCTGCATCTTCTCGAAAATCTTTGCCCTTGCCTTCTAGAATCAGTCGCCGGATCTCACTGATCTTCTCATCATTCCTCTACGCTTCTTTGATTTCCCGCTCCAGGGTATGTTCCAACTCAACTGTAACTCCTCGCGAATTGTTCAGAAATTCGAGACTCAACCTGTCAAACTCCTTGGCCAACTCATAAGGCATCGGACGAGCGACCATCAGATTGACTTGACTCTTTCTGCTCAAAGCATCTGCCACTACGTTTGCTTTGCCTGGATGGTAATGGATCTCCAACTCATAGTCTTTGATCAACTCTAACCATCTTCGCTGCCTCATATTCAACTCTGACTGAGTGAATATGTACTTCAGACTCTTGTGCTCTGTGTAAACATCGCATTTCTGTCCATACAGATAGTGCCTCCATGTCTTTAGTGCGTGAACCACTGCTGCTAACTCTAGATCATGGATTGGGTAATTCTTCTCATGAACCTTCATCTGTCGGGACGATTAAGCCACAACTCTTCCCTCTTGCATCAACACACATCCCAAACCTATGTAACAGGCATCACAATACACCGAGAAGGGTTTGTGCACATCAGGCAAGACTAGGACAGGCGCTGTAGTCAACTTCTCTTTCAGCGCTTCAAAGGCCTCTTGACATTTCTGGGTCCACTTGAACTCAACCTTGTTGCCTAGCAACGCCGTCATTGGTTTCGCAATCTTCGAAAACCCTTCAATGAATCGCCGATAATATCCGGCCATTCCAATGAAACTCTTGATTCCTCGCGCATCTGTTGGCGCTTTCCAGTTCATAATGTTTGCCACTTTCTTAGGATCCACAGCCAATCCTTCTTTGTTGATTATGTGACCCAAGAACAAGACCTCATTGATCCAGAACTCACACTTGCTCAACTTTGCATACAATTGGTGCTCTCGCAATCTCTGCAATACCATCCTCAAATGATCTGCATGTTCTTCTTTGCTTTGGGAATAAATCAGAATGTCATTAATGAATACCACCACAAACTTATCAAGGTAGTCCATGAACACACTGTTCATCAGATTCATGAAGAACGCTGGTGCATTGGTCAAACCAAAAGACATCACTGTGAACTCATACAACCCATACTTGGTAATGAATGCCGTCTTCGGAATGTCCGAAGGTCGGATCCTGAGCTGATGATAACCTGACCTAAAATCAATCTTGGAGAACACACTGGCTCCTCTCAACTGGTCGAACAGATCTTCTATTCTGGGCAGGGGGTACTTGTTCTTGATGGTGACTTCATTCAAAGCTCGATAATCGATACACATCCTTTTGGTGCCATCTTTCTTTTCCACAAACAAGACAGGGGCGGCCCAAGGCGAGGTGCTTGGCCGGATGTATCCTTTCTCTGACAGCTCATCAATCTGCTTCTTAAGCTCAACCAACTCTGGTCCGGATATTCTATAAGCTCTCTTAAAGATGGGGGCGGTTCCAGGAAGAAGCTCTATGGCAAACTCAACTTTCCGCTCTGGTGGCATACCCGGTAAGTCCTTTGGGAACACGTCTGGAAATTCAGACACAACCTCGATACTCTCAATTGGGTCTGCTTCACTGCTATCGACAGCCATCTGATAACAACTTCCTCTCTTCGGCTCAGGCGGGACTAACTCGGTCACCACTTCCTCTCCTAGTGGGGACACCAACTTGATTGTCCTTTTATCACAACTGATAACTGCCTGATACTTATCTAGCCAATTCATCCCTAGGATGACATCTATTCCTTGAGTACCCATTACTATAAGGTTGGCGGGAAACGCTATCCCCCTTATTTCCACACTTACATTCAAACAAATGCTATCAGCTCGAATTCTACCACCGGCTGAGTCAATTTGAATGGGGGTTGACATGGTAGTAATTGGAAGATTATGTGTTTCTACCCATGATGCAGCAATGAAAGAATGCGTTGCTCCAGTATCAAATAACACTTCTGCAATATGGGAGTCGACTGGGAACATACCTACTATCATGCCGGGGGTCTCCTGAACTGCTTCAGCCTCCAAGTGGTTCAGTCTTCCATGATTATAGCGCGGCTAAGAGCGGTTGCCTGCTCCAGGCTGAGACACATTCTGCTTCGCTGGGGCATTGGGGCCTGACTGCTGCTGGGCTGCCTTCTTCGGACATTGCATCACCCAGTGGCCTTGCTCTCCACAGTGGAAACATGCTCTATTTCCAACCTGAGCTGGTGCTGCCTGACTGTTCTGCTGGTTTGCTGGGGCAGGAAGACGGGGTGCCTGCTGATTCTGCCTCTGAAACTGACCTCCTGACTGATTGCTCTGACGGTTCTGATACTGGTGCTGAGGGTACTGCCTTTGGATCTGTTGATACTGCTGAGGTGGACGCTGGTTCTGCCTGAACTGCTGAGATTGATTGTTTAAGAAACGAGGACGGCTGCTGCTTCCAGGCTGGGGTCCACTGACCTTGCGCTTACGATCCTCCATCTCCTTACGCTTCCTCTCCGTCATGATTGCTCTGTCAATCAGGTGCTGAAATGTCGGGAAGGTGTGATTCATCAGTTGGTACTGCAGAGGGTCAACCAAGCCTCTCAGGAAACGGTACTGCCGCTTGACGTCGGTGTTGACATCTTCAGGAGCATAGCGAGACAACTGCAGAAACCTATCTCGGTACTCGCTGACAGATGATGATCCTTGCTTAAGGGCCAAGAACTCCTCCTTCTTCACTGTCATCAGACCTGCAGGCACATGGTACTGACGAAAGCTTCCTCTGAACTCTTCCTAGGTTATGGCGTCGGGGTGGGCATGGGTGGCAAGGTAAGACTCCCACCATGACTGAGCTGCTCCTCTCAACAGACGGGAACCATACAGGACTTTCTCCCTGTCATTGCACTGAGCGGTATGCAACTCCCGTTGCACAGTGCGCAACCAGTCTTCAGCATCCATGGGGTCAGAAGAGTGAGCAAACGTTGGTGGATGACCTCTCATGAATTCAGCACGCTTGTCTCTGGGCATCTGAGGCATCTGAGGCTGAGGTGGTGCTTGCTGCTGCTGCTGCTGAATGGCGGCCAGAGTCTGACCGATGGCTTGAACTGCCTGAGTCTGCATCAGAAACATCTGCTCGATCGACATCGGGGGTGGGGGCGGCAGGTGCTGCTGCTGGGGCACCTCCTCCTGTTGAGCGGCTCGCTCCTGCTGAGCATGCCTTCCTCCTCTGCGCCTGTTCTCTGACATCTGCAGAATGCAACCACACATCAGAACTGACCCTGCAAATCTTGCAGCATAAGAAAAGAGTATAGAATCCTTCAACAACACTGAACAGATGAGCATCTTCACTGATCTCCAACACAGACCACACAACTTCTCAGATAAAGAGGAAAGTGGAATAAAAAGGTTTCCCAACTATATAACTAACTCCATTAACATATAACTGGTAAACCAAAATGCAGGGGATACCCACACTCTGGTGACAGTCATTACAAAGATCCAAATCAAACATAGTTCATCATGACAAACATAAATGCACAGGATATAGCAAACTACCCTGTCTAACTAAGACTAACTAAAACCGAGACTAACGCTAAGACCGTAGCTTCTACGTATATATTTTGTATTAATTATAAGATCCAACTCTAACGAGCTATGGTTCTAGAGTTATCTTGGTCTTGCAGTCGGGATTGCCATAAGACTGGTGTCCACGCCGAGGTGAGCGGTACGGGTGCTGAGTCCCAACGGGAGCGGGGGAACCATCATCCAAGTGACGACGTTCCGCGCGCTCAGCCCGCAGCAGGGCGATCTCAGCACGAGCCCTACTCAGCTCGTCTAATGCATGGTCCAGCTCTGTGTTTAGCACGGCGGCTAGGTTGACTGTGCTGCTCAACCTAGGATTGTCCTCACCGACAGGTGAAACAATCACGCCTCCTGTGCTGCCAGATGGACGGTGGGGGTAATACTTCAGGTCAAGACCATCAGCTACCCCACCGAAAACCGAGCAGTAGTGCGAAAGCGCACGCCGTGCAGCATCCTGCATGGCCGCCTCAGCTGAGTCCCGCTCAGAGATAGAATAGTGCTCTGAGCAGGCCTCCGCACCCTAGAGACTGTTCTCCGGACGGCGCACCAAGAAGGTCGCCTCCCAGCGGTCCAGGTAGACCCCGCGACTGTGCTGGTAGACCACACAGCGATACTCGATGGACCAGGTACGCCGGTTAAGTGCCCGACGTAGCAGGGTGTCGAGCGCATCATGGAAGTGACACCCGCGAGCAGCGTCGCGAGTGATGGGTCGAGCAACCCATCCTTCCGGCTCATGGTCAGCAGGGAAGTCGGTGTCGTGGCTCGAGCTGTCGTCGCCACCTCCGTCATCTGGGTCTCCTCCAGCAGCTACTCCAGAGGCTGGGGCGCCCAGTGGTGGTGCAGGGGGCGCCTCCAGGGGAAGCACAGGGGAGCAGCTCCTCACAGACTCTATCTCCTGTTGGAGCGAGAAAGAAGAGCCCTGCTGCTCCTGTCGTCGACGTTCCTGCTCCTCATGCAGGCGGTGGTGCAGTCTCTCCAAGTGGCTGGACTGTCCGGCCACGGGACGGCGAAGCGGACGCTCAGCAAGGCGGGAGGGTAAGAAGGGGATGATGGACTTTCGTGCAGTGTGTCTAAGTCGAGCCATCTACAAAAGACATCGCAAGAAAAAGGGTGAGAACAGAATTAATATGACCAGCAAATAATGAATCATAAGTAAATGAAGGATTAGAATGAAACACAATTTTCAGCAAGGTATATTATATAGTAGAACATAGGTTTGGTCGGTATGACCAACTTTTGAAGGGATATCAAAGTCAAGGCAGGGACAAAGGTCTATAGTCCTTAGAACGGTCATTCTATTCTAGGTTAGCGGTCCTACAGTCAGCACGGCTTTGATACCACTTATGTCACACCCGGTTTTAGAAGGCAAACCGAATGCGAACCATGTACGTGCCAGGATCAGTTATTCACGTACACAGCAGTTACATAACATGGACATCATCACACAGTGCTCAAAATGGTATTAAAAGGGAAATAATGGTCGATTACATCATACGTCTGAGACGTCCATATAGTCCTTACAATAAATCAAAGTGCGGAAAAGAAACGTAGATAACTGCGGCCTTCACAGGCAGCCGACTGGGGGTTGCCGCTAACCCACGCCTAGAACTCGTCGTAGTCTTGGAACTCCTGGAAGTCTCCTTCCACAGCTTCATCTTCGCCTGAGCAGGGGTTGCAATGCTGACAACCTGGGGATGGGGGGGTTTGGTGTGTAGAGCAAGGGTGAGTACACATCAACATACTCAGCAAGCATCCTGTTTGGCTGTAGTGGACTAGCTTTATGTGGGGGTAAGTCAAGCAGTTGCTTTTAGTTGGTCAGATTATTATTTACTAATAGAAAGCCAAGTTTTAGCATTAACCCAAGTTATTAGCCCGATGTACCCTTTCCAAATGGAAAGAATACCACTTACCAGCACCATAGTCATAACCAAAATCATCGATCTCATAGCCACCTGTACCAAAGTATCTCTGATCAAGTACCACTAATCACTGGAGCTCCCTTGGCCGCTCATAACCGCGAGCACGGCTGATATATCAGTTTTCAAACACTCTGCAGAGGTTGTGCACTTTACCCACAAGCTGTGATTCCCTTTCTGCCCGGAGATCATGACTCTCCATTGATCACTACCAAGGTGACCCAGCAGGGCATCACTACGTAGCCTTTACAAAGATCCCCCGGGGCTGTAGCCACCCGTTAGGTTTCCTAAATGCACCGCACTCCTCCCCAAGGGGCGAACCCAAACTTGGCAGAGCGAGCCGCATACATCGAGCCCCATTGACGGCACGACGGCTAAGTGATCTACACCCCGGATCCTCTAATTATTCAGCTAAGGGCATCCCATTCCACCCTCATGGTTGCACTGTTTTCCCGGGCGGTCATCCATAGAACAGGTCCTTACGGAGAGGCACTCGAGAAACCGCTCGAGCCCCCTTTAAGACCACAAGTATAACATCATAATAAGAGAGGGGAAAACAGCGTATCATGGATAATCTCATCATGTTCATTGATTAGAGTTTGAGCAATAGCACAAAGCTAAACAATAATAATCCAACCCACATAGGTAAACAAGGATATGGATAACAAAAGCTAGTCAATCCTTAAGTATAAATGTGTAATGCGGGAGGTGAATTAAAGAATGAATAGGACAGAGATAGGTCAAAGGACACTTGCCTCCACCAACCGACTGCTGCTCAGGGGCTTCTCCTGCGAGTTCCTTGGGCTCTTCAACCGGATCGTTCTCTATGCGAGTGCACACATACATACATCCATCCATTGAAATTAGGAAACCAACAATACACCATACAAGAGAACAAGTAGATTAAACATGCATAGAATATCACATACAATAATGAATTTACCATGGTTAGAAAGAGGCGGGGAAAGGTCTCGCGAGAGTTAAAGCTTATGCCCGAGACGCACTACAGGTAAACAAATAACTAAACGCTACGTGCTCTAGTTCCAATTAGTTCTAACAAAAGAATTAGTTACATGCACTAATGTAAACGTGACTACTTTTAGTAGATTAACATTGAATGAGATAGGTGATTAGTTATACAAATTAACTAACGTAACCAATTTCCAAATTGAGACTCCTATCTTATTAATATAAACACGTGATTAGCGCGCATAGGACACAGGGGGTAGATGGGGGCGTCTGGGGGGTAGACGGGACACGACGGGTCGTGCCAAGGCACTGCGCACTACGCGAGCACGCGCGCGAGGCCGCACGCACACGCCACGGACTAGTCGTGCGCACGTCGGGGCCGCGCGCTAGCTGAGTTCAAGGCCACGCGCCATAGGCACGCTGGGCCGAGCTCGAGGCCGCGCCGGGGCCGTCATGACGCGAGCAAGGCACGCCGGGGCGGGCGGACGAGCACGACGCACAGGCGGGGCGAAGCACGGGCGGGGCGGGCTCGCCGGGGGGCAGCCGAACCGGGTGCGGGGGCGGGCGGGTCGCCGGAGGGCGGCGGCCGGGCCAGGCACGGGGGCGGGTTCGCCGGGGGCGGCCGAGCCGGGCACGGGACGGGGCAGGCTCACCGGGGCGCCGGGCGGACGGAGCGGGGTCGGGCTCGCCGGGGCCGGACGGGGTCGGGGCGGGGGCGGCCGGACGCGGGGTCGGGGCGGGGGCGGGCGCGGGCTCGCTGGGGGCCGAGGCGGCTCGCCGGAGCCGGACGGGGTCGGGGCGGGGGCGGCCGGACACGGGGTCGGGGCGGGGCCGGGCGCGGGCTCGCCGGGGGCCGAGGCGCGGCAGCGCCGGCCGAGGACGGCGCGGGAGCGGCCGGGGCGAGGCCGGACGCAGGACGCCGGGGCGAGGGTGGCCGAACCGGGTGGCCGGGCGGGCGAGGGAGGAGGAGGGAGAAGGGGGAAGGAGAGGGGAGGAGGGGGGCCTCACCGCGGCAGGGGGGGCGGCGCGGCGGCGCTAGGGCAGGGGAGCGGCGGCGGCGGCGCTAGGGTAGGGGGAGGGCGGCGGCGGCGCTAGGGCAGGGGAGAGGGAGTTGGGGAAGGGGAGGGGTATGACAGGCGGGGCCCGCGGGGGGGGGAGAGGAGAGAGATTTGGGGGGAGAGGGAGGGAGGGGCGGCTGGGCCGGCCATGGGCCCAAAGCGGGGGCGCGCGGGGGGGGCGAGGTGGGCCGCGGCCAAGTCGGCCCACGACGCGAGGGGAGGGGAGGGGGCGAGCCGGCTGGGCCGACCGGCCAGCTGGGCCGCTCGCGCCAAGGGGGGGGCGGCTGGGCCAAAAGGGGAGGAGAGGGAGGAGAGAGAAAAGAAAAGATTTTCCCTTTTTTATATCTATTTTCTATATGAATGCTTTCACACTTTCAAACAACCAAAGATGCATGGTTCGACATGATGCAACAAATCAAAGAAATTAACCCTAGGGTTTACTATTATCACGTAACTTAAAGTTTTGAAGACGGTTGAGGTTTTAGCGAAAAGAAAAGGGGAAAGAGAGGTAACACCCGAATTTGGAGAGTGATATAGAAAGAAGAAGAAAAAAATCCAACTCGAAATTCGGGGCGTTACAGATCGTCTCGCGCTTGATGATCTTGGTCACCTCGTCCCCTTTGTGCGCCGTTTTGAGGACGTCCCATATTTTTTTGGCGTTCTTCAACCCTTGCACCTTATTATACTTCTCTCGACACAAGGAGGCGAGGAGTATAGAAGTTGCTTGTGAGTTGAAGTGTCTAATTTGGGTGGCCTCGTCCGAGTCGTAGTCCTTGTCCCCCACCTGTGGTGCCTGCTTTCTAAATTCAACAATATCCCAAATACTTTCGTGGAGTGGGGTTAGATGGTGCCTCATTTTATCACTCCACATACAATAATCTTCACCATCAAAATATGGTGGTTTGCCTAGGGGTACGGAAAGTAATGGAGCGCAATTTGAAATACGGGGATAGCGTAGGGGCATCTTACTATACTTCTTGCGTTCATGGCGCTTAGAAGTAGTGGACGACTCGGTGCCGGAGGTAGAGGGTGTTGAAGAACCAGTCACGTAGTAGACCACCTTCTTCATCATCTTTTTCTTCTTGTCACCCCTCCTATGTGAGTTGATGGAGGAAGAGGGTTCCTCCTTGTACTTGTTGCCGGACTCCCTTGAGAGAGTCTTTCCCGAGCCCGCGGGCTTGTCGCCGGTCATAATCTCCCTCTTGGTGTGATCTCCAGACATCACTTCGAGTTGGTTAGACTCTTAATGAAGCACTAGCTCTGATACCAATTAAAAGTCGCCTAGAGGTGGGGTGAATAGGCAAAACCTGAAATTTATAAACTTAAACACACACTAAGGCCGGGGGTTAGCGTTAGAATTAAATCCGAGGTGAAATATTGTTTCTCGTGCCACGAGTTGCTCAAATAATGCGGATAACATTTGGGAGCAAACTCAAATCAATACTAGCAAGAAAATGTTAGAGAGAGGAAATAGGGGAAACAAATCAAATGGAAATCAACACAAGTGAACACGGTGATTTGTTTTACTGAGGTTCGGTTCCAAAGAACCTAGTCCCCGTTGAGGAGGCCACAAAGGTCGGGTCTATTTCAACCCTTTCCCTCTCTCTCAAACGGTCACTTAGACCGAGTGAGCCTTCTCTTAATCACACGGGTCACTAAGACCCCGCAAGGACCACCACACACTTGGTGTCTCTTGCTTGGCTTTACAAAGCACTCAAGAATTTGAATGAGAAAGGAAGAAGGCAATCCAAGCAACAAGAGCACAAATGAACACAAAAACTCTCTCTCTCTCTCTCTCTCAAGTCACTAAGTGGTGGAGTTGATTTTGGGACTTGGAGAGGATTTTGATCTATTGAATGTGTCTTGGAGTGGAGTCTTTTGCTCTTGTATTGAATGTTGAATTCAGAACACTTGCATGGCTTTGAATGAGGTGGTTGGGGGGGGGTATTTATAGCCCCCAACCACTTCTTAGCCACTGGCAAAGTCTGCTGGCGATGGGCGCACCGGACATAACGGTGGTGCACCGGACAATCACTGTTCACTGCCTGGTGCGCGCCAAGTCAGCGCGTCCGTTAAGGTTTGGAGCTGTTGACCATTGCAGCCGTTTGTCTTTTTGCTGCCCCGAACAGTCTGATGCCACACCGGACAGTCCGGTGACCTCTGACTTCTGTCGCATCACTGTTCATCACTGTTCATCGAGCAGTCGACCGTTGGCGCGTAGGGAGCCGTTGCTCCGGTGGCTCACCGGATAGTCCGGTGAATTATAGTGGAGCGCGCCCAGAAGAAACCCGAGAGTAGCTGGTTCGCTGGGTGCCAGGCTTGGTGCACCGAACAGTGTCCGGTGCACACCGGACACTATCCGATGCGCCAAATATCAACACACTCTAAGTCTTGCTCCAAATTTGATTACCTAACTGAATTTCTTTATTGGTTTGTGTTGAACCTTATGCACCTGTGATAAATGATATCTAGACAAACTAGCTAGTCCACGTGGTTTGCGTTGGTCGTCAATCACCAAAATCGATTATAGAAAATGATTAAGTCCATCTCCCTTTTATAAGCACTCCGTCAACCGCAATGTCATCATCTTCATGGTAACCTAGCTTTTGTTTAGCCTTTGTAAACACATCACTCAAGGATGGTCTACCAACGAATAGCACGAGCACGTGTCGCATGTCAATGAACTTGGCATTTCCATAGGGATCTTCTTCCACATTGCCTCCATGATATAAGCTCAAAAAATTGTCCATCTATTTGAAACACGAATTAAACATTCAATGTCTACTATGGATGGTTATTGCCTAACCACAACCCACTAATAACTACTTGCTAACTAACTAATGACCAAGTACTAACTAATAACTAAATACTAACCACATAATAACACAATACTATGTATACAATCTGGACAGCACCTCCCCTATACGGGGAGGTTACTAAAACCTACCAATTCAAATCACTCTAACCAGGTACACAATTATCTACATTAGTAATAGGATAATTTAATACCTTGTTCACCGATGCGGGCTCGGAGATCGACGACGAGCACAAGGAGAAAGGTGCGGGTGGGCGGCGAAGGAGAAGGGCGCGGGCGGCCGGCCGGAGGACGCCGGCGATGATGGCGAGCGGCGGAGGGCACGGTCGGGGGCGGAGGAGGTGGCGGAGGGCGCATCAGGGGGGTGGAGGAGGCGGCCGGGGCGGAGGAGGGCGCGACCGGCGCGTGGCGGCGGTTGCGGCGGGGCGGCCGGCGATGCGGCGGCGCGGGTTTGAAATTGCGACGAGAGAGAAAAATGGGGAAGAAGGTGACCCCTTGCGGTATAAAGGGGGTCGACGCCAAGATCTATGGCGCCGACCCCCCCCTGACACGTGTCTGTCGGCGCCAAGATCTATGGCGCCGACCCCCGCCACGTCGTCGTCCACGTCAGCCAGGCAGGCGCCGTTAATATTGGCGCCGTCACGCGTTAGCTCGACGCCAATGATAATAGCGCCGAGCCAGAGGTCCATTTTTTAAATGAAACTGCAAAGGGCGTATTTGTGAAAATAAAACACTAAAAGGGCTAAATTGCAAAAAAAATTGGTCGGCCAACCGAGCCGCCCACCCCGCCCGCTCGCTCGATCGAACCAATATGAAAAATGTCTGAAAACAAAGAATGACTTAATGTTGTCTAGACTCAATTAATATGAAAAATGACTGAAAATAAATAATAACTTAATGTTATGTAGACTCTAGAATGAGTGAAAAATCAACAATATGTGATAAACGCAGGGATAATGACTGAAAACAAAAAATGACTTAATGTTTCCCTGAGAAATGACTTGATGAAAACAAGAATGACCGACTTAAAAACAAAAAATGCCTAAGAAAACATGAAAAATGCCTTAAAACTAAAAATGTCTTAATGTTGTTTAGATATTTACTAGAATGACTTAATGTGACCTAGACTTATAAAATGACCTAATATTTATGTTACCTAGACTTTCTAATGACTTAAAATTACCTATAATGATTTAAATGTTGTTTGGACGCTAGATTGACTTAATATTTTCTGGAATGACTGAACCAATGACATAAGAAATGTCTAATAAAACCCACAAAAATGGCTGAATACAACAAATAACTTTACGCTTTCTGAAAAAATGACTTCATATAAAAAAGCCTAGAATAACTTAATGTGACTAGGAAACAAGCCAGGGGGTGAGTCGTGCGGGAACTAGGGCTGAGTCGTACAGGAACTAGAATGCTGCTTCTACTGTTTGGGGAAAAAGTCTGCTCCTGTGAGTAGGGGTGTAACTAGATATCCGAATTCTTAGAATAAATTTGATATTTTGAAATAGGTATGTTTGAAATTTTATGCTAATCTTTTCTTATACTATCAAGCATATTATTACATATAAGAATGAAGTTTTATATAGTTTTTTATGTATCATTTGCTTCCTACAATGAAAAGGGTGAAAAACATTCGAATTCGTATCTAATCCGTATTTGAATTTTTATATGTATCATTTGAGAATATATATGATAAATTTGAGCTTTAGTTTTTATAAATCTTTATAAATTCAATGTTAGAAACAAGGACAAATTTATAGAATAAATTATATATCTTAGTTGTCCGTAATAAAAAAGGCAAAAAATCTAAGAATCGAATAAATATTCGTTTCTATCCCTACGTGTGAGGCTACGTCAAGGATATTATAAAAGCTTGTTTGTTTAAGATTGTAATCTGCTTAGATTATACTCTCTCCATTCATAAATTTATGACATCATTAACTTTTTTTAAAAAACTTTAATCACTTGTCTTATTTAAAAAATAATTAATTATCATTTTTATGATTTATTTTATCACTTAAAATAGTTTGTGTTTGACTTAAAATTTTATATTTTTGAATAAATATTTTAAATAAGATGATTGGTCAAATTTTTTGGAAAAAAAATCAATAATGTCATATATTTGTAAACGAAGGTAACATAATCTAACTTATTTTGAACTATATATAAATATAAAATAAGTGATCTAAATAGATTATAATACTAAATAAACGTCTCTAACTGCAAGTGATGCAATCCAACCACCGCGGTCTCAGTTTCGGACCCGACTGAACTTTGTATGGTCTTTTTAGATAATCTGGTTCACCTCAATCCATAATCCATATCCATACTATATATATTAAGATGAATTGAAGCGTAAATTATATTACACCCTAAAGCCTTGTTCGTTTGTATCGGATTAGTGGGTCGAAACGATTTTTAGCCGGATTGCTTCTCTAATTTATATAAACTTTGATTAACGATTTCGGGTGCAATCGGACGTAAACTAAGAAAGCCTAATCCGGCTCGATATAACAGTCCCCCGCCCTTTAGTACGAGCCCAACGACCTCCAAAGCGCCGTCTCCGCCTAGTCGCTCGCCATACTACCTCCTCAGACACCGGCGGCGGCCATGCCGCCTCCGCGTCCGACGCACCCCCCACTTCCCCCTCCTCTGCCGCCCGGGCCGCCTCCCCTAAGCGCCCGTCGTCTCCCTCTCCCGCCCAACCGCCCGGCCCCCACGTCTCTCCTCCTCGCGCCGCCCTCCTCCCCAGCCCGTGCCCTCGCGCTTCTCTTCCCCGACTCCTCCGCCCATCTCTTCCCGTCCCTACCCTCCGTCTCCCCCTTCGCCACCTCTTATCCCGCTCACACCCCCGTCCCATCACCACTCGCCGCCGCCGCCTCCTTCGCGCTCCTCCTGCCGTCGTCACACCTCATCTTCCTATCCGCGCATCCGTCCCCTTCCAACTCCTCTGTCCACCTCCGCGCCTATTCCCTCGCTCCCGCGCCCGCTTTCCCGCGCTTTGCGCCCGCCTCGCTCTCCTTCAAGCGCCATGCCTCAGCTGCAGGCCTGCCGCTCCAGGACCTACCCTTCGGCATTGGCGTCCGCCTGGCCGGCGGGGTCAACGCCGTCTCGCTGCTCTCACTGTCCACCGGCCAGATCTGGGTGCTCTCTCCGAAGCTGGCCGCGGACGGCCGGACAGTGGAGCTGCACAAGTGCGCGGTCGTCGAGCTCGAGCCGGCGCGGCCCGTGTACGCAATGGAAGTCGCAATGGGAAGGCTGCTGCTCGGGGAGGTTGGCGGTTTGCGCGTCTTCCCGCTACGGGGTTTGATGAAGGGTGGAAAGGAGAGGGATGTGAAGAAGGAAGTTGCTGTGGTAGTAGGAAGGAAGGGCTGCCACAAGAAGAATGGGATGCTGAATGGCTTAGTTGTGCCAGTTAATCGTGTTAGCTATGGGGGCAATGGTGAAGGTGATTTTGTTTCGACTTGTGAGTACTTCGCACCTTCCTGTTTTGATCTATTCGGTGATCCTTGGTATAATGTGAAATAAAAAGGCACTGCAGCATGTCAGGATTAAATTTCTGTTTGTAATGCATATTTGAATGGGGGATCTAAGCTAGGCATAGATGTGCAGGGGTGCCACTTTTGGTTAATCTAGGCATAAATGTGCTAATCTCTTTTTTAGTGTAATTAAGGGGCGTTCCCATGCTTAGGACTTCTATATCCATGGCCTACTACCCTAGCTGTTTGTGCGAATCAAACAGCAAACTGACAATAACTGATAGGTTCATGGAACATAGAATACAAACTCTGCAATGTTATTTTAGTATTTTATTTCTACATTTCTTGTGTTTGTAGTTACTATTAAGCGAACATGTACATCTCATGCCTACTCGTTAGAGATTTGAGCTGTTAGCATAGTTTTGTTGAGTTCAGTGATAATCAGCGTAGTTGGTCTATCCTATTGCCATATACTGCTGTACATGCAGAGACAGTGTTCATATGCGTTTTGTCGAAATTATAGTTATATATTGATATTGCTATCCTCGAAATAGAAAAAGGCAAATTTGTGTCCAGACTCCAGACCTGTTGGTGCTGTGTATGAAAAATTGGAATAAAATTATTACAACCGACGAGTGTTTAATCTTCATTAGTGATATAAATGGACTATATCCTCTCAAACGACTACATTCTTCAGGGAATGCTTTGTATGGGAATTATCGCTTTGATCCAATCATGCCAACTGTACATGGTTCATTGATAAACTATACAGGTTATACTGAAACTAAAGTAGGGATACATTACTACTGGATTTAGTAGGTGTATTTTTAGTAAAACAAGGTTGATGGCTTACACTTGCACTTTGTGCCGCAGAATCTACTCAGAATCAAATAATCTGTGGTCCAAAATTATGCTTTTCAGGTAAGCTCACAACTCTGAGGGTAAAACAGAGTTCAGGAAGCTATTGTTCTTTTTCGTTGGCATTTCAAAATGATGATCAAAAGTCAGAAGGCAGCATGGAATTGCTGAATTCAGTGAAAGCTATTTCGATCCATCCTCTTTCCAATAACAAGTTTTTGGTACTGGATTCATCTGGAGTGTTGCATGTCTTCATTTTTTCAACAACACAAATGGTCTCAAGAGGTGCCATCAAGCAATATTCTGAAAATATCCATACATATCGCTTGCATTATCCCATGAAAGTGCAATTATCTGCTGTCTTTTCAGTTACCTCTATAAGTGAGTTCTTGTTCTGAATTTGCTGTCTTATTTCACATTATGGTTTAATTCATTAATAAATATGTTCAGAGTGTTTGTGCAGAGACACAATTTTTTTGGGTTTCAGATGGTGGACATACTGTACATGTTATGTCCGCAGTTGAGACTGAATCCCCTAACGGTGATAACGGAGACGTTACTGGAGAAAGAGAGTTAGCACCTATCAAGCTTTCAGGTTGTGCCATTCCCCTAGCTCTTCAATCATACATATTGTCTTTAAAGTATCTTATTCTTAGCTTAATTTGAGTACAAATTATAAATTTACGTGATGTATAAGTGAAATTGTCTATTGTGCGTAATTTGCATTGTTTTACTTTTCGTTTGGCTCATGCTAACCTGTTAAATAAAATGAACTGTCAGTTCACAGATGTTTTCCATTGGCTGTTGTGTTAAACTCATTTTTAGTTAATTATATTGTATAACGTGTAGATCATAATGACCTTGCATCAGTTGAATCTAATTATGTCTTGCGCAGCTATTGAAGCAATCTTTACAAGCGAAAGAGTTGAGGACATTGTATCTATCTCCAAGGATTCAGTTCTTATCCTTGGTCAAGGTGAGAGGAGTTTGTGACACATATTCTAGACTGCCAGACATGTTGTGGTCATCTAGATAGTTTTGAAATTTTCCTAACATGATATGATGTCCCAGGCAACATGTTTCTGTATGGAACTTCTTGAATTTGGTTCTTTATCATGCATGGTAAGTATAATCAAATCACCGTTTTTGCGTGTTACTAACAACAATTGCTTCAGCATACGCCCTTGAGTTTCATTTGATATCAGGTGGATACCTCACTGTTCTTTAGGGCATGGTTCAAGACTTTGCAGCTTTGGATGGTCTTTTGGCTAAAGACAGGATGAGGTTAGTTCATTAATTATCAACTGATTTAAATTTCCCTACTTCTGTTACCATTGTAATCTGTTGCCTTCTAATGCTTCCTCCATTACTCTCAACTGAAGTTTTGGTGATTTTGAAGATGAACTTATCCACCAGTCCTTGAAGTCGTGAGCTTTACTATTTATTAATCACAGTAAGCAGATGAAAAAAGCTCATGTTTTTTCAGAGGACAGCAAGAATCTGAAGGTGCATGATTCTCTACCTTATATACTGGTTTACTACTACATATTTCTGCAATTCTGTGAACTTGCAATGCCATATTTCTGCTCACCTCATGGAAACTTTTGAATAGGTGACGCCAGATTATGGACGGACCACGCCGTAATGACCCTATTGCTCTGCATGCGTACTTTACATGCAAAGACTGGCACAATTCTTATTGATATGACTTGGAAAGAGCAATGCTGCCAAATCTATTCCCAGTCTCAGTTGTCGTGGAAAGTGGATCACCATGAGGCCATTCAGCTATGGAATAATACAGCTGGTGCTAGACTGCTAGTGTAATTCAGGGACTGGACTTGCGGTGTAGTGGAGTCGAGGTTTGGGCATGTTACTTACTGCATACTACCTCTGCATACTACCTCTGTTCTTAAATACTTATCACCCGCTAGTCATTTTTGAATTAAACGGTGACAAATTAAAAAGAACGGAGGGAGTATATCAAAAAAGGAATAATGTAGTACTCTTGTAAGAGTTAAGATGGAATGTTGAAAGGCGCGACTTTGAGCCATTCTTATCATTGGTTTTTTATTGCTGTATTTTTTTTGGGTGACATTCCACTATTCCGGTATACCCAAATCATTCCTGGTTGGTTGTGTAATCACGCTTTAGGCTGTCCTCACTGGTAAGTGGTGGACCCCCCATTTTAGTGAGTGCTCACAACTTTACATGTTTATTGGATTATCTTTCCACCAATATCCTACTTCCTTTATCCAACTTTGCATGGTTCGGTTATTCTTATGTCACATGGATTGAATGAGTTTGAAAAATTTTAATAGAGCTTTTGACTTACTATGAATTTAAACCTATCCAAATCCCTCCGATCCACATAAATTAAGATGAAAATGAACAAACCCTTAAGTATCACTCATTTGCTCACAAATTAGTCATATTCAACTTTTATCAAATATTATACAAATATTAATATTCGTAGTACAAAATTAATATTATTAAATAGATTATTGAATTTATTTTATTAATTGTTTTTAGAGATACAAATGTTACTAATATTTTTGAAGTTTTCTAAAAAAATTATATTTATATAGAGATATAAATGTTACTGATATTTTCAAAATTTTCTAAAAAAGTTATATATACATTTAGTTTAAAAATATTAATATTTACAGTGTATTATTATTATTAATGAATAGATTATTGAATCTATTTTTACTTATAATTTTATTCAGAGACGTTAATATTACTAATATTTTTATAAACCTTATTAAAGAAGTTTGATCGGTATTACTGACAATAAATAAATATAAGGAAAATTGTAGTGCATCCACATTAATTTTTTTGTGACCACAAATAACTCTTTATCTTTCAAAAAATGAAGGTGCGTGTACCAACTTTTTGCAATTTGGCCATTTTAGGATTTTTTTTGCACAATTATGCCCTTCGCAGTTTTATTTCAAAAAATTGACCCTTAGCTCGGCGCCGTCATCATTGGCGCCGAGGTTGTGTGTGTCGGCGCCAACAATATTGGCGTCTGCATGTCTGACGTGGAAGACCAGTTGTCCGTGACGTGTCAAGAGGGTCGGCGCCATAAATCTTAGCGTCGACCCCTGGCGGCGGCAGAACACGTGTCAGGGGGGTCGGCGCCATAGATCTTGGCGTCGACCCCCTATATCCTGCGCCGGTCATACTCTTTCCCCATTTTTTCACCCCGTGCACCCTGTCTCGCCGCGCCGCCCCGTTCACCGCCCCCGTCCCGGCCCCCGACGCCCGCGCCCCGCCCCTAGCGCCCGTGTGCCACCCGCCGCACCCCCGCCACCGGACGGCGACACGCCGCCCCGCCCGCTCCCCGCCCGCGTCGTCGTCGTCGTCCAACCCCGCCCCCGGCCGTCTAGGTAAATTTTTGATTATTTTAGTTATTGTGTTAGCATTTTTTGTTAAATATGTTAGATTTTTTGCTATAATTAGTTGTTTTTTGAATGTGATGAATGTGAGTTATTGTGATAAACGCTGATTTGATTGAATATGATGAATGTGAGTTAAATGTGCACGTTTTTTATCCTCCCCATGCAGGGGAGGTGCTATAATTAGTTGTTTTTGAATGTGATGAATGTGAGTTATTGTGATAAATGCTAATTTGATTGAATATGCTGAATGTGAGTTAAATGTGCACGTTTTATTGGCATTACATCTTCATTTAGGACCATGAGCACTTTGCTCATTCCATTTGACGTGGGACTGATCATCTTGTACATGTTGCAGGAGAGACCCCTGCTAGTGTGGTTGATCCTCAGACCGTGGCACGTGGTTGCTTCGGTGATGGATTTATTGCCTCCAACAGTCCTGAGTTTAGGAATGAAGAGGAGCCATATGCGTTTGCTATGGTTGCCGATTCAGATGATGATCGCCCGGTTGGTGAACTCACAGAGAGTGACATTGAGATGTTGCAACGTGTTTTTCCAGACGGTCGGGATCCAAGAGTTCATGAGTTCAGCGATCTTAGTCTTTCTCATCAGGCAAATGCAGAAGGAAGGGATGATGAGCTGCTAGATGCTCCTGAGGCCGGTCCTAGCATGATGATTGAAAAGGGTAGGGTCTTCAAGGACCTAACTGCCTTGAAGAGGTGGTTGCAGCATTACGTAGTCTTACGTAAGAGGCCGTATAGAGTACTTCATTCGTACGAGATCGTAGGCGACACCGCTCTCCACAACGTTACACTCGAGGCACCGACGCTTTAGGTAAGGGTAAGACTAGGAGATGTTGACTTGGTTTGGACTCTATGGACTTGTTATGTAGCGTATGAATTCTATGAACTTGTAATGGACTTGTTTGGCCTCTACGGGCTTGTATGGCCTTTTTATGGACGTGTATGAATTCTATGGACTATTATGCACTTGTTTGGACTTTTATGAGCTTGCTTGGAATTTTTTAAATTTGTATGCACTTGTATGTTATGCTTATCTATGTGTATATGTTGGATTGACAAAAAAACAGGGAAAACTCTGCCAAAATTTTGTGAAATCTGTGAATATGTCATGTAGCCTTTTCAGAACTATTACATAGCCTTTTTCAGAAGCATCAATTTTCGGACTAGCATCTAGCCTTTTCAGATCCATTTCGTAGCCTTTTCAGGAGCAATACTATCCTACAATGTCACTGTTACATATAGCCTTTTCAGAGTGTATAAATAGCCTTTTCAGAATCAACAATATCCTACATTATGAGTAGGACATGTAGCCTTTTCAGAACCAGAACATAGCCTTTTTAGAGTTTTTGTACATATCCGTTATCAGAATCCATTACACTACCTATCCTTTCGCCTATATATACACGATCCTTTATACATTTGCTTCATTGTGCAATACAAATGGCTTCAGGGTCTTCTAGGGGCAAGGGTGCGGGAAATAAGAGACGAAAGGATGGAGGGAAGTTACCTCCAATGTGTTTCGATGGCCCTCTTGGTCCAGATTTTTTTCAAGAGGCGGTTTTTAACTTTCCAATTCAAAGTAAAAAAAGATTTCAACAAAGAGGTTAGACTTAGGTCCTACGATAATAGGAGAGAAGATTGACTGAAGTGCATGCATGGTGAGGATTGCTTCGTGCAGATGTTCGTTGAGGGTGGAATTGATGGAGGCCGACGTTTCTTCAGATGTCTTTATGCATATGTAAAAATTAATTTCTAATCCTTTGTTCTAAATAATTTTGTTGTTCAGTGAAACTAACTATAAACATTTATGCAACATTCATTGGTCAAGGAGAATTGTGGGTTCACTCGTTGGATAGATCCTCGTCCGATTTTTCCGCATGCGGAATACATATCCTACCTACAGAATAGGATATTTGATCTAGAGAGGGAAGTAAGCAACAGAAATGACAAGGAAGAAAGAGACAACAGCAATGGTGGTGCTTCACAGGTGCAAGTATGCTCAGATCCATATTGTTGCTGCCCTTGTCACAGCAAGAATGT
The DNA here is from genome assembly GCA_029449295.1 of Zea luxurians. Lineage (NCBI taxonomy): Eukaryota > Viridiplantae > Streptophyta > Magnoliopsida > Poales > Poaceae > Zea > Zea luxurians. Next base: position 47,839,007 of record JAOPSE010000023.1, read on the forward strand.
TGGTCCTCCAACGTCTCCACCGCACCCACAGCAGACAACAACAATGGGAGGATACTATGGAGAAGGGTCCACACAATTTGGAATGTGGGAGCACTACTAGAGAATTCTTCTGTATCAATTGCTTTTAGCGTGTTGATTATCTTTATCAATTGCTTGAAGTCGTCTTCAACAATTGCTTTTAATGTAGTTTTCATCAATTGCGTATTTATGTCGTTTTCATCAATTTGAAGGTAGTTCATTACCAAATATCATTGTTCGACAATACATAATACCGAATAATAAGTTCATTACTACATAACTTCAAATAAAACACCTAGACTACTAAGTGCAACAGGGCCATTTGCCCTTGCGAAATGTATCAGGGTTCTCTTCCATTGCTTCCTTTGCACGACGTGCATGCTCAAGCTTCTTCTCCTTCTCTTCCCTGCATTCAGCAACACGCCTCATTTCCTGCTCGTCTTCACGTTGTTGCTCGGCAGCAAGCTCCTCTTATCTTTTCTCCATCATCTCTTTGTCCTCCGCATCCCACTTTTTAAGATTCTCCAACCACTTCTTGTATTTCTGTGATATTTCTGTGTCAATCCACTGTTCAAAATCACATAGCGGTGGAGGAGTCTACAAAACATGCAATTATTAGTAGGCAAAGAAAACATTCACCACTCCAAGTCTTCAAATTGTTAACATATTACAAGACTATTCTCACCATTAAATTCAACCGACGTTGAACAATAGTTGACTCAAATGCAAAGTTAGCACACATCCAATACCTCTGTCGATAGGTGTCATGATCCTCAGACTTATCAACCTTACAAGGATCACCACAAAAACACATAGGCACTGGAACACCAGTTGGCAAAGGCAGCGGGTCGAAGGCAGTTCCGGTCAAAGGACCCTTCCTAAATTTCGATAAGATCTATAACAATCACAAATATAATAGACTCATAAAATAAGATTTAATACAACGCTTACCTTTGTTTAGCAGATTTACCACACGTCTAGACATCCTTCAAATCAGACCAATATCTCTAGTTTCGAAGAATAGGAATGAGCACAAAAACCAGTCGGACGTAGGGTTTATTTATAGGCACGTACCTCGGCGCCATAGATTTTGGCGCCGAGGTATGCGCCACGTAGGTTCCACGGTATCCCACTGTCTGACGTATGCTGTATGCACGCCAATATTGTTGGCGCCGACACACACGACCTCGGCGCCAATGATGACGGCGCCGAGATAAGGGTCCATTTTTTGAAATGAAACTGCGAAGAGCATAATTGTGCAAAAAAAACCTAAAAAGGCCAAATTGCAAAAAAGTTGGATGCGTGTACACCGCCGGGCTCAACCTCGTTGCGGAAAAGTGTATTATATCCACATTATTTTTTTTGACCACAAATAACTCTTTATCTTTCCAAAAATGAAGGTGCGTGTACATCACCGCTCTTTTGGCTCAACTTCGTTGCCCTCTTGTGCACCTCGCCTAATGATGTCGTGTTTTTTTATTTTTAACTCTTTTTAAAAATATGTTTTAATTATAATCCCTTTGATCGCATTAGGGAAAGAAAAACAGACTGTCGCTGTCAGGAGTGGGATATATATTAGGCTATGATGTGTCTAGATTTTCATGGTAAAATCTGTAGGTTCTAATCAAAGTATTTGGTGCGCCGTAGTTACAAATCGGAAACCATTATATTTATTTATGGAACTTGTCAGCATCTATGAAAGGACATATCTTCTATTACTGTTAAGACGTGTCCAAAGATATCGATATAGGAGACTGACCTTTGGGTCCACATTGGAAGCACCATTGCCCCTATTTCCTGGAGCCTCATGTCCTAAGTCGGTTTATATGGGGTATCCTCTGTACTAAGTGAAGGAAACAATGACGCCTAAGAGGGAGGTGAATTAGGACTTCTAAAACTTTCTCTAAACTAGGTCATAGATAAAACCCTAGAGCAAAACATATGCAAATAAACAATCTAGAATGTGCAAACTAAATTTTATCCAAGTGCTGCTATCTCTACCGCACGGGCTAAGTTTCAATCTAAACAATCTAACTAGAAAGACAAGATTGAAACTTAAATGCTTAATATAAATGCGGAAGATAAAGAGCAAAGTAGAGATGTAAACTCTCGTGGATGACGCCGGTATTTTTACCGAGGTATCCGGAACCACGCAAGGTCCCGACTAATCCTTGTTGGTGTCCCTATGCAAAGGGAAGCCCATGCGAGGGCTAAGCACCATGGTCGAGTAACTCCGTAGAGAGCCGCGAGCCTTCTCCACACGCAAGTGGTACTCCGCTTCCGGCTCCTCTCGGACGCTCCCCGTCGTCTCCACTATCGAGCTTCCGGCCGAAACACGGCAGACCTCGTTCCCTCCGGTACACGGTGGCGACCGTAACACAAACTCGGTTGTCACGGTCTCGCAAGACTCTCGCCCCACTCGGTACAATTATAACGGCTCACGTAAGAGCCGAGGGGTTGTGTGATTTTTCTAAACTCACTCAACTAACTAGGATTTACCTAGAGCAAGCGCATAAGCGGTCTAACTAACCTAAGCACTTCGCAAAGCACCTACGCTAATCAAGGAGTGATTCTATTAAGCACTTGGGCGTATGAGCTCTTGGAAATGTCTATACTATGCCTTGGCATGTTGCTTAGGCTCCCACACCTTGAAATGGTCGGTCGGGTGAAGTATATATAGGCCCCAACTCAAATCTAGCCGTTGGAGAAAAGTTGCTGCTCTCTGCGGCACACCAAACAGTCTGGTGCCCCGGTCCTGTGCGCCTAGCCGTTGGATCTAACACCGCAGGTGACCGTTGGCACCGTAGGCTTTCACACCGAACAGTCTCAAGGCATGGGCCCCACATCTAAAAGCCCCAACAATTGTCCCATAACGATGACTTAATGTATAAGTCTTATCTACAACACATGCCTTCCCAAGCAATGAGAATGGGAAAAGATGAAGGTGAATGGCATCTGAAGTGACTCCTTTGAACATGAAGGTGCCACACCTCAACAGAGTGTTCGTGTTCACATCCCAATGGCCCTTTCCATAGAATGGTGTCGGCGTTTCGAGACCGGGGGGTCCCTGGGCCGACGAGTGAATGTCGCCGCGTGCCCCAGCCCAGATGGGTCGAGCGCGAGGGCGAGCGCGAAGGGGGGAGAGCGAGGCGGCCGGAGACCGGCGTGAGAGAGGTGGGAATCCCGCGGCCTTCGTGTTCGTCCCGCGCCCAGGTCGGGTGCGCTTGCAGTAGGAGGTTACAAGCGTCCACGCGGGAGAGGGAGCGAGCGGCTTCAAGCGAGCGCCTGTCTCGTCCTCGTCCCCGCACGGCCAACCTCCTCTAAGAGGCCCCTGGTCCTTCCTTTTATAGGCGTAAGGAGAGGATCCAGGTGTACAATGGGGGTGTAGCAGAGTGCTACGTGTCTAGCGTAGGAGAGCTAGCGCCCTAAGTACACGCCATTGTGGCAGCCGGAGAGATTTTGGCACCCAGCTGGTGTGATGTCGTGGCCGTCGGAGGAGCGATGGAGCCTGGCGGAGGGACAACTGTCGGAGCGGTTGAGTCCTTGCTGACGTCCTCTTGCTTCCGTAAGGGGGCTGAGGGCCGCCGTCGTCACAGAGTATGTGGGGCACCATCATTGCCTATCTGGCGGAGCGAGCGAGATGGGACGTCGGTCTTGTTCCCTGCGGCCCGAGTCAGCTCGGGGTAGGGTGATGATGGCGCCTCCTGTTGACGTGACTGGTCTGCGCCCTAGGTTGGGCAATGTGGAAGCTCCTCCGAAGCCGAGGTCGAGTCTGTCTTCCGTGGTCGAGGTCGAGTCCGAGCCCCTGGGTCGGGCGAGGCGGAGTTCGTCGTCTTCTAGGGCTGAGCCCAAGTCCGAGCCCTGGGTCGGGCGGAGCGGAGTTCGCCGTCTTCCGGGGCTGAGCCCAAGTCCGAGCCCTGGGTCGGGCGAAGCGGAGTTCGCCGTCTTCCGGGACTTAGCCCGAGTCCGAGCCCTGGGTCGGGCGAAGCGGAGCTTCCTAGGGTGCCTTTGGCAGGGCCTGACTGCCTGTCAGTCTCACTCTGTCAAGTGGCACCACAGTCGGAGTGGCGCAGGCGGCGCTGTCCTTCTGTCAGGCCGGTCAGTGGAGCGGCAAATTGACGGCGGTCACTTCGGCTCTGCCGGCTGGGGGGCGCGCATCAGGATAAAGGTGTCAGGCCACCTTTGCATTAAATGCTCCTGCGATTTGGTCGGTCGGTGCGGCGATTTAGTCAGGGTTGCTTCTTGGCGAAGGCAGGGCCTCGGGCGAGCCGGAAATATGTTCGCCGCTGGAGGGGGGCCTCGGGCGAGACGGAAATCCTCTGGGGTCGGCTGCCCTTGTCCGAGGCTAGGCTCGGGCGAGGCGTGATCGAGTCCCTCGAATGGACTGATCCCTGACTTAATCGCGCCCATCAGGCCTTTGCAGCTTTATGCTGATGGGGGTTACCAGCTGAGAATTAGGAGCCTTAAGGGTACCCCTAATTATGGTCCTCGACAGTAGCCCCCGAGCCTCGAAGGGAGTGTTAGCACTCGCTTGGAGGCTTTCGTCGCACTTTTTTGCAAGGGGACCAGCCTTTCTCGGTTGTGTTTTGTTCCGGTGGGTGCGCGCGAGCGCACCCGCCGGGTGTAGCCCCCGAGGCCTCGGAGGAGTGGTTTCACTCCTTCGAGGTCTTAATGCCTCGCGTAATGCTTCGGCTGGTCTGGTTGTTCCCTCATGCGAGCTGGTCATAGCCCGGGTGTACGGTCGGGTCCCAAGTTCTCGGGCTGGTATGTTGACGCTGTCAACGGTTCGGCCGGAGCCGGGTTTGCGAGAGCAGCCCCCGAGCCTCTGCACAGGGCGAGAGGGCGATCAGGGACAGACTCGGCTTTTTTATATACGCCCCTGCGTCGCCTTTCCGCAAGGAGGAGGGGGGAAAGCGCCATGTTGCCCTCGATGGGCGTCGAACATGGTGTCTCCGGTGAGCTGCAAGCGGGTAATCCGAGTGGACGTCCGTGCCCCGTTCATTAGGGGTCGGCTAGGGGCCCAGAGGCACGCCCAAAAGTACATGCGGGTGATCTGCCGGACCCGGTCCCCTGGCGACGGGGTCTGAGGGCTCGATGCCTCCCTCCGATGGGATTCCATTACAAGATCGTTCCCGCTGGTCTCGGAAATGTCCTAGGGTACCTCGGGAGCACAGCCCGAGCCTTGGTTATGTATCGAACGTACCCATGGTCATCCCTCGCTCGGCGTCTGAGGCGGCTGTGAACCCTTCGGGGGCCAGCCTTCGAACCCCTGATCAGTAATGGGCGCGGAGCCCGAGTAGCCTGAGGCAGCCGTGGAACCCTTCCGAGGGGCTGGCCTTCGAACCTCTGACCAGTAGTGGGTGTAGGGCCCACGCGATCTGAGGCAGCTGTCGAACCCTTCCGGGGGGCCAGCCTTCGAACCTCTGATCAGTAGGGAGGCTCGGAGCCTGGTTCCTTCACGGGGAAGGATCCTTTTCGGGGTATCCCCCTTTCCCGGTCCCTATCGCAAGAGAGAGAAAGAGGAAAAAAGGAAAAGGATACGAAATCGAACGATGCGGCGTACCTTTTTTGACGCGGTTATTATGGCGAAGGCGAAGCGTCGCCTGCTTCTCCTGCCAGAGGCGCCGCCTGTCCCGCCGTGGAGTTAATGCGACAGGGCGAGTGGTTGGTGGGGCGGCCGTTGCGCATGCGCGAGCCGTTCGAGGAACGGAGCACGGGTGCGTTGTCTTCACGCCGTGAGAGAGGGTTCTCTCGCTACCCCCGGATGGGACGTGAGCTTGGCTGACGACGTGACTGCTGCTCCTGACCGCCTGCCACCGTCATTACTGCCGGCCCATTTTTGGCCGCACTGACCGCCGCGCCAGGCTGGCGCTGCTGGGTCATGCGCTGGGTCGCTTCGAGTCGCGGTATTGGTTCCGCAGTCGAGGAGGCGCGGTGGTGGCGCAAGTGGCGGTGTAGTTGCATGCACGAAGCATTCGGCGCGCCGGTTGCATGACGCGTGGGCCTGGGCCTCCATGCTGGGCGTGTTGGGAGTCGGAGAAGCGCGCCCACTTGGCGCGGTTGCATGCCGCCTGCATGGCTGCCCGCCCCTTTCGCCCGTTGGTCTAGGCAAAAGTGGAGGGTCACTTGTAACCGCTGGGCGGTTGTGCGCGCCACGCACGGCGGTTTGGCTTCTTCTGCTTTGAGCCGGTTTGCATGACGTGTGGGACCCAGCCCCCGCGCCGCAGGGGAGGACCTTGGAGTGTGTTGGAGAAGACTCAGCCCGCGACGGTTGGGGGCGCAAGTAGGGAGAGTCGCCTTTAAAAGGAGGGTGACCCCCTTTGGAAGGCGACCATGTCTTCGCGCTCCCTTACGCATCGTGTCTTTCCACCTTCCAAGCCCCCAGATGGGGGATACCCGCCGTCTTTCCGCCTCATCGTTGGAGGAACGCAACTCCGTGGGAGTTGGTACCTTTCGGCCATCGTTTGGCTTCAAGGATTTTCATCATGCAGCCCGGCTGCACCCCTCCGCCGGCGGTCACCCAAGATGGTGACCTCCAGTTTGATGGTGGGGGAAAGCGAGCCGGGCTGCGGCCTCTGCCCCTCCCTCAGCCTCAAGGATTTTCATCACCAGGGCTGGGGAGGGGAGTGTGCCGAGTTGGGGTCGGCCCCTGCGTGGGCGGTGGCCCGCTCCTTCCCTCAGTGATCGGAGGGAAGGGCAGTCGTCGTCCGTGGCGCCGGCAGCTGCAGCGTGCCTGGCTCTCGGACGCGAGTGGCTTCGGAGCCGCCCCCGGCGCCGGCGTCTGCCACGGCAGCTGGAAGAGGTTCTTCCGCTGACGAGATAGCCAGGGCTGCCCACGGACCGACCTCCAACTCTACGGCCTTCTGCCCGTCCTTGCTTCACGAGTTTGGGCTTGGGCGGGGGCCTCTTGGCAGCAGCATCTGCCCTGAGGTCAGTGTTGCCGCTGTTCGGCCCCCCGGAGCAGAAGTCGTCGTCGTCGCCGCTGCTGGAGCGGGCGACGACGCGCTGTTCGTCGGTCTTCTGTTGCTCTGCAGGCCCCCCCATCGAGTGGGGTTGTTCGTACCTGCGGAGGTGGAACCGGAGTTCCGTTTGTAATGGCACTTTGAATGCCAGTGTTTTTGTTCATTGTGGCTGTCGAGGCCTGAACATATATGTAATTTTGGCACGGAGCCGTGTTTTTCCTCATTTTCGTGCACTAAGACTCGCCTGTTGGTTGTCTGAACCGCTTCACCAAGCGTGAGTCGCCCTGTGTAAAGGTGACGAGTGAGGTATCCGTATCCCGGAGGCGTAGGAGTCCCTCGGCTCGGTCGGCCTTGTTGCCCGAGGCTTCTTTAGCTTAGTTAAAGGGACCCCTTGGCCGCTCTTCGATGAGCCGAGGCCAGGGGTAGCGGTATCAGCATGAACAGGGGCAGAGTTGGCTCGAAAAGGAAACCTGGTTGGCCGGAGCCTAGCCAGGTCGTCCGTTAGCGGGACCGACGCCGGAGTTGACCAGCCGAGGCCTCGGGTCGGGCTGACGTCCTTGGAGGACGGCTGGCCGAGGCCCCGGGGTGACCGGCCGAGCCGCCTGCTCGGGCCGGATTCCTGGAGAAGGCCCTGGCAGCGATTGCCCGGGCGTGGCGATGATGTCGTCCTTTAGAGTGGAGATCTTCGGACCACGTCGCCGTCCGAGGCTAGGTCGGACCTCGCTGAAGGTGTCGTCAATGCCGAGGGTGCTGCTGCCCCCTTCCAGCGTCAAGACCCGAACCTGCAGGATCGGATTGTCTTGACGCGTGTGTTGCCTGCGGCCGCCGAGGCCAAAACACACCCTCGCTGTGTTGTAAAGCTGCGTCTCTTTTCCTCTTGTTTCGAGTATCTGGACTTTTTTGTCGGTAACAGGGATGTTTGTGCGAGCGAGAGTTGCTTCTCGCGGAAGGTGATGAGTGAGGTATCCGTATCCCGGAGGCGTAGGAGTCCCTCGGCTCGGTCGGCCTTGCCGCTTACGCGCACTCTTACCCGTCCATGGGGCTCTGTCACCGACGCAGTCGAGAAGGCTCGAAGGATCGCTTCGGCAGAAGAGCTTCCGAATGTGAAGACTTGTTCGGTCCGCAGAATCACTTATCCGAACGTGAGTTACTTATCGCAGAAGGTGATGAGTGAGGTATCCGTATCCCGGAGGCGTAGGAGTCCCTCGGCTCAATCAGCCTTGGCTGCTTACGTGTACTCCGTCGTTTTTAGGATCCACTTTTCAAAGTAGTCAAAAAGCACGAAAGACATTCTGGCAGAAAAGATCTTTCTTCGAGGAAAATTTCGACGCAGAGGGGGTTCCCCCCCTTTTAGCCCCCGAGGGAGGGTCGGGCTTTGCCGAGGCGAGGCCGACCCTTCCTTGATGACTAAACTTTGCGTGGGTGCGAGGTGTATGAACAACTTGAAAACATCTTAAGGGTAGAAGCGACGTAGCTGTTGGATGTTCCAAGCGTTGCCGTAGACCTCGCATTGACTGTTGGCCAGCTTGTACGTTCCAGGCTTCAGAACCATGGCGATGACGAACGGTCCCTCCCAAGGGGGCGTGAGCTTGTGCCTCCCTCGGGCGTCTTGTCGCAACCGAAGCACCAGGTCGCCCACCTGGAGGCCTCAGGACTGGACCCCTCGGGCGTGGTAGCGTCGTAGGGAATGCTGGTACCGCGCCGAGTGTAGTAAGGCCTTGTCCCGAGCCTCCTCCAGCTGGTCCAGCGAGTCTTCTCGGCTAGCTTGGTTGCTTTGATCGCTGTAGGCCCTCGTCCTCGGGGAGCCGTATTCCAGGTCTGTGGGCAAGACGGCCTCGGCCCCGTAGACTAGGAAGAACGGCGTGAAGCACGTGGCTCGGCTCGGCGTTGTCCTCAGGCTCCAGGCCACCGAGGGGAGTTCCTTCATCCATCGCTTGCCGAACTTGTTGAGGTCGTTGTAGATTCGAGGCTTGAGCCCTTGTAGAATCATGCCGTTGGCACGCTCTACTTGCCCATTTGACATGGGATGAGCCACGGCGGCCCAGTCCACCCGGATGTGGTGATCCTCGTAGAAGTCCAAGAACTTTCTGCCGGTGAACTGGGTGCCGTTGTCGGTGATGATGGAGTTCGGGACCCCGAAGCGATGGATGATGTTGGTGAAGAACGCCACCGCCTGCTCGGACCTGATGCTATTCAGAGGTCGGACCTCGATCCACTTGGAGAATTTGTCGATGGCAACCAGTAGGTGCGTGTAGCCCCCGGGTGCCTTCTGCAAGGGGCCGACGAGATCCATACCCCACACAGCGAAAGGTCAGGTGATGGGTATCGTCTGCAGAGCCTGAGCGGGCAGGTGGGTCTGCCTCGCGTAGAATTGACACCCTTCGCAGGTGCGGACAATTCTAGTGGCGTCGGCCACCGCCGTCGGCCAGTAGAAGCCTTGTCGGAAAGCATTCCCGACAAGGGCTCGAGGCGCTGCGTGATGGCCGCAAGCCCCCGAGTGTATCTCTCGCAGGAGTTCCTGACCTTCGGCGACGGAGATGCATCGCTGGAGGATGCCAGAGGGGCTGCGGTGGTAGAGCTCCTTCTCATCGCCCAGCAAGACGAACGACTTGGCGCGCCGCGCCACTCGCCGAGCCTCGGCTCGGTCGAGGGGTAGCTCTCCTTGGTGGAGATATTGCAGGTACGGGGTCTGCCAGTTTTGATTAGGCGTGACCCCGCTTCGCTCCTCCTCGACGCGCAGTGCCTCACCCTCGGGGGCTGAGGGTACCTCGGGCCGAGCTGAGGGCGCCTCGGGCTGGGCCGAGGGTACCTCGGACTGGGCCGAGGGCGCCTCAGGCTGGGGCGTGTCGTCGATCTTGACGGAGGGTTGATGCAGATCCCGGGAGAAGATGTCCGGGGGAACCGTTGTTCGCCCCGAGGCTATTTTAGCCAGCTCGTCCACAGTCTTGTTGTAGCGCCGAGCGATGTGGTTGAGCTCGAGCCCGTAGAACTTGTCTTCCAAGTGCCGAACCTCATCGCAGTAGGCCTCCATCTTCGGGTCGCGGCAGTGGGAGTTCTTCATGACTTGGTCGATGACGAGCTGCGAGTCACCGCGTGCGTCGAGGCGCCGGACCCCTAGCTCGATGGCGATCCGCAACCCGTTGACCAGAGCCTCATACTCAGCCACATTGTTGGACGCCGGGAAATGGAGGCGTAGCACATAGCGTAGGTGTTTCCTGAGGGGCGAGATGAAGTGTAGGCCTGCGCCGGCTCCCATCTTCATCAACGACCCATCGAAAAACATGGTCCAAAGCTCCGGTTGGATCGGAGCCGTCGGCAGCTGGGTGTCGACCCATTCGGCCACGAAGTCCGCCAAGACCTGGGACTTGATGGCCTTCTGAGAGGCGAACGAGATTGTCTCGCCCATGATTTCCACTGCCCACTTTGCAATCCTACCCGAGGCCTCTCGGCACTGGATGATCTCCCCCAGGGGGAAGGATGACACCACAGTTACCGGATGAGACTTGAAGTAGTGTCGCAACTTTTGCCGTGTCAGGATCACTGCATACAGCAGCTTCTGAACTTGTGGGTAGCGGATCTTGGTTTCAGACAGTACCTCGCTGACGAAGTAAACTGGCCTCTAAACGGGCAATGCATGCCCCTCTTCTTGCCTCTCGACCACAATCGCGGCGCTGACCACCTGAGTGGTCGCGGCGACGTAGACCAAGAGGGCTTCTGCGGCAGCTGGAGGCACCAGGATAGGCGCCTTTGTGAGGAGCACCTTCAGGTTTCCAAGAGCTTCCTCGGCCTCAGGGGTCCAAGTGAAGCACTCGGCCTTCCTTAAGAGGCGGTACAGAGGTAGACCTCTTTCGCCGAGGCGTGAGATGAAGCGGCTCAGAGCCGCGAGACATCCCATGACCCTCTGTACGCCTTTCAAGTCCTTGATGGGCCCCATGCTAGTGATGGCTACGATCTTCTCCGGGTTGCTTCGATGCCCCGCTCGGAGACGATGAACCCCAAGAGCATGCCTCGGGGCACCCCGAAGACACACTTCTTGGGATTGAGCTTGACGCCTTTCGCCTTGAGACATCAGAATGTCACTTCAAGGTCGGAAAGGAGATCGGAAGCTTTCCTCGTCTTGACTACGATGTCATCGACGTAGGCCTCGACCGTGTGGCCAATGTGTTCGCCGAACACATGGTTCATGCACCGCTGGTACGTCGCGCCCGCATTCCTCAAGCCGAACGGCATGGTGACATAGCAGTACATGCCGAAGGGTGTGATGAAAGAAGTCGCAAGCTGGTCGGACTCTTTCATCCTGATTTGATGATACCCTGAGTAGGCATCGAGGAAAGACAGGGTTTCGCACCCAGCAGTGGAATCCACGATTTGATCGATGCGTGGTAGAGGGTAGGGAACCTTCGGACATGCTTTGTTGTAACACCCTAAAAGTTCAATCTTGTGAAGACAAGGAAAAAAAATTCTCAAAGAGTTTAAATCAAAACACCTTACCTTAAAGATAATCATAATTTAGAAGTTTCCACTCATGAATATGTTAAAAATACATAATTAAAGATACTTAGATAATCTAAATTGCCTTTGGGTTAAGATATATAAAAGAATTAGGATTAAACTATTTCTTAATATATATAGTCTACAATATAAATTTGATTTCCCTAGAAGTAATAAGGTAGGGATTATTTAAAAGCTTGTCTAAAGGAACTAAAATAAATAAAGAAATACATAAAATAGGTTTTTATGCATTATGCTAAAATTCTATATGAGTATCCAAAATTAAGTGTTTGAACTTTAAACTTGTGTTGATTTGAAATTCAAATGGAAAGGGAAAATAGAAAATAAGAAATAAAAGGAGAAGGGAAGAACTAAGAAAAATACTACATAAAATGAAATAAAAATCAGAATAAACATCCTTCACACTTAAATTATTAAATTATACCATTCAAACTGGGGACAAGTTATTCACAAAGTTTGAACTCAAACTTGAAATTCAAATTGGATTTGAAAATGGAGAAAAAAAAATAGAAAAGAAAATGGAAAAAGAAAAACACCTTACTTGGGCTGCAACCACACATTCGGCCCATTTTCACTTACCTCCTCGCGCGGCCCGTCTTCTACACGTGGGGGTGCCGACACCCTGGCCCCACGGCACAGCCTCACAATCGCGCCCGCTCTCGCTTATCTCTATGACGTGTGGGCCCCACCTTCTTGCCGCTTCTCCTCACGCGTGGAACGACCGATCTCGGGCTCGTCACTGCTACGTGGGTCCCACGGGGCAGTCGCCTTTGCGCGCGCGGCTTCCGTTTTCCTCGGATCTTCACCGGCCGCCGTATTCCTCGCCGTGGCGAAATCCTCGGCGACCGTTGCGCGCGCTTCGGACGGACCTCCCGAAGACCATAAAGCGGACCCCGGAAACCACATAATACCGTGCCCTTCTCTCCGTCGACCCGACAAGAGCTCCGCCTCCGCCTCGAGTTCACGCCTGTGAATCTCGCCTGTGCTGCCGTCCAGTGTCGAGGATAGGCCCTGGGACCTTCGCCGGGTTGCTGCGAGGGTGGTCGTGGCACTGGCCGGCCGTATTGCTGTGCTGAGCGACCTTAATTGCTCGTCGGGGTTCGGCTTGGATGCCGCGCCGCCTGCACACGTGGGCAGTGTCGACGCCGCATCAAACCAAGGTAAAAAGCCCACCACCGGATTCCCCTTAACCTCCTCTATGTGTAGCGTCAAGGAATCGAGAACTTAGCGCCTGGGCGTGAGGTTGGGGAGCTCCAGCCATGGCGCTCCGCCGCGGTGAGCACGCGGCCGGGTTGGGGAGTGACCTGGGAGGGAGAACGGCTCCTGACCGTCGATCGAAATACGGACGGCTGCGATTAGATTAGGTGATACCCTTTCGGATGTTCCATCCGGACCGTTGATTCCAGATTGAGCGTATGGGATTTGATCATGGCCGCATAAAATCTTGACCGTTGATCCATGTGCCAACGGTCTGGATCGGCTTCATCAAATGCCACTTCTCTGATCTAATCTGGGCCGCCAGATTTTGATCGGGTGGCTGACATGAGCCGATACCCCTTCGGCTTGCTGTCTTGCAAAAGAGCCCCTCGGGTTCTGTGGAATCAACCCGCCATCCTGTGTCACTATTCCCTGTGCCTTAGAAATATTACACCGAGCCCCCTGCACTTCTGTTTAAATGAGGCCCAGTCCAGAACTCAGTTAAATTGAATAAATAGAATAGAAAATAGATTTTTAATATGAAAATAATTACTAGAACTTAATTAATTCATAACTAATTCATTTTAGCTCCAAATTGAGTCATTCCAATTTCTAAAATTTTGTAATAATATTCTCTACCATTTTGAATCACTGTTTTGACATGAACTCTGTCAGAAAATTTATTTATCATTTAATCATATTATAATCACCTTAAATCTTAGGAAATTCATAACTTGAATTCTACAACTCCAAAATTAATAATTCTTTTTCCTGTGATCTTATTTTAATATGTAGATTATTAATATGTATTTTGCATATATGTTTGGTGTAATGTTAATTGTGCCTATACCATGTATGTTTGTATTGCTACGACTAGCAGTGAGGTCACGAGGATCTGAAGAATCATCCTGGTACCTGGATTCTCAAGGCCCAGGCAAGTTGTGCCCTTGATCACTTCTTTTCACCTACTCATGTTCTAATTAATCATAATGATCTGCATAGGTTAATTTTGATGGGACCCAATAGGTTACCTAGTTTGATTATCTTTATACCTTGTTCACCACTGAACTTTCTGGGTAGTACTTGCTAGTGCTATATGTGGTTTTGGGTATGAAGATTACACTAATCATGATTATACTTTTGTTATCAGTTGTTATTTATGGTTCATGTTAAGATCATTATGTTAATTGGAACATGGAGCGACCACCCGGGAAAACAGTGCTACCACAAGGGTAGTATGGGATGCCCTTGGCTGATTAATTAGGAAAGCTAGTGGAAGACTACCTTACCCGAAAGGGGCAAGGGCAGTAGGGGAGAGGTCAGTGCGGGGAGGCCCTCGGGAGGATTTTGCTGCGATGGCGGTCCTGCAAGGGATTCCTGTACTGGATCTTCCTATAAACTGTAGCGGGTTTTCGGAAGCTAGTGGAACTTTGTAAAGGCCTCGTAGTGCTACCCTGCCTCACTTCCTTGGTAGAGGTGTATGGGATTCATGACCCCTTGGCAGATGGGTAACACGACTTGTGGGTAAAGATGCGCAACCTCTGCAGAGTGTAAAACTGGTATACTAGCCGTGCTCACGGTCATGAGCAGCTCGGACCCTCACATGATTAAATTATGGAACTTAAACTCAATTTGTCATATGCATTGCATTGCAGGTGAAGTTGTTACTTTTGTTCTATTACTTAATTGGGTTTGGTATTTACTTATACTTAGTAACTGCTAATAAAATTTTGACCAACTTTAAAAGCAATGCTCAGCTCTAACCCTCTTCTTTGGTAAGCCTTACACATCACGTGAGCTCCCACCTTTGGCGAGTTCATGCACATTATTCCCCACAACTTGTTGAGCGATGAACGTATGTGAGCTCACTCTTGCTGTCTCACATACACCACAGGTCAAGACCAGGTACTGCAGGATGATGCTCATGGAGGATGCTGTGATGAGTTCGTGAGAGGTCTAGGTCGTCGTCTCCCAGTCAACTTTGGGTTGCTGGACCGTTGTCTCCTTATATTGTAACTATTTACTTGTATAGAACTCCTGTTATATATAAAGTTGTGACATTCGATCCTGTGCCACTATACATCATATGTTTGAGACTTGGTCCCAGCATACCTGGTGTTTTAACCCCGGGTTTTGGACCCCTAAAATCCGGGTGTTACAGAAGTGGTATCAGAGGAATGTTGACTGTAGGACGAAACCTATATAGAACTGGACAACCATTATTTACTTACCTCTGCTACTCTGATTCTTTTCTAAACTTCTCTTAATCTTTCTCATCTATTTCCGCTTACTCTGATTAATCTTACCTTTTCCTTCTAAAGACAAGTGGGGATTTCACACTCTGAAATTCTGTGCCTAAAGTGACCTTTAGGAATAAGAGACCTACTCTCAGGAATAAAAACAAAACTATTTTTATGGTTATCTATGCACTTGAATGGTTGTTCTTATGATATTTGTCTGAATTGGATTTTTGATTGAGTGTGATGGGTTGTGGAGTAATGTCCACAATTGCATCTGCATATACACATAGGTATAAAAATATATTTATAAAATAACTAGACAACCTAAATTGTCCCCATTGGAACATATCTAGCTTAAGAGATTTATCTTATCCTAAAAAGATCTCATTCTAACCAATTCATCTTATCTTAAAAGATTCTCCCCTATCTTAATAGATCCATCTCATCTCAAAAGATCCTAACTTATCCTAATTAAAACATAGATCCATCTCATCTTAAAAGATACTCATCTCATCTTGAAAAGATTTTATCTCATCTTAATAGATCTAACTGACCTCAAAAGATTTTATCTTATCTTTATGGATCCATCTTATCCTAATAAGCATACTTATCCACTCTAGTTTAAACAACCCTGATCTAATGCAAATTAATTAGATCCTGTCTAGTTAAACTAGTCATACCAATCTAATTTAGATCTCATCTAACCTAATATGATCTAATCTAAAGTGACATATCAAACATGTTAGATAACACTAGTGAAATAGATTAGACCTTACTCCTATAAAAAAAATGTGTTAACCTAAATTGGTGCCATAGACTAGCTTGACCATATACAGCTACTTGGCTATATGCAACTACCTTAACCATCTGATAGTTGCATAACCCCTCAATTTTAAACTAGCAAGAGATTTTATCTTATCGTAACATATCTAATTAATCTTAAAACATCCTAACATATCCTAATAATACATATTCTACCCTGCTGGACCTATCTAACCTAAACTAGTCTAATCTAGTCATATCCAATTTAATCTAGATCTTATCTTACCTAATGTGACCTGATCTAGTGTGGTCTAATGTGATCTAACTTAATGTGGTCCACTTAAACAGATTAATGACACTAGTAGAAGAGATTAGACCCCACTAGCCATGTATTAACTTATCTTAGCACATTGGAACAATACAACCATGAGCTAACCCAACCCATAGAACCATGATAAATGGTATAACCTTTCTATTCCCACCTAACATCAAACAAACTTTTGACCTACATCATGTAGTCTATCTCATCCATACCTATATTAACCATATTCCCCAGCCCAATAATATACACTAACTCCTAATCAATGGGACAAGACCGAAGAAGATGATCAACTTCATCAAGGAAGGATGAGCACCAACTCAAAGGATCAAGTGAGGTCACCAGATGAGTCAAGATCCACAATCTTGGATGGAGTCTTTTCTTATCCTACTCTTTCTTACCCAAACCTATATATGCCTTAAAGACATCTTCTATCCTACATAATGAAGTGGGCATACATATATACACCCATGCTTTCCTACCCACCAGTTCCACCAAGATACCTAAACATATTTATATATTACTACTATTTGTAAGATGTAAGTGTTACCTTAGTTAGTAGCTATTATTTTACTATATTGAGAATAATAATAAGGTCTATCTGACCCCATGTGTTGCTAATAAATAATGCATCATGCTGAGATTTTGTTTGTACATATGTTGGAGATAACATAAGTTATGCACCCTTTTCCTTACAAATCTCGAGGACGAGATTATTTTTAAGGGGGGTAGGATTTGTAACACCCTAAAAGTTCAATCTTGTGAAGACAAGGAAAAAAAATTCTCAAAGAGTTTAAATCAAAACACCTTACCTTAAAGATAATCATAATTTAGAAGTTTCCACTCATGAATATGTTAAAAATACATAATTAAAGATACTTAGATAATCTAAATTGCCTTTGGGTTAAGATATATAAAAGAATTAGGATTAAACTATTTCTTAATATATATAGTCTACAATATAAATTTGATTTCCCTAGAAGTAATAAGGTAGGGATTATTTAAAAGCTTGTCTAAAGGAACTAAAATAAATAAAGAAATACATAAAATAGGTTTTTATGCATTATGCTAAAATTCTATATGAGTATCCAAAATTAAGTGTTTGAACTTTAAACTTGTGTTGATTTGAAATTCAAATGGAAAGGGAAAATAGAAAATAAGAAATAAAAGGAGAAGGGAAGAACTAAGAAAAATACTACATAAAATGAAATAAAAATCAGAATAAACATCCTTCACACTTAAATTATTAAATTATACCATTCAAACTGGGGACAAGTTATTCACAAAGTTTGAACTCAAACTTGAAATTCAAATTGGATTTGAAAATGGAGAAAAAAAAAATAGAAAAGAAAATGGAAAAAGAAAAACACCTTACTTGGGCTGCAACCACACATTCGGCCCATTTTCACTTACCTCCTCGCGCGGCCCGTCTTCTACACGTGGGGGTGCCGACACCCTAGCCCCACGGCACAGCCTCACAATCGCGCCCGCTCTCGCTTATCTCTATGACGTGTGGGCCCCACCTTCTTGCCGCTTCTCCTCACGCGTGGAACGACCGATCTCGGGCTCGTCACTGCTACGTGGGTCCCACGGGGCAGTCGCCTTTGCGCGCGCGGCTTCCGTTTTCCTCGGATCTTCACCGGCCGCCGTATTCCTCGCCGTGGCGAAATCCTCGGCGACCGTTGCGCGCGCTTCGGACGGACCTCCCGAAGACCATAAAGCGGACCCCGGAAACCACATAATACCGTGCCCTTCTCTCCGTCGACCCGACAAGAGCTCCGCCTCCGCCTCGAGTTCACGCCTGTGAATCTCGCCTGTGCTGCCGTCCAGTGTCGAGGATAGGCCCTGGGACCTTCGCCGGGTTGCTGCGAGGGTGGTCGTGGCACTGGCCGGCCGTATTGCTGTGCTGAGCGACCTTAATTGCTCGTCGGGGTTCGGCTTGGATGCCGCGCCGCCTGCACACGTGGGCAGTGTCGACGCCGCATCAAACCAAGGTAAAAAGCCCACCACCGGATTCCCCTTAACCTCCTCTATGTGTAGCGTCAAGGAATCGAGAACTTAGCGCCTGGGCGTGAGGTTGGGGAGCTCCAGCCATGGCGCTCCGCCGCGGTGAGCACGCGGCCGGGTTGGGGAGTGACCTGGGAGGGAGAACGGCTCCTGACCGTCGATCGAAATACGGACGGCTGCGATTAGATTAGGTGATACCCTTTCGGATGTTCCATCCGGACCGTTGATTCCAGATTGAGCGTATGGGATTTGATCATGGCCGCATAAAATCTTGACCGTTGATCCATGTGCCAACGGTCTGGATCGGCTTCATCAAATGCCACTTCTCTGATCTAATCTGGGCCGCCAGATTTTGATCGGGTGGCTGACATGAGCCGATACCCCTTCGGCTTGCTGTCTTGCAAAAGAGCCCCTCGGGTTCTGTGGAATCAACCCGCCATCCTGTGTCACTATTCCCTGTGCCTTAGAAATATTACACCGAGCCCCCTGCACTTCTGTTTAAATGAGGCCCAGTCCAGAACTCAGTTAAATTGAATAAATAGAATAGAAAATAGATTTTTAATATGAAAATAATTACTAGAACTTAATTAATTCATAACTAATTCATTTTAGCTCCAAATTGAGTCATTCCAATTTCTAAAATTTTGTAATAATATTCTCTACCATTTTGAATCACTATTTTGACATGAACTCTGTCAGAAAATTTATTTATCATTTAATCATATTATAATCACCTTAAATCTTAGGAAATTCATAACTTGAATTCTACAACTCCAAAATTAATAATTCTTTTTCCTGTGATCTTATTTTAATATGTAGATTATTAATATGTATTTTGCATATATGTTTGGTGTAATGTTAATTGTGCCTATACCATGTATGTTTGTATTGCTACGACTAGCAGTGAGGTCACGAGGATCTGAAGAATCATCCTGGTACCTGGATTCTCAAGGCCCAGGCAAGTTGTGCCCTTGATCACTTCTTTTCACCTACTCATGTTCTAATTAATCATAATGATCTGCATAGGTTAATTTTGATGGGACCCAATAGGTTACCTAGTTTGATTATCTTTATACCTTGTTCACCACTGAACTTTCTGGGTAGTACTTGCTAGTGCTATATGTGGTTTTGGGTATGAAGATTACACTAATCATGATTATACTTTTGTTATCAGTTGTTATTTATGGTTCATGTTAAGATCATTATGTTAATTGGAACATGGAGCGACCACCCGGGAAAACAGTGCTACCACAAGGGTAGTATGGGATGCCCTTGGCTGATTAATTAGGAAAGCTAGTGGAAGACTACCTTACCCGAAAGGGGCAAGGGCAGTAGGGGAGAGGTCAGTGCGGGGAGGCCCTCGGGAGGATTTTGCTGCGATGGCGGTCCTGCAAGGGATTCCTGTACTGGATCTTCCTATAAACTGTAGCGGGTTTTCGGAAGCTAGTGGAACTTTGTAAAGGCCTCGTAGTGCTACCCTGCCTCACTTCCTTGGTAGAGGTGTATGGGATTCATGACCCCTTGGCAGATGGGTAACACGACTTGTGGGTAAAGATGCGCAACCTCTGCAGAGTGTAAAACTGGTATACTAGCCGTGCTCACGGTCATGAGCAGCTCGGACCCTCACATGATTAAATTATGGAACTTAAACTCAATTTGTCATATGCATTGCATTGCAGGTGAAGTTGTTACTTTTGTTCTATTACTTAATTGGGTTTGGTATTTACTTATACTTAGTAACTGCTAATAAAATTTTGACCAACTTTAAAAGCAATGCTCAGCTCTAACCCTCTTCTTTGGTAAGCCTTACACATCACGTGAGCTCCCACCTTTGGCGAGTTCATGCACATTATTCCCCACAACTTGTTGAGCGATGAACGTATGTGAGCTCACTCTTGCTGTCTCACATACACCACAGGTCAAGACCAGGTACTGCAGGATGATGCTCATGGAGGATGCTGTGATGAGTTCGTGAGAGGTCTAGGTCGTCGTCTCCCAGTCAACTTTGGGTTGCTGGACCGTTGTCTCCTTATATTGTAACTATTTACTTGTATAGAACTCCTGTTATATATAAAGTTGTGACATTCGATCCTGTGCCACTATACATCATATGTTTGAGACTTGGTCCCAGCATACCTGGTGTTTTAACCCCGGGTTTTGGACCCCTAAAATCCGGGTGTTACATTTGTTGAGACCAGTGTAGTCAACACACATCCGCCATTTCCCCCCTTTCTTTCTCACAAGCACAGGGTTGGCAAGCCATTCGGGATGGAATACCTCTTTGATGAACCCCGCCGCCATTAGCTTGTGGATCTCCTCGCCTATGGCTCTGCGCTTCTCCTCGTCGAATCGGCGCAGAGGCTGCTTGACGGGTCGGGCTCCGGCTCGAATGTCCAGCGAGTGCTCGGCGACATCCCTCGGTATGCCGGGCATGTCCGAGGGACTCCACGCGAAGACGTCGGCGTTCGCGCGGAGAAAGTCGATGAGCACTGCTTCCTATTTGGGATCGAGCCTGGAGCCGATCCGGATCTACTTGGAGGCATCGCCGCTGGGGTCGAGGGGGACGGCCTTAACCGTCTCCACTGGCTCGAAGTTGCCGGCATGACGTTTCACGTCTGGCACCTCCTTAGAGAGGCTTTCCAGGTCGGCGATGAGGGCCTCAGACTCGGCGAGGGCCTCAGCGTACTCCACGCACTCCACGTCGCATTCGAACGCGTGTTTGTACGTGGGGCCGACGGTGATGACCCCGTTGGGGCCCGGCATCTTGAGCTTCAGGTAGGTGTAGTTGGGGACGGCCATAAACTTCACGTAGCATGGTCTTCCCAGTACCGCGTGGTAGGTTCCTCGGAAACCGACCACCTCGAACGTCAGGGTCTCCCTTCGGAAGTCGGAGGGTGTTCCGAAGCAGACAGGAAGGTCGAGTTGTCCGAGGGGCTGGACGCGCTTCCCGGGAATGATCCCATGGAAGGGCGCAGCGCTTGCTCGGACGGAGGACAGATCGACACGCAGGAGCCCGAGAGTCTCGGCGTAGATGATGTTGAGGATGCTGCCTCCGTCCATGAGGACCTTGGTGAGCCTGACGTCGCCGATGACGGGGTCGACGACGAGCGGGTATTTCCCCGGGCTCGGCACGTGGTCGGGGTGGTCGGCTTGGTCGAAGGTGATGGGCTTGTCGGACCAGTCTAGGTAGACTGGCGCCGCCACCTTCACCGAGCAGACCTCCCGGCGCTCTTGCTTGCGGTGCCGAGCCGAGGCATTCGCCGCTTGCCCACCGTAGATCATGAAGCAGTCGCGGACCTCGGGGAACTCTCCTGCTTGGTGATCTTCCTTCTTGTCATCGTCGTGGGCCCTGCCACCCTCCGCGGGTGGCCCGGCCCTGTGGAAGTGGCGCCGAAGCATGACGCACTCCTCAAGGGTGTGCTTGACGGGCCCCTGGTGATAGGGGCACGGCTCCTTGAGCATCTTGTCGAAGAGGTTGGCACCTCCGGGGGGTTTCCGAGGGTTCTTGTACTCGGCGGCGGCGACAAAGGCCCGCGTCGGCGGCGTCGCGTTTCGCTTGCGACTTCTTCTTGCCTTTGTTCTTGGCGCCGCGCTGAGTCAACGCCTCAGGAGCATCTTCCGATGGGCGGCCCTGGGGCTGCTTGTCCTTTCGGAAGATAGCCTCGACCGCCTCCTGGCCGGAGGCGAACTTGGTGGCGATGTCCATCAGCTCGCTCGCCCTGGTGGGGGTCTTGCGACCCAGCTTGCTCACGAGGTCGCGGCAGGTGGTGCCGGCGAGGAACACGCCGATGACATCCGAGTCGGTGATGTTGGGCAGCTCGGTGCGCTGCTTCGAGAATCGCCGGATGTAGTCCCGGAGAGACTCTCCCGGCTGCTGCCGGCAGCTTCGGAGGTCCCAGGAATTCCCGGGGCGCACGTACGTGCCCTAGAAATTGCCGGCGAAAGCTTGGACTAGGTCGTCCCAGTTGGAGATCTGCCCCGGAGGTAGGTGCCCCAACCAGGCGCGAGCGGTGTCGGAGAGGAACAGGGGGAGGTTGCGGATGATGAGGTTGTCATCGTCCGTTCCACCCAGTTGGCAGGCCAGACGGTAGTCCGCGAGCCACGGTTCCGGTCTCGTCTCCCCCGAGTACTTTGTGATAGTAGTCGGGGGTCGGAACCGGGTCGGGAACGGTGCCCGTCGGATGGCCCGGCTGAAGGCCTGCGGACCGGGTGGTTCGGGCGAGGGACTCCGATCCTCCCTGCTGTCGTAGCGTCCCCCACGCCTGGGGTGGTAGCCTCGGCGCACCCTCTCGTCGAGGTGGGCCCGACGGTCGCGATGATGGTGCTCGTTGCCGAGACGGCCCGGGGCCACAGGCGCGGTGTTGCGCGTGCGCCCGGTGTAGACCGAGGCTTCCCGCATGAATCAGGAAGTCGCGGCATGAGGTTCCGAGGGGTACCCCTGCCTTCGGGAGGCAGAGCTCTCGGCCCGTCGGACCGCGGCGCCTTCCAGGAGATTCTTGAGCTCCCCCTGGATTCGCCGGCCCTTGGTGGTTGATGGCTCCGGCATTGCGCGGAGAAGCATCGCTGCTGCAGCCAGGTTCTGGCCGACCCCACTAGATGCGGGTGGTGGCCTGAGCCTGACGTCGTCGGCGACACGGTGTTGGAAGCCCTGGGGCAGATGACGTATTTCTCCGGCCGGGGGTTGGCCCGCCCATGCCTGCCCGACGTCCCGGCGGATCGGCTCAAGCGCTCCTGCTCCCTCGTCGAGCCTAGCCTGCACCCCACGGATTTGCTCGAGCTGTGGGTCATGGCCCCCCGCCTGAACGGGGACCACAGCTAGCTCCCGTGGGATGTCAACGCGGGGCACCGGCCTAGGGAGATCACCGTCCTCCGGCATGCCGAGATGATTGCCTTCGGAGGGACCCCCTAGATCGACGTGGAAACATTCGCGGCTTCGGCCGCAGTCCTCGTCACCGAGGCTGCGGCTACCGTCGGAACAGTCGGAGAGGCAGTAGTCACATGTGGTCATGAAGTCCCGCATGGCACTGGGGTTGCCAAGCCCAGAGAAATCCCAACAGATGCTGGGCTCGTCGTCTTCCTCGGACCCAGAGGGCCCGTAGGTCGAGACGTCCGTCATCCGGTCCCAAGGCGACCGCATGCGAAACCCCAGAGGGTTTGGACTCGCCTCTACAAGAGCGCCCGCCAAAGCGGGGTCGCTAGGCGGGTTGAGGCTGAATCTAAATGACGTGGGATGGGAATCGGTCGGTACCTCTCGGTCGACGAGCGGCGATAAAGTCACGTCGGGGACTAACTGCACCGTCGTCTCAGGTACGAGGGTGACGTCCAGCAAGCTTTTCGCGAGCGCGCTGGCGTCGTCCGCTTGCTCGGGATTGGCGTGTCGCGGGGAGACGGCGCTCGTCTTCGTCTCAAGCGCGAAGTCGATACCCGGTGCGCCCCCCATTGGGGTGCCGGCGCTGTCGACTCGCTCGACAGCCGACAAGGCGCTACCTCCTACTTGGCCTTGGTTGCCCTGCCTTCCCCTCTGTCGGCGGGGAAGAGGGCGGGATGAGCTCGAAGGTTGTTCTTCCACCACGCGGGGAAGACGTCGTCGATTCCGCCGCCGGCGGGCGGGCTGTCGGCCGCCATTGTCGTTGTCGCGCGGCGGTGGAAGGAGTATCATGTCGTAGCTGCCGTCGAGGGACATGAACTCAAGACCCCCGAAACGGAGCACCGTCCCGGGTTGGAGAGGTTGCTGGAGACTGCCCATCTGGAGCTTGACGGGAAGCTGTTCGTCAACACGCAGCAGGCCCCTACCTGGCGCGCCAACTGTCGGCGTTTCGAGACCGGGGGGTCCCTAGGCCGACGAGTGAATGTCGCCGCGTGCCCCAGCCCAGATGGGTCGAGCGCGAGGGCGAGCGCGAAGGGGGGAGAGCGAGGCGGCCGGAGACCGGCGTGAGAGAGGTGGGAATCCCGTGGCCTTCGTGTTCGTCCTGCGCCCAGGTCGGGTGCGCTTGCCGTAGGGGGTTACAAGTGTCCACGCGGGAGAGGGAGCGAGCGGCTTCAAGCGAGCGCCTGTCTCGTCCTCGTCCCCGCGCGGCCAACCTCCTCTAAGAGGGCCCTGGTCCTTCCTTTTATAGGCGTAAGGAGAGGATCCAGGTGTACAATGGGGGTGTAGCAGAGTGCTACGTGTCTAGCGGAGCAGAGCTAGCGCCCTAAGTACATGCCGTTGTGGCAGCCGGAGAGATTTTGGCACCCAGCTGGTGTGATGACATGGCCGTCAGAGGAGCGATGGAGCCTAGCGGAGAGACAGCTGTCGGAGCGGTTGAGTCCTTGCTGACGTCCTCTTGCTTCCGTAAGGGGGCTGAGAGCCGTCGTCGTCACAGAGTATGTGGGGCGCCATCATTGCCTATCTGGCGGAGCGAGCCAGATGGGACGCCGGTCTTGTTCCCTGCGGCCCGAGTCAGCTTGGGGTAGGGTGATGATGGCGCCTCCTGTTGACGTGACTGGTCTGCGCCCTAGGTTGGGCGATGTGGAAGCTCCTCCGAAGCCGAGGTCGAGTCTGTCTTTCGTGGTCGAGGTCGAGTCCGAGCCCCTGGGTCGGGCGAGGCGGAGTTCGTCGTCTTCTAGGGCTGAGCCCAAGTCCGAGCCCTGGGTCGGGCGGAGCGGAGTTCGTCGTTTCTGGGGCTGAGCCCAAGTCTGAGCCCTGGGTCGGGCAGAGCGGAGTTCGTCGTCTTCTGGGGCTGAGACCAAGTCCGAGCCCTGGGTCGAGCGGAGCAGAGTTCGCCGTCTTCCGGGACTTAGCCCGAGTCCGAGCCCTGGGTCGGGCAAAGCGGAGCTTCCTAGGGTGCCTTCGGCAGGGCCTGACTGCCTGTCAGTCTCACTCTGTCAAGTGGCACCGCAGTCGGAGTGGCGCAGGCGGCGCTGTCCTTCTGTCAGGCCGGTCAGTGGAGCGGCGAAGTGACGGCGGTCACTTCGGCTCTGCCGGCTGGGGGGCACGCGTCAGGATAAAGGTGTCAGGCCACCTTTGCATTAAATGCTCCTGCGATTTGGTCGGTCGGTGCGGCGATTTAGTCAGGGTTGCTTCTTGGCGAAGGCAGGGCCTCGGGCGAGCCGGAAATATGTTCGCCGCTGGAGGGGGGCCTCGGGCGAGACGGAAATCCTCAGGGGTCGGCTGCCCTTGTCCGAGGCTAGGCTCGGGCGAGGCGTGATCGAGTCCCTCAAATGGACTGATCCCTGACTTAATCGCGCCCATCAGGCCTTTGCAGCTTTATGCTGATGGGGGTTACCAGCTGAGAATTAGGAGCCTTGAGGGTACCCCTAATTATGGTCCCCGACAAATGGGTTGGCTTGCACCATGTTGATAACTACAAGCTTTAGTTCAAATTAAGCATCCCATAAGTTGATGTTCGGTCTTGTGACCACATTAGCAGCTAACGGAGCTAAAATGCATGAATGGTCTTTTGAGCCATAGCCTCCTTTGATATTGGTGCATAACCTCCTTCCTTGGATAGATCCAAATCCGAGATGAACTTTTGAGGGGTACTAGATGACAACTACAACTCCTCAAAAGCCTTTCAAGATTTTTAACAAAGTTAATCGACAATTGAAAACCCTTCATACAATGTCTTGATTCACAAGAGAGAGAAACAAAGGCAAGGGTAAAAGCCGCTAGACCACAAGTATTGTGACTTTAAGTTTTAGTATAATGCTCGTGCTTTGCAATTACACACATTCAGAATTGATGAGTGACTCTAACAATTCATTTGGGTGAAGAGTTATATCTTTGCTACCTTCTGTGTTCCACTTGCATATAGGAGAGTTCACAAATTTATACCTGGCATCACGGTCGCAAAATGGGAAAGAGACGAGACCGCTGCTGCAATGAGTCGGTCACTTTCCCCCTCGCCTGTTGCCACCGCCTATGGCCGGAGCTACGCTTGTGCTAATGACTTGTCTGTGCCGGAGCGCAACTAGATAGGTCTGCAACCTCACTAGCTAGAGCTATGATGCGTCTGTGCCTAGATGCTCTAGGCTAAGAAGCGCCTAGGCTAGGTTGTAGGTTGTGCCCACGCCGTGGGTGCTAGGTCTTGCGGAGTGATGGCCTCCTAATAAATAGAAAGGATGCTACAACTTGCATGCAATCGTCTGATTAACCATTGTTGACAGCAACAGAAGATGGGATTGTTCTTTGTGGGAAACCCTAACCCTAATAAGGGTTGAGAGTGCATATATATAAGCCAAGAGTTGGACCAAGCCCATTACACAAAGTGGTATACATGTAAATACACAAGAACTGACCCAAAACCCTAACAATATTCTAACACCCCTCGCAATCTCAACTCTATCATGTACAAATGTTAAGACTGGATCAAAACTCAGCGAAAACACTCGAGGACAACCTCTTGGTGAAGGTGTCGGTGAACTGCAGCGTGACCGGGACGCTGAGAACCCAAACGTCATCACCAGCGACACATTCGCAAATGAAGTGCAGGTCGATCTCCACGTGTTTCGTATGCTGATGCTGCATGAGATTGGTGGATACGTAGACCGCGTAGACGTTGTCGCAGTAGACGAGGGTGGCGCGCTAGAGAGGGCTATGGAGCTCCTGGAGAAGCTCGCGCAGCCAGGAAGCCTTGTTCATGTCGTTGGCCACATCGTGGTACTCGTCCTTGGCGCTGGAGCGAGAGACGACAGGCTAGCGCTTGGTGACCTAGGAGACGAGGTTGGCGCCTAGGAATACCACATAACCAGATGTGGACCGGCGCGTGTCGGGGCAGCCAGCCCAGTCAGCTTCAGTGTAGACCACGAGCTCCGATGTCGGAGGGTCAAAGGAGGATGATGTAGTCGATGGAGCTGCGGAGGTAGCTTGAGAGCGGTGAGATGGGGCTCCCACGAGGTGGGCATATGAAGGCATACCTGCTGGACGGCATAGACAATGTCAGGCATAGAGAAGGTCAGGTACTGAAGGGCGACGGTTAGGCTCTAATGGGATGTTGTATCGGTGAATAGGGCCAGTCGTCTTTAGAGCGCTTCGCCTGAGTGTCGACAGGCATGGAGCAGGACTTGCAGTTAGACATGCTAGCCCGCTCCAGGATGTTGAGGGCGTACTGGCGCTAGTGAAGAAAGAGACACTAAGGCCTCTGCTCGGTGATGATGCTGAGGAAGTAGTGGAGATGCCCCAGGTCCTTCATCGTGAACTCGCGCTGAAGGGCGACGATCGTGCATCGAAGAAGATCGGCACTGGACGCCATGAGCACGATGTCGTCGATGTGGAGCACCAGGTAGACGATGTCGTTACCGCACCGGTAGATGAACAGGGACCTGTCCAACATGGCCTCAACGAAGACGAGGGAGACCTGGTGGGAGGCGAAGCGACTGTACCAGGCCCGCGACACCTGCTTGAGGCCATACAGGGAGCGATTCAGCCGGCACACCGGATCTGATCGAGTGGAGTCGACGAAGCCGGTGAGTTGGCTGTAGTAGACCATCTCTGTCAGAGTGTTGTGGGGGAAGGCATTCTTGATATCGAGCTGATGGATTCGCCTAGTCCAATGAGAGAGCAAGGGAGAGGATGGCCCAAACGATGGCGAACTTGACGACGATGCTAAAGGTCTCGTCATAATCCACTTGCCGATAACCACGTTGGTGCCTGGTGGACGCGACACCAGATCCCAAGTGTGGTTGGCCAGCAGGCCGCGTACTCCTCCTTCATAGCGCGACGCCAGTGGGGTTGACGAGAGCAGCGTGAATGGAGGAGGTACGGGGGAGGCGCCCGCAGGAGCATCGGTCGTCAGTATTAGCCGGTTGATAGCGTGAAGTACGCTGGCAGCGCGACGCATCACCATCGAGTAGACGTGGTCAAGGTCGAGGTGGATGGTGATCGGGTGGTACACCGTGGACTTGGTGCAGAGACGAGTAGGCGGGTGGGCTGGAAGCCTGGAACTGAGGGAGTGGCTCGCTCGTGATAGTGGTAGACATGGGCGGGGTCAGCGAAGCAGGCCAGATCGGGGGCAGACGATAGGGTCGCACATGGCGCAGGTGGAGGAGACGAGGTCACGCATGGCGCGGGTGGGATCGATGGAGCTGCGCGTGGCACGGGTGGGGTTGATGGGACCGCGCGTGGTGCGGGTAGAGGCACAGGCTAGCCCGACGGGGCCGCGCGTGGCACGGGTAGAGACGCGAGCAGGGGCATCACGACCGCGCATGGCACGGATAAAGGCGTGAGCGGAGGCTTCTGAGCCAGGCAGGGCATGGTCGGGGACAACCGAGGTGGAGGAGGAACATCATCAGAGTCAAGAAGGAAGTCAAGGTCAGTAGGCGAAGAGGAGCCAAAAAGGGGAAACACATCTTCGTAAAAAATAACATGATGATAATTGATAATGTGGTGAGAGAGGAGGTCAAGGAAGCGGTACACCTTGTGGTCAAGATGGTCAAGAGAGTAATTGAGGAAAAGACAACGAGTGGAGTGAGGGGACAAATTGTGGGGAGTTGTTGCGGAGGTGTTGGAATAATAGGCATAGCCAAAGACACGAAGGTGGTCATAGGAGGGGTTGTGCCATACAGTGCAGGGGCGGGCCCATTGTAATTCATGGGTATTCGAATGAATACTCAATGTTATGTTGAAAAAAGTAAGTATATAGTGTATAACACATCTGTATATGTAAAAAGTAAAAATGAAAGCAATATTCGTCTATTCAAGCTCAAATAAAAAAAGGCCTGATGTCTGGTGGGCTTAGCGGGCTAGTGGCCCAGCAGCTCTGGTGCTGCACGTGCGCATCATCTCCTCGCGGAGTCGCGATCTGTAACACCCCGGGCTTTAAGGGACAAAGCCGGGTGCATCTCATACATGCGCCAAAGAAGACAACATATATAATAACAGAGTGTATATAAATAAATGTCACAATAATCAGAGTATTTATTACATAACGAAAGTCTTACAAAATAAAAGATAAATATAACTGGATCTAAAATCCATCCTTGGCGCCAGAAAGTCAACTGGGAGACGCCACCTAGATCCAATCGAACTCCTCGTTGTGGCTCCACTTGAACCACCTGTTCTTCTCCTGTGGGGGTGTGAGACAGCAAGGGTGAGCTCACACATGTTCATCGCTCAACAAGTTGTGGGGAATAATGTGCATGAACTCACCAAAGGTGGAAGTTCAAGTGAAGTGTAAGACTGATCAACAAAATAAAGATTGAAGCTGAGCATTGCTTTTAATAAGTTGGTCAAATTTTTATTAGCAGTTACTAAGTGTAAGTAAATACCAAACTATAATAAATAATAGAACAAAATTAATGAATAAACCCATGCAAATGCATATGACAAATTGAATTTAGGTTCCATAAATTAATCATGTGAGGGCCCGAGTTGCTCATGACCGTGAGTACGGCTAGTATACCAGTTTTACACTCTGCAGAGGTTGCGCATCTTTACCCACAAGTCATGTTACCCAAATGCCAAGGGGTCATGAATCCCATACGCCTCTACCAAGGAAGCGAGGCAGGGTAACACTACGAGGCCTTTACAAAGTTCCACTAGCTTCAGAAAACCCGCTACAGTTTATAGGAAGCTCCAGTGCAGGAATCCCTCGCCTGACCGCCATCGCAGCAAAATCAACCCAAGGACCTCACTACACTTACCACTCCCCTACTGCCCTTGCCCCTTTCGGGTAAGGTAGTCATCCACTAGCTTTCCTAATTAATCAGCCAAGGGCGTCCCATTAAACCCTTGTGGTAGCACTGTTTTCCCAGGTGGTCGCTCCATGTTCCCATTAGCATAATGATCTTATCTTGAACATAAATAACATAACACAATAATAGGAACATGGATATAATGAAATATTAACCCGAAACCACATAATGCAATAGCATAACTACCCAAGTGAATCAGGGGTAAACAAGGTAAACAGGATAAACAGACTAGGGTGACCTATTGGGTCCCATCAAAATTAAACCTATGCATGAATAGTGGTAATAAAGAATATTATCGGGTAACAAAAGTGAATCAAGGGTTCAACTTGCCTGGTACTTGAGATTCTAGTTACCAGGATGATTCTTCAGATCCTCGTGATCTCACTGCTAGTCGTAGCAATACAAACAGACATGGTATAGACAAAATTAACATCACACCAAACATAAGTACAAACTGAATAATAATGATCTACGTGAAGCTACGAGATCGTGGGAACGAGAACCACTAAGATCGGAGTCGTGGTCATCAAGTTATGATGGGATTAAATGATTAACACCAGGTTCTATGTTTATTTTATAATTACAGAGAAAAGGTAACCTAAAGTAGTAATTAATTCAGCTTTAATCTAAATTATAAATTGACCATAGATCATATTTTTGTAGATTATAATGGTAAGTAGATTAACAAGATTAACCAAAACAAAAGTCCAGTTATAAAAGAATAAAACGTGGTCCAATAAATGTTATTATTGCATAGTAAATATTTATATGTGACTAACGCAACTGGAACGAGTAAATTCGGAATTAAAACGAAGGAGTTATGATTTTCTGAAGATTCTATGTGTTTTCTACAAGATTAAATAGGATATAAATTTTAATGTGACTTTCATATGAAAACAGTGGTACTAAATGATAAACCATAATATTATAAAATTATAGGAACTGGAATGACTCAATTCGAATTTAGTATGAATTTTCTATGGATTAAACGAATTCTAGCCATTATTTTTACATTAAAAATAGATTTCTATTCTCTTTTCCCAGATTTTTTCTATTTACTAGACTGGGCGATGATTTCCAGGGAGTTCAGGGGCTAGTGGGTAAAGTTTCTAAGACTCAGGGAACAGCGCTGGTGGATGGAGGGTTTATTACCGGAAACTAGGGGGTTTCTTATGCAAATTTGACAACCGAAGAGATACGACGTGATTATAATCGTCCGATTACCAATATACGGCCTGGATTAGAAGCTTTACTATTCGAACCGGTATGCGATCGCCACTGTTGGATCACAGATCCACGCACTGGACTTAAAACCACTAAGATCTAATCTGCTCCGCTGGACTCAGTATGAACGGCCTAGATCACTACCCCGAGGCGATACGAGCCGATCAAATCACAGCCGTCCAGATTGGATCGGAAGGCTCGCGCATGTCTCCTTCCTTCCCTCTACCAGACACGGCGGCGCCATTAACGGTAGAAGCAAACCACGCAACGAGACTACTAACCTCAAAGCTATTCGGTGCTACGCGATGAGCAGACGAAAACAAGCACATGAGAGGAGTTCTTACCGGAGTTCTCACTGTCGTAGAGGCTAGCCACACCGAGGGCAGATCCGCAGCTTCCCAATTGCTCCGGTGAGCAATTCCTCGCGGATGCCAATGCGTGATCCCTATTCTACACTCGCGCGAGTCCCACGACAGATGAGAATAACCCCAGTCCTCCTCCCGACCATCGGATGGCACCAACGGTGGGACGAGCACGCGGCGGCGGTCTCACCAAACCTCGGTTCACTCGCTGACGGAGGCAGCGCTAGAGAAACGGCCCGCGAAGATGCAAAGGGGACACAGAGCACCAGGGCAATCCCCTTCTTGTCGTGGCGCGGTCGGTTCGGGGCGGCGCCAACAGATTCCGAGGATCACGCACTGACTGAGCTCGGTTCTGTTGCGCGGCGCGATTTCACCGGGAAGGCGACGAACTGGTCAGACACCACGGATTCCGCGCGCGCGTAGCGCACGGGCGCAGCAACGTGCGAGAGGAAGAACCGGGCGCGAGCGTGGAACAAGGGGGAAAGAGACTGGTGGCCGAGAAAATTGGAGTTCGTTGCTAGGATCGCCCTGGCTGCGAGCTCAGACACCGGTGGAGTTCTCAACAGCTGGTCCGGAGAAGGACGATCCAATTGAGAGGTCCCACGCGTCAGTCAAAGTGCGTGGCAAGAGTGGATGACCAAGCGGACCCCACGAGTCAGCGACGTGGGTGAACGGCTGAGCGCTGGAGGGCGGGTCCCACTGGCAGGGTACGGACGCGCGGAAAGGGAAAATAGAGATGGCTGGCGCGGAAGAAGGTAAAGAGAAAGTGGGCCGAGCAGAGAAGAAACGGCCCAGGCGCAGGTAAGGTTTTTTTCCTTTTTTTATTCTTTTACTTTTTCCAAATTTGATGCATTTAAACCATATTCAAATCCTTGTTTTGAATTTCAGACTCCCGGTGTCAAAATCATTACTACTGTGAATATGACCTCTACTATTTTTAATATTATTAGTTGTTATTTTTCTTGTTATTTATTTATGGGAGGAATAAATAGTTTTATTAAAGTCTCATTCTTATTTTCTATCTTATGTTTTTATTTGAAATTGGGGATCAAGTTTATGTTTTCCCTAAAATGCGTCACCCAAAAATTATTATCAAGAGATTAACCTTTTATTTATTAATTTATCGGTTACTTAACTAATTTGAAATTATTGTCTGGAATATGAGGAGGAAGAATTCTAATAGATTTCAGAGGTCTTCAAAAATTCTCACCACACTTATTCTATATATTTTTATCTCTTTATTTTATTATTTCATGATATATTATTATTATTTTCTACCCTAATTTTGGTCCTTACAAATCCTACCCCCTTAGCAGAAATCTCGTCCTCGAGATTTGTAAGAGGGTGCATAACCAGGTTATCTCAAAACATATGCACAAACAAAATCTCAGCATGATGCATAATTTATTAGCAACACATGGGGTCAATTAGACCTTGTTATTCCTCCTAAAATAACATTTAAAATAACATTTAGGTCTTACAAATAGTAATAATTTATATATATGTTTATGTAGCTTGGTGGAGCTGGTGGTGGTTAGGAAAGTATGGGTGTATATATGTATGTCCACTTTATTATGTAGGATAGAAGATGCCTTTAAAGCATAGATAGGTTTGGGCAAGAAAGGATAGGGTAAGGAAATACTCTATCCAAGATTGTGGACCTTGATTCCTTTGAAGATCTAGCTTAAATCTTATCCTTCCTTGATTTGATGAGGTCGATCATCTTCAATCTTCGTTCTTGAAGTTGTTATCCGAATTTGGGACATGTAGTCAAGGTAGATTCTTTGGTAAACAAAATAGGTTAATAGGTGGCTATGAGTTAAATAAGTTTAAGCAAAGTATGTCTCGTTGTTTTGCTTTTAGATTGGTTGGATAAGTTACGTAACCTGTTATATCGGTCAAGTTTGGTGTTATCATCAAGGATAATGGGTATTGGTGTTACCATAACTAGGGACATAGTTGAGATAGGTGTGGGTACATGGGGTAGTTAGATTGAACAGAGTTTTTTTATTTGTAAGATAAATGGGTTGGGCAACCTATAACATAAGCTAGGTCGTGGTTTTACGGATGAGTGGGTTTAAGACACCAATTTTAGGTTTAAAACTCATTTATAAGAATATGGTTTAGTTAATACTTGTAACATAGGTTAGACCATATTAGTTTAGGTAGAGCTGCCAGGGTAGAATATATATTATTAGGATATGTTAAACTCTTTTGAGATAAAATGGATTCTATGGTGCAGGTAGCTCCGAATCTGTGTCGGTTAAAACAGAGGGGTTATGCAACTATCGGGTGGTTAAGGCAGTTGCATATGGTCAGGTTGTTGTATGGTCTAGTCTAAATTGGAATCTTAGTCCAACTTGGATTAAACATATTTATAAGAGTAGGATCCAATCTTATTTTACCAGTATTATCTAACATGTCTGTCCATTAGATTAGATCGAACCGAGTTAGATGGGATCAGAATTAAATTGGTGTAATCCGATTAGACTAGATAAGATCTACTTAATTTATTTTGGATATAGATCATGTTTCTTACAATGTCATGAGATAAGCAAAGTGGTTGGGATAAGTGTGCTCATTATGACCAGATGAGTTTCTAAGAATAAGATAGAATATTTTGAGATTAGTTAGATCTTTTAGGATAAGATAGAATCTCTTCAAGATAAGATGAATTTATTAAGGTAAGAAGAATCTTTTAAGATGAGGTGGATCTAGTAAGATAAGAGAGAATCTTATAAGATAAGATGGATCTATTAAGATAAGGGAGAGTCTTTTAAGATTAGAGGGATCTCTATGAAATAGATACATTTTAATGGAGGATAATCTAAGTTGTTTAGTTATCTTATGAATTCTATTTATGCCTATACGTATATGCAGATGTAATGTGGACATTACTCCACAACTAATCACACTCAATCAAAGATCCAAATCAGACATGTATCATAAGAACAAACACCCAAGCGTATTGAAAGGGAATTAGGCTTACACCTAGTTCCTAATTGATTTTGGTGGTTGAAATGCCCAACACAAATAATTGGACTAACTAGTTTGCTCTAGTCTATAAGTTCTACAGGTGCCAAATGTTCACTCTAAGCCAATAAAAAGACCAAGAAATGGGTTCAACCAAAAGAGCAAGGGACAACCAAAGGCTGCCCTGGTCTGGCGCACCGGACTGTCTGGTGTGCCACCGGTCAGTGTCCGGTGCACCAGGGGACTTCAAGCCAAACTTCGCACCTTCGGGAATTCTCAGAGACGCTTCACTATAATTCACCGGACTGTCCGGTGTACCACCGGACAGTGTCCGGTGCTCCAGAGGAGAGCGGCTCTGAACTCGCCAGCTTCGGATTTCCGCTCCGCTATAATTCACCGGACATGTCCGGTGCACACCGGATTGTCCGGTGAGCCAGCGGAGCAACGACTACTTCGCGCCAACGGTCGTCTGCAACGCATTTAATGCGCGCCGGCACGCGCAGAGGAGCAGGGCACGCGCGGGTGGCACACCGGACAGTCTACAGGACTTGTCCGGTGCACCATCGGACAGCCAGGCGGGCCCACACGTCAGAGCTCCAACGGTCGGAACCCAACGGCCTGGTGACGTGGCTGGCGCACCGGACAGTGTCCGGTGGCGCACCGGACTGTCCGGTGCGCCCTGCGACAGCAGCCTCCACCAAACGGCTAGTTTGGTGGTTGGGGTTATAAATACCCCCAACCACCCCACATTCAAGTCATCCAAGTTTTCCAACTTCCAACCACTTACAAGAGCTCTAGCATTCAATTCTAGACACACCCAAGTGATCAAATCCTCTCCCAACTCCACAAAAGCTTTAGTGTTAAGTGAGAGAGATTTGTTGTGTTCTTTTGAGCTATTGCGCTTGGATTGTTTTTCTTTCTCAATCTTTTTTGAGATCAAACTCACTTGTAATTGAGGCAAGAGACACCAATTGTGTGGTGGTCCTTGCGGGAACTTTGTGTTCCAATTGTTTGAGAAGAAGAAGCTCACTCGGTCGAGGGACCGTTTGAGAGAGGGAAAGGGTTGAAAGAGACCCGGTCTTTGTGACCACCTCAACGGGGAGTAGGTTTGCAAGAACCGAACCTCGGTAAAACAAATCCGCGTGTCACACTCCTTATTCGCTTGCGATTTGTTTTGCACCCTCTCTCTCGGACTCGATTATATTTCTAATGCTAACCCGGCTTGTAGTTGTGATTAATTTTGTAAATTTCAGTTTTGCCCTATTCACCCCCCTCTAGGCGACTTTCAATTGGTATCGGAGCCTGGTGCTTCATTAGAGCTTAACCGCTCGAAGTGATGTCGGGAGAACACGCCAAGAAGGAGATGGAGACCGGCGACAAGCCCACTACAAGCCATGGGAAGGCTTCATCGGGAGAGTCCCGCAACAAAGGGAAAGGGAAGGAGAAGAAGCCCTCTTTCCACAAGTCGCATCGGAGTGGGGACAAGAAAAAGAAGATGAGGAATTGGGTCTACTACGAGACCGACACCTCATCGCCATCTACCTCCGGCTCCGACGCGCCGTCCGTCACTTCTAAGCGCCACGAGCGCAAGAAGTTTAGTAAGATCCCCCTACGCTATCCTCGCATTCCTAAACATACGCCTTTACTTTTTGTCCCATTAGGCAAACCACCAACATTTGATGGTGAAGACTATGCTAGGTGGAGTGATTTAATGTGATTTCATCTAACCTCACTCCACAAAAGTATATGGGATGTTGTTGAGTTTGGTGTACAGGTACCATCCGTAGGGGATGAAGATTATGATGAGGACGAAGTGGCCCAAATTGAGCACTTCAACTCCCAAGCCACAACCATACTCCCCGCCTCTCTAAGTAGAGAGGAGTACAACAAGGTGCAAAGATTAAAGAGCGCTAAGGAAGTTTGGGACATGCTCAAAACCGCGCACGAGGGAGATGAGCTAACCAAGATCACCAAGCGGGAGACGATCGAGGGGGAGCTCGGTCGCTTCCGGCTTCGCAAAGGGGAAGAGCCACAAGACATGTACAACTGGCTCAAAACCTTGGTGAACCAAGTGCGCAACCTCGGGAGCAAAAAGTGGGATGACCACGAGATGGTTAAGGTTATTCTTAGATCACTTATTTTCCTTAACCCTACTCAAGTTCAATTAATTCGTGGTAATCCTAGATATACACTAATGACTCCCGAGGAAGTAATCGAGAATTTTGTGAGCTTTGAGTATATGATCAAGGGCTCAAAGAAAATCAACGAGCTAGAAGATCCCTCCACGTCCGAAGCACAACCGGTCGCATTCAAAGCGACGTAGGAGAAGAAGGAGGAGTCTACACCGAGTAGACAACCAATCGACGCCTCAAAGCTTGACAACGAGGAAATGGCGCTCGTCATCAAGAGCTTACGCCAAATCCTCAAGCAAAGGAGGGGGAAAGACTACAAGCCCCGCTCCAAGAAAGTTTGCTACAAATGTGGTAAGCCCGATCATTTTATTGCAAAATGTCCACTATCTAGTGACTGTGACAGGGGCGACGACAAAAAGGGGAGAAGAAAGGAGAAGAAGAGGTACTACAAGAAGAAGGGCGGCGATGCCCATGTTTGTCGCGAGTGGGACTCCGACGAAAGCTCTAGCGACTCCTCCTCCGACGAGGACGCCGCCAACATCACCGTCACAAAGGGACTTCTCTTCCCCAACGTCGGCCACAAGTGCCTCATGGCAAAGGACGGCAAAAAGAAGAAGGTTAAATCTAAATCCTCCACTAAATATGAGTCCTCTAGTGATGATAATGCTAGTGATGAGGAAGATAATTTGCGTACTATTTTTGCCAACTTAAACATGCAACAAAAAGAAAAATTAAATGAATTGATTAGTGCTATCCATGAGAAGGATGATCTCTTGGACTCCCAAGAGGACTTCCTTATTAAATAAAACAAGAAGCATGTTAAAGTTAAAAATGCTTACGCTCTAGAAGTAGAAAAATGTGAAAAACTATCTAGTGAGCTAAGCACTTGCCATGAGACTATAGACAACCTTAGAAATGAGAATGCTAATTTGTTAGCTAAGGTTGATTCAAATGTTTGTGATGTTTCAATTCCCAATCTTAGAAATGATAATGATAATTTGCTTGCTAAGATTAAAGAATTAAACATTACTCTTGCTAGCCTTAGGAATGAAAATGAAAATTTGCTTGCTAAGGCTAAAGAACTTGATGTTTGCAATATTACAATTTCTGATCTTAGAGATAAAAATGATATATTGCGTGCTAAGATTGTTGAACTTAATTCTTGCAAACCCTCTACATCTACCGTTGAACACACTACTATTTGCACTAGATGTAGAGATGTTAACATTGATGCTATTCATGATCACATGTCTTTAATTAAACAACAAAATGATCATATAGCAAAGCTAGATGCTAAAATTGCCGAGCATGACTTAGAAAACGAAAAGTTTAAATTTGCTAGAAGCATGCTTTATAGAGGGAGACGCCCTGGCATTAAGGACGACATTGGTTTCCAACAGGGAGGCAATGTCAAACTTAATGCCCTTCCTAAGAAATTATCCAACTTTGTTAAGGGCAAGGCTCCCATGCCTCAAGATAACGAGGGTTACATTTTGTACCCTGCCGGTTATCCTGAGAGCAAAATTAGGAGAATTCATTCTAGGAAGTCTCACTCTGGCCCTAACCATGCATTTATGTATAAGGGTGAGACATCTAGTTCTAGGCAACCAACCCGTGCTAAGTTGCCTAAGAAGAAAACTCCTAGTGCATCAAATGATCATGACATTTCATTTAAAACTTTTGATGCATCATATGTCTTAACTAACAAATCCGGCAAGGTAGTTGCCAAGTATGTTGGGGGCAAGCATAAGGGGTCAAAGACTTGTGTTTGGGTACCCAAAGTTCTTGTGTCTAATGCCAAAGGACCCAAAACCATTTGGGTACCTAAAGTCAAGAACTAAACTTGTTTTGTAGGTTTATGCATCCGGGGGCTCAAGTTGGATCATCGATAGCGGGTGCACAAACCACATGACATGGGAGAAGAAAATGTTCTCCTCCTATGAGAAAAACCAAGATCCCCAACGAGCTATCACATTCGTGGATGGAAACCAAGGTTTGGTCAAAGGATTGGGTAAAATTGCTATATCTCCTGACCATTCAATTTCAAATGTTTTTCTTGTAGATTCCCTAGATTACAATTTGCTTTCCGTTTCTCAATTATGTCAAATGGGCTACAACTGTCTATTTACTGATGTAGGTGTCACTGTCTTTAGAAGAAGTGATGATCCAGTAGCATTTAAGGGAGTGTTAGAGGGTCAGCTATACTTAGTAAATTTTGATAGAGCTGAACTCGACACTTGCTTAATTGCTAAGACTAACATGGGTTGGCTCTGGCACCGCCGACTAGCCCATGTTAGAATGAAGAATCTTCATAAGCTTCTAAAGGGAGAGCACATTTTAGGATTAACAAATGTTAATTTTGAGAAAGACAGGATTTGTAGCAAGAGCCAAGCGGGAAAGCAAGTCGGTGCTCATCATCCACATAAGAACATCATGACGACTGACAGGCCACTGGAGCTCCTACATATGGACCTATTCGGCCCGATAGCTTACATAAGCATCGACGGGAGTAAGTACTGTCTAGTTATTGTGGATGATTATTCTCGCTTCACTTGGGTATTCTTTTTGCAGGAAAAATCTCATACCCAAGAGACCTTAAAGGGATTCTTGAGACGAGCTCAAAACAAGTTTGGCTTAAGGATCAAGAAAATTAGAAGCGACAACGGGACAGAGTTCAAGAACTCACAAATCGAAGGCTTCCTTGAGGAGGAGGGTATCAAGCATGAGTTCTCTTCTCCCTATACTCCACAACAAAATGGTGTAGTGGAGAGGAAGAATAGAACTCTATTGGACATGGCAAGAACCATGCTTGATGAGTACAAGACTTCGAATCGGTTTTGGGCCGAGGCGGTCAACACCGCTTGCTACGCCATCAACCGATTATATCTACACCGAATCCTCAAGAAGACATCATACGAACTCCTAACCGGTAAAAAGCCCCATATTTCATATTTTAGAGTCTTTGGTAGCAAATGCTTTATACTTGTTAAAAGAGGTAGAAAATCAAAATTTGCTCCTAAGACTGTAGAAGGCTTTTTACTAGGATATGATTCAAACACAAGGGCATATAGAGTCTTTAACAAGTCCTCTGGACAAGTTGAAGTTTCTTGTGACGTTGTGTTTGATGAAACTAACGGCTCTCAAGTAGAGCAAGTTGATCTTGATGAGATAGGTGATGAAGAGGCTTCGTGCATCGCTCTAAGGAACATGTCCTTTGGGGATGTGTGTCCTAAAGAATCCGAAGAGCCGCCAAATGCACAAGATCAACCATCCTCCTCCACGCAAGCATCTCCACCAACTCAAAATGAGGATGAGGCTCAAGTTGATGAAGGAGAAGATCAAGCAAATGAGCCACCTCAAGATGACGGCAATGATCAAGGGGGAGATGCAAATGATCAAGACAAGGAGGATGAAGAACCAAGACCGCCACACCCAAGAGTCCACCAAGCAATCCAACGAGATCACCCCGTTGACACCATCCTCGGCGACATTCATAAGGGGGTAACCACTAGATCTCGTGTTGCACATTTTTGTGAGCATTACTCTTTTGTTTCCTCTATTGAGCCACACAAGGTGAAGGAAGCACTTCAAGATTCGGTTTGGGTAGTGGCGATGCAAGAGGAGCTCAACAACTTCACTAGGAATGAGGTATGGCACTTAGTTCCATGTCCTAATCAAAATGTTGTAGGAACCAAGTGGGTTTTCCGCAACAAGCAAGACGAGCATGGTGTGGTGACAAGGAACAAAGCCCGACTTGTGGCCAAGGGATACTCTCAAGTCGAAGGTTTGGATTTCGGTGAAACCTATGCACCCGTAGCTAGGCTTGAGTCAATTCGTATATTATTAGCCTATGCTACTTACCATGGCTTCAAGCTTTATCAAATGGACGTGAAGAGTGCCTTCCTCAATGGACCAATCAAAGAAGAGGTCTATGTTGAGCAACCTCCCGGCTTTGAAGATAGTGAGTACCCTAACCATGTTTACAAACTCTCTAAGGCGCTTTACGGGCTCAAACAAGCCCCAAGAGCATGGTATGAATGCCTAAGAGATTTTCTTATCACTAATGGCTTCAAAGTTGGAAAGACCGATCCTACACTCTTTACCAAAACACTTGAAAATGATTTGTTTGTATGCCAAATTTATGTTGATGATATTATATTTAGGTCTACTAACGAATCTACATGTGAAGAGTTTAGTAGGATCATGACACAAAAATTCGAGATGTCTATGATGGGGGAGTTGAAGTATTTCTTAGGATTTCAAGTGAAGCAACTCCAAGAGGGCACCTTCCTAAGCCAAACGAAGTATACTCAAGATATTCTAAGCAAGTTTGGGATGAAGGATGCCAAACCCATCAAGACACCCATGGGAACCAATGGGCATCTCGACCTCGACACGGAAGGTAAATCCGTAGATCAAAAGGTATACCGGTCGATGATAGGCTCTCTACTATATTTATGTGCATCTCGACCGGATATTATGCTTTCCGTATGCATGTGTGCAAGATTCCAAGCCGACCCTAAGGAAGCTCACCTTACGGCCGTAAAACGAATCTTGAGATATTTAGTTTATACTCCTAAGTTTGGGCTTTGGTATCCTAGGGATCCACATTTGATTTGATTGGTTATTCGGATGCCGATTGGGCGGGGTGTAAGATTAATAGAAAGAGCACATCGGGGACTTGCCAGTTCTTGGGAAGATCCTTGGTGTCTTGGGCTTCAAAGAAGCAAAATTCCGTAGCTCTTTCTACCGCCGAAGTCGAGTATATTGCCGCAGGCCATTGTTGCGCGCAACTGCTTTGGATGAGGCAAACCCTTAGGGACTATGGTTACAAATTAACCAAAGTTCCTCTTCTATGTGATAATGAGAGTGCAATCCGCATAGCGGATAATCCCAT
Organism: Zea luxurians; assembly: GCA_029449295.1. Lineage (NCBI taxonomy): Eukaryota > Viridiplantae > Streptophyta > Magnoliopsida > Poales > Poaceae > Zea > Zea luxurians. The sequence continues at coordinate 47,880,282 of JAOPSE010000023.1, forward strand.
TGAGCATAGCCGCACTAAACACATAGCCATTCAGTATCAATTTCTAAGGGATCACCAACAAAAGGGAGATATCAAGATTGCATATATTAACACTAAGGATCAATTAGCCGATATCTTTACCAAGCCACTTGATGAACAAACCTTTAACAAACTTAGGCATGAGCTAAATATTCTTGATTCTAGGAATTTCTTTTGATGTCTTGTATGCATAGCTCATAAATATACCTTTGATCATGTCTCTTTTATATATGCTATGACTAATGAGTTTTCAAGTGAATTTCAAACCAAGTCATAGGTATATTGAAAGGGAATTGGAGTCTTCGGCGAAGACAAAGGCTTCCACTCCGTAACTCATCCTTCGCCGTCGCTCCGAGCATCTCTCCGGCTTTGGTATAATCTTCACACATGTTTTAATTTACCAAAGGGGAGAAAAGTAGTTATGGAAGGGCTCTAATGATTCCGTTTTTGGCGATTTATGCCAAAGGGGGAGAGAGCATGAGCCCAAAGCAAAAGGACCGCACCACCACCCTAATTTTAAAACTAATGATTTTCAAATTGGCAATTTCAAATTGGAATCTTATTGTGTTCAAAAGGGGAAGAAGTTAGTATTTTCAAAAATGATATCTTAAAACCCTCTTGAACACTAAGAGGAGAATTTATTGAGGGGGAGTTTTGTTTAGTCAAAGGAAAAGCATTTGAAACAAGGGAGAAAATTTCAAATCTTGAAAATGCTTCGCAAAATCTTATTCATTTACCTTTGACTATTTGCAAAAGAACTTTGAAAATGATTTACAAAAGAGTTTGCAAAAACAAAACATGTGGTGCAAGCGTGGTCCAAAATGTTAAAAATGAAGAAACAATCCATGCGTATCTTATAAGTATTTATATTGGCTCAATTCCAAGCAACCTTTGCACTTACATTATGCAAACCAGTTCAATTATGCACTTCTATACTTGCTTTGGTTTGTGTTGGCATCAATCACCAAAAAGGGGGAGATTGAAAGGGAATTAGGCTTACACCTAGTTCCTAATTGATTTTGGTGGTTGAAATGCCCAACACAAATAATTGGACTAACTAGTTTGCTCTAGTCTATAAGTTCTACAGGTGCCAAAGGTTCACTCTAAGCCAATAAAAAGACCAAGAAATGGGTTCAACCAAAATAGCAAGGGACAACCGAAGGCTGCCCTAGTCTGGCGCACCGGACTGTCCGGTGTGCCACCGGACAGTGTCCGGTGCACCAGGGGACTTCAAGCCAAACTTCGCACCTTCAGGAATTCTCAGAGATGCTTCACTATAATTCAGCGAACTGTCCGGTGTACCACCGGACAGTGTCCGGTGCTCCAGAGGATAGTGGCTCTGAACTCGCCAGCTTCGGATTTCCGCTCGGCTATAATTCACCGGACATGTCCGGTGCACACCGGACTGTCCGGTGAGCCAGCGGAGCAACGGCTACTTCGCGCCAACGGTCGTCTGTAATGCATTTAATGCGCGCCAGCGCGCGTAGAGGAGCAGGGCACGCGCGGGTGGCACACCGGATAGTCTACAGGACTTGTCTGATGCACCACCGGATAGCCAGGCGGGCCCACACGTCAGAGCTCCAACGGTCAGAACCCAACGGCCTGGTGACATGGCTGGTGCACCGGACAGTGTCTGGTGGCGCACCGGACTGTCCGGTGCGCCATGCGACAGCAGCCTCCACCAAACGGCTAGTTTGGTGGTTGGGGTTATAAATACCCCCAACCACCCCACATTCAAGTCATCCAAGTTTTCCAACTTCTAACCACTTACAAGAGCTCTAGCATTCAATTCTAGACACACCCAAGTGATCAAATCCTCTTCGAACTCCACAAAAGCTTTAGTGTTAAGTGAGAGAGATTTGTTGTGTTCTTTTGAGCTCTTGCGCTTGGATTGTTTTTCTTTCTCAATCTTTCTTGAGATCAAACTCACTTGTAATTGAGGCAAGAGACACCAATTGTGTGGTGGTCCTTGCGGGAACTTTGTGTTCCAATTGTTTGAGAAGAAGAAGCTCACTCGGTCGAGGGACCGTTTGAGAGAGGGAAAGGGTTGAAAGAGACCCGGTCTTTATGACCACCTCAACGGGGAGTAGGTTTGCAAGAACCGAACCTCGGTAAAACAAATCCGCGTGTCACACTCCTTATTCGCTTGCGATTTGTTTTGCACCCTCTATCTCGGACTTGATTATATTTCTAACGCTAACCCGGCTTGTAGTTGTGATTAATTTTGTAAATTTCAGTTTCGCCCTATTCACCCCCCTCTAGGCGACTTTCACATATAGATACAACGAAAATAGTTTTTTTGTTCCTAAGAGTAGGTCTCCTAGTCCTAAAGATCACTTTAGGTACATGATTTCAAAGTGTGAAATCCACATTTGTCTTTAAAAGGAAAAGGTGAGAATAATCAGAGTAAAGCGGAAATAGATGAAAAAAAGATAAGTTTAGAAAAGAATCAGAGTAGCAAAGGTAAGGTTAATCAGAGTAGAACAGTAGAAGGTGAAACGAGATCAAGATAAGTATAGAAAGAATCAGAGTAAGGTAGGTAGGTAATGGTTTTGTCCATTTCTATCTAGGTTTCGTCCTACAGTCAACATTCCTCTGATACCACTTCTGTAACACCCTGGGCTTTAAGGGACAAAGCCGGGTGCATCTCATACATGCGCCAAAGAAGACAACATATATAATAACAGAGTGTATAGAGATAAATGTCACAATAATCAGAGTATTTATTATATAGCGGAAGTCTTACAAAATAAAAGATAAATATAACAGGATCTAAAATCCATCCTTGGCGCCAGAAAGTCAACTAGGAGACGCCACCTAGATCGAATCTAACTCCTCGCTGTGGCTCCACTTGAACCACCTGTTCTTCTCCTGTGGGGGTGTGAGACAGCAAGGGTGAGCTCACACATGTTCATCGCTCAACAAGTTGTGGGGAATAATGTGCATGAACTCACCAAAGGTGGGAGTTCAAGTGAAGTGTAAGGCTGATCAACAAAATAAAGGTTGAAGCTGAGCATTGCTTTTAATAAGTTGGTCAAATTTTTATTAGCAGTTACTAAATAAATAATAGAATAAAATTAATGAATAAACCCATGCTAATGCATATGACAAATTGAATTTAGGTTCCATAAATTAATCATTTGAGGGTCCGAGCTGCTCATGACCGTAAGCACGGCTAGTATACCAGTTTTACACTCTGCAGAGGTTGCGCATCTTTACCCACAAGTCATGTTACCCATCTGCCAAGGGGTCATGAATCCCATACACCTCTACCAAGGAAGCGAGGCAGGGTAACACTACGAGGCCTTTACAAAGTTCCACTAGCTTTAGAAAACCCGCTACAGTTTATAGGAAGCTCCAGTGCAGGAATCCCTCGCCTGACCGCCATCGCAGCAAAATCAACCCAAGGACCTCCCTACACTTACCACTCCCCTACTACCCTTGCCCCTTTCGGGTAAGGTAGTCATCCACTAGCTTTCCTAATTAATCAGCCAAGGGCGTCCCATTAAACCCTTGTGGTAGCACTGTTTTCCCGGGTGGTCGCTCCATGTTCCCATTAGCATAATGATCTTATCTTGAACATAAATAACATAACACAATAATAGGAACATGGATATAATGAAATATTAACCCGAAACCACATAATGCAATAGCATAACTACCCAAGTGAATCAGGGGTAAACAAGGTAAACAGGATAAACATACTAGGGTGACCTATTGGGTCCCATCAAAATTAAACCTATGCATGAATAGTGGTAATAAAGAATATTATTGGGTAACAAAAGTGAATCAAGTGCACTACTTGCCTGGCACTTGAGATTCCAGTTACCAGGATGATTCTTCAGATCCTCGTGATCTCACTGCTAGTCGTAGCAATACAAATAGACATGGTATAGACAAAATTAACATCACACCAAACATAAGTACAAACTGAAGAATAATGATCTATGCGAATCTACGAGATCGTGGGAACGAGAACCACTAAGATCGGAGTCGTGGTCATCAAGTTATGATGGGATTAAATGATTAACACCAGGTTCTATGTTTATTTTATAATTACATAGAAAAGGTAACCTAAAGTAGTAATTAATTCAACTTTAATCTAAATTATAAATTGACCATAGATCATATTTTTGTAGATTAAATGGTAAGTAGATTAACAAGACTAACCAAAATAAAAGTCCAGTTATAAAAGAATAAAACATGGTCCAATAAATGTTATTATTGCATAGTAAATATTTATATGTGACTAACGCAACTGGAACGAGTAAATTCGGAATTAAAACGAAGGAGTTATAATTTTCTGAAGATTCTATGCGTTTTGTACAAGATTAAATAGGATATAAATTTTAATGTGACTTTCATATGAAAATAGTGGTACTAAATGATAAACTATAATATTATAAAATTATAAGAACTGGAATGACTCAATTCGGAATTAGTATGAATTTTGTATGGATTAAACAAATTCTAGCCATTATTTTTACATTAAAAATAGATTTCTATTCTCTTTTCCCGGATTTTTTCTATTTACTAGACTGGGCGATGATTTCCAGGGAGTTCAGGGGCTAGTGGGTAAAGTTTCTCACACTCAGGGAACAACGCTAGTGGATGGAGGGTTTATTACTGTAAACTAGGGGGTTTCTTATGCAAATTTTACAACCGAAGAGATACGCCGCGATTATAACCGTCCGATTACCAATATACGGCCTGGATTAGAAGCTTTACTATCCGAACCGGTATGCGATCGCCACCATTGGATCACAGATCCACGCACTGGACTTAAAACCACTGAGATCTAATCTGCTCCATTGGACTCAGTATGAACGGCCTAGATCACTACCCCAAGGCGATACGAGCCGATCAAATCACAGTCGTCCAGATTGGATCGGAAGGCTCACGCATGTCTCCTTCCTTCCCTCTACCAAACACGGCGGCGCCGATACCCGACGCGGCGGCGCCATTAACGGCAGAAGCAAACCACGCAACGAGACTACTAACCTCAAGGCTATTCGGTGCTACACGATGAGCAGACGAAAACGAGCACATGAGAGGAGTTCTTACCGGAGTTCTCACTGTCGCAGAGGCTAGCCACACCGAGGGTAGATCCACAGCTTCCCAATTGCTTCGGTGAGCAATTCCTCGTGGATGCCGATGCGTGATCCCTATTCTCCACTCACGCGAGTTCCACGACAGATGAGAATGACCCCAGTCCTCCTCCCGACCACCGGATGGCACCAACGGTGGGACGAGCACGCGGCGGCGGTCTCACCAAACCTCGGTTCACTCGCTCACGGAGGCAGCGCTGGAGAAACGGCTCGCGAAGATGCAAAGGGGATGCAGGCACCAGGGCAATCCCCTTATAGTCGTGGCGCGGTCGGTCCGGGGCGGCGCCAACAGATTCCGAGGATCGCGCACTGACTGAGCTCGGTTCTGTTGCGCGGCGCGATTTCACCGGGAAGGCGACGAACTGGTCAAACACCGCGGATTCCGCGCGCGCAGCGCACGGGCGCAGCAACGTGCGAGAGGAAGAACCGGGCGCAAGCGTGGAACAAGGGAGAAAGAGACTGGTGGCCGAGAAAATTGGAGTTCGTTGCTAGGATCGCCCTGGCTGCGAGCTCGGACACCGGTGGAGTTCTCAGCAGCTGGTCCGGAGAAGGACGATCCGATTGAGAGGTCCCACGCGTCAGTCAAAGTGTGTGGCTAGAGTGGATGACCGAGCGGACCCCACGAGTCAGCGACGTGGGTGAACGGCTGAGCGCTGGAGCGCGGGTCCCACTGGTAGGGTACGGACGCGCGAAAAGGGAAAATAGAGATGGTTGGCGCGGAAGAAGGTAAAGAGAAAGTGGGCCGAGCAGAGAAGAAACGGTCCAGGCGCAGGTAAGGTTTTTTTTTTCCTTTTTTTCTTTTACTTTTTCTAAATTTGAAGCATTTAAACCATATTCAAATCCTTGTTTTGAATTTCAGACTCCCGGTGTCAAAATCATTACTACTGTGAATATGACCTCTACTATTTTTAATATTATTAGTTGTTATTTTTCTTGTTATTTATTTATGGGAGGAATAAATAGTTTTATTAAAGTATCATTCTTATTTTCTATCTTATGTTTTTATTTGAAATTGGGGATCAAGTTTATGTTTTCCCTAAAATGCATCACCCAAAAATTATTATCAAGAGATTAACCTTTTATTTATTAATTTATCGGTTACTTAACTAATTTGAAATTATTGTCTGGAATATGAGGGAGAATTCTAATCGATTTCAGAGGTCTTCAAAAATTCTCACCACACTTATTCTATATATTTTTATCTCTTTATTTTATTATTTTATGATATATTATTATTTTTTCTACCCAAATTTTGGGCCTTACACGATCGCCCTAGCCCATGCGCAGTCGCCACTACACAGCCGCACGAAGTTCGCTTAAATTGTCATTGTGCGCCTATTCTGTCGCCCGCCACAGCGACGCCACTGCACCGTCACCCGTCGCTGTTGTGCGCTGAGGCCCGTTGCTCCTGCTCCTCTCTGCTCGATGCACATGCACCTACACCTACACCATCGTCCCCTGCACGTCCGAGCTTTAAACTAGAGTAAGTTTCGTGTTCAACTGTTCGTATAGAGGCATGAGTAGGGCGATTCTTACTATCTATTCAAAAAAGTCCATTGCTTGAACATGCATACTTCCTGTAGCTGATGGGCTTGTCATATTGCTGGATTTTTTTAATTGTTGCTAAACCGTTTATATATATATATATATATATATATATATATATATATATATATATATATATATATATATATATAGTATTTAGAGCCCTGGGCTCTATTTAACTACAGGAAGCACTGACCAGGTGCGCAGACCGCACCGGACTCTTTTTGGTTTATTGTATCTAACCGTGCTTACGCTAAATTATAATACGAGTTATGCTGATGTGTGTATCAGTTTATGCAAATATAGTCTGCGCATATTACGTGCATCAGGCCCACGATCCGGCCCACGCGTTCACAATTATTCAGTCCCACGTCGACACTATAAAAACACCCCCACGCCGCCAGGGATTAGGTTTTAGCGGCGGCGGCGGTTCCCTGGGGCGTGCGAGCGGCGGTGATCCTGGGGGCCAGCAGCGGTGTCGCCTCGAGGCAGGCGACCGACGGTGGCGCTCCACCAGGAACGAGCGACGGTGGCGCTCCACAGGGAGCTCGCCCGCCTCGCCGCCAGGTCCGTCGCGCGCCTGCCTGCTGGGGCTGGGCTCGGCGGGAGCGGAACCGCCGAGGAGGCCGAGATGGCCGCCGCGCTCATGGACGTCGCGGCCGCCAGCGCCGCCGCCTCCGCCGCCGTGTTCTCGGCCGTCGCGTCCGTGTCTGCCGCCTCGTCGTCGTGCTCGAACAAGAAGGCCCCGACGGCCTTCGTGGCTGCTGCCTTCGCCAAGAAGCCGGAGACGCCGACGACGGCCGATGTCGCGCAGGAGAAGCACGAGGAGCTTGAGCGATGCATCGACGAGTGCGAGAGCGACAGCGAGGTGGTGTTCAGGAGCATTGTTCGGAATAGGGTTTCGTTGCTCAACATCCATAGTCCGGCGATCTAGAGAATCGATCTCTCATATCAGTCGCCATCACAATTTAGTTAACGACTGTTGTATACTATGCTACATACGTATATATACAGTGTAAATACACGTTGAAACAATAGAGAATAAAAATATATATGTGCAGGTTGAAATAACACAGAAATTCAGTCAGCATGTATAGCCCCAGGGTAAATTATTAAAATTGTACTACTGTAATCATCAGGAGGGCATTATTTAAATGTTGTATGATTTACGCTAAAATTTGTACTCATTTACGCTGTTTTAGCTCACGTTTTACGCTGGAATCCGCCCGAGCAGAACCCGCGAACTGCGGCTATAAATTAAAATTTATTTCCTTCTACTAATGCTCCTCAAACCGTAACTGTCCCTTTATTTACGCGATTATGCAGCACGTCTTTCCTTATATCAAACCGGTCAAGATTTATATAATGCATGGTTTATGCTATCATGTTACACATCGTTATGCAGTCGTAAACGGTTTATTTATGCATCGTTATGCAGTCGTTAACCGCCGCCAATATCACAGATACGAACATGGACGAGCGGCTGCAAATGAGAATTTGTTTCCTCCCGTAACTATGCCTTTATTTACGCGAACGTGGAGCACGTCTTTCCTTATCTCAAACCGGTGTATATTTAAATGTTGCATGGTTTACGCTATTATGTTACACAGCGTTATGCAGTCGTAAACGGTGTACACATGGTAATATTCGTTCCCGTGATTCGTGGTCCAAAAGATTCCTTCTATGCATGATTTATGCACATTTCTACATATATTTATGCGTGCGTATATCACCTGTCACGTCTCATCCGGGAATCGTGGCTATCATATGCATGGCTGACGCATGCTTGCGTACAGTGGGCCGACCGCGATCTGGTTGGCGTCCTGGCTGGGGCTTCCCCCACTAACGGAAGCCCAGGGCTTCCATTACCTCTTCCCTATATATATATATATACACTACCTATTAAGACTGCAATAGTAGTCTGCCTCCGACGTGTTCTGCCAACGGCTGTTCTGCCTCCAACAGAAACGTCTCCACGTCTCCTACATGTGGGCCCTCACCGGCCGTACGTACCACGCAGTCTCGCAGTCCCGCGCGACAAAATAAACAGGACATACACAGGTTTATGAGCCACGTTCCGTTCCATCTCTCTCAGTGAGCAACATACAATACACAGCTGCGCTTATAAGCCATGTTTCGTCATTCTTAATGGCCGATGTGGCACTAATAAAATAGATGGCATACCAGCGCTCCTGTGACAGCGATTCATGCGGCCCAATGATTTTCGTGTGGACCTAAGGACCATCGTCCCATCGTGTAGCCCACTGTCCCAGCGTGCAGCCCACCGTGCGGCCTGCCTTCACCCAACCCTCATCTTCATGCGCGGCACAATCGTCCCCAATCCCACGACCCCATCTCTTCGCCATCCCGTGAACCCATCCCCGCGCTCCCCTCCGCTACTCCAGCAGCCCAGCAGGTCCCCCTTCTTCTCCCCAATCTCTTCGCGTCCCGCATCCAGTAGCGTTGGTCGCGCAAAACAACTGAGAAGAGCTGTTGCGCCAGCAGGAAAGGGAGAACATGGTGGGGAAGAAGAGGGGTATTATCTCCCCGCTGGACCATCTCGCTGGGCTGCTGGAGGTGCGCGTGGTGAGGGGAGTGGACCTCGCCATCCGCGACCTCCGATCCAGCGACCCCTACGTCGTCCTTCGCATCGGCAAGGCGCAGGTCCGCTTCTCCTCCCCTCCCTTTTGGTTTGCATTGCTGCTGGTAGGTTTTGTCGGCAAGAGATCCGGCGAATTAAAATCGGCCGCGCCACTGCGCCAACCTCGTGCCACTGCGACAAATCGCTGCCCCGAATCGAGGAGGGGGAGGAGCCGACGGAGGCTCCTGTGGTGGCTACGGGGGCGAGAGCGGGAGCGTCATGAGGGGCGGTGGCCGTGGCGGCGGCGGGAGGCAGCCTTCCTACGAGGCGTCGGACGGGGCGGATGCGGCGGCGATCCCGGTCGCCTCAAGGAAGATGGTGCAGAGCCTCAAGGGGATCCTGGCCGACCGCTCGGAGGGCGAGATCTACGCCACGCTCTGCGACTACGGAATGGACCCCGACATAGCCGTCGAGAGGCTCATCTCCCAGGGTAAGGGCATATACTCTCACCTCGCTCTATTCATGGTGTGGTTTCTTTGCCGCATTAGTTTAAGTTCATGAATAGGATGTGTTTAAGTTCACTCATGTATTGCTTACCATTTTCTTGGTATTGAGTTTTCTATCTGTCTATATGTGGGCATAGACGCATTGCCTACCTATTTTGCTTAAATTGGTATGTGCCAAGTAGCATATATTTTTGGGTAAGTAGTACTTTCAGTGTAGAGATGCTTGGGTGCCAGTTACCTAAGGTCGCTACAAGTTATGGAACCTTCCACTAGATGGTTGTTGTATCAAGAGATACTAGGAAAATGCAATTGGGTGAATGAAATAAATAAAAAGGACAAGCTGTTTTGTTGTAGTATGAGTGTGATCCTTGGCTCCTAATGTTGGGAATTGATTTGATGTTGCCCTTGAGCACTGATCTCAATTGTTATTCCATAAGCGAAGTGAATGCATTGATGTCACTGAACTTCCCTGATTGACTATTCTTCTGGAAATATTTAGGTTTGAATTTTATATTGTATTGATTGTTTGAAGCATTCTGCATTGAACAGATCAACAATCCTGGTCATTAGCTGTCTGATTTTTTTAGTGGTATCTGAATAAATAGATGACTACTCATGTATATCTTTCTTACCCTGTCCTTATAATTAGCATTGTTTTTTTTTTCACAAACCCCTGCACAACTAAGGTGGAGCCTTACAAAGCAAGAGTGGTTGCTTGCAACCGGCCTCACAGGTATTTTGTTATTTTGCTCATCGAATTCATTGGCTGTCTGATTTATGCTTACCTGATTCCTACACAGTCGAATTTATTAGCTGTCTGATTTTTGCACAATCCACTTTATTTTGCTCATTGAGTACAGTAGGGCATAAGCGAAGTGAAATAGGGTGAATGAAATAAATAAAAAGGACAAGCTGTTTTGTTGTATTATGAGTGTGATCCTTGGCTCCTAATGTCTCATCATGCCTAAGACAATCAGTAAGTGCTGGGGGCAGAGGAGTTCCAGCTCGGTGCCTCTCCATTAAATAAAGAGCAACACAAAACTCTCTCAAAGAAAGCATGCCATCATTGCCTTGGTCAGACAAATCTCACCTCTTGGAAGCCTCCAACTGAGGAACAGATTGCGAGCTTCTATGCCAGTTATTTTGCCATCTCTGTCCCTATCAACATCGCCAAATACTTTCATGTACTTATGGATGTCAGACTGAGTAGTTTTTGGCCATTGGAGAGATGGATTATAAATCCCAGCAGAGACAACAGGTGCAGCTGGAGCAGAACTGGGCTTTACGACATGCTGAGTGTGTTGACATTGGCTGCTACCTTGCAAAGAACCAAATTGTGTGAGATTAGTCGTTTTTTTTGTTTCTTCCACTTTCTAAGAGAATATTGGTCAGATTACCCAGATTACACAAACTAAATCAATATCATTACTAAGAACATTAGTTTTCCAATTCCTTCTGACCTTCTCAACTTCAATCATTATATAATGCGCATGTGTTCCATGTTCATAGTTTTGCTTCCTCATCTTGTTATTCTGTTTAACATGCGTTCTTTACTTTATATGGCTATGGAATGTACTTGAGTTTTGATGCTGCAATATGGTGTTTACCTACATGACCAATGCCTGTTTGTTCTAAACCTTCTACATTCATAGAGGGCATATTTCTGATTTCTTGGTCAGTGTGAGAATTATTGCCTCTATATTTGGCTTCATTTGGTCAAAAGCTTGGGCTGAAATAATTGTTTTTGGGCTGAATTCATTTTGGGTTGAATGTTCGCTGAAATTAATTATTTTTCTCATTTATTTCTGAAATCTGATATTGGCAGGTTCAAAAGCATCTGTTACTCGGGCATTGCAAAGAGCTGAGAGGTATCGGACTAAACTGCTCAAGGAGGTGTTCTTCTAATGAGGTAGCACCCCTCATTAGAAAATAGAAGGCAGCAATGTTCGGTCATTAATATTGGCAGATTCTTGCATATAGAACCATATTATACTAGATGTCTCTCCTACATAGAGTAAAATTAATTGATTCTTACGTATAGTCAGATAACACACCAGCTGATATGGTGTGTATATTTCTTATTTTGTTTTTTTCTCTCTTAATCTGAGAAACTGGTGGTCATCATATACGTATAGGTTAGTTCTACTGTTTCTGTCTACTTCTATATATTTGTTGACTTATCGTGCTTCAGGCTCTCCTCTTGTTCGATTTATTGAAGCATTTGGAACTGCATTTTCTAGAACAACCTTTTGTGTTCCGATCAGTGAGGCCAGTCGCCCTCTATTGTTCTGCTAATAATTAAAAATATTTGACTAGACTGTTCTGCTAATATAGATTTAACATGTTCTCCAAATCCTGTGACGCGGCGTTCCTCGAAGGAGGGGACGACACGAAGGAGGGGTCCATGGGGCGGTCGGTCGCTGCCGTGGCTCCACGCGCAGAGGGACTTCCTGCGCGCGATGATGTTGGTCGCCGAGCGTGCGTTCCAGTCACCGGACGCGCTCCTGGTCCTGGAGAAGGTGCTCGCCAAGTTCCTCGTCATGTACCCTAACTACGCATCCGCCTCAGACGTGGGCCGCCTCCATGATGATCAGTACCCGCACCTGGATAAGGTATGCCTCCACTGCGACATGAGAGCCCCCTCCCCCCATCCCCGCAATGCTTGTCGTGACAGTCCACCACCCCGTGCAGACATCGTGGAGCGTGTCGCCCAGCAGACCGTGCACACCATGGCTCCACCCAATCCCCCTGTTCCCCACGGCTTCAACGCCGCGACCTCCGCCGCCACATCATCATTCCCCTAGGAACCTGCTCCCCCACTGTCGTTGTATGTCGTAACCACCTTGCCTCACAACTAACTTGTCACCAGAAGTATACCTGCTTAATTTGAGCATATTATCTTAGCATGCCTTCAAGATAATCATAAATTGCCCTGATCTACATTGCCGCAGTGCAGAATGTACATTTGTTTTAATCATTTGTGAAGTATAATTGCCCTGATAATCATAAATTTTGGATTTCAATGGTTCAAGGTACCCTGATTATTTCTGGTGTGCATTCTGCACCTTTAGTTATTTTGCATTGATTCAGCACATAATGTGTGTTTTCTCATTGTTGTACATGTCACTATACTGCTGATAGAAACAAAAAATTAGCAACAATATTGGATTTCAGGCTTCTATGCTACATATTCAGTGTTGTTCGCTCGTGCTGTATCTATCGCCGCGTGAGCAGTTATTGGCTTAGTTTCTAATGTCCACATTCCCATCTCTGTTTTTCTTCTTTTAGAACTTCTTCGATGATCTTTTGGACCACCCCTGCTGATACAAACACAATCATTTTGTGGTAGGAAATCACCATATTAGAGTTGACAACCTTCACATCATCTGTCCTTTTGTAACTGTTTGTGCAACAATGAGTTTATCTTAAGTTCTGTTTTTTTGGTAATATCGGTTTACTGCACTTAAGTTTTTGATAAAGCATCTTTGATGTCACTTGTAGGAAGAATTTGACACTCATGATCCAAAGGAGAACACTTTGCTACCCCCTTACTTGAGGAAAAGGTCAAAAATAATTGAGATAGTTGCAGCACGTGGTATAGTCTTTGCTCTATCACAGTCAGGAGTATGGGCTACTTTTAGTAGAGGTATGGTATTCTTGCCTTCTTACAATCCCTTTCTGCTTGCTCTGGTTGTCCTGAGATTATCTTTACATAGTAGTATTTTCAACAGGTAAATTTGGTACGATTGTAAGAAGGTAAGAATAACTTTTTACTCCATTTCAGTTTCTTCGAATCAGTTGAGGACATTCAAGCTTCTGAGTAGGTTGAGCTAGACTGCTACAGAGTTGGTGCATTTGATTCTTGAAAGTGGGTCCTAGATACAAATACTCACTAGCATATTCCTTTATGTGATGTACCATAAATATGTATTTGAACATATATAGATGCTATCATTCACCGTCCATACACAGTTTATTATGATTTTGCAGAGACATTTAAAGAATTGAAAACCAAAATTAATACTAAGTTTCTTATCACCGGACTTCTGGTGACAAGTTAGTAATATCTAGCTATCATGCCGTGCAAAGAAGATGGGCAGTATGCCCCGCTCCGACATGCCCAGCAACTGGTATGAGTCGCTGCTCATCTCCGCCACGAACATGCCCATGTTTTACATCTGGTGGCTTCAGTTTTTTACCCTGATATTGTGCTAGCTTTGGTACGATTCTTTCATGATATGGTTAACTACAAGTTCTACTACTGCTAGATTTGTATGACTGTGTGATATCCAAATTAATACTTTTGTATTATTCCCGTGACAAATTTATAGTTTTCTAAGAGTTTTAACTCATGAATTTGATGATGAAGCGTTGGCAGTTGGAGCTCCAGGCCTCTCTGAGATGGCAACCGAGCAATAGCTGACTGTCTTCGATGCGACATTGCAGTTGGTACGATAGACTAAAATAACAGGTAAATTTGAAGGTTTGAATTTGCCTAAATATGTCGAAACTTCTTTTTATTTACAAAAACGTATCAACAAAAATCACGAGAATTTGAGAACATGGTGCTTTTGCTTTTATCCTATGTTTTCCTGTTAGGTCTATTTAAGTCAGACCATTTTGGTGGCCAATTAGGCACTTATGGCTTAGCTGAATACTAAATGGAAGGAGAGGGGAATTCCTAGGTTAGTTTTTTATCATTTACATAATTTCCTTTCCATTTGTATTTCGAGGGTCAAATAGACTTTTTCCAATATCTAAGGAGCGCACACATTTATATGAGAATTACGCATGGGGCTTATTTTGGTCATGGATCCAATGCTACTCTTTGTTTTATACTACTGGAGCAGAGTTCATGTGCCTTACCGCAAGGTAATTAAATTAGAGATGCATGGTAAACTGTCAAGTGTGTGTTTTTACTGCAAGTGCATGGAGAGCATTAATCAACGAGCAACACCAAGTAATCTTTCACTATTTTCTTTGTTGTAACATTACTACTCATTACTAGCATGATGGCAACCTTTTGATGCAATTAACATGTCCATGATTGAATACTTTGCATGTGTGATAGTGGGGTTTATGTCATCAGTTGCTTGGACAATTATATCATGAGAGTGATTGATGCGTCTTTGCCCTTGCAAGGTCGGCTGTCTCCCTATACTACTATAATTCACCTATTGTCCTTTTTTTGTAGCACTAGACATTCTGAAACTCTAGCACATCACATGAAGGCCATTACATGCCAAACTTTGAATTTGTAGCTAATCTGTGACTGTTACATGCCAAACTCTAGCACATCACATGAACTCTAGCACTAGACATTTCTTTTCTCGCTGCTGCCTCTTTGGAATTTGTAGCTTTGGTCAATGCTATCTCAACTCTGTTCCTATATAACATGTATCTTTCCGTGTGAAGGGAATCCATGTTTTATGCACAGTAGCTTTCCGTGTGAAGGAAAATAGTTTGCCTTTCCGTGTGAAGGGAATCCATGTTTTATGCATCGTCACATATATTCAAATTTTGAATGCCAATTGCCAACGTATCGAAGGATTTTGTCACTTTGGTTCGGTATTTCAATTTATGAGAAAGTTGAGGATCGAGTTACTCATTGTGTAGTTTAAGCCCCACCAGTTTAACCGGTACACACTATTTTTTAGGGTTACAACTCACTATAAGCGAAAAAATTCAGACAGTAACAGTCACAGATTCATGATTATGCAATTCAATTTCTTGGATATACCAATAGAACAGTTGATTTTCTTGTGTTTCCTTAAGCTCCACCAACTCCTGACAGGCTGAATGACTTTAGGATCTTGAAAGTTCTGATCATCTCTCAGAAGTAAAAAAAATTGAAACATTTTGTGTTTTATGATTGATTTCCTTAACTTTCATGATTTACCCCGATGAGCACTAATGGAAACAGTTTATCTGGTTTGCAAGGTAGGGACATGCACAAATAGCTATACAATCTTATTATGATATTTTCTTAATTTTCAGGAAAGTTGAGTTCTAGGTCTCGTTCTTGACCAACATGTGTGAAAGAATTGCTCTATATTTCTTAAAATGAAATATGATATTTTTGCATGTTTATCTGGGACTGTCTTGTCAATTCATTTGAAGCTCTGTCTATCTACCTAAAGGATAATTTGATTATCTCTAGAGTTCATATTGTTCCTGAATGACAATCATGCACAGACCAAACAGGAGCAAATAATCCAATATTATGTTTGAGATCAATTCATTGGAAAAACATAAACCAAGATTATGACGTGGTGGAGGTGAGCTTTAGCGGCAGAGGCGGCAGCGACCCCGACCTGTACTATGCCGTCGTCGCCAAATTCGGTGTGGTTTCTCTTTCCAATGAATCCCCACCAGCTTGGATTTTTTTCTCAGATCTTCTAATCATCTTTTTGTCGTAGCTAAAACACTGTAGGTGTAGTCTATTGAGTTACAATACTGAAAAAAATATGATTCTGGAATTGATTTTTTTCTGTTGTTTGAACTTTAAACATCAATAATTTGTTTTGCATGATTAATGATCAACCTGTCATCTCTTATTTCTTCCCTTCTATGTTGTTTCCCATTGTGAATAATTTCCCTTTCGTAGTTTTGGAATTACCTTTTTATATATGTAAGTTCAGTAAATGACATGATGCCGCTCTTTAATACGGTCCCAAGTTAAATAATCTGATCTTGGCATCCTCCTCTACCCCAAAATCTTGTCGGCCTAGCTATGGTGAGTGCGCCTTCTCTGACCCTGGGCTTTCTCACGACCGGGTTTCTCTCTAGTAGTATCAAGGCTTAGCTCCTCCTCCTTAGTAAACAAAGTAACTTGC
This sequence comes from Zea luxurians, assembly GCA_029449295.1. Classification (NCBI taxonomy): domain Eukaryota; kingdom Viridiplantae; phylum Streptophyta; class Magnoliopsida; order Poales; family Poaceae; genus Zea; species Zea luxurians. The sequence continues at coordinate 47,896,876 of JAOPSE010000023.1, forward strand.
TAGAACATACATCAAACAGCTCGTTATGCTTAGTTTGGTATTTCTTCCTAGCGAGCTGACCCTTTGTTCTTACAATCTCTCATACGATTCATGTGGTATTGAATGCAGCGGCTGGTACTTCAGCAGGCCGTCCAAGGACCTTCGCCAAGGTTTCCACACTTTTCTTTCAACAATTTATTTTCTATTGATGTTCATTTAACAATTGCTGCTTCTCTTTTGAACTTTGATTCAACAATTAACTTGCTTAATTTGCACAAGGAACTTGTTCCAAGCTCTGTTTGGTTGTAGTTTAATTATGTCCATAAATGATTAAAAAAATGAGTTTAGCCTGCTCTTTTGGTTAATCAAAACGCGTATTATTTGGTAGCTGACTTGTTTTCTATAATCAAAATACAGCATGATGAGAAGGATGTCTACAGTAGAAGGGGGCACCAGAAGAAGAAGAATCAGAAGATTTTATGAAACCAGTAAGGTATTATATCATTTTGAAACCAGTAAGATATTATATCACGTCCGAGGCCTCGCCCGCGCCCGACAAGCGGCAGCGTCTCCTCACGGCCGGGTTTATAACTTCTTGCGTACCATATTTCTAGATGATCACAGTATAAGGACACTATTTTTGCTCTAGTAGCTTGCTGCCAGTTAGTTATAAGATGGTTGCTAGCTGCATATGCTTACTGCTTGGTTCTCAATTACTTCTTGCGTATCATATTTTTCATTTCTTTTCTATCTTCTGATTAATTCTTCATATACCATTAAGATGTTGCAGAGTCTGTGCGCTAGGGAGATGCAAGGCCATTTGTAGAGGAAGCTGTGCTGCAAGTATCTGACTGGGGTTTCAACTTATCTAACATCCAAATGCAGAAGAAAGAGGCTCAAAGATTTTTTGAACTCATCAAGTCTCTGTTCAATCAGGCTAAAAGAGAGTGGGTGGGATTTCTGGGCCCAATCCCTATATGGCAGGTTTGTAATCTCTTCTCTAAAACTAAAAGTGATCCGAGAGCATGACAGAGTTTAGTAGAAGCTAAAGAAAATTACTCCATCTATTTCACACATAGCGTGCTTGCACATAATGGCGTCATTTAGATGGTATTCTGTAGTTGCCTAGCATCTGAGCTCTTTAGTTTATGTTTATTTGGCCATACTTTAAGAGTCTATGTATACCACATTAGATGGCTTCAAGAAATCTGTAACAGCATAGTTGAAAGGCTGCGACAATAGTAGTTGTAGCTGATTTATCTTGGTTTTGCATGATTTAGGAAACTTGGTGCACACATGTAGGTAGTGTCGTAATTGGTTTTGTATGTATTAACAAATAGCAACTCCCAAATGGCATAAAGAATAGGGAAATAGAGACATTATAAAAGCACCATGTCGTGAAATCTCAGTCGCATGTGAGGTGAGCTATTTTTGTTGTTCATGTATGTCATTAATATGTATGTACAAGTTTGTACTCCAATAATCATGTTTTACATTATGCGGGGTAATTGTAAGGACTACAGTACTTCCGTTTTGATTAAATGGGGTCTATATTTTTTTCTATCCTTGTCTTTCCATGTTCTTCTGAAGCACCATTGAATCTTTGCACAAGTAATTGCCGCCTACCTTCATGTGCCAAGTGTTACTTTATGTAGCTCATTGTGTATTAACTTGCTGATTTCCTTAAGAAAAATATGAGGACGAAGCACAAGCAAATAAGTACTACATGGTTCAGGTGCCTGTAACATCCCGAAAATCCTAACCTAGGTTTGAAACCCTAATCTACCCCCCTTTCCCTCCATTTCTTCCTTTAATTCCAAGAACTCCCTTAGATTTTCTTTCATCATATGCATACACCTTGGTTGATCACAAGCACATCACTTAGATTCTATTTTCCAGCACCTAAATTACCCACAAAATAATTTGTTCAAAAGAAAAAGATGCAAAAAGGGAAATAGGATTTGGAAAATAAAAAGAAAAAGAGAAAACCCTCTCCCCCCCCTGCTGGGCCGTTTTCCAGCCCAAACCCGCGCCCCCCCCCCTCGCGCCCGTGCTCCCCTCCGCATTCGACCCATTTTCGGCCTGCTTCCGCGCGCGCGCCAGCCCGCTCCATGCCCCGCCCTCCTCTCGCTGACAGGGCGTCCCCACCCGTCAGCCACCCGCTCTCTCGCGCGCTCGCTCCCTCTGACCAAACGGCCCCGCGGGTCAGTTGCTTCGTCGTCCGTCCGCCGTCCCCTCACCGAAGTCACCTCCGGTCGTCGCCTCCGTCCTCCCCTCTGCCATCTCGCCGCACAGGGAAGTTCGGCACCGCTCCGTCCTCCTCCCCGTGACCCGCGTCCTCGCCGGTACCATCCCCGCCGTGGAGTCTCGTCGGCGACGCTGTGCGGCATTAATGCCGGCACTGTGAGGCTCACCGACGTCCGCCGAGCTCCACCGCCCCCTCCCCTCGGGCGCCTATAAAAGGGCCGCCCCGAGCTCTTTCTTCCTCGCACCAGCCTCGGCCATCCCTCTCCTCCCCTTCCCCGAGCTCAATTCGCAAAGCGCCGGCGTCGTTCCCCTCTCCGGTGAGTCCTTTCCTCCTCCTCCCTCTCCTTCTCTGTTGGTCCGGCAAGGAATTGAGTGAGCCGAGCAGCTCCCTCACGTAGCCACAAACCGAAGCACCCCCCTTCCAGCCCCCGTCCCCCACCCAGAGCCCACAGGCGACGATCCCCGCCGCGGAGCTCCGCCCCCTCCCCGTGGGTAGCCCCCTCTCAGCCCCCTCTTGTCAAATTGAACCTACCGTTGGAATCACCAACTTCCGCCCGTGCTAAACCACCCCCCCCTCGGACCAGGAACCGGGCCACCGGCGGCAAGCCGTCGTCAAGCTTCCCCGGCGGCCGGTCCCCCCCCCCCCCCCCCGCGCTCGGCCGGTTCGCCCGCCGTTTGGCCACAACGCCGTTTCTTTCCCCCCCCCCCTCTCGCTGGCAAGTGGGCCCTCAAGCGACGCTGTCACCCTCGCGGTCGCGCCGTTTCCCCTCGCTCGTGGGCCGCCGCTGGGCCGAAAGCGCCTCAGCGCGCGCGCTCGCGCCCGGAGTGGGCCAAAAGCCGTGTCCCCGGCCCAGATGAGAGGAATTCTCTTTTCTTTTTCTTTTCCACCCCTTTTCCCATTTAAATAGTTTTCTCAATATTTTATGCACAAAAGATTATCAAAAAGGATTTCCAGGGTCACATAAAATAATGTTGTTAGAAAATGGCACACTATGATTGATGAACTACTGTTGATGTATTGTTTTACTGTATGTTTCCTAGAAGAAGCGGGAACCGCAGATCCGGATCCCGTAGCTCCGGAAGAAGGGTCGGAGCCCGAACTTCCGGAAGTAGATCTTCTGTGCCAAGAGAGCTTCAGCAAAGGCAAGTCCATCTTTCCCTTGATGCATAAATTACCTATTCTCTCTACCACTGCCTAGGCCGGGAATCATGGGGGATATTGCATTGTGAGTGAGAGATGGCCCGCATTAGCATATTATTTCCGGTTACGAAATGTGGATCTGGAAGTAGGGCAACGTGCTTCTCCAAATGAAACCTCTTTTTGAAAAGATATGCGATGAAGGGTACTCACCCTCATCACCCTGAGAGTGGGATGATCAGGGACTCCCTGGTTTAGGGGAGGGCCTAAGGTGTTGGCTCAGCTGGTTTAGGCGTGAGCAGAAGGATTGTCCCCTCATATAAGGACCGGCTTGTCATTTTCACTACCTGTACTCCTTTATCGTACAACCACTCGAGACTGTGTGGGCAGTCACTCAATCCAAACTCGTGCGGTCCAACCCCAGGGTTAAGAAGGCTGGGGAGCACCGGGAGGATAAGGAGGGGGAAAGTTTTGTCCGGTTTGGACATGGTGGTGGCCTGACTCCTTCCGGATAACCGTTAAGGTCAGGACGTACGAGCAAGGGGAGAGATCCGGCATTCGGGTCTCGCGACGGTGAGATCGCAGAAACCGGACTAGTGGGTAAAGTGTACACCTCTGCGCAGAGTTGAAACCTATTCGAATAGTCCGTGTCCACTGGTATGGACGAGTCTGGTATGGTATGGCAATTAGAGCTTTTTCACTAAGTTTCTTGACAAGGGAAAGGTGTGATTAAATGGGTGTTGAAAAAGAAAATAAGGCCACGGGAGCGGGAAGCTCAGTGGTGGTTGAGTTTTTGGTTACTTTTAAGACCATGGGAAAACCTTCAAGCAACTGCCTTTCTCTAAGAAAATGATGAGTGACATCAACTCCACCAAATTGAGCATGTACATCATAGGTCTCTATCTCTCTACGGGAGCGGGGTGGGCTTGCGGAATACCTAGTGTATTCACCCAGATTTATTTATGTTTTTCAGCAGCCGAGGACTTCTTTTCTGCTATGCTTGATTAAGAGGGCTGTGTCTGCACCCAGTTCTGCCTGTGGCTTGGGCTAGTGTATCTTCCTACCGCGCTTCTCTATTTGGCTCTCTCGAGCTTGTACCCTGGTATTGTAATAAATTTATCTAAACTCTGTACTATTTGAAGTAAGGAATGTGTTTACTAGCCTCCTGGGACTAGTAATTGTTTCACATTTGAGTCCCAAGGGATCGGGACGCTTCAGGTGGTATCAAAGCCATAGGACTGCCCGTAGGTCGCAGCCCTGACCCTAAAACTTACCCTAAAAAGAAAATACCTCTTACCTCAAGAAAAGTTTTCTCTTCTCTTCCCCGATTTTAACAAGACCCTTCTTTTCCCTATTCCAGATGGAAGACTCTCTGGCCATTAGGACATCCTACTGCTCAGAGGTGGAAGGGTTCCCGCATCTCTTGCGAAGCTGCGCGCTTCGCATGGGAATCCGCAAAAAGCCGGAATACGTCTGGACGGAGCATGTCGAAGGCGGAATAGAGAAATGCTCTATGGCAGTCTACCTGGGAGAAAGCCGAAACTACCCAAACCATCCTTCCTTCCAAGTCACTTTTGCCGAATATCGTTTTTCAGATACCTGTCAGAATGTTGCCCGATCAGCCCTCCGTCAACTATGCCAGAACTACAGCAGGGTGATCTTTGAAACCCCCCTTCGCTACTTCCCACCCAGCAACAAGAATACCCCCACCTGGAGGAGAAGACTTCAGGCCCTCTCAGGAGGAGATCCTATTGAGAATGATCCTACCATCGTCTACATGGCTGGATAACTTCACACCCTTGATAACCAATATGATGACCTCACCCTCCACTGCACCTACCTAACCTCCCGGGTGGAAAGTCTGGAGCAAAAAGTCAGGGAACTTTCAGAAGAGAAGGCGTCCCTTCAAGAGAGCCTCGCAATAGCCGAAGGCGAGGAAACCAATACCCGAGAGGCCTACCGCACTTTAAAGATGGACTACGACAAGAAACTGAAGAAGCTCGCCCCCGCTAGAAGAATCCGCAAGAAGACCAAAAGCCAAGGATGCCAGACGGAGCAGAAGGAAGAAAACCCTCCAAGGAACCCATCCGACACCGAAGAAATGTCCCTAGCTAGCCTTGATGACCTTCTCAAGGAATTTGGGGACACGTTAGAGAAGGAGTTCGGGAGTACCCTAGATAGCACTCGTGTGTGACGAACTTATGATAGCAGGGTGTTGTGTCATGTAATGGCTTGATGTAATGAATAAAATAACCAGTTAAAAAAATGGCATGTGCATAATAGTGACTCTCTTCCCATGGCAGATGGCTTCGGATAAAACCACGCCTACCGCCTCCGGGATTGGAGCAGGTTTTCCCTTAGGAGCAGAAGGAGGAGCCGGTGGAGAAGGGGATGGGACCCACCTCCCCGCACCTCCGGAACTACCACTAGATCTGGCCCAAGTTCTAGCCAATCAAACCCGACTCATTGAAGTCCTCACTCGAAGTCTGGAAAACCAACGCCCAGGTGGTGGAAGGCCGCAGGACAGGATGGGAGAATTTTTGAGACTCAAGCCTCCCACGTTCGCAGGGTCTAGCAATCCCCTCGATGCTGATGACTGGCTTCGCACGATCAAGAGGAAGCTGGAAGCCATCGGATGCCCCGAGAATCAGCGTGTTCATCTGGCAGCTCATCAGCTTTCAGGAATGGCTTTAGCATGGTGGGACACTTTCAGTGAAGCCGTCAGAGATGCTACCTGGGCAGAATTCGAAACAGCTTTCCGTGAGCACCATGTACCCCAGGGGATAGTTCAACTCAAGGAGGATGAATTCCGGGAGCTAAACCAAGGCGGGAGAACAGTCAGTGAGTATGTGCACAAGTTCACAGAGCTGGCCCGCTACGCGCCTGAGGATGTCAGCACTGAATCCAGAAAAATGGCCCGTTTCCTGAAAGGGTTAAGACCCGAGCTTAAGACCATCCTCGCCAGCCAAGACTTCCACAGCTTCTCTCACCTCTCCAACAAAGCCATTCAAGTGGAAAGGGCAAAAGAGGAAGAAAAAGGGCACATCAAGAGGAAATTCCAAGTTCTTCGAGCTCAACAGCAAGAACGTCACCAGAGAGCTCGACCCTTTGGGCTTCCACCCAGGGGTCCAAGTTTCGATAAACAATCTGGACCCACTCCATAACGCTACAGTCAACAGAATCAGAGCTCCCTTCAGGCCCCCTCTGTTGCAAGCAACCAGCCGCCAGTAAACGCTTGTTGGCACTGCGGAGACCCCAGGCACTTCAAGAACAACTGCCCTCAGCTGAAAGCACCCGGACCAACCTACTCCAACTCGGTGAATGGCCCCAAGATTCCATCAGCACCTACCTCCAAGGCACTCCCTTCAAACAGCCAGCAGAGCAGGACTCAGTATCAGGGCAGAGCCCGGGTCAACCACGTCGACGCTCAAGAAGCCCAGCAAGCCCCGGGAGTAGTGCTCGGTGAGTTCCTTGTTGAATTTACTCCCGCTTCTGTGCTTTTTGATTCGGGAGCATCCCATTCATTTATAGCCGCTAAATTTGTGGAGAAGCATGGCATACCCTCTACACCCCTAGCTATCCCTTTGGTCACCCGGACCCCGGGATCAGACCTCTTGTGCAAACTCAGGTGTTCCCAAGTCAAAATTCTTTTAAGTGGGGTAGTGTTCCTGGCAGACTTAACCATCTTGCCATCCCAAGGAATTGATGTAATCCTAGGGATGGATTGGCTAGCTAAGCACAAGGGTGTTATCAGCTGCGCAAGCAAGACTGTTCTTCTCATAGATCACCAAGGAAAGGCAGTTTCCTGTCAAGCCCAACCGCCCGCAAACGATCCAATGATGTTTGTCCTATCAGCGAAGAGCATGCCTGTAATCAAGGAGTTTGAGGATGTATTTCCGGAAGAGTTGCCCAGGATGCCACCAGAAAGAGGAGTAGAGTTCTATATAGACCTCATTCCCGGCACTGCGCCCATCGCAAAAAGACCATACCGCATGGCCCCCACTGAATTGGCAGAATTGAAACTTCAGATTTCAGAACTACAGCAAAAAGGGTACATCCGTCCCAGTTCGTCTCCCTGGGGAGCACCCGTCCTTTTCGTTACCAAAAAGGATGGAAGTATGAGGATGTGTATTGATTATCGATCCTTGAACGAAGTTACAATCAGGAATAAGTACCCTCTCCCCCGAATCGACGACCTCTTCGACCAACTACAAGGAGCCAAATACTTCTCCAAAATAGACCTCAGGTCTGGATATCACCAACTAAGGATTAAGGAAGCAGATATTCGGAAAACTGCATTCGTCACCAGATATGGGCAATATGAATTCACAGTGATGCCATTTGGGCTAACAAACGCACCCGCCTTTTTCATGAACCTCATGAATAAGGTATTTATGGAAGAGCTAGATAAGTTTGTCGTGGTCTTTATCGACGACATCCTCATATATTCCAAGAGTCGCAAGGACCATGAGCATCACCTTCGAATCGTCCTCGGAAGACTCAGAGCACATCAACTTTATGCTAAACTCAGCAAGTGTGAGTTCTGGTTAGAAAAGATAGCTTTCCTGGGGCATATCTTGACTGCAGAAGGGGTAGAAGTGGACCCATCTAAGGTAGAAGCCGTTTCAAATTGGAAGCAACCATCCAACGTCAGTGAAGTACGAAGCTTTCTAGGAATGGCAGGGTATTACCGCCGTTTTATCAAGGGATTCTCCGGCATAGCAAAACCCATGACCGAACTCCTCAAAAAGGACAATAAGTTCGTGTGGACTCCCAAATGTGAAGAAAGTTTCCAAATCATCAAGGAGAAGCTTACAGCCGCACCAGTTTTGACTCTACCAGACATACACCAGGGTTTTGTCATCTTCTGTGATGCTTCCAAGCAAGGCTTAGGGTGTGTCCTAATGCAAAATGAGAAAGTCATTGCTTATGCATCTCGCTTACTCAAGCCGCACGAACAGAACTACCCTACCCACGACCTGGAATTGGCAGCCATCGTCCACGCTCTAAAAATATGGAGGCATTATCTGATTGGGAACAAATGCCACATCTTCACTGATCACAAGAGTCTAAAGTACATCTTCACGCAACCGGACCTCAACCTCCGTCAAAGAAGGTGGCTCGAATTGATTAAAGATTACGACCTCGAAATCCACTACCACCCCGGAAAGGCCAACGTGGTAGCAGACGCCCTCAGCCGAAAACCTTTCGGGGTTAAAGGAACAAACTTTCTGGAAGATTGGAAGAAGGAATCCGCTCAGCTAAATGCATGTCTGGGAGACGACGGTGGCCTGGAAGTCAAGCCAAATCTAGAAGATCTCATATGCAAGGCCCAATGCCTCGACGCAGAGACAACCAGGCTTATGGAAAGAACACGCAAGGAGCAACTTCCGGATCTTAGAACAGACGAGCAAGGAATCCTCTGGTTCAAGAACCGCCTGTGCGTGCCAATTGGAAAGACACGGGAAACCCTGCTCGATGAAGCCCACAACTCAGCTTACTCTATCCACCCAGGGACCACCAAGATGTACCTAGACCTCAAAACCAGATATTGGTGGAAAGGGATGAAGAAGGAAATAGCACAGTATGTGGCCCGATGTGACACCTGTCAGCGAACAAAGACCGATCATCAGAAGCCGGCAGGCCTACTTCAACCCCTCCCAATACCCGAATGGAAGTGGGAAGAAATAGGCATGGATTTCGTAACCGGACTGCCCAGATCACAGAGAGGAAATGATTCCATATGGGTAATAATCGATCGTCTCACCAAGGTGGCCCATTTCGTTCCAGTAAAGACCACTTTTGGAGGAGTAGCCCTTGCCCGAATATACCTTAAAGAGATAGTCAGGCTACATGGCATTCCACGGAAGATAGTATCAGATAGAGGAACGCAGTTCACCTCAAAATTTTGGAAGGGCCTTCAGCAAGCAATGGGCACCAAGCTAGATTTCAGCACTGCTTATCACCCCCAGTCAGATGGTCAAACCGAAAGAGTCAACAAGGTCCTTGAAGATTTACTCAGAGCCTGCGTATTAGCCTTCGACAGAGATTGGGAGTCCAGTTTGCCGTACGCCGAATTCTCGTACAACAACAACCATCAGGCCAGCATCAAAATGTCACCATTCGAAGCACTGTATGGAAGAAAATGCCAGACTCCCCTAATGTGGTCCAATGTAGGGGAAAGGACACTAGAAGGACCCGACTTTGTTAAAGAAGCCGAAGAAAAAGTTGCTTTGATCCGCAGAAGGTTACTTGAAGCTCAGAGTCGACAGAAGAGTTACGCAGACAATAGGCGAAGGGAACTCAGATTTGAGGAAGGAGATTTGGTTTATCTCAAGGTTTCCCCAATGCGTGGCGTCAAAAGGTTCCAGATGAGAGGAAAGCTAGCACCCCGTTTCGTCGGTCCTTACCCTGTCATTTCCCGAATAGGACCCGTGGCATACCGTCTTGAGCTACCAGAATCCATGTCAGATATTCACAATGTGTTCCACGTGTCTCAACTCCGCAAATGCCTAAAAGTACCAGAAACCCGCATCGAGGCAGAGGCAATTCAGATACAAAAGGATCTCCAGTACCAGGAGAAGCCAGTGAAGATTCTCGACTCAGCAGTCAGAAGGACCCGCAACTCAGAAGTAAGACTCTGTAAGGTTCAGTGGAGCAGAGATGGTGAAGAGGAAGCCACCTGGGAAAGTGAGGATTCTCTGAGGAAGGAATACCCTTATCTTTTCTCGAGCCCCGTCTGAATCTAGAGGGTGAGATTCCTTTAAGTGGGGTAGGTTTGTAACATCCCTAAAATCCTAACCTAGGTTTGAAACCCTAATCTACCCCCCTTTCCCTCCTTTTCTTCCTTTAATTCCAAGAACTCCCTTAGATTTTCTTTCATCATATGCATACACCTTGGTTGATCACAAGCACATCACTTAGATTCTATTTTCCAGCACCTAAATTACCCACAAAATAATTTGTTCAAAAGAAAAAGATGCAAAAAGGGAAATAGGATTTGGAAAATAAAAAGAAAAAGAGAAAACCCTCTCCCCCCCTGCTGGGCCGTTTTCCAGCCCAAACCCGCGCCCCCCCCCCCTCGCGCCCGCGCTCCCCTCCGCATTCGGCCCGTTTTCGGCCTGCTTCCGCGCGCGCGCCAGCCCGCTCCATGCCCCGCCCTCCTCTCGCTGACAGGGCGTCCCCACCCGTCAGCCACCCGCTCTCTCGCGCGCTCGCTCCATCTGACCAAACGGCCCCGCGGGTCAGTTGCTTCGTCGTCCGTCCGCCGTCCCCTCACCGAAGTCACCTCCGGCCGTCGCCTCCGTCCTCCCCTCTGCCATCTCGCCGCACAGGGAAGTTCGGCACCGCTCCGTCCTCCTCCCCGTGACCCGCGTCCTCGCCGGTACCATCCCCGCCGTGGAGTCTCGTCGGCGACGCTGTGCGGCATTAATGCCGGCACTGTGAGGCTCACCGACGTCCGCCGAGCTCCACCGCCCCCCTCCCCTCGGGCGCCTATAAAAGGGTCGCCCCGAGCTCTTTCTTCCTCGCACCAGCCTCGGCCATCCCTCTCCTCCCCTTCCCCGAGCTCAATTCGCAAAGCGCCGGCGTCGTTCCCCTCTCCGGTGAGTCCATTCCTCCTCCCTCTCCTTCTCTGTTGGTCTGGCAAGGAATTGAGTGAGCCGAGCAGCTCCCTCACGTAGCCACGAACCGAAGCACCCCCCTTCCAGCCCCCGTCCCCCACCCAGAGCCCACCGGCGACGATCCCCGCCGCGGAGCTCCGCCCCCTCCCCGTGGGCAGCCCCCTCTCAGCCCCCTCTTGTCAAATTGAACCTACCGTTGGAATCACCAACTTCCGCCCGTGCTAAACCACCCCCCCTCGGACCAGGAACCGGGCCACGGGCGGCAAGCCGTCGTCAAGCTTCCCCGGCGGCCGGTTCCCCCCCCCCCCCCCCGTGCTCGGCCGGTTCGCCCGCCGTTTGGCCGCAACGCCGTTTATTTCCCCCCCCCCTCTCGCTAGCAAGTGGGCCCTCAAGCGACGCCGTCACCCTCGCGGCCGCGCCGTTTCCCCTCGCTCGTGGGCCGCCGCTGGGCCGAAAGCGCCTCAGCGCGCGCGCTCGCGCCCGGAGTGGGCCGAAAGCCGTGTCCCCGGCCCAGATGAGAGGAATTCTCTTTTCTTTTTCTTTTCCACCCCTTTTCCCATTTAAATAGTTTTCTCAATATTTTATGCACAAAAGATTATCAAAAAGGATTTCCAGGGTCACATAAAATAATGTTGTTAGAAAATGGCACACTATGATTGATGAACTACTGTTGATGTATTGTTTTACTGTATGTTTCCTAGAAGAAGCGGGAACCGCAGATCCGGATCCCGTAGCTCCGGAAGAAGGGTCGGAGCCCGAACTTCCGGAAGTAGATCTTCTGTGCCAAGAGAGCTTCAGCGAAGGCAAGTCCATCTTTCCCTTGATGCATAAATTACCTATTCTCTCTACCACTGCCTAGGCCGGGAATCATGGGGGATATTGCATTGTGAGTGAGAGATGGCCCGCATTAGCATATTATTTCCGGTTACGAAATGTGGATCTGGAAGTAGGGCAACGTGCTTCTCCAAATGAAACCTCTTTTTGAAAAGATATGCGATGAAGGGTACTCACCCTCATCACCCTGAGAGTGGGATGATCAGGGACTCCCTGGTTTAGGGGAGGGCCTAAGGTGTTGGCTCAGCTGGTTTAGGCGTGAGCAGAAGGATTGTCCCCTCATATAAGGACCGGCTTGTCATTTTCACTACCTGTACTCCTTTATCGTACAACCACTCGAGACTGTGTGGGCAGTCACTCAATCCAAACTCGTGCGGTCCAACCCCAGGGTTAAGAAGGCTGGGGAGCACCGGGAGGATAAGGAGGGGGAAAGTTTTGTCCGGTTTGGACATGGTGGTGGCCTGACTCCTTCCGGATAACCGTTAAGGTCAGGACGTACGAGCAAGGGGAGAGATCCAGCATTCGGGTCTCGTGACGGTGAGATCGCAGAAACCGGACTAGTGGGTAAAGTGTACACCTCTGCGCAGAGTTGAAACCTATTCGAATAGTCCGTGTCCACTGGTATGGACGAGTCTGGTATGGTATGGCAATTAGAGCTTTTTCACTAAGTTTCTTGACAAGGGAAAGGTGTGATTAAATGGGTGTTGAAAAAGAAAATAAGGCCACGGGAGCGGGAAGCTCAGTGGTGGTTGAGTTTTTGGTTACTTTTAAGACCATGGGAAAACCTTCAAGCAACTGCCTTTCTCTAAGAAAATGATGAGTGACATCAACTCCACCAAATTGAGCATGTACATCATAGGTCTCTATCTCTCTACGGGAGCGGGGTGGGCTTGCGGAATACCTAGTGTATTCACCCAGATTTATTTATGTTTTTCAGCAGCCGAGGACTTCTTTTCTGCTATGCTTGATTAAGAGGGATGTGTCTGCACCCAGTTCTGCCTGTGGCTTGGGCTAGTGTATCTTCCTACCGCGCTTCTCTATTTGGCTCTCTCGAGCTTGTACCCCGTTATTGTAATAAATTTATCTAAACTCTGTACTATTTGAAGTAAGGAATGTGTTTACTAGCCTCCTGGGACTAGTAATTGTTTCACATTTGAGTCCCAAGGGATCGAGACGCTTCAGTGTCTGTCTCTCACCTTGTTGAAGTCTAGAAGATCATGCTTTTCCTAGATGTAAAAATGTCCAGAAATTTATGTATGGCTAGGTTCACAGATGAATTACGAAATCTTTTCTCATAACAGTATAACACACATTTGTACATAAGTTATTGTGGTATTATATGTTTCCGTTGCAACGCACGGGCACTCACCTATATATAATATATATATATATATGAAAGGGAAGGATTCATTCAAGAACAGTACATCGAGATGATACAAGTCCTTGAAAGTCACTTCCGGCCTCTGCCCATAAGAGCACACAACCCAACGGAATCTAAAAACACACACTAGTGGCTATCAATCCGAAGACTAGACCGCCAACCATGCTTCCGGGAAAAAAACTCCTTGGCCACTTGAGTCAAATGTTGCATAGCCATTACCAAAAAATTGCATGAGTCCTGCCTCTGTAGCACAGCCCATGCGCGAAGCCTCTGGGCTACAGTAAAAATAACCTGCAAAGGAGATAAAGAAATTTTGTTTTAAAAAATTAACTCATTTCTACCTAGCCAGATAGACCAACATACGGTTGCTGCCCCAAGTAGAGCTAGACCTTTATGGTCATTTCCGAAGCCTCCTATCCAGTTACCAAACATATTGTGGATATTAGAAGGTCTAGAAATACCAAAAGCTAGAAAAATAAAGTCCCAAACCCGTCTCGCAAAATGACAGTCAAAAAGAAGGTGCCTGATCGTCTCATTTTTGTGACAGAAGCAGCATTTCAGACTACCTTTCTAGTTACGTTTTGCTAAGTTATCCTTTGTTAGGATGACTCCCCTTTTTAGATACCACAAGAATACTTTGATTTTTAGGGGGCCTTTAGCTTCCAAATGACTTTATTGTGATTTGGGATGTTGATTTTGATCAAGGCTTGGTAGAGCGACTTCACTGAGAATTTTCCTGACTTAGTTAGACCCCAAGTGAACTCATCTTCACCCTGGTCCAACTGGACTCTCGCGATACGTGAATACAATTCGTTCCACGCCACTAATTTTGGTCCTATCAAAGATCTCGGCTAGGAAATATTTGGTTGTGGGGATGATAAAAACTCTGCAATGGTTATAAACTTTCTTCTTGTTATGCAATATAACCCTGGGTACTGGTGTTTTAAAGTCCCATTCCCAAGCCAGTTGTCTTCCCAAAATCTCACCTGAGAGCCATTTCTAATTTTGAAATTGCCAAAGCGAAGGAAGTCATGCTTCACTTTCATCAGGCTGGCCCAAAAATGTGAATCACCAGGTTTCCACTGGACTTGTACTAATGGTTTTCCATATATATATATATATATATATATATATATATATATATATATATATATATATATATATATATATATATATATATATATATATATATATATATATCGTGTGTTATTGTTATGTAATTTATAATGGTATTATATATACCAAATAGTTAGCCCTTTGTAATTTTGAATATCCATCTTTAAAATCTTGGGTCCGTCACTCATACAAGGCAAAGAGGGGAGTGGGGTGGCTCACCGCCTTCGAGGCAAGGCAGTTGAGAAGATGGGTAGCAGTGTTCAGGGCCTCTACCCAGCTGGCAATGAGAGACACCTGAAATAGGAGGCATCGGATCATGTTGGTGTGGTGCGACTTATTCGTTTAGCCCGATGAAAGTTGCCTAGAGTGGGGTGAATAGGCAAGTGGGATTTTTTTCAATAAAAACTAGAAACGAACTCGGTAAAATCGGTTCAAACGGTGTCAAAACCAGTGTAACCGCTCTGCACAAGTCCAACTAAAGAATGAGATATTAAACTGAATTGATCTCGAAATTTACCCAGTTAACTTTGCAAATGGAATGTCCTAGATGACCCACAGTGTTGGGGACCATAATTAGGGGTACCCTCAAGACTCCTAATCTCAGCTGGTAACCCCCATCAGCACAAAGCTGCAAAGGCCTGATGGGTGCGATTAAGTCAAGGATCGGTCCACTCAAGGGATACGATCTCGCCTCACCCGAGCCCAGCCTCGGGCAAGGGCAGCCGACCCCGGAGGATTTACGTCTCGCCCGAGGACCCCCACCAGCAACGGACACACCTTCGGCTCGCTCGAGGCCCAGTCTTCACCAAGAAGCAACCTTGGCCAATCGCCACGCCGACCGACCGTATCTGTAACACCCGGATTTTAGGGGTCCAAAACCCGGGGTTAACATAAACACCAGGTATGCTGGGACCAAGTCTCATACATATGATGTATAGTGGCACAGGATCGAATGTCACAACTTTATATATAACAGGAGTTCTATACAAAATAAATAATTACATTATAAGGAGACAACGGTCCAGCAACCCAAAGTTGACTGGGAGACGACGACCTAGACCTCTCACGAACTCATCACAGCATCCTCCATGAGCATCATCCTGCAGTACCTGGTCTTGACCTGTGGTGTATGTGAGACAGCAAGAGTGAGCTCACATACGTTCATCGCTCAACAAGTTGTGGGGAATAATGTGCATGAACTCGCCAAAGGTGGGAGCTCACGTGAAGTGTAAGGCTTACCAAAGAAGATGGTTAAAGCTGAGCATTGCTTTTAAAGTTGGTCAAAATTTTATTAGCAGTTACTAAGTATAAGTAAATACCAACCCAGTTAAATAGTAGAACAAAAGTAACAACTTCACCTGCGATGCAATGCATATGACAAATTGAGTTTAAGTTCCATAATTTAATCATGTGAGGGTCCGAGCTGCTCATGACCGTGAGCACGGCTAGTATACCAGTTTTACACTCTGCAGAGGTTGCGCATCTTTACCCACAAGTCGTGTATCCCATGTCGCCAGGGTTTGCAAGGCCCTTAGACACTTCCGAGGTGAATGGCTAGGGATCCACTACGAGGCCTTTACAAAGTTCCACTAGCTTCCGAAAACCCGCTACAGTTTATAGGAAGATCCAGTACAGGAATCCCTTGCAGGACCGCCATCGCAGCAAAATCCTCCCGAGGGCCTCCCCGCACTGACCTCTCCCCTACTGCCCTTGCCCCTTTCGGGTAAGGTAGTCTTCCACTAGCTTTCCTAATTAATCAGCCAAGGGCGTCCCATTCCACCCTTATGGTAGCACTGTTTTCCCGGGTGGTCGCTCCATGTTCCAATTAACATAATGATCTCATCATGAACAATAAATAACAACTGATTGCAAAAGTGTAACCATGAATGGTGTATCTCCATACCCAAAACCACATATAGCACTAGCAAGTACTACCCAGAAAGTTCAGTGGTAAACAAGGTATAAAGATAGACAAACTAGGGTAACCTATTGGGTCCCATCAAAATTAACCTATGCAGATCATTATGATTAATTAGAACATGAGTAGGTAAAAGAAGTGATCAAGGGCACAACTTGCCTGGGCCTTGAGAATCCAGGTACCAGGATGATCTTCAGATGACACGTGTCCTCACTGCTAGTCGTAGCAATACAAACATACATGGTATAGGGAAAATTAACATTACACCAACCATAAGAACAAGATACACATTAATAATATACATATTAAAATAAGATCATAGGAACAGGAATCATTAATTTTGGAGTTATAGATTTTAAGTTATGGATTTTCTAAAGATTCTATGTGCTTGGTACAAGATTAATTAAGATAACAATTTTAATGTGACTTTTATGTAAAACCAGTGGCACTAATTGATAAACAATAATATTACAAAATTATAGAAAGTGGAATGGATTAATTTGGAGTTCATATGCATTTTCTATGAATTATATAAATTCTAGGAATTATTTTTATATTAAAAACTCATTTTCTAATTCATTTTCCTGATTTTATAATTCTCTGGACTGGGCCTCATTTTCTGTAAAGCGCAGGGGGCTCGGCGCAAGAATCCCAAGACTCAGGCAACAGTGCCCGAGGGATGGCGGGTTGTTTTCAAATAAACCGAGGGTCTCTTATGAAAAAGCGTCTAGCCGAAGGGGTACGGTTAACTCTCATCCACTCGATCTGCTACGGACGGCCCAGATTAGATTGATTCTCATCTGAACCGGTACGCAATTGTAGCCCTCGGATCTAAATCCGACGGTCCAGCGTGATATGAGCCCAGAACTTGGATACGACCGTCCGATCCCGATCGGACGATCCACCGCCTCCTCACCCAATCGATACGCGCGGCGTAATCCAAACCGTTCAGAGGGCATCCAACGGTCCAGCGCGGCGTCTTCTACCTCAACATCCACCCGAGGCAGCGCCGCCCAAATCGACGGCCGCGACCTCGCCGGAGCAAACCAAATCCGCGCCCGAACGCCACAAATCCCCAAATTAACCGGTGCTACACCTAGAGGGAATGATGGCGAACACGATTAGAGCACGTACCGCGCATGGAGGGCAGTGGAGGGAGCTGGCCACGGAGAGGAGCGGACCCGCGACGGTGCTCGAACGACGGTGAGCAATTCGAGCCACCCCAAGGCCACGCGGTTCCAAATTGAAGGCGCGGACAGACTCCCCGGACGATTACGATCACCCCTGGCCACGCACCGAAGCAAAACCTCCCTCACCGAGGGAGTTCACCGGCGGCGGCACTCGGTTTCTCTCGACGTACGACGAACTGAGTTGTTCAAGAGCGCCGGCTACCTATTTGTACCCTGCAAGGTGTCCGAGTCCGCGCTCGAGAAGATAGGGGGGTCGTTGAGCCGGCCCGGCCAGCCGAACTCCCCGACCACCACGGCGGATTCGGTAACCACGCATGCGGCGGAATCGCGCGTTCCGTTGGGAGGACGAAGATGACAATGCGGCCCCACGCGTCAGTGAGCGAGAGACAGTGAACGTGAGTGGGCGACTGGTCAGTGGGTCCGGCAGAGCAGCGAGTGGAGAGGCTGGCAGGTGGGTCCCGTGTTGTCAGTGGCTGCGAAACGCGCGCGAGCGCGCCCGCGGGGGAAGTTGGGCCGCACGGTGAAAAGCGGAGATGGGCCGAATGAGTTGAAGTCGGCCCAGCTGGCTTCCTTTCTCTTTTTCTTTTTATTTTCTATTTTCTTTTCTCCATTTTCAAATCCAATTTGAATTCAAGTTTGAGTTTAAACTTTGTGAATAACTTGTCCTCAGTTTGAAAGGTATAATTTATTAATATAAGTGTGAAGGATGTTTATTTATTTTATTTTATGTAATATTTTTCTTAGTTCTTCCCTTCTCTTTTATTTTCTATTTTCTATTCCAAATTCAAATTTATACTTCTATTTTAGTTTTCAGATTTTTCAAATGTATCAATTGAAATCCAAGGGTGAATATAAACCATACTATTTTATTATTACTGGTTTAAGTTTTATTCTCCTTGTTTATTTATTTCATGAGATGTATAAATGGTTTCCTTTAAAAGAAAAATTCTTTTTCTCCTCATTTTCTTATTTCCCAATGATACTTTGTTCAGATTTCTTCTACCAATTCCAAATTCAGAATTTGGGTGTTACAGTATCGCAGGAGCATTTAATGCAAAGGTGGCCTGACACCTTATCCTGACGCGCACCCTCCAGTCGACAGAGCCGAAGTGACCGCAGTCACTTCGCCGCTCCACTGACCGGCCTGATAAGAGGACAGCGCCGCCTGCGCCGCTCCGACTGCTGTGCCACTCGACAAAGTGAGGCTGACAGCAGCCAAGTCCGGCCTCAGGCGCCATAGGAAACTCCGCACCGCCTGAAGGGCTCGGACTCGGGCTCAGCCCTGGAAGACGACGAACTCCGCATCGCCCGACCCTAGGGCTCGGACTCGGGCTCAGCCCCGGAAGACGACGAACTCCGCTTCGCCCGACCCCTGGGCTCGGACTCGGGCTCAGCCCCGGAAGACGACGAACTCCGCACTCGGACTCGGGCTCAGCCCCAGAAGACGACGAACTCCGCTTCGCCCGACCCCAGGGCTCGGACTCGGGCTCAGCCCCAGAAAACGACGAACTTCGCTTCGCCCGACCCCAGGGCTCGGACTCGGGCTCAGCCCCGGAAGACGACGAACTCCGCTTTGCCCGACCCTAGGGCTCGGACTCGGGCTTAGCCCCGGAAGACGACGAACTCCGCATCGCCCGACCCCAGGGCTCGGACTCCGCCCTGGCCTCAGCCGACGGTCTCCGCCTCGCCCGACCCAGGGGCTCGGACTCGACCTCGACCTCGACCTCGGAGGAGCCTCCACCTCGCCCACCCCAGGGCTCGGACCGACCACATCACAGGAGGCGCCATCATTACCCTACCCCAAGCTAACTCAGGCTACGGGGAACAAGACCGGCGTCCCATCTGGCTTGCCTCGGTAAAACAAGTAATGATGGCGCCCCGCATGCTCCATGACGACGGCGGCTCTCAGCCCCCTTACGGAAGCAAGGAGACGTCAGCAAGGACTCGACAGCCCCGACAGCTGTCCTTCCGCCAGGCTCCAGCGCTCCTCCGACGGCCACGACACCACATGAACCGGGTGCCAAGACCTCTCCGGCTGCCACGATGGCATGTACTTAGGGCACTAGCTCTTCTCTGCTAGACACGTTAGCACGCTGCTACACCTCCCACTGTACACGTGGATCCTCTCCTTACGCCTATAAAAGGAAGGTCTAGGGCCCTCTTACAGAGGGTTGGCCGCGCGGGGAAGGACGGGACGGCGCTCGCGCAAGCTGCTCGCTCCCTCCCGCGTGGACGCTTGTAACCCCCTACTGCAAGCGCACCCGACCTGGGCGCGGGACAAACACGAAGGCCGCGGGTTTCCCCTTTTACGCCTGTCTCCCTTCGGCTTCTTCCCCCCTTCGCGCTCCGTCTTGCACCGACCCATCTGGGCTGGGGCACGCGGCGACAATTTACTCGTCGGTCCAGGGACCCCCCAGGTTCGAAACGCCGACAGTTGGCGCGCCAGGTAGGGGCCTGCTGCGTGTTGACGAACAGCTTCCCGTCAAGCTCCAGATGGGTAGTCTCTAGCAACCTTTCTAGCCCGGGATGGTGCTCGTTTCGGGAGTCTTGAGTTCATGTCCCTCGACGGCAGCTACGACATGATACTCCTTCCTCCGCCGCGCGACAGCGACAATGGCGGTCGACAACCCGCCCACCGAGGACGGAATCGACGACGTCTTCCCCACGTGGCAAAAGAACAACATTCGGGCTTGTCCCGTCCCCTCCCCCGCCGACGGAGGAGGAGGCAGGGCAACCAAGGCCAAGCAGGAGGCGGCACCTCGTTGGCTATCGAGCGAGTCGACGGCACCGGCGCCCCAACGGGGGACACGTCGGGCATCGACTTCGCGTCTGAGACGAAGACAAGCGTCGTCTCCCCGCAACACGCCAACTCCAAGCAAACGGACGACGCCAGCACGCTCGCAAAAGACTTGCTGGGCGTCACCCTCGTGCCTGAGACAACGGTGCAGTCCACCCCTGACGTGACTTCGTCACCGCCCGTCGACCAAGAGGTACCGACCGATTCCCATCTCGTGCCTTTTGGATTCAGCCTCGACCCACCAAGCGACTTCACTTCGGTGGACACTCTCATTGAGGCGAGTCCAAACCCTCTGGGGTATCGTATGCGGTCACCCTGGGACCGGCTAACGGCCGTCTCGACCTACGGGCCCTCGGGTTCCGAGGAAGATGATGAGCCCGACTTCTGTTGGGATTTCTCCGGACTTGGTAACCCCAGTGCCATGCGGGACTTCATGACTGCATGCGACTACTGCCTTTCCGACTGTTCCGACGGTAGCCGCAGCCTCGGCGACGAGGACTGTGGCCCAAGTCGTGAATGTTTCCACGTCGATCTAGGGGGTCCCGACAAAGGCAACCATCTTGGTATACCAGAAAACGGTGATCCCCCTAGGCCTGCGCCTCGCGTTGACATCCTTCGGGAGCTAGTTGTGGTCCCCATCCCGACGGGGGGTCATGACCCACAGCTCGAGCAAATCCGCGAGATGCAGGCCAGGCTCGACGAGGGAGCAGGAACGCTTGAGCCGTTCCGCCGGGACATCGGGCAAGAATGGGCAGGCCAACCTCCGGCCGGAGAAGCGCGTCATCTACCCCAGGGCATCCAGCACCGCATCGCCGACGATGCCAGGGCAAGGCCGCCACCGGCCTCCAGTGGGGTCGGCCAGAACCTAGCTGCAGCGGCAATACTTCTCTGCGTGGTGCCGGAGCCATCTACCACCGAGGGGCGGCGTATCCAGGGAGAGCTCAAGAATCTCCTGGACGATGCCGCGGTCCGATGGGCCGAAAGCTCTGCCTCCCGAAGGCAGGGGTACCCCTCGGAACATCGCGCCGCGACTTCCCGATTCATGCGGGAAGCCTCGGTCCACACCGGGCGCACGCGCAATACAGCGCCTGCGGCCCTGGGTCGCCTCGGCAACGAACACCCTCACCGCAACCGTCGAACCCACCTCGATGAGAGAGTGCGCCGAGGCTACCACCCTAGGCGTGGGGGACGCTATGACAGCGGGGAGGATCGGAGTCCCTCGCCCGAACCACCCGGACCGTAGGCTTTCAGCCGGGCCATACGACGGGCGCCGTTCCCGACCCGGTTCCGAACCCCGACTACTATCACAAAGTACTCGGGGGAGACGAGACCGGAACTGTGGCTCGCGGACTACCGGCTGGCCTGCCACCTGGGTGGGACGGACGATGACAACCTCATCATCCGCAACCTCCCCTTGTTCCTCTCCGACACCGCTCGAGCTTGGCTGGAGCACCTGCCTCCGGGGCAGATCTCCAACTGGGACGACCTGGTCCAAGCTTTCGCCGGCAATTTCCAGGGCACGTACGTGCGCCCTGGAAACTCCTGGGATCTCCGAAGCTGCCGCCAGTGGCCGGGAGAGTCTCTCCGGGACTACATCCGGCGATTCTCGAAGCAGCGCACCGAGCTGCCCAACGTCACCGACTCGGATGTCATCGACACGTTCCTCGTCGGCACCACCTGCCGCGACCTGGTGAGCAAGCTGGGTCGCAAGACCTCCACCAGGGCGAGTGAGCTGATGGACATCGCCACCAAGTTCGCCTCTGGCCAGGAGGCGGTTGAGGCCATCTTCCGGAAGGACAAGCAGCCCCAGGGCCGCCCACCGGAAGATGTCCCCGAGGCGTCAACTCAGCGCGGCACCAAGAAGAAAGGCAAGAAGAAGTCGCAAGCGAAACGCGACGCCACCGACGCGGACCTTGTCGCCGCTGCTGAGTATAAGAACCCTTGGAAACCACCCGGGGGCGCCAATCTCTTCGACAAGATGCTCAAGGAGCCGTGCCCCTATCATCAGGGGCCCATCAAGCACACCCTTGAGGAGTGCGCCATGTTTCGGCGCCACTTTCACAAGGCTGGGCCACCTGCGGAGGGTGGCAGGGCCCACGACGACGATAAGAAGGAGGATCACAAGGCAAGAGAGTTCCCCGAGGTCCACGACTGCTTCATGATATACGGTGGGCAAGTGGCGAACGCCTCGGCTCAGCACCGCAAGCAAGAGCATCGGGAGGTCTGCTCGATAAAGGTGTCGGCGCCAGTCTACCTAGACTGGTCCGACAAGCCCATCACCTTCGACTAGGGCGACCATCCCGACCGTGTGCCAAGCCCGGGGTAATACCCGCTCGTTGTCGATTCTGTCATCAGCAACGTCAGGCTCACCAAGGTCCTCATGGACGGAGGCAGCAGCCTCAACATCATCTACGCCGAGACCCTCGGGCTCCTGCGGATCGATCTGTCCTCGGTTCGGGCAGTCGCTGCGCCTTTTCACGGGATCATCCCCGGGAAACGCGTCCAGCCCCTCGGACAACTCGATCTACCCGTCTGCTTTGGGACACCCTCCAACTTCCGAAGGGAGACCCTCACGTTCGAAGTGGTCGGGTTTCGAGGAACCTACCACGCAGTGCTGGGGAGGCCATGCTATGCCAAGTTCATGGCCGTCCCCAACTACACCAACCTCAAGCTCAAGATGTCGGGCCCCAATAGGGTCATCACCGTCGGCCCCACGTACCGACACGTGTGTGTAAGCGACGTGGAGTGCGTGGAGTATGCCGAGGCCCTCGCAGAATCTGAGGCCCTCATCGCTGACCTGGAGAGCCTCTCCAAGGAGGCTCCAGACGTGAAGCGCCATGCCGACAACTTCGAGCCAGCGGAGACAGTTAAGTCCGTCCCTCTCGACCCCAGCAACGACGCCTCCAAGCAGATCCAGATCGGCTCCGAGCCCGATCCCAAATAGGAAGCAGTGCTCGTCGACTTTCTCCGCGCAAACGCCAACGTTTTCGCGTGGAGTCCCTCGGACATGCCTGGCATACCGAGGGATGTCGCCGAGCACTCGCTGGATATCCGAGCTAGAGCCCGACCCGTGAAGCAGCCTCTACGCCGATTGGACGAAGAAAAGCGTAGAGCCATAGGCGAGGAGATCCACAAGCTAATGGCGGCAGGGTTCATCAAAGAGGTATTCCATCCTGAATGGCTTGCCAACCCTGTGCTTGTGAGAAAGAAAGGAGGGAAATGGTGGATGTGTGTAGACTACACTGGTCTAAACAAAGCATGTCCGAAAGTTCCCTACCCTCTGCCTCGCATCGATCAAATCGTGGATTCCACTGCTGGGTGTGAAACCCTGTCTTTCCTCGATGCCTACTCAGGGTATCACCAAATCAGGATGAAAGAGTCCGACCAGCTCGCGACTTCTTTCATCACACCTTTCGGCATGTACTGCTATGTTACCATGTCGTTCGGTTTGAGGAATGCGGGTGCGACATACCAAAGGTGCATGAACCACGTGTTCGACGAACACATTGGCCGAACGGTCGAGGCCTACGTCGATGACATCGTAGTCAAGACGAGGAAAGCCTCCGACCTCCTTTCCGACCTTGGAGCGACATTCCGATGTCTCAAGGCGAAAGGCGTAAAACTCAATCCCGAGAAGTGTGTATTCGGGGTCCCCCGAGGCATGCTCTTGGGGTTCATCGTCTCCGAGCGGGGCATCGAGGCCAACCCGGAGAAGATCGCGGCCATCACCAGCATGGGGCCCATCAAGGACTTGAAAGGCGTACAGAGGGTCACGGGATGCCTTGTGGCTCTGAGCCGTTTCATCTCGCGCCTCAGCGAAAGAGGCCTGCCTCTGTACCGCCTCTTAAGAAAGGCCGAGTGCTTCACTTGGACCCCTGAGGCCGAGGAAGCCCTCGGGAACCTAAAAGCGCTCCTCACGAACGCGCCCATCTTGGTGCCCCCCGTTGCCGGAGAAGCCCTCTTGATTTACGTCGCCGCTACCACTCAGGTGGTTAGCGCCGCGATCGTGGTTGAGAGACGAGAAGAGGGGCATGCGTTGCCCGTCCAGCGGCCAGTCTACTTCATCAGTGAGGTACTGTCCGAGACCAAGATCCGCTACCCACAAATTCAGAAGCTGCTGTACGCGGTGATCCTGACGCGGCGGAAGTTGCGACACTACTTCGAGTCTCATCCGGTAACTGTGGTGTCATCCTTTCCCCTGGGGGAGATCATCCAGTGCCGAGAGGCCTCGGGTAGGATTGCAAAGTGGGCGGTGGAAATCATGGGCGAGACAATCTCGTTCGCCCCTCGGAAGGCCATCAAGTCCCAAGTCTTGGCGGACTTTGTGGCTGAATGGGTCGATACCCAACTCCCAACAGTTCCGATCCAACCGGAACTCTAGACCATGTTTTTCGACGGGTCGCTGATGAAGACAGGGGCAGGCGCGGGCCTGCTCTTCATCTCGCCCCTCGAGAAGCACCTACGCTACGTGCTATGCCTCCACTTCCCGGCGTCCAACAATGTGGCCGAGTACGAGGCTCTGGTCAACGGGTTGCGCATCGCCATCGAGCTGGGGGTCCGACGCCTCGACGCTCGCGGTGACTCGCAGCTCGTCATCGACCAAGTCATGAAGAACTCCCACTGCCGCGACCCGAAGATGGAAGCCTACTGCAATGAGGTTCGGCGCCTGGAAGACAAGTTCTATGGGCTCGAGCTCAACCACATCGCCCGATGCTACAACGAGACTGCGGACGAGCTAGCTAAGATAGCTTCGGGGCGAACAACGGTTCCCCCGGACGTCTTCTCCCGAGACCTGCATCAACCCTTTGTCAAGACCGACGACGCGCCCGAGCCCGAGGCACCCTCGGCCCAGCCCGAGGCACCCTCGGCTTGGCCCGAGGCACCCTTGGCTTGGCCCGAGGTACCCTCGGCCCCCGAGGGTGAGGCACTGCGCGTCGAGGAGGAGCGGAGCGGGGTCACGCCCAATTGAAACTAGCAGACCCCGTACCTACAATATCTCCACCAAGGAGAGCTACCCCTCGACCGAGCCGAAGCTCGGCAGTTGGCGCGGCGCGCCAAGTCGTTCGTCTTGCTGGGGGACGGGAAGGAGCTCTACCACCGCAGCCCCTCAGGCATCCTCCAGCGGTGCATATCCATCGCCGAAGGCCAGGAGCTCTTGCAAGAAATACACTCGGGGGCTTGCGGTCATCACGCAGCGCCTTGAGCCCTTGTTGGAAACGCTTTCCGATAAGGTTTCTACTGGCCGACAGCGGTGGCCGACGCCACTAGAATTGTCCGCACCTGCGAAGGGTGTCAGTTCTATGCGAGGCAGACACACCTGCCCGCTCAGGCTCTACAGACCATACCCATCACCTGGCCGTTTGCTATGTGGGGTCTGGACCTCGTCGGCCCCTTGCAGATGGCACCCGGGGGCTACACGCACCTGCTGGTCGCCATCGACAAATTCTGCAAGTGGATCAAGGTTCGACCCCTAAACAGCATCAGGTCTGAACAGGCGGTGGCGTTCTTCACCAACATCATCCATCGCTTTGGGGTCCCGAACTCCATCATCACCGACAACGGCACCCAGTTCACCGGCAGAAAGTTCCTGGACTTCTGCGAGGATCATCACATCCGTTTGGACTGGGCCGTCGTGGCTCACCCCATGACGAATGGGCAAGTAGAGCGTGCCAACGGCATGATCCTGCAAGGACTCAAGCCGCGGATCTGCAACGACCTCAACAAGTTCGGCAAGCGATGGATGAAGGAGCTCCCCTCTGTGGTCTGGAGTCTGAGGACAACGCCGAGCCGAGCCACGGGCTTCACACCGTTCTTTCTAGTCTATGGGGCCGAGGCCATCTTGCCCACAGACTTAGAATACGGTTCCCCGAGGACGAGGGCCTACGCCGACCAAAGCAATTGAGCTAATCGAGAAGACTCACTGGACCAGCTGGAAGAGGCTCGGGACATGGCCTTACTACACTCGGCGCGGTACCAGCAGTCCCTGCAACGCTACCACGCCCGAGGGGTTCGGTCCCGAGACCTCCAGGTGGGCGACCTGGTGCTTCGGTTGCGACAAGACGCCCGAGGGCGGCACAAGATCATGCCTCCCTGGGAAGGGCCTTTCATCGTCCCTAAGGTTCTGAAGCCCAAAACGTACAAGCTGGCCAACAGTCAAGGCGAGGTCTACAGCAACGCTTGGAACATCCGACAACTACGGCGCTTCTATCCTTAAGATGCTTTCAAGTTGTTCGTACACCTCGTTCACACACGAAGTCTAGTCATCAAGGAAGGGTCAGCCTTGCCTCGGCAAAGCCCGACCCTCCCTCAGGGGCTAAAAGGGGGGAACCCCCTCTGCGTCAAAATTTTCCTCGGAAAAAGATCTTTTCTGCCAGAACGTCTTTCGTGCTTTTCGACTACTTCGAAAGTGGATCCTGAAAACGACGGAGTACATGTAAGCAGCCAAGGCTGACCGAGCCAAGGGACTCCTACGCCTCCGGGATACGGATACCTCACTCATCACCTTCTGCGATAAGTAACTCACGCTCGGATAGGTGATTCCGCGGACCGAACAAGTCTTCACGCTCGAAAACTCTTCTGCGGAAACGATTTTTTGGGCCTTCTCGACTATATCGATGGCAGAACCCTACGGACGAGTAAGAGTACACGTAAGCGGCAAGGCCAACCGAGCCGAGGGACTCCTACTCCTCCGGGATACGGATACCTCACTCATCACCTTCCGTGAAAAGTAACTCTCGCTCGAACAAACAATTCTGTTACCGACAAATAAGTCCAGATACTTGAAACAAGAGGAAAAGAAACGCAGCTTTACAACACGACGACAGTATGTTTGGGCCTCGGCAGCCGCAGAAAACATACGCACACTACAAGATAACCCGATCCTGCAGGCTTGAACCTTGACAGTTGAAGGGAGCAGCAGCACCCTCGGCGTCAACTACACCTTCGGCGAGGTCCGACCTAGCCTCGGACGGCGATGCGGTCGGAGGATCCCCACTCCGAAGGACGACATCAGCACCATGCCCGGGCCATCGCCACCAGGGTCTTCTCCAGGAATCCGGCTCGAGTAGACGGCTCGGTCGGCCACCCCGAAGCCTCAGCCAGCTGTCCCCCGAGGACATCAGCCCGGCTCGTGGCATCGGCGACTCAACTCCGGCGTCGGCCCCGCCAGTGGACGACCCGGCCAGGCTCCGGCCGACCAAATATTCTTTTCGAGCCAACTCTGCCTCTGTCCATGCTGACATCGCTGCCTCCGACTTTGGCTCATCGAAGAGCGGTCGAGGGTTTCCTTTAACTAAGCAAGAGAAGCCTCGGACAGCAAGGTCGACCGAGCCGAGGGACTCCTACGCCTCCGGGATACGGATACCTCACTCGTCACCTTCGCACGAGGCAACTCACGCTTGGTGAGGCGGTTCAGATAGCCGACAGACGAGTCTTAGTGCTCGAAATGAGGAAAAAACACGGCTCCGCGCCGAAGATACATACATGTTCAGGCCCCGACAGCCACAATGAACAAAACACCGGCACTCAAGGTGCCATTACAAATGGAACTCCGGTTCCGCCTCCGCGGGTACGAACAACCCCCCACATCGGAGGGTCCGCGGGGCGACAAGCTCCGGGCGACTCGCCAGCGACCTCTGCGGCAGCAGCCATGGTCCCAGAACAGACGCGGCCACCGGAAGGCTCTCGTTCGCGTCCCCACTCAAGGGACGCGAACCAGATATTAAAGCCAAAGAGCCGGGGGTCGGTCCGTAGGCGGCGCTGACGACCTCGACGGTGGGGAAGCTTTCTCCAGCTGCCACCACGTCAGCACCGACGGCGGCGTTCGCCTCACCACCAACGCCGCACCGGCGAGCGCGGGCCGCTCTAAAGCGCGCCGGCAGGTCCTCGCTCCCGTCCTCACCACGAAAGCGAGGAAGAGGACGGAATGTTGCATCCTAGCTGGGCAGCAACAGTTCGCCTTCCCCGGCATGGCTGGAGGACGCCTCCTCCGCAGAGCTGGAGGATGGTCTCCACCACCAGAAGCTGGAAGAGGAGGTGGCCAGCCGACCCGTGCGGGAGGTAGAGCCCCGGCTCACCTCGCTCTCCGCCCCAGCAAGGATGATGAAGATCCTTGAAGCTGAGGGTGGGACCAAGATCGCAGCCCGGTTCGCTTCTCCCCACCATCGAACTGGAGGTCACCATCTTGGGTGACCACCGGCGAGGGGATGCGGCCAGGCTGCCTGATGAAAATCCTTGAAGCCGAACGATGGCTGAAAGGTACCAACTTCCGCGAAGTTGCGTTCCTCCAACGACAAGGCGGAAGAACTGCGAGTGTCCCCCATCCGAGGGTTCGGAAGGTGGAAAGACGCGATGCATAAGGGAGCACAAAGACATGGTTGCCTTTCAAGGGGGTCACCCTGCTTTTAAAGGCAACTCTCCCCACTTGCGTCCTCAGCCATCGCGGGCTGAGTCTTCTCCAACACGCTCCAAGGTCCTCCTCATACGACCCGGGGGCTGGGTCCCATGCGTCATGCAAGCTGGCCCAGGGCAGAAGAAGCCAAACCGCCGCGCGCGGTGCGCGCGACTGACCAGCGGTTACAAGCATTCCTCCACTTTCGCCCAGACCAGCGGGTGAAAGGGCGGACAGCCATGCAGGCGGCATGCAATCGTGCCAAGTGGGCACACCCCTTCGACTCCAACGTGCCCAGCATGGAGGCCCAGGCCCACACGTCATGCAACCGGCGTGCCGGTTGCTACGTGCGAGCAACTGCACCGCCACTCGCGCCACTACCGCGCCTCCTCGACTGCGGAACCAGTACCGCGACTCGAGGCAACCCTGTGTATGACCCAACAGTGCCAGCCAGGCGCATCAGTCACGGGTCAGTCAGCTGCGGGAGATGGCGCGACGGTCAATACGACCAAAAATGGGCCGGCAGTAATGGCGGTGGCAGGCGGGCGGAAGCAGCGGTCACGTCGTCAGCCAAGCTCACGTCCCATCCAAGGACAGCAAGGGAACCATCTCTCATGGCGTGAAGACGGCGCGCCCGTGTTTCGTTCCTCGAACGGCTCGCGCGCGCGCAACGGCTGCCCCGTGAACCACTCGTCCCGTTGCATTAACTCTACGGCGGGACAGGCGGCACCTTTGGCAGGAGAAGCGGGCGACGCTTCGCCTTCGCCATAATGACCGCGTCAAAAAAGGTGCGCCACATCATTCAATTTCGTATCATTTTCCTTTTCCTCTTTCTCTCTCTTACAACAGGGACCGGGAAAGGGGGATACCCCAAAAGGGATCCTTCTCGGAGGGGTTCAACAGCCACCTCAGAGCGCTCGGGCTCCGCGCCCACTACTGGTCAGAGGTTCAAAGGTCGGCCCCTCGGAAGGGTTCAACGACCGCCTCAGGCCACTTGGGCTCTGCGCCCACTATTGATCAGGGGTTCATAGGCTGGCCCTCGAAGGGTTCACAGTCGCCTCAGACGCAGAGCGAGGGATGACCCTGGGTACGTTTGATACATAACCAAGGCTCGGGCTACGCTCCTGAGGTACCCTAGGACATTTCCGAGGCCAGCGGGAATGATCTTGTAATGGAATCCCATCAGAGGAAGGCATCGAGCCCTCGGACCCCGTCAAAAGGGGACCGGGTCCGGCAAATCACCCGCAGGTACTTTTGGAGTGCGCCTCTGGGCCTCTAGCCGACCCCTAACAAATGGGGCACGGGCGTCCACTCGGATTACCCGTTAGCAGCTCACTGGAGACACCATGTTCGGCGCCCTCCAAGGGCAACATGGCGCTTTCCCCCCCTCCTCCTTGCGGAAAGGCGACGCAGGGGCGTATGTAAAAAAGTCGAGTCTGTCCTTGACCGTCCTCTCGCCCTATGCGGAGGCTCGGGGGCTGCTCTCGCAAACCCGGCCCCGGCCAAAACTGTTGACAGCGTCAACATACCAGCCCGAGAACTTGGGACCCAACCGTGCACCCGGGCTACGGCCAGCTCGCATGAGGGAACAACCAGACCGGCCGAAGCATTGTGAAACGCAGTAAGACCTCGAAGGAGTCTAACCACTCCTCCGAGGCCTCGGGGGCTACACCTGGCGGGTGCGCTCGCGCGCACCCACCGGAACAAAATGCAACCGAGAAAGGCCGGTCCCCTTGCAAAAAAGTGCGACAAAAGCCTCCAAGCGAGTATTAACACTCATTTCGAGGCTCGGGGGCTACTGTCGGGGACCATAATTAGGGGTACCCTCAAGACTCCTAATCTCAGCTGGTAACCCCCATCAGCACAAAGCTACAAAGGCCTAATGGGTGCGATTAAGTCAAGGATCCGTCCACTCAAGGGATACGATCTCGCCTCGCCCGAGCCCAGCCTCGGGCAAGGGCAGCCGACCCTAGAGGATTTACGTCTCGCCCGAGGACCCCCTCCAGCAATGGACACACCTTCGGCTCGCCCGAGGCCCAGTCTTCGCCAAGAAGCAACCTTGGCCAAGTCGCCACGCCGACCGACCGTATCGCAGGAGCATTTAATGCAAAGGTGGCCTGACACCTTATCCTGACGTGCGCCTTCCAGTCGACAGAGCCGAAGTGACCGTAGTCACTTCGCCGCTCCACTGACCGGCCTGACAAGAGGACAGCGCCGCCTGCGCCACTCCGACTGCTGTGCCACTCGACAGAGTGAGGCTGACAGCAGCCAAGTCTGGCCTCAGGCGCCATAGGAAACTCCGCACCGCCCGAAGGGCTCGGACTCGGGCTCCGCCCCGGAAGACGACGAACTCCGCATCGCCCGACCCCAGGGCTCGGACTCGGGCTCAGCCCCGGAAGACGATGAACTCCGCTTCGCCCGACCCCAGGGCTCGGACTCGGGCTTAGCCCCGGAAGACGACGAACTCCGCATCGCCTGACCCCAGGGCTCGGACTCGGGCTCAGCCCCAGAAGACGACGAATTCCGCTTCGCCCGACCCCAGGGCTCGGACTCGGGCTCAGCCCCGGAAGACAACGAACTCCGCTTCGCCCGACCCCAGGGCTCGGACTCGGGCTCAGCCCCGGAAGTCGACGAACTCCGCATCGCCCGACCCCAGGGCTCAGACTCGGGCTCAGCCCCGGAAGACGACGAACTCTGCTTCGCTCGACCCCAGGGCTCGGACTCGGGCTTTGCCCTGGAAGACGACGAACTTGAGAGCACCTAGAGGGGGGGTGAATAGGTGATCCTGTAAAAACTTCAAACTTAAGCCACAAAAACTTGTTATGTGTTAGCACGATTATTGCCAAGTGGCTAAGGTGAAGTCTCAACAAAACACAATACCACAAGAGATCAAGACAGAGGTGACACAGTGGTTTATCCCGTGGTTCGGCCAAGCCAATGCTTGCCTACTTCCACGTTGTGGCGTCCCAACGGACGAGGGTTGCAATCAACCCCTCTCAAGCGGTCCAAAGACCCACTTGAATACCACGGTGTTTTGCTTTTCCTTTCACTATCCCGTTTGCAAGGAATCTCCACAAATTGGAGTCTCTTGCCCTTACAAGTATATGATCACAAAGAAAGCACAGAGTAAGGGAGGGAAGCAACACACACAAATCCACAACAAAAGCGCACACACACGGCCAAGACTCGAGCTCGAATGACTATCTCAGAGTTCACACTAGAACAGAGCTCGAATCACTTAGAATCACAAACGAATGCGCAAAGAACTTGTGTGGATGATCAAGAATGCTTAAGAGTTGCTTGTGTATTTCCTCCATGCGCCTAGGGGCTCCTTTTATAGCCCCAAGGCAGCTAGGAGCCGTTGGGAACAAATCTGGAAGGCCATCTTTGCCTTCTGTCTCGTGGCGCACCGGACAGTCCGGTGCACACCGGACACTGTCCGGTGCCCGATTTGTTTCCAAAAACAGCACTTCTGACCGTTGCTGGCTGCTCCAGATCTGCGCACAGTTGGCGCACCGGACATGTCCGGTGCACACCGGACAGTCCGGTGTTCCTTCCCGACCGTTGGCTCGGCCACGTGTCGCGCGCCGATCGCGCGGCCGACCGTTGGCCCTGGCCGACCGTTGGCTCACCGGACAGTCCGGTGCACACCGGACAGTCCGGTGAATTTTAGCCGTACGCCGTCGGCGAAGTCCCGAGAGCGGCCAGTTCGCACCGAGTTGGCCTGGCGCACCGGACACTGTCCGGTGCACACCGGACAGTCCGGTGCTCCAGACCGAGCTGGGTCTTGGCTGCACACAGCCAAGTCATTCTCTCCCCTTTTCTCTTTTTCTTCTTGCTGTTTCTAACACTTAGACAAATATGTTAGTCCACAAAACCAATGTACTAAGGCTTAGAAACATACCTTTACTTCATGATTTGCACCTTGTTCATCCATGTACACAAATTCACAATTAAACACATGTGTTGACACTCAATCACCAAAATACTTAGAAATGGCCCAAGGGCACATTTCCCTTTCAATCTCCCCCTTTTTGGTGATTTATGCCAACACTACATAAAGCCACTAGAACGAGTGCAAACTCAATTCAAATAACACTTAAATTTATTTTGAATCAATTTTGGCATATATGGATCATCCTTTG
Organism: Zea luxurians; assembly: GCA_029449295.1. Taxonomy (NCBI): domain Eukaryota; kingdom Viridiplantae; phylum Streptophyta; class Magnoliopsida; order Poales; family Poaceae; genus Zea; species Zea luxurians. The sequence continues at coordinate 47,929,632 of JAOPSE010000023.1, forward strand.
CCACCACTTGGTTTGTTTTTGCAAATCAAACACAAATCTCTATCTCTAAGTTAAACACACATGTTTAAGCATAAAGAGAGTCATTCAAAAAGAGATTGATCAAGGATTTCAAAAAAAAAAACTCCCCCTTTTTCCCATAATTACTACTTCTCCCCACAAGAAGCCAACTTTTGACAAGAGAGACAACAAAGGAGTTTTGACAAACCAAAAGCTCTATTCTACTATTTTCAAAATCTCTCAAGTGGTAGCTGATCCATTTATTGCTTTGGCCTTTATTTTCTCCCCCTTTGGCATCAAACACCAAAACGGAATCAATTTTGGCCCTTTAACCCCATTGCCTCACCAAAAATCTTCAATTAAGAGCAAATGGCAATAAGAGTTCATGAGATGAACTTGGAATAAGTTACCCTCTCATCGGAGTGCAGTGGAAGACTTTCACTGTCCAAGTCCACCATTTCCCTTTCAATTCTCCTTTGAGACTAAAACAAGCAAACTCAAGCATATGGTTAGTCTCAAAGGGTCAAGTTGTAACACATCTCCCCCTAAACATGTGCATCACTTTGCAACGGACTTGTGAGGTCCAGGGAGTGTTTGTACAACTTGAGCACCATAATAAGCAACAAAATGCAGAAAGGACATGATCAAGGCATAAACACATGTATGCTACAATTCAATCCAGGTTCCGCGAATCTAAGACATTTAGCTCACTACGCAGCCTGCAAAAGGTCTTCTCATCTAAAGGCTTGGTAAAGATATCGGCTAGCTGGTTCTCGGTGCTTACATAAAACACTTCGATATCTCCCTTTTGCTGGTGGTCTCTCAAAAAGTGATGCCGGATGTCTATGTGCTTTGTGCGGCTGTGCTCAACAGGATTTTCCGCTATTCGGATAGCACTCTCATTATCACATAGGAGTGGGACTTTGCTCAGATTGTAGCCACAGTCCCTGAGGGTTTGCCTCATCCAAAGTAGTTGCGCACAACACTGTCCTGCGGCAACGTACTCGGCCTCAGCGGTGGATAGGGCAACGGAGGTTTGTTTCTTAGAGTTCCATGACACCAGGGACCTTCCTAAGAATTGGCACGTCCCCGATGTACTCTTCCTATCGACCTTACATCCAGCATAGTCGGAATCTGAGTACCCAATCAAGTCAAAGTTAGACCCCTTTGGATACCAGATCCCGAAACAAGGCGTAGCGACTAAATATCTAAGAATTCGCTTCACCGCCACCAAGTGACATTCCTTAGGATCGGATTGAAATCTAGCACACATGCATACGCTAAGCATAATATCCGGTCTACTAGCACATAAATAAAGTAAAGACCCTATCATTGACCGGTATGCTTTTTGATCAACGGACTTACCTCCTTTGTTGAGGTCAGTGTGTCCGTCGGTTCCCATCGGAGTCTTTGCGGGCTTGGCGTCCTTCATCCCAAACCGCTTCAGCAAGTCTTGCGTGTACTTCGTTTGGGAGATGAAGGTGCCGTCCTTGAGTTGCTTCACTTGGAACCCAAGGAAGTAGTTCAACTCGCCCATCATTGACATCTCGAATTTCTGCGTCATCACCCTGCTAAACTCTTCACAAGACTTTTGGTTAGTAGAACCAAATATTATGTCATCGACATAAATTTGGCACACAAACAAATCACCATCACAAGTCTTAGTGAAAAGAGTCGGATCGGCTTTCCCAACCTTGAAAGCATTAGCAATTAAGAAATCTCTAAGGCATTCATACCATGCTCTTGGGGCTTGCTTAAGTCCATAGAGCGCCTTAGAGAGCTTACACACGTGGTCGGGGTACCGCTCATCCTCGAAGCCAGGGGGTTGCTCCACGTACACCTCCTCCTTTATTGGCCCGTTGAGGAACGCGCTCTTCACATCCATTTGGTACAACCTGAAAGAATGGTGAGCGGCATATGCTAGCAAGATACGAATGGACTCTAGCCTAGCCACAGGAGCAAAAGTCTCCTCAAAGTCCAAACCTGCGACTTGGGCATAACCTTTTGCCACAAGTCGAGCCTTGTTCCTTGTCACCACTCCGTGCTCGTCTTGTTTGTTGCGGAACACCCACTTGGTTCCCACAACGTTTTGCTTGGGACGAGGCACCAGCGTCCAAACTTCATTGCGCTTGAAGTTATTAAGTTCCTCCTGCATGGCCAACACCCAATCCGGATCTAGCAAGGCCTCCTCTACCCTGAAAGGCTCAATAGAGGAGACAAAAGAGTAATGCTCACAAAAATTAACTAATCGAGATCGAGTAGTTACTCCCTTGCTAATGTCACCCAAAATTTGGTCGACGGGATGATCCCTTTGAATCATCGCTCGAACATGGGTTGGAGGTGCCGGTTGTGCTTCTTCCTCCATCACGTGATCATCTTGTGCTCCCCCTTGATCACACGCCTCCTTTTGATGAACCTGTTCATCGTCTTGAGTTGGGGGATGCACCGTCGTTGAGGAAGAAGGTTGATCTCGTTCATCTTGTTCCTGTGGCCGAATGTCTCCAATCGCCATGGTTCGTATAGCGGCCGTCGGAACATCTTCTTCATCTACATCATCACAATCAACAACTTGCTCTCTTGGAGAGCCATTAGTCTCATCAAATACAACGTCGCTAGAGACTTCAACCAAACCCGATGATTTGTTGAAGACCCTATACGCCTTTGTATTTGAATCATAACCTAACAAAAACCCTTCTACAGCTTTGGGAGCAAACTTAGAATTTCTACCCTTCTTCACTAGAATGTAGCACTTGCTCCCAAATACACGAAAGTAAGATACATTGGGTTTGTTACCGGTTAGCAGCTCATACGACGTCTTCTTGAGGAGGCGGTGAAGGTAGACCCTGTTGATGGCGTGGCAAGCCGTGTTCACGGCTTCCGACCAAAAGCACTCGGGGGTCTTGTATTCTCCAAGCATCGTCCTCGCCATATCGATTAGCGTCCTGTTCTTCCTCTCTACCACACCATTTTGTTGTGGTGTGTAGGGAGCGGAGAACTCATGCTTGATCCCTTCCTCCTCAAGAAACTCCTCCACTTGAAGGTTCTTGAACTCGGACCCGTTGTCGCTCCTTATCTTCTTTACCTTGAGCTCAAACTCATTTTGAGCCCTCTTGAGGAAGCGCTTGAGGGTCCCTTGAGTTTCAGACTTATCCTGCAAAAAGAACACCCAAGTGAAGCGGGAAAAGTCATCAACAATAACTAAACCATACTTACTTCCTCCTATGCTTAGATAGGCGACGGGTCCGAAGAGGTCCATATGCAGCAGCTCCAGGGGTCTTGACGTGGTCATCACATTCTTGCTGTGATGTGCTCCTCCCACTTGTTTACCTGCCTGACAAGCTGCACAAGGTCTATCTTTTTCGAAATAAACATTTGTTAGACCTATCACGTGTTGTCCCTTTAGAAGCTTGTGGAGGTTCTTCATCCCCACATGTGCTAAGCGGCGATGCCACAGCCAGCCCATGCAAGTCTTAGCCATTAAGCATGCATCTAGACCGGCCTCTTCTTTTGCAAAATCAACTAAATAAAGTTTGCCGTCTAGTACACCCTTAAAAGCTAGTGAACCATCACATCTTCTAAAGACAGACACATCTATATTTGTAAATAAACAATTATATCCCATTTGACATAATTGACTAACAGATAGCAAATTATATCCAAGACTCTCCACTAAGAATACATTAGATATAGAATGCTCATTAGAAATTGCAATTTTACCTAGCCCTTTTACCTTGCCTTGATTCCCGTCACCGAATATAATTGAATCTTGGGAATCCTTATTTTTGACGTAGGAGGTGAACATCTTCTTCTCCCCCGTCATATGGTTTGTGCATCCGCTGTCGATAATCCAGCTTGAACCCCCGGATGCATAAACCTGCAAGGCAAATTTAGGCTTGGGTTTTAGGTACCCAACTCATGTTGGGTCCTGCAAGGTTAGCACAATTATTCTTAGGGACCCAGATGCAAGTTTTATCTCCCTTGCATCTTGCCCCTAACTTCCTAGCAATTACCTTCTTACCCTTTCTACAAATAGCAAAGGGAGCATTACAAGCATAATAAATGGTAGAAGGTTCATTCACTACTTTCCTAGGAGCATGAATAACATTCTTTCTAGGCACATGAGCAATATTTCTCCTAGGCATATCCCTATCATGCTTATAAGAAGAACTAGAAGCAAACATAGCACGAGAATCATAAACATGTGAATCAAAATCATTATAAGCATTTTTAGCATTTCTCCTATCATAATACATAAAAGCATGGTTCTTTTTAGCATTACTAGCCATAGGGGCCTTCCCCTTCTCCTTGACGAAGATGGGAGCCTTATGGCTTGTTGAGTTCTTGGCTTCCCTCTTGAAGCCAAGCCCATCCTTAATTGAGGGATGTCTTCCAATTGTATAGGCATCCCTTGCAAATTTTATCTTTTCAACTTCACTCTTACTAGTCTTAAGTTGGGCATTAAGACTAGCCACTTCATCTTTTAGTTTTGAAATTGAAACTAAGTGTTTGCTACAAGTGTTAACATCAAAATCCTTACACCTAGTGCAAATTGTAACATTTTCAACACAAGACTTAGATTTTTTTATTACTTCTATTTTTGCATTTAAATCATGGTTAACACTTTGTAAAGTAGCAATGGTTTCATGACAAGAAGATATTTCACTAGAAAGCACTTCATTTCTTTTTACTTCTAAAGCATATGATTTTTGTGCCTCTACAAACTTATCATGTTCATCATACAATAAATCCTCTTGCTTTTCTAAGAGCCTATCCTTTTCATTCAAAGCATCAATCAATTCATTGATTTTATCTATCTTAGATCTATCTAAGCCCTTAAACAAGCATGAATAATCTATGTCATCATCATCACTAGACTCACTATCACTAGAAGAAGCATAAGTGGAGTCTTGAGTACTCACCTTCTTCTCCCTTGCCATAAGGCAAGTGAGACGCTCGTTGGGGAAGAGAGCCGATTTGTTGAAGGCAGTGGCGGCGAGTCCTTCGTTGTCGGAGTCGGAGGAGGAGCAATCCGAGTCCCACTCCTTTCCTAGATGCGCCTCGCCCTTTGCCTTCTTGTATTGCTTCTTCTTCTCTCTTTTGCTCCCCTTTTCCTGGTCACTTTCATTATCGGGACAGTTAGCAATGAAATGACCAAGCTTACCGCATTTGAAGCATGAGCGCTTCCCCTTGGCTTTGGTCTTGCTTGGTTGTCCCTTGTGACCTTTAAGCACCGTCTTGAATCTTTTGATGATGAGAGCCATCTCTTCATCATTGAGCCCGGCCGCCTCGACTTGCGCCACCTTGCTAGGTAGCGACTCCTTGCTCCTCGTTGCTTTTAGAGCAATGGGTTGAGGCTCGTGGAGTGGTCCGTTCAACGCGTCGTCGACGTATCTTGCCTCCTTGATCATCATCCGCCCGCTCACGAATTTTCCAAGAACTTCCTCGGGCGTCATCATCGTGTACCTGGGATTCTCACGAATATTGTTCACGAGATGAGGATCAAGTACGGTAAAGGACCTGAGCATTAGGCGGACGACGTCGTGATCCGTCCATCGCGTGCTCCCGTAGCTCCTTATCTTGTTGATAAGGGTCTTGAGCCGGTTGTATGTTTGCGTCGGCTCCTCGCCCCTTATCATGGCGAATCGTCCAAGCTCTCCTTCCACCAATTCCATCTTGGTGAGCAAGGTGACGTCGTTCCCCTCATGAGAAATCTTGAGGGTGTCCCAGATTTGCTTGGCATTGTCCAAGCCGCTCACCTTATGGTATTCATCCCTGCACAAGGAAGCTAGAAGAACAGTAGTAGCTTGTGCATTCTTATGAATTTGTTCATTAATGAACATGGGACTATCCGAACTATCAAAATGCATTCCACTCTCCACAATCTCCCAAATACTAGGATGGAGAGAGAATAGGTGACTACGCATTTTGTGGCTCCAAAATCCGTAGTCCTCTCCATCAAAGTGTGGGGGCTTGCCAAGTGGAATGGAGAGCAAATGTGAATGTGAACTTTGCGGAATACGAGAGTAATCGAAAGAAAAGTTCGAATTAACCGGTTTTCTCCTCTCGTAGTTGTTGTGGTCCTCGTCCTTTTGGGAAGAAGTAGACTCGTCGCTGTCGTAGTAGATGATCTCCTTGATGCGCCTGGTCTTCTTCTTCTTCCCTTCCTTTCGTCTTTGACCAGAGCCGGAGTCGGTAGGCTTATCGTCCTTCGGCTCGTTGACGAAGGATTCCTTCTCTTTGTCGTTGATCACTATACCCTTCCCCTTAGGATCCATCTATTCGGGCGGTTAGTCCCTTTGTGAATAGAACGGCTCCGATACCAATTGAGAGCACCTAGAGGGGGGGTGAATAGGTGATCCTGTAAAAACTTCAAACTTAAGCCACAAAAACTTGTTATGTGTTAGCACGATTATTGCCAAGTGGCTAAGGTGAAGTCTCAACAAAACACAATACCACAAGAGATCAAGACAGAGGTGACACAGTGGTTTATCCCGTGGTTCGGCCAAGCCAATGCTTGCCTACTTCCACGTTGTGGCGTCCCAACGGACGAGGGTTGCAATCAACCCCTCTCAAGCGGTCCAAAGACCCACTTGAATACCACGGTGTTTTGCTTTTCCTTTCACTATCCCGTTTGCAAGGAATCTCCACAAATTGGAGTCTCTTGCCCTTACAAGTATATGATCACAAAGAAAGCACAGAGTAAGGGAGGGAAGCAACACACACAAATCCACAACAAAAGCGCACACACACGGCCAAGACTCGAGCTCGAATGACTATCTCAGAGTTCACACTAGAACAGAGCTCGAATCACTTAGAATCACAAACGAATGCGCAAAGAACTTGTGTGGATGATCAAGAATGCTTAAGAGTTGCTTGTGTATTTCCTCCATGCGCCTAGGGGCTCCTTTTATAGCCCCAAGGCAGCTAGGAGCCGTTGGGAACAAATCTGGAAGGCCATCTTTGCCTTCTGTCTCGTGGCGCACCGGACAGTCCGGTGCACACCGGACACTGTCCGGTGCCCGATTTGTTTCCAAAAACAGCACTTCTGACCGTTGCTGGCTGCTCCAGATCTGCGCACAGTTGGCGCACCGGACATGTCCGGTGCACACCGGACAGTCCGGTGTTCCTTCCCGACCGTTGGCTCGGCCACGTGTCGCGCGCCGATCGCGCGGCCGACCGTTGGCCCTGGCCGACCGTTGGCTCACCGGACAGTCCGGTGCACACCGGACAGTCCGGTGAATTTTAGCCGTACGCCGTCGGCGAAGTCCCGAGAGCGGCCAGTTCGCACCGAGTTGGCCTGGCGCACCGGACACTGTCCGGTGCACACCGGACAGTCCGGTGCTCCAGACCGAGCTGGGTCTTGGCTGCACACAGCCAAGTCATTCTCTCCCCTTTTCTCTTTTTCTTCTTGCTGTTTCTAACACTTAGACAAATATGTTAGTCCACAAAACCAATGTACTAAGGCTTAGAAACATACCTTTACTTCATGATTTGCACCTTGTTCATCCATGTACACAAATTCACAATTAAACACATGTGTTGACACTCAATCACCAAAATACTTAGAAATGGCCCAAGGGCACATTTCCCTTTCAGAACTCCGCATCGCCCGACCCAGAGCTCGGACTCAGCCCTGGCCTCAGCCGACGGTCTCCACCTCGCCCGACCCAGGGGCTCGGACTCGACCTCGGCCTCAGAAGACAGACTCGACCTCGACCTCGGAGGAGCCTCCACCTCGCCCACCCCAGGGCTCGGACCGACCACGTCATAGGAGGCGCCATCATTACCCTACCCCAAGATAACTCAGGCTACGGGGAACAAGACCGGCGTCCCATCTGGCTCGCCCCGGTAAAACAAGTAATGATGGCGCCCTGCATGCTCCATGACGACGACGGCTCTCAGCCCCTTACGGAAGCAAGGAGACGTCAGCAAGGACTCGATAGCCCCGACAGCTGTCCTTCCGCCAGGCTCCAGCGCTCCTCCGACAGCCACGACACCACACGAACCGGGTGCCAAGACCTCTCCGGCTGCCACGATGGCATGTACTTAGGGCACTAGCTCTTCTCTGCTAGACACGTTAGCACGCTGCTACACCTCCCATTGTACATGTGGATCCTCTCCTTACGCCTATAAAAGGAAGGTCTAGGGCCCTCTTACAGAGGGTTGGCCGCGCGGGGAAGGACGGGACGGCGCTCGCGCAAGCCGCTCGCTCCCTCCCGCGTGGACGCTTGTAACCCCCTACTGCAAGCGCACCCGACCTGGGCGTGGGACAAACACGAAGGCCGCGGGTTTCCCCTTTTACGCCTGTCTCCCTCTGGCTTCTTCCCCCCTTTGCGCTCCGTCTCGCGCCGACCCATCTGGGCTAAGGCACGCGACGACAATTTACTCGTCGGTCCAGGGACCCCCCGGGTTCGAAACGCCGACACACAGGGTTCAAAGTAGTAGATCTAAGAAGGACACTTCTCAAAATCCACACACCAAAAAGATATAAACAATTCTTTCATGAAATGGTGAGAGAACGAAGAACACGAACAAATACAATGAGCAAGAACAAGAGACACAAGATTTATCCCAAGGTTCGGTCACACCACAAAGGGGCCCTAATTCCTCGTTGAGGCACCCACAAAGAGTTGGGTCTCTTTCAACCCTAATCCTCCCTTCGCCGACCATAAAGAGTTGGGTCACACTACAACCACACTAATCTTTGCTCAAATGAGTGGGTAATACAAACTTTCTTGTGGTCTTCCACAAAATTTGGAGACTCACAAGCGACACCTAATCGTTTAGGAGATAGAAGCTCTAAGAGTAATGAATCCACAAAGATCTCGATGTAGTACTAAAGCTTGAATCAAGAAAAACAAGAAGGATTTGGAGATAAAGCACAAAAAACTATAGCCCTCAATCTCACTCAAAGAATTCTCTCCAAATATTTGAAATGAAAGAGGCAAGAGATGTGTGAGAGAGCGTCGGGAGTGTTTCTCTAGTTAGAAATGGAGTTCTATGCGTGCTCTTGTATCGAGGAGAGAGGTAGGTGTGAGTATATATAGGTGGTGCTCCAAATCTAGTTGTTTGGGTGAAGTCTACGCAAAACCTAGTTGAATAGAGATGAAACCCGGCTGAACCGGCTTTCACTAAAGTCGATCTCGGCTCAAGTCCTAGCTGAGTAGCAAGGTGGACCAGGACAAACTCGGTTGAACCGAGTTTGAACCCGACTGAACCGAGATCTACTAAAGAAGAACTCGATTGATCTCCCGACTGAGTACCAAGGTCGATGAGGAAAATCTCGATTATTGAACTAGCCTGAATCCTAGCTGAACTAGGATTTGAATCCTGGCTGAACCAGCCTGAATCTCGGCTGAACCAAGATTTTCTAGAGAGCAGTATTGCTCGAGATAAACTTAAAAAGTTGTACTACATACTTCCACTAAGGATTAATAAGGGTAAAATAGAAGTTTTGAATCAATGATTTTGAGCCTTAGTACCAACATCAACCTTCTTTTTGGATCCCCCTTTATAGTACAACGATTTCTATACTCAAGTTAAATAAATATAATTAAGTAAACTTCTTGAGTCATTAGTGTCTTATATGTGTTTTCACCATGGTGTTTCTTCATACGGATCACAAACATCTTTGTCTCACCTTTTAAATCAAACACAAATCGATCCTGTGACTTGAACCATTTCACCATATATGAGTTCAACTCATGGCTTCAAGTCACTTTACTGATGTATCAACATAATATAACTCTTCATAGCTGATTAGTTCATCAACTTAGTGCAAGTACTCTCTTCTTCACCTTAGCCATGGTACCTCTGTCCATAAGTTATCGTTTGGCCTTCACCTTTGCTTGGTCCCTCGAAGCCCTTTCCTCGCTATCTTCACTCTATCAAGCCATTCTTGAGTCACATCATATTGAGCATCCATTGAGAGAAGTATTTCTTCAATATTGTGAACCTTGCTTGAATGTCATGTAGATGTAAATGCCAAGATCGATCAAGATCTAGTTTGATTCTCATAGAAGCATATATAGATTGATAGTAATATGGTCAAGCCAATTTGAAAGGGAAATAGGGTCAAACCTTTTCCTAAATGATTTTGGTGGTTGAATTGCCCAACACAAATATTGGACTAACTAGTTTGCTCTAGATTATATGTTCTACAGGTGCCAAAGGTTCAGCACAAACCAATAAAAAGATTAAAGTTAGGGTTCAAAAGAAAGGAGCAAAAGAAACCGAAGTGAACCCTGGTCTGGTGCACCAGGGTGGATCGACTTCAGTGACTGTCCGGTGCAACACCGGACTATCCGGTGGCCCAGGCTGTCAGAGCTCCAACGGTCGAAACTGTCAGAACCCTAACGGTTGGATGACGTGGCTGGCGCACCGGACTGTCTGGTGCGCCCACTGACAGCAGCCCTCCCCAACAGCTGTTTTGGTGGTTGGGACTATAAATCCCCCCAACCACCTCTATTTAAGGCATCCAAGTTTCCAGCATATTGCATTCAATACAAGAGCTCTAGACTTCACTCCAAGACACAAACAAGAGATCAAATCCTCTCTAAAGTTCAAAACCACTCCAACCACTTAGTGACTTGTGAGAGAGAGATTTTCGTGTTCATTTGAGTTCTTGTCGCTTGGATCGCTTTCTTCTTCCTCCATTCTTGTTCTCAAGACACTTGTAATCAAAGTAAGAGACACCAAGTTGTGGTGGTCATTGTGAGGGGTCTAAGTGACCCGTTTGATTTAGGAGAAAGCTCACTCGGTCTAGGTGACCGTTTGAGAGAGGGAAAGGGTTGAAAGAGATCCGGTCTTTGTGACTGTTGGGGCGAAGGCGAAGACGCTACCCTTCATCCGGCACGCCGAAGGACGAAGACCTATGGCAAGGTCGCCCCATCCCACGGCGTCGCCCAACACCGGAGCCCACATGCAATCCGGCCCATCATAACGGGCCTCGCGCTATCACTGCGCAGTACAGGCCTAATTTGTAAAGGTTTTTCTGTTATTACAGTATGTAACCCTGCTTTAATGAGAATATTCCAGGGGGAACCTAGGCACCTGAGGGCACATGCGTCCTTAATCCTTGACGCTGGGCACTCAGACACCTATAAATACCCCCGCACAGTGCCCTTGAGAGGCCAGATAAACCAAGCTTTTGCCATTTCGAATTGAAACCTTGTTTACGTTGCTCTCACTCCCCCGTTGGATCAACTTGCTCGGGAGAGCAAGTTCCAACAGTGACAACCTCAACGGGGAGTAGGTTTGCAAGAACCGAACCTCAGTAAAACAAATCACCGTGGCATCCACTTCATTTGCATTAATTTTTTTCACCCTCTCTTTCGGATTCGATTTTATTTCTAACGCTAACCCCAGCTTGTAGTTGTGTTTAAAGTTCATAAATTTCAGTTTCCACCTATTCACCCCCCCTAGGAGACTTTCAATTGGTATCAGAGTCTGGTACTTCATTAGAGTCTAGCAACTCGAAGTGATGTCGAGAGAACACGCCAAGAAGGAGATCATGACCGGCGGCGACAAGTCAACAAGTCACGGGAAGGCTCCATCGAGGGAGTCCGGCAACAAAATGAAGGGAGCCCCTTCACATACCAAGTCACATCGGAGTGGCGACAAGAAAAATAAGATGAAGAAGGTGGTCTACTACGAGACCTATTCTTCGTCGCCCTCCACCTCCGGCTCCGACGCTCCGTCCGTCACTTCTAAGTGCCATGAGCGCAAGAAGTTTAGTAAGATTCCCCTACGCTATCCCCGCATTTCTAAACGTACTCCTTTACTCTCCGTCCCACTAGGCAAACCACCGGTTTTTGACGGTGAAGATTATTGTATGTGGAGTGATAAAATGAGGCATCATCTAACCTCACTCCACTCTAGCATTTGGGACATTATTGAGTTTGGAGCGCATGTACCATCCGTGGGGGATGAAGCATATGACTCGGACGAGGTTGCCCAAATCCGGCATTTTAACTCCCAAGCCACCACTATACTCCTCACCTCTCTATGTCGAGAGGAGTATAATAAGGTACAAGGCTTGAAAAGTGCCAAAGAGATTTGGGACGTGCTCAAGACTGCGCACGAGGGAGATGAGGTGACCAAGATCACCAAGCGGGAGACGATCGAGGGGGAGCTCGGTCGATTCATCCTCAACCAAGGAGAGGAGCCACAAGCCATGTACAACCGGCTCAAGACCTTGGTGAACCAAGTGTGCAACCTCGGGAGCACCAAATGGGATGACCATGAAATGGTCAAGGTTATTCTAAGATCACTCGTTTTTCGCAATCCTACGCAAGTTCAATTAATTCGTGGTGATCCTAGATACAAGCTAATGTCTCCCGAGGAGGTTATAGGAAAGTTTGTGAGCTTTGAGTTGATGATCAAAGGCTCCAAACAAATCGTCGAGCAAGGCGGCACACCTCCACACCCGAGGTGCAACCCATCGCATTCAAAGTGACGGAAGAAAAGAAAGAAGAGTCTACATCAAGTAGGCTCCCCATCGACGCCTCCAAGCTCGATAACGAGGAAATGGCGCTTATCATCAAGGGTTTTCGCCAAATCCTCAAGCAAAGGAAGGGGAGAGACTACAAACCCCGTTCCGAGAAGGTGTGCTATAAATGTGGTAAGCCCGGTCACTTTATAGCAAAACGTCCTATTTCTAGTGACAGTGACAGGGGCGACGACAAGAGAGGGAAGAAGAAGGAAAAGAAGAAGTACTACAAGAAGAAGGGCGGTGATGCCCACATTTGTCGGGAATGGGACTCCGACATGAGCTCCACCGACTCCTCCTCCGACAAGGACGTCGTCAACATCACCGTCACCAAGGGCCTCCTCTTCCCCAACGTCGGCCACAAGTACCTCATGGCAAAGGACGGCAAAAAGAAGGTAAAATCTAGAGCCTCCACTAAATATACAACATCTAGTGATGAGGGTTGCTCTAGTGAAGATGAGGATGATTTGCTTGCTCTTTTTGCCAACTTAAACATGAAACAAAAAGAAAAATTGAATGAATTGATAAGTGTTATTCATGAGAAGGATGAACTCTTGGATAGCCAAGAGGAATTCCTCATTAAGGAAAACAAAAAGCATGTTAAAATAAAAAAATGCTTATGCTCAGGAAATAGAGAAATGTGAAAATTTAACTAGTGAGCTTAGCATTTGCCATGACACTATCTCCAACCTTAAAATTGAAAATGCTAATTTGATCGCTAAGGTTGAAAAGGGAAATGTTTGTGATGATTCAATTGCCAATCTTAAAAATGATAATTCTAGTTTAATTGCTAATATTGACAAATTGAATGAATCAATTTCTAGCCTTAAGATTGAGAATGATAAATTAATTTCTAAGGCTAAGGATTTAAATGTTTGCAATATTTCTATTTCCTGTCTTAGAAATGAAAATGACATGCTAAAATCTAAGATAGATGAATTAAAATCTTGCAAACCCTCTACATCCACTGTTGATCATGTTTCTATTTGCATGAGATGTAGAGATATTAATGTTGATGCTATTCATGATCACCTAGCTTTAATTAAAGAACAAAATGATCACATAGCTCAACTAACTGCTAAAATTAATGAGCATGAGATAGAGAATAAAAAATTTGAATTTGCTAGAAGCATGATCTATAATGGGAGACGTCCTGACATTAAGGATGGCATTGGCTTCCAATAGGGAGACAATGTCAAGCTTAATGTCCCTAAAAGATTGTACAATTTTGTTAAGGGCAAGGCTCCCATGGCACAGGATAACGAGGGTTACATTTTATATCTTGCTGGTTATCCTGAGCATAAAATTAGGAGAATTCACTCTAGGAAGTCTCATTCTAGTTCTCATCATGCTTTTATGTATAAGAATGAGACATCTAGTTCTAGTCATTCTACCCATGTTAAAATGCCTAAGAAAGATCTCCTGTTGCATCAAATGATCATAACATTTCCTTTAAGACTTTTGATGCTTCTTATGTTTTAACTAACAAATCAGGCAAAGTATTTGCCAAATATGTTGGGGCCAAACACAAGGGCTCAAAGACTTGTGTTTGGGTACCCAAGGTGCTTGTTTCTAATGTGAAAGGACCCAAAACCATTTGGGTACCTAACAACAAGGCCTAAATTGTTTTGTAGGTTTATACATCTGGGGGCTCAAGTTAGATCATTGATAGCGGGTGCACAAACCACATGACAGGGGAGAAAAAGATGTTCTCCTCCTACGAGAAAAACAAAGATCTCCAAAGAGCTATCACATTCGGGGATGGAAATCAAGGTTTGGTCAAAGGACTTGGTAAAATTGCTATATCTCCTGACCATTCTATTTCCAATGTTTTTCTTGTAGATTCTTTAGATTACAATTTGCTTTCAGTTTCTCAATTATGCAAAGTGGGTTACAACTGTCTTTTTACGGATATAGATGTTACTGTCTTTAGAAGAAGTGATGATTCAGTAGCATTTAAGGGAGTATTAGAGGGTCAGCTATACTTAGTTGATTTCAATAGAGCTGAACTCGATACTTGCTTAATTGCTAAGACTAATATGGGTTGGCTCTGGCATCACTGACTAGCCCATGTTGGGATGAAGAATCTTCACAAGCTTCTAAAGGGAGAACACATTTTGGGACTAACAAATGTTCATTTTAAAAAAGACAAGGTTTGTAGCGCATGTCAAGCAGGGAAGCAAGTTGGTACCCGTCATCCACACAAGAACATCATGACGACCGATAGGCTGCTTGAGCTACTCCACATAGATTTATCCGGCCCTGTCGGAGAGCAAATCTCCAGCCGGGTGGCTGAGTGCACCCACCCTAAATCCTAATAGGAGGAGGGGCCTAGGTGTTTTGCTTGTTGGTTGAAAAACAGGAAGAACACACAAAGATTTAGAGTGGTTCGGGCCGCCGGAGCGTAACACCCTACTCCACTGTGTGATGTATTGCTTGAGAGCTTGTATGGACTTGTGAGTGTCTGAGGTTGCGTCTGAAAGATAGAGCCTGTGTGTAACATCGCATGCCTCCCCTTTTATAGCTGAAGGGGGGCATGCACAAAAGTATTGGGCCCCGACATGTGGGCCCAGGGACATAAAGAATATAGCGCTTGGAGCTACAAATGTTGCTGCTGGGGCAACCTTCTTGTGCCCTGACGCCCGAGATCTCCATATCCTCGGCGTGCAGGGGAAACTTCTTGTAGAAGGGATGATGAGTGTTGTGCACCGCTCGGCACGGGCGCATTGTTCCCCGACAGACTGGTCATGCGCGCCATCTGCTGGGTGACCCTGACGCCGTCTGCCGGCGAATTGGACATGACACATTAAATGCTGAGAGGGCGCGTCGCCCGTCAGCGTGGTGGCAGGCGGCGCGTCCTCTCCACAATAAATGCAAAGACTGCACAGCCGTATGGGCCTTGCGTCAGGCTCGGCCCATTGGCTTATGTCACGAGCCACAAGCCACGCGACCACGGCGGGTCTCTGCCTGAGCGGGGAGCGTAGAGCGAAGTCTGGACACGTGTCGGCACCGGACCCTTGCCTGTGCTAGGGTCCTCCTCGTCCTGGGACCTCGCTGAGGCCCGGACCTCTCTCGGGGGGACCTGGGACCCACCCGGGGGACTCGGCATGTCTCCTCGGGAGCTCCGGACTCGTACCCATAGGGGTCCGGTGTTCCTCTGCGGAGGTCCGGACCCGACGGTGCTTCCTGGGATGCATTATCCTTCCTTGCCACGTGGTGCCCTTAGGCCTTCCCATGTGGTGGGGTCGGGTGCCGCTCTCTGTGTGACCTGGAGGTGTCGTACGGGTGTAGCGTCTTTATACTGTAGAAGAGGGTACCCCTGATTCAGGGTACCGACAGTGGCCCCCGGGCCCGCCTCAGGGGAGGGTGTGAGCCTGTAGGTGGAGCCAGAGTCTGATTTGCGGTTGTCATGCTGCTCCTGTGTGCCCGTTGTCGCAATTACCGCCAGCCCGCCTATGGTCATGCCTGACTGCCACGCCTATTCCCATGGCTGACTGGCCCATGACCATCGTACTTAATGTCATTGTTGGGCCACGCGCGGGGTGCCTCGAGTCGCTGCACTGGTTCTGAAAAACTTATCTTTTCAGACTTCCGTGACAGCCTCGAGAAGACGTGGTATTGGCACAAGCGGCGGTGCGGTTTTTCCACACCCGGTAATCGGCGGGACGGTTTCATGACATGTGGGCCTGGGCCCTCGTGTTGGACCGCCGGTTGCAGCGAAGCTGAGGGGGTGCACAGCCGCGGGGCGATTGTACGCTTCTTGCGTGGCGGTTCGCCTTTTTGACCACTGGTTACGACGAAGGTGAAGGGGCGCTTAACCGCGGGGCGGTTGCATGCCCCTTGTGCGGCGGTTTGCCTTCCTGATCGCCGATTGCCCTGAAAATGGAGGGGCGCATAACTGTGGGGCAGTTGCATGCTCCTCCTTTGGGTCAGTCTGTATGACACGTGGGGCCTGGCCTCCATGTCATAAGGTGGGAACCTTGGTGCACGTCGGGGGAGACTCCGCCCGTGACGCTTCTGGGGCGCGAGTGGGGAGATCTGCCTTTAAAAAGGGGTCGATCTCCCGGGTAGTAGCCATGCCTCGCTCCCCTTGCATCCATCGCGCCCTTCCACCTTCCGGGCCTCCAGATGGGGTGCGCCAGTGTTCTCTGGAGGGATCCGCGTCAGGGTCGTCGCCTCCGGCGATCTCATCGCCGAAGAGCTCGCGCTCGTGGTGGTGCCACCGATCTTGTCTTCTTCTTGTTGTTGTTGGCGGAGTGCAACCCCGTGGGGGTTGGCATTCTTCCGCCATCATTCGGCTTCAAGGATTTTTATCACGCAGCCCGATCGCAACCTCCGGCTGGTGGTCATCCACAAGGATGACTACCAGCCTTGTGGTGGAGAAAAGCGAGTCGGGCTGCAGCCTCCCCCTGCCCTCAGCTTCAAGGATGTTCATCATCCGCGCTGGGGAGGAGGGCGAGCCAAGTCGGGGCTCCGCCTTTCGTGTGGGCTGGCGGCCCGCTTCTTCCTCCAGCATTCGGGGGAGAAGGGCGTTTGCCAGCCCTGCGAAGGAGGCGAACTTCGGCTACATGGGGTCGGCCGTCTGAGGCGCTGTCAGCTGTCGCGTGCCTGGCTCCTTGGCTTGGGTGGCCTTGGTGCCGCCTCCGGTGCTGCCTCCTGCCGCTTGGATGGGGCGTGGTTGTCCGTCCACTGCACGGGCGACGGTTGCGTCGTGCATAGGTCGGCCACATCCATGGCTTCTCCCGCGTGGCCGGCCGCACCGGGGGGTCGCACAAGACGTCGTACGCCACGGGGGCGGGGGCGGCGTTCTTGGATAGTCTTGTCCTCACTCCTGCAGTGAGGACAGGAGCGAGGACCTCTTCGCTTGTGCTAGGGCAGCCGCCGCCCATCGGTGCAGAGGTGGTTGCTGCCGCTGGTGGGGTTGAGGTGGTCGCTGCCGCTGGTGAGGCTGCCCACTGCATTGGTGGTTGCCTCCGCTGGTGATACCGTTAGTGCCACCTGCTACCGGACCACCGGCTCTTTGGCTTTAATGGCCTCGTTGTCACCCCCTGTGGGTAGACGGGGGCAAGGACCTTTTCACAGCGACGTACATGCTGAGGTGATCGCCGCTGCTGGCGAGTTGTCGGTGCAGAGTTGGCCACCGCCATCGGTGCTGATGTGGTCACCTCCGCCGGCGAGCCGCTCGGAGCTAGCTATCCCGCGGTCCTTACTGGTGTGGAGGTAGTTTATTCCTGCAGAGTAGAGATGGAACTAGGGCTCCACTTGAAAATAGATGTAATACTTTTTGCTTTTTGTAAGGTACTCAAGATTACTATTTGTTAAGCAGTATTAGCACTTATCTATTTTCAACTTGTTCCTGATGTGTGCGATATTGTTGACTCCTCCTTAGTATATGGCCCCCCGCCTGGGATGCAGGCTTGATTTGTTGAGGTTGGATACCAGCGTTTCTGAAAAGGTTGTCAACATTTCTCGGGAGGCAACCTCGCCGGGATCTGGATCTGTACACAGCTTTAGCTAGAAAGCATTAGTAGTACACCTCATAGGGTTGCCTGTCTAACATTAGCCGTCCTTTGGTACATGCTCGGGACTCGCAGGTTTTAGTCCGGGTGTCCAAGTTGCGTGTCCGGACCCCCTTGGGTCGCGGTTCTAGATACTAGGACACTTGTCGCAGGGCAGTGAAGCGTGCAGGCCCACGGTACGGGACCAGGCTGAGTGGCTGCACGGGCTCCGGACCACCCCAGGAGACTAATGCCCATTCTCTAGCTCCGGTCCCGAGGTTGTCGGACCCGTAGGACTTATAGCCCCAAATACTAAGTACCCGTCACAGAGTGGTGGAGCATGCAGGTCCACGGTACGGGACCAGGCTGAGCGGCTACACGGGCTCCGGACCACCCTATGGAACGGGGTCCCGTTCTTTAGGGCCAGCTCCCAGGCTGTCGGGCCTCCCAACTTTCGTATCGAGGGCCCTAGACTGCGAGCCTGGCTGCTCAATTCAGACATCGTAACGTTAGGACCAATAGGAACCATACGGGTGGGTTAGATAAAAAGCATTATCTGAAAAAACTGCAAGGTAAGACCATGGAGTAGTGAGGTGGATCCATCATAGGGGCACAACTGAGGGGGCAGTTTTTCTTTATAACTCGTCTTGCATGTGTGCAGACCAATAGATCGGGTTTATGGGGACAGACCCCACTGGGTTGTCGTACACGTATGCGTTACCTAGTTACAAAAAGGGAAACAGATTCGACCCCTTAGCCTTTCCCTATGGATAGAACTTACAGAGATGTTTCGGCATCAGGGTAAGGCATTCCTTTAGTAGTAGCTAGATGGTTTCCCCTAGGTCGGTGTTTTCCCGTTACCTTGAAGGGTCCTTCCCAGCTGGGGGGAGAGTTGTGGAGCCCTTCTTGGTTTGGTACTTGCCGTAGGGCTAGGTCCTGACCCTGGGTCCCCATCTGCATTTGACACGGGAGCCCTTGTCTTTTGTTGTGGCCACTTCTGTATGTACCTGACGGAAGCCTGGACCCGTGGGGAATCCAGAAGGGTTTCCGAAGGAAGGCATGCTTCAGCTCCGTAGATCGGGGAGCACGGGATCCCTTTGGGGTCCGTCTAGTTGTCTTCACCGGAGTAGGGGCCTCCGGCGAAGACATCCTTCAGGTCCCCCTCGGGCGACTGATACCCGAGGTCCCGCTCAGCCGTGGCCACCTCGCCGTCGTCCACCTTTTCTTTGCCAGGTCGGCGGCAAGGTGGAGAGCCGTCTTTGGAAGACTGCTCGCGTCGCTCACTGACGCGTTTCGTGAGGTCGATGATCTCGCGACACTCCGCAGCGCTGTGGCGACCATTGGGGTGCACAGGGCATGAGCCACTGTTACCCCTATGCAGCCGTGGGCGTTTGTTGCAGTCGCCCTAGCCTCCGGTCGTGGCTGCGACCACCAGAGCGGTGGACCGTGGCCTCTGGCAGTCGCGGTCCTTCTTCTTTTTCTTCTTTCCGTCTCGAAGGACGACACCTGAGCCACCTGACTGGGCAGCTTCGATTTGTGGGGCTGAGTGCCATGCCCGGCCTTCAGCGGCTCTAGCGCATTTGTCAGCCAGAGAGAAGAGTGTGGGGACAGTTTACACGTCATGTGTGGCCAACTTCTCCAACATTTTTTCATCACGTACTCCCTGTCGAAAGGCCGTGATGATGGAAGCATCAGAAATATGAGGTATAGTACCTCGCACCTTAGTGAAACGGGAGATGAACTTCCAGAGAGTCTCCCTGGGCTCCTTCCTCACCGCATGGAGGTGGGCCTCCACACCGTGTTGCTGGTAAGCACTGGCAAAGTTCGCCAAGAACCGCGCGCAGAGCTCTTCCCAGGAGTAGACTGACCCCGGGGTAAGGTTCATGAGCCAGGTCCAGGCAGGTCCAGACAAGGCCACATGAAAGTATGTTTCCATCACAGTGGTGTTTCCACCTACTGCCATGATGGCAGTGACGTACACCTGCAGGAACTCCGACGGGTTCGATGTTCCGTCATACTTTTCCGGTAGGTGCGGCCGGAACTTGGGTGGCCATGACGCCGCGTGGAGATGATCCGCGAGGGCGGCGCAACCCACACCGGCCAAGGGGACACCCGTTTGGGACCGGGTGCCCATTGGTATCTGCGGTGCAACCGCCGCGAAGTCTTGATCAAGGTTGCGACCATCTATGTTTTGGCGGCGCTCGCGCGCCCTTTCCAAAGATACCCGGGCATCCTCTCCAGCACGCCTGCGGCTGAGTTCTGCCCGGAGGTCGTTGGTCTGTGCGCCCCTTACTGAGGGTGAGCGCACAGACGCTGACGCCTCGTGTTGGCGCCGGGATGACCGCGTCCTTCACCTGATCGAAGTAGAATGTGTTATACTGAGTAGTCGGTCGACGTTGTCCCGCCATTGCTTCATGGCCCCTGGTGAGGCCGTGGAGCTTAGAGGGTGTCACAACAACTCCCTGGCTACCGTTAGTGCCCCGGAGAAGCCCTTGATGGAGTCCGGGATGTCTGCGCAGCCGTGTGCTGCCGTGCAGCGTGCACAGCAGCAGTGCCTGGCATAGGGCGGTTGGGAACTTGCAGCATGGAGGAAGCATCCTCTTCCTCCACCGCTAAATCCACCAAAGTCTCAGCACGGTGCTCAACGATTTGCACCATCATGCTTGAGCAAGGAGACAAGCAAAAACCTAAAGCCTAGCCCCCTACCTGGCGCACCAAATGTCGGAGAGCAAATCTCCGGCCGGGTGGCGGAGTGCACCCGCCCTAAATCCTAATATGAGGAAGGGCCTAGGCATTTTGCTTGTTGGTTGGAAAACAGGAAGAACACAAGAACACACAAAGATTTAGAGTGGTTCGGGCCGCCGGAGCGTAACACCCTACTCCACTGTGTGATGTATTGCTTGAGAGCTTGTATGAACTTGTGAGTGTCTGAGGTTGTGTATGAAAGATTGAGCATGTGTGTAACGTCGCATGCCTCCCCTTTTATAGCTGAAGGGGGGCATGCACTATTCCCCGACAGACTGGTCATGTGCGTCGTCTGCTGGGTGACCCTAACGCCGTCTGCCGGCGGATTGGACACGACGCATTAAATGCTGAGAGGGCGCGTCGCCCGTCAGCATGGTGGCAGGCGGCGCGTCCTCTCCGCAATAAATGCAAAGACTGCACAGCCGTATGGGCCTTTTGTCAGGCTCGGCGCGTTGGCTTATGTCACGAGCCACAAGCCACGCAACCGCGGCGGGTCTCCGCCTAAGCGGGGAGAGTAGAGCGAAGTCTGGACACATGTCGGCACCGGACCCTTGCCTGTGCTAGGGTCCTCCCCATCCCGGGACCTCGCTGAGGCCCGGACCTCTCTCGGGGGGGACCTGGGACCCACCTGGGGGACCCGGCATGTCTCCTCGGGAGCTCTAGACTCGTACTCATAGGGGTCCGATGTTCCTCTACGGAGGTCCGGACCCGACGGTGCTTCCTGGGATGCATTATCCTTCCTCGCCACGTGGTGCCCTTAGGCCTGCCCATGTGGTGGGGTCGGGTGCCGCTCTCCGTGTGACCTGGAGGTGTCGTACAGGTGTAGCATCTTTATACTGTAGAAGAGGGTACCCCTGATTCAGGGTAC
This sequence comes from Zea luxurians, assembly GCA_029449295.1. Taxonomy (NCBI): domain Eukaryota; kingdom Viridiplantae; phylum Streptophyta; class Magnoliopsida; order Poales; family Poaceae; genus Zea; species Zea luxurians. The sequence continues at coordinate 47,951,230 of JAOPSE010000023.1, forward strand.
CGACAGGCCCGATCGCTTACATAAGCATCGGCGGGAGTAAGTATTGTCTTGTAATTGTGGATAACTATTCTCGCTTCACTTGGGTGTTCTTTTTACAGAAAAAACACAAACCCAAGAGACCTTAAAGGGATTCTTGAAATGAGCTCAAAATGAGTTCGGATTAAGGATTAAAAAGATAAGAAGCGACAACGGGACGGAGTTCAAGAACTCTCAAATAGAAGGCTTTCTTGAGGAGGAGCGCATCAAGCATGAGTTCTCTTCTCCCTACACACCTCAACAAAATGGTGTAGTGGAGAGGAAGAATATAACTCTACTGGACATGGCGAGGACCATGCTTGATGAGTACAAGACTCCGGACCGGTTTTGGGCTGAGGCGATTAACATCGCGTGCTACTCCATCAACCGGCTCTACCTTCACCGAATCCTGAAGAAGACATCTTATGAACTCCTTACCGATAAAAAGCCCAATGTTTCATATTTTAGAGTCTTTGGTAGCAAATGTTTTATTCTTGTTAAAAGAGGTAGAAAATCTAAATTTGCTCTTAAGGCTGTAGAAGGCTTTTTACTTGGTTATGACTCAAACACAAGGGCATATAGAGTCTTCAACAAATCCACTGGATTAGTTGAAGTTTCTTGTGACATTGTGTTTGATGAGACTAATGGCTCTCAAGTAGAGCAAGTTGGTCTTGATGAACTAGATGATGAAGAGGCTCCTTGCGTCGCGCTAAGGAACATGTACATTGGGGATGTGTGTCCTATGGAATCCAAAGAGCCCACTCATGCACAAGATCAACTGTCATCTTCCAATCAAGCATCTCCACCAAGCTCAAGATGATGAAAATGAATATCAAGAGAATGAGCCACCTCAAGAGGAGGACAATGATCAAGGGGGAGATGATAATGCTCAAGAAAAGGAAGATGATCAAGAAGAACAGGGTCAAAGACCGCCACACCCAAGAGTCCACCAAGCGATACAAAGAGATCACCCTGTGAACTCCATCCTCGGCGATATTCATAAAGGGGTAACCACTCGATCTCGTGTCTCTCATTTTTGTGAACATTACTCTTTTGTGTCTTCTATTGAGCCATATAGGGTGGAAGACGCATTAAGGGATTCGGATTGGGTGTTGGCAATGCAAGAGGAGCTCAACAACTTCACGAGGAATGAAGTATGGTATCTTGTTCCACGTCCTAACCAAAATGTTGTAGGAACCAAGTGGGTATTCCGCAACAAGCAAGATGAGCATGGTGTGGTGACAAGGAACAAAGCCCGACTTATAGCCAAAGGATATTCACAAGTCGAATGTTTGGATTTCGGTGAAACCTATGCACCCGTAGCTAGGCTTGAATCAATTCGCATATTACTTGCCTATGCTACTTACCATGGCTTTAAGCTTTACAAAATTGATGTAAAAAGTGCCTTCCTCAATGGACCAATCAAGGAAGAAGTCTATGTTGAGCAACCACCCGGCTTTGAAGATAGTGAGTACCCTAACCATGTGTATAAACTCTCAAAGGCGCTTTATGGGCTCAAGCAAGCCCCAAGAGCATGGTATGAATGCCTAAGAGATTTCCTTATCACTAATGGTTTCAAAGTCGGAAAAGCTGATCCTACACTCTTTACTAAAACCATTGCAAATGATTTATTTGTATGCCAAATTTATGTAGATGATATCATATTTGGGTCTACTAACAAATCTACTTGTGAAGAGTTTAGTAGGATTATGATTCAAAATTCGAGATGTCTATGATGGGGGAGTTGAAGTATTTTCTAGGAGTTCAAGTCAAGCAACTCCAAGAGGGCACCTTCATCAGCCAAACCAAGTACATTCAAGATATACTTACCAAGTTTGGAATGAAGGATGCCAAGCCCATCAAGACACCCATGGGAACAAATGGACATCTCGACCTCGACGTGGGAGGTACGTAGATCAAAAGGTATATTGGTCGATGATAGGATCTCTACACTATTTATGTGCATCTCGACCGGATATTATGCTTTCCGTATGCATGTGTGCAAGGTTCCAAGCCGATCCTAAGGAAGTTCACCTTAGGGTCGTGAAAAGAATCTTGAGATATTTAGTTCATACGCCTAAGTTTGGTCTTTGGTACCCCAAGGGATCCACTTTTGATTTAATAGGTTATTCAGATGCTGATTGGGCAGGGTGTAAAATTGATAGAAAGAGCACATCAGGGACTTGTCAGTTCTTGGGAAGATCCCTGGTGTCTTGGTCTTCAAAGAACAAAATTCAGTAGCTCTTTCTACCATCGAAGCCGAGTATATTGCCGCAGGTCATTGTTGTGCGCAATTGCTTTGGATGAGGTAAACCCTTAGGGACTATGGCTACAAATTTAGCAAAGTCCCTCTCCTATGTGATAATGAGAGTGCAATCCGCATGGCGGATAATCCCGTTGAACACAGCCGCACTAAACACATAGCCATTTGGTATCACTTTTTGAGGGATCACTAACAAAGGGGGATATTGAGATTGCCTATGTTAGCACCAAAGAACAATTAGCCGATATCTTTACCAAACCACTAGATGAGAAAACCTTTACCAAACTTAGGAATGAGCTAAACATTCTTGATTCTCGGAACTTTGATTGAAACTTTGCACACATAGCTCATTTATATACATTTGATCATATCTCTTTTATGCCTATGACTAATGTGTTTTCAAGTGAATTTCTACTAAGTCATAGATTGAAGGGAAATGGAGTCTTCGGCGAAGACAAGGCTTCCACTCTACTCTATTGGTATTATTTATCCTTCGCTGTCACTCTGCACCGCTCTCTCACTTTAGTATAATCTTCACTCTTATTACTTGTACCATTGGGGAGACAGTAAATAGGGCTCTCAAAAGTTTCCGTTTTCGGCGATCAATGCCAAAGGGAGAGAGAGTATTAGCCTAAAGCAAAAGGACCGCACCACCACTAATTTCAAGGTTTAAAAATGAAGTTTTCAATTGGTATCTTACGATGAAATGTTTAAAAGAGGATTTTTCAATTGGTTAGTATTTTTCAAATTGGTACAGTTAATCTTCTTTCAATTGGTAAAACCCTCTTGAACGCTAAGAGGAGAATTTCAATTCATGGGGAGTTTTGTTTAAAATCAAAGGAAAAGCATTTGAAACAGGGGGAGAAAATTTCAAATCTTGAAAATGCTTCTTGCAATCTTATTCATATACCTTTGATTATTTGCAAATGGACTTTGAAAAGATTTTCCAAAAGAATTTGCAAAAACAAAACAAGTGGTGCAAATGTGGTCCAAAATGTTAAAAGAAAGAAAGCAATCCATGCATATCTAATAAAAGTATAAATTGGTTTAATTCCAAGCAACCTTTGCACTCACCTTATGCAAACTAGTTCAATTATGTATTTATATATTTGCTTTGGTTTGTGTTGGCATCAATCACCAAAAAGGGGGAGATTGAAAGGGAAATAGGGTCAAACCTTTTCCTAAATGATTTTGGTGGTTGAATTGCCCAACACAAATATTGGACTAACTAGTTTGCTCTAGATTATATGTTCTACAGGTGACAAAGGTTCAGCACAAACCAATAAAAAGATTAAAGTTAGGTTCAAAAGAAAGGAGCAAAAGAAACCGAAGTGAACCCTGGTCTGGCGCACCGGACTGTCCGATGTGCCACCGGACAGTGTCCGGTGCACCAGGGTGGATCGACTTCAAACTCATCACCTTTGGTTTTCTGAGGCCGCGCTACGCTATAATTCACCGGACTGTCCGGTGGGTCACCGGACTGTCCGGTGTGCCAACGGAGCAACGGCTCCCTGAGAGCACCTAGAGGGGGGTGAATAGGTGATCCTGTAAAAACTTAAAACTTAACACCACAAACTTGATTAGGAGTTAGAACAATGAAATCAAGTGATTAGAGAGAAGAGCTCTTGTGAAGCACAATAGACACAGTAAGAACAAGCACAAGAGACACGAGGATTTATCTCGTGGTTCGGCCAAGTACAAAACTTTCCTACTCCACGTTGTGGTGTCCCAACGGACGAGAGTTGCACTCAACTCCTCTCAAGTGATCCAATGATCAACTTGAATACCACGCTGTTCTTCTTTACTTTACTCTTTCCCGTTTGCGAGGAATCTCCACAACTTGGAGTCTCTCGCCCTTACAATAAGAATCAAAATGAAGCACTAGAGTAAGGGAGGGAAGCAACACACTCAAATTCACAGCAAATACGCACACACAAGGCCAAGACTTGAGCTCAAAAGAATATCACAAGGTTCTCACTAGAACGGAGCTCAAATCACTAAGAATGTCGAACAAGTGCGCAAGAATGGAGTGTGAATGATCAACAATGCTCAAAGGATGCTTGGTGTACTCCTCCATGCGCCTAGGGGTCCCTTTTATAGCCCCAAGGCAGCTAGGAGCCGTTGAGAGCATTTCAGGAAGGCAATTCTTGCCTTCTGTCGACTTGCGCACTGGACAGTCCGGTGCGGATTTCTTTCCTGTTTTGGCGTAGCCGACCGTTGGCGATTTAGAGCCGTTGGCGCACCGGACACTGTCCGGTGCACACCGGACAGTCCGGTGCCCCCTTCAGACCGTTGGTCCGGCCATGCGTCACGCGCAGATTGCGCGGCCGACCGTTGGCTCACCGGACAGTCCGGTGCACACCGGATAGTCCGGTGAATTTTAGCCGTACGTCGCCGACGAATTCTCGAGAGCGGCCTTTTCACCAGAGCCAGCCTGGCGCACCGGACACTGTCCGGTGCACCACCGGACAGTCCGGTGCACCCAGACTGAGCAGAGTCTTGGCTGCTCAAGCCAAGTCTTTCCCAATTGTATTTTCTCTGATTCTAGCACTTAGACAAATATGTTAGTACACAAAAACCAATGTACTAAGTCTAGAATCATACCTTTGTATTGATTTGCACTTTGTCCACCCTTTGGCATATACTCATTCCCTTAATGTGTGTTGGGCACTTAATCACCAAAATCTTATAGAAATGGCCCAAGGGCACATTTCCCTTTCAATCTCCCCCTTTTTGGTGATTTATGCCAACACAACAAAAAGCAACTAAAAGGATTGCAACAACAATGCAAATGAGAACACAAATTTGTTTTGATTCAAATTTGGCATATTTGGATCATTCTTTGCCACCACTTGGTTTGTTTTTGCAAATCAAACTCAATTTCCTATCTCTAAGTCAAATTCACTTGTTGAGGCATAGAGAAAGATATTCCAAGAGAAATTGATCACTGATTCAAAAACTCCCCCTATTTCCCATAATCAAACATTCTCCCCACAAGAGACCAACTTTTGATAAAAAGAGACATTTAGAATTTTGACAAATCAAAAGTCCTAACTCTACTATTTTCAAAATTCTCAAGTGGTAGCTGATCCATTTATTGCTTTGGCCTTAATTTCTCCCCCTTTGGCATCAAGCACCAAAACGGGATCAATCTTGGCCCTTAAACCCCATTGCTTCACCAAAATTGTCAATTAAGAACAAAAAGGCAATAAGAGACATGGAGATGAACTTGGAGTAAGTTACCCTCTTATCGGAGTGCAGTGGAAGTCTTGCATGGTCCAAGTCCACCTTTTCCCTTTCAAACTTCCTTTGAGACTAAATTAAGAAAACTCAAGCACATGGTTAGTCTCAAAGGGTCAAGTTGTAGCACATCTCCCCCTAAATATGTGCATCACTCACACATGGACTTGTGAGGTCCGGGGAGTGTTTGTACAACTTGAACACCATAAATAAACAACAAAATACATAAGGAACATGATCAAGGCATAAAACACATGTATGCTATAAATCAATCCAAGTACCGCGAATCTAAGACATTTAGCTCACTACGCAGCCTGCAAAAGGTCTTCTCATCTAAAGGCTTGGTAAAGATATCGGCTAGCTGGTTCTCGGTGCTAACATAAAACACTTCGATATCCCCCTTTTACTGGTGGTCTCTCAAAAAGTGATGCCGGATGTCTATGTGCTTTGTGCGGCTGTGTTCAACAGGATTATCCGCCATGCGGATAGCACTCTCATTATCACATAGGAGTGGGACTTTGCTCAGAATATAGCCAAAGTCCCGGAGGGTTTGCCTCATCCAAAGTAGTTGCGCACAACACTGTCCTGCGGCAACATACTCGGCCTCAGCGGTGGATAGGGCAACAGAAGTTTGTTTCTTAGAACTCCAAGACACCAGGGACCTTCCAAAGAATTGGCACGTCCCTGATGTACTCTTCCTATCGACCTTACATCCAACATAATCGGAGTCTGAGTATCCAATTAAGTCAAAGGAAGACCCCTTTGGATACCAGATCCCGAAGCAAGGCGTAGCGACTAAATATCTAAGAATTTGCTTCACGGCCACTAAGTGACACTCCCTTGGATCGGATTGAAATCTAGCACACATGCATACACTAAGCATAATATCCGGTCTACTAGCACATAAATAAAGTAAAGACCCTATCATAGACTGGTATGCCTTTTGATCAACGGACTTACCTCCTTTGTTGAGGTCGACATGTCCGTCGGTTCCCATTGGAGTCTTTGCGGGCTTGGCGTCCTTCATCACAAACCGCTTTAGCAAGTCTTGCGTGTACTTTGTTTGGGAGATGAAAGTGTCGTCCTTGAGTTGCTTCACTTGAAACCCAAGGAAGTAGTTCAACTCGCCCATCATCGACATTTCAAACTTCTGAGTCATCACCCTGCTAAACTCTTCACAAGACTTTTGGTTAGTAGAACCAAATATTATGTCATCAACATAAATTTGGCACACAAATAAGTCACCATCACATGTCTTAGTAAAAAGAGTTGGATCGGCTTTCCCAACCTTGAAAGCATTAGCAATTAAAAAGTCTCTAAGGCATTCATACCATGCTCTTGGGGTTTGCTTAAGTCCATAGAGCGCCTTAGAAAGCTTACACACGTGGTCGGGGTACCGTTCGTCCTCAAAGCCAGGGGGTTGCTCTACGTACACCTCCTCCTTGATTGGCCCGTTGAGGAAAGCGCTCTTCACATCCATTTGGAACAACCTGAAAGAATGGTGAGCGGCATAGGCTAACAATATGCGAATTGACTCTAGCCTAGCCACAGGAGCAAAAGTCTCCTCAAAGTCCAAACCTGCGACTTGGGCATAACCTTTTGCCACAAGTCTAGCCTTGTTCCTTGTAACCACTCTGTGCTCATCTTGTTTGTTGCGGAACACCCACTTGGTTCCCACAACGTTTTGCTTGGGACGTGGCACCAGTGTCCAAACTTCATTTCTCTTGAAATTGTTGAGCTCCTCCTGCATGGCCAACACCTAGTCCGGATCTAGCAAGGCCTCTTCTACCCTGAAAGGCTCAATAGAAGAGACAAAAGAGTAATGCTCACAAAAATTAACTAATCTAGAGCGAGTAGTTACTCCCTTGCTAATATCACCCAATATCTGATCGATGGGATGATTCCTTTGAATCGTCGCTCGAACTTGAGTTGGAGGGGCTTGAGGTGCTTCTTCCTCCATAACGTGATCATCTTGTGCTCCCCCTTGATCACATGCCTCTTATTGATGAACTTGTTCATCATCTTGAGTTGGGGGTTGCACCATTGTTGAGGAAGAAGGTTGATCTTGCCCTTGGTGTTCCTATGGTCGCACTTCTCCAATCGCCATGGTGTGTATTGCGGCCGTTGGAACGTCGTCTTCATCTACATCATCAAGATCAACAACTTGCTCTCTTGAAGAGCCATTAGTCTCATCAAATACAACGTCGCTAGAGACTTCAACCAAACCCGATGATTTGTTGAAGACCCTATACGCCTTTGTATTTGAGTCATAACCTAACAAAAACCCTTCTACAGCTTTGGGAGCAAACTTAGAATTTCTACCTTTCTTCACTAGAATGTAGCATTTACTCCCAAATACACGAAAGTATGAAACATTGGGTTTGTTACCGGTTAGAAGCTCATACGAAGTCTTCTTGAGGAGGCGATGAAGGTAGACCCGGTTTATGGCATGGCAAGCCGTGTTCACGACTTCCGACCAAAAATCGCTCAGGGGTCTTGAACTCTCCAAGCATCGTCCTCGCCATGTCAATGAGAGTCCTGTTCTTCCTCTCTACCACACCATTTTGCTGTGGTGTGTAGGGAGCGGAGAACTCGTGCTTGATTCCTTCCTCCTCAAGGTACTCCTCCACTTGAAGATTCTTGAACTCGGACCTGTTGTCACTCCTTATCTTTTTCACCTTGAGCTCAAACTCATTTTGAGCTCTCCTTAGGAAGCGCTCGAGGGTCCCTTGGGTTTCTGTTTTATCCTGCAAAAAGAATACCCAAGTGAAGCGGGAAAAGTCATCAACGATAACAAGACCATACTTACTTCCTCCTATGCTTAGATAGGCGACGGGTCCGAAGAGGTCCATATGAAGCAACTCCAAAGGTCTTGATGTGGTCATCACATTTTTGGTATGATGAGAGCTTCCCACCTGTTTACCTGCTTGACAAGCTGCACAAGGTCTATCTTTTTCGAAGGTTACATTTGTTAGACCTATCATATGTTCTCCCTTTAGAAGTTTGTGAAGGTTCTTCATCCCTACATGTGCTAAATGGCGATGCCACAGCCAACCCATGCTAGTCTTAGCAATTAAGCATGCATCTAGACCGGCCTCCTCTTTTGCAAAATCAACTAAATAGAGTTTGCCGTCTAGTACACCCTTAAAAGCTAATGAACCATCACTCCTTCTAAAGACAGACACATCTACATTTGTGAATAAGCAATTATATCCCATATTACATAATTGACTAACAGACAATAAATTATACCCGAGTGATTCAACTAAAAACACATTAGAGATAGAATGCTCAGAAGAAATAGCTATTTTTCCTAGTCCTTTAACCTTGCCTTGATTCCCATCACCGAATATGATTGAGTCTTGGGAATCTTTGTTCTTCACGTAGGAGGTGAACATCTTCTTCTCCCCCGTCATGTGGTTTGTGCATCCGCTGTCGATAATCCAGCTTGATCCCCCGAATGCATAAACCTGCAAGGCAAATTAGGCTTGGGTCTTAGGTACCCAACTCTTGTTGGGTCCTACAAGGTTAGTAAGAATGGTCTTAGGAACCCAAATGCAAGATTTATCTCCCTTGCATCTTGCTCCTAATTTCCTAGCAACCACTTTTTTATCCTTTCTACAAATAGCGAAGGAAACATTGCAAGCATGATAAATTGTAGAAGGTTCATTATCTACTTTTCAAGGAACATGAACAATACTTCTTCTAGGCATAACATTTTTCTTAGCCAAATTTCTATCATGCATAATGGAAGAACTTGAAGCAAACATAACATTTGAATCATAAACATTACAATTCCTACCATAATGAATATTTCTAGAATATCTCTTATCACCATAAATGGAAGCATGATTCTTTTGACTACTATTAGTCATAGGAGCCTTCCCTTTCTCCTTTGCGGAAATGGGAGCCTTATGACTTGTTAAGTTCTTGGCTTCTCTCTTAAAGCCAAGCCCATCCTTAATTGAGGGGTGTCTACCAGTGGTGTAGGCATCCCTTGCAAATTTTAGTTTATCAAATTCATTTTTGCTAGTCTTAAGTTGGGCATTAAGACTAGCCACTTCATTATTTAACTTTGCAATAGAAACTAGGTGTTCACTACAAGCATCAACATTAAAATCTTTACACCTATTGCAAATCACAACATGTTCTACACAAGAGTTCGATCTATTTGCTACTTCTAGTTTAGCATTTAAATCATCATTAACACTTTTTAAACTAGAAATGGTCTCATGGCAAGTAGATAGTTCACAAGAAAGCATTTCATTCCTTTTAACTTCTAAAGCAAGAGATTTTTGTGCCTCTACAAATTTATCATGTTCTTCATACAAAAGATCCTCTTGCTTTTCTAACAATCTATTCTTATCATTCAAAGCATCAATCAATTCATTGATCTTATCAATCTTAGTTCTATCTAAGCCCTTGAACAAACTAGCGTAGTATATTTCATCATCGCTAGATTCATCATCACTAGAAGCATAAGTAGACTTTCGAGTGTTTACCTTCTTCTCCTTTGCCATGAGGCAGGTGTGATGCTCGTTGGGGAAGAGGGACGATTTGTTGAAGGCCGAGGCGGCGAGTCCTTCGTTGTCGGAGTCGGACGACGAACAATCCGAGTCCCACTCTTTGCCAAGGTGTGCCTCGCCCTTAGCCTTCTTGTAAGCCTTCTTCTTTTCCCTCTTCTCTTGTTTCTGATCACTATCATTATCGGGACAATTAGCGATAAAATGACCAATCTTACCACACTTGAAGCAGGAGCGCTTTCCCTTCGTCTTGCTTTTGTTGGGATGCTCCTTGCGTCCTTTGAGCGCCGTCTTGAAGCGCTTGATGATGAGGGTCATTTCATCTTCATTTAGCCCAGCCGCCTCAATTTGTGCCACCCTGCTATAGGTAGCGCCTCCCTGCTACTTGTTGCCTTGAGAGCAATAGCTTGAGGCTCATGGATTGGGCCATTCAACGCCTCATCGATGTATCTTGCCTCCTTGATCATCATCCGCCCGCTTACAAACTTTCCAAGTATTTCTTCGAGCGACATCTTGGTGTACCTAGGATTCTCACGAATATTGTTTACCAGATGTGGATCAAGAACAGTGAAAGACCTTAGCATTAGGCGGACGACGTCGTGGTTCGTCCATCGTGTGCTTCCATAGCTCCTTATTTTGTTGACGAGGGTCTTGAGTCGGTTGTACGTTTGAGTTGGCTCCTCTCCCCTGATCATTGTGAATCTCCCAAGTTCGCCCTCCACCAACTCCATCTTGGTGAGCATGGTGACGTCATTTCCCTCATGAGAGATCCTGAGGGTGTCCCAAATCTGCTTGGCGTTATCCAAGCCGCTCACCTTATGGTATTCATCCCTGCACAATGAGGTACACAGTAGTAGCTTGTGCATTTTTGTGAATCTGCTCGTTGATGAATAAGGGACTATCTGTGCTATCAAATTGCATTCCATTTTCTACTATCTCCCATATACTTGGATGGAGAGAGAACAAATGACTACGCATTTTGTGACTCCAAAATCCGTAGTCCTCTCCATCAAAGTGTGGAGGTTTGCCAAGAGGAATGGAAAGCAAATGTGCATTTGAACTATGCGGCATATGAGAGTAATCAAAAGAGAAGGTCGAGTTAACCGTCTTCTTTTTCTCGTAGTCGTTGTCGTCGTTGTCCTTTTGGGAAGAAGAGGACTCGTCGCTGTCGTCGTAGTAGACGATCTTCTTGATGCGCCTCTTCTTCTTCCCGTCCTTCTTCTTATGACTTGAGCCCGAGTCGGTAGGCTTGTCGTCTTTAGGCTCATTGATGAAGGATTCCTTCTCCTTATCATTGATCACCATCCCTGTAACGCCCCGAATTTTGCAGTTGAATTTTTTCTTTTCTTCACTCGCCAAATTCGGGCGTTACCTTTTCTTTTTCTTTTTCCCCTCGCTAAACCTTGATCTTTTCCAAAGCTAGCGGGATTCGGTTTGGATTTCCCGTGTAAAGAAAACCCTAAATACTTTATGTTGTTTGATGCACCATGCTGAACCATGCATTCTTTTGGATTGATTGAGAACGTGGATGCATTCATCTAGGAAGATCGGATTTCGAAAATAAGGAGAAAACCTTTTCTTTCTTTTTCTTTTTCTTTCTCTCTCCTCTTTTTATCTCTCTCCCGCGTCGTGGGCCGCCCCTGGCCGGCCCAGCCGCCCCCCCCCCCCCCCCCCCCCGCGCGCCCCTCTTGGGCCTTAGCCGGCCCAACCGCCCCACCCCCTCCCTTTTTCCCCTACCCCTCCCTCTCTCCCATTCTCTCCCTAGCCGCCGCCCTCCCCTGCCCTAGCCACCACCCCTGCCCAGCTCGGCCGCCCCGCGCCCCCGCCGCTCGGCCGCCCCGTCCCCGTCTCCGGTGAGGCCCTCCCCTCCCTCTCCCCTCCTCTCCCCCTCCCCGTCCGGCCATGGCGCGCCCCCCAACCGCCCGCCCCGGCCGCCCCCCTGCTCGGCCCCCTGCCTGGCCGCTGGCCGCGCCCCCGCCCCCCAGCCGGCCGCTGGCCGCGCCCCAGCCGGCCCCCAGCCGCGCGCCCGGCCGCGCCTGGCCCCGCCTGCCTGGCCGCCCCTGGCCGCGCCCCCGCCTCGGCCGGCCCTGGCCGCCAGTTCGGCCGCCCTGGCCGCCGGTTCGGCCGCCCCAGCCGCCCAGCTCGGCCGCCCGCGCCCGCGCCCAGCCCAGCCGCCCTGCCCCCGGCCGGTTCAACCGCCCCTAGGGCCGGTTCAACCGCCCCCCCCCCCCTTTTTTATTTTTTTTATTTTATTTTATTTTGTTTTACTTTCTGTTATCATAGTTATTTTATTTTAGGTAGGCTAATCATTGTTCATGTTATTGAAATAGGAAGCTTAATTTAGAATTCCGTTACGCTAGTTGATTCACGTAGTTAATTGTTTATCTCATTCAATGTTGATCAACTAAAAATGACTAGGTTTCCATTAGTGCATATAACAGAATTCTTTTGTTAAGAACCAATTGTAACTGATCATTAGTGCATAAGCTTTAACCCCCTGCGAGACCCTTTCCTATTTCTTTCTAACCTTAATGAATGCGACATCGAATGTCATACTTGATGCATATTCGCTTTACTTGTTCCCTTGTATGGTGTACTGTTCTTTTGTATTAAATATGTGGATGTATGTATGTTTGCGCTCGCATAGAGAACGATCCGGTCGAAGAGCCCGAGGAATTCGCAGGAGAAGCCCCTGAGCAGCAGTCGGTTGGTGGAGGCAAGTGTCCTTTGACCTATCTCTGTCCTATTCATTCTTTAATTCACCTCCCGCATTACACATTTATACCTAAGGATTGACTAGCTTTTGTTATTCATGTCCTTGTTTACCTATTTGGGTCGGATTATTACTGCTTAGTCTGATGCTATTGCTCAACTCTAATCAATGAACATGATGTGATTATCTATGATACGCTGTTTTCCCTTCTTACTTATGATTATATTTGTGACCTTCAAGGGGACTCGAGCGGTTTCTCGAGTGCCTCTCCGTAAGGACCTGTTCAATGGATGACCGCCCGGGAAAACAGTGCAACCATGAGGGTGGAATGGGACGCCCTTAGCTGAATAATTGGAGGAACCGGGGTGTAGATCACTTAGCCGTCGTGCCGTCAATGGGGCTCGGTGTATGCGGCTCGCTCTGCCAAGGTTGATTTGTCCCTTGGGGAGGAGTGCGGTACATTTAGGAAACCTAACGGGTGGCTACAGCCCCGGGGAATCTTTGTAAAGGCTACGTAGTGAGACCCTGCCTATTCACCTTGGTAGTGTTTAAGGGTTTGATCGGCCCGAGGCAAGAGGGAATCACGGCTTGTGGGTAAAGTGCACAACCTCTGCAGAGTGTTATGAAACTGATATATCAGCCGTGCTCACGGTTATGAGCGGCCAAGGGAGCTCCAGAGATTAGTGATACTTGATCAGAGATACTTTGGTACAGGTGGCAATGAGATTGATGGTTCTGATTATGATTATGGTATTGGTAAGTGGTATTCTTTCCGTTTGGAAAGGATACATTGGGCTAATAACTTGGGTTAATGTTAAAACCTGGCTCTCTACTAGTAAGTAATAACCTGACCAACTAAAAGCAACTGCTTGACTTATCCCCACATAAAGCTAGTCCACTACAGCCAAACAGGATGCTTGCTGAGTATGTTGATGTGTACTCACCCTTGCTCTACACACCAAACCCCCCCCCTCCCAGGTTGTCAGCATTGCAACCACTGCTCAGGAGAAGATGAAGCTGTGGAAGAAGACTTCCAGGAGTTCCAAGACTACGACGAGTTCTAGGTGTGGGTTAGCGGCAACCCCCAGTCGGCTGCCTGTGAAGGCCGCGTTATCTACGTTTCTTTTCCGCACTTTGATTTATTGTAAGAACTATATGGACGTCTCAGACGTATGATGTAATCGACTATTATTTCCCTTTTAATACTATTTGAGCACTGTGTGATGATGTCCATGTTATGTAACTGCTGTGTACGTGAATAACTGATCCTGGCACGTACATGGTTCGCATTCGGTTTGCCTTCTAAAAACCGGGTGTGACATAAGTGGTATCAAAGCCGTGCTGACTGTAGGACCGCTAACCTAGAGTAGAATGGTCGTTCTAAGGACTATAGACCTCTGTCCTTGCCTTGACTTTGGTATCCCCTCAAAAGTTGGTCATACCGACCGAACCTATGTTCTACTATATATTATACCTTGCTGAAAAATTATGTTTTATTTTGATCCTTCATTTATTTATGATTCATTATTTGCTGGTCATATTAATTCTGTTCTCACCCTTTTGCTTGCGATGTCTTTTGTAGATGGCTCGACTTAGACACACTGCACGAAAGTCCGTCATCCCCTTCTTACCCTCCCGCCTTGCTGAGCGTCCGCTTCGCCGTCCCGTGGCCGGACAGTCCAGCCACTTGGAGAGACTGCACCACCGCCTGCATGAGGAGCAGGAACGTCAACGACAGGAGCAGCAGGGCTCTTCCTTCTCGCTCCAGCAGGAGATAGAGTCTGTGAGGAGCTGCTCCCCTGTGCTTCCCCTGGAGGCGCCCCCTGCACCACCACTGGGCGTCCCAGCTTCTGGAGTAGCTGTTGGAGGAGATCCAGACAACGGAGGTGGCGACGACAGCTTGAGCCACGACATCGACTTCTCTGCTGACCATGAGCCGGAAGGATGGGTTGCTCGACCCATCACTCGTGACGCTGCTCGCGGGTGTCACTTCCACGACGCGCTCGACACCCTGCTACGTCAGGCACTTGACCGGCGTACTTGGTCCATCGAGTATCGCTGTGTGGTCTACCAGCATAGTCGCGGGGTCTACCCGGACCGCTGGGAGGCGACCTGTTTGGTGCGCCGTCTGGAGAACAGTCTCCAGGGCGCGGAGGCTTGCTCAGAGCACTATTCTATCTCTGAGCGGGACTCAGCTGAGGCAGCCATGCAGGATGCTGCACGGCGTGCGCTTTCGCACTACTGCTCGGTTCTCGATGGGGTAGCTGACGGTCTTGACCTGAAGTATTACCCCCGCCGTCCATCTGGCAGCACAGGAGGCGTGATTGTTTCACCTGCTGGTGAGGACAATCCTAGGTTGAGCAGCACAGTCAACCTAGCCGCCGTGCTAAACACGGAGCTGGACCATGCATTAGACGAGCTGAGTAGGGCTCGTGCTGAGATCGCCCTGCTGCGGGCTGAGCGCGCGGAACGTCGTCACTTGGATGATGGTTCCCCCGCTCCCGTTGGGACTCAGCACCCGTACCGCTCACCTCGGCGTGGACTCCAGTCTTATGGCAATCCCGACTGCAAGACCAAGATAAATCTAGAACCATAGATCGTTAGAGTTAGATCTTGTAATTAATACGAAATATACATACATAGAAGCTTCAGTCTTAGCGTTAGTCTCGGTCTTAGTTAGTCTTAGTTAGACAGGGTAGTTTGCTATATCCTGTGCATTTATGTTTGTCATGATGAACTATGTTTGGTTTGGATCTTTGTAATGATTGTCACCAGAGTGTGGGTATCCCCTGCATTTTGGCTTATCTATTATGTTAATGGAGTTAGTTATATAGTTGGGAAACCCTTTATTCTACTTTCCTCTTTATCTGAGAAGCTGCGTGGTCTGTGTTGGAGATCAGTGAAGATGCTCATCTGTTCAGTGTTGTTGGAGAATTCTATACTCTTTTCTTATGCTGCAAGATTTGCCAGATCAGTTCTGATGTGTGGTCGCATTCTGCAGATGTCAGAGAATAGGCGCAGAGGAGGAAGGCGTGCTCAGCAGGAGCAAGCCGCTCCGCAGGATGAGGCGCCCCAGCAACAGCAGCTGCCGCCCCCGCCCCCGATGTCCATCGAGCAGATGTTTCTGATGCAGACTCAGGCAGTTCAGGCCATCGGTCAGACTCTGGCCGCCATTCAGCAGCAGCAGCAGCAACAGCAGCAACAGGCTCCACCCCAGCCTCAGATGCCCAGAGACAAGCGTGCTGAATTCATGAGAGGTCATCCCCCAACGTTCGCTCACTCTTCTGACCCCATGGATGCTGAAGATTGGCTGCGCACTGTGGAGCGGGAGTTGCATATCGCTCAGTGTGATGACAGGGAGAAAGTCTTGTATGGTCCCCGTCTGTTGAGAGGAGCAGCCCAATCATGGTGGGAGTCTTACCTCGCCACCCATGCCGACCCCGACACCATCACCTGGGAAGAATTCAGAGGTAGCTTTCGTCAGTACCATGTGCCTGCAGGTCTGATGACAGTGAAGAAGGAGGAGTTCCTGGCCCTTAAGCAAGGGTCATCATCTGTCAGTGAGTACCGAGACAGATTTCTGCAGCTGTCTCGTTATGCTCCTGAAGATGTCAACACCGACGCCAAGCGACAGTACCGTTTCCTGAGAGGCTTGGTTGACCCTCTGCATTATCAACTGATGAATCATACCTTCCCGACATTCCAGCACTTGATTGACAAAGCAATCATGACAGAAAGGAAGCGTAAGGAGATGGAGGATCGCAAGCGCAAGATCAGTGGACCCCAGCCTGGAAGCAGCAGCCGCCCTCGTTTTTCAGGCAATCAACCTCAGCAGTTCAGGCAGAACCAGCGTCCACCTCAGCAGCATCAGCAGCGTCAGCAGTATCAGCAGTTCCAAAGGCAGTATCCTTAGCATCAGTACCAGAATCGTCAGAGCAATCAGTCAGGAGGAGGTCAGTTTCAGAGGCAGAATCAGCAGACACCTCGTCTTCCTGCCCCCGCAACCCAGCAGAGCAGTCAGGCAGCACCAGCTCAGGTTGGAAACAGAGCCTGTTTCCACTGTGGAGAGCAAGGCCATTGGGTGATGCAATGTCCGAAGAAGGCAGCCCAGCAGCAGTCAGGCCCCAATGCCCCAGCAAAGCAGAATGTGTCTCAGCCTGGATCAGGCAACCGCTCTCAACCACGCTATAATCATGGGAGACTGAACCACTTGGAGGCTGAAGCAGTTCAGGAGACCCCCGGCATGATAGTAGGTATGTTCCCAGTCGACTCCCATATTGCAGAAGTGTTATTTGATACTGGAGCAACGCATTCTTTCATTACTGCATCATGGGTAGAAGCACATAATCTTCCAATTATTACCATGTCAACCCCCATTCAAATTGACTCAGCTGGTGGTAGAATCCGAGCTGATAGCATATGTTTGAACGTAAGTGTGGAAATAAGGGGGATAGCGTTTCTCGCTAACCTTATAGTAATGGGTACTCAGGGAATAGATGTCATCCTAGGGATGAATTGGCTAGATAAGTATCAGGCAGTTATCAGTTGTGATAAAAGGACAATCAAGTTGGTGTCCCCACTAGGAGAGGAAGTGGTGACCGAGTTAGTCCCGCCTGAGCCGAAGAGAGGAAGTTGTTATCAGATGGCTGTCGATAGCAGTGAAGCAGATCCAATTGAGAGTATCAAGGTTGTGTCTGAATTCCCAGATGTGTTTCCAAAGGATTTACCGGGTATGCCACCAGAGCGGAAAGTTGAGTTTGCCATAGAGCTTCTTCCTGGAACCGCCCCCATCTTTAAGAGAGCTTACAGAATATCTGGACCAGAGTTGGTTGAGCTTAAGAAGCAGATTGATGAGCTGTCAGAGAAAGGTTACATCCGGCCAAGCACCTCGCCTTGGGCCGCCCCTGTCCTGTTTGTGGAGAAGAAAGATGGCACCAAGAGGATGTGTATCGATTATCGAGCTTTGAATGAAGTCACGATCAAGAACAAGTATCCCTTGCCCAGAATAGAGGATCTGTTCGACCAGTTGAGAGGAGCCAGTGTGTTCTCCAAGATTGATCTGAGGTCAGGTTATCATCAGCTCAGGATCCGACCTTCGGACATTCCGAAGACGGCATTCATTACCAAGCATGGTTTGTATGAGTTCACAGTGATGTCTTTTGGTTTGACCAATGCACCAGCCTTCTTTATGAATCTGATGAATAGTGTATTCATGGATTATCTCGATGAGTTTGTGGTGGTATTCATTGATGACATTCTGATTTATTCTCAAAGTGAAGAAGAGCATGCAGATCATTTGAGGATGGTATTGCAGAGATTGCGAGAGCACCAGTTGTATGCAAAGTTGAGCAAGTGTGAGTTCTGGATCAGTGAAGTCCTGTTCTTGGGTCACATAATCAACAAAGAAGGATTGGTTGTGGATCCGAAGAAAGTGGCAGACATTTTGAACTGGAAAGCGCCAACGGATGCTCGAGGAATCAAGAGCTTCATTGGAATGGCCGGATATTATCGGTGATTCATTGAAGGGTTTTCGAAGATTGCGAAACCAATGACAGCGTTGCTAGGCAACAAGGTTGAGTTCAAGTGGACCCAGAAGTGTCAAGAGGCTTTCGAAGCGCTGAAAGAGAAGTTGACAACAGCGCCTGTCCTAGTCTTGCCTGATGTGCATAAGCCCTTCTCTGTGTACTGTGATGCTTGTTACACAGGTTTGGGATGCGTGTTGATGCAAGAGGGAAGAGTTGTGGCTTACTCGTCCCGACAGCTGAAGGTTCATGAGAAGAATTACCCAATCCATGATCTAGAGTTGGCAGCAGTGGTTCACGCACTGAAGACATGGAGGCACTATCTGTATGGACAGAAATGCGATGTTTACACAGATCACAAGAGTCTTAAGTACATATTCACTCAGTCAGAATTGAACATGAGGCAGCAAAGATGGTTAGAGTTGATCAAAGATTATGAGTTGGAGATTCATTACCATCCAGGCAAAGCGAACGTAGTGGCAGATGCTTTGAGCAGAAAGAGTCAAGTCAATCTGATGGTCGCTCGTCCGATGCCTTATGAGTTGGCCAAAGAGTTTGATAGGTTGAGTCTCGGATTTCTGAACAATTCGCGAGGAGTCACAGTTGAATTGGAACCTACCTTGGAGCGCGAAATCAAAGAAGCGCAAAAGAATGATGAGAAGATCAGTGAGATTCGGCGACTAATTCTAGATGGCAGAGGCAAAGATTTTCGAGAAGATGCAGAAGGCGTGGTATGGTTCAAAGACCGCTTGTGTGTTCCCAATGTCCAGTCCATTCGGGAGTTGATTCTCAAGGAAGCTCATGAGACAGCCTATTCGATTCACCCTGGCAGCGAGAAGATGTATCAGGATCTGAAGAAGAAATTCTGGTGGTATGGAATGAAGAGGGAAATCGCAGAGCATGTGGCTATGTGCGATAGTTGTCGAAGAATTAAGGCAGAGCACCAGAGACCAGCTGGATTGTTGCAACCGTTGCAGATCCCTCAGTGGAAATGGGATGAAATCGGTATGGATTTCATAGTCGGATTGCCTCGCACTCGAGCCGGCTACGATTCTATTTGGGTAGTAGTGGACCGTTTGACCAAGTCAGCCCACTTCATACCTGTCAAGACCAGCTACAACAGTGCAGTATTGGCAGAGTTGTATATGTCTCGGATCGTTTGTCTTCATGGTGTGCCAAAGAAGATAGTGTCAGACAGAGGAACGCAGTTCACCTCTCATTTCTGGCAGCAGTTGCATGAAGCCTTGGGCACGCATCTGAATTTCAGTTCAGCATATCATCCGCAGACAGATGGTCAGACTGAAAGAACCAATCAAATTCTTGAAGACATGTTGAGAGCCTGTGCGTTGCAAGATCAGTCCGGATGGGACAAGCGATTGCCTTATGCAGAGTTTTCCTATAACAACAGTTACCAGGCCAGTTTGAAGATGTCACCATTTCAAGCGCTTTATGGAAGGAGTTGTAGAACTCCGTTGCAATGGGATCAGCCTGGAGAGAAGCAAGTGTTTGGGCCAGACATTCTACTTGAAGCTGAAGAGAACATTAAGATGGTCCGAGAGAATCTGAAGATAGCGCAATCAAGGCAGCGAAGCTATGCGGACACAAGAAGAAGAGAGCTGAGTTTCGAAGTCGGAGACTTTGTCTATCTGAAAGTGTCACCGATCAGAGGAGTCAGAAGATTCGGAGTGAAAGGCAAGCTAGCACCCCGCTACATTGGTCCGTACCAGATTCTCTCAAAGCGTGGAGAAGTGGCTTATCAGCTCAGTTTGCCAGAAAATTTGTCTGTCGTGCATGATGTTTTTCATGTGTCCCAGTTGAAGAAGTGTTTGCGTGTGCCAGAAGAGCAGTTGCCAGTGGAAGGTCTGGAAGTCCAGGAAGACTTGACCTATGTTGAGAAGCCAGCTCAGATCCTTGAGATTGCAGACAGAGTCAACCGAAGGAAGACCATCAGAATGTGCAAAGTCAGATGGAATCACCACTCTGAGGAAGAAGCAACCTGGGAGCGTGAAGATGATCTGATGGCCAAATACCCAGAGCTCTTTGCTAGCCAGCCCTGAATCTCGAGGGCGAGATTCTTTTAAGGGGGATAGGTTTGTAACGCCCCGAATTTTGCAGTTGAATTTTTTCTTTTCTTCACTCGCCAAATTCGGGCGTTACCTTTTCTTTTTCTTTTTCCCCTCGCTAAACCTTGATCTTTTCCAAAGCTAGCGGGATTCGGTTTGGATTTCCCGTGTAAAGAAAACCCTAAATACTTTATGTTGTTTGATGCACCATGCCGAACCATGCATTCTTTTGGATTGATTGAGAACGTGGATGCATTCATCTAGGAAGATCGGATTTCGAAAATAAGGAGAAAACCTTTTCTTTCTTTTTCTTTTTCTTTCTCTCTCCTCTTTTTCTCTCTCTCCCACGCCGTGGGCCGCCCCTGGCCGGCCCAGCCGCCCCCCCCCCCCCCCCCGCGCGCCCCTCTTGGGCCTTAGCCGGCCCAACCGCCCCACCCCCTCCCTTTTTCCCCTACCCCTCTCCCTCCCTCTCTCCCATTCTCTCCCTAGCCGCCGCCCTCCCCTGCCCTAGCCGCCGCCCCTGCCCAGCTCGGCCACCCCGCGCCCCCGCCGCTCGGCCGCCCCGTCCCCGTCTCCGGTGAGGCCCTCCCCTCCCTCTCCCCTCTCCCCTCCTCTCCCCCTCCCCGTCCGGCCATGGCGCGCCCCCCAACCGCCCGCCCCGGCCGCCCCCCTGCTCGGCCCCCTGCCTGGCCGCTGGCCGCACCCCCGCCCCCCAGCCGGCCGCTGGCCGCGCCCCAGCCGGGCGCTGGCCGCGCCCGGCCGCGCCCCCAGCCGGCCCCCAGCCGCGCGCCCGGCCGCGCGTGGCCCCGCCCGCCTGGCCGCCCCTGGCCGCGCCCCCGCCTCGGCCGGCCCTGGCCGCCAGTTCGGCCGCCCTGGCCGCCGGTTCGGCCGCCCCAGCCGCCCAGCTCGGCCGCCCGCGCCCGCGCCCAGCCCAGCCGCCCTGCCCCCGGCCGGTTCAACCGCCCCCCCCCCCCCTTTTATTTTTTTTATTTTTTTTATTTTGTTTTACTTTCTGTTATCATAGCTATTTTATTTTAGGTAGGCTAATCATTGTTCATGTTATTGAAATAGGAAGCTTAATTTAGAATTCCGTTACGCTAGTTGATTCATGTAGTTAATTGTTTATCTCATTCAATGTTGATCAACTAAAAATGACTAGGTTTCCATTAGTGCATATAACAGAATTCTTTTGTTAAGAACCAATTGTAACTGATCATTAGTGCATAAGCTTTAACCCCCTGCGAGACCCTTTCCTGTTTCTTTCTAACCTTAATGAATGCGACATCGAATGTCATACTTGATGCATATTCGCTTTACTTGTTCCCTTGTATGGTGTACTGTTCTTTTGTATTAAATATGTGGATGTATGTATGTTTGCGCTCGCATAGAGAACGATCCGGTCGAAGAGCCCGAGGAATTCGCAGGAGAAGCCCCTGAGCAGCAGTCGGTTGGTGGAGGCAAGTGTCCTTTGACCTATCTCTGTCCTATTCATTCTTTAATTCACCTCCCGCATTACACATTTATACCTAAGGATTGACTAGCTTTTGTTATTCATGTCCTTGTTTACCTATTTGGGTCGGATTATTACTGCTTAGTCTGATGCTATTGCTCAACTCTAATCAATGAACATGATGTGATTATCTATGATACGCTGTTTTCCCTTCTTACTTATGATTATATTTGTGATCTTCAAGGGGACTCGAGCGGTTTCTCGAGTGCCTCTCCGTAAGGACCTGTTCAATGGATGACCGCCCGGGAAAACAGTGCAACCATGAGGGTGGAATGGGACGCCCTTAGCTGAATAATTGGAGGAACCGGGGTGTAGATCACTTAGCCGTCGTGCCGTCAATGGGGCTCGGTGTATGCGGCTCGCTCTGCCAAGGTTGATTTGTCCCTTGGGGAGGAGTGCGGTACATTTAGGAAACCTAACGGGTGGCTACAGCCCCGGGGAATCTTTGTAAAGGCTACGTAGTGAGACCCTGCCTATTCACCTTGGTAGTGTTTAAGGGTTTGATCGGCCCGAGGCAAGAGGGAATCACGGCTTGTGGGTAAAGTGCACAACCTCTGCAGAGTGTTATGAAACTGATATATCAGCCGTGCTCACGGTTATGAGCGGCCAAGGGAGCTCCAGAGATTAGTGATACTTGATCAGAGATACTTTGGTACAGGTGGCAATGAGATTGATGGTTCTGATTATGATTATGGTATTGATAAGTGGTATTCTTTCCGTTTGGAAAGGATACATTGGGCTAATAACTTGGGTTAATGTTAAAACCTGGCTCTCTACTAGTAAGTAATAACCTGACCAACTAAAAGCAACTGCTTGACTTATCCCCACATAAAGCTAGTCCACTACAGCCAAACAGGATGCTTGCTGAGTATGTTGATGTGTACTCACCCTTGCTCTACACACCAAACCCCCCCCCCCCCCAGGTTGTCAGCATTGCAACCACTGCTCAGGAGAAGATGAAGCTGTGGAAGAAGACTTCCAGGAGTTCCAAGACTACGACGAGTTCTAGGTGTGGGTTAGCGGCAACCCCCAGTCGGCTGCCTGTGAAGGCCGCGTTATCTACGTTTCTTTTCCGCACTTTGATTTATTGTAAGAACTATATGGACGTCTCAGACGTATGATGTAATCGACTATTATTTCCCTTTTAATACTATTTGAGCACTGTGTGATGATGTCCATGTTATGTAACTGTTGTGTACGTGAATAACTGATCCTGGCACGTACATGGTTCGCATTCGGTTTGCCTTCTAAAAACCGGGTGTGACAATCCCCTTGCCCTTAGGATCCATCTCTTCGGGCGATTAATCCCTTACGTGAAGAGAACGGCTCTGATACCAATTGAGAGCACCTAGAGGGGGGTGAATAGGTGATCCTGTAAAAACTTAAAACTTAACACCACAAACTTGATTAGGAGTTAGAACAATGAAATCAAGTGATTAGAGAGAAGAGCTCTTGTGAAGCACAATAGACACAGTAAGAACAAGCACAAGAGACACGAGGATTTTTCCCGTGGTTCGGCCAAGTACAAAACTTGCCTACTCCACGTTGTGGCGTCCCAACGGACGAGAGTTGCACTCAACTCCTCTCAAGTGATCCAATGATCAACTTGAATACCACGGTGTTCTTATTTACTTTACTCTTTCCCGTTTGCGAGGAATCACCACAACTTGGAGTCTCTCGCCCTTACAATAAGAATCAAAATGAAGCACTAGAGTAAGGGAGGGAAGCAACACACTCAAATTCACAGCAAATACGCACACACAAGGCCAAGACTTGAGCTCAAAAGAATATCACGAGGTTCTCACTAGAACGGAGCTCAAATCACTAAGAATGTCGAACAAGTGCGCAAGAATGGAGTGTGAATGATCAACAATCCTCAAAGGATGCTTGGTGTACTCCTCCATGCGCCTAGGGGTCCCTTTTATAGCCTGAAGGCAGCTATGAGCCGTTGAGAGCATTTCAGGAAGGCAATTCTTGCCTTCTGTCGACTGGCACACCGGACAGTCCGGTGCACCACCGGACACTGTCCGGTGCGGATTTCTTTCCTGTTTTGGCGTAGCCGACCGTTGGCGATTTGGAGCCGTTGGCGCACCGGACACTGTTCGGTGCCCCCTTCAGACCGTTGGCCCAGCCACGCGTCACGCGCAGATTGTGCGGCCGACCGTTGGCTCGGCCGACCGTTGGCTCACCGGACTGTACGGTGTGCAAATTTTAGTCGTACGCCGCCGAAGAATTCCCGAGAGCGGCCTTTTCACCAGAGCCAGCCTGGCGCACCGGACACTGTCCGGTGCACCACCGGACTGTCCGGTGCACCCAGACTGAGCAGAGTCTTGGCTGCTCGAGCCAAGTCTTTTCCAATTGTATTTTCTCTGATTCTAGCACTTAGACAAATATGTTAGTACACAAAAACCAATGTACTAAGCCTAGAATCATACCTTTGTATTTATTTGCACTTTGTCCACCCTTTGGCATATACTCATTCCCTTAATGTGTGTTGGGCACTTAATCACCAAAATCTTATAGAAATGGCCCAAGGGCACATTTCCCTTTCACTCTCAAGCACAACGGTCGACTCCAACGGTCGCCTGCAACGTGAACAGTGCGCGGACAGTTCGTGCAGAGTCAGAGCAGCGCCAGAAGGCGCACCGGACTGTCCGGTGGCCCAGGCTGTCAGAGCTCGAACGGTCGAAACCGTCAGAACCCTAACGGTTGGGTGATGTGGCTGGCGCACCGGACAATGTCCGGTGGCGCACCGGACTGTCCGGTGCGCCCATCAACAGCAGCTGGAGCTATAAATCCCCCCCAACCACCTCTATTCAAGGCATCCAAGTTTCCAGTATATTGCATTCAATACAAGAGCTCTAGACTTCACTCCAAGACACAAACAAGAGATCAAATCATCTCCAAAGTCCAAAACCACTCCAAACACTTAGTGACTTGTGAGAGAGAGATTTTCGTGTTCATTTGAGTTCTTGTCGCTTGGATCGCTTTCTTCTTCCTCCATTCTTGTTCTCAAGACACTTGTAATCAAAGCAAGAGACACCAAGTTGTGGTGGTTATTGTGAGGGGTCTAAGTGACCCGTTTGATTAAGGAGAAAGCTCACTCGGTCTAGGTGACTGTTTGAGAGAGGGAAAGGGTTGAAAGAGACCCGGTCTTTGTGACCACCTTAACGGGGAGTAGGTTTGCAAGAACCGAACCTCGGTAAAACAAATCACCGTGTCATCCGCTTCATTTACATTGATTTGTTTTTCACCCTCTCTTTCGGACTCGATTTTATTTCTAACGCTAGCCTCGGCTTGTAGTTGTGTTTAAAGTTCGTAAATTTCAGTTTCCACCTATTCACCCCCCCCCCTCTAGGCGACTTTCACAATTCACGGTTCCTCATATCTTATTCATTTTGGCTTGATCAATCCTCTTAATCACTTCAATCTCTATTCTGATCATATTTATGCATAGTGATTTCTCAAGTCTTGTCCATATATTCAAACCAATATAGAGACCATATTATATCCATTTGTATTGTCTCTTTTGATGTCTGATTATCTGATAGATGACTTTTTGTCTTTTGATCTTCACAGAACATCCCATCTCCATATATCCAAATGACCTTACTTATGAGATATCCTCATCATTGCTTAATGTTGATCTTTTATACTTTTCTATTATGAGCAATCCATGTATATGAGACATTTTAATATCAACCATGTCTCTTGATTATTTTCAATCATGATTACCTTTTCAACTTTCTTGTTCAACACTTAGCAAATTGATTAGTCCTTTAAGTGTGTTGTTATCTAAATCACCAAAACCAACAAAAGGGATGGATGCACTTTCACCCGGCCGTTCTAGGGACAAGTGTAAGGGCGTGAGAGGCTCAACTGAACGTCGTGGGAGAGAAATAAGGAGCGCAAGGCAGTGTTGCCAAACTCTCAGTCGCTATCACAATGAAGGGCATGAACCGGGCGAAGAAATTGGGTGGAGACCCAGGCGAAGAAGTGTGTGAGGGTAAAAATGTGTCGGACTTCAACTGAAGTAGGAAAGTCCAAAGAAAATGAGAGAAGTTATCTAGAATTACTATGTAGTATTTGTAACCAGAGAGGCTGAGGACAGGAGAAGTCCAGAGATCACAATGAACAAGATCAAAGGCTAAGCAACTCTAGACGTGGAGGTGTAAAAAGAAAGACGAGAGTGGCAGTCGAGTTGACAAGCATGACAGAGGTGCTCAAAGGAGCCCCGGCTACAGGAGATATCCAATTGACAGGACAGTTGGGACATCACATCAGGTCTAGGGTGCCTGAGATGATGATGCCAAATGGTGGAGGTGGTGGTAGTAGAAAGAGCATGGGGGAGGATACGCTGGTGGGGGAAGTGGATGGCAAGTGAATAGAGTAGAGGGGGCTAGAGCTATCACAGGGAGCAAGCACGACACGAGTGGGAAGGTGGTGTATGGTGAGCCCCTAGGGATCAAACCCTATAGAACAGTGGTTGTCACTAGTGAAGCGACGAACCGAGAGAAGATGATGAGTCAAATGGGGAGCAACAAGAATGTCGTTAAGGTAGAAGGGTCCTGGAAGAACCGATGCACCTACTGAGGTGATCGAGAGGGTGGAACTGCTTCCACCATGATAGAGGAAGGATGCGAGGGGTGTGGAGGAAGGTAGAGGGATAATGAATTGGTGGTAGGAGTGGTGTGGAAGGAGGCTCTAGAGTCAACTACCCAATCGATGAGAGAGGGAGGTGATGGTGAAGGCATAGTGTGTGAGGAGAGAGCTAGGGGAGGTGCTCCGACATAGCCACTAGGAAGGGAGAGAAATAGCGAGGTCTCAATCGCCAGGGAGGCAATCACAGCACGTGAGAAGACAAGCAGTCCAGACATGTGGCGAGCGACCCGCCTGAGGGTGGAGCTCTACGCAGTAACAGAGAACAGGGTTCATGGCCCGATCGATGGCCACGAAAATGGCGCGGACAAGCTGGCCATCATACTAGAGGACACGCACAGTGTTCCCGATAGAACTTGGCGGAGCCAGGAAGGAGGTGGCGCCAGCGGCCAGGGACGATAGGAGCCACGGGAGGCGTCGGGCCACCAGTGATCCGCATAGGCGACACTCTGGTGAGGGAGTGGGCCATGTGCGGGGCGTCGGCAGCAGGGAAGTAGATGGAGGGATGACGAGACGACATAGGGGGCAGCACGGCGACGCGGGAGGTCGAAGTGGCCGGAAAGGAGAAGGTGGCCACAGACGCAGAGAGAGCGTCGTCGAGGAGGGTAGCAATAGTGCTAGAAGCAGAGCCCTCCAGCACAAGGGCCGTCGAGGGGAAGCGGGCCAGCACAGGCGAGGCTGCAACCATGGCCAGGAGGGGAGACCGACGTGGCACTGTGATGGAGCTGGCAAGCGAGCCGCACTCGAGCAATACAACAGCGGCGGAGGCACCTGCGCAGGGCTAGGGAAGAGGTCGGCGGCCTGGACACGAGCTACGATGGGGTCGACGGTCCGGCAGCGCTGGTTTGAATAGGTCGATATCTATTCCATATCTAATTACAGTTGGACTTCAAACATAGTTTAACATTATCAATTACTTATTACGTTACAAATATATAAACCAAACAGCACATTAAATGCTATTCACGAGTTACAAATATATAAACCAAACAGCACATTAAATGCTATTCACGTCCAGTAGATGTAGCTCGCGTAATGCTTATTGTTAACTTACTAATGGTCATTTGGATCATTACAAACTCCAATGAAACCTACCGGAAAATGAAATCAAAGAAATAAACAAATATGATGCATTGACCCGATGTAAAATATTTTCCTTGATTACCAGGTCACAGCAGGAAATTGCTAACGACAGCGATTATGTGTTTGCTAACACTAGTAGCAAAACTCAATTAACTAATGTACAGAAGTTGTTACAACAATGGTTAGACTAAATCGGTCAAATGCCTGTTCCCTATAAAAGGAATGCAGCAGCTGTAATCTGACTTAGGAAAACAGTTAAGATGGGGTAATATGGACTTTCCTGTAATCATCCTCCTTGCGTCTTCTTCGTCTCTGCCTGCAAGGGCCAGACTCCCAGGACCACGACGACGGGACTACATTTTGCCACAGCAGTAAAGCTACTATACAAGTTGGATGACTTCCGTTCCGCTGGAGCAAACTCTCCAATCTCCAGGACACACAGGATCTCACGCCATACAATCACCTCGGTGGCTTCTGTCAACATCTCTTTCTCCATGCGGAGTAGCTTATAATCAACCCGTCATTGCAAAATAGTATACATCAGAGGGGCGGCAATCTTCATTGACACAGATCTGTCTGTTCTGCGTACTAATGTCTACAAAGATCTGTATGTGCATCGACCTTTCTTGCATCTGATGGCTTCCACAGTATATTCACATCAGAGTTGCACCAGGAAGAGAGGTGGTTGCATCCGCTGTTTGTAATGTAGCTGTCACAAATGCCATCGGTGCCTGCTGTGTTTCACTAAAAATACCCAGAATGTTCAAAATCTGTCTGCAATTATGGGAAACACCGCACAAGGCACGTCAGATATAAGAACACAAAGAATGCAATAAGCCAACAACTATGATACTATTGATCACTTCATTGATGGAATACTGAAATAACTAAAAAAAAGGGAGTAACTAGAAGTAACATGACACAGTTTGAAATCATTAGGGCACACAATATGAAGTTGGCACTGGCAGTATAACATGTGTAATGCACTAATGCTCGATGTGATATTTGTTACAATTTTGAATTGTTTCTTGCAAAGAAAATTAGGAATCACTTCTATATTTGTGTGCTTAAACCAAAGAATGATGTAGAACATCAAAGGATCTTTCTAAGGGGAACAACTGTTGTGCAAACAGATCTTAGTTGCAAGTGTGCAAGCGAGTCTTCTAGATCTTTAAATCATAATCCAACCGTATGTCATTTAACACTTAAATCCCTCCACCACCAGCCCACACAACTTTATTAAAAAAAACTAACAAACTATGATTGCATCTGTTAAAGCCCATAATGGCCCATATTACTGTGCCTATATATATTCTATCAAGTCCTAAGGACTAATTGCACTCTCTAATACAAGGTTAGTGATATGGTACCAAAGCAGGTTAGGGTTAGGGCCTAATCTCTTTTTTTCCAAACCGCCCTTCTCAAGCCGCCGTCGCGGCCTCTTCTCCCTGGCCTCGTCTGGCGGCCGCCCACGCCGGATCCGTGCCACCTCAAGTCCGCCTGCGTGCTCCCACGCCGGATCCGTGCCACCTCCAGTCCGCTACATCTAATCCGCGCCCACCTCCAGTTAGCCGCGTCAAGGACGTCAGTTCGGCCGAATCCGCCAAGACCTGCCTGCCTGGACCGTTGACTGCCCTTCTGCGCCGGATCTGAGATTGCCTCCAGCCAGCCCAGCCCGCCATCTACCGTCTGCGCTGGACCTGCCCATCTAGGATCCACACGTCGTCCGTTCCAGACTGACTAGATCAATGCCCCTCCGCACAGTTCCCGCCAGAGGGTCAAGTTTGGAACAGAGAAGGTTACCTCTTCACTGGTTTGCATTATTCACTAGTTTGCATCCTTTGTACGTCATATCAATCGATCATCATGTCAGTCAATGCTGTTGTGGTTAATATCATCCTTGATGGTCAGAATTATCCAGAGTGAGCTTTTTGTGTTCAAACTGCTCTACGTGGTCATGGTCTGCTTTTTCACTTAACTGATGATCCTCTTGCTTTACGTGAGGATCGTAAAAATCCTGCAGACTTTAAAACTTGACAGACCAATGATGGCAAGGTGATGGCTGCCATAGTTAATAGCACTAAACCATCCATGATTATGACATTGTCCAAGTTCACCACTGCTAAAGCTATTTGGTCTCATTTGAAGGGCCGGTTTGTTCAGGACAGTAGTGCTCTCTTAGACACTATTATGCAGCAAACACATGTTATTGAGCAGAATGATGTGACTATTGATGAGTACTATTCTGCTCTTGATCGTTTGATGAGTTCTTTTGCTATCTATTGTGCCAGCCTGTGCAACTAATCCATGTCCGGCTCATCCGTTTGTTAAAAAGTTCTTTACATACAGATTTGTTAAGGGGGTTCGAACTGAATATGACTCCCTTCGTGCACGACTGCTCCACAGTTCTAATACTCTCACAATGGCAAAGGCATTGTCTGAACTACTTGCTGAAGAGACTCGGCCTCAGCATTGTCTTATGCTGTTTGTTCTAGCTCTCACAGTGTGTTGGCTGCTGCTCAGAAGTCCTATGTGGTAAGGACTTCTGAGCATTGCAAGAACACTCATCGGTCTGAAAATTGTTTTGTTAAATTTCCAGAGAAGCCGGCCGATTTCCGTACATGACGGACAGCTTGTGGTCGTGGCACAGGTTCTACATCTAGAGGTTCAGTTGATATTGCATCTACTTCACCAACTACAGCCTCGCCATCGTCTTGGGCTCTTGACTCAGGGGCTTCCTTTCATGTGACATCTGATCAGTCACAGTTAGTCTCTTCTACACCTGTCATAGAAAATGCCTCTGT
Source organism: Zea luxurians (assembly GCA_029449295.1). NCBI lineage: Eukaryota > Viridiplantae > Streptophyta > Magnoliopsida > Poales > Poaceae > Zea > Zea luxurians. Next base: position 47,981,625 of record JAOPSE010000023.1, read on the forward strand.
TCAGACCGCAGATGGTACTTTATGCCATATAACCCACAAGGGTTCTCTTTGCACTCCTCAGATTATTGTTCCTAATATATTTTTGTCCCTGAGTTGTCCATGAAACTTCTTTCCGTTGAACAAATTATAGAACACAATTGCTTTGTTGGATTTGATGACTCAACTTGTTTTGTACAGGATCATCGCACATCGTCGCACAGGGGCTGTGATTGGGACTGGCCGTCGCCATAGCACTACTCCTCGCCTCCACATCCTCGACAGCTTGCGCCTTCTTCGTCCACTTCATCATCTACGGCCCGTGTGCTTTCTGCAGTGGTGCAGCCTCGGATCGTGCTGCCTCTTTTGCCCAATAGAATCAACGTCTAGGTCATTTGTGTGGCTCGCGTCTATCCACCTTAATAAAATAAGATTGTTTAGATTATACGTCATCTGAGTCTAGCTTTCATTGTAAGAGTTGTCATCTTGGAAAACAAATACAACTTCCTTATTTTACCAGTGACTCGTTCTGCTAGACCATTGATCTTGTTCACTCTAATGTTTGGGGCCCAGCTCCTTTGGTTTCAAAGGTGGAAATAAATATTATGTTATTTTTGTTGATGATCATTCTCGTTATACTTGGATTTATTTCATGAAACGTCGTTCTGAGTTGCTCTCTATCTATAGGTCATTTGCTCACATGATTCACACCCAGTTTTATACTCCTGTTAAGATTTTCCGCTCTGATCCTGGTGGTGAATATTTATCCAATTATTTTCGACAATTTCTAACTTCAGAGAATCAGAGGGTACTCTTGCTCAGCTTTCGTGCCCTGGTGCACATGATCAAAATGGTGTTGTTGAACGCAAGCATTGTCATGTCATAGAAACTGCTCACACCCTTTTAAAATCTTCTTTTGTTCCCTCGCATTTTTTGTGTGAAGCAGTGTCTACCGCTGTCTACCTCATCAATGGTGAAGTTCTTTTTGGAACTCCTCGCTATGACCATCTTAAAGTTTTTGGATGTACATCATCTACGGTTAGATTATGATCTAAACGGTCAGGAGGCATGCTTGCACCTACGGTCTGTTTGTATAGTAGTAGTTCCGCTCTCTAAGGGCCTTGACTTATCAATAACAGCAGCACTACCACCCGCAATTTGCATTTTCAGCAATTTTACACAGCAAACCAATAAAAACAAAGAAGCCGGTAATAGTGTGGATGACTGAGTTTATAGCACCTTAACTAGAGGCTGGAATATCTCAATCCATCAAAAGGATGTATGAAAATTGAGTAAGCTTGTAACACTAAAATAAATATTGTAAAGGTACCTGGGCAAGGTGTTATGCATATTCCGCTGATTAACAAAGGAAGAAAGAGGTGTCCGAAGATTGGGATATTTATTCAACATAAATTCAAGTTGTGGTGGAGGTAGCTACATGTAGCAGCATGAACGGATATCAGTAAAACTGAATAATGGATATACATGAATGTTTCAGTTGCATAACAAGGTATACCTGTAATAAGACATCAAAAGAACGTGGCTGAGTCTGGAATGACAATTTTAAAAACCCAACCCAGAGCTTCGGCATTTTCCATATCTGCAGCAAGAAAAATAAATCCAAAGGCTCAGAGCTCAATGAGACAATAAGTGAGAACAGGAAACCTACTTAATGGCCTTCCTTAGTTTCTTTGCGATCTTAAACAAGAATAATTTGTTTTGTGTGTACCCAAAAAAGTATTTCAAACTATGTGCTATATCAGCATGCATCAATGACAATTAATAAGCTAAACAAGGCATAATGGCTATATGAGGTTTCACAAGTTTCATATATAAAAAAAGTAAACTGCACATGAAATGAGGTAGAACACTCCAATTGTATCGTATATATATGTTAACCTAGCTTCTTTCACGGGGTAAATATATAGCAACAGAAACAACTGAGATTTTGGTTGAGCTTTGGTACATCGTACACCACCTGAGTTAGAACACTTGAATGGTATAGCTTCTTTCGCTAGGTAAGAATATAGTGACACAAATAACTTTAAGAATAAACCAATAGAAACAACCTTATGGGATTTTGTTAAGCTTTGATATAGCAATGGGTTATTGTTTGCTCAATCAATAACAGCATAGGAATTAAACAGGTCCTAAAACAAAGTAGGAAAAATTATCTATGGCGTGGTTTTAGTTGTGGTACACTGGAAACAACATTATTTATCCAGAATACACTGAGAAACGTTGGATATTATCAGCAGCACACCGCAACAATTAAAATTTCTATTTCAGGGCAAACCTTGCAGACAAAGTCTTGCCGGAAATGGAAATTTTAATTGTTGTTGTGTGCTATTTTCAGTGCCCTACAGCTCAAACCACTCTTTGTCAACGCGCCACGGATAATTCTCCCAATAAAGTATGACTGTGTGATACACGAGAAATTTTGAGACCTGTTTATCGATGAGCCTGGAGAGTATTCCCATGACAAAATCAACCTGAATAAGTAACAATGATCAGATGAACAAAAACAATAGTTCTTCAAACTGATCGTATGTGCCAAATTATAATAATTTGGAAAACGAAAAACTATGTGAACTGGCAAAAATGAGTTGTCTGGACACATTGATTACAAAAAAATAGATGAACTACAACCAAGCTTTTTACCAACAAATATAAACAGATAAAATTCGTTGTGTATTAACTCAAAATAAGAATCAGCATACCAAAGCAGGAAAAGCATCAAGCGCTTGAATAACTGTTCTCATAAAAAGAAGAGGAATTGGTATTCTGTCAACCTGCAAGACAGTTCAGCTTATTAGGCAAGATGAAAATAAAGACACGCAAAACTCCAATAGCAGCGGTAATGTATGTACCAATTGATTAAGTGACTTCTCCAAAACCTGCTGAGTAAATACCGTGCGTTGCTCAAAGCAAGCCGTGCAAGCATCCGTGACCTGAAATGAGTCTCCATCAGCAGCTGAAGAAATTCATGCAATAAATAAAAACACAGGACACACATTTACACAAATCCATGAGGATGCAGCAAGGTACAAAATCTGGAATTCAAACAATGTTCCAAAACAAAATATGCTTCTCTCGAGAACTCATTTTGGGATGCTAGTGCAATATATGAGGTCAAGTAGGTTTGAAAAAAAAAAGCCCGAGCTCGGCAGAAGGACACGCAGCATATGAGGTCAACATATTTTAAAACGAGTCGAGCCTGTTTTTCTGGCTCGAGAAAAGACATGCAGCAAGCCGTGCTGAGCTCGGCTCGTTTTATATGATATCAAATGAATACATGGGGCGTGACTTCAGCACTACTACAATTGAGGAAGGAGATAGTTTCTAGCGTCCTACATGACAAGAGGGTATCATAGAAGCTAAAAGGAAAGATTTATAGGACAGTGATTCGACCTACTATGTTGTACAGTGCAAAATGATGATCTACAAAAAGACCACATATTCAGCAGATAAGTGTTGCGGAAATGTGTATGCTTTGTTGGATTTGTGGCCAAACAAGAAAGGATCGAGTCTGAAACGATGGTATACAGGTTGGGGGTAGCACCTGTTATAGTGGACACGCTAACCAGTTCAACCCAAAAACTTAAGCTGATGGGAGAAGGTAGTCAATCCACTTATACACTTCAACACCCCCAACTCATGTGCAGTCACAAAGAAAGGCGCAAACGTGAAAATAAATGGGTGGAGACAAATAAAGTATTTGAACTCGAGACCTTTGGTTTTGATACCATGTTAACGCACTAACCAGTTCAACCCAAAAGCTTAAGCTAATGAGAGAAGATAGTCAATCCACTTATACACTTCAACAGCACCAATTGAAGAAAAGCTTCTTCAACACCAGTTAAGATTGTTTGGATATGTCCAACAGAGACCTCTAGAAGCACTAGTGTGTAGTGTGAACCTAAGATGCAATAGCAATAGGAAGAGAAATAGGGGAAGGCCCAAGTTGACATGGGAAAGAGATAGTAAAAGAAGACTAGAAAGGATAAAATATACCATAAGATTTAGTCCTGAATAGAAGTGCATGAAAAACAACTATCCATGTGGTTGAACCTTAAGTCCTTAACTTTTGGTTTTTGTTGGGTTTCAACTCTAGCCTACCCCAACTTGCTTGGGACTAAAAGGCTTTGTTGTTGTTGTAGTGCAACATACAAGGTACTCAAAGCCATGTTAATTGTGTATAGCATGTCAAAATATTCTGAAAATATTAAAACAATTATAGTAAATGACATTACCTTTTTCAGGGCAACTTTATCTTTTTCAGGGTTAATATCATGAATTGCAATGAGAACTTCAGCAGGAGTCAATGCTGGACCAGTATGAGCAGTTCCCTGTCCAATATAAAAGAACGAAAGATTAGAGAAAAAATTGTGACTTGCTTCAAAAATAGATTGTGCGGGCAACATTGTCTCAACCATAAAAATAAATAGCCATGCTGAAAACATAAATATGGTGCATCAGATTCAGATCAACACTATCAACGAACTGCGATAAGCACAATAAAATCACCTGCAATATCCGAGCAAGTACGTCTTGGAATCTCTCAAGCGGGAGATCAACTAGCCTAGGAAATATAGGCAATACCTGAGCCAGTATATAAGAAAAATTGTTAAGTGCAATAAAAGATCTTGTCAATTATATCATTAACCAAAACAGATTGAAATCTGTATTGATGAGAACCGCAGGAAAAAAAACTTTAAAACATGATGGACATAACATAATTGCATTTGTTAAAATCAGTCTGAAATGTTCGATAAAGAAACTGCAATAAGATCAGTAATGAATAATGATTTCTCAAAATTACCCGAAACATACTTTTATTTTATCATGAGCAGATAAATTTGTCATTCGACGCTGCCTTCAAACTTCTAAATAAATTTACATTTATCACAATCTAAATGTTTGAGTATATTAGGAAACTCCTGATATGGTTCGTTTAAGATTGATTGTAATCCCAGGATAACCTTCCTTGTATCTAGGATAACCTTCCTTATCTCTAGGATAGGCTTCTTGCCCTCCAAGTCAAGTACTCCTATATATTCCTTCTAGAGGCTCAATGCAATATCCTCCAACACATTATACGCAATCCTTCTTCCTACAGGGTATCACGAGTCTAGGTTTAAACCCTTGGTCTTCGTCTTTCGTTGCCGCCGCCGGGGAGATTGCTCTCCGCCGGGGGGGCAGCGCCCTCGTAGGATGCACTGTGGATCCATGTGATCCACTGTGTCCGTCGTCGCGTCGTCAAGCATAGCACCAGATCAGAACTCGCCATCAAGGCCCCGTCGGCAGCCTCTGTCCACCTTCCCATCGACTACCCCAACCGGATCTAGCCCATTGCATGTCCTCGTGGTGGCGGCTGTGATGGGGTTGTATCACTGCCGCCGGCAACATCGCACGCCACCATGGAGGCGGATGTGACCTCCGTTGTCGGCCAGACCGCAGTTGGGCAGTCCTCGGGATCGGCACGTCATGGGGAGGACGGGGCAGGTCTCGCTCTGCCTCAGTTTCGCGCTGCGAGCTCCGCTCGCGGCGGCCTTAGCGTCGTGTCGCCCTTCGTCTTCTCCCCGCGCTGGGGTACCCCGGTGATGTACCATATCTGTTGTTGCTGCGTCTTATCGATTTTCCGATCAATGATCGGGTTTGCGTCTCCATCGCCCATCGCTCGTCGGCTCGTGCGTCATCGACGTCGGCATCGACAAAGTAGCTCCTTCATCTTCTCCGACTATGCTGCATGGCACGGCTAGCGGCGTGCCAGGGGATGCCCGTATGCTGTTTCCGCGCCTCTTCGCCGGCACATCGATCTATGTCGGTTCATCGTCACCACTATTGACCGGGAGGTTCTGCCATCGACATCACCATCATCGTCCTCTCCTCACACGCCGTCAGTCTGGCCAACCGATCGCGCACGCGACCTCACCCTCCCATGACGTCTATCGTCTGACGCGAGTTTCTTCACCAAGCACGAGGGTTGCCACTGCATGGCCTCCTCGGGCAGCAGTGTGGCCTGTCGTCGACTCTACCGCTGCAGCGCCTCCTCGGTAGCAGCATGGCTTGTCGTCGTCCCTGTCGATGCGACGCCTCTTCGGACAGCAGCATCGTCGTTTATCGTCGACCCCCACTGTTGCATCTACATAGCAGTCGACTCCGTCGGTGCGCATCTCTACGCACGGTCTACAAGTTGTTCGACACCTGCGAGCTGTGTCGACACACCCGTCGATCTGCGTTGCACCTACATGCTGCGTCGACACCCTCCGTCGTTGGTCTGCACTACGTTTGTTATTGAGTTCTTCGCCGACAAGTACCGTCGTCACGCTCCATTGGCACCGTCGAGTACTCGAGTCTCTTTTTCCTATGTGTTGTGGCTCTCGCCACTGTGACTCCAGGATCCTCGATGCGTCGCCACACCTACCTCTTCGCCTTCTTCCAGCACAACCTTGTTGTCAGCGTCGTCGTCTCATCCTCGACTACTTCATCTACTCCGCTCTGACAACTGTGAGCTGCGACGGCACTCCCGCCATACTGCACCACAACCATCGTGGAGGTCTTCTCTGCTGGTCCCTTCAGACACTAACACTTGGTTGGAGCCTTCTACCTAGTATGTGCGGTACTAGCAACACCAACACGTGCATTCGTTTAGGACGCATTTCCAGGCATGGCAAAACTGGAGCACGCCTCGTCCACTGCGAGGGGATGTTATATTAGGCATGAGTATATTAGGCAACTCGGTATGGTTGGCTTAGGATTGATTGTAATCCCGGGATAACCTTCCTTGTATCTATCATAACCTTCCTTATCTCTAGGATAGGCTTCTTGCCCTCCAAGTCATGTACTCCTATATATTCCTCCTAGAGGCTCAATGCAATATCATCCAACACATTATACGCAATCCTTCTTCCTACACTAAATAACCCAAAGTCGCTATCAAACAGGAAAGTGTATCAATCCTCGAGCAATATTGATTGAAGCATGTACCTCCTCCTTTGGAAATGAAGGCAGTAAGGGAATCAGAATAGATGCGTCCTGCCAGAGAAAGTCAAAAGATTCAGCAAACACATTAAATAAGAGACATCAAACATGTTGCAGGTGCGAACAAGTGAATAAGAAGCAGTACACAGCACAAGCAGAATTTATGCATACCTTCAGCTTGGTATTATATAATTGTTTAACAGCAGCAACTAGGTCAGCTGAGGGATTTGAATCTTCAGTCAATGTTTGCAGTGTCTTTAAAATGAGAAAACAAACAATGAGATTATGGAACCTATTTGTACTTCCTTTGTCCCAAATTAAAATCAACTCCTACATGTGCTCAAAGTCATTATTTTAAATTTTACCAAATGAAAACAGCACCAATATTTATGACAACAAATTAATATCACTAGATACATCATGAAATATATTTTCATAATATAATTATTTGGTGTCATAGATGTTACCTTTCCTATAAAGTTGGTCGGACTAAAAATAGTTTAAGACTTAGGGTGATTCTAGGAATTAATTTATTTTGGGACGGAGGAAGTATTGAATAATTTACAAAGAGAAGTCAGAAACCAAATGGTACCAAGGTAATAAGATGTTCACTGCCTTCAGGTGGATTATGAATAATGTTCAGCAATTCAGGACACGAGGGCCCCAGATTTCTTATAAGGTTGGGCATATGCCAATGGATACACTGCACAAATTTGCACAATGATGAGCAGTCAGTGAGGTATTAACTAGTCAATATTAATCAACCTACGTTGCAAAAAAAAAGGCAGCACCTGCTTGACAACTTTTGGGGACCTTCCATAAGCATTGAACAGATGTTGAAGAAGACTAGATCTCTGGAAGAAAAAAAATGTTTTTACAACCACCCAAAAGACAGGAAAAGAGCAAGGTACTATTTTCATATGGATACCTTGGTGCAAAGTGCAAAGAACAAAGAAGTACGCCGCTTTGCCTCAGATACAGATACTGCTGACTGTTTTGTAGAAACCGATGATGTCTTGAATGGCCCATTTTCAGAGAACTCAGTATCTGGGATCTGGGAGCCACTTACTGAAGTTCCCTGACTACCTACCTCAATCTGCTTCATGAAAGACCATTCGTCAATGAAGAAAACAAAATACAGTAACTATTGCGAATAATATGAGCTCTTAAGACACCATCAAGAATATTAGAACATTCTCCCTACACCATAAAATAGAAGTACAACACTACTACAGAAATTAGAGGAAGGCTGCAAATAATTAACTTCTAAGAAACCCAGCCCCTATTCTACATTGCTAGATGGCAAAACAAGTCAGGTACTGCCATCTAATGCAATAGATGTTCAGTAAACAATGAAGATACTAGAGGTTCCATAACCAAGTAATATTATACATCAGCTTTTTAGATAATCCTTGGTTTAAACCAAAAAAAAACATGCTACAAAAAATGTCTATAATAGTTTCTTAAATTAAAATTCAAATACTAATGCATAAGACAAGCGCTTCAGATAGACTCATATCCATATTTCACTCTAAAATGAAATACAATGTCAGGGAACATAAACTACAATTTCAAGAAGAAATCCCAATACATTGCTGAATTCTAATAAGGTTTTTGAATAGTTTGGGATCTCTTATTCATCCCCTAGCAGAAACTGACAAAACAAATGAGGTCAATTGCGCAGAGTATCAAAAAAAATTAGAGTTACCTCAGCTGTAGATTCTTTCAAAGATTTCGAATTAATATCTGTGTCCACAGTATGCTCATTAGCAACTCCCACAAGGCTCTCTATGGCAAACTGCTCTATTTTTTCTGTTGCATATGTTAGATCATAGAGCCTTTTTGCAACCTACAAAAAGAATGCATGTATCAGCATTACATAGCGCAGTATTATATCAAAGCCAAAACGATTAAAAGATAAGGTAATGTTGCTCTCATACCAATCTAACTGCTTTTCCCCTGACTTCATCTTGAGAGTGGGCAGCACACTGTAAATACACAACAGAAGGTAAGTGCAGCACGGACCAACGTACCACCACCAACAACAACAACAAAGCCTTATAGTCCCAAGCAAGTTGGAGTATTAGAGTTGAAACCCAACAGACCAATGTACCAGCCACATAAAAAGAACCTGTACCATTAATCTGAACTACGGTTGATATTCTCATAAACTGAAAATATAATACAACAATATGTAAGCCATGCATCCCGCATGCCTGCACTTGAGGTTAATGAAGATATTTACACAACACAGAAATGAAGATAACATAAGTGAACTCAAACATTGATAAGCAACTTAGAAAATCTCTGATTATATTACTGCAACTTAGAAAAATCTCTGATTATATTAGTAACAGTGGAAAAGGAAACAAGCTAACCTTCAGAGCAATATCCAAGCAAACATGGCGAAGCGGAGGCCGACCCAAGATAAGGCTCCATACAGTTCCCAGGCCTTGGGTAACACGGTCCCCATCTCCATCCTTTAATTGTTGGCTGTTGTCTTCTGACATGCAAAGATCCTCCAGTAATCTAAACAAAGACTCAGGTAGATATGGTGCATCGCATAAAAGTTTGCTAAAAGATTTGTCTGAAGCAGGCAGTGAATCAATCAAGGACCTCGCCTAGAGATGAGAACAAAAGACATGAAAAGATGTCTCAACTCTCAGAAAGAACATTAATAAGATACAATACAATACTATTATGAGCAGGCTTACAAGTGATATAAAGAACTTCTCGTAATGTTTAGAGGTGGAGGTAGAGCTTTCTGGTGAATTAGCAACACTGATACTCTGCAGCTGATACAACACATGCATTGCCAGTTCATACCCCTACAAAAACACATGAGCCTCATAAATATCTTAGGAGGTGTAAAGTACCAGTCAACTAATATGCTTATATGATCATGATGGGACCCATGCTTGATCTGGGCATTGACAATTGCAGTTCACGTGACGAACAGAGCAAATTGGAACAGCACAAACATAGCTGCTACTTTGTATCTCCATTTCTCCAAGAATGCCACTACCCGACACAATAAATTCAATGGCACCCTAAATCACCCTCTACTTCAAATCTGAGTCACTCCCCAGTCCACCCTACCTTAAAAAATAGGAGGTTGAGATTTAGGGGAACTGCTGTGGGAGTAAACAATTTGGCTAAGAGAAGCCAACCAGGAGCTGAAACAAACTGTGCCTTAGGACTTAGGAGCATTAACTTAATGAACGCAGAATGCAGAAACTAGCTCAAGGTCAGCAGAAAAGGGCGCATGGGTAAACAACAAACAAAATCACTTCAACAAGTGAACCCTAGTCATAACAATTGACATATGTATATGAAAATAATTACCAACCTGTCAATGATGTATTCAAGCCGTGTTCGCTCCAAAAATAATAATAATAATAAAATACACTAATACAGTACCAATTTTAACGTCCAAACTTACATCTCATGAAATAATATAATTTGTGTGTGCATTAAATCTCAACAAACAATAACTAATTCAGATCTTCAAGTCAGCCGAATGCAAAATCCTAGTAATTTGAATGAAAAGTTGGATGTATCCGCTGTAGTTATATCAATGCTGGTAACACCAAACAGTGGATATAATTCATTATTAGTGAAGTACCTCCTGATCATGTGAGTGAAAGATAATGTGCCTCTGAATCAAATCCATAATGTTATCATCAGCAGCACTCTGCGAATAAAAATTACGGGAAAAGCAGTGTTAGTTTGTTAAAAAAAATACTCAAGCAACGCAGAAAATATATATAGCAAGTAAACAAAAGAGATTTTTAAAAATGCAGTTACTAAGCATCTCATTATAGAGTATCTATACTAGACTAAAGATTACAATATCAAAAGGATACCTGCGCGATCAAATGAGCAAGCAAAGAAAATCTGGCATTGAAACTATTTTTCTTGTAATCATCAAGTATCCGGCCAATGGCTAGTTTGTTAATTGAGATTTTCCCTTTTTCACTTAATTCCAACTGAGATGTAATAATTGGCAAGTCATCATTGGTGTCGTCTGGTGTTGGTGCCTTCGGAGCTGGTAAAAAGGGGTCAACCTCTAAATCCATGCTATCGGATTCGTCAAGTGAATTAACCACTGAAGACATGGATTTCACTATATCTTCATCAACATCAGAAGAATGAATCCTGACATCCACTGGTGCCTCGACTTCAAATGTTGGCTCCGGTTCAGTGACAACATCCAGAAGCTCCAACTTGTCTTTGGCAATTGTTTGATTAGGTTGAGAAGCTGACTGCTGTTCACCTTCATTTTTGTGTAAATCCCCTTGATAGTCTGAATAGTTTTCAGCCTTCCGAGAATTGGAGTAGAGTGTGTTCGACAAATTATCTGTTTGATGCACACTATTGGTTTCCATCTTCACCTGTATCGAATTTACAGCAGAAGATGAAACTATCCGACGCGGATCGAGGCGACGAGGGTCCTGCAACACATCAGCATCCTCAGAATAAGCATTTTTCTGTTGACTTCATAAAACACAACCTGAAAGTCACCAAAAGATAGATCATACCCTTCTTGGATCACGCTTAGCATCATGAACGCTAGTCATAACAAAGGCATCAGATGGTGAGATGCTGACTCCATCTGCTGTGGGTGTAGATTGTGCAGTGAATAGTGTGGAGTCTGAATTGGCTGGAAGGTTTTGTGTTACGAGACCAGAGGAATATTTAAAATTCAGTTGCTGGACACCGTTATTTGTTGCTAAATGAAATGAAGCTTCCGGTAGATGTTTCATTGTTTCTATCACAATGTCGGCCATGACATCTGCCTCTACTGTTGAGACAAGAATACCCAAGGATTCAGCTCCTCTTTCTCCTTCAGCAAGCAAAGCGCCAATCATTTCAATCATCTTCTCGACAGGAGACACTTCATTATTCAATATAGCTGGATCGGATGAATGACCCACACTGGCATCATTGTCAGCCTGCATATCAGAATAATCAGACAATCCCAGAACTGGCAGGTTTGAAGTAGCAGACATGTCAAATCTTGCTCTCTTAGCTATGCCATCAGACGTAGTAAAAGTATCACTTGATCGAACAGCAGGTTTCTTCCGATTTATATCTCCATAAGGCATCTCCCATGATGTAGACTCATCCTGTAGCATAAGAAAAGAACTACAATTCTTCAAGAGAAAAAATATATATACTTATTGAGGAAGCATATTTTTCAAAGGTATACATGTGCAATCCGTTGGGCAAAACTGTATAAGCATGCAAATAATACCTTGCTAGCACGAGAAGCACGCTCTATATTTCTAGACATCTTCTCTGCCTGCCTAATATTTTGTTCCATTGCCTCACCAGGGCTGAGAACACGCAGCCGCCTTACCAATATGTCTTTAGACTGTCAAGAGAAGGAAGTCTGGTTAGCTTGACAAGCAATATACATCAAAAAACAAATATGAATATGTAAATCCTACACACATTTAGGAAAAGCAATGCAGAATTGATGTACAATTTCTCAAAAGAAAACAAGATGTCTCCAAAAATTAGTCCTTTACTAAGTTACAACAACAAACACAAACAAGCAACCAGATCGAGAAGAAAAGAGAGGGGAGTAGGGATTGTCTTCACAGGAGTGGCTCCCTGAAAGGAAACTTGACAGCTCAGACCAGATACCGTTGCCACAAAAATCTTGGTTTGAGTTTGGTAGAATGAGTCTAGTAGTCTACAAAAACCTAATGTCATACATTCAAATCCTAGTGAGTGCATGATTCCATCTTTCTTATCATAACTCCGACTTCGTTAGTATCACTTTTTTACCGCACGAATCCATATTAAGATTGAGGAGTGTTATGGTTCCTAGTTCATAAGGGAATGATAGCCAGGCGGAGTCGGCTTGGGGGGGACTAGACTATTAGAGAGATATGGGACTAATTCTTCTTCATTGATTGATTCCCCCTTAAGGAGGTACAACTCATCCTTATATAGATAGGAAGACTTGCCCCCCAAGTAACTAACTCAATCTTATCTAATCTAATCCCAAGTAACTAACTCAATCTTATCTAATCTTTATCCACTAATCCTAACCCTGAGCCTATCCCTATGGGCCTCCATGCCCTTGGCTGCCACCCCATGACAAGGAGCAACATCCTTGGTTGTAAAGATCTGCTTACAAAATCATCTTTAAAGTTTTGACAAAATCCACATAGATTTCTAAATTATAATACATATATACTAGGGCTGAATCGAGTCCTCAATTTACATATGAGCTTCATGCATCAAGGCATATTTACTATCAACAATCATATTTGTACTACCATCCGTTAATTGATCATAACCTGGTGTAAGAACACATTAACATGCTAGCCAAGTTATACTTCCTCGCAAGCAAAATTCAATTATAGCAACAGTTTAAGAATCTTTGAGCTGTATCGAGGCATGAAGTATGTAAATTAAATCAGATAATTTATTAATGACAACTGAACCATAATCTACATGTGTAACCTGTAGATGAGCTAACCTCAATCATTGCCTGGTGGGGACTCCGTAGAAACCCCAAAAAAGCTGCTCTTACAGCATACCGCAGGCTTGCTGAATGTGCCCCCTTTGCAGTCTCCAAGCCAGGGTCAAAATCAAGCAAAACTGGCAACACGCGGTCATAGTAAATCGGTCGGATCTTTACAACTGCTGCAAGACTGACAAGTGCCATATATTATATTTCAGAACACAAATAAATACATCTCAGACAGCTATGCGGCTTTGCAAGATAAACAGCACAAAATGATACACTGTCTCAAGCTTCAAAGATACGCTACACCTGCATGCATAGCTGGGCCTGGGCTCGCAGCAAGCAAGCAAGGAGCCAAACACACAAGCCCACAAAGGTCAAAATAATGTCAGTGGATCACAAAGAACCTAGGTTGTGTAACAAAAAGGGTAGGATACCAGTTGATCACCTAAAGTAATTCAATTGCTCCATAATGTTAGCATATTTATAAGTCAAGATAAACATGTAGATAGCTAGGAACTGATGCCATTCATTAAATAAATTCAGGTTCATCTTCATACACAGAGAAAGCTAGTTCAAAGAGAGGATGAAATGGCAGGATAGTGAGTGTAACAAATCACTTCTGCTCAACATATACGATAAAGTTGGTAGAAATTCTTACGAGTTGATGGTGCCAACTAGGAAGGACCCTCGATGGGCATAAGCTGTTCGCAGAATATCCAGGAGGAGGAGGAGAGCTCGATGTGCATCAGCTTCCAAAATAGCAGGATCAAGGCTAGGATGAAATTGAGATGATCGTGAAGTATCAAATCTCCAGTTTTTTCCTGTATGTAAGGTGTACTTGTCAATGTGAAAGTCATTCTCTTTCAAAAAAATATTGCCCATTTACTTGTTAACTTTAAACTGGAAAATGGTACCCTCAGTTGGCTGTACTTGCTCACTGTTGGCTTGAGGTGTGCAACACAAAATCCATGTTTCCACAAACTTTAGAGCAAGTAGTTTAGTTGCAATAGGGCCTGGCTGTTACATGTCACAAACAATAGTATCAGCCAGTACCAGTAACAGTTAACAAAGAATATAGACAAAGAAATCACAGCACCAACCATTGCACGTGTTCACATATGTCATTTTTTTTTTTGTAAAATTGATTATGCTCTCAGGTAGCACTGCAGTAAAGTACAATAGTATCATCTAGGGACTTGAGATGTTGCATAAAACGAAGGGGAATAAAACAATTAAGACCTCACACTTGAAAAGTTTTAAGTAATTCCATGATGTGTCAACTTCTCACAACAGAATAGCAGCAATTGCACACATTGTATGCATAAAGCACAAACTACAATAAAACAAACCTCATTCATCACACCACAGACTGCATCTTTGAACTGCTTCATACAAGCCCACATGTCTTCAAGCCAAGTTTCAAGTTTTCCGCACTTGTTAACCTAGATTTACCATTACAGTAGAAGAGTGGATATTAGGAAAGATTGTAGTGAATTACATATATTTATAAGTTAACATTATATGTAACATCAAATCAAAGCAGGACAAATATGCCAAGAAAAGCAATTGTTCAGATTTATACATAGTGCTTCATATTTTCCAAAGAGAAGGGAACAATGCCATGTGTTTCATCTGAACCAAAGCCCAACTTAAAACATTGTCACAGCAAGCCTTAACTTGCAGGGTTCATCACAAATCATTCTTGTAAATTAGCCAAAACATATAGCAAACAGTCTAACCTACTGGTACTGTGTGCCTCAATTTGTTGATAAAATTTTAATGGTTCTTGATAGTTGGGATTCTAGACGCTGCAAGGTAAGAAATCAGTTCAATTACAATCGTTGCATGTAGTTTAGACTCAACAGCACAACATGTAAATTTAGAGCTTGATGTGTAATTCATAGTTCAATGAGGAACATTTATCTACACAAGCTCAGAATCACATTTCAAAAAGAATATGTTACTCTTATACCATTACCCAATTCTGACAATCCTATTAATGCATGGATATGATCATGCATACCACTGGGAAGCACCACTTTATAGCTAACAAGAAAATAAGCTGAACATATAAGAATTTATGATACTCCTTCAAATATTTAGCTAGATGAAGATGAATGTATTTCTTTTTCATGGCAACATGAATAGTGAGTAAACTACAGTGCATTTATAAGCACTTTAATGCCAGTATAATTATTTGATATGGTTGAGTTAAGGCAAGAAGGTCAGTTTTTTTATTGACTTTTCACAGATGCTGAAAAGAACACCAAATTGTCATGCAAGTCTCTGCCCCTACTATTCCAGCATTTTCTTGGATTAGGTCTGCTCTTGCCCCCCAGTGTTTTTCATAAGACAGTAGCACATATGAAAACAGCTGGGCATAACAATGAGTGTTATAATGAATGAATGGTGGAAGGAGAGTTCACAAGGATTTGGAGGTTTTGGTCATTGGACATGAAGTCATTACAAATAACTGAAATGTTTGATATTTTAATGGTAGCACAGTAAGTTCTTTTATGATCACAGAAGATGCATGCACTCGACATGTCGAAAGTCGAGAACAGACAAGAGTGATTTCAGCAGCACTTTATGATAGCAATGCCTGTTACTTTCCTGCATGAACTGACGAAATAGAAACAGGTAAAAACAACAAATGCTGGATTTTACACCGTCTTCAATATTAAGTCAACTAGAACATGCATTGCAGCAAAATGCTTGTCATTTGGAGCTTATAAACTCTTTGTATGAAAACAAGGTTTTATGTTGGCAAATAAGCATTTCTTGCAGCGTAGTTTTTCAATCGGATGAACTTTGTGATACGCTCCCAACAAAATTAAGATAAGCAACTTCGTCAAATGGCCATAGCAACATCACAACGGTAGGTAGTTACAACAACAGTGGATTTATTCATTAATAAATATCTGTTTTACAAAGAACAACCTGTAGTGTCATCTCTTCCAATACAGCAGGAAATAAATTTGTCCCACTAGCTATAGATTGCTTAACAGTCGCAGGATCATCATGCTTCAAAAATGACAGCAAATTTGGCATCAGCACAACCAAATCTTCTGTAACATTTGTGCCAAGCTCTCTCAGCAATCTGTCAGAAACAAGCAGATACATGAGAACCACCACAATAATTTTCCCATGCAGAAAGCAAGGAACGCACAAATAAACACTGTTTATTTTTGCTAATTCATGCTGAGCTAAACATTATGTCCATTTTTTCACTCCAATGAATTTCAGCAAGTTTTTTTAAACGAAATGGCAGGAGCTCTGCCTTTCAATTAAGATAGGAAAAGAGCGTAAGCACAGGTCAAAAATTACAGTGCACCCAGGGACACGAGGGAGCAGTGTTCAACCCACCCACCCACCCACACACACAGAGAGATCTACACTTCCCAGGTTAGAGCCCGTTTCCGTTGCTCAATGTCCTCTTTTATTCTAGAGGCAACTTGTGCCGCCGTTAGAAGATGCCGTTGAAGATCCTTCTATTTCGTTCTTTCCAGATGTTCCAAATAGTGTATATCACCACCCATTAAAATTTCAACAAGTTATCCACTGTAGATCAGGCCATCAGGGGTGGAGCTACATGATCTTATTGGGGTCAGCTGACCCCTATAAAATTTAGCAGATTCTAACACATTTACTGTTGGTGTATTTGTGTGATGATTAGTGGAGCTGGCCCAATAACTCTGATGTCTGGCTTTGCCCCTGCAGCAGATCAGTGGCACTTTAAAGAATACAAACTCAAATCAGAAGCCATCAAAACCAACATACGGATTTAAAATGTCCTTGAAACATACTTTGTTTGACCAAATAATGTTATATATCATATCATGAATCATGAAAACTTCGAATGTCTGGATACCCCCACAGGCATGATTTTTTCCCTCTCCATCATTCCAAAGCTCCATCCTTCAACAAATTAAACAAACTTTGACACCATCGTGTTTCCCTCATACCAAATGGTATCAGCAAAGTCAAGCTAAATCGACTGAGCATTCCTCTAGCATATTGTGAGCTTATGCAAAATAAACGCTAGTTTGTCCATGCCGTTGCTGATATCAAGTTCCAAATTAGACAACCAAGTACCTAGAGACCCATCAGGATGCCAGTTGTGCAACTAACAAAAATCACAACTTAGGTCAAGCCCAAGCTCATAAAAATCTCACAGAAACAGTATCAGGTACACGGATGCAGAACGAAGCATGTCAGATCTACGAAGGTTACTAATATAACAATTTCAACAACGTGAATCACGTCTACTGAACTAAAAACAGTCACGAGTCCCGAAATTCATGGAGATAACGGACCTAACCATATGAAACAATTTTGCCAGAGCTCCTACGATATGGCATCACTCCATACGGATACGAAAGTACAGGAAGGAAGGCCCTGGCTCACCTTAGGGCACGAGACGAATCGAAGCGGGGCGAGGCGACTTCCTCGCGGTCACCCGGCGGTGGCGGCGGCCGCGCTTCGGCAGCATCGCCTCGCGGCAACGGCCACCGGGAGCCGCCTGCTCCGAATTCCATGGGTGGGGCCTAAACCCTAGCTCAGGGAGCACAGGGCCACGCGGACACGCGAAGGGATAGCTAGGGCACGAAACCACGACTGGGAGAAGTAAGCAGCAGCGACTGGGTTGGGATAGGTTTGTGTTCGGCGGTGGCCGCAGGCCGCCAAAGCAGGCGACGCGGCGGCGGGAGGAGCAGGGCAGGGCGCGGCCAGGAGGGCCGCTCAGGTGACGGGGGATAGGGGGCGAAGGGGCCAGGCCAACGGGATGACTTGCCACAGGTGTGCACGATGTTATATCGTGAAGGACACCGACACGTGGGACCATTTGTGGTTCTACACTCTACAGGGCCGTCGGGTTTGGAATCGTGGGCCTGACACTAGCTCCAACAATTTCCCCATTTTTTCTCTTTCTATCTATATTTTCTATTATCTTTATTATTGTATTTAAAAGACTCCGCCTATATACAAAGGATGCCTCTCGATCATAATATTCGACAAGTTTTCGCTACTACAATTAGGTTACCCGTGTTTTGGTTCGAAGGAAATGTTAGTCACCGTAACATTGAATGTTTAGATAATAATTACATGTATTAAACATAGTATAATTATGAAACTAGTTATACAAATAAAGGCTAAAGGATGTGGCGAATTTATTAAACCTAATTGAGTTTATATTTAATACTGATAGCTGGTATTCAAACATTTGATGTGATATGAACTAAACTTTAGTTCGGAAACCAAACAGATTCTGCTTTTAGCTCAAAGGGCTTGTATTCAAACTATTGTAATTACCTTATTTATGGACTAGGTATGTGCCCTTGCGTTGCCACGAAATTTAAAAAAAATATAAAACATAGATATAGAACGAAAAACATTAATATGATATGCAAATCCGTATGACCGTGCACTGTGATGACATATAATATGACACGCTCGTGGACAAAACAGAAATATTGACTTCAGCAACTAGATTTAGACAGGAAATTGGAAATTCAACAAGCTATGCTACATTTCGAGCATTAGAAATAGACAACGCTGCAGGCTTACATTCACAGGCCTAGCAAAATTGAAGTGGTTACATATTTGAATTTTTTCCATGTCAAAGCCTCTAAGTCCACAATCATTGTTTGACTCCAGGAAGTGCAGAGAACTACTACAAAATAAATGGGAAAGAAACATCATTACGTTGAGATTCATGCATTTCAATTTTTCACCATAAAAACAGATAATAAAATGATTCATCACAGTTATGCCCTGCAGGAACAATACAAACAGTTAATAAAATGATGTAAGTTCTCCATTACAGATGACAGAAATAAAGGCAATATCTGATTTGGAATCTTCGTCATAAGGCTATATGTTATAGCAAAAAATAGCAGGAAAGCTCAGCTTTGAGCCATTTAGGTTCATCCCACCTTGAAGTTCTGTTTGTATTGATTGGTAGTATGACATATCAGAACCAAGGTAATCTGATATTGCAAGACTATAACCATCTTGAATACCATGTAGAGCATCGGTGTTTACCCAAGGGTTCATCAAGCCATCCATGCTAAAATATACCATTTCACCTCTGATTGACAACGGATTGTATTAGTACACAGAAATGAATCAGTTTTAACATATGTTGCCAGACACCTCAGGGGATAAAAAAGCATGTCCAGTAAATAATGTCAATTAACAAATGCACAGACTAACAAGGGCAGATATGGGCCTGAGCAAAAGTTTAGCATGGGCCCGAGCAGACTAACAAATGCACAGACTAACATGGGCCTAAGCAGCAGTTTCAAGGACAACGCGAAAGATATTCTATGGGGGTTCATGTTGTTCAATGCTTTGACGAGCTTCATGGAGATCAATCTGGCCATAGAATACAAAAATGTGAGCTACCGGCAATAGAACAGGCTGGATAGACCTAACTCAAATTCACACAGGAAGAATTAAAGAAGCATATAGTAATTGCCATGAACAAATAATAATTAGATTAGATTGAAAGACACCAATCCATCCTCAACACTACTATGATATATTTTCTATAATAAAATGCATGCTAGCCAGAAATTTGCAACAGGTCTAATCAATGTTCTTAAGGATAAAAATTAATTGCCAATATAGCCCAAAGCCCCAAATTAATTGATTTGGGGCTTTGGGCTATAGTCCCTGCTTACATTTTGAAGAGATTTGATTATACCTTAAACACCCTAGAAACCAAATACCCTCAAATTAATTTGGTAATTTAGGGACTAAAATGGGGGACTAAAAATTAGTCCTTAGAAACCAAACACCACCTTCATGTTCCAGTAGCTATGAACATGTTTCGTGTTTTCCTTGAATGAAGATAAATGTGAAAGTGCATACCATGCTATTGACTTTGTGACATAATGGCATATTTGCTTTGAATCAACATGAAGTATAAACATGGCAGATTTGGGTACCAGCACAGATCTCGTTTGATTTCTCACTCAGTAAGGGGTCATCAAAGAATAAAGCACATTAATCCCAACAAGTTAAGGTAATTCTCCAATTGAACCAATTCATAAATAAAAGAATAGCAAAACATGTATCATCGCTATTGGTAGTCGCTTGGACCGTCGCTGAACAAAACATGAAAGAGGTAATTTTCTAGACAGTTGTTTTGCCAAAAAAACAAATGTTAAGTTTGACCATTAGATAATCTATAGTTTGGGCATTCGGTTATATATTTAGCACACTTTTATCATTCACCAAGTCGTCATGAAACCAAGAATGATCCAAAATAAAATTAAGACAACTTTCGTTTGAAAAATTCTAACAATCTGAAACAATCAACCACTTCCAAACTCACCATTTTGAATCTGCTCTAGCAGAGATGAATGATAACATACCAAAATAGCAGAACCCATCACCCACAATCAAAGTTTTAGTTGCAATCGTGCTTAAGGTATAATCAAATCTCTTCAAAATGTAAGCAGTTGCATATCCCTTATTCCCCCACCCAACGCATACAACCTCGAGTAGTGAAAGGGAACGAGGCTTACACCTAGTCCCTAATTAATTTTGGTGGTTGAATTGCCCAACACAAATATTTGGACTAACTAGTTTGCTCTAGTGCATAAGTTATACAGGTGCCAAAGGTTCACACTTAGCCAATAAAAAGACCAAGTATTGGGTTCAACCAAAGAGCAAAGGGACAACCGAAGGTACCTCTAGTCTGGCGCACCGGACTGTCCGGTGTGGCACCGGACATGTCCGGTGCACCAGAGGACTCCAACTCCGAACTGCTCACCTTCGGGAAATTCCAGAGGCAACTCCGCTATAATTCACCGGACTGTCCGGTGTACACCGGACATGTCCGGTGCTCCACGGAAGAGCTGCCTCCGGAACTTGCCAGTCTCGGGAATTCACTTCGGTCACTCCGCTATAATTCACCGGACTGTCCGGTGTACACCGGACTGTCCGGTGTAACAGTGGGGCAACGGCTACTACGGCGCCAATGGCTACCTGCAGGCGCAATTAATGCGCGCCAGCGCGCGCAGAGGTCAGACACGCCCATGCTGGCGCACCGGACAGTCTACAGTACATGTCCGGTGCGCCACCGGACATCCAGGCGGGCCCAGAAGACAGAACTCCAACGGTCGAACCCAACGGCTTTTGGTGACGTGGTTGTCGCACCGGACATGTCCGGTGTGCACCGGACTGTCCGGTGCGCCATCGAACAGACAGTCTCACCAAACGGCTAGTTTGGTGGTTGGGGCTATAAATACCCCCAACCACCCCACATTCAATTCATCCAAGTTTTCCACTTCCCAACTACTTACAAGAACTCTAGCATTCAATTCTAGACATACCAAAGAGATCAAACCCTCTCCAAATTCCACACAACGCCCTAGTGATTAGAGAGAGAGATTTGCTTGTGTTCTTTCGAGCTCTTGCGCTTGGATTGCTTTCTTCTTTCTTCATTCTTTCTTGTGATCAAACACTCACTTGTAATTGAGGCAAGAGACACCAATCGTGTGGTGGTCCTTGCGGGAAGTTTGATTCCCAAGTGATTTGAGACAGAGAAGCTCACTCGGTCCGAGGGACCGTTTGAGAGAGGGAAGGGTTGAAAGAGACCCGGCCTTTGTGGCCTCCTCAACGGGGAGTAGGTTTGAGAGAACCGAACCTCGGTAAAACAAATCCACGTGTCTCACTTCATTATTCGTTTGCGATTTGTTTTGCACCCTCTCTCGCGGACTCTATTATATTTCTAACGCTAACCCGGCTTATAGTTGTGATTATTCTTGAGAATTTCAGTTTCGCCCTTGTCGGCGTTTCGAGACCGGGGGGTCTCTCAGGCCGACGAGTGAGTGCCGCGTGCCCCAGCCCAGATGGGTCGAGCGCGTGGGCGAGCGCGAAGGGGGGAAAGGAGCGAGGCGGCCGGAGACCGGCGCGAGAGAGGTGGGAATCCCGCGGCCTTCGTGTTCGTCCCGCGCCCAGGTCGGGTGCGCTTGCAGTAGGGGGTTACAAGCGTCCACGCGGGTGAGGGAAGCGAGCGGCCCCAAGAGTGCGCCTGTCCCGTCCTCGTCCTGCGCGGCCAACCCCCTCTAAGAGGGCCCTGGTCCTTCCTTTTATAGACGCAAGGAGAGGATCCAGGCGTACAATGGGGGTGTAGCAGAGTGCTACATGTCTAGCGAGGGAGAGCTAGTGCCCTGAGTACATGCCAATGTGGCAGCCGGAGAGATCTTGGAACCCAACTAGTGTGATGTCGTGGCCGTCGGAGGAGCGGCGGAGCCTGGCGGAGGGACAGCTGTCGGAGCGGTTGTGTCCTTGCTGACGTCCTCCTGCTTCCGTAAGAGAGCTGAGAGCCGCCGTCGTCACAGGGCATGCGGGGCGCCATCATTGCCTATCTGGTGGAGACAGCCAGATGGGACACCGGTCTTGTTCTCTGCGGCCCGAGTCAGCTCGGGGTAGGGTGATGATGGCGCTTCCTGTTGACGTGGCTGGCCTGCGCCCTAGGTTGGGCGACGTGGAGGCTCCTCCGAAGCCGAGGTCGAGTCTGTCTTCCATGGCCGAGGCCGAGTCCGAGCCCCTAGGTCGGGCGAGGCGGAGGTCGTCGGCAGAGGCCAGGGCGGTGTCCGAGCCCTAGGGTCGGGCGAAGCGGAGTTCGTCGTCTTTCGGGTCTTAGCCCGAGTCTGAGCCCTGGGTCGAGCGGAGCGGAGTTCACCGTCTTCCGGGTCTTAGCCCGAGTCCGAGCCCTGGGGTCGGGCGAAGCGGGGTTCGTCGTCTTCCGGGTCTTAGCCCGAGTCCGAGCCCTGGGTCGGGCGGAGCGGAGTTCGCCGTCTTCCGGGTCTTAGCCTGAGTCCGAGCCCTGGGGTCGGGCGAAGCGGAGTTCGTCGTCTTCCGGGTCTTAGCCCGAGTCCGAGCCCTGGGTCGGGCGGAGCGGAGTTCGCCGTCTTCTGGGTCTTAGCCCAAGTCTGAGCCCTGGGTCGGGCGGAGCGGAGTTCGCCGTCTTCCGGGGCTGAGCCCGAGTCTGAGCCCTGGGTCGGGCGGAGCTTCCTATGGTGCCTTTGGCAGGGCCTGGCTTCCTGTCAGCATCACTCTGTCAGGTGGTGCTGCAGTCGGAGTGGCGCAGGCGGCGCTGTCCTTCTGTCAGACCGGTCAGTGGAGCGGCGAAGTGACAGCGGTCACTTCGGCTCTGCCAGAGGGCGCGTGTCAGGATAAAGGTGTCAGGCCACCTTTGCGTTAAATGCTCCTGCGATTTGGTCGGTCGGTGCGGCGATTTAGTCAGGGTTGCTTCTTAGCGAAGGCAGGGCCTCGGGCGAGCCGAAGATGTGTCCGCCGTTGGAGGGGGGCCTCGGGCGAGACGGAAATCCTCCGGGGTCGGCTGCCCTTGTCCGAGGCTAGGCTCGGGCGAGGTGTGATCGAGTCGCTCGAATGGACTGATCCCTGACTTAATCGCACCCATCAGGCCTTTGCAGCTTTATGCTGATGGGGGTTACCAGCTGAGAATTAGGAGTCTTGAGGGTACCCCTAATTATGGTCCCCGACAGTAGCCCCCGAGCCTCGAAGGGAGTGTTAGCACTCGCTTGGAGGCTTTCGTCGCACTTTTTTGCAAGGGGACCAGCCTTTCTCGGTTGCATTTTGTTCCGGTGGGTGCGCGCGAGCGCACCCGCCGGGTGTAGCCCCCGAGGCCTCGGAGGAGTGGTTTCACTCCTTCGAGGTCTTAATGCCTTGCGTAATGCTTCGGCTGGTCTGGTTGTTCCCTCATGCGAGCTGGCCGTAGCCCGGGTGTACGGTCGGGGCCCAAGTTCTCGGGCTGGTATGTTGACGCTGTCAACGGTTTGGCCGGAGCCGGTTTTGCGAGAGCAGCCCCCGAGCCTCTGCACAGGGCAAGAGGGCGATCAGGGACAGACTCGGCTTTTTTACATACGCCCCTGCGTCGCCTTTCCGCAAAGAGGAGGGGGGAGAGCGCCATGTTACCCTCGATGGGCGCCGAACATGGTGTCTCCGGTGAGCTGCAAGCGGGTAATCCGAGTGGACGTCCGTGCCCCGTTCGTTAGGGGTTGGCTAGGGGCCCAGAGGCACGCCCAAAAGTACCTGCGGGTGATCTGCCGGAGCCGGTCCCCTGACGACGGGGTCCGAGGGCTCGATGCCTCCCTCCGATGGGATTCCGTTACAAGATCGCTCCCGCTGGTCTCGGAAATGTCCTAGGGTACCTCGGGAGCGCAGCCCGAGCCTTGGTTATATATCGAACGTACCCCTGGTCATCCCTCGCTCGGCGTCTGAGGCGGCTGTGAACCCTTCGTGGGCCAGCCTTCGAACCCCTGATCAGTAATGGGCGCGGAGCCCGAGTAGCCTGAGGCGGCCGTGGAACCCTTCGGGGGGCCGGCCTTCGAACCTCTGACCAGTAGTGGGTGTAGGGCCCACGCGATCTGAGGCGGCTGTTGAACCCTTCGGGGGGCCAGCCTTCGAACCTCTGATCAGAAAGGAGGCTCGGAGCCTGGTTCCTTCATGGGGAAGGATCCCTTTCGGAGTATCCCCCTTTCCCGGTCCCTGTCGCAAGAGATAGAGAAAGAGGAAAAAGGGAAAAGGATACGAAACCGAACGACGCGGCGTACCTTTTTTGGCGCGGTTGTTTCGGCGAAGGCGAAGCGTCGCCCGCTGCTCCTGCCAGAAGCGCCGCCTGTCCAGCCGCGGAGTTAATGCGACGGGGCGAGTAGTTGGCGGGGCGGCCGTTGCGCGTGCGCGAGCCGTTCGAGGAACGGATCACGGGCGCGTTGTCTTCACGCCGTGAGAGGGGGTTCTCTTGCTGCCCCCGGATGGGACGTGAGCTTGGCTGACGACGTGACCGCTGTTCCCGCGCGCCTACCACCGTCATTACTGCCGGCCCACTTTTGGCCGCGTTGACCGTCGCGTTAGGCTGGCGCTGCTGGGTCACGCGTTGGGTCGCCTCGAGTCGCGGTATTGGTTCCGCAATCGAGGAGGCGCGGTGGTGGCGCAAGTGGCGGTGCAGTTGCTTGCATGCAGCATCCGGCGCGCCGGTTGCGCGACGCGTGGGCCTGGGCCTCCATGCTGGCGTGTCGGGAGTCGGAGAAGCGCGTCCACTTGGCGTGGTTGCATGCCGCCTGCATGGCTGCCTGCCTCTTTCGCCCGTTGGTCTGGGCAAAAGTGGAGGGTCACTCGTAACCGCTAGGCGGTTGCGTGAAACCACGCGCGGAGGTTTGGCTTCTTCTGCTCGGAGCCGGTCTGCATGACATGCGGGACCCAGCCCCCGCGCCACAGGGGAGGGCTTTGGAGCGTGTTGGAGAAGACTCAGCCCGTGACGGTTGGGGGTGCAAGTAGGGAGAGTTGCCTTTAAAAGGAGGGTGACCCCTTTCGAAAGGCGACCGTGTCTTCTCGCTCCCTTATGCACCGCGTCTTTCCACCTTCCAAGCCCCCGGATGGGGGATACCCACCGTCTTTTTGCCTCGACGTTGGAGGAAAGCAACTCCGTGGGAGTTGGTACCTTTCAGCCATCGTTCGGCTTCAAGGATTTTCATCACTCAGCCCGGTTGCTCCTCTCCGCTGGTGGTCACCCAAGACGGTGACCTCCAGCTCCTGGATGGGGAGAGGCAAACCGGGCTGTGATCCCGATCCCGCCCTCAGTGTTGAGGGTGTTCGTCATCCTCGCTGGGGTGGGGAGCGAGGCGAGCCGGGGCTCCACCTCCTGCGCGGGTCGGCGGACCACCTCTTCTTCCAGCTTCTGGTGGTGGCAATCGCCCTCTAGCCCTACGGCGGAGATGTCCTCCAGCCATGCCGGGGAAGGCGAACTGTTGCCGCCTAGCTAGGATGCAACATTCCGCCCTCTCCCTCGCATTCGCGGCGAGGACGGCAGCGAGGATCTGCCGGTGTGCTTGGGGGCGACCCGCGTTTTGCTGGTGATTCGCCCAGAGCTTGTCGCTCCACGGGCTTCCCCGGCGTGGAGGTTGTCCATACCCGCGGAGATGGAACCAGAGTTCCGTTTGAAATGGCACTCCGAATGCCAGTGTTTTTGTTCATTACGGCTTTTGGGGCCTGAACATGTATGTAATTTCGGCACGGAGCCGTGTTTTTTCCTCATTTTTGAGCGCTAAGACTCGTCTGTTGATTATCTGAACCGCTTCACCAAGCATGAGTCACCCCGTGTCAAGGTGACGAGTGAGGTATCCGTATCCCGGAGGCGTAGGAGTCCCTCGGCTCGGTAGGCCTTGCTGTCCGAGGCTCCTCTAGCTTAGTTAAAGGGACCCCTCGGCCGCTCTTCAACGAGCCGAGGCCAGGGGTAGCGATATCAGTATGAACAGAGGCGGAGTCGGCTCGAGAATGAAACCTGGTTGGCCGGAGCCTAGCCGGGTTGTCCGTTGGCGGGACCGACGTCGGAGTTGATCAGCCGAGGCCTCAGGTCGGGCTGGCGCCCTTGGGAGATGGTCGGCCGAGGCCCCAGGGGCAACCGGCCGAGCCGCCTGCTCGGGCCGGATTCCCGGAGAAGTCCCTGGCAGCGATTGCCCGGGCGTGGTGATGACGTCGTCCTTCGGAGCGGAGATCCTCGGACTGCGTTGCCGTCCGAGGCTAGGTCGGGCCTCGCCGAAGGTGTCGTCGATGCCGAGGGTGTTGCTGCCCCCTTCCAGCGTCAAGACCCGAGCCTGCAGGGTCAGAGTGTCTTGTAGCGTATGCCTTCTGCAGCCGCCGAGGCCAGAATACACGCCCTCGCTGTGTTGTAAAGCTGCGTCTCCTTTCCTCTTGTTTCGAGTATCTGGACTTTTTTGTCGGTAACAGGGATGTTTGTGTGAGTGGGAGTTGCTTCTCGCGGAAGGTGATGAGTGAGGTATCCGTATCCCGGAGGCGTGGGAGTCCCTCGGCTCGGTCGGCCTTGCCGCTTACGCGTACTTTCACCCGTCCATGAGGCCCTGCCACCGACTCAGTCGAGAAGGCTCGTAGGATTGCTTCGGCAGAAGAACTTCCGAACATGAAGACTTGTTCGGTCCGCGGAATCACTTTATCCGAACGCGAGTTACTTATCGCAGAAGGTGATGAGTGAGGTATCCGTATCCCGGAGGCGTAGGAGTCCCTCGGCTCGGTCAGCCTTGGCTGCTTACATGTACTCCGTCGTTTTCAGGATCCACTTTTCGAAGTAGTCAAAAAGCACGAAAGATATTCTGGCAGAAGAGACCTTTTTTCGAGGAAAATTTCGACGCAGAGGGGGTTCCCCCCCCTTTTAGCCCCTGAGGGAGGGTCGGGCTTTGCCGAGGCGAGGCCGACCCTTCCTTGATGACTAAACTTTGCGTGGGTGCGAGGTATATGAACGACTTGAAAACATCTTAAGGGTAGAAGCGACGTAGCTGTTGGATGTTCCAAGCGTTGCCGTAGACCTCGCCTTGACTGTTGGCCAGCTTGTACGTTCCGGGCTTCAGAACTTTGGCGATGACGAATGGCCCCTCCCAGGGGGGCGTGAGCTTGTGCCTCCCTCGGGCGTCTTGCCGCAGCCGAAGCACCAGGTCGCCCACCTGGAGGTCTCGGGGTCGGACCCCTCGGGCGTGGTAGCGCCGCAGGGACTGCTGATACCGCGCCGGGTGTAGTAAGGCCTTGTCCCGAGCCTCTTCTAGCTGGTCCAGCGAGTCTTCTCGGCTAGCTTGGTTTCTTTGATCGTCGTAGGCCCTCGTCCTCGGGGAGCCGTATTCTAGGTCAGTGGGCAAGACGGCCTCGGCCCCGTAGACCAGGAAGAACGGCGTGAAACCCGTGGCCCGGCTTGGCGTCGTCCTCAGGCTCCAGACCACCGAGGGGAGTTCCTTCATCCATCGCTTGCCGAACTTGTTGAGGTCGTTGTAAATCCGAGGCTTGAGCCCTTGTAGAATCATGCCGTTGGCACGCTCTACTTGCCCATTCGACATGGGATGAGCTACGGCGGCCCAGTCCACCCGGATGTGGTGATCCTCGCAGAAGTCCAAGAATTTTCTGTCGGTGAACTGGGTGCCGTTGTCGGTGATGATGGAGTTCGGGACCCCGAAGCGATGGATGATGTTGGTGAAGAACGTCACCGCCTGCTCGGACCTGATGCTGTTCAGAGGTCGGACCTCGACCCACTTGGAGAATTTGTTGATGGCGACCAGCAGGTGCGTGTAGCCCCCGGGCGCCTTCTGCAAAGGGCCGACGAGGTCCAGACCCCACACAGCGAAGGGCCAGGTGATGGGTATCGTCTGCAGAGCCTGAGCGGGCAGGTGGGTCTGCTTCGCATAGAATTGACACCCTTCGTAGGTGCGGACAATTCTAGTGGAGTCAGCCACCGCCGTTGGCCAGTAGAAGCCTTGCCGGAAAGCATTCCCGACGAGGGCTCGAGGCGCTGCGTGATGGCCGCAAGCCCCCGAGTGTATCTCTTGCAGGAGTTCCTGACCTTCGGCGATGGAGATGCATCGCTGGAGGATGCCCGAGGGACTGTGGTGGTAGAGCTCCTTCTCATCGCCTAGCAGGACGAACGACTTGGCGCGTCGCGCTATCCGCCGAGCCTCGGCTCGGTCGAGGGGTAGCTCTCCTTGGCGGAGATATTGCAGGTACGGGGTCTGCCAATTTCGATCAGGTGTGGCCCCGCTTCGCTCCTCCTCGATGCGCAATGCCTCGCCCTCGGAGACCGAGGGTACCTCGGGTTGAGCTGAGGGTGCCTCGGGCTGGACCGAGGGCGCCTCGGGCTCGGGAGGGTCGTCGATCTTGACGGAGGGCTGATGCAGATCCCGGGAGAAGACGTCCGGGGGAACCGTTGTTCGCCCCGAGGCTATTTTTGCTAGCTCGTCCGCAGTCTCGTTGTAGCGCCGAGCGATGTGGTTAAACTCGAGCCCGTAGAACTTGTCTTCCAGGCGCCGAACCTCATCGCAGTAGGCCTCCATCTTCGAGTCGCGACAGTGGGAGTTCTTCATGACTTGGTCGATGACGAGCTGCGAGTCGCCGCGAGCGTCGAGGCGTCGGACCCCTAGCTTGATGGCGATTCGCAATCCGTTGATCAGAGCTTCGTACTCAGCCACATTGTTGGACGCCGGGAAATGGAGGCGTAGCACATAGCGTAGGTGTTTCCCGAGGGGTGAGACGAAGAGTAGGCCCGCGCCGGCTCCCGTCTTCATCAACGACCCGTCGAAAAACATGGTCCAGAGCTCCGGTTGGATCGGAGCCGTCGGTAGCTGGGTGTCGACCCATTCGGCTACGAAGTCCGCCAAGACCTGGGACTTGATGGCCTTCCGAGGCGCGAACGAGATGGTCTCGTCCATGATTTCCACCGCCCACTTCGCAATCCTGCCCGAGGCCTCTCGGCACTGGATGATCTCCCCCAGGGGAAGGATGACACCACAGTTACCGGGTGAGACTCGAAGTAGTGTCGCAACTTCCGCCTCGTCAGGATCACTGCATACAGTAGCTTCTGAACTTGTGGGTAGCGGATCTTGGTTTCGGACAGTACCTCGCTGACGAAGTAAACCGGCCTCTGAACGGGCAATGCATGCCCCTCTTCTCGCCTCTCGACCACAATCGCGGCGCTAACCACCTGAGTGGTCACGGCGACGTAGACCAAGAGGGCTTCTCCATCGGCTGGGGGCACCAAGATAGGCGCCTTGGTGAGGAGCGCCTTCAGGTCCCCGAGAGCTTCCTCGGCCTCAGGGGTCCAAGTGAAGCACTCGGCCTTCCTTAAGAGGCGGTACAGAGGCAGGCCTCTTTCGCCGAGGCGCGAGATGAAGCGGCTCAGGGCCGCGAGACATCCCATGACCCTCTGTACACCTTTTAAGTCCTTGATGGGCCCCATGCTGGTGATGGCTGCGATCTTCTCCGGGTTGGCTTCGATGCCCCGCTCGGAGACGATGAACCCCAAGAGCATGCCCCGGGGCACCCCGAAGACACACTTCTCGGGATTGAGCTTGACGCCTTTTGCCTTGAGACACCAGAATGTCACTTCAAGGTCGGAGAGGAGGTCGGAAGCTTTCCTTGTCTTGACTACGATGTCATCGACGTAGGCCTCGACCGTGCGACCGATGTGTTCGCCGAACACATGGTTCATGCACCACTGGTACGTCGCGCCCGCATTCCTCAAACCGAACGGCATGGTGTCATTGCAGTACATGCCGAAGGGCGTGATGAAAGAAGTCGCGAGCTGGTCGGACTCTTTCATCCTGATTTGATGATACCCTCTTTGATGAACCCAGCTGCCATGAGCTTGTGGATCTCCTCGCCTATCGCTCTGCGCTTCTCCTCGTCGAATCGGCGCAGAGGCTGCTTGACCGGTCGGGCTCCGGCCCGAATATCCAGCGAGTGCTCGGCGACATCCCTCGGTATGCCGGGCATGTCCGAGGGACTCCACGCGAAGACGTCGGTGTTCGCGCGGAGAAAGTCGACGAGCACTGCTTCCTATTTGGGCTCGAGCCCGAAACCGATCCGGATCTGCTTGGAGGCGTCGCCACTGGGGTCGAGGGGGATGGTCTTAGCCGTCTCCACTGGCTCAAAGTTGCCGGCATGACGCTTCACGTCTGGCACCTCTTTGGAGAGGCTCTCCAGGTCGGCGATGAGGGCCTCGGACTCGGCGAGGGCCTCGGCGTACTCCACGCACTCCACGTCGCATTCGAACGCGTGTTTGTACGTGGGGCCGACGGTGATGACCCCGTTGGGGCCCGGCATCTTGAGCTTCAGGTAGGTGTAGTTGGGGACGGCCATGAACTTCACGTAGCATGGCCTCCCCAGCACCGCGTGGTAGGTTCCTCGGAACCCGACCACCTCGAACGTCAGAGTCTCCCTTCGGAAGTTGGAGGGTGTTCCGAAACAGACAGGGAGGTCGAGTCGTCCGAGGGGCTGGACGCGCTTCCCGGGAACGATCCCGTGGAAGGGCGCAGTGCCTGCTCGGACAGAGGACAGATCGACGCGCAGGAGCCTGAGGGTCTCGGCGTAGATGATGTTGAGGCTGCTGCCCCCGTCCATAAGGACCTTGGTGAGCCTGACGTCACCGATGACAGGGTCGACGACGAGCGGGTATTTCCCCGGGCTCGGCACGTGGTCGGGGTGATCAGCTTGGTCGAAGGTGATGGGCTTGTCGGACCAGTCTAGGTAGGCTGGCGCCGCCACCTTCACCGAGCAGACCTCCCGGCGCTCTTGCTTGCGATGCCGAGCCGAGGCATTCGCCGCGTGCCCGCCGTAGATCATGAAGCAGTCGCGGACCTCGGGGAACTCTCCTGCTTGGTGATCTTCCTTCTTGTCGTTGTCGCGGGCCCTGCCACCCTCCGCGGGTGGCCCAGCCCTGTGGAAGTGGAGCCGAAGCATGACGCACTCTTCAAGGGTGTGCTTGACGGGCCCCTGATAATAGGGGCACGGCTCCTTGAGCATCTTGTCAAAGAGGTTGGCACCTCCTGGAGGCTTCCGAGGGTTCTTGTACTCGGCGGCGGCGATAAGGTCCGCGTCGGCGGCGTCGCGTTTCGCTTGCGGCTTCTTCTTGCCTTTCTTCTTGGCGCCGCACGGAGTAGACGCCTCGGGAGCATCTTCCGACGGGCGGCCCTAGGGCTGCTTGTCCTTTCGAAAGATAGCCTCGACCGCCTCCTGGCCAGAGGCGAACTTGGTGGCGATGTTCATCAGCTCGCTCGCCCTGGTGGGGGTCTTGCGACCCAACTTGCTCACCAGGTCGCGGCAGGTGGTGCCGGCAAGGAACGCGCCGATGACATCTGAGTCGGTGATGTTGGGCAGCTCGGTGCGCTGCTTCGAGAATCGCCGGATGTAGTCCCGAAGAGGCTCTCCCGGCTGCTGTCGGCAGCTTCGGAGGTCCCAGGAATTCCCAGGGCGCACATACGTGCCCTGGAAATTTCCGGCGAAGGCTTGGACCAGGTCATCCCAGTTGGAGATCTGCCCCGGAGGCAGGTGCTCCAACCAGGCGCGAGCGGTGTCGGAGAGGAACAGGGGGAGGTTGCGGATGATGAGGTTGTCGTCGTCCGTTCCACCCAGTTGGCAGGCCAGGCGGTAGTCCGCGAGTCACAATTCCGGCCTCGTTTCCCCCGAGTACTTTGTGATAGTAGTCGGGGGTCGGAACCGGGTCGGGAATGGTGCCCGCCGGATGGCCCGGCTGAAGGCCTGCGGACCAGGTGGTTCGGGCGAGGGACTCCGATCCTCCCCACTATCGTAGCGTCCCCCACGCCTGGGGTGATAGCCTCGGCGCACACTCTCGTCGAGGTGGGCTCGACGGTCGCGGTGATGGCGCTCGTTGCCGAGGTGGCCCGGGGCCGCAGGCGCGGTGTTGCGCGTGCGCCCGGTGTAGACCGAGGCTTCCCGCATGAATCAGGAGGTCGCGGCATGAGGTTCCGAGGGGTATCCTTGCCTTCGGGAGGCAGTGCTCTCGGCCCGTCGGACCGCGGCGCCTTCCAGGAGATTCTTGAGTTCTCCCTGGATTCGCCGACCCTCGGTGGTGGATGGCTCCGGCATCGCGCGGAGGAGCATCGCTGCTGTGGCCAGGTTCTGACCGACCCCACTGGATGCAGGTGGTGGCCTGACCCTGACGACATCGGCGACGCGGTGCTAGAGACCCTGGGGCAGGTGACGTATTTCTCCGGCCGGGGGTTGGCCCACCCATGCCTGCCCGACGTCCCGGCGGATCGGCTCAAGCGCTCCTGCTCCCTCGTCGATCCTGGCCTGCGCCCCGCGGACTTGCTCAAGCTGTGGGTCGTAACCCCCCCGGAACGGGGACCACAGCTAGCTCCCGCGGGATGTCAGCGCGAGGCACCGGCCCAGGGAGAGCACCGTCCTCCGGCATGCCGAGATGGTTGCCTTCGGAGGGACCCCCTAGATCGACGTGGAAACATTCGCGGCTTGGGCCGCAGTCCTCGTCGTCGAGGCTGCGGCTACCGTCCGAACAGTCGGAGAGGCAGTAGGCACATGCGGTCATGAAGTTCCGCATGGCACTGGGGTTGCCAAATCCAGAGAAATCCCAACAGATGTTGGGGTCGTCATCTTCCTCGGACCCAGAGGGCCTGTAGGTCGAGACGTCCGTCAGCCGGTCCCAAGGCGACCGCAAGCGAAACCCCAGAGGGTTTGTACTCGCCTCTACAAGGGCGCCCGCCAAAGCAAGATTGCTAGGCGGGTTGAGGCTGAGTACAAATGACGTATGATGGGAATCGGTTGGTACCTTTTGGTCGTCGAGCGGCGATGAAGTCACGTCGAGGACTAACTGCATCGTCGCCTCCGATACGAGGGCGACATCCTGCAAGCTTTTCGCAAGCGCGCTGGCGTCGTCCACTTGCTCGGGATTGGCGTGTCGCGGGGAGACGGCGCTCGCCTTCGTCTCAAACGCGAGGTCGACGCCCAACGTGCCCCCCGTTGGGGTGCTAGGGACGTCGACTCGCTCGACAGCCGATGAGGCGCGGCCTCCTGCTTGGCCTTGGTTGCCCCGCCTCCTCCTCCGTTGGCGGGGGAGAATACGGGGCAAGCTCGAATGTTGTTCTTCCGCCACGCGGGAAAGACATCGTCGATTCCGCCGCCGGCGGGCGGGCTGTCGGCCGCCATTGTCGTTGTCGCGCGGCGGTGGAAGGAGTATCATGTCGTAGCTGCTGTCGAGGGACATGAACTCAAGACTCTCGAAACGGAGCACCGTCCCGGGTTGGAGAGGTTGTTGGAGACTGCCCATCTGGAGCTTGACGGGAAGCTTTTCGTCAACACGCAGCAGGCCCCTACCTGGCGTGCCAACTGTCGGCGTTTCGAGACCGGGGGGTCCCTCAGGCCGACGAGTGAGTGCCGCGTGCCCCAGCCCAGATGGGTCGAGCGCGTGGGTGAGCGCGAAGGGGGGAAAGGAGCGAGGCGGCCGGAGACCGGCGCGAGAGAGGTGGGAATCCCGCGGCCTTCGTGTTCGTCCCGCGCCCAGGTCGGGTGCGCTTGCAGTAGGGGGTTACAAGCGTCCACGCGGGTGAGGGAAGCGAGCGGCCCCAAGAGAGCGCCTGTCCCGTCCTCGTCCCGCGCGGCCAACCCCCTCTAAGAGGGCCCTGGTCCTTCCTTTTATAGACGCAAGGAGAGGATCCAGGTGTACAATGGGGGTGTAGCAGAGTGCTACGTGTCTAGCGAGGGAGAGCTAGTGCCCTGAGTACATGCCAATGTGGCAGCCAGAGAGATCTTGGAACCCA
This sequence comes from Zea luxurians, assembly GCA_029449295.1. Taxonomy (NCBI): domain Eukaryota; kingdom Viridiplantae; phylum Streptophyta; class Magnoliopsida; order Poales; family Poaceae; genus Zea; species Zea luxurians. The sequence goes on from JAOPSE010000023.1 coordinate 48,016,173, forward strand.
ACTAGTGTGATGTCGTGGCCGTCGGAGGAGCGGCGGAGCCTGGCGGAGGGACAGCTGTCGGAGCGGTTGTGTCCTTGCTGACGTCCTCCTGCTTCCGTAAGAGAGCTGAGAGCCACCGTCGTCACAGGGCATGCGGGGCGCCATCATTGCCTATCTGGTGGAGACAGCCAGATGGGACACCGGTCTTGTTCTCTGCGGCCCGAGTCAGCTCGGGGTAGGGTGATGATGGCGCTTCCTGTTGACGTGGCTGGCCTGCGCCCTAGGTTGGGCGACGTGGAGGCTCCTCCGAAGCCGAGGTCGAGTCTGTCTTCCATGGCCGAGGCCGAGTCCGAGCCCCTGGGTCGGGCGAGGCGGAGGTCGTCGGCAGAGGCCAGGGCGGTGTCCGAGCCCTGGGGTCGAGCGAAGCGGAGTTCGTCGTCTTCCGGGTCTTAGCCCGAGTCCGAGCCCTGGGTCGGGCGGAGCGGAGTTCGCCGTCTTCCGGGTCTTAGCCCGAGTCCGAGCCCTAGGGTCGGGCGAAGCGGGGTTCGTCGTCTTCCGGGTCTTAGCCCGAGTCCGAGCCCTGGGTCGGGCGGAGCGGAGTTCGCCGTCTTCTGGGTCTTAGCCCGAGTCCGAGCCCTGGGGTCGGGCGAAGCGGAGTTCGTCGTCTTCCGGGTCTTAGCCCGAGTCCGAGCCCTGGGTCGGGCGGAGCGGAGTTCGCCATCTTCCGGGTCTTAGCCCGAGTCCGAGCCTGGGGTCGGGCGGAGCGGAGTTCGCCGTCTTCCGGGGCTGAGCCCGAGTCCGAGCCTTGGGTCGGGCGGAGCTTCCTATGGTGCCTTTGGCAGGGCCTGGCTTCCTGTCAGCATCACTCTGTCAGGTGGCGCTGCAGTCGGAGTGGCGCAGGCGGCGCTGTCCTTCTGTCAGACCGGTCAGTGGAGCGGCGAAGTGACGGCGGTCACTTCGGCTCTGCCGGAGGGCGCGTGTCAGGATAAAGGTGTCAGGCCACCTTTGCGTTAAATGCTCCTGTGATTTGGTCGGTCGGTGCGGCGATTTAGTCAGGGTTGCTTCTTAGCGAAGGCAGGGCCTCGGGCGAGCCGAAGATGTGTCCGCCGTTGGAGGGGGGCCTCGGGCGAGACGGAAATCCTCCGGGGTCGGCTGCCCTTGTCCGAGGCTAGGCTCGGGCGAGGTGTGATCGAGTCGCTCGAATGGACTGATCCCTGACTTAATCGCACCCATCAGGCCTTTGCAGCTTTATGCTGATGGGGGTTACCAGCTGAGAATTAGGAGTCTTGAGGGTACCCCTAATTATGGTCCCCGACAGCCCTATTCACCCCCCCTCTAGGCGACTTTCAATTGGTATCAGAGCCCGGTGCTTCATTAGAGCCTAACCGCTCGAAGTGATGTCGGGAGATCACACCAAGAGGGAGATGGAGACCGGCGACAAGCCCACTACGAGCCAAGGGAGCACTTCATCGGAAGAGTCCCGCACCAAGAGGAAGGAGAAGAAGAAGGACTCCTCCAAATGGAAGGAGAAAAGATCTTCCTCCTCTCACCACAAAGAGAAGAAGGAAAAATCTTCTTCTCACAAGTCGCATCGGAAAGGCGACAAGCACAAGAGGATGAGGAAAGTGGTCTACTACGAGACCGACACTTCATCAACATCGACCTCCGACTCCGATGCGCCGTCCGTAACTTCTAAGCGCCAAGAGCGCAAGAAGTTTAGTAAGATCCCCTTACACTATCCTCGTACATCTAGACCTACTCCATTACTTTCCGTTCCATTAGGCAAACCGCCAACCTTTGATGGCGAAGATTATGCTAGGTGGAGTGATTTAATGAAATTTCATCTAACCTCACTCCACAAAAGTATATGGAATGTTGTTGAGTTTGGAGCACAGGTACCATCCGTAGGGGATGAAGACTACAATACGGACGAAGTGACCCAAATCGAGCACTTCAACTCTCAAGCTACAACCATACTCCTCGCCTCTCTAAGCAAGGAGGAATACAACAAGGTGCAAGGGTTGAAGAATGTAAAGGAGATTTGGGACCTACTCAAGACCGCGCACGAGGGTGATGAACTCACCAAAATCACCAAGCAGGAAACGATCGAGGGGGAGCTCGGTCGCTTCCGTCTTCGCCAAGGGGAGGAACCACAAGATATGTACAACCGGCTCAAAACCTTGGTGAACCAAGTGCGCAACCTCGGGAGCAAGAAGTGGGACGACCACGAGGTGGTTAAGGTTATTCTAAGATCTCTCATTTTCCTTAACCCCACTCAAGTTCAATTAATTCGTGGTAATCCTAGATACACACTAATGACCCCCGAGGAAGTTATCGGAAATTTTGTGAGCTTTGAATGTATGATCAAGGGCTCAAAGAAGATCAACGAGCTTGACGAACCCTCCACGTCCGAAGCACAACCGGTGGCATTTAAGGCGACGGAGGAGAAGAAGGAGGAGTCTACACCGAGTAGACAACCAATTGACGCCTCCAAGCTCGACAATGAGGAGATGGCCTTAATCATCAAAAGCTTTCGCCAAATCCTCAAGCAACGGAAGGGGAAGGATTACAAATCCCATTCTAAGAAGGTTTGCTACAAGTGTGGTAAGCCCGGTCACTTTATTGCTAAGTGTCCATTATCAAGTGACAGGGACAGGGACAACGACAAGAAGGGAAAGAGGAGAGAAAAGAAGAAGTACTACAAGAAGAAGGGCGGCGATGCCCATATTTGCCGGGAGTGGGACTCCGACGAGAGCTCCACCGAGTCCTCCTCCGATGAGGACACCGCCAACATCGCCGTCACCAAGGGACTCCTCTTCCCCAACGTCGGCCACAAGTGCCTCATGGCAAAGGACGACAAAAGGAAGAAGGTTAAATCTAAATCCTCCACTAAATATGAATCCTCTAGTGATGATAATGCTAGTGATGAGGAAAATAACTTGCGTACCCTTTTTGCCAACCTTAACATGAAACAAAAGGAAAAATTAAATGAGCTAATTAGTGCCATCCATGAGAAGGATGATCTCTTGGACTCCCAAGAGGACTTCCTAATCAAGGAAAATAAAAAGCATGTTAAGGTTAAAAATGCTTATGCTCTACAAGTTGAAAAATGTGAAAAATTGTCTAGTGAGCTAAGCACTTGCCATGAGACCATTGATAACCTTAGAAATAAAAATGCTAGTTTAATTGCTAAGGTTGATTCTCATGTTTGTGATGTTTCAATTCCCAATCTTAGAAATGATAATGATGATTTGCTTGCTAAGATTGAAGAATTAAACATCTCTCTTGCTAGCCTTAGGATTGAAAATGAAAAATTAATTGCTAAGGCTAAAGATTTTGATGTTTGCAATGTTACTATTTCTAATCTTAAAAATGAGAATGATATACTACATGCTAAGGTTGTAGAATTAAAATCTTGCAAACCCTCTACATCTACCGTTGAGCATGTTTCTATTTGCACTAGATGTAGAGATGTTGATATCAATGCTATTCATGATCACATGGCTTTAATTAAACAACAAAATGATCATATAGCAATATTAGATGCTAAAATTGCCGAGCATAACTTAGAAAATGAAAAGTTTAAATTTGCTAGAAGTATGCTCTATAATGGGAGACGCCCTGGCATCAAGGATGGCATTGGCTTCCAAAGGGGAGACAATGTCAAACTTAATGCCCCTCCTAAGAACTTGTCTAACTTTGTTAAGGGCAAGGCTCCCATGCCTCAGGATAACGAGGTTACATTTTGTACCCTACCGGCTATCCTGAGAACAAAATTAGGAGAGTTAATTCTAGGAAGTCTCACTCTGGCCCTAACCATGCTTTTATGTATAAGGGTGAGACATCTAGCTCTAGGCAACCAACCCGTGCCAAATTGCCTAGAAAGAAAACTCCTAATGCATCAAATGATCATAGCATTTCATTTAAAACTTTTGATGCATCTTATGTTTTGACTAACAAATCCGGCAAGATAGTTGCCAAGTTTGTTGGGGGCAAACACAAGGGTTCCAAGACTTGTGTTTGGGTACCCAAAGTTCTTGTTTCTAATGCCAAAGGACCCAAAACCGTTTGGGTACCTAAAGTCAAGAACTAAAATTGTCTTGTAGGTTTATGCATCCGGGGGCTCAAGTTGGATACTCGACAGCGGGTGCACAAACCACATGACAGGGAGAAGAAGATGTTCTCCTCATATGAGAAAAACCAAGATTCCCAACGAGCTATCACATTCGGGGATGGAAATCAAGGTTTGGTCAAAGGATTGGGTAAAATTGCTATATCACCTAACCATACTATTTCCAATGTTTTTCTTGTAGATTCTTTAGATTACAATTTGCTTTCTGTATCTCAATTATGTCAAATGGGCTACAACTGTCTCTTTACTGATGTAGGTGTCGCTGTCTTTAGAAGAAGTGATGATTCAATAGCATTTAAGGGTGTGTTAGAGGGTCAGCTATACTTGGTGGATTTTGATAGAGCTGAACTCGACACATGCTTAATTGCTAAGACTAACATGGGTTGGCTCTGGCATCGCCGACTAGCCCACGTTGGGATGAAGAATCTTCATAAGCTTCTAAAGGGAGAGCACATTTTGGGACTAACAAATGTTCATTTTGAGAAAGACAGGATTTGTAGCGCATGCCAAGCAGGAAAGCAAGTTGGGTCTCATCATCCACACAAGAACATCATGACTAGTGACAGGCCACTGGAGCTCCTACACATGGACCTATTCGGCCCGATCGCTTACATAAGCATCGGCGGGAGTAAGTACTGTCTAGTTATTGTGGATGATTATTCTCGCTTCACTTGGGTATTCTTTTTACAGGAATAATCTCATACCCAAGAAACCTTAAAGGGATTCTTGAGACGGGCTCAAAATGAGTTCGGCTTGAGGATCAAGAAAATTAGAAGCGACAACGGGACGGAGTTCAAGAACTCTCAAATTGAAGGCTTCCTTGAGGAGGAGGGCATCAAGCATGAGTTCTCCTCTCCCTACACGCCACAACAAAATAGTGTAGTGGAAAGGAAGAATCGAACTCTATTGGACATGGCAAGAACCATGCTTGATGAGTACAAAACACCGGATCGGTTTTGGGCCGAGGCGGTCAACACCGCTTGCTACGCCATCAACCGGTTATATCTACACCGAATCCTCAAGAAGACATCCTATGAACTCCTAACCGGTAAAAAGCCCAGTATTTCATATTTTAGAGTTTTTGGTAGCAAATGCTTTATTCTTGTTAAAAGAGGTAGAAAATCTAAATTTGCTCCTAAAACTGTAGAAGGCTTTTTACTAGGATATGACTCAAACACAAGGGCATATAGAGTCTTTAACAAGTCCTCAGGACTTGTTGAAGTTTCTTGTGACGTTGTGTTTGATGAGACTAACGGCTCTCAAGTAGAGCAAGTTGATCTTGATGAGATAGGTGAAGAACAGGCTCCGTGCATCGCGCTAAGGAACATGTCCATTGGGGATGTGTGTCCTAAGGAATCCGAAGAGCCTCCACATGCACAAGATAAATCATCTTCCTCCACGCAAGCATCTCCACCAACCCAAAATGAGGACGAGGCTCAAGTTGATGAAGGAGAAGATCAAAGAGATGAGCCACCTCAAGATGACGGCAATGATCAAGGGGGAGATGTGAATAATCAAGACAAGGAGGATGAACAACCAAGGCCGCCACACCTAAGAGTCCACCAAGCAATCCAACGAGATCACCCCGTCGACACCATCCTCGGCGACATTCATAAGGGGGTAACCACTCGATCTCGGGTTGCACATTTTTGTGAGCATTACTCTTTTGTTTCCTCTATTGAGCCACACAGGGTAGAGGAAGCACTCTAAGATTCGGATTAGGTGATGGCGATGCAAGAGGAGCTCAACAACTTCACTAGGAACGAGGTGTGGCACTTAGTTCCACGTCCTAACCAAAATGTTGTAGGAACCAAGTGGGTCTTCCGCAACAAGCAAGACGAGCATGGTGTGGTGACTAGGAACAAAGCTCGACTCGTGGCCAAGGGGTATTCACAAGTCAAAGGTTTGGATTTTGGTGAAACCTATGCACCCGTAGCTAGGCTTGAGTCAATTCGCATATTATTGGCCTATGCTACTTACCATGGCTTCAAGCTTTACCAAATGGACGTGAAGAGTGCCTTCCTCAACGGACCAATCAAGGAGGAGGTCTATGTTGAGCAACCTCCCGGCTTTGAAGATAGTAAGTACCCTAACCATGTCTATAGGCTCTCTAAGGCGCTTTATGGGCTCAAGTAAGCCCCAAGAGCATGGTATGAATGCCTTAGAGATTTCCTTATTGCTAATGGCTTCAAAGTCGGCAAGGCCGATCCTACTTTGTTCACTAAAACTCTTGACAATGATTTGTTCGTATGCCAAATTTATGTTGATGATATCATATTTGGGTCTACTAACGAATCTACATGTGAAGAATTTAGTAGGATCATGACACAAAAATTCGAGATGTCTATGATGGGGGAGTTGAAGTATTTTCTAGGATTCCAAGTCAAGCAACTCCTAGAGGGCACCTTCATTAGCCAAACGAAGTATACTCAAGACATTCTAAGAAAGTTTGGAATGAAGGATGCCAAGCCCATCAAGACACCCATGGGAACCAATGGGCATCTCGACCTCGACACGGGAGGTAAGTCCGTGGATCAAAAGGTATACCGGTCGATGATTGGTTCATTGCTTTATTTATGTGCATCTCGACCGGACATTATGCTTTCCGTATGCATGTGTGTAAGATTCCAAGCCGACCCTAAGGAATCACACCTTACGGCCGTAAAACGAATCTTGAGATATTTGGCTTATACACCTAAGTTTGGGCTTTGGTACCCTCGGGGATCCACATTTGATTTGATTGGTTATTCGGATGCCGATTGGGCGGGGTGTAAAATCAATAGAAAGAGCACATCGAGGACTTGCCAGTTCTTGGGAAAATCCTTGGTGTCTTGGGCTTCAAAAAAGCAAAATTCGGTTGCTCTTTCTACCGCCGAAGCCGAGTATATTGCCGCAGGCCACTGTTGCGTGCAATTGCTTTGGATGAGGCAAACCCTGCGGGACTACGGTTACAAACTAACCAAAGTTCCTCTTCTATGTGATAATGAGAGTGCAATCCGCATGGCGGATAATCCCGTTGAGCATAGCCGCACTAAACACATAGCCATTCGGTATCATTTTCTTAGGGATCACCAACAAAAGGGGGATATCGAGATTTCATATATTAACACTAAAGATCAATTAGCCGATATCTTTACCAAGCCACTTGATGAACAATCTTTTACCAGACTTAGGCATGAGCTCAATATTCTTGATTCTAGGAATTTCTTTTGCTAATTTGCACGCATAGCACACAAGTATACCTTTGATCATGTCTCTTTTATATATGCTATGACTAATGTGTTTTCAAGTGTATTTCAAACCAAGTCATAGGTATATTGAAAGGGAATTGGAGTCTTCGGCGAAGACAAAGGCTTCCACTCCACTCTACTACTCATCCTTCGCCGTCACTCCGAGCATCTCTCCAACTTTGGTATAATCTTCACTCATTTATTTTATGACCAAAGGAGGAGAAAGTACTTCGTTGGGCTCTAATGATTCCGTTTTTGGCGATTCATGCCAAAGGGGGAGAAAATATGAGCCCAAAGCAAAAGGACCGCACCACCACCTAATTTTTTAAATTTGGAGATTTTCAATTGGTCAATTTAAAATTGGTATCTTATTATGTTCTAAAGGGGGAGGAAGTAGTATTTCAAAAAATGATAAATCAAAACCCTCTTGAACACAAAGAGGAGGATCTCATTTAGGGGGAGTTTTGTTTAGTCAAAGGAAAAGCATTTGAAACAAGGGGAGAAAATTTTTAAACCAGAAAATGCTTTGCAAAAATCTTATTCTTCTACCTTTGACTATGTTACAAAAAGAATTTGCAAAAACAAAACATGTGGTGCAAATGTGGTCCAATATGTTAAAAACAAAGAAACAATCCATGCACATCTAGTAAGTAACATTTATTGGCTCAATTCCAAGCAACCTTTGCACTTACATTATGCAAACTAGTTCAATTATGCACCTTTATATTTGCTTTGGTTTGTGTTGGCATCAATCACAAAAAAGGGGGAGATTGAAAGGGAATTAGGCTTACACCTAGTCCCTAATTAATTTTGGTGGTTCAATTGCCCAACACAAATATTTGGACTAACTAGTTTGCTCTAGTGCATAAGTTATACAGGTGCCAAAGGTTCACACTTAGCCAATAAAAAGACCAAGTATTGGGTTCAACCAAAGAGCAAAGGAACAACCGAAGGTACCTCTAGTCTGGCGCACCGGACTGTCCGGTGCACCAGAGGACTCCAACTCCGAACTGCTCACCTTCGGGAAATTCCAGAGGCAACTCCGCTATAATTCACCGGACTGTCCGGTGTACACCGAACATGTCCGGTGCTCCACGGAAGAGCTGCCTCTGGAACTCGCTAGCCTCGAGAATTCACTTCGGCCACTCCGCTATAATTCACCGGACTGTCCGGTGTACACCAGACTGTCCGGTGTAACAGCGGGGCAACGGCTACTACGGCGCCAACGGCTACCTGCAGGCGCAATTAATGCGCGCCAGCGCGCGCAGAGGTCAGACACGCCCATGCTGGCGCACCGGACAGTCTACAGTACATGTCCGGTGCACCACCGGACATCCAGGCGGGCCCAGAAGACAGAACTCCAACGGTCGAACCCAATGGCTTTTGGTGACGTGGCTGTCGCACCGGACTGTCCGGTGCGCCATCGAACAGACAGCCTCACCAAATGGCTAGTTTGGTGGTTGGGGCTATAAATACCCCCAACCACCCCACATTCAATTCATCCAAGTTTTCCACTTCCCAACTACTTACAAGAGCTCTAGCATTCAATTCTAGACACACCAAAGAGATCAAACCCTCTCCAAATTCCACACAACGCCCTAGTGATTAGAGAGAGAGATTTGCTTGTGTTCTTTCGAGCTCTTGCGCTTGGATTGCTTTCTTCTTTCTTCATTCTTTCTTGTGATCAAACACTCACTTGTAATTGAGGCAAGAGACACCAATCGTGTGGTGGTCCTTGCGGGAAGTTTGATTCCCAAGTGATTTGAGAAAGAGAAGCTCACTCGGTCCGAGGGACCTTTTGAGAGAGGGAAGGGTTGAAAGAGACCCGGCCTTTGTGGCCTCCTCAACGGGGAGTAGGTTTGAGAGAACCGAACCTCGATAAAACAAATCCACGTGTCTCACTTCATTATTCGTTTGCGATTTGTTTTGCACCCTCTCTCGCGGACTCTATTATATTTCTAACGCTAACCCGGCTTATAGTTGTGATTATTCTTGAGAATTTCAGTTTCGCCCTATTCACCCCCCCTCTAGGCGACTTTCAAGTAGCACCTGGATCATCTGGAAGGTGCGGGTGAGAGAGGACTCCACCTCGTTGACGCGGGGCAGGGGGCAGTGCTAGGTGAGGTCCCCGAGATAGAGCAGCACAGCGAGGAGAGTCGCGTTCTTGGCAGCAATGCTGAGCACGATCTACCACCATAGGCTGGGGGCGAGGACGACCTCGCCTGTTGATTCACGAGAGTGGGACGAGGGAGGAAGGAGGCTCCTCGGCCGAGGGCATCGACACTGCGTCGGGTGAGGGCGGAGGGCGGCGGAGACATCGCGGGAGGATGGGGTGAGGGTGCGGGCATGGACTCACTGGGTTCGTTGCTCCACCTAGGGCATGAGGGGGACGTGCCCGCCGTCGCCGCCAAGCTCTGATGCTACGCCACCGGGGATCACGAAGTTCGTAGCTCCACCTAGGGCTTCGTGGTGGAGCGCAGCAATAGAAGCAAGGCGAGGTGGTGGGAATGGGTGTGGGAGCCCGTTAGGCGGACGAGGTGGAAGCATTGTGGAATGGGACGCCGCTTCCTATACTTGCTAGCGGAGCGGATTGACGAGGACGGGGGTAGGTCATGGTCATGGAGCAAGGGCTGCTGGCGTGGGGAGGGCGCCGCCAATGTCGTTGCGGTGACGGGGGCTAGGACGGAGGCGGGGTCTACGGGCACGCGGAGGGGACGCGCGGGTAGGCGGGGGCATGGTGAAGCCCTGTGGACGCTAACGTTACATGCTTATAGAGCAGTAGAGATTCACATCCAACATTGATCCAATGAGCTGAGCTCAAAACAAAACACTCGATTTTGACACAAACAAAGAAAATAAAAACAGAAGCGCAGGGGTGCTCACCTGAAGTTTCTGCACAGCTCGGGCACACGCATCTTGTGACGGAGGCTCGCAGGCGACTGCTTGAGCTGAATCCGAAACACGGTCACCGACGAGGCCTGCTGCGCTCCTCCACCCGCCCCAACGCCTACTCCTCCCCTAATTGAGTTGCCCGCCTCCGCATCCCCCACGCCAGAGCCCCCATCCACTTCCATAGCCTCGATCGCAACACCAGCTAATACTCCTGCCTCCACAGCCTCGGCTCCTCCCCCATCTGCCGCCTCTGCCTCCTCCTGGCTGCCCCCTGCTGCTGCTGCGACAACGGAGGCGGCGGCTGATCCTTCGGTGATGAGGTGGTCTCGTTCGCGGCGGTGATCGGAGTGGGGACGGGGACGGGGCTAGGGTTCGGGGAAGCGGAAGAGGTCATAGGGGCTAAGAGGGACGGGGACCAAGGGGAGAAAAGGAGAAGGAGGGGCGCAGGTGCTTGGGTCACTTAAAGCGACCGGCCGAGGACGGGGCGGGGTCATGATCACGGGGCGAGGGCTGCGGGCGCGGGGAGGATGTCGTCAATGTCGTTGCGGCGACGAGGGCTAGGATGGAGGCAGGGTCTGCGGGCGCATGGAGGGGACGCGCGGACGGGGGCATGGTGAAGCCCTATGCACGCCCACGTTACATGCTTATAGAGTAGTAGAGATTGTGATGTTGTGTGTGAAAGTCGCCTAGAGGGGGGTGAATAGGGTGAAACTGAAATTTACAAAGTTAATCACAACTACAAGCCGGGTTAGCGTTAGAAATATAATCGAGTCCACGAGAGAGAGTGCAAAACAAATCGCAAGTGAATAAAGAGTGTGACACGCGGATTTGTTTTACCGAGGTTCGGTTTTCGCAAACCTACTCCCCGTTGAGGAGGCCACAAAGGCCGAGTCTTTTTCAACCCCTTCCCTCTCTCAAACGGTCCCTCGGACCGAGTGAGCTTTCTCTTCTCAAATCAACCGGGAACAAAACTTCCCCGCAAGGACCACCACACAATTGGTGTCTCTTGCCTCGGTTACAAGTGAGTATTGATATCAAGAAAGAATGAGAAAGAAGAAAGCAATCCAAGCGCAAGAGCTCAAAAGAACACAACAAATCACTCTCACTTAACACTAAAGCTTTTGTGGAATTGGGAGAGGATTTGATCACTTGGGTGTGTCTTGTATTGAATGCCTAGCTCTTGTAAGTAGTTGGAAGGTGGAAAACTTGGATGACTTGAATGTGAGGTGGTTGGGGGTATTTATAACCCCAACCACAAACTAGCCGTTTGGTGGAGGCTGTCTGTCACATGGTGCACCAGACAGTCCGGTGCACACCGGACAGTGTCCGGTGCGCCAGTGTAACACCCGGTTTTAAAGAACAAAGCCAGGTGCATCTCATACATGCGCCAAGAAGACAACACATATAATAACAGAGTGTATAGAGATAAATGTCATTAACATCAGAGTATTTATTACATAGCGGAAGACTTATTACAAAATAAAGTAATAAAGATAAAACAAACTAAGGATCGTCGGCGCCAATGTCGACTGGGAAACGCCACCTAGATCAGATCGAACTCCTCAGTGTTAGGCGGCTCCTCCTGAAACACCTGCTCTTCTCCTGTGGGGGGGGGGGTGTGAGACAGCAAGAGTGAGCTCACATACGATCATAGCTCAACAAGTCGTGGGGAATAATGTGACATGAACTCACCAAAGGTGGGAGTTCATGAAGTGTAAGGCTGATCAATGAAATAAAGGCTGAAGCTGAGCATTACTTTTATAAGTTGGTCAAAATTTTATTAGCAGTTACTAAGTGTAAGTAAATACCAAACCATAGTAATAATAAGTAAAAGTAATAATAAAATAATCCCAAATGCAATGACATGACAGGTTAAGTTTAAGTTCCATAATTTAATCATGTGAGTGTCCGAGCCGCTCATGACCGTGAGCACGGCTAGTATACCAGTTTTACACTCTGCAGAGGTTGCGCATCTTTACCCACAAGTCGTGTTACCCATCTGCCACAGAGTTGATCAGACTCCATACACCTCTACCTAGGAAGCGAGGCAGGGTACCACTACGAGGCCTTTACAAAGTTCCACTAGCTTCAGACTACCCGCTACAGTTTATAGGAAGATCCAGTACAGGGTTCCTGGCTGACCGCCATCGCAGCAAAATCAACCAGGGACCCCCCTGCACTAACCTCTCCCCTACTGCCCTTGCCCCTTTCGGGTAAGGTAGCCCTCCCCTAGCTTTCCTAGTTAATCAGCCAAGGGCGTCCCATTAAACCCTTGTGGTAGCACTGTTTTCCTGGGTGGTTCTCCATGTTCCCATTAACATAATGATCTTAACATGAACAAGGAATAATAAAACAGATAACAATAAATAGTATAACAAAGAGTGATGAATATCTCTATACCCAAATCCACATAAAGCAATAGCATGTACTACCCAAAACTTTAGTAGTAAAACCAGTGGTGAAGCAAGGTATAAAGATAGTCAAAATCTAGGGTATCCTATTGGGTCCCATCAAAATTAACCTATGCAGATCATTATGAATAATAAGAACATGAATGGGTAAAAGAAGTGATCAAGGGCACAACTTGCCTTCAACGAGCTCCTGCTCAGCTACTTCAACTTGTTGAAGCTCAGGTTCCACAGTGGGTTGCTCGTCTACTCGCATCAATACAATACATACATGGCATAGCATAAATTAACATCACATCAAACATGCAAATAGAATATACAGTAATAAACTAGACATTAAAATAAGATCACAGGAACTGGAATCATTAAATTTGGAGTTATATATTTTAAGTTATGGATTTTCTAAGGTTTTATGCATTTAATACAAGATTAAGTGAAAGAATAATTTTAATAGGTTTGTCATGTCAGAACAGAGGCACAAATAGATAGACAATAATTTTATGAAAATTTAGGAACTGGAATGGTCTAATTTGGAGTTCATATGCATTTACTATGAATTAAACAAGTTTTAACATTTATTTTTGCACTAAAAATTAATTTCAGATATTAATTTCTGATTTTTAAAGCTCTCTGGATCGGGCCTCAATTATAGTAAACTGCAGGGGCTAGACGGCAAAATATCCTATGACTCAGAGCGCCGTACAGGGTGGACGGCGGGTTGATATACGAAAAAGGCAGGGTCTCTTTTATAAAACATACCCGCGAAGGGGTATGGACGGTTTCTGGCCGCTAGATCGCGAATCAAGGGCCACGATTAGATTTAGGTTATAATCCACCAGTACACGATGACCGCCCTCGGATTGAGGATCTACGGCCCGGATCTACTCACCCCATCTTCCGCTCTACACCGTTCATCACAAATGGACGCCTCGGATTTAATCAAGCGAAACGGTATGTTGCGGTCTAATCTAGACCGTATGCCCTAGATCCAACGGTACATGATCGACGTCGTCTACCCGGCTCATGGCCACGGCGGCGCCATTCCTCGCGGCGAGAATCCTACCGGCGATCACCGTTCCGACTATTCCGAGCACATCACACCTATTGCTCTAGAGCAAAACCAAGGTAATGACCGCACGAATATGGAGGTTGGGTGCTCACCAGCGATTAGGGCACGGAGGTCTCTGGCGACGGCGAGGTGCGGCTCTGCGGTGAAGATCGACTATGGCGACGAATTGCCGTGGTAGATCAGCAGTTCAACTCCCCGTATCGCCTCCGTGTAGACCCCCGATGGCTCTAGGAACCCCACGACCATGCCCGACAGCTTCTACGGCGATGGTTGGGAAACTCCCCGGCGGCGGCAATTTTCACCCGTGCGGTGCGCGACGGCGTACCGGTGAAGAGGAGCTGGGGAATAAGAGAGGAGAGGAGAAAATAGCGCGTGCGCTACCTACTTGTATCCCGTTCGGGAGGCCGGGGAGTGGGCGCGAGCTGGTCAAGCCACCGGCGGAGTTTGCGGCGGCAGTTGCGCGAGGATCCGGTGGAAGGGAGGAGTCCCACGGCAGTGGGTGGCTGACCAGTGGGTCCCCCCCGCCAGGTGACCGCACGCGCGGGGGAAGAGTGGATGTGGGCCGCGCGGGTTGTATCCCTTGTTGGGCTGAATAGGGTAGACGCAGGCCCATATGAGGTTTTGTCTTTTTCTTTTATTTTCAAACCCTAATTTCAATTTAGGGTTTAATCCAACTTAGTCATTATTGTATTTTTATCATTATCCTTATTATTTTTATTCAATGCACAAACATAAAAACTCCAACATGATGCACATTCTTTTATTTAGTAAATTTATTGGTAGCCAAGGATGATTCCATGATTTGAAATATGCAACAATGAGAATAATTACACAAGTGGTCAATTGAGCCCTTTATATTTATTAATTCATGGGCATTTCACTACTCTTACAATTTGGGTATTACAAATCCTACCCCCCTTAGAAGGAATCTCGCCCTCGAGATTTAGGAAGATCTAGGGAAAAGATGCGGAAAATCTATGCGAAGCTCTTCTTCTCTTTCCCATGTTGCTTCATCTTCTCCATGGTGGCTCCATTGTACCTTGCACATCTTAATCACCTTATTTCTTGTAACTCGAGTCAAAGTGTCCAAAATCTTGATGGGGTACTCAGCATAAGTCAGATCCTCTTGAACACTAAGGTCCTCCAGTGGCAGCTGCTCCTCAGGTACCCTGAGACACTTCTTTAGCTGAGACACATGAAACACATCATGTACATCTGACAGATGATTGGGTAACTCCAGTTGATATGCAACTTCACCCACTCGCTTTAAGATCAAGAAAGGTCCAATGAAGCGAGGGGACAACTTTCCCTTAACTTTAAATCTCCTCATACCACGAAGTGGTGATACCTTCAAATAGACATGATCACCCTCCTTAAACTCCAGTAATCTTCTCCTATTGTCAGCATAGCTCTTTTGCCTGGATTGTGCAATTCTCAAATTTTCTCTTATCATCCGAACTTGTTCTTCTGCCTCTTGAATCAACTCAGGCCCAAAGAACTGTCTTTCTCCAGTCTGATCCCAATACAGTGGAGTCCTGCATTTCCTGCCATACAAAGCCTCAAATGGTGACATCTTCAAACTGGCCTGGTAGCTATTATTATAAGAAAACTCAGCATAGGGTAAGCTCTTCTCCCAGCTGCCACCATGTTTAAGAGCACAAGCTCTTAACATATCTTCTAGCACTTGATTGGTTCTCTCTGTCTGCCCATCAGTCTGGGGATGGTAGGCTGAGCTAAAATTCAACTTTGTATCCAAGCTCTCATGCAACTTCTTCCAAAATCGAGAAGTAAACTGTGATCCTCGATCAGACACGATCTTCTTAGGCACTCCATGTAGACAAACTATCCGAGTCATATACAATTCTGCTAGCTTGGCTCCTGTGTAATTAGTCCTCACAGGTATAAAATGAGCCACCTTTGTCAATCTGTCTACAATTACCCAAATAGAGTCATATCCTGCTGGAGTGCGGGGTAGTCCAACAATAAAATCCATACCAATTTCTTCCCATTTCCACTCGGGTATCTTCAATGGGTGCAATAATCCAGCGGGTCTTTGATGTTCAGCCTTAACTCTTTGACATACATCACACTTAGCCACATGAGCAGCCACATCTCTTTTCAGTCCATACCACCAATACTTTCGCTTCAAGTCTTGATACATCTTAGTGCTTCCAGGGTGGATGGAGTAATCAGAATCATGAGCTTCTTTCAATATAGTCTCACGGAGGCTATCAATCTCCGGAACACATATCCGGTCTTTGAACCATATAGTACCTTGCTCATCCTCCGTGAACTCCGGAACTCTTCCTTCAGTAATAAGATCCTTAATCTCTTGAATCTTAGCATCACCAACCTGACCTTTACGAATCTCTTGCTCCAAGGTAGGTTCCAATTCAATGGTGACTCCTTCAGTATGAGTAACAATTCCCAAATTGAGTCTCTCAAAGTCTTTTGCTAATTCATCAGGTAGCTGGACAACGAAAGCGGAGTGAACATGTTCCTTCCGACTCAAGGCATCTGCAACCAAATTCGCCTTGCCTGGATGATAGTGAATCTCCAAGTCATAATCCTTAATGAGCTCTAACCAACGGCGTTGCCTAAGGTTGAGATCCTTCTGAGTGAATATATACTTCAAACTCTTGTGATCCGTATATACTTGGCACTTAGTTCCCATAATGTAGTGTCTCCAAATCTTAAGTGCATGCACAACTGCTGCCAGCTCCAAGTCATGAGTGGGGTAGTTCAGTTCATGCTTCCGCAACTGACGAGATGCATAGGCAATCACATGACCTTCTTGCATAAGAACACATCCCAATCCTTGGCCACATGCATCACAATAAATGTCAAATCCTTTCTGCAAGTCTGGCATAACCAATACTGGTGGTGACATTAGTCTCTCCTTCAATTGATCAAAGCTTTCTTGACACTTCTCATCCCACTTGAATTCCCTTCCTTTTTCCAAAAGCGACGTTATAGGCTTAGCAATTTTAGAGAACCCTTCAATAAATCTCCGATAATATCCTGCGAGTCCTAAGAAACTCCGAATCTCCGTAACTGTAGTGGGCACTCTCCACTCCATTATCTCCTTCACTTTAGCAGGATCCACTGCTATTCCTCCATTAGAAATAATATGACCAAGGAATGGCACCTTGTCAATCCAAAACTCACACTTGCTAAACTTAGCGTAGAGCTCATTATCTCGTAACTTCTGTAGCACCAACCTTAGATGTTGTTCATGATCACTTTCATTCTTAGAATAGATAAGAATATCGTCGATGAATACCACGACGAATCTGTCCAAGTACTCCATAAACACTTTGTTCATCAAATTCATGAAATATGCTGGTGCATTGGTTAATCCAAATGACATAACAGTAAACTCATATAATCCATATCGAGTCGAGAAAGCCGTCTTAGGAATATCCGATGGTCTAATCTTCATCTGATGGTATCCCGATCGGAGATCAATCTTCGAGAATACCCTGGCTCCTCTCATCTGATCAAATAAATCCTCAATACGGGGCAACGGGTACTTGTTCTTCACCGTAACATCATTAAGAGATCTATAATCCACACACATCCGTTGCGATCCATCCTTTTTCTGCACAAATAACACCGGTGCTCCCCAAGGTGAGGAACTTGGACGAATGTAACCAGCCTCTTGTAACTCCGTTAACTGCTTCTTCAGTTCCTTCAACTCCTCTACGGACATTCTATATGGCCGTTTAGAAATAGGGGCGGTTCCAGGTAAGAGATCAATAACAAACTCAACTTCTCTATCAGGTGGCATCCCTGGTAACTCCTCTGGAAAGACATCCGGAAAATCTCTAACCACCCGGATGTTGTCACCAACAAACTCCTCAGGCATAAAGAACATTGCACGCATGGATGAGGAGGTTACTGCAATGTTAACTTGAAACCTTTCTCCTTTAGTAGTAGTGAGTTCTACGGTACCTCTACCACATGCTATAACGGCCTTTGCCTTTCTTAGCCATGACATACCAAGGATCAAATCTATACTGCTTGACTCCAATATTATAGCAGTAGCTCCAAAGTCTCTACCCATAATGGTTAATGTCAATCTACGTGTCATTTGATTCGCCTCAACAGGCCCTTTAGGTGTAATTACTATCAGGGGTTTTCTCATATTTAGCAGTGGTATTTCATTTGTGTTGGCATATCTAGCAGACATGAATGAGTGTGTAGCACCAGAATCAAATAATATGGTTGCAGGAATTGCATTAACATAGAACATACCAATTACGAGGTCACCACCATCAGGAGTATCATCAACGCTGACTTGATTCACCCTGGCTATAGAATATCCCTTGCCAGGGGTCTGTTGCTTGTTCTGAGCTGGGGTAGTAGCAATCCTCTGTGGGCAGACATTTGCATAATGACCAATCTTCCCACACTTGAAACATTGAGTGCCCGGACTCTATCCTGCAAACTTTGTCGGGGTGCCAGTGGGTGTAGCCTGTCGAGTAGGTGTCCTCAGTGGTGATTGCTGAACTGGGCGCAGTCCTCCTGGTCGAGGCGGTGTACTCTGTGGTGAACTGTAGCGAGGACGAACACTGCTGCTACCCTGTCCTTGCGAGATAGCCTTCCTCTTCAAATCACCCAGTTGAACACGCTTGTGTTCAATAGCCAGTGCCTTATCAAGCAGCCTCTGAAATGATGGAAATGTGTGTGCCACTAGAGCATACTGCAGTGGTCCATTAAGTCCTTCAATGAAATGCTCCTGCTTCCTCTCGTCTTCAGCAACTTCTTCAGGGGCATATCTGGATAGCTGAATAAACTTGTCGCGGTACTCGCTGACTGACATAATTCCTTGCTTCAGCGACAGAAACTCCTTCTTCTTGATCTTTATCATCCCAGCTGGAATATGGTAGTTCCTGAACTGCGTACTGAACTCTGCCCAAGTAATATTATCCGCAGCATCATGGGCAGCAGTATAAGAATCCCACCAGTCAGCAGCAGGACCAGTCAGACGTCCAGAAGCATATAAGACCTTCTCCCGATCAGTGCATTGTGCAATATTCAGCATCTTCTCAATTGACTTCAACCAATCGTCTGCATCAAGTGGATCTGGCGAGCTAGCGAAGGTTGGTGGCTTGTGACTCATAAACTCCCGGTGCTTATCACGAGGTGGAACTGGTGGTGGTGGTGGAGGCAGTGGCACTTGTTGCTGCTGTTGCTGTTGTTGAAGCTGTTGTTGCGCCCTCCTTTCTTGGCGTATCTCATCTCTCTCCTGGCGCAACTCCCGGCGTATATCTTCTCTTTCTTGACGCATCTCCTGGCGTTCTTGCTGCATCTGGGCACGCATATCAGCCATGGTGTCTGCCATCTGCTGCATCACCGCCATCTGAGCAGCAACCAGTGGGTCAACTCCGCCTGGTGGAGGATTAGGAGGATTCATCCCTGCAGGCTGTGGCTGAGGTTGTCTTCGAGTGTGTTGGTTAGGAGGCAAGTCAATTCCACCACCCCTCTTGGTATTGACCATCTGAGTTAGATACATATGGTAAGAAAGAGCAGTAGACAAGGCAGTAATTACAATCATGTTACTTTGGGGGATTTATTAGCTAAGCAGATTAATATTTCACCTACTATAGCTAATACAATACCTTATAGTGGTACATGCTAAAATGTCCATCTATACTATTCCAATCAATCAAAGAAGCAAATCAGGCATTGAGCATCAGCACAATCAACCAATATTTTTAATAGAGAAAATAGTTTTAACTTTTGTTTTGGGTTCCCTAACTCTTAAGAATGTCATAGGGATTCCAAGGTTGGAAATCCATCTTGTCTCAGAGTAGAAAAGGTAAGAATGATCAGAGTAGAACAGTGGAAGGTGAGACAGGATCAAGATAAGTGTAGAAAGAATCAGAGTAAGGTGAGTGTAGAATGAATCAGAATAAGATAAGTAGGTAAGGGTTGCCCATTTCTATCTAGGTTTCGTCCTACAGTCAACATTTCCTCTGATACCACTTCTGTAACACCCGGTTTTAAAGAACAAAGCCAGGTGCATCTCATACATGCGCCAAGAAGACAACACATATAATAACAGAGTGTATAGAGATAAATGTCATTAACATCAGAGTATTTATTACATAGCGGAAGACTTATTACAAAATAAAGTAATAAAGATAAAACAAACTAAGGATCGTCGACGCCAATGTCGACTGGGAAACGCCACCTAGATCAGATCGAACTCCTCAGTGTTAGGCGGCTCCTCCTGAAACACCTGCTCTTCTCCTGTGGGGGGGGGTGTGAGACAGCAAGAGTGAGCTCACATACGATCATAGCTCAACAAGTCGTGGGGAATAATGTGACATGAACTCACCAAAGGTGGGAGTTCATGAAGTGTAAGGCTGATCAATGAAATAAAGGCTGAAGCTGAGCATTACTTTTATAAGTTGGTCAAAATTTTATTAGCAGTTACTAAGTGTAAGTAAATACCAAACCATAGTAATAATAAGTAAAAGTAATAATAAAATAATCCCAAATGCAATGACATGACAGGTTAAGTTTAAGTTCCATAATTTAATCATGTGAGTGTCCGAGCCGCTCATGACCGTGAGCACGGCTAGTATACCAGTTTTACACTCTGCAGAGGTTGCGCATCTTTACCCACAAGTCGTGTTACCCATCTGCCACAGAGTTGACCAGACTCCATACACCTCTACCTAGGAAGCGAGGCAGGGTACCACTACGAGGCCTTTACAAAGTTCCACTAGCTTCAGACTACCCGCTACAATTTATAGGAAGATCCAGTACAGGGTTCCTGGCTGACCGCCATCGCAGCAAAATCAACCAGGGACCCCCCTGCACTAACCTCTCCCCTACTGCCCTTGCCCCTTTCGGGTAAGGTAGCCCTCCCCTAGCTTTCCTAGTTAATCAGCCAAGGGCGTCCCATTAAACCCTTGTGGTAGCACTGTTTTCCCGGGTGGTTCTCCATGTTCCCATTAACATAATGATCTTAACATGAACAAGGAATAATAAAACAGATAACAATAAATAGTATAACAAAGAGTGATGAATATCTCTATACCCAAATCCACATAAAGCAATAGCATGTACTACCCAAAACTTTAGTAGTAAAACCAGTGGTGAAGCAAGGTATAAAGATAGTCAAAATCTAGGGTATCCTATTGGGTCCCATCAAAATTAACCTATGCAGATCATTATGAATAATAAGAACATGAATGGGTAAAAGAAGTGATCAAGGGCACAACTTGCCTTCAACGAGCTCCTGCTCAGCTACTTCAACTTGTTGAAGCTCAGGTTCCACAGTGGGTTGCTCGTCTACTCGCATCAATACAATACATACATGGCATAGCATAAATTAACATCACATCAAACATGCAAATAGAATATACAGTAATAAACTAGACATTAAAATAAGATCACAGGAACTGGAATCATTAAATTTGGAGTTATATATTTTAAGTTATGGATTTTCTAAGGTTTTATGCATTTAATACAAGATTAAGTGAAAGAATAATTTTAATAGGTTTGTCATGTCAGAACAGAGGCACAAATAGATAGACAATAATTTTATGAAAATTTAGGAACTGGAATGGTCTAATTTGGAGTTCATATGCATTTACTATGAATTAAACAAGTTTTAACATTTATTTTTGCACTAAAAATTAATTTCAGATATTAATTTCTGATTTTTAAAGCTCTCTGGATCGGGCCTCAATTATAGTAAACTGCAGAGGCTAGACGGCAAAATATCCTATGACTCAGAGCGCCGTACAGGGTGGACAGCGGGTTGATATACGAAAAAGGCAGGGTCTCTTTTATAAAACATACCCGCGAAGGGGTATGGACGGTTTCTGGCCGCTAGATCGCGAATCAAGGGCCACGATTAGATTTAGGTTATAATCCACCAGTACACGATGACCGCCCTCGGATTGAGGATCTACGGCCCGGATCTACTCACCCCATCTTCCGCTCTACACCGTTCATCACAAATGGACGCCTCGGATTTAATCAAGCGAAACGGTATGTTGCGGTCTAATCTAGACCGTATGCCCTAGATCCAACGGTACATGATCGACGTCGTCTACCCGGCTCATGGCCACGGCGGCGCCATTCCTCGCGGCGAGAATCCTACCGGCGATCACCGTTCCGACTATTCCGAGCACATCACACCTATTGCTCTAGAGCAAAACCAAGGTAATGACCGCACGAATATGGAGGTTGGGTGCTCACCAGCGATTAGGGCACGGAGGTCTCTGGCGACGGCGAGGTGCGGCTCTGCGGTGAAGATCGACTACGGCGACGAATTGCCGTGGTAGATCAGCAGTTCAACTCCCCGTATCGCCTCCGTGTAGACCCCCGATGGCTCTAGGAACCCCACGACCATGCCCGACAGCTTCTACGGCGATGGTTGGGAAACTCCCCGGCGGCGGCAATTTTCACCCGTGCGGTGCGCGACGGCGTACCGGTGAAGAGGAGCTGGGGAATAAGAGAGGAGAGGAGAAAATAGCGCGTGCGCTACCTACTTGTATCCCGTTCGGGAGGCCGGGGAGTGGGCGCGAGCTGGTCAAGCCACCGGCGGAGTTTGCGGCGGCAGTTGCGCGAGGATCCGGTGGAAGGGAGGAGTCCCACGGCAGTGGGTGGCTGACCAGTGGGTCCCCCCCGCCAGGTGACCGCACGCGCGGGGGAAGAGTGGATGTGGGCCGCGCGGGTTGTATCCCTTGTTGGGCTGAATAGGGTAGACGCAGGCCCATATGAGGTTTTGTCTTTTTCTTTTATTTTCAAACCCTAATTTCAATTTAGGATTTAATCCAACTTAGTCATTATTGTATTTTTATCATTATCCTTATTATTTTTATTCAATGCACAAACATAAAAACTCCAACATGATGCACATTCTTTTATTTAGTAAATTTATTGGTAGCCAAGGATGATTCCATGATTTGAAATATGCAACAATGAGAATAATTACACAAGTGGTCAATTGAGCCCTTTATATTTATTAATTCATGGGCATTTCACTACTCTTACAATTTGGGTATTACAGCCAGCCACGTCACCAGGTCGTTGGGTTCCGACCGTTGGAGCTCTGACTGCTAGGCCCGCCTGGATGTCCGGTGGCACACCGGACATGTACTGTAGAGTGTCTGGTGCGCCACTTCGCGCGTGCCTGACTTCTGCGCGCTCTGGCACGCATTAATTGCTTCTGCAGGTGACCGTTGGCGCGAAGTAGTCGTTGCTCCGCTGGCTCACCGGACAGTCCGGTGTGCACCGGACATGTCCGGTGAATTATAGCGGAGCGGAAATCCGAAGCTAGCGAGTTCAGAGTCGCTCTCCCCTGGAGCACCAGACACTGTCCGGTGTGCACTGGACATGTCCGGTGAATTATAGTGAAGCGCCTCTGAAAATTCCCAAAGGTACGAAGTTTGTCTTGGAGTCCCCTGGTGCACCGGACACTGTCCGGTGGCACACCGGACAGTCCGGTGCGCCAGACCAGGGCAGCCTTCGGTTATCCCTTTGCTCTTTTTGTTGAACCCATTTCTTGGTCTTTTTATTGGCTAAGTGTGAACCTTTGGCACCTGTATAACTTATAGACTAGAGCAAACTAGTTAGTCCAATTATTTGTGTTGGGCAATTCAACCACCAAAATCAATTAGGAAATAGGTGTAAGCCTAATTCCCTTTCAATCTCCCCCTTTTTGGTGATTGATGCCAACACAAACCAAAGCAAATGTGGAAGTGCATAATTGAACTAGTTTGCATAATGTAAGTGCAAAGATTACTTAGAATTGAGCCAATATAAATTCTTATAAGATATGCATGGATTGTTTCTTTAATTTTTTGACATTTTGGACCACGCTTGCACCACAGGTTTTGTTTTTGCAAATTCTTTTGTAAATCCTTTTCAAAGTTCTTTTGCAAATAGTCAAAGGTACATGAATAAGATTTTGCGAAGCATTTTCAAGATTTGAAATTTTCTCCCCCTGTTTCAAATGCTTTTCCTTTGACTAAACAAAACTCCCCCTTGATAAATTCCTCCTCTTAGTGTTCAAGAGGGTTTTAAGATATTGATTTTGAAAATACTACTCTCTCCACTTTTTGAACACAAGGAGATACCAATTTGAAAATCATACCAATCGAAAAATTCCTTTTAAAATTAGGTGGTGGTGCGGTCCTTTTGCTTTGGGCTCATGCTCTCTCCCCCTTTGGCATAAATCGCCAAAAACGGAATCATTAGAGCCCTTTTTGTAACTACTTTCTCCCCTTTGGCAAATAAAACACATGAGTGAAGATTATACCAAAACGGAGGGTTGCTCGGAGCGACGGCGAAGGATGAGTTACGGAGTGTAAGCCTTTGTCTTCGCCGATGACTCCAATTCCCTTTCAATACACCTATGACTTGTTTTGAAATATACTTGAAAAACACATTAGTCATAGCATATAAAAGAGACATGATCAAAGGTATATTAATGAGCTATGTGTGCAAATCAACAAAAGAAGTTCCTAGAATCAAGAGTATTTAGCTCATGCCTAAGTTTGTTAAAAGTTTGTTCATCTAGTGGCTTGGTAAAGATATCGGCTAATTGTTCCTTAGTGTTGATATATGCAATCTCGATATCCCCCTTTTGTTGGTGATCCCTTAAAAAATGATACCGAATGGCTATGTGTTTAGTGCGGCTATGCTCAACGGGATTATCTGCCATGCGGATTGCACTCTCATTATCACATAGAAGAGGAACTTTGGTTAATTTGTAACCATAGTCCCTAAGGGTTTGCCTCATCCAAAGTAGTTACACACAACAATGGCCTGTGGCAATGTACTTGGCTTCGGCGGTAGAAAGAGCTACGGAATTTTGCTTCTTTGAAGCCCAGGACACCAAGGATCTTCCCAAGAACTGGCAAGTCCCCGATGTGCTCTTTCTATTAATTTTACACCATGCTCAATCGACATCCGAATAACCAATTAAATCAAAAGTGGATCCCCTAGGATACCAAAGCCCAAACTTAGGAGTATAAACTAAATATCTCAAGATTCGTTTTACGACTGTAAGGTGAGGTTCCTTAGGGTCGGCCTGGAATCTTGCACACATGCATACGGAAAGCATAATATCCAGTCGTGATGCACATAAATAGAGTAAAGACCCAATCATCGACCGGTATACCTTTTGATCGACGGATTTACCTTCCGTGTTGAGGTCGAGATGCCTATTGGTTCCCATGGGTGTCTTGATGGGTTTGACATCCTTCATCCCAAACTTGCTTAGAATATCTTGAGTATACTTCGTTTGGCTAAGGAAGGTGCCCTCTTGGAGTTGCTTCACTTGCAATCCTAAGAAGTACTTCAACTCCCCCATCATTGACATCTCGATTTTTTGTGTCATGATCCTACTAAATTCTTCACATGTAGACTCGTTAGTAGACCCAAATATAATATCATCAACATAAATTTGGCATACAAACAAGTCATTTTCAAGAGTTTTAGTGAATAAAGTAGGATCGACCTTTCCGACTTTGAATCCATTAGTGATAAGGAAATCTCTAAGGCATTCATACCATGCTCTTGGGGCTTGCTTGAGCCCATAAAGCGCCTTAGAGAGTTTATAGACATGGTTAGGGTACTCACTATCTTCAAAGCCGGGAGGTTGCTCAACATAGACCTCTTCCTTGATTGGTCCATTGAGGAAGACACTTTTCACGTCCATTTGATAAAGCTTGAAGCCATGGTAAGTAGCATAGGCCAATAATATACGAATTGACTCAAGCCTAGCTACGGGTGCATAGGTTTCACCGAAATCCAAACCTTCGACTTGGGAGTATCCCTTGAACACAAGTCGGGCTTTGTTCCTTGTCACCACACCATGCTCGTCTTGCTTGTTGCGGAAAACCCACTTGGTTCCTACAACATTTTGATTAGGACGTGGAACCAAATGCTATACCTCATTTCTCGTGAAGTTGTTGAGCTCTTCTTGCATCGCCACCACCCAATCCTAATCTTGAAGTGCTTCCTCTACCCTATGTGGCTCAATAGAGGAAACAAAAGAGTAATGTTGACAAAAATGAGCAACACGAGATCTAGTGGTTACCCCCTTATGAATGTCGCCGAGGATGGTGTCAACGGGGTGATCTCGTTGGATTGCTTGGTGGACTCTTGGGTGTGGCGGTCTTTGTTCTTCATCCTCCTTGTCTGGATCATTTGCATCTCCCCCTTGATCATTGCCGTCATCTTGAGGTGGCTCATTTGCTTGATCTTCTACTTCATCAACTTGAGCTTCATCCTCATTTTGAGTTGGTGGAGATGCTTGCGTGGAGGAGGATGGTTGATCTTGTGCATTTGGAGGCTCTTCGGATTCTTTAGGACACACATCCCCAATGGACATGTTTCTTAGCGCGATGCACGGAGCCTCTTCATCACCTATCTCATCAAGATCAACTTGCTCTAATTGAGAGCCGTTAGTCTCATCAAACACAACGTCACAAGAAACTTCAACTTGTCTAGAGGACTTGTTAAAGACTCTATATGCCCTTGTGTTTGAATCATACCCTAGAAAAAACCTTCTATAGTCTTAGGAGCAAACTTAGATTTTCTACCTCTTTTAACAAGTATAAAGCATTTGCTACCAAAGACTCTAAAATATGAAATGTTGGTTTTTTACCGGTCAGGAGTTCATATGATGTCTTCTTGATGATTCGGTGTAGATACAACCGGTTGATGGCGTAGCAGGCGGTGTTGACCGCCTCGGCCCAAAACCGATCCGAAGTCTTGTACTCATCAAGCATGGTCCTTGCCATGTCCAATAGAGTTCTATTCTTCCTCTCCACTACACCATTTTGCTGTGGCGTGTAGGGAGAAGAGAACTCATGCTTGATGCCCTCCTCCTCAAGGAAGCCTTCAATTTGAGAGTTCTTGAACTCCGTCCCGTTGTCGCTTCTAATTTTCTTGATCCTTAAGCCGAACTCGTTTTGAGCTCGTCTCAAGAATCCCTTTAAAGTATCTTGGGTATGAGTTTTTTCCTGCAAAAAGAACACCCAAGTGAAGCGAGAATAATCATCCACAATAACTAGACAGTATTTACTCCCGCCGATGCTTATGTAAGCTATCAGGCCGAATAGGTCCATGTGTAGGAGCTCCAGTGGCCTGTCAGTCGTCATGATGTTTTTGTGTGGATGATGAGCACCAACTTGCTTCCCTGCTTGGCATGCGCTACAAATTCTGTCTTTCTCAAAATGAACATTTGTTAATCCTAAAATGTACTCTCCCTTTAGAAGCTTATGAAGATTCTTCATCCCAACATGTGCTAGTCGGCGATGCCAGAGATAGCCCATGTTAGTCTTAGCAATTAAGCAAGTGTCGAGTTCAGCTCTATCAAAATCTACCAAGTATAGCTGACCCTCTAACATTCCTTTAAATGCTATTGAATCATCACTTCTTCTAAAGACAGTGATACCTACATCAGTAAAAAGACAGTTGTAGCTCATTTGACATAATTGAGAAACGGAAAGCAAATTGTAATCTAAAGAATCTACAAGAAAAACATTGGAAATGGAATGGTCAGGAGATATAGCGATTTTACCCAATCATTTGACCAAACCTTGATTTCCATCCCCGAATGTGATAGCTCGTTGGGGATCTTGGTTTTTCTCATAGGAGGAGAACATTTTCTTCTCCCCTGTCATGTGGTTTGTGCACCCGCTGTCGATGATCCAACTTGAGCCCCCGGATGCATAAACCTACAAAACATGTTTAGTTCTTGACTTTAGGTACCCAAATGGTTTTGGGTCCTTTGGCATTAGATACAAGAACTTTGGGTACCCAAACACAAGTCTTTGACCCCTTATGCTTGCCCCCAACATATTTGGCAACTACCTTGCCAGATTTGTTAGTTAACACATATGATGCATCAAAAGTTTTAAATGAAATGTCATGATTATTTGATGCACTAGGAGATTTCTTCTTAGGCAACTTAGCACGGGTTGGTTGCCTAGAACTAGATGTCTCACCCTTATACATAAAAGCATGGTTAGGGCCAGAGTGAGACTTCCTAGAGTGAATTCTCCTAATTTTGCTCTCAGGATAACCGGCAGGGTATAAAATGTAACCCTCGTTATCCTGAGGCATTGGAGCCTTGCCCTTAACAAAGTTGGACAATTTCTTAGGAGGGGCACTAAGTTTGACATTGTCCCCCTTTTGGAAGCCAATGCCATCCTTGATGCCAGGGCGTCTCCCACTATAAAGCATACTACGAGCAAATTTAAATTTTTCATTTTCAAGTTCATGCTCGGTAATTTTAGCATCTAATCTTGCTATATGATCATTTTGTTGCTTAATTAATACCATATGATCATGAATAGTATCAATATCAACATCTCTACATCTAGTGCAAATAGTGACATGCTCAGTGGTGGATGTAGAGGGTTTGCAAGAATTAAGTTCAACAATCTTAGCACGCAATATATCATTTTTATCTCTAAGATCGGAAATTGTGACATTGCAAACATCTAGTTCTTTAGCCTTAGTAATTAATTTTTCATTTTCATTTCTAAGGCTAGCAAGAGAAATGTTTAATTCTTCAATCTTAGCAAGCAAATCATCATTATTATTTCTAAGATTGGGAATTGAAACATCACAAACATTTGAATCAACCTTAGCATTTAAACTAGCATTTTCATTTCTAAGGTTGTCAATGATCTCATGGCAAGTGCTTAGCTCACTAGTTAATTTCTCACATTTTTCAACTTCTAGAGCATAAGCATTTTTAACCTTAACATGCTTTTTGTTTTCCTTGATTAGGAAGTCCTCTTGGGTGTCCAAGAGGTCATCCTTCTCATGGATGGCACTAATTAATTCATTTAATTTTTCCTTTTGTTGCATGCTTAGGTTGGCAAAAAGGGTACGTAAATTATCTTCCTCATCACTAGCATTATCATCACTAGAGGACTCATATTTAGTGGAGGATTTAGATTTAACCTTCTTCTTTTTGCCGTCCTTTGCCATGAGGCACTTGTGGCCGACGTTGGGGAAGAGAAGGCCTTTGTTGATGGCGATGTTGACGGCGTCCTCGTCGGAGGAGGAGTCGGAGGAGCTCTCGTCCGAGTCCCACTCGCGGCATACGTGGGCGTCGCCACCCTTCTTCTTGTAGTATTTCTTCTTCTCCTTTCTTCTTTCCTTCTTGTCGTCGCCCCTGTCACTGTCACTAGAAATAGAACATTTTGCTATAAAGTGACCGGGCTTACCACACTTGTAGCAAACCTTCTTGGAGCGGGGCTTGTAATCTTTCCCCCTCCTTTGCTTGAGGATTTGGCGGAAGCTCTTGATGACGAGCGACATTTCCTCGTTGTCGAGCTTTGAGGCATCGATTGGTTGTCTACTTGGTGTAGACTCCTCCTTCTTCTCCTCTGTCGCATTAAATGCGACCGGTTGTGCTTCGGATGTGGAGGGATCATCTAGCTCATTAATTTTCTTTGAGCCCTTGATCATGTACTCAAAGCTCACAAAATTCCCGATTACTTCCTCGGGAGTCATTAGTGTATATCTAGGATTACCACAAATTAATTGAACTTGAGTAGGGTTAAGGAAAATAAGTGATCTAAGAATAACCTTAACCATCTCGTGGTCATCCCACTTTTTGCTCCCGAGGTTGCACACTTGGTTCACCAAGGTTTTGAGCCAGTTGTACATGTCTTGTGGCTCTTCCCCTTTGCGAAGCCGGAAGCGACCGAGCTCCCCCTCGATCGTCTCCCGCTTGGTGATCTTGGTTAGCTCATCTCCCTCATGCGCGGTCTTGAGCACGTCCCAAACTTCCTTGGCGCTCTTTAATCCTTGCACCTTGTTATACTCCTCTCGACTTAGAGAGGCGAGGAGTATAGTTGCGGCTTGGGAATTGAAGTGCTCGATTTGGGCCACCTCGTCCTCATCATAATCCTCATCCCCTACGGATGGTACCTGTACACCAAACTCAATGACATCCCATATACTTTTGTGGAGTGAGGTTAGATGAAATCGCATTAAATCACTCCACCTAGCATAATCTTCACCATCAAACGTTGGTGGTTTGCCTAATGGGACGGAAAGTAAAGGCGTATGTTTAGGAATGCGAGGATAGCGTAAGGGGATCTTACTAAACTTCTTGCGCTCATGGTGCTTAGAAGTTACGGAGGGCGCGTCTGTCGGGGTTTTGGGTCCGACCGCACACCCGGGGTTGCCCCTCAAGGTGTTTTAGGAGTAGGAAGGTGTCGACAACTGTAGCAAAATGGTTCGTGCCAATCGCACGAGAGACAGTAGACAAGGTTTACAGGTTCGGGCCGCTTGGTGATGCGTAACACCCTACGTCCTGATGAGTATGCTTGATGGATATGAGTACAAGGGAGCTCTCTAGATCAAGAATACAGAGAGTTGGTGTGAGTGGCGAAGTAATGGGTCGATCGATCTGAAGGGGTGCCTCCTAGGCCTTATATACTCGACCGTGGGGCAGTATACATGGATAAGATAACTACAAGTGGCTGAAAGATAGTGAACTTCTTGAGATTATCCTTTACGTAGCCCTCGCCGACTTATCCTCGCGTATCTTCGGTGCGTGGAGGCTCCAACGCGGGAAAGTCGGATCCCTGTTGCGGTTACTTGCTCGACGCTATGGGCCGTCCGGGTTTGCACCAATCCGGCCTTATTTCGCTCTGCTTTGCTGATTGTTTCTCCCAGGCCCACGAAAGAATAACCTTACGACTTATTGGACCCTTGGGCCATTCGTGAGGTCCATTACTCTTTTAGTGGACCCGGGGGATATCTGTCCCCCACAAGCCCCCGATCTTTGGGTTAATTTAGAGGTAATCAATCCAAAGATCCCAGGTCCAACTTGCAGGTGATTTGAAGAAAAACGGCTTCTTGTTGTTCTCTCCTGCTTCGATCACTTGTTGACCAAAACCTAGTTTCGTGCCTGTGCCTTAGAGATCGGCATTCTTATTTGAAGGATTCGAAACTTCATTGGGTGCACCGGTGTAGCCCCCGAGCTTCGAGTAGATTTTAGAAAATAATCTACTCGAAGGTCTTCAATAGAGATTATTCCCATTTGTGTTTCTTCATTTCGGTTGAAGATTGGCTTTTTGATCTTGTCCTGTGCTCTTTAGAAATTGGCAACATCTCGGATGAGGAGGACTCGGACGGCGGCGGCGAGGGCGAGGACGACGACGACGACGACGATGACGACGACGACGACGATGGCGACGGCGGCAGCGGCAGTGGCGGGGGCGGCACCAAGGGCGGCGGCAGCAGGGGCAGGGCCAGTGGCTAGATGCCACTGGTCCTTTTAGATATTAGTATAGATTAGAAATAGTATAGTTAAATAATGTAGTAGTATTAGTAATGTAGAGTAGTATAGTGTAGCGTAGTAGTAGTAGTAGTAGAAGTAGGGGAGTATCAACTCAAAATGAGTTGATTTGTAAATATTGCCACTTCCCTTAAATGAAGAATGAATTTGGTTTTCTCTTGATGACTCGTTTTGTTTGACTATGAATCTGATTCTTTTGAGACCGTAGACGAAGAAACTTGATCATTATATTGACGCTTCCAGAAGTAGCCGCCGAGCAATATTGCAGTCTATATCAGTGTCTTTAGAAGTGGTGCTGAGCTTGATCATTTTAGAAACAATGCCGAACGTTTGAACTTGAGATCAACGTTTTAGAGTCAACGCCGAGTGACTGAGTAGTAACGTCGGCATTTTAGAGGCAATACCGAGTTTTTGAACTCGAGGTCAGCGTTTTAGAGGCAACGCCGAGTTATCGAGTAGTGACGTCGGCATTTTAGAGGCAACGCCGAGTTATTGAACTCAAGATCAGCATTTTAGAGGCAACGCCGAGTGATTAAAGGTCGTTGTCAGCATTTTAGAAGTAATGCCGAGCGATTGAACTCAAGATTAGCATTTTAGAGGCAACGCCGAGTGACTGAGTAATGACGTCGGCATTTTAGAGGCAACGCCGAGTGATTGAATGTCAACGTTGGCATTTTAGAAGTAATGCCGAACGATTGAACTCAAGATCAGTGTTTTAGAGGCAACACCGAGTGATTGAGTAGTGACGTCGGCGTTTTAGAGGCAACGCCGAGTTATTGAACTCAAGATTAGCGTTTTGGAGACAACGCCGAGTGATTGAGTAGTGACGTCGGCATTTTAGAGGCAACGCCGAGTGATTGAATGTCAACGTTGGCATTTTAGAAGTAATGCCGAACGATTGAACTCAAGATCAGTGTTTTAGAGGCAACACCGAGTGATTGAGTAGTGACGTCGGCGTTTTAGAGGCAACGCCGAGTTATTGAACTCGAGATTAGCGTTTTGGAGGCAACGCCGAGTGAGTGAGTAGTGACGTCGGCGTTTTAGAGGCTACGCCGAGTTATTTTGAGGATTGACGCCCGAGTGAAGAGATGGCCCACCAGTTGTTTGGAATAACTGCCGAATGACCACGTGGCATGCTGGGTTGAGGTCATCCCGCGCCTCATCAACCTTAGAACGCGGTCTCGTGGGTCGGGATGCTGATTTGGACTGTCCTGATTTCATGGAAGTAACCGAGGGTCCGTCAACCTTAGAAGTGGTTACTGCGGAGAGTTTGGACCCTAAAGCTGGTGCTGACACATGCCCAGCCCCCGAGGGTGTCGTCGGGGATGACTTAGCTCAGGCGAAGGGTGCAAACCACTGCCCAGCCCCCGAGGGTGCTGCCGGGGATGATCCAGCTCAAGTGGGCAGTGCCAGCTACAACCCAGCTCCCGAGGGTGCCCAAACGGGGACTCCTTCCGGCACTTCCATGGACGTTCACGCAGGGTCACCTCCACACTCTGGCTGCATGGTGGTGGCTCAGACTTTGGACCAGGGCGTCGCTTTAGAGGGCAGCGTCCCCGCTGATCGAGTGTCCGGCTCTGGTGAAGGCGCTGAACTGATTCCCGCCGTTCCGTTGCAAGCTGCTTCGGGTGATGACCTTGTGCCTGGTTATCATCTGATTTCTCCTGATTTGGGGATTCCTTCATTCTTCTCCAACCTCCAGGTACTGTGCTGTTTCTTAGCTTGATTTTTACATTGCATGAACTTTTGCCATTATGCTCATCTGCTCTTCTCATCAGGCTTTGGTGGATGGGATGACCAGCCAGCTGAAATTGCATGGTGCTCCTATCCCAGAAGTGGCTTCATCTTTTCCGTGTTGGAATCCAGTGTTACTTCGTCGTCGTGTATCCGAGTTGGAGGCGATTAACGCTGGTTAGTGCCCTTTTTCTTTTCTTCGCGTTTGTTGTGGACTGCTTGACCTTCTGACCTTGTTTTGTTTGATTACCTCTTACTAGGAATGACTCGGCAGACTGCACTTCTTGAGGAGAAACATTCTCAGGATCAAGCTGAATTGACTCAGCGATGCACTGATCTTGAGGAAAAGTATTCTCAAAGTCAGATTGAACTGAGTCAGGTCTCTGCTGCCTTGGATGATGCCAATGCGTTGAGTTCTTCTCTGCATGCCCAGCTTGACTCTGAAAAGGTGATATATGAAACTGCGCTTTTTCCTTGCTGTGCTCCTATTACTTGCCTATTTTTTGAAAGAGCTGATTTGTGCTTGCAGGAAGAAAAGCGTATCCTTGCCGCTTCTCGTGACAATCTTGATAGGTTGTATCGTGATTCTAGCAACTCGCTGACCATCCTGGAGAGGAGTCATCGCTTTTCCATGGAGGAGTTAAACAATCTTCGCTATAAGCTGCAGGAGTCCTTCTTCTACTCGCTCGACTACTAACGCGGTGCTTACCACGTGAGTCGTGCAAGAGATGTACAGTAGCAAATCTTCAGCTGGTTGAGTTGATGTAGCTCGCCGAGGTGGTTTCAGTACTGGTGGTGTTGTCAAGAATTTTTTCAGAGCATCCAGAGCTTCTTGCGCTTCCGAAGTCCACTGGAATTTATCCACTTTCTTGAGTAGCTTATAAAATGGCAAACCTTTTTCTCCCAGCCGAGATATAAATCTGCTTAAAGCTGCCATGCATCCCGTAAGTCGCTGAACCTTCTTCTGCGATCGAGGTGCTTCCATCTTCATGATAGCTTCAATTTTATCCGGATTAGCTTCAATTCCCCGGTGGCTGACAATAAATCCAAGCAACTTTCCGGCTGGTACCCCGAAAACACATTTTTCAGGATTAAGCTTCCATCTATACCGCCTCAGGCTGTTGAAGACCAGTTGTAAATCTTCGATGAAGTCTTTTGAGTCTTGTGTTTTGATCACCACATCATCCACGTAAGCCTCCACACGCTTGCCCCAGTGATCGGCTAAGCATGTTTGAATAGCTCTCTGGTAAGTTGCTCCAGCGTTTTTGAGGCCAAACGGCATGGAGGTATAACAGAAAGCGCCAAACGGAGTAATGAATGCCGTTTTTTTCTTCATCTTCCCTCGCCAGACTAATCTGATGATATCCAGAATAACAATCCAGGAAAGACAACATAGAACATCCGGCGGTGGAGTCCACCACCTGATCTATCCTCGGGAGCCCGAAAGGATCCTTCGGACAGTGTTTGTTGAGATCAGTATAATCAACACACATGCGCCAGTCCACTTTATTCTTTTTGAGTACAAGAACAGGATTGGCTAACCACTCGGGATGTAATACTTCTCTAATGAATCCAGCCGCAACCAAGCGAGCTAACTCGGCGCGGATGGCTTCCCTCTTATCAGGCGTGAAACGACGTAATTTCTGTCGAATCGGCCTCGCCTGGGGAAAAACCTTCAGTTTGTGCTCGGCCAGTTCTCTCGGGACTCCCGGCATATCCGCAGGTTGCCATGCGAATACATCTCGGTTATCTTGCAGAAACTGGACGAGCGCGCTTTCCTATTTGTCATCCAAACTGGAGCTGATGATGGCCGTCTTGCGCTCATCAGCGAACCCCAGGTTGATTCTCTTGGTTTCTTCAGTCGGCCGCATAGAGGTCGCGGTCTGAGCTTCATTCGCCGGTACTGCGAGGTCCTCCTCAGGCTTAGAGTTCGCCATTGCGGAGGGAGCTGTTGATGGCTTGGCGGTGAGGGCTGCTTGAATAGCCACTCGGAAACATTCTGCGGCGCCTTGGAAGTCGGCGCGCACAGTTATGATCCCTTGCGGCCCTGGCATCTTTAGTATCATGTATGTGTAATGCGGAATGGCCATGAACTTGGCCAATCCAGGCCTCCCGATGATGGCGTTGTACCCGCAGTCGAAGTTCGCCACTTCAAACCTCAAGAACTCGGTTCTGTAGTTCTCCGGAGTTCCGAAGGTGACCGGCATGTAGAGATGGCCCAGCAGGTATTCCCCCTCCGTCGGCACGATGCCGAAGAAAGGAGTGTCCGACTCGTGGAGTTCTTTGAGGTGAACTCCCAAGCCTTGGAGTGTTCGGGGGAAGGTGACGTTGATGCTGCTTCCCCCGTCCACTAACACCTTCTTCACCCGGCTTTCTCGGATCACCGGATCGACGAGAAGCGGGTATTTGCCCGGGTGGTCGAAGTTGAGCCATTGATCTGCCCGAGTGAAGGTGATCGGGTGCTCCGACCACCGGTATGGAGCGGGAGGGCCGGCGGTCGCCACCAGTATTTGGCGATTGTTGAGCTTTTGCTGTCTTTTGTTCTCCTGCGATCCATGTCCGCCGAAGATGACGTTGACCTCCCTGTCAACGCGTGGAAAAGCTCCTCCTCCTCCTCCCTCCTCCGGCCGAGGGGGTTGTCGCGGTTCATCCGGTCCTCCCCTCGGCGGAGGAGGAGGTAGAGGTTGAAAGGGTCGGCCATGTCCGACGGAGTGCTTGAAGTCTCGACAGTTACGAAGAGTGTGGCGCATGTCCTTGTGGTACGGGCACTGGGCGTCGAGGATGTCGTCCAGCGTACGTTCGCCTCCACGAGGTCCTCTTCGTGCGCGGGAGGCAGGTGGTCCGGCGGCGTGCACTTCTTCGCGTGGCCTCTTCTCCCATCGCTTATCAGGTTGCTGGTTCGCGTCGCGTCGCGGCGCCGCCGGCGCGGGCTTCGCTCCTCCGATGAGGTCCTGGGCTCGCTCGTCGGCGGTGATGTAGAGGTCGGCTTCCCGGAACAGCTCCTCGGAGGTAGTCGGCGCCTTCTGTAGTATGGCTCGGACAAAAGCCGAGTCATTGGATCCTCGGTAGAAGTCCTCGATCACGGCCGCCTCCGTGACTTCGGGGATTCGATTTCTCATGGTTTGAAATCTCTTGAGGTACGAACGGAGGTTCTCGTCCCCCCGTCGCTTGATGGATTTGAGGTCCCACGGTTGCGCCGGCTTGTCGGAGAGGGACTGGAAGTTGGCGGTGAAACGCCGACTGAAGTCGCCCCAGACGTCGATGCAGTGTCGGGGTAGATGTCGTAGCCATTGCAGCGCGTCTTGCCCAAGGACAATGGGTAAGTACGCGGTCATCACGTCTTCGGACGCCCCAGCAGCTCGAGCAGCGGTGGTGTAGACGGCTAGCCAACCCCACGGATCCTGCTTAGGTTCATATTTGTCAACATTGGATACCTTGAAGTTGGGAGGCCATTGGATGGCCCTAAGGCGCGGAGTGAGGGCGGACACTCCGCACGTGTCCTCCTGTCGTCGGGGACGATGCCTGTCCCGGGGAGGGGAGCTGTGAGTGTGGTTCCTCGACCGTCCCCGGGTGGTTCCGCCGGTTGAAGCCGTTGCCGACTCAGTCCTGGTAGCTTGGCTCTGAGTCGGGATGCCATGATCCCTGTCGTACTCCTCCCGACGGC
This sequence comes from Zea luxurians, assembly GCA_029449295.1. Lineage (NCBI taxonomy): Eukaryota > Viridiplantae > Streptophyta > Magnoliopsida > Poales > Poaceae > Zea > Zea luxurians. The sequence continues at coordinate 48,052,589 of JAOPSE010000023.1, forward strand.
GAATCTCGTTCTCATGCCGCCGCTCGCGCGAAGCATTGATGGAGCTCCGCGCGTCTCGGCGACTGTTGATGGCGTGTCGTAGATCGTTTGGCGGGTGAGCAAGCGGTAGAAGGTGGTTAGCTGCCTGAGTAAATAGTCGCCGGTAGCCGTCGGCGTCGGGAGTCCGAGGCAGTCCTTCAGCTATCCGAGCCAGTACCCCTCCGACCTCGCTCGGCGTGTTCATGGCTCGGGCGAAGTCGGGGTTCAGGTTGCGCCCGAAGAACGGATTCTCTCGACGTTGCCTTGCATCCTGCTCGGCCTGTTCCTGAGCTCGTCGGCGATCACGTCGTCGGGAGTTCCTTCGCTCCCTGAAGACGCGTTCTTCCGGGGTTTCTCCTACCTCCGAGACCTCGTCTCGCGAAACAGGTTGTTCCGGATTGCGCTCCCCGGCTGCGTGATGTCGTCGAACATTCCTGCGCCGGTTCCTCCGTCGACGGGATTCTCGTTGGGGCGGTTCCTCCCCGGGTACGGTCGGCTCGTCGTCGGAGATGGCGGGCGATTCCGCTCTTCCGATGAAGAGGACGTCGGGGTAGAACGGTGCTGCCGTCGTGGTGATCTTCTTTCGGAGAGCTGGAGGTTGCACTTCTCCGATATTTTTGGAGTTTGTTGGGGAAGATTCCTTTTCCGGCGGATCCGCGATACGGTGCAGAATTCCTTCTTCGTCCGCTATGAATGAGATTGTTCCGAAGCAGAACATAGATCCAGGGCGTAGGGTGATCTTGCTGTAGAAGGAGATGGCCATTGAGCTAGCTTGGATTGTCGACACACCCCCTACCTGGCGCGCCAGCTGTCGGGGTTTTGGGTCCGACCGCACACCCGGGGTTGCCCCTCAAGGTGTTTTAGGAGTAGGAAGGTGTCGACAACTGTAGCAAAATGGTTCGTGCCAATCGCACGAGAGACAGTAGACAAGGTTTACAGGTTCGGGCCGCTTGGTGATGCGTAACACCCTACGTCCTGATGAGTATGCTTGATGGATATGAGTACAAGGGAGCTCTCTAGATCAAGAATACAGAGAGTTGGTGTGAGTGGCGAAGTAATGGGTCGATCGATCTGAAGGGGTGCCCCCTAGGCCTTATATACTCGACCGTGGGGCAGTATACATGGATAAGATAACTACAAGTGGCTGAAAGATAGTGAACTTCTTGAGATTATCCTTTACGTAGCCCTCGCCGACTTATCCTCGCGTATCTTCGGTGCGTGGAGGCTCCAACGCGGGAAAGTCGGATCCCTGTTGCGGTTACTTGCTCGACGCTATGGGCCGTCCGGGTTTGCACCAATCCGGCCTTATTTCGCTCTGCTTTGCTGATTGTTTCTCCCAGGCCCACGAAGAATAACCTTACGACTTATTGGACCCTTGGGCCATTCGTGAGGTCCATTACTCTTTTAGTGGACCCGGGGGATATCTGTCCCCCACAGCGTCGGAGCCGGATGTGGAAGGTGATGAAGTATCGGTCTCGTAGTAGACCACCTTCCTCATCTTCTTTTTCTTGTCGCCACTCCGATGCGACTTGTGGGAAGAAGCTTTCTTCTCCTTCCCCTTCCCCTTGTTGCGGGACTCTTCCGATGAGGCTTTCCCGTGGCTTGTAGTGGGCTTGTCGCCGGTCTCCATCTCCTTCTTGGCGAGTTCTCCCGACATCACTTCGAGCGGTTAGGCTCTAATGAAGCACCAGGCTTTGATACCAATTGAAAGTCGCCTAGAGGGGGGGGGGGGTGAATAGGGCGAAACTGAAATTTACAAAGTTAATCACAACTACAAGCCGGGTTAGCGTTAGAAATATAATCGAGTCCGCGAGAGAGAGTGCAAAACAAATCGCAAGTGAATAAAGGGTGTGACACGCGAATTTGTTTTACCGAGGTTCGGTTTTCGCAAACCTACTCCCCGTTGAGGAGGCCACAAAGGCCGGATCTTTTTCAACCCCTTCCCTCTCTCAAACGGTCCCTCGGACCGAGTGAGCTTTCTCTTCTCAAATCAACCGGGAACAAAACTTCTCCGCAAGGACCACCACACAATTGGTGTCTCTTGCCTCGGTTACAAGTGGTATTGATCTCAAGAAAGAATGAGAAAGAAGAAAGCAATCCAAGCGCAAGAGCTCAAAAGAACACAACAAATCACTCTCACTTAACACTAAAGCTTTTGTGGAATTGGGAGAGGATTTGATCACTTGGGTGTGTCTTGTATTGAATGCCTAGCTCTTGTAAGTAGTTGGAAGGTGGAAAACTTGGATGACTTGAATGTGAGGTGGTTGGGGGTATTTATAACCCCAACCACCAAACTAGCCGTTTGGTGGAGGCTGTCTATCATATGGTGCACTGAACAGTCCGGTGCACACCAGACAGTGTCCGGTGCGCCAGCCACGTCACCAGGCCGTTGGGTTCCGACCGTTGGAGCTCTGACTGCTGGGCCCGCCTAGATGTCCGGTGGCACACCGGACATGTACTGTAGAGTGTCCGGTGCGCCACTTCGCGCGTGCCTAACTTCTGCGGGCTCTGGCGCACATTAATTGCTTCTGCAGGTGACCGTTGGCGCGAAGTAGCCGTTGCTCCGCTGGCTCACCAGACAGTCCGGTGTGCACCGGACATGTCCGGTGAATTATAGCGGAGCGGAAATCCGAAGCTGGCAAGTTCAGAGTCGCTCTCCCCTAGAGCACCGGACATGTCCGGTGAATTATAGCGAAGCGCCTCTGAAAATTCCCGAAGGTGCGAAGTTTGGCTTGGAGTCCCCTGGTGCACCGGACACTGTCCGGTGGCACACCGGACAGTCCGGTGCGCCAGACCAGGGCAGCCTTCGGTTATCCCTTTGCTTTTTTTGTTGAACCCATTTCTTGGTCTTTTTATTGGCTAAGTGTGAACCTTTGGCACCTGTATAACTTATAGATTAGAGCAAACTAGTTAGTCTAATTATTTGTGTTGGGCAATTCAACCACCAAAATCAATTAGGAAATAGGTGTAAGCCTAATTCCCTTTCAGTGTGGCTTTGTGATCAGTCGAAAGATGGATACCTGTGATATCGAAGTATATCTTGGGACTATCACAAAATAGCAAGAGAGTTTTAATTTTACAAAATCTAGGTCGTTTCAAATTTGATCGGGCATTATCAGTTATTCAGACGAGCATTTATCTTCCTTCTAGGTGGTATCGGTTCTTGAGAATCATATCACATATTTTTCTTGCGTGTCAGATGTTGTATCAACAGGTTGCAGACTTGCAGCTGGCTTGACATGTCTCAAGATTATTTGGTGGAGAATGCTATGTCAACATGCAACTCAATAGAATGCTCTGATCTTGACTACCGCAATGATGAGGACCTCTCAATGGCAGCTTCTTTGCATTACTGGACCGGTGATATACTTCACTTTTCTTGTAGCAAGGATGTTGCAGGTTTGTTTGCTTACCGAAATGGGGCAGTTCTGGTTATAATTTTGGTGCAATGTGTAATACATTTTAGTACAGGACTTGTTTATTGTTACATAATTTATTTTGAGAGAAACATAGTCCCCGATCCTATGAAAACTTATAACATAATTGGTCTTGACAACATATATAAGGTGGAAGATGTTAATGCAGTTGATCTTGACAACAACTATAAAGATCCTGAACATAGCTATGTGATTCGTTTCGTTTTCATCGCAATGTGGACATTTTGTTTTGGGTATCATGTGTCGTGTGATACTTATATATTGTTGTGCAAAATTGCATTATCTTGCAATAATTTTGTACTTCTGTTGCAAAAGAGTCTTTACTTAAGCTTAAATTGGTTTGGTGTGGAAGTACACAAGAAAAAATCTCGGTCCTTAAACATGTCGTGCCCATAGCAACGCATGGGCTAATATGTTAGTATACCTAGAAATAGCATATAAAAATTATGTGTACCTAAAAATATAGAATAACATGTAATCTAAAATGCAGAGAGTATTAGTTATGGGCTTGAACTAGCGAAAGGGCATGAAATGAACTAAAACTCAACTCCATGTACACCAAAGAATTTCTAATCCTACATTGGAAGAACAAATCTCTGACGAGAACAAATTGAAAGACGTGTCAATCACTAATCATCACCCATGGAGTCACGGTGGCAGACAATGCATCGACGTACGATGTACAACATCGATCGCCTTCTGCTCCTTCAGCATCTTGGCAAGGTCGCAGGCGTTCTTCAAAGTCTTGGTGAGGCCGCAACTATTCTTCTTGCCTTGGCTCATCGCCCTTTCATCCTGGTTCTAAAGCTAGGGATGTTCGTTTCTCACTCTCGACTGTCAAGTCTCAAGGAATGAAGAGGTTGTACGATGTTGGGTGAGACTGTGCTTGTGCTACGGCGAAAGTGTTTCTTCTGCTCATCTGGCATGCTCGTTTTGCTAGCATCTGTCGAGAATGGAGGTGTGTGAAGTTTCTTCCTTTGTCTCTCTTTTATAACAAGAAGTCGTCCTTTTCGTTAATTGTACTCCAACTTGTAATGGTGCACTCCACTTACCACTCCGCGAACACATGTTGCAGTTCAACTTGACTAGTCGTGTGAAGTGCTATGCTGATCCAAGATCTAGGGGACAGTGCGTCTATACATACTTTATATCATCTCCAAGTCTAGTGCTTTGACTCAATACCTTCTTAGGCCTTATGGCACAACTAATGCTTTGTGATTGCATCAACCATTTAGCCGCTGCCGTCCGCCAGCTTCGATCGGTTCTGTTTGACCAGTATAGGTTGTTGTGCCTTTTGTGCAGCTTCTACCAGCGTACATACGTTTAGCTAGCTTTTGTGTCCTCCAAGGTTTTTAGTTTGCTGCCTTGCTCACGACGAATACATCAGACGACGTTGGATTGAGCTCGGTTGATCTTACCTTCAAAAGGCAACCATGAGTCGTGGTCAGTCGCAGGGCCGTTTCTGACTTTTTAGAGGTCCGGTGCGAAATATGAAATGGAGGCCCCATGCACACACAATATATATAATATTCAACGTATACAAATTATAATGCATTATTTTCAAGTTTATAAGATGACAAATATAAAATATAGCAACAACACATACTTGTTATCCGATGTCATTAAAATATCTTCTAACATTTTGTGATACAAATCATCGCTTATACCATTAAGATCAATCTCATCCAACAACTTCTTTTAGATACATATAATCGCCAAACCATTTAACCTCTCTTAAGTCATTGTTGGCCTTAAATAGTTCAAAAAATATTTCAAGTTTAAAAATCTTCTCTCCGTCGATGCAACCATCATGTGTATAGTAAATAATACTCTCTCTGTATCAAAATAGAATTTATTTTGCTTCTCTAATTGATTCCTCATCATCTAGTTGAATATAGATATAAAAATCAAGAGTTAAAACAAATACTATTTTGGAACGAAGTGAATATTAGATAAGTAATTGAGACATTTGTTTAACAATCTAAACGAAACTAATCGATAGTGCATCACTCTTGCGTATTTATGTCTAGGGTAGATATGCTTAGCGGGAAAAAAGTGATAACGTTCAGTGGCCAGAAGGGCCCTCTGTTTTTGGGGGCCCGGTGCGGCCGCACCCGCCGCACCCCCTCAGGGCCGGCCGTGGTCAGTCGTCTGGGTGTAGAGAGTGCAGTCGTACATGTGTGTATTGTAGATGCAAGTCCGAAAACAAATTCTCTGCTTGCGCGTGCGCTTCACTGCTGACGTAGTGTCACACCCGGATTTAAGGGGCAAACCCGGGCGCGAATCAAATATGTGCTAGGATCAAGTCTCACACATATGATAACTCATGGTACAGAAACGAATGTCACATCATTACTATATAATAAGAGTTCTATAAAAAATAGCTATATAATTACATCATACGAAGACGATGATCCAGCAACCATAGTTGACTAGGAGACGACGACCTAGATCTCTCACGAACCTCATCCTAACATCCTTCGTGCTCCTCGTCTTTTAAGACCATAGTTTCTTTTTCAGAGTTTCTAATTTGTAATCCATTGTCAAAGTTCAAACCTAAAGTTGATCAAATTAATAATGCCCTCTTCTCTTTTAAGACAATAAACTTTAACCAAATCTAATGCTTTATTATCAGAGTTATTAAAACCTCACCCGTTTTGTTGCACTCCCCGCACTTCCCGCGTACGGCGGCACGGACGTGCCGACGTGTGCACGAGGTCTCGGACCCGAAGCCTTTCTCCAACTCGCTTTTGAACCTCAGCCGCACCCGTCTGTCCTTCAACCGATCCCAACCCTAGCCACGCAGGAACTCACAACCCCGCCTCCATCCTGCTCTCTTGTTCCCCACTACTTCGCGTCGTGCCACGACGCTCCGGCCATGCATGGAGGCCACAAGAGATCCAGGAGCTCGCTTGGGGGGCGGGGGCAAGTAGTGGAGGTCATTCGCTGGGTTCGCTAGCGTGGGGGACACTAGTGCGACGGGGCTGCACGGCGTGCTCCTGGAGGTGGCGCACGTGCCCTACCTCAAGGATCGCTGTGCTCTGGGCCTGTAGCTCGGGTCCGGCCAGTTCGATATCATCTGCTTCTGCTCCGACCTCGTCACAGGCAATGCGCTGGCATGAAAGTCCATTGCCAAGGTTCACCTCATGTCTGCCGCCAACATGCACGGGGTCAAGCTCAAGATCAAGGTCATGGTGCACCTCGACGTCCACCCCAACGTCATCGCCTCAAAGTTGTGTACGAGGACCGCGATTCCATGCAACTCATCATGGAGCTCTGCACCGGTGGGGTGCTCTTCCATCGCCTCCAGGAGCGCAACGACTTCTCTAAGCGCGAGGTTGTCTTACTGTTCCATGACCTCATATATGTTGTGCATTCATGTTGTTTATTACTTCATTCGAAGTAATTGACGAGTGGTTAGTATTTTGTTTGTTTGTTGTGCATTTATGTTGTTTATTACTTTCATTGCTAACTTGATGCATCTTCAATTTGTCTAGAGAGTCCTCAATGGAGAGGCAAAATACGACAGTCAAATTGTGACCATATCCAGCATTGGTGGAAAAGATAATAAGTTATGCTAGGCCAGAGCACCAACTGTAAGTCTGAATTCTTGAGAGTAAAAGTTTTGAGAAACATCATTCTCAATCACCAGTCAGTATTTATTCCAATATTTTGCTGAAGTAGAGAAAAGGCAGTGATGCATCTGTCGAGTCTGGATCTGAAGTGGAAGGTGTAACATCTCCTGCATCAAGGAACCTGCTGACACATCCTATTTTGACCCCTGTTCACGAGGAGGCAAGTGGCTGACCCTATACAGTTTAGTGTGTGAATAAAAAACTGACGTTACTGGCATATTCTACACATTATTCATGAAGGGTCAGTAGACTATAATTGTTCTATAAACATTCATTGGACGAGAAATGGTACTACCCCTTTTATTTTCCTATTGTTTTTGGTATTATGGGTTCTAACTAGACCATTTTCCGAACATGTTGGAATGTAACCTAGGCTATACTCTTTTTAAAATTCTACTGCCATTTTTGTTATTGTCGACCACACTACTAGTGTCAATGTAACCTCTTTTTCTATCTACAGTCAAAATTGTCATCACATGGTTCCGCATTTGTTGCTTATGCTTCTATTGGAAAGACATTCCTGTTGTAGACAAGGTTGTTGATGATGGATGGGGTAGGCCCAGAGGTAGTCTACAAGCTTCTTAAGGTAATATATGTGATGATATAATTGTTAGTTTTATTGTGGATTTCTTGCCTGAAGTTTTGTTCTGTATTTTACATATGTTCAGTTTAATTTAGTCCATGTGTGTACTATGTTCTAGACTATAAGATGTTTTAAATTTTCTAGATACATTAGTTTGTACCATGTAGTTGGCGAATTGCTCGTGTCCTAGGAATATCAAATGTCCATTCAAGCGGTTAGACTATATGTCAAAAAGAAATAAAAAGATGCATTCAGAGAAATGCAGTGAAATGGCAAACATTTTGCCTCCCTACAAGTGTACCAATTTCAATCGTTTGGTGATGGATAATATTAGTGGCACCTGGATGTTTTAATTTTCTTTTCATGAAAATCAGTGTTTCCAAACAATGGTAAATGTAATCTACATAAGCATCAAAGTTTTCGGCAACAAATGCATATTGGATGCATCTAAATCTGACAGGAGGTCCTAAACTGTTGTTGCTAATTGTTTTCTGAATTCATCTTTGTAGATTGTAAATATAGTGAACATCATCGATGCCAAAGTCAGAGATCCAATGGAGATCAGATGTTCTGGTGCCAAAATACAGTGAACATCTTTGTAGGTTGATGGTTGGGTTTTTAATGGTTTAAAACAAAAGCTTTCATTTTTTTTGTTTGATCACAATGAATATTCCAATATATCTTGCCAACACATACCATTATATAGATTTGCTGACTGTCAGTTTGATTTTTTGGTTTCCAAATTTAGTCTTTTTCATTTTCCCTGATTGCAGTGATTATCGAAGGATGGATGAGAATGATCAGTTTGAGTTAATTAGTAGCTTTAGATGAATCACTCGAGGATGAGAGGAATCTTGATAAAATCATGGCTGATGGAAGGGTAGTTGAAGCGGAGGTTAATGCTATAGGTACGTGAGGACGAGTGCAACAGATGACAGAAAAATTAACATGTAGAACTAAGGGACTTCGCTGGAGAGCAGGATATGAACTATTTACTCTTAGGATCAAAATTAACACCAACCCTGTTGAAATCCGTTCAGTAGTGTCGGAGAGCAAATCTCCGGCCGGGTGGCGGAGTGCACCCGCCCTAAATCCTACGATGAGGAGGGGCCTAAGCGTTTTGCTTGTTAGTTGGAAAAGTGGGAAGAACACAAGAGCACATAAGGATTTAGAGTGGTTCGGGCCGCCGAAGCGTAACACCCTACTCCACTGTGTGATGTATTGCTTGAGAGCTTGTATGAACTTGTGAGGCTAAGGTTGGGTTCAAGATTGGATGTCCTCATGCCTCCCCCTTTTATAGCTGAAGGGGGGCATGTACAAAAGGACTCTGAACCCCGACATGTGGGCTCAGAGACATAACGAATGAGATAACCGGAGCAACTAATGTTGATCACCTTGCACCATCCCCCTGTCCCCCGACATCCACCGCTCGAGTACAGTTGGCGTGTTGTCGAAGGTTCCTTGGTATCATCTAGGTCATGATGACCATTGTGCGTGTGCTGTGGCGTGGGCATACTGTCTGTTGCCTGATTGGACAGGTACGCTGCCTGGTCTGGTCGTCGCCTGCCATCAGATTGGACATGGCGCAATAAATGCCAAGTCGGCACATCGCCTGCCCGCAGGGCGGTCAGGCGACGCGCGATCTCTGTAATAAATACAGAGATCACGTGGCTCCGAGGCCTTATGTCAGCCTCTGCCCTTCGTCCCACGTCATAGGCCGCAGGCCGCGTGGCAGCACCGGGTCCCCGCCTGAGTGGGGAGCACAAGCGTGCCCGATAAGACTCAGACAAGTGTCTGTGCCGGACCCCTGTATGCCTTTTACTCAGGCCAGGGTATTCTTCACCCCGAGGTCTTGTCGTGGGCGGTCCGGACCTCACTTAGGGGGGTCCGGGTCCGCCGAAGCCCCGGTTAGGTATGCCGGGGTCCGACATTCTCTCACGGGGGTCCGGATCCACTTGATGATACCACGGTATATGTTACTACTCCGAGGTCACCTGGTGGTTTCGGGGTTGTCCACGTGGTGGGGTAAGGCGCGGTTCCTTACTAAGTAAGAGGTACCCCTGTTCCAGGGTACTGACAGTGGCCCCCGGGCTCGCCTCAGGGGAGGTTACAAGCCTGCAGGTGGGGCCAAAGCCTGGTTGGCGCGCTATTTTTGGGCACTTGCCGACGTAACCGTCGCCAATCCATCTTCAGTCATGCCGCCTGCCACGTCCGTCCCCGCAGCTTGCAAGTACGTGGCCCTCGCTCCCGCCGGTTTCGTCGGGGTGCGTGCGGGGCGTCTTATTGCCGTCGCCTAAAAAATATCTTCCATCGGCCCCTAGGCGACGTGCAGTCGTGCGTGACAGTTCGCTTCCGGGAGGATGGCCCGTCTTCCATACACTCGGAGGCTGGTTCTCCGGGTGTGTGTCATGTGGACCAAGGCCCCCATGTCGGGGACCGGGTCACTGTGAGTACTGAGTGCGCGCTGGATGGGGTTGGGACGCGCGCGCGGAAGAGCCCTCTTTGAGAAAAGGGGACTCACTCCGCGGCCAGCAGTTTCGCATCCGCACTTTTCTTCAACTGTCGCGTCCTTTCTCCTCTGAGTCCTCTGCACTTCTGTTGCACTTGCATTCCTCTGCTTTTTGCCGCCGTAGCAGCCATGACTTCACTTGTTCATCCTGAGCATTACCAGACCGAGAGAAGGCTCGACACGGTACACTGCCTGCTCGGATGGAGTGCGCCGTCGCACGCCCGGAGGATCCGAGCCGACGCTTCCCCCCTTGGCGATCTCGCCGCTGGGGAATTTGTGCTCTTTGTCTCCTACATCTCGTGCGGGCTGGCGTTGCCGATTTCCTCCTTCTTCATGTTACTGCTGGAGGAATTCGGTCTCCAGTTGCAGCACCTCACACCCCACTCCATCCTCCAGGCGGCCATCTTTGCTCACCTGTGCGAGATGTTCGTGGGGGTGGCACCATGCACCTCTCTCTTCCACCACTTTTTCGTGCTGGTGAAGTCCGGGAAGGCCAAGGACCATCTCGGTGCGTATTACTTCCAGACAAGGACGGATTTGGCCGGCGCCTATATCTCCTCCCTCAGCGGTGCGAGGTGGGAAAACTGGCGGGCCGAATGGGTGATTGCTAGTACCGAGGCTAGCGACCGCCTCGCAGTTCCGAGTGACGGGCCGAGGCTTGAGAAGAATATGGAGAGCCAAGCCATCGTTGGCGTCGGAGTTCGAGCCCGTGTTGGGCAGGATCGAGTCTCTGGCGTCCGGTGGTCTGACGTCAATGCAGGTGGTCGACGACTTTTTGCAGCATCAGATCGCGCCGCTGCAGGCGAGGGCACGCTTGAGGTGCTGGTTCACTGGCTCGAACGACCTCGGCGGGATCCAACGCGGGCCAGGCACCAACCTGTCTTGGGAGGAGCTAGAGCTCCTGGTGAAGGGGATCACTGGTGAGCCCTTCGTTGCTGAGTCCTTGATTCCTCCCGAGGGTATTCCCCCGCTTTGCGACGATCAAGGGTTGAGAGCAGCGATCTTGGGCTGGCTGCCGACCCTTGACGAGAGCGGCGTAGCGGTTCGCCAGACCGGCGGTCGGGACCCCCACTACGGGATTCAGATCCCCGGTGTACCATACGGAGGTTCTCGGCCTACCGATGCCGGCTCCAGAGCTCCCCCGACAACTCTCAGCCCTTCTGACAAGGGCAAGGGAGCTGCGTGCAGTTCTTCCGCCCCAGGTGGTTCCGGGAGGTCAGAGGGAGAGAGGCGGCACTGACTGCATTGTGTCGATGGATCTTTCGTTGCGGATCTGCCCCTTGATTGGGGCCTCCCTCAGAAGCGCCAGAAGACAGCTAGCGATGCCGGGGAGGCCGACTCCCCAGCTTAGGGCTCGCAGAGGCGCGCCAGTCCTCCACCAGCACCACCATCAGTCTTGCCGCCACCGCCGCCACCATCATCTGGCCTACCACCGCCACAGGGGCAGCAACATCAACAACAACAACAGCAAGGGCAGCGGACGCCCCGCTTCCAAGGTCATTGGAAAGTCCAGGGCCCTAAGTAAGTGTCCCCCTTCTCATTTCCCCTATTGGTTTAGCTACCATGTCGACGGGTATTAACCCATCCCTTACTTGTCAGGACCTCTTATTCCTCCACCTCCAAAGTCGCTCCCACTGGCTAGTCCAGCTCCTAGCAGCAAGTATCTGCTGGCTCTGATGCCGGCGACCTTCCTCCGACTGCCACTGTTGAGGCGGCGTCATCGGGCCCCCAGGCTCCAGCTGCTGTCGTGGTAGCGCCATCAGACCCCCAGGTTCCGGCTGGCACTGCCAAGGCAGTGTCGTCGGGCCCCTAGGCTCTCGCTGGGGGTCTAGTAGCTGCATCGCCGGGCCCCCAGGTTCAGGCTGGCACTGTCGAGGTAGTGCCGTCGGGCCCCCAGGCTCCCGCCGGGGGTCCAGTAGCTGCGTTGCCAGGCCCCTAGGTTCCGGCTAGCATTGCCGAGGCAGTGCCATCGGGACCCCAGGCTCCAGCCGGGAGTCCAGCAGCTGCAACACTACCAACGGCTATGGCAGACCCAACGGTGGCGGCGACAGATATACCTTCGGTAATGGCGGAACCCATAGGGGGCGTGCCCGATCCCGTCTCGCCACCCGTTCTGGAGGAGCCAGAGGTCGTTCTTGGGCGGCGGCTCCAGACCGGCGCCGGGCCAGAAACAGCGTCGCCTCCCCTCCCTCAGGTGTTGTCCCGCGCCCGTCAGGCTCTCCGGGAGACTGAAGCGGCGATCCTCCAGGAGTGGGAGGCGCTCGAGACTGAGCACCAGCACCTTGGCGATTGGGGCACCCAGTTGGAGGAACATACGAAAGCCGTGTCCTATCAATTTGCTTCGGAGCGGTCCGAGCTTGAGCAGGGGTGTAAGGACCTCAAGGAGGACCTGGAGGAGGTGATCGAACGGGAACGGAAAGCGACCTGGGAGGAGGGGAAGCTGGCCAAGAAGAAAGAGCGCTTGGACCAACGGGAGGTGGTCATCACCGAGTTCCATGAGAAGTTGAAAGCCTATAATGCAGTACTGGAAAAGCAGCAGGATAAGCAGACCGTGACCGAGGCAGCACTGCAGAAGCTACAACAGGAGCTTGATGACAAGGCTGGCAAAATCTCTCTTGCCGAAGAAAACCTTAGGGCGAAGGATGCCTCCCTGGAGAAGCGGGCGACGGATCTCATCCGACAGGAGAAGGACCTCGCCTGGAGGGAGGAGATGTGGGAAAGGCGGGACAAGTTGCTGGCCGAGCACGAGCTCGAGGCGGAGAAGAAGGAGAAGAACCTGGAGGAGCGGGTCCGCTGGTTCCAGGTGGCGCAGGCGGCGTAGGTAGCCTAGATGGCGCAAGCGGATCCGGTTTCTCAGGCGGCAGAGACGATGAAGAAGACACTAGAGGATCTCCGGGCGGAGCATCGCATCGGGGTCCAGCGTATCGCTGCATGGGTCAACGAGGCGAGTTCAGCTCTGGTGCCGCTGGGGGTGAGCCCCATCACTGTGTTGAAGCAGTCGGTGTCCATTTCCGACGCGCTCTCGGTGCTGGATTCCGCTGCTGACCACCTCCGACGCCTGGATCAGATCCTTGGCGCCCGCTTGGAGGCTGAGGGCAACAGACTCTACCAGGTGGTGATAGAATACATCCTGACGTGCTTCTGGAGTCACGACCCGACCATTTCATTAGGACCGGTGATTGCCGGTCCGGTGGCCGATGCCGAAGACGCTGCTCGGGGGAGTGTGCAGGACGCTGTAGACGTGGTGGCCAAGCGTTTCCAGCGAGATCCTTCTGATGAGTAGTCGGATCTATGGAAAGAAAACAAGGACTCCGCTGGGAGCGGCTTATTAATAGTCGCCTAGAGGGGGGGGGTGAATAGGGCGAAACTGAAATTCACAAATATAAACACAACTACAAGCTGGGTTAGCGTTAGAAATAGAACGAGTCCGCGAGAGAGAGGATGCAAAACAAATCTCAAGCAAATAAGGAGTGTGACAAAAGGATTTGTTTTACCGAGGTTCAGTTCTCGCAAACCTACTCCCCGTTGAGGTGGTCACAAAGACCGGGTATCTTTCAACCCTTTCCCTCTCTCAAACGGTCCCTCCGACCGAGTGAGCTTCTCTTCTCAAATCAAAACCGGGAACAAAACTTCCCCGCAAGGGCCACCACACAATTGGTGCCTCTTGCCTTGATTACAATGGAGTTTTGATCACAAGAACAAATGAGAAAGAAAAGAAGCAATTCAAGCGCAAGAGCTCAAAAGAACACAACAAATCTCTCTCGCTAATCACTAAAGCCTTGTGTGGAATTGGAGAGGATTTGATCTCTTTGGTGTGTCTAGAATTGAATGCCTAGCTCTTGTAAGTGGTTGAGAAGTGGAAAACTTGGATGCAATGAATGGTGGGTGGTTGGGGGTATTTATAGCCCCAACCACCAAACTAGCCGTTTGGTGGGGCTGACTGTCGTATGGTGCACCGGACATGTCCGGTGCGCCAGCCACGTCACCAAAGCCGTTGGGATTCGACCGTTGGAGCTCTGTCTTCTGGGCCCGCCTGGATGTCTGGTGGCGCACCGGACATGTACTGTAGAGTGTCCGGTGCGCCAGTATGGGCATGCCTGACTTCTGCGCGCGCTGGCGCGCAATAAATGCGCTGCAGGTAGCCGTTGGCGCCGAAATAGCCGTTGCCCCGCAGTTACACCGGACAGTCCGGTGTACACCGGACATGTCCGGTGAATTATAGCGGAGCAGCCGTTGCGAATTCCCGAGGCGGCCAAGTTCCAGAGGCCGCTCTTCCTTGGAGCACCGAACACTGTCCGGTGTACACCGGACAGTCCGGTGAATTATAGTGGAGTTGCCTCTGGATTTTCCCGAAGGCGACGAGTTTGCGCTGGAGTCCTCTGGTGCACCGGACATGTCTGGTGGCACACCGGACAGTCCGGTGCGCCAGACCAGAGGTGCCTTCGGTTGTCCCTTTGCTCTTTTGTTGAACCCAATACTTGGTCTTTTTATTGGCTAAGTGTCAACCTTTGGCACCTGTATAACTTATACACTAGAGCAAACTAGTTAGTCCAATTATTTGTGTTGGGCAATTCAACCACCAAAATTAATTAGGGACTAGGTGTAAGCCTAATTCCCTTTCAATCTCCCCCTTTTTGGTGATTGATGCCAACACAAACCAAAGCAAATATAGAAGTGCATAATTGAACTAGTTTGCATAATGTAAGTGCAAAGGTTGCCTGGAATTGAGCCAATATAAATACTTACAAGATATGCATGGATTGTTTCTTCATTTTTAGCATTTTGGACCACGCTTGCACCACAGATTTTGTTTTTGCAAATTCTTTTGTAAATCCTTTTCAAAGTTCTTTTGCAAATAGTCAAAGGTAAATGAATAAGATTTTACGAAGCATTTTCAAGATTTAAAATTTTCTCCCCCTGTTTCAAATGCTTTTCCTTTGACTAAACAAAACTCCCCCTAAATGAGATCCTCCTCTTAGTGTTCAAGAGGGTTTTGATATATCATTTTTGAAATACTACTTTCTCCCCCTTTTGAACACAATAAGATACCAATTTGAAATTTACCAATTGAAAATCTCCAATTTTAAAATTAGTTGTGGTGGTGCGGTCCTTTTGCTTTGGGCTAATACTTTCTCCCCCTTTGGCATGAATCGCCAAAAACGGAGGCATTAGAGCCCTTGAAGTACTTTCTTCCCTTTTGGTCATAAATAGATGAGTGAAGATTGTACCAAAGACGAAGTCCTTTTGCTTTGAACTCTCCCAAAAAAAAGATGGAGAGATGCGTGGGGCAACGGCGAAGGATGAGTTACGGAGTGGAAGCCTTTGTCTTCACCGAAGACTCCAATTCCCTTTCAATACACCTATGACTTGGTTTGAAATAGACTTGAAAACACATTAGTCATAGCACATGAAAGAGACATGATCAAAGGTATATAAATGAGCTATGTGTGCAAATTAACAAAATAAGTTCCTAGAATCAAGAATATTTAGCTCATGCCTAAGTTTGTTAAAAGTTTGTTCATCAAGAGGCTTGGTAAAGATATCGGCTAATTGATCTTTAGTATTAATGTAAGAAATCTCGATATCTCCCTTTTGTTGGTGATCCCTTAGAAAGTGATACCGAATGGCTATGTGTTTAGTGCGGCTATGCTCAACGGGATTATCCGCCATCTTGATTGCACTCTCATTATCACATAGCAAATGGACTTTGGTTAATTTGTAGCCGTAGTCCCGCAGGGTTTGCCTCATCCAAAGCAATTGCGCGCAACAATGGCCTGCGGCAATGTACTCGGCTTTGGCGGTGGAAAGAGCGACCGAATTTTGCTTCTTTGAAGCCCAAGACACCAAGGATCTTCCCAAGAACTGGCAAGTCCCCGATGTGCTCTTTCTATTGATTTTACACCCCGCCCAATCGGCATCCGAATAACCAATCAAATCAAATGTGGATCCCCGAGTATACCAAAGCCCAAACTTAGGAGTATAAAGTAAATATCTCAAGATTCGTTTTACGGCCGTAAGGTGAGCTTCCTTAGGGTCGGCTTGGAATCTTGCACACATGCAAACGGAAAGCATAATATCCGGTCGAGATGCACATAAATATAGCAAAGAACCTATCATCGACCGGTATACCTTTTGATCGACGGATTTACCTCCCGTGTCGAGGTCGAGATGCCCATTAGTTCCCATGGGTGTCTTGATGGGTTTGGCATCCTTCATTCCAAACTTGCTTAGAATATCTTGAGTGTACTTCGTTTGGCTTAGGAAGGTGCCTTCTTGGAGTTGCTTCACTTGAAATCCTAAGAAATACTTCAACTCCCCCATCATAGACATCTCGAACTTTTGTGTCATGATCCTACTAAATTCTTCACATGTAGACTCATTAGTAGACCCAAATATAATATCATCAACATAAATTTGGCATACGAACAAGTCATTTTCAAGAGTTTTAGTGAATAAAGTAGGATCAGCCTTTCCGACTTTGAAGCCATTAGCAATAAGGAAATCTCTAAGGCATTCATACCATGCTCTTGGGGCTTGCTTGAGCCCATAAAGCGCCTTAGAGAGTTTATAGACGTGGTGAGAATACTCACTATCTTCAAAGCCGGGAGGTTGCTCAACATAGACCTCTTCCTTGATTGGTCCATTGAGGAAGGCACTTTTCACGTCCATTTGATAAAGCTTGAATCCATGGTAAGTAGCATAGGCCAATAATATGCGAATTGACTCAAGCCTAGCTACGGGTGCATAGGTTTCACCGAAATCCAAACCTTCGACTTGGGAGTATCCTTTAGCCACAAGTCGAGCTTTGTTCCTTGTCACCACACCATGCTCATCTTGCTTGTTGCGGAAGACCCATTTGGTTCCTACAACATTTTGATTAGGACGTTGAACTAAATGCCATACCTCATTCCTAGTGAAGTTGTTGAGCTCTTCTTGCATCGCCACCACCCAATCCGAATCTTGGAGTGCTTCCTCTACCCTGTGTGGCTCAATAGAGGAAACAAAAGAGTAATGCTCACAAAAATGTGCAATACGAGATCTAGTAGTTACCCCCTTATGAATGTCGCCGAGGATGGTGTCGACGGGGTGATCTCGTTAGATTGCTTGGTGGACTCTTGGGTGTGGCGGCCTTTGCTCTTCATCCTCCTTGTCTTGATCATTTGTATCTCCCCCTTGATCATTGCCATCATCTTGAGGTGGCTCTTTTGCTTGATCTTCCACTTCATCAACTTGAGCTTCATCCTCATTTTGAGTTGGTGGAGATGCTTGCATGGAGGAGGACGGTTGATCTTGTGCATTTGGAGGCTCTTCGGATTCCTTAGGACACACATCCCCAATGGACATGTTCCTTAGCGCGATGCATGGAGCCTCTTCATTACCTATCTCATCAAGATCAACTTGCTCTACTTGAGAGCCGTTAGTCTCATCAAACACAACGTCACAAGAAACTTCAACTTGTCCAGTGGACTTGTTAAAGACTCTATATGCCCTTGTGTTTGAATCATATCCTAGTAAAAAGCCTTCTACAGTCTTAGGAGCAAATTTGGATTTTCTACCTCTTTTAACAAGAATAAAACATTTGCTGCCAAAGACTCTAAAATATGAAATATTGGGCTTTTTACCGGTTAGGAGTTCATAGGATGTCTTCTTGAAGATTCGATGTAGATATAACCGGTTGATGGCGTAGCAGGCGGTGTTGACCGCCTCGGCCCAAAACCGATCCGAAGTCTTGTACTCATCAAGCATGGTCCTAGCCATGTCCAATAGAGTTCGATTTTTCTTCTCCACTACACCATTTTGTTGTGGCGTGTAGGGAGAAGAGAACTCATGCTTGATTCCCTCCTCCTCAAGGAAGCCTTCGATTTGAGAGTTCTTGAACTCCGTCCCGTTGTCGCTTCTAATTTTCTTGATCCTCAAGCCGAACTCGTTTTGAGCTCGTCTCAAGAATCCCTTTAAGGTTTCTTGGGTTTGAGATTTTTCCTGCAAAAAGAACACCCAAGTGAAGCGAGAATAATCATCCACTATTACAAGACAATACTTACTCCCGCCGATGCTTATGTAAGTAATCGGGCCGAATAGATCCATGTGGAGTAGCTCAAGTGGCCTGTCGGTCGTCATGATGTTCTTGTGTGGATGATGGGCTCCAACTTGCTTTCCTGCCTGGCATGCGCTACAAATCCTGTCTTTCTCAAAATGAACATTGGTTAATCCTAAAATGTGCTCTCCCTTTAGAAGCTTATGAAGATTCTTCATCCCAACATGTGCTAGTCGGCGATGCCAGAGACAGCCCATGTTAGTCTTAGCAATTAAGCAAGTGTCGAGTTCAGCTCTATCAAAATCTACCAAGTATAGCTGACCCTCTAACATTCCTTTAAATGCTATTGAATCATTGTAACACCCACTTTGTAATTGCTAGATAAAATACCAATAGAGAAAACAATTTCTCTCTTTATGTGAGTTTGATCTTTATGCATCATCATATGTGAACACCATATTCCAAAAGCAAATAATTAATAGAAGAATATATGCCATTAAAATTATGCATCATGCTGAACATTTTATTTTGTGTGCATTTTGTGACAAGAAAATAATAAAGACCAAAAGGGGGAAAATTAAATCCTAAAAGAAATTCTTGAATCTAGAAAAGAGAAGGAAATAAATAATGTAAGGATAAAACTATGTAAATGAAAATACATTATTCCAACATTAGAGTGTGAATTTGTATAATGGACTCCAAATAGAAACTCACAATTCAAATTCAAATTTGGATTCAAAACAATAAAAGAAAACAGAAAACAGAAAATATAAAAAGAAAAGAATGAAGTGGCTTCGTGGGCCGTTCCTGTCCAATTTCGGCCCAGCTCCACACTTTTCTCTGCGCAGCCCAGGCGGGAACGTGGTTGCACTGTGAGCCACTGATCAGTGGGTCCCACGTGCAGCCTCACCATCCCACGCCGTCAGCCCCGGTCTTCTTCCCCGTTTGACTCGGACGGCAGCGTTGCAAACGGATCAGCCGAGAGCTCCGGCAAGCGCTTGCTCGGACTTTGCGGACTGATACATTCTCGACGTATAAGTATGGGGGCATGCCCTTCCTCGTCGCCATGATCCAGCACCCGGAAAATCGCGAAATCCGGCCGCCACCACGACCGATTAGGCGGGCAGAGAGAGAATAGAGCTCGCGGGAATCGCGTTCTTCGCCACCAGGTCGCCGCAACCCCGCTCTACGCCGCACGCCGAACCGTGCTCGTTGGTTTGGGCACCGTGCGGGTACCTGTGTGATGCGGTGTTGAGCTTCGTGAAGGACATTGGGGCACCGGGGACGCTCACCGGCGTCGGGCGGATCCGACCTACCCACACTTCGCCGAGGACAAACGCGACCGGGACTCCAGCGCCGGTAAGATTCATGTGCTCGGAGCCTCCCTTCTTCCCGAGATTGTTTTCCGTCAGGTCTGGCTCGCGAATACCCAAACCATGGGCCGAACGCACTCACCGGAGCTCTGGACCGCCTCGTTCCCGCCTAGCTGCGTGGTCAGCTCTGCCCTTTGCCTCCCGCCGATCAATAGACCTCGGAGTGTCTTCGCCATGGCCTCCTTCACGTGTCAACCCAACGAATCGGGGTTTGGGGCGGTGCTTCGAGCTGTGGGTTGCTTGGTAATGGCGCGTCCGCCGTCGGGGGGGGGGGGAGGCGCTGTTGACCGTGCCCGGGTATCGCGGGAGAAGACACCCGTGAACCGTCGATCGGCCGTTGGGCGGCCACGATTAGAACAACCGACCCCTTTTGCCGGATTAATTTGGGTGCGTTGGATTCGGATCCAGCGTCTAGAGTTTGATACGCGTATATTGAATCTGAGCCATTGGTCGCGAATCCATCGACCGAGATTACATACCCGTTCGGAGGGATGCGTTTCTAATCTGGGCCGTTCAGCCGAGATCGGGCGGCTCAGATACTCTCATACCTCTTCGCCGCAGTCATCTTACATAAGAGACCCTCCACTTCTCCAAAATCAACCCGCAATCCATAGTCGGGATTGTCTGGGTCTCGGTATTTTTAGCGCCGGGCCCCCTGCGCTTCGGCGTATTTGAGGCCCAGTCCAGAACTTTATAAAACCAGAGAAAATGATTATTAAATGGATTTTTAATAGGAAAATAATTACTAGAACTTCAATAAATCATAGAAAATTCATACTAACTCCAAATTGAGCCATTCCAGTTCCTAAAATTTTATAATTTTATTCTCTATCACTTAGTGTCTCTGTTTTATCATGAAAATAGTAAGAAATTTATTTATCACTTAATCTTATTTAAAGCACATAAAACCTTTGAAAATGCATAACTTAAAATCTATAACTCAGAAAATTATGATTTCTGTTCCTAGGATTTTATTTTAATATGTAGAATATCTCTATGTATTTTATTTATATGTTTGGTGTAATGTTAATTTCTCTTTATACACTGTGCTTGTTTGTATTGTGGCGAGTAGAAGAGCCCGTTGCTGAGGATCCTGGTGAGCAGCAGGTTGAAGTAGCTGAGCAGGAGCTCATTGAAGGCAAGTTGTGCCCTTGACCACTTTGTACCCAATAATGTTCTTTAATATCACATACTCATGCATAGGTTAATTTTGATGGGACCCAATAGGTCACCCTAGATTGTTTATCTCATTACCTTGTTTACCCCTGAATCACTTGGGTAGTTTGCTATTGCTTTATATGGTTTTGGGATAATCATTTATTACCTCTATGTTCCAATTCTTGTTGTTATTCTGTTTATGTTCATATTGTTATCATTAATGTTAATTGGAACATAGAGCTTAACTTGAGAACCACGTGCCACCACAAGGGTGGAATGGGACGCCCTTGGCTGACTAATTAGGAAAGCTAGTGGAAGACTACCTTACCCGAAAGGGGCAAGGGCAGTAGGGGAGAGGTCAGTGCGGGGAGGTCCCTGGTTGATTTTGCTGCGATGGCGGTCAGCCAGGAACCCTGTACTGGATCTTCCTATAAACTGTAGCGGGTTTTCGAAAGCTAGTGGAACTTTGTAAAGGCCTCGTAGTGTTGCCCTGCCGTGCTTCCTAGGTAGAGGTATATGGGGAGTCGCGACCCCTTGGCAGATGGGTAACATGACTTGTGGGTAAAGGGTACAACCTCTGCAGAGTGTAAAACTGGTATACTAGCCGAGCTCACGGTCACGAGCAGCTCAGGACTCTCCGATGTTTAAATTATGGAACTTAAATTCAATTTTGTCATTTGCATTGCATGGGTTTGTTATTAATTTTGTTCTATTACTTTACTTATGGTTTGGTATCTACTTACACTTAGTAACTGCTAATAAAATTTTGACCAACTACTTAAAAGCAATGCTCAGCTTTAACCCCTGTCATTGATTAAGCCTTACACATTACATGAACTCACACCTTTGTGAGTTTATGTTCACTGGTTCCCCACAACTTGTTGAGCTATGATCATGTGTGAGCTCACCCTTGCTGTCTCACACCCCCCCCACAGGAGTTGATCAGGTGGTTCAGGAGGAGCTGCCTAACACTGAGGAGTTCGATCTGATCTAGGTGGCGTTTCCCAGTCGACATTTGCGCCGACGATCCTTAGTTCGTTTTATCTTTATTATTTTATTTTGTAATAAGTCTTCCGCTATGTAATAAATACTCTGATGTTAATGACATTTATCTCTATACACTCTGTTATTATATGTGTTGTCTTCTTGGCGCATGTATGAGATGCACCTGGCTTTGTTCCTTAAAGCCGGGTGTTACAATCATCACTTCTTCTAAAGACAGTGATACCTACATCAGTAAAAAGACAGTTGTAGCTCATTTGACATAATTGAGAAACGGAAAGCAAATTGTAATCTAAAGAATCTACAAGAAAAACATTGGAAATGGAATGGTCAGAAGATATAGCGATTTTACCCAATCATTTGACCAAACCTTGATTTCCATCCCCGAATGTGATAGCTCGTTGGGGATCCTGGTTTTTCTCGTAGGAGGAGAACATCTTCTTCTCCCCTGTCATATGGTTTGTGCACCCGCTGTCGAGTATCCAACTTGAGCCCCCGGATGCATAAACCTACAAAACAATTTTAGTTCTTGACTTTAGGTACCCAAACAGTTTTGGGTCCTTTGGCATTAAAAACAAGAACTTTGGGTACCCAAACACAAGTCTTGGAGCCCTTGTGTTTGCCCCCAACAAACTTGACAACTACCTTGCCGGATTTGTTAGTCAAAACATAAGAAGCATCAAAAGTTTTAAATGAAAGATTACGTTCATTTGATGCATTAAGAGTTTTCTTCTTAGGCAACTTGACATGGGTTGGTTGCCTAGAGCTAGATGTCTCACCCTTATACATAACAGCATGGTTAGGGCCAGAGTGAGACTTCCTAGAATGAATTCTCCTAATTTTGTCCTCGGGATAACCAGCAGGGAATAAAATGTAACCCTCGTTATCCTGAGGCATGGGAGCCTTGCCCTTAACAAAGTTGGACAGTTTCTTAGGAGGGGCACTAAGTTTGATATTGCCTCCCTGTTGGAAGCCAATGCCATCCTTAATGCCAGGGCGTCTCCCACTATAGAGCATACTTCTAGCAAATTTGAATTTTTCATTTTCTAAGTTATGCTCGGCAATTTTGGCATCTAGTTTTGCTATATGATCATTTTGTTGTTTAATTAAAGACATGTGATCATGAATAGCATTAATATCAACATCTCTACATCTAGTACAAATAGAAGTGTGCTCAATAGTAGATGTAGAGGGCTTGCAAGATTTTAATTCTACAACCTTAGCATGTAACATGTCATTCTTAGTTCTAAGGTCGGAAATAGTAGCATTGCAAACATCAAAATCTTTAGCTTTAGCAAGCAATTTTTCATTATCATTTATAAGTCTAGTAAGTGAAATGTTCAATTCTTCAATCCTAGCAAGTAAATCATCATTATTATTTCTAGAATTGGAAGTTGAAACATTACAAACATGAGAATCAACCTTAGCTAACAAATTAGCATTTTCATTTCTAAGGTTGGCAATAGTGTCATGGCATGTGCTTAGCTCACTAGTTAACTTCTCACATTTTTCTACCTCTAGAGCATAAGCATTTTTAACTTTAACATGTTTTTTATTTTCCTTGATTAGGAAGTCCTCTTGGGAATCCAAGAGATCATCCTTTTCATGGATGGCACTAATTAGCTCATTTAGTTTTTCTTTTTGTTCCATGTTAAGGTTGGCAAAAAGGGTACGCAAGTTATCTTCCTCATCACTAGCACTATCATCACTAGAAGCTTCATATTTAGTGGAGGATTTTGATTTAACCTTCTTCCTTTTGCCGTCCTTTGCCATGAGGCACTTGTGGCCGACGTTGGGGAAGAGGAGTCCCTTGGTGACGGCGATGTTGGCGGCATCCTCGTCGTCGGAGGAGTCGGTGGAGCTCTCGTCGGAGTCCCACTTGCGGCACACGTGGGCATCGCCGCCCCTCTTCTTGTGGTACCTCTTCTTTTCTCTCCTCTTGCCCTTCTTGTCGTTATTCCTGTCACTGTCACTTGATAATGGACATTTAGCAATAAAGTGACCGGGCTTACCACACTTGTAGCAAACCTTCTTGGAACGGGATTTGTAATCCTTCCCCTTCCGTTGCTTGAGGGTTTGGCGAAAGCTTTTGATGATTAAAGCCATCTCCTTGTTGTCGAGCTTTGAAGCGTCGATTGGTTGTCTACTTGGTGTAGACTCCTCCTTCTTCTCCTCCGTCGCCTTGAATGCCACCGGTTGTGCTTCGGATGTGGAGGGATCATCAAGCTCGTTGATCTTCTTTGAGCCCTTGATCATACATTCAAAGCTCACAAAATTCCCGATAACTTTCTCGGGAGTCATTAGTGTGTATCTAGGATTACCACGAATTAATTGAACTTGAGTGGGGTTAAGGAATATAAGTGATCTAAGAATAACCTTAACCACCTCGTGGTCATCCCATTTCTTGCTCCCGAGGTTGCGCACTTGGTTCACCAAGGTTTTGAGCCGGTTGTACATATCTTGTGGCTCCTCCCCTTGGCGAAGACGAAAGCGACCGAGCTCCCCCTCGATCGTTTCCCGCTTGGTGATCTTGGTGAGTTCATCACCCTCGTGCGCGGTCTTGAGTAGATCTGTAACGCCCTGAATTTGGGGGTAGAATTTTTTCTTCTTTTCTCTCACCAAATTCAGGCGTTACTCTTTTCTTTTCTCGTTCTCTCGCTAAACCTTGATCTTTTCCAAAGTTAGCGGGGTTTGGCTTGGAATTCCCGTGTTAAGCAAAACCTTAAAATACTTTATGTTGTTTGATGCACCATGCCAAACCATGCATACTTTTTGTTTGATTAAAAATGTGAATGCTTTCGTCTAGAGAAAATTAGAAATTAGAAAAAAAGAAAAAGCCTTTTCTTTTTTTTTTCTCTTCTTTCTTTCTTTTTCTTCCCTCTCTTTCCCCCCTTCTCCCCTATTCGGCCCAGCCGCCCCCCCTTCGGCCGGCCCAGCTGGCGGCCCAGCCGCCCCCTCCCCCCTCTCCCGCGTTGGCCCCGCGCCGGCCCAGCCGCGCGCCCCCTCCCTCCCCCACTTTGGGCCCAACCGGCCCAGCCGCCCTCCCCCACCCCTTTTCCTTTTTTCCAAAAATCCTCCCGCGGGCCCCGCCCGTCATCTCTCTCTCTCTCCCTCCCCTGCCCTAACCGCCGCCACCGCCCTCCCCTGCTCGCCCGAGCCGCCGCCGCCGCCCCTCCCTGCCCGCCGGTGAGGCTCCCCCCTTCCCCCTCCTCCCCTCCCTCTCCTCTCTCCCTCCCTTCCTCCGGCGCCCTCCTCTCACCCGCGCCGCCCGGCTCGGCCACCCCGCCCGCGTCCGGCCACCCCGCACCGCCCGCCCGGCCGCGCCCCGCCCTCCCCCGCGCCCGCGCCCCGAGCTCGGCCGCCTCCACCCCGCTCCAGCGAGCCCGTCCCGGCTTGGCCGCGCCCCTCGGCCCCGCCTCCGGCGACCAGCGTGCCCCCGCGCCCGGCCGCCCCTCCGGCGAGCCGCCCCTCCCCCTCCCGTGTCTGGTTCGGCCCCGCCCCCGGCGAGCCTGGCCGCGCCCGCTCGGCCCCGCCCTCGCGCCCGCTCCGGCGAGCCGCGCCCGCGCCGGCCCCGCCTCGCCCCCGGCGAGCTCGCGCCCGGCCACGCCCTCCTCCGGCGAGCCCGCGCCGCCCGCCCGCTCGGCCGGCTCCCTGGCCGCCCCGGCGACCCGCCCTCGCCGCGCCCGGCCCCGGCTCGGCGAGCCTCGCCAGCTCGGCCCGGCTCCCTGGCCGGCACCTGCGCCCTGCCCCGCCCCTCGGCTCGGCCGGCCGTGGTGGCCCGGCGTCCTCCCGCGGCGCGGCGAGCCCCGCTCGCCCGCACGCGCCCGTGCCCCGGCTCGGCCGCCCGTCCTCGCGCTCGGCCTCATCCGGCCGTATCCTCGCTCGCCCGCGCTCGCTTTCCCCGGCGTGCTTGCCCGTTCGCCCTGCCGTGCCTTGCTCGCGTCGTGTCGGCCCTCGGCGTGGCCTCGAGCTCGGCCAGCGCACGGCCCCGACGCGTGCGCGACTCGTTCGCAGCACGTTAAGTGTGGCTTTGCGCGTGCGCGTGTTCGCGCAGCGTTCCGGCATAGCTCGTCGTGCCCGCGACGCGATCGTCTACCCCCTAACCCCCGTCTACCCCCCGTCTCCTATATGCGCTAATCACATTGTTTATTTTAATAAGGTAGGAGTCTCAATTTGGAAATTGATTACGTTAGTTAATTTGTATAGCTAATCGTCTATCTTATTTAATGTTAATTACTAAAAGTGGTCACGTTTACATTAGTGCATGTAGCTAATTCTTTTGTTAGAACCAATTGGAACGAGAGCGCGTGACGTCTAGTCATTCGTTTACTTGTAGTGCCCCTCGAGCATAAGCCTTAACCCCTGCGAGACCTTCCCTCGTTTCTTTCTAACCAAGGTAAATCCATTATCGTATGTGGTATTCTATGCATATTTGCTTTATTTGTTCTCTTGTATCGTGTACTGTTGGTTTCCTAATTTCAATGGATGGATGTATGTATGTTTGCACCCGCTTAGAGAACGATCCGGTTGGAGAGCCCGAAGAACTCGCAGGAGAAGCCCCTGAGCAGCAGTCGGTTGGTGGAGGCAAGTGTCCCTTGACCTATCTCTGTCCTATTCATTCTTTAATTCACCTCCCACATTACACCTTTATGCCTAAGGATTGACTAGCTTTGTTATCCATATCCTTGTTTACCTATTTGGGTTGGATTATTATTGTTTAGCTTTATGCTATTGCTCAACTATAATCAATGAACATGATGAGATTATCTATGATACGCTGTTTTCCCTCTTCTTATTATGATGTTATACTTGTGGTCTTCAAGGGGGCTCGAGCGGTTTCTCGAGTGCCTCTCCGTAAGGACCTGTTCTATGGATGACCGCCCGGGAAAACAGTGCAACCATGAGGGTGGAGTGGGACGCCCTTAGCTGAATAATTAGAGGAACCGGGGTGTAGTTCGCTTAGCCGTTGTGCCGTCAATGGGGCTCGGTGTATGCGGCTCGCTCTGCCAAGGTTGATTTGTCCCTTGGGGAGGAGTGCGGTACATTTAGGAAACCTAACGGGCGGCTACAGCCCCGGGGAAATCTTTGTAAAGGCTACGTAGTGAGACCCTGCCTATTCACCTTGGTAGTGTTTAAGGGTTTGATCGGCCCAAGGCAAGAGGGAATCACGGCTTGTGGGTAAAGTGCACAACCTCTGCAGAGTGTTTGAAAACTGATATATCAGCCGTGCTCGCGGTTATGAGCGGCCAAGGGAGCTCCAGTGATTAGTGGTACTTGATCAGAGACATTTTGGTTTACAGATGACAATGAGGATGGTTATGATTATGCTTATGGTAATGGTAAGTGGTATTCTTTCCGTTTGGAAAGGGTACTTTGTGTTAATAACTTGGGTTAATGTTAAAACCTGGCTTTCTACTAGTAAATAATCATCTGACCAACTAAAAGCAACTGCTTGACTTACCCCCACATAAAGCTAGTCCACTACAGCCAAACAGGATACTTGCTGAGTATGTTGATGTGTACTCACTCTTGCTCTACACACCAACCCCCCCAGGTTGTCAGCATTGCAACCACTGCTCAGGAGAAGATGAAGCTGTGGAAGGAGACTTCCAGGAGTTCCAAGACTACGACGAGTTCTAGGTGTGGGTTAGCGGCAACCCCCAGTCGGCTACCTGTGAAGGCTACGTTTATCTACGTTTCGTGTTCGCACTTTGATTTACTGTAAGGACTACATGGACGTCTCAGATGCATGATGTAATCGACTATTATTTCCCCTTTTAATACTATTTTGAGCACTGTGTGATGATGTCCATGTTATGTAACTGCTGTGTACGTGAATAACTGATCCTGGCACGTACATGGTTCGCATTCGGTTTACCTTCTAAAACCGGGTGTGACATAAGTGGTATCAAAGCCATGCTGACTGTAGGACCGCTAACCTAGAATAGAATGGTCGTTCTAAGGACTATAGACCTCTGTCCCTGCCTTGACTTTGATATCCCTTCAAAAGTTGGTCATACCGACCAAACCTATGTTCTACTATATATTATACCTTGCTGAAAATTATGTTTTATTCTAATCCTTCATTTATTTATGATTCATTATTTGCTGGTCATATTAATTCTGTTCTCACACTTTTGCTTGCGGTGTCTTTTGTAGATGGCTCGTCTTAGACACACTGCACGAAAGTCCGTCATCCCCTTCTTACCCTCCCGCCTTGTGGAGCGTCCGCTTCACCGTCCCGTGGCCGGACAGTCCAGCCACTTGGAGAGACTGCACCACCGCCTGCATGAGGAGCAGGAACGTCGACGACAGGAGCAGCAGGGCTCTTCTTTCTCGCTCTAGCAGGAGATAGAGTCTGTGAGGAGCTGCTCTCCTGTGCTTCCCCTGGAGGCGCCCCCTGCACCACCACTAGGCGCCCCAGCCCTTGGAGTAGCTGCTGGAGGAGACCCAAACGACGGAGATGGCGACGACAGCTTGAGCCACGACACTGACTTCCCTGCTGACCATGAGCCGGAAGGATGGGTTGCTCGACCCATCACTCGCGACGCTGCTCGCGGGTGTCACTTCCACGACGCGCTCGACACCCTGCTATGTCAGGCACTTGACCGGCGTACCTGGTCCATCGAGTATCGCTGTGTGGTCTACCAGCATAGTCGCGGGGTCTACCCGGACCGCTGGGAGGCAACCTGCTTGGTGTGCCGTCCGGAGAACAGTCTCCAGGACGCGGAGGCTTGCTCAGAGCACTATTCTATCTCTGAGCGGGACTCAGCTGAGGCAGCCATGCATGATGCTGCACGGCGTGCGCTTTCGCACTACTGCTCGGTTCTCGGTGGGATAGCTGACGATCTCGACCTGAAGTATTACCCCGCCGTCCATCTGGCAGCACAGGAGGCGTGATTGTTTCACCTGCTGGTGAGGACAATCCTAGGTTGAGCAGCACAGTCAACCTAGCCGCCGTGCTAAACACGGAGCTGGACCATGCATTAGACGAGCTGAGTAGGGCTCGTGCTGAGATCGCCCTGCTGCGGGCTGAGCGCGCGGAACGTCGTCACTTGGATGATGGTTCCCCCACTCCCGTCGGGACTCAGCACCCATACCGCTCACCTCGGCGTGGACGCCAGTCTTATGGCAATCCCGACTGCAAGACCAAGATAAATCTAGAACCATAGATCGCTAGAGTTGGATCTTGTAATTAATACAAAATATATACGTAGAAACTACAGTCTTAGCGTTAGTCTCGCTGTTAGTTAGTCTTAGTTAGACAGGGTAGTTTGCTATATCCTGTGCATTTATGTTTGTCATGATGAACTATGTTTGGTTTGGATCTTTGTAATGACTGTCACCAGAGTGTGGCTTTGCTCGTGCGCGTGTTCGCGCAGCGTTCCGGCATAGCTCGTCGTGCCCGCGACGCGATCGTCTACCCCCTAACCCCCGTCTACCCCCCCGTCTCCTATATGCGCTAATCACATTGTTTATATTAATAAGGTAGGAGTCTCAATTTGGAAATTGATTACGTTAGTTAATTTGTATAGCTAATCGTCTATCTTATTTAATGTTAATCTACTAAAAGTGGTCACGTTTACATTAGTGCATGTAGCTAATTCTTTTGTTAGAACCAATTGGAACGAGAGCGCGTGACGTCTAGTCATTCGTTTACCCGTAGTGCCCCTCGAGCATAAGCCTTAACCCCTGCGAGACCTTCCCTCGTTTCTTTCTAACCAAGGTAAATCCATTATCGTATGTGGTATTCTATGCATATTTGCTTTATTTGTTCTCTTGTATCATGTACTGTTGGTTTCCTAATTTCAATGGATGGATGTATGTATGTTTGCACCCGCTTAGAGAACGATCCGGTTGGAGAGCCTAAAGAACTCGCAGGAGAAGCCCCTGAGCAGCAGTCGGTTGGTGGAGGCAAGTGTCCCTTGACCTATCTCTGTCCTATTCATTCTTTAATTCACCTCCCGCATTACACCTTTATGCCTAAGGATTGACTAGCTTTGTTATCCATATCCTTGTTTACCTATTTGGGTTGGATTATTATTGTTTAGCTTTATGCTATTGCTCAACTATAATCAATGAACATGATGAGATTATCTATGATACGCTGTTTTCCCTCTTCTTATTATGATGTTATACTTGTGGTCTTCAAGGGGGCTCGAGCGGTTTCTCGAGTGCCTCTCCGTAAGGACCTGTTCTATGGATGACCGCCCGGGAAAACAGTGCAACCATGAGGGTGGAGTGGGACGCCCTTAGCTGAATAATTAGAGGAACCGGGGTGTAGTTCGCTTAGCCGTTGTGCCGTCAATGGGGCTCGGTGTATGCGGCTCGCTCTGCCAAGGTTGATTTGTCCCTTGGGGAGGAGTGCGGTACATTTAGGAAACCTAACGGGCGGCTACAGCCCCGGGGAAATCTTTATAAAGGCTACGTAGTGAGACCCTGCCTATTCACCTTGGTAGTGTTTAAGGGTTTGATCGGCCCGAGGCAAGAGGGAATCACGGCTTGTGGGTAAAGTGCACAACCTCTGCAGAGTGTTTGAAAACTGATATATCAGCCGTGCTCGCGGTTATGAGCGGCCAAGGGAGCTCCAGTGATTAGTGGTACTTGATCAGAGACATTTTGGTTTATAGATGACAATGAGGATGGTTATGATTATGCTTATGGTAATGGTAAGTGGTATTCTTTCCGTTTGGAAAGGGTACTTTGGGTTAATGTTAAAACCTGGCTTTCTACTAGTAAATAATCATCTGACCAACTAAAAGCAACTGCTTGACTTACCCCCACATAAAGCTAGTCCACTACAGCCAAACAGGATACTTGCTGAGTATGTTGATGTGTACTCACTCTTGCTCTACACACCAACCCCCCCAGGTTGTCAGCATTGCAACCACTGCTCAGGAGAAGATGAAGCTGTGGAAGGAGACTTCCAGGAGTTCCAAGACTACGACGAGTTCTAGGTGTGGGTTAGTGGCAACCCCCAGTCGGCTGCCTGTGAAGGCTACGTTTATCTACGTTTCGTGTTCGCACTTTGATTTACTGTAAGGACTACATGGACGTCTCAGATGCATGATGTAATCGACTATTATTTCCCCTTTTAATACTATTTTGAGCACTGTGTGATGATGTCCATGTTATGTAACTGCTGTGTACGTGAATAACTGATCCTGGCACGTACATGGTTCGCATTCGGTTTACCTTCTAAAACCGGGTGTGACAAGATCCCAAATCTCCTTCGCATTCTTCAACCCTTGCACCTTATTATATTCCTCTCTACTTAGAGAGGCGAGAAGTATGGTTGTGGCTTGGGAGTTGAAGTGCTCTATTTGGGCTACTTCATCCTCATCATAGTTTTCATCCCCTACGGATGGTACCTGTGCACCAAACTCAACAACATCCCATATACTTTTGTGGAGTGAGGTTAGATGAAATCGCATTAAATCACTCCACCTAGCGTAATCTTCACCATCAAAAGTTGGTGGTTTGCCTAATGGGACGGAAAGCAAAGGTGTATGTTTAGAAATGCGAGGGTAGCGTAGGGGAATCTTGCTATACTTCTTACGCTCTTGGCGCTTAGAAGTGACGGACGCCGCGTCGGAGCCGGAGGTGGATGTCGATGAAGAATCGGTCTCGTAGTAGACCACCTTCCTCATCCTCATTTTCTTGTCCCCACTCCGATGCGGCTTGTGGGAATATGATTTCTCCTTGTTCTCTTTGTGGTGTGAAGAAGATCTCTTCTCCTTCCCTTTGGAGGAGTCCTTCTTCTTCTCCTTCCTCTTGGTGCGGGACTCTTCCGATGAAGTGCTCCCATGGCTTGTAGTGGGCTTTTCGCCGGTCTCCATCTCCTTCTTGGCGTGATCTCCCGACATCACTTCGAGCGGTTAGGCTCTAATGAAGCACCGAGCTTTGATACCAATTGATAGTCGCCTAGAGGGGGGTGAATAGGGCGAAACTGAAATTCACAAATATAAACACAACTACAAGCCGGGTTAGCGTTAGAAATAGAACGAGTCCGCGAGAGAGAGGATGCAAAACAAATCTCAAGCAAATAAGGAGTGTGACAAAAGGATTTGTTTTACCGAGGTTCGGTTCTCGCAAACCTACTCCCCGTTGAGGTGGTCACAAAGACCGGGTCTCTTTCAACCCTTTCCCTCTCTCAAACGGTCCCTCCGACCGAGTGAGCTTCTCTTCTCAAATCAAAACCGGGAACAAAACTTCCCCGCAAGGGCCACCACACAATTGGTGCCTCTTGCCTTGATTACAATGGAGTTTTGATCACAAGAACAAATGAGAAAGAAAAGAAGCAATCCAAGCGCAAGAGCTCAAAAGAACACAACAAATCTCTCTCGCTAATCACTAAAGCCTTGTGTGGAATTGGAGAGGATTTGATCTCTTTGGTGTGTCTAGAATTGAATGCCTAGCTCTTGTAAGTGGTTGGAAGTGGAAAACTTGGATGCAATGAATGGTGGGTGGTTGGGGGTATTTATAGCCCCAACCATCAAACTAGTCGTTTGGTGGGGCTGACTGTCGTATGGTGCACCGGACAGTCCGGTGTACACCGGACATGTCCGGTGCGCCAGCCACATCACCAAAGCCGTTGGGATTCGACCGTTGGAGCTCTGTCTTTTGGGCCCGCCTGGATGTCCGGTGGCGCACCGGACATGTACTGTAATCCGGTGCGCTAGTATGGGCGTGCCTGACTTCTGCGCGCGCTGGCGCGCAATAAATGCGCTGCAGGTAGCCGTTGGCGCCGAAATAGCCGTTGCCCCGCAGTTACACCGGACAGTCCGGTGTACACCGGACATGTTCGGTGAATTATAGCGGAGCAGCCGTTGCGAATTCCCGAGGCGGCCAAGTTCCAGAGGCCGCTCTTCCTTGGAGCACCGGACACTGTCCGGTGTACACCGGACAGTCCGGTGAATTATAGTGGAGTTGCCTCTGGATTTTCCCGAAGGCGACGAGTTTGTGCTGGAGTCCTCTGGTGCACCGGACATGTCCGGTGGCACGCCGGACAGTCCGGTGCGCCAGACCAGAGGTGCCTTCGGTTGTCCCTTTGCTCTTTTGTTGAACCCAATACTTGGTCTTTTTATTGGCTAAGTGTCAACCTTTGGCACCTGTATAACTTATACACTAGAGCAAACTAGTTAGTCCAATTATTTGTGTTGGGCAATTCAACCACCAAAATTAATTAGGGACTAGGTGTAAGCCTAATTCCCTTTCACTTATCATATTTTGGTTCTGTAAGATATATTTAAGTATTTCTTGCCATGCAACATTATAACTTATTTGTATGCTACTTTCCTTTTGCTATGTATGTTGTTGTCAACTTCTTCCCTGGTACTTGGCCCCTCTGGGATGCGGTCTCGACTTGTCGAGGCTGAATGCCAGTAAACTTAAGGAGTTAGGGACCTGCACACAGTCTTAGCTAGGGAGTTTCAGTAGTGCACCCATCAGACCCATTAGCTGGTATCCTTCATCCTTTGAGTTACGTAACATGACCTGTAGGGCCTGGACTGGGGGGCCAACCTGTGTGTCTGGACCCCCGGCGTTATGGCTTCCAATTACTAGGGTACCCGTCGCATGGCGGTGGAGTATGGGACCAGGCTAAGCAGTCATGCAGCTTCGATCCACCCTATGAGACGCGTGCCCTTTCTTTGAAGTCGGACCTCGGGTTTTTAGACCTACAGGACTTATAGTTCCTGGTACTAGGACACCCGTCATGGGGTGGTGGGGCGGGTGGGCTTAGGGTACTGGACCAAGCTAAGCGGCCACCCGGCCCCGGAACTCCCCGTGGACGATTATCCGTTCTCTTGGGCTGGCCCCCATGCTTATTCAATCCGGATGCGATGTACCAGTAATAGAGGGAATCCGAGTTGGTGGGTTAGATAAAAATAATGGTTGCAAGATTGAACAGGATAAGACCACCACAAAGTAAATCTGGGGTGGGATGAATTTTCTTTTCATAGCTTCATGAGTGTAAACCGTCAGACCAAGCTTGTAAGGGTGGGCCTTCCCGGGCTGGCGTACATATGTGTGCTACCTAGCTACAGAGGAAGAAAACTATGTCCCCCAGCTTTTCTTTTATGGAAAGAACTTACGGAGGTGTTCTATGTTCTAGGGGTTGGGCAGAGACTCTCCTTCGGTTGTGGCGAGGCAGACGCACACGGGTCGGCTTACTTCCGTCACTTTGAAGGGTCCTTCCCAGCTGGGGGAGAGTTTATGGAGCCCTTATCGGTTCAGTACTCGCCTTAGGACTAGGTCCCTGACCCTGAGCTCCCTACTATGCACGAATCGTTGGTGGTAGCGCCTGAGCGCTTGGTTGTACCGTGCATTTCGGATGGCTACTCGCCACCTCCGCTCCTCGACGAAGTCCATGTCTTCACGCTGTAGCTGTCCCTACATAGATTCCTCAAAGGCTTGGACCCGAGGGGAGCCCATGATGATTTTCGGGGGGGGGGCAGGCTTCGGCCCCGTATACCAGGAAGAACGGGGTCTCCCCGGTGGCTCGGCTGGGTGTTGTCCGGTTCCCCCATAGGATGGAGGAGAGTTCACTGACCCAATTCACACCATGCTTTTTCAAGCAGTCGTAGGTGCGCGTTTGGAGTCCCCTGAGGATCTCTGCATTTGCCCTTTCTGCTTGGCCATTGCTTCTAGGGTGGGCAACGGATGCAAAGCAGAGCTGGATGCCAATGCCCTCGCAATATTCCTAGAAGACCCGACTTGTAAACTGGGTTCCGTTGTCCGTAATGATACGGTTTGGGACCCCAAATCTATAGACAATGGACTTTAGGAAGGCGACAGTGGCACCTTGGGTGATGTTGACCTCAGGGGTGGCCTCCGGCCATTTGGTGAACTTGTCGATGGCGACGAAGAGGTACTGGTACCCGCCAACAACC
The DNA here is from genome assembly GCA_029449295.1 of Zea luxurians. NCBI lineage: Eukaryota > Viridiplantae > Streptophyta > Magnoliopsida > Poales > Poaceae > Zea > Zea luxurians. Next base: position 48,087,232 of record JAOPSE010000023.1, read on the forward strand.
CTGGGGAAAGGTCCCAGGATATCTACCCCCCATACGGCGAATGGCCAAGAGGGTGGAATCATCTGCAACGCCTGAGCTGGTGTGTGTATTTGCTTTGCGTGGAACTGACATGCCTTGCAAGACTTTACCATCTCAGTTGCATCCTAGAGAGCGGTTGGCCAGTAGAAGCCATGCCGGAAGGCCTTGCCGACCAATGTGCGGGATGATGAATGACTTCCGCACTCTCCTCCATGGATCTCCGTGAGCAACCCACGGCCCTCCTCCTGGGTAATGCATCACATGTGAATGTCGTTGGCGCCATGGCGGTAGAGTTCCCCTTCCACCACCGCGTAATGCTTAGCCAACCGCACTATGCGTTCTGCGGACGCATGGTATTCAGGAAGGATATTTTCCTTCAGGTAGTCCCGGATCTCGGAGATCCATGCATCAGGATTACTCTGAGATATTGGCTGCGGCGCTAAGGGGCTGGCAGGCCCCCCTGTAGAGCACACAGTCTTTGGTGGGTACTGGGACGCCACCAGGACCGCTAGCATCGAGGTGCTAGTCTCGCCCCCTTCGCCCAGTTCGGTAGGCTGGACGGTGGGTCTCAGCAGCCGCCTTTTGAAGACGCCTTCGGGCACAGGTGCCCAAGTTGATGCCTTCACGGAGAGGTCATCTGCCGCTGAGTTGTCGGCCCGAGGAACATGCTGTAGCTCTAGGGCTGTGAAGTCTTTCTCCAGTCTCCTTACGTGAAGAAGGTAGGCTGTGAGCCTGGGCTCATTGCAGCTACACTCTCCGTGCACTTGCTTGATGATTAGCTGGGAGTCTCCCTTTACTAGGAGCTGGCGGATCCCCAAGGATAGGGCCGCTGATAAGCTGAAGATCAGTGCCTCATACTCCGCCATGTCGTTGGTGGCCTTGAACTCAAGGTGCACCATGTACTTCACTTGATCTCTGCTTGGATCGGTGAGGATTACTCCGGCCTCGCCAACTTGCTGGCGGGCAGATCCGTCGAAGTAGAGCATCCAGTGGGGCTCGGTGAAGACTGGTCCACTGGGTTCCACAGGCGTGGGGTCCGAATCAGGGCCCTGACCCTTGGGGACGCTTGCGGGGGCGTCCATTCTACGATGAAGTCAGCCAGGACCTGACTCTTGATGGCATTGCGTGGTCGGAAATCCAGCTGTAACTCAGCGAGTTCCGCAGCCCACTTAGCAATGTTGCCTGTGGCGTTGGAGTTGTGGAGGATGGTCCTTAATGGGAAGGACGTCACCACCACAATCCTGTGCGCTTGGAAATAATGGCGCAGCTTCCTGGACGCGACAAGCACAACATAGAGGAGTTTGTGTGTCTCAAGGTACCTAGTTTTTGCCTCATGAAGGACCTCACTGACGTACTAGACTGGTCTTTGAATGGTTCAGACCCCCACAGTCAGTCCCGAGCCCTCAGGTTCCTGGCTTTCTGGTGCCGGTCTCTCGAGGACCAGCACCATGCTCACTGCTTCTGCGACCGCCGCGATGTATAGATATAGCGGTTCCACTGGTTCCGGAGCTACCAATATTGGTAAGGACACCAAATGCTGCTTCAGCTCCTAGAAGGCTTGTTCCGCTTCTTCGGTCCAAGAGAAAGACCCAGACTTCCGCAACAGCTTAAAGAAAGGTAGCACTCTCTCAGCCAACCTTGAAATGAAGCGGCTAAGGGCGGCTAGTGATCCCATAAGCTTCTGGACGTCCTTGACTTGGGCTGGGGGCCTCATTGCTTCGATTGCTCTGATCTTTTCTGGGTTCGCTTCAATGCCTCGGTACGAAACCAGGAATCCAAGCAACTTCCCGGCGGAAATGCCAAAAACGCATTTGTCCGGGTTCAGCTTCGTGCAGGTTGCCCACAACTTGTCGAAGACCAGGGTTAAGTCTTCCACTAGGGTCGACCCTTTCTTAGTCTTGACCACGATGTCATCGACATAGACCTCTACTTTGTCCCTAATCAGGTCCTCGAAAGTCTTACTCATCGCCCGCATAAAGGTTGGCAGGGCGTTTTTCAGACCGTATGGCATTACAACATAGCAGTACAACCCGTCCACTGTCACGAAAGCAATATGCTTTCTATCTTCCCTAGACATCTGGATTTGGTGGAAACCAGAGTAAGCGTCCAGGAATGATAATAGATCGTACCCGGAGGTAGAATCTACGATTTGGTCTATACGTGGCAGTGGATACGGGTCCTTGGGACAGGCCTTATTCAGTCTGGTGTAGTTGATACACATCCGAAGTTTTCCATTCGCTTTGGGGACGATGACTGGGTTGGCCAGTCATATCGGATGATGAACTTCTTCGATGAAGCCAGCGTCCAGCGGTTTTCGGACCTCCTTTCGGATGAAGTCCTATCGCTCAACAGACTGTCTGCGAGGCTTCTGGCTTACTGGCTTGGCGTCGGGGTTGATCTTCAGGCAGTGCTCGATCACCTCCCTGGGGATCCTAGGCATATGCGACGGCTCCCATGCGAATACATCGGCGTTTGCCTAGAGGAAAGCGACGAGCGTGAGTTCCTATTTCTTGTCCAGATCACCCGCAATGCGAGTGGTCTGGGTGGAGTCCGCAGCGAGCCGGATGGCTTTGACGGGGACACCATCCGTTCCAGATGGTTGTACCTTTGGCGCCTTGAGGGGCGCCTTGGTGCCGGAGGTCGAGGGGTCCCTTCTTCTGTCGTCTGGGCGAGCAGTTTCTGCTGCCATGACGTGCAACTTTTCTATGGCTGCCTGTGCGGTGGCACGGTCACTTTGCACGGAGAGTACCCCGGTTGGGGATGGCATCTTGAGGACCAAATACCCATAATGGGCAATGGCCATGAACCGGTACAGGGTCGGCCTGCCAATGATGGCGTTGAAGGGGAGGTTGACTTCCACCACGTCAAAGACGACGTTCTCCGTGCGGAAGTTTTCCTCAGTTCCAAATGTAACCAGGAGTGCGATGCTCCCCAGGGGATACACCGGCTGCGGGCCCACTCCAGAGAATGGGCGTGAGGGTCCCAGACGGGATCCCGGGATTTGCAGCTGCTTAAACGCAGCATGACTGATGACATTGAGGCCTGCTCCGCCGTCAATCAGCACATGGTGCAGTCGCATGTTGGCGATGATAGGAGCGGTGATGAGCGGCAGTACGCCGGCCCCCGCCATGTTGTCAGGGCAGTCGGGTGCCCCGAAGGAGATGGTGGTGCTCCTCCATCGCTGGTGGGGAGCAGCCTTCGGGACCCCTGGAGTTACCGATAGGACCTCACGGCATAAGGACTTGATGTTCCTGCGGGAGGTTAGCTCCTAGCTACCGCCGTACATGACGTACAATTTCTTGCGGTGGTCGCTGTCATCCCCGGAGTCGGAACCTTCGGTGGGGACATCCTTGAGGTCCCCCTCGGGTGATTGATACCCGAGTTCTCGTTCTCCCACGGCTACTTCACCGTCGTCGACCCTCTCCTTACCAGGCCGATGATGGGGCGGGGAGTCATCCTTGGACGGCTGCACGTGTCGCTCACTGACGCGTTTCGTGAGCTTGATAATCTTGCGACATTCCGAGGCGCTGTGGTGAGCATTGGGATGCACGGGGCACGGGCCGCTATTGCCTCCCTGTGGCCGGGGCGCTTATTGCGCTCGCCCCGCCCTCTAGCCGTGGCTGCGACAGTCGGGGCGGCAAATGGCAGCCTCTTATGGCCGTGGTTCTTCTTCTTCTTTTTGCCGTCGTGGGAGACGGCACCCGAGCCACCCGACTGGGCAGCCCCGGTTTGTGGGGCCGAGTGCCAGGCACGGCCTTCGGCGGCTCTGGCGCATTTGTCGGCCAGAGCGAAGAGTGTGGGGATAGTTTCCACGTCGTGCGTGGCCAACTTCTCCAACATCTTCTCATCACGTACTCCCTGACGGAAGGGCGGAAGGCCGTGATGATGGAAGCATCGGAAATGCGAGGTATAGTACCTCGCACCTTGTTGAAGCAGGAGATGAACATCTGGAGAGTCTCCCCGGGCTCCTGCCTCACCGCATGGAGGTGGGCCTCCACTCCGTGCTGCTGGTAAGCACTAGCAAAGTTTGTTACAAACCGCGCGCAGAGTTCTTCCCAGGAGTAGATTGACCCTGGGGCGAGGTTCATGAGTCAAGTCCGGGCTGGTCCAGACAAGGCGATGTGAAAATATGTTGCCATCACAGCGGTGTTTCCACCTGCTGCCGTGATGGCAGTGACGTACACCTGCAGGAATTCCGACGGATTTGACGTTCTGTCGTACTTTTCCGGCAGATGTGGCCTGAACTTGGGCGGCCAAGACGCTGCGCGGAGATGGTCCGCGAGAGCGGCGCAGCCCACGCCGGCCAGGGGGACACGTACTTGGGTCCGGGTGCCCATTGGTGTCTGCGGTGCTGCCGCAGCGAAGTCTTGATCGAGGTTGCGGCCTTCGATGTTTTGGCAGCGCTTGCGCGCCCTTTCCAAAGAGGTCCGGGCGTCCTCTCTCGCACATCTGCGGTTGAGCTCAGCCCGGAGGTCGTTAGTCTGTGCGCCCCTTACTGAGGGCAAACGCACAGATGCCGACACCTCATGTTGGCGCAGAGATGACCGTGGCCTTGACCTGGTCGAGGTAGAATGCACCTTACTGAGCAGCCGGTCGACGTTGTCCCGCCACTGCTTCATGGCCCCTGGTGAGGCCATGGAGCTCGGGGGGGGGGTGGCGCAACAATTCCCTGGCTGTTGACAATGCTCCCGGAGCCGCGCTCGACGGAGTCCGTGAGGTCTGCACAGGCATACGCTGCCGTGCAGCATGCACAGCAGCGGCGCCCAGCATTGGGCGGTTGGAAACCTGTGGTGTGGAAGAAACAACTTCTTCTTCCACCAGGAAACCCGTGGAAGTCTCGGTGTGGTGTTCAACGATTTGCACCATCATCCTTGGGCAAGGAAACAAGCAAAAACCTAATGCCTAGCCCCCTACTTGGCGCGCCAAATGTAGGAGAGCAAATCTCCGGCTGGGTGGCGGAGTGCACCCGCCCTAAATCCTAAGATGAGGAGGGGCCTAAGCGTTTTGCTTGTTAGTTGAAAAAGTGGGAAGAACACAAGAGCACACAAGGATTTAGAGTGGTTCAGGCCGTCGGAGCGTAACACCCTACTCCACTGTGTGATGTATTGCTTGAGAGCTTGTATGAACTTGTGAGGCTAAGGTTGGGTTCAAGATTGGATGTCCTCATGCCTCCCCCTTTTATAGCTGAAGGGGGGCATGTACAAAAGGACTCTGAACCCCAACATGTGGGCTCAGAGACATAACGAATGAGATAACCGGAGCAACTAATGTCGATCACCTTGCACCATCCCCCTGTCCCCCGACATCCGCCGCTCGAGTACAGTTGGCATGTTGTCGAAGGTTCCTTGGTATCGTCTAGGTCATGATGACCACTGTGCGTGTGCTGTGGCGTGGGCGTACTGTCTGTTGCCTGATTGGACAGGTACGCCGCCTGGTCTGGTCGCCGTCTGCCATCAAATTGGACGAGGCGCAATAAATGCTGAGTCGGCACATCGCCTGCCCGCAGGGTGGTCAGGCGATGTGCGATCTCTGTAATAAATGCAGAGATCGCGTGGCTCCGAGGCCTTATGTCAGCCTCTGCCCTCCGTCCCACGTCATAGGCCGCAGGCTGTGTGGCAGCACCGGGTCCCCGCCTGAGTGGGGAGCACAGGTGTGCCCGACAAGACTCAAACAAGTGTTTGTACCGGACCCCTGTATGCCTTTTACTCAGGCCAGGGTATTCTTCGCCCCAAGGTCTTGTCGTGGGCGGTCCGGACCTCACTTAGGGGGGTCCGGGTCCGCCAAAGCCCCGGTTAGGTATGCCGGGGTCCGGCATTCTCTCACGAGGGTCCGGATCCACTTGATGATACCACAGTATATGTTACTACTCCGAGGTCACCTGGTGGTCTCGGGGTTGTCCACGTGGTGGGGTAAGGCGTGGTTCCTTACTATAGTAAGGGATACCCCTATTCTAGGGTACTGACAAGTAGTATGTAACTTCCCATGAAATAGGACAAGTGGAGCTCGTATTACGAGAGCTGGCAAATAAGAAACGAAAGCAAGTCCTGTTTTTTATTTTCTTTTTTCTTGACTTCCACAGGCTGGGAACTATCTACATCACCACTTCTGGTCTTACAAATTAAAAAAACATGTGGTTCTCCAAATTGTGAAGCTAACCTAGTTCCCATACCTAGAGAACAAATATAGAACCTAGAATTGCTAGAGCTTATAAGTTATGCCAGTGTTTGCCTCCGAGTTCACACGCTGAGACATAAAGTGGAACGAGGATAAATGGTCAACATCATAAATTCAGTTGAGATTCCTACGTTTATGTAGCACTGTTGCCGATCAGAGAATTTTTATAGCGCACGATAGGGCGCTGCTAATTCTAGTTTATTTAAAAACATATCATTATAATCTTCTTTTTAGGTTAAATCTTTATAAAATTCAACCAAAGATAATGCTTATAGGAGAATCTGACTTATAATCCCTTATTTAGAAAACATGATTATCCAAAATTTGGGAGAACTCTTATTAATCTTTGAAATCAATATTTTATGGTGTTTACACGTAGCTTGGATCTTTACCTCTCGCGCCTTCTCCATTATATATTACTAGGTATGTGCCTGTGCGTTGCGACGAAACACAAATTAACGAGCCTCCAATTGCGACGGACAACGTGAACGCAATAGTGACGGGAGCCCTTATGGAGAACAATGCATTGTTACAAAGAAGCGCGAGCCTGAGCGCACTACGGGATCCATCGTCGTGTTGCGGGACTGCCATTGCCACGAGCTCCATATATAAAATGGTTTGTTCAGATCATAATAACTAAAACAATGGTGTGCCAAGCCTTTCCTTTGCAGAGAAGGGATTATGTCCTGATAGTACATGATTACTAATGTGATGAAGGTGAAATGGACATGCTCCAAGCGATGAAGGTGAAATGGACATGCTCTCAGCTAAAGGGTAAATGAGATGGTCCTCTGCCTAGTTAGAAGATAAATGAAGGCTTAACAGAACTCCAGAAGCTAGATAGATATTCACAAACAATTTCCGTTAATATCTGATCCATTATGGTAACTTTTGTATAGGCTATTTAGTTACATACCATAGAGAATAGGACAACCTAAATCAGAAAAGATGATTCATTAAACCAAACACTCATTAATAAATACCATAGAAACAAGTGAACACGCAATCCTTTTATGTCTTTTGTTACAGCTCAAGCAGTTCATTTCAAAGTATAGGATCACAATCTGGCTTGAGGTCAATAGATCTGGAATCACAAAATCTGTAATAAAATGGAGGATCAAAAACTTACTTCTGATAAGTATAAGACTTTTCCAAATAGTAGCTCCTTTTTATACTATATGGCGCCATTCTCGCAGCTCCAGACATTACTTCATGATGAACTTTGAAAGCTGAATGTTGTTATTGTGTACAAGAAATATAGGCAATAAAATTTATTATCAATTACATCGTGCAAACAAAGAAAAAACTGAAAGGGTTAAATTATGGAGCTGACTCTAGAACATAATTTGGTGAGCTATTCATTTAAAGTTAGAAGTTCAAAAGAGATTTGTCTATTCTATTTAGTACACATGCAGTTAGTGTTCTTAGTTTAGGATTAAAAAGGATACAAAACGAAAACACAGTAAGTTTTCTATGAATAGAATATATCATTGTATTGACATAGGCAAATCGCCTTTTATAGTCAATGGATCATGAAGCGAGAGATCACCCCGCATTATCTCAATAAATATTGCCGAAGAATGAATCAAATAGATCTAATTACATCTAATAATATAACAAATGGTTCTATGACAAAGAATGAATGTTAAACACCCAAAAATAGCGCTGACTCATGGAAACTTTAGGCAGCAAAGTCCTGCCTTCCACCGGTCTCTGTTAGTGCTAATGCCTAGAGTTTTGGTCAATTGCATCCTGATTATCAATCTTACCCCATAGGCCATCAGAAGCAAGTATCAAGAACTCGCACTGGTGGTCGACGAGGAGCGTCCTAGTCTCTCGATCAGCCACAACCCACTGCTTTAGGTGTCCATCCCCATTGCCCCTAGACACTGCTAGGGAGCCCTGGACTCGCCATGCCCCATGGTAATTCACCACAAATCCACCCTGAAAAGCAAATGAGCAAAGCACATAAGTGAGATTGCACAACAATGTATAGTTCATGTATTCTTGATTGTTAATTAATTGCTCAATCATCTAGCCGATCCAGCTACAGTGCATTGTTCAATTGCATTAGCAGAGTTTGCAAAAGAAAGGAGGAGGGATATGACATCCTGGGCATACCAAATTCTCAATTCTCTGCTTCTCATCCTCCTGGGAGGCCCGATGGTCAGAGGTGAGCACCTCTGCCTTCCCTGCTCGGCTGAGCACCACATGACAGTCTCCAATATTGGAGACGACCAGTCTACCCTTTCGGAGAAGGGCTATGACACAACACGTACCCCCGCTCTCGCCCCTCTTGAGGAACTCCTCATCCGTCTTGAGGTAACCCATCTTGACAGCTCCCCGCTATCGTCCCTACTACACGAGACGCCACGGTGACGACCCCGCCCATCCTGCACCAGAGGAGGATGAAACAGCCTCAGTCATTCCTGCTCCATGAAAATTCAATTACATATTGAAGAAAAACCCAAGTTGTAAATCAGGGTCATGAGAAAATCAGTGTGTACAATAGGTGCAGATAAAACATGTGTTTAATCTGAATGTTCTCTAGAGATTTTGTAAAGCACTATACCTGAGGTACCCATTTTGGAGATACAAAACTCGTTGCCTCCACAACAGGTAATCTGGATGTGGCCAATCTTCGTATAAGCTCAACCTTTACAGGTGTTGGCACGATGTCCTTCTCATTCTGTAGACCATCTCATGGCCCTACTTCCACAAATTTTACATACCCTGGTAGGTCATGTAGAACCTAGAATATGAACTTACTTAAAATAATAATGATTGGAAGTCTAATGTAAAGCACATCGCCAAGTTGTTTGGAACAAGCATCTCAAAATAACAGTCAGATCATTTCTGTAGTCTACAAAAGAATAGCAAGTAAACCAAACCAATGAATGGGTATGATACTTCAACACACCTTGCTCCTGACCCATATACTCCCTTGATGAGAAGATGAAAAATATCTATAGATATGTTGGTTCCGTGAGGAACAGCCCGCACCAAAAACATGGTGGCCCAATGCAGCAGGCACTTTGCCTCCATCTAGCGTTGACGGCCTTTGATTCACCAGTCTCTTCCACTGATAATATTCCCTATTACAAACAAGATCTCAAGAAGTTGAGATTTAGCTGAAGTAAACAATGATGAGAAAAGCAACTATTCCGATCCTGAAGGGACCAATGGACTCAGGTAGTCACCAGATCAGTTGCGAACGAACAATGGCAATGGCAATGGCACTACCAAAGTCACCAGATCAGTTCCGATCCTGAGGCCCTGATCATGAGATCAAGCAATGGCACTACCAAAGTCTAGCCTCACAGTTCTGAATTCTGAACTCCGATGCTCACCTTGAATCGACCGAGGAACTGCAAGGCAGTGGCGCCTGGGAGCATCCTAGAGCCCAGCACCAGATAAGTCCCCGTCTCACCGAACCCGGCGCCTGGGAGCATCCCAGAGCCCAGCACGAGGGAGCTCGCCAGCGCCGCCGCTGTAGCGCCGGCGGACAAAAAATGTTGGGAGTCAGGCTTGTTGGGGTCCTTGTCGACGTTCCCCTTGCTGCCTTTGGGCTTATCTGTCCCCTTGCTCTTCACCGCCAACCTACAGATGTCAAAGCAGCCGAGCCGCCATCGACAAAGACAACAAGGGAAAAGCACGACGACGAAAAAAATCAAAATCAACTCACGGCGTTGGATGTTATAACAGCAGAAATTGAATGCTTCGACCACCACGGAATAGATCCACGGGATGAACAAGGAAGAAGAGAACTGTAGATTCAAGCGGCGACACGAAGTACAGCGGTCAGATCAAAGCTTGGCGGAGGAATTCACGGCAACGGGTGGACGAATCAGGATTGAATCGAGGGCAAAATTTCCTATGGCAGCCCACAGGAAGAGGGAGGGAGAGGTGACGGTGGCGAGCAAATGAATCGAGGGAGGGAGAGGCGACGATCGTCGTCGTCGTGGCGGTGTCCGTGGAGGGGGTCGAGTACGCGGGAAGAATTGCGGTGCGGGGAGCGGTGGGCGCGGCTGTGGGATGAGCAGCCAGCGCACGGGGAGCGGACACAGTTTGGGGGCTGGGATGTCGCGGAGACACGATGCTGGTGTCTGGAGGGACCGCCCACAGGCTCGCCGGCAGCGGCGTGGGCTCCACGTACCCCGTAGGGGTGCGCGGCTGGCACCGCCGCCGCCGCAGCGGCTCGTACCCCTTGAGCATCAGCCGCTGCGTCGACGCCTCGTCGGAGGGGCACTCCCCTCCCACCGTGTAGTTCATGTATCGCTCAGCCTCGTCCCGGTACCGGTGGCACGCCTGCCCCAGCGACGGGAACATCACCGCGTCCGCGTCCGCGCCCCTGCCCCTGTGCGGGCCGACCACCAGCTTCAGCTCGCACATCTCGCCGTCGGATGAGGCTTGTCATCGAAGGAAGGAGCGCCATCGATGGAAAGGAGTGCGGCGGGCGGGCGAGATGCGAGGTGGCGCGCGGGCGGGATGCGTGGGAGCCCCCTTCCATAGTAGGCGTTCGGCGGGCGGGCGGGATGTGAGGTGGCGCACAAGCGAGATGCGAGGCCGCTGCGGGCGGGAAGCGACTGGAAGGAGTGCGCCGTCGAAGGAAGGAGCGCCATGGAAGGAAGGAGGAATCGAGGATGGAAAGGAAACACGGCGGGCGGGTGGGATGCGAGGAGCGCCATCGAAGGAAGGAGTGCGCGGTCGAGCGGCGGTGGTGGGGAGCCGAGGCGGGAACCGGCAGAACTGCGCACCATTGTGCACTGTGGACGCCTACGCTACACACTTAAGTAGTAGTAGAGATAAAGTCGTCTAGTTTTAACTGGTCAGATCTCAGACGCCCATGCCCGTGCAATTGTGCGGGGTGTGTGTGGACTACCAGTTTGAGGCTTTGAGCTGACAGGCGATCTAGAGAAAGTATGGTACGAAAGTCACGTGGCTTCACATTGACCAGGAGTTTCTTTGCTAGGCCCAACCTTGAAGCGATCAGAACTTGCCTGAACCGTCATGTAGCAAGTCGGCAGTGGCGGTAGTTGGTAGCTGGAAGCATGGTGGACCCAGATGAGCACTAACTACCATGTCAAAGCAAAATCATCTAAATTAGCTTGGGAAAATATTTACAGTGAAAATCTAGACTCTACTAATTACAACGGAGAAATAAATGAGAGCTTAGCCCTCACTTGACCTATGTAGTCCCAAGGTCCGCCCTTGGCATGAAGCGCTTGGGCAAACAGATAGCATCGACGCTGTTGAGCACCGGAAATGCATTGCCGGACGATCCGCGGTGGTGGCGCGGAGTCAGTTAGGGTTCCAAGTTTCTCACGTGATTTATTAGCTAAAACTGTGGGATTAGCTCGGGATACAACTTGTAGCGGATCCAGACCCCCCTTTATATAGATGAAGGGCTACGGCCGATTGAACCCACAACAATCGATCAAATCAAGTCTATTTCTTATTTTACTTATACATTAGGAATAGTTCTAGGTTAGTCTTTCCCTACCCCAAATTCTTCGCTTCTCTTCGGCTCTACGTCGATTAGAGGTCTCTAGTGTGACCTGCCGACCCTAGACGAAGTCTAGGATCTCTCCTCCCCGACGGGGTCCCTCCCGGGAGCGAGATTCAGGCGCCGCCGGCGAACTCCGCCGCCCCTATGCACGAGCTGACCGTCCGGCCTCCGGTAGCAGACCGTCCTGCCCGTCAGGTAGGGAACCCAAGCCCTGCACCAGGTTGTGGATCGTCCGGCCCCTGGCCGCGGACCATCCGCGCCTGTGCAGAGAGCACCGCCGCAGGTTCTCAACGCAGTGATTGGTGTCTGGATCGGCGCCAACACACTTTTTGGCGACTCCACTGGGGAAAGGTGTCTAGATCTACTAAAAATTAGGCCCTCAAAAGGCCAATTCTAAAGATCACACCGATATCTCCCTGGACAATATCCTGAAGCCAGCTGTTGATAGTCTGACGGCCGATCAACGGCAGCAATACAAGGACTACATGCGTCAAGCGAAGGAGAAATTTTTATCACAATACACGGTGGATCGCCACAAGAAAGTTATCAAACATGGAGAGACCGACGTTGCATCTCTTCTATCTTCGTTTCAAATACCCAACGTAAGTAAACCCGACGACATCCAATCTATTAAACAATATGTAGATCATCAGTAGAATCAAATGAAACAACAGATTGGAGGGTTAGAAGAATCAATTAGAAAATTAACGCGTACGTTGGAGAAGTCTGTTGCTTCTAGTTTTCCATCATATGAAACTAATATCAGGATATCTATGTCTAATACATCGGCGACAAATGGGGATTTGCAGCCCTAGCAATTATATGGTATGCTGATGAACCCATATCTAGGGCAAATACCACCACCGCAGTCCCCTGCTTGGCAGATCGGCACCCCTGGACACAGTTGTACCGTCCGAGCTTTTGCCTGGGTAGTCTGGCCCTTACACAGACCGTCCGGATTTCCCTGTCGAATAGTCTCGGACCGTACCAGGGCTACTGTGTGGCGCCCCAATAATAGCAAACACAATCGGCCAGTTCGGATGTACTACCATACAGACCGGATACGCATACGCAGAACCTACTGTCGCACACTATGCACCAAATTATTACACACCACAGCAGCAGTACGTTCCGCCTCATACATATTTAAACCACATCATGCCATACGATCACAGATCGATCAACATAATCGATCGGTCACGGCAAGAAGGTCTGCATAACAATGCCCGACCGAATGAACCCCACAGCCTAGGGTCCAGTGGTTTGACACCGGGCGCAACGAAGAAAATTAGGGAAGAGATGGCTGAACTATTTCGAGATAGGCTCGGAGTTAGTGTAGCTAGAGTGGGGCAATCATATCAGAAGCTATATGATCACCGGTTTGACATTGTCCCATATCCAAAGGGGCAAGGATATCAGAGTTTTCTAAATTTTCTGGTGAAAATGGGAGAAGCACACACGAACATATAGGCCAATTCCTAGCACACCTAGGCGAATTGGCCGATGGGGAAGTATTTCGTGTTCGTTTATGAAAGTCGCCTAGAGGGGGGGGGGGGTGGATAGGCGAAACCGAGGTTCGGCCCTCGAAGGCCTAGTCCCCGTTGAGGAGTCCACTAAGGACGGGTCTTTTCAACCCTTTCCCTCTCTCCACCGATCACTCAAGATCGGCTAGCTTTTCTTCTTCTCAAGGATCACTTAAGACCCCGCAAGGACCACCACATTCTTTGGTGCCTCTTGCTAGCTTTTACAAGGCCTCCAAAACTTTGGAGGAAGTTTCAATGGGAGTCAATACTCAACGCACAAATGAACACAAAGATGTAGCACACACTATCTCTCAATGAATCTCACAAGGCACTAGTGCTAAACTCAAATGAGTAGCTCTCTTTTGCTTGCTCTCTCTTTTGTGGCACTTGTGTTGGTTGTAGTGGTCTAAATCTTGTGTATAGGATGGATCAATTTATATATGTGGTTGGGAGGGCTTGATTATGTCAACTAGATGACTTGGAATGTTGCTTGGGCTCCCACACCTTGAAGTGGCCGGTTGGAGTGGTATTTATAGCCACCAACCAAAATCTAGCCGTTGGTGAAGTCTGCTGGCGATGGGCGCACCGGACACTCGCCGCCACGTCATCCTGCCGTTAGGTCTTGGAGCTGGTCGACCGTTGGAGGCTCTGTCCTCATGTGGCACCGGACAGTCCGGTGGCACACCGGATAGTCCGGTGCCCCTCTGACTCGCTGCTCTGACATCTGAATTCCACTGTTCACTTTGCAGAGTCGACCGTTGCACGCAGATAGCCGTTGCTCCGCTGGAGCACCGGACAGTCCGGTGGTGCACCGGACACTGTCTGGTGGCACACTAGACAGTCCGGTGAATTATAGCGGAGCGGCGCCTGGGAAACCCGAAGGTGAAGAGTTCGAGCTGAAGCACCCTGGTGCACCGGACACTGTCCGGTGGCACACTGGACTGTCCGGTGCGCTAGACCAGGGCAGCCTTCAGTTCCCTTTTTGCTCCTTTCTTTTGAGACCTAACTTGTTCTTTTGATTGGTTTGTGTTGAACCTTTGGCACCTGTAGAATATATAATCTTGAACAAACTAGTTAGTCCAATTATTTGTGTTGGGCAATTCAACCACCAAAATCAATTAGGAAAAGGTTTGACCCTATTTCCCTTTCAATCTCCCCCTTTTTGGTGATTGATGCCAACACAAACCAAAGCAAATATATAAGTGCATAATTGAACTAGTTTGCATAATATATGTGCAAAGGTTACTTAGAATTAAACCAATCTATATTTCATAAGATATGGATGGATGCTTTCTTTATATTTAATGTTTTAGACCATGCTTACACCAATTGTTTTGTTTTTGCAAACTCTTTTGGAAATTCTTTTCAAAGGGTTTTGCAAAATAGTCAAGGTATATGAATAAGATTTTGAGAAGCATTTTCAAGATTTGAAATTTTCTCCCCCTATTTCAAATGCTTTTCATTTGACTAAACAAAACTCCCCCTCAATAAATTCCTCCTCTTAGTATTCAAGAGGGTTTTAAGATACTAATTTTTGAAGGTGCTATCTTCCCCCTTTTAAACATAATAAGATATCAATTGGAAAAACTCTTTTTAAAATAAGGTGGTGGTGCGGTCCTTTTGCTTTGGGCTAATACTTTCTCCCCCTTTGGCATGAATCACCAAAAACGGATACTTTGAGTGAAATATAAGCCCTTTTACTTTCTCTCCCCCTTTGGCAAATAATATATGAGTGAAGATTATACCAAATTTGGAGGGCTGGCGGAATACGGGCAAGGAAGGATAATACCATTGGAGTTGAGTGGAAGCGATGTCTTTGCCGAATACTCCATTTCCCTTTCAATCTAAGACTTAATACATGAGATGCTCATGAAAACATATTAGTCTTAGCCTTGGCACAAATAGAGATAGGAAATATGCAGATGTACCAAAGGAAAGAGACATGATTAAAAGGATATGTCAATTAAGCTTAAACAATTCTATATAATATAGATTGCTCCCCCTAAATATGTGCTTTGAAGGGAATACAAATTTTTGGTCTTAAATGCCATGTGCACATAATTAGGTTAGTGAGATCATGTCTATATCATAGAGAATGTGAAGTGCATTGTGTCATAGTATAAGTGTGATGCTCATGACAGTTTATGCACTTATGAAAGCATGTTATAAACATCTCAAGCATTCACCCTGAAGGATTTCAAAGAGGCTTAAGGACCATCCACCTTTGGAACAAAGGCAGCTTATCCTCGTTATAAGGTTAAGCTTTAAGCTCTTTGACGATAAAATTACTTCACCCAGTTTTAACAAAGATGCAAGAATGAGTAATTGAGAAGTTAAACTCGGTATGAAGTAGGGTTAATGTATGAACATGCTTTCTCTTCCTTTTATACGAGATATGCAAAGAAAGTATGAAAAAGGAAGATTTAGGTACAAGGTAAAGTGAAATGAAGTTATTTTACCCTTTTGTACCTTCACATAGAGGCGCTCCCTTCATTGTGCTTTGTCCTTAGTCTTAGTCACTTATGACCTATACTCAAGACACTATATGGAAATATTTTGCACAAGAGAGAATTCTACAACTAGTGATCCTTTGTAAGTCATTGTTTAGCATATATCAAAATGGATCACAAGGTGCATAATCGTAACATGAATTCTCCTGTTAACTTAGTGCGCATCAAGAGAGATATTGATTGAAATTGCATGAAGCACTAAGAAACATAAGTGTTAATTGAAGTTATTCAATGATCAAACAACAGATGCGATCAAAAGAACAACATAGGCATTAGATTTTCAAACAAGTTTAAAATGGGAGAATCCAGTGAATATGCTACTTTAACAATAAAAGCTACAATCCTTGATAAAGGTGACATTATTTTACCAAGTTGGATTGAAATGTAGTAGCATACTTTATGAGAAACATTATTCTCATTTAAGAGACTATATGAGATTATTAGGATAAAGTGATAGTCTCAACATAATCAAGATATAAGAATAGACTCCCCCTAAGGATATGCATCAAGTAATTGAAAGAATTGATTCAATGCATTCCCTTTTAAAGACATATAGGGAGAAGCATTATACATCTTGATCAAGACTTATAAAATTTTCAATAAACAACTTAAGCCTTGTAATCTCATAATGAAAAAGATAAAGAATGCTTACAACCACACCATTGATTGTTGTGAAGACCTTATTGTCCAAGTAGGTGTTGTTGTCCTTGATGTTCTTCCTTTTTCATTTGAGTGTCCTCCCTTTGTAGTTGTATCTTTTTCCTTCCAAACTTATTGAAAATACTCAAGAGAGATGTTAATAGCGCAAGGGGGTATATGATGAAGGATGATTTCTTTAGATAATTAATATACACAATTCATCATCCAAAAGTCACACAGACATGAAGTAAAATCCTTATTATTAGTGCATATTATTAGAAAAGAGGAATATGCACCTTTTAAACATTTTGAACAATCATAGGAAGTTCACTTCTTCATATTGAATTTTAACATCATAACTTAGAAGCATATCAATATGAAAACAAATGTAGCAAATACATGAATTAGACTCTAATGGACAAGTGCATTTATGAGGAAGTGATTGAATGCACATCTAGACAAATTTAGTCAAATAAAGAATCTATTCTTCAAGAATGATAATTTTGAGTAAATAACTTTTGAAGGGAACTATATTTGATTAAGAGGATGAGTTCCCATACCTTTACTTTTACCTTTCTTCCTTTGAGTGAAGATCAACCCTTTTAGGCTTGTGGCTTTGAACTTGCACTTACTCTCTTGTAGATTTTCATAAGTGATCTCAAGATGAATGTTAGTAGCAACACAAGCACTAGTTTCCCTTTTGTAATCATTTTTGATAAGGAATGAAAAGTGGATTACTAAAGCATGGAAACTTTATAATATGAACTAGATTATTCCTTGAAGTATGCTCAGTTTTATCTTATGGAACAAGCATAGTTAGTTCTTTTAAGATTATGGGAATAAATCTAATTCATAACATGGAGAGCGATAGATGTAGAAGAATCATATCCAATATAAGCAAGAAGCAAAACAACATAAATCATTGGATTGACTTTTCCTTTTATGTTAAATTACGCATCTCCAAAGAGAAACATATTCTCTACTAGTGAGACTACATGGGTTACTTAGATAAAAGCATTAGTCTCACTATTCTAGTTATAGAGAGAATCTTCCTTTTGTAGGTGTCGTAGGGATTTTAATTCCTTACATGACACCTTATTCTTTTAGGAACTTGGAATATCTCTCTATATCTAGAATCATGGCAATAATAAGATAATAAGTGTAAAACATGCCATGAGTTGCTTAATAATTTAAAACATGTAGATTGCCATAGTATAGGAATGATGAATATACAATCTACCATATGAGAGGAATTTCTTCAAAGAATGGTGTCATGAAGTGTTTTTTTATGGGACTACACAAGACACATGAGAAATGATATTCTAAGATTTTTATACCAAAGACATAAATGTTACCATCCTTTCGCCTTCCTCCATGTTGTAGGTCTTGATTTTTTTGGCACAGGATAACTCTTTATTTCCTACAACATTAATGTCTTCCCTCGAGATGATATGAGTTTAAGATATAGTAATTTGAAAAATAACCTTGGGTCAATCATGGATATCGATCATTGAAGATTGATAGCTTGAGTAAATAAAATTGAATTGGCTTTCTCAAGCACCCCAAAGCTTCATATCATCTCCTTCTCCTGCAAGGCTTGTCAAGCATATTTTGGTACCCATCTCTTGATGGGTCCATCAAGGTTAGTCAACAAAGATCTAGGAACCCAAACGTCCTTTGTGCTAGCACTAGGTAAACTCATTACCTTTCTAGCACAAGTTGCAATTTTGGGTTGCCTAGTTGCATGAGAATTAATTGACAAGCTAGGAGTGAGATTGTTACCAATGGGACAATCCTTGCATTGATGTCCCTTCTTTCGGCATATGTAGCATAGGCGATCCTTAAGTTTTGAAGATTTCTTCTTTCCTTGTTTCTCTCTTGCTTGGATGTTACCTTTTATGGAGGCATGGTTGAGGCTTTTGGAAGAGGTATTGATTTTCTTCTTTTGCTTCCTCCTCTTGGCAATCCTCAAGTCCTTGACATTTTCTTCAAGGGATTTAGTGCATGCCACGGTTGTTCCCGTCTCAAGCTTCTTCACCATGTGATCACGATTATCTTGAGAAGGTTGAGCAATGCATTTCCCTTTTAGTTGTGTCAAGCTCCTTATTAGCCTCTCATTTTCTTCTTTGAGCTTTTGATATGAATCATCGTTTGTTCCTGCAAATTCTAGCTCAAAGGAAGATTTGCTTGTCGATGGACAACAAGCATTAGCACATGGTAATGTGGTTTCTATTTGAATACATGTGCATGAGTGAGGTTGTTGTGATTTCAAGTTTTCTATCACAACCTCATGAGCAATATTTAATATGACATGATTATCCATAAGATTTTCATGAGAGCATAAAAGCATATCATATTTTTCTTGAAAAGCTAGATTTTCATTCTTTAGCTTTTCTACTTGGTCTTTAAGCAAGGTATTCCTATTTACTAATTGAGAGATACAATTTAAAGCGTTATCTTGCTCAATTGAAATAGTTTCATACCTTTGGACCAAATCAACATGTGAGCGTTTTAGCTCCTCATGTTCTTTAGTCAACTCATCAAAGCATTGCATTTTTATGGAGAGAACATTCTCTAGTCTTTGACAAGCTTCGCTTTGCTCTCTCGCTCTTTCTAGAAGTTTGAGCATGACTGCCTTATCTTCTTGGCTTAGGCGAGCGTAGAGTTGCACGGAGCTCCTTTCTTTCTCCTCATCCTCGTTTGTGCTTCCACTATCATTTTCATTAGCCACACGACACATGTGGGAATCGAAATGGGAAGACAAACCTCTTGGAGAGGTGGATTCGTCGTTTGGTCTCCATCGGTCATTTTCTTCTTCCTTGCAAGGGTTAGTATCACAAGGACCAAAGGAAGTAGAAGCACAAAATGAATTATCATATTTGGACTCATCAAATTTATTTTTAATCCTAGTCCAAATATCATGCGCATCAGGAATATGTTCATCATAATTTGTAATGAAGGCATGCTAATCTTCTTCGCTAAGAGAATTACCTAAGATGTCAATAGCTAGATGGTTTAAGCGTATACATCTTTGATCTTCCTCGGAAGCATCATAATCAGAGGGTATGATACTCTTGTCTATAATTTGTTCTAATCGAGGATCTAGAGTTCTAAAAGCATTTAATACACTAGTAGACCATGAATCATAGTTAGAACAATCGGAAAATAATATCTCAAGAGTTACCTCCTTCCGAGTTGTGTTCTTGTTCTTTTAGGATCTTCTTTGAGCCATCACTTCGAGTTGTTAGACTCAATATGAAGTGCCTAGCTCTGATACCAATTGAAAGTCGCCTAGAGGGGGGGTGGATAGGCGAAACCGAGGTTCGGCCCTCGAAGGCCTAGTCCCCGTTGAGGAGTCTACTAAGGACGGGTCTTTTTCAACCTTTTCCCTCTCTCCACCGATCACTCAAGATCGGCGAGCTCTTCTTCTTCTCAAGGATCACTTAAGACCCCACAAGGACCACCACATTCTTTGGTGTCTCTTGCTAGCTTTTACAAGGCCTCCAAAACTTTGGAGGAAGTTCAATGGGAGTCAATACTCAACGCACAAATGAACACAAAGATGTAGCACACACTATCTCTCAATGAATCTCACAAGGCACTAGTGCTAAACTCAAATGAGTAGCTCTCTTTTGCTTGCTCTCTCTTTTGTGGCACTTGTGTTGGTTGTAGTGGTCTAAATCTTGTATATAGGATGGATCAATGAATATATGTGGTTGGGAGGGCTTGAGTATGTCAACTAGATGACTTGGAATGTTGCTTGGGCTCCCACACCTTGAAGTGGCCGGTTGGGGTGGTATTTATAGCCACCAACCAAAATCTAGCCGTTGGTGAAGTATGCTGGCGATGGGCGCACTGGACAGTGTCTGGTGTGCCGCCACGTCATCCTGCCGTTAGGTCTTGGAGCTGGTCGACCGTTGGAGGCTCTGTCCTCATGTGGCACCGGACAGTCCGGTGGCACACCGGACAGTCCGGTGCCCCTCTGACTCGCTGCTCTGACATCTGAATTCTACTGTTCACTTTGCAGAGTCGACCGTTGCGCGCAGATAGCTGTTGCTCCGCTGGAGCACCGGACAGTCCGGTGGTGCACCGAACACTGTCCGGTCGCACACCGGACAGTCCGGTGAATTATAGCGGAGCGACGCCTGGAAAACCTGAAGGTGAAGAGTTCGAGCTGAAGCACCCTGGTGCACCGGACACTGTCCGGTGCGCAAGACCAGGGCAGCCTTCGGTTCCCTTTTTGCTCCTTTCTTTTGAGACCTAACTTGTTCTTTTGATTGGTTTGTGTTGAACCTTTGGCACCTGTAGAATATATAATCTTGAACAAACTAGTTAGTCCAATTATTTGTGTTGGGCAATTCAACCACCAAAATCAATTAGGAAAAGGTTTGACCCTATTACCCTTTCAGTTTATTTTCTTTATCCCTTACTGGTACCGCTTTTGCATGGTACGCCGCCCTGCCTCCTAATTCCATTAATTCCTGGAATGATGCAGAGAGTAAATTTCATGAACATTTCTTTTTCCGTGGAATATGAATTAGGGCTAGCTGATTTATCTTCAGTCCGACAGAGACGCAAAGAATCGGTTAACGATTATATCCGGAGGTTCTGAGACACTAGAAACCGATGCTTTCAGATCCATGTCGCGGACAAAGAGCTAGCAGGGCTGGCTTTTAATGGTTTGCTATCCTACTTAAGAGACAAATTAGATGGGACCCAATTCTTTTCAATAGCTTAGCTACATCAGCGGGCTTTAGCCTGTGAAAGCCGATTTAAAGAGACATCAAAATCGGCCGCTCGTACTGTGCATCTAGTAGAGCGTGATAATTCAGATGATGAATCCGTAGATGTATATACCGCTGAGTTTGTTTGGCCAACAAAGGCCAAATCTTCTGCATGTTCTTCCTTACAGCCAGTTCAAAAGAATCAGCAAGAAGAGATTAAATTTACCTTCAATGTTGCCAAATGCGATAGGATATTTGACGAACTACTAAAAATGGCAACAGTAAATTAACTCATACTATTCCTCCTATGGAAGAATTAAAGAGACGTGCTTATTGTAAGTGGCATAATTCTTTTTCCCATACCACCAATGATTGTAATATTTTTCATCGACAAATACAATCAGCCATAAATGAGGGCCGATTGGCTTTTCAGGAGATGCAAGTGGACACGCAGCCATTTCCTGACAATATCATAGAACCCACATGCAAAGAGGTCTTGGTTCAGCCCGAAGTGGCCGATAAAGGCAAAGGAGAAAACATCATCATTAGCGATCCTCTCACGTCAAATATATCACAAGAAGAGATTGCTCGGAAGGCTCCGGACAAGAAGACTAGCAAGTCCGGAGGCGCCAGGGGCAGACTCAATTGAGGAGCCGAGCACATCAACCTGACTCGAGCATCGTGGACGGTCCGACACCTACGTGCGGACGGTTTGGTGCTCAGACAGACGATTCGGCTGATTCAGCCAGACAGTCCGCCCATGGCTAGAGGCGTCAGCGTCCACACAAAGCAAGGAAAGAGACGCAAGGGCAAAGCCAACATGACACACATGGTCGGCTGGTAAAAGCCGACCCTACATTCGATCAATTGCTTGCCAAATATGCTGGCAAGAAGGTCTTTCTATGCGATCAGCCAACAAATAAACCCTGGTCACCACTAGAACAAAATGGCCGAGTAAAACGGTTCGAAAGACGATGCAACAAGCATCGCCTGTTCATCTTGTCATGCTAGGATGCTTCCCACCCACCTACTCATCGTCGATGTATTGTCCTATTCAAATATGGAATGGTACGACGATGAACCCATGGTACTTGCATACTCCCTTTGTCTATTCAGGCTGGGGGACACCTCTATTCTATTCCTTTTGATCCATTGATCAAATGGTCACGACCGAGAAAGATGCAGTCCTAAACGGCCTTTATGCATTGGGGCTCTATTGAATGATCTCCATATTGGATTGAAAAAGCCGGTGGCTTGCATCAGGCTTAGTTCATATGCTTTTGGTTCGTCAACCTCCACCAAAAGGCAGTGGGCATATGTTGAGCACAAGAAATGCACTGCCGGACGGTTCACGGTCCGGACGATCCGCGGTGGTGGCGCGGACGGTCCGCGCGTGCGCAGAGTCAGTTAGGGTTCCGAGTTTCTCATGGGATTTGTTAGCTAAAACTGCGGGATTAGCTCGGGAAACAACTTGTAGCTGATCCAGACCTCCCCCTTTATATAGTTGAAGGGCTACGACCGATTGAACCCCCAACAATCAATCAAATCAAGTCTATTACTTATTTTACTTATATATTAGGAGTAGTTCTAGTTTAGCTCTAGGTTAGTCTTTCCCTACCCCAAATTCTTCGCTTCTCTTCGACTCTACGTCGATTAGAGGTGTTTAGGGTGGCCTGCCGACCCTAGACGAAGCCTAGGATCTCTCCTCCCCGACAGGATACCTCCCGGGAGCGAGATTTAGGCGCCGCCGGCGAACTTCGTCGCCCCTACGCACGCGCGGACCGTCTGGCCTCCAGGCGCGTACCGTCCGGCCCGTCAGGCAGGGAACCCGAGGTCACGGACCGTCCGACCCCTGGCCGCGGACCGTCTGCGCCTGTGCAGAGAGCACCGCCGCAGGTTCTCAACACAGTGATTGGTGCCCGGATCGGTGCCAACAGACACCACCAAGCCCTAATGTTTGTGCCAACGCGCGTTGGTATCGTGCTTGTGCTTTCATGTTTTGATCGTGTGCTAGTGCATTGGCTAGGGTCATGTTCTAAACTTCTAAACTAATAGTTAGTGGCTAAAATTGTCTGAGAGGTTTACCACTATTCAACAGGACCAATTAATTGATAGTAATACCTCTTAAATAGTCATTAGTGGTTAGCTGCCTCAACCTAAATAAAACTAACTAACAAATTATTAGATGACTAACAATTAGTTTTAGAGGTTTAGAATAGGGTGTCTAGGTCGATGTGATGTGACCTGCCATTCCCGTGCATGTGTATGGGGCAAAATTGCACGTCAAACATGAGATATTTGCAAAAATGCACGCGTTAATGTATGGCTTCGCCAAAATACTCATATGAGCCGCACAACTCGTCAAAGTGTCCAAGGTCAATGCTATAATGCACATATCTCAGATATGATTTTAGTTGTATATAGACTAAATACCCTTACTATATACACATACACAAATAGAGGTGAGAATAAAAATATGCTATGTTTCATCACCAATACAGTAATCATACACATAAAAAACAATTTCTCACGCTGCTAGAAAAAATAATTGGAAAAAATAATGATTGATTATTATGTTGTTGTTTAAGCATGATATATATTTATTTGTAGATCTCTATTTGTGTGTATGAGAAGGGTATTTTGGTGTGTGTGTATAGGGGATATTGGGAGGCCTAAGCTGCCAATAATTATAGGAAGTCTCGACCGATCATGCGCCAGATCCCACCCGACCAGTCTAGGCCAATGCCATCCCGGTCATGCGCCAGATCCCACTTGGTCATGTGCATGCGCCATAAATTATGTGATCAGTTATTTTCGATAAGTTTAAATTGCTATAATTCCGCTAGATCCTACCAGGTCGTGCACGAGATTTAATGATATCCTAGTGATTACCGTGATTTGTGGGAGCAGTTGCAAAAACGAAATGACTTGAACGTGATTTCTGGGGTGGAATCGAAAAGAGACATGAATACTTGTTGCAGATGTCGTAAATAGCTTGAACGTGTAGATAAAGAAAATATGGATCGGGCGGTTATAAGACCGTGATGAAGTTGTCATAAAAAGGTGTAGATATTAGCATAAATAGATGTAGTAAAAATTATATGCACGGTAGGAAAAATAAAAAGCTCTCCTAAATCAGTTATGATTAATACGTGGGTCCACCCCTAGTGCGGGCGCGTGTATTCAGATCTCATGGTGCGCAACCTTGACCCTTCTCGTCATGCGTGGAAACAAAAAACTCATTTAAATAATTTATTTCCTCTATAAACATAGTGTCCGTGTTCGGACTAATGGTCCTAACCAGCTAGTTAAATGATGTCGCGTGCCCAAAATCTAGATGGTGTGCGAGTTGACACAATGTAATACCCCGTCCAATCCCTGCACCGATGGTACTTACTCCTGGCAGCGAACTAGAATCATATATTGTCCCCACAGACCAACACAGGTCTTTTGTGCGCACTTTGTCCTCACTCATGCGCACCCGAGAAAACTTTATGGTCGGTCACCCATCCCAAATTGCTCCAAGCCAAGCACGCTTAACCTGAAGGTTCTTTCGAGCTAGGCTTACGAAAAAGAAGATGCACCTTGTTGGTATGGATACTCTATTAATTCTATTAAGCCTTCGGCCAGGAAATCACCATCCCATGCGCCAGGATATCACAATCCACCCCACTTAGAAGACCGACGACCTCGTCGGTCAACCCCAATCCAGCAACCTCCCCTCTTAGCCACGTCTGTGTGTCTAGTGTCGTCATATGCCATGTCATGTGAACACTCCAGGCCCACATGCGTCATGCACCATATACCCGAACCCCCTAGCCTACACAAGCCTGTTAAACCTCGAGGATCGGCTCTGATACCACTTGTAACACCCCGTCCAATCCCTGGACCGATGGTACTTACTCCTGGCAGCGATCTAGGATCATATATTGTCCCCACAAACCAACACGGGTCTTTTGTGCGCACTTTGTCCTCACTCATGCGCACCCGAGAAAACTTCCCGGTCGGTCACCCATCCCAAATTGCTCCAAGCCAAGGACGCTTAACCTGGAGGTTCTTTTGATCTAGGCTTCCGAAAAAGAAGATGCATCTTATTGGTATGGATACTGTATTAATTCTATTAATCCTTGGGCCAGGAAATCACCATCCCAGGGGCCAGGATATCACACACAAGCGGTTTATACTGGTTCGGGCAATGCAAGGCCCTACTTCCAGCAAAGGGGGATGAGGCTTATATTACTCGCATCGGGGTGCCTGCAGGCAGTAGGGATTACAAGCATAGCGGGAGAGCGGAAGTCCCCGGGTCCCTAGAATTGATTGAGGCAAGTGCCAATACCGAAAGACTTGGAGGAAAACTACGAAGTGTTTGCCTGCCCCTTGGAAGAACTACCAATGCCCTATTTATACACCTAGGAGATGTATGTTGTAAAGCCCGGGACCGTTGTATTCCCAAGGAAGATGTATTGGCGTCCTGTAAGTGACATGACGGTGTACTGCGTTGTTGACCTGTGCTTGATGATTTCTTGTTGAGAGCCAAGGCCAAGGTCGAGGGGTTGGTCGTACGCCCGAGCCCCCAGGAGATGGGTTGCCCATACCGTAGTTGTTGTAATAGGGCTTCGGTATGGGTAAAAGCCTGCTTACGGGGTGTGTCAGCGTCCCTGTGCCGGGTGACGTTGTGATTCCTTTACTGCGATTATCAAGGTCAGAGCCCTGCTTGGGCGAGGCAAAAGTCTTCCTGAGGCGATGGTCGAGCCTTCCCTGACGTGCACCACAGTTGGCGGAGTGGTCGCCTGCGGGATTCGCGGTGGGCAGGTAGCCGAAACCGAGCTCGGGCGAGGCGGAGACATCACCCTAGGCCGAGCTCATCATCGGGCCAGACAGAGATTGTGCCCGAGGACGAGCCCAGCGTTGGGCGATGCAGAGATTTGCGCCCGAGGTTCGGTCTGCTTCTCCTGTCGTATTAGATGTCCCATCAGGGGAGATGGCAGGCGGCGTGAGTGCACAGTGGCGGGAGCGTAATCATGCTGTTACGCCTGGACATGACAGTTGTCTTGTATTCACTGTGCTTCTGAGCCTTTGCGTAGAGTAGGTGTGCACATTAAATGTGGGTGTCCCCTACCAGCCTTTGGGTGCCTTTGTCCTATCTGCCTGGGATCAGCTCGTGCGAGACAGACGGAGCAGTGGTGACTTCGGGCAAGGAGGAGATTTGCCTGAGGCGGGAGACCCTCGGGGAGGGGCCTTGGGTTAGGAGGTGTCTTGGCCTCTTTCCTTCGGGGGTTATGTCTTAACCTTTCCTGAGTGTGTTTTAGAGGAATAATCTAGGTACCCCTAATCATTACACCCGACACATAGGAACACTTCAACACCCATGCAGTTGGGATCGTTAGAACCAATTTATGTTATATATACTGATACTAATTATGCTACACATTGTAGAAATTTATGTAATTCGGTACACTACGTAAAAAATTTGACATGCGGTTCACTCGTGGACACATCTCCATGTTCGAGCGTAAAAACTTCAGTTTTGAGCGTGAAAATCCGCAGTTATGAGTGTAAAATAATGATCGAACATGAAAGTTGTTTATAACATATTGATGTTGGCATAGACAGGTATAAAAAATGATATAAAAATATGTACATGATTGTATGTCCGTCCCCCACCACGGATATGCATGCAGACACATCCCCCACCAGACACATGCATGCGGTCCTATTTTTATGGCAGATCCAAAAAACTATGGCAACCACCATGCGCCTGCATGTGTTTCCTATTTTCTATGTAGATACAAAAATTGTGTCAAGTCGTGGGAGTCTCCATTGCATGCGCGCAGATTTTGAATAACATTTTCGTTCCCACTGCATACACCCAAAAATTGGATGATAGGAATCACGCAACACATAAATCATTATAGAAAGTTACATAAATACCTACGCAACGCGTCATAATTGATGAAACCCATAGCCACGTCGTCGCGTGAGCGCCTCGCTGAGCCACCGCCGCGCATGCCCTCGAGGAGTCGCCGCTAGGGTGGCAACGAGTTTGAAACCCACAGGTAGATGATTTTCAAACCCGCATCCTCGGGTTTATTATTAAACCCGCACATGTACCCCATTACTCATGACGGGTACAATATGCTACCCATACCTGCGCCCCGCGGGTGCCACAAACCACGGGTATACCCGCAGGCACATAATTATACTCATATATTTATATATATCATCTATATATACATATACTTATACACATATAAATATACATATACAAACATGTATGTATATACTATATACACACACACATATATAATTACATATATAGAGACACACACACACAAATATATATATACATACATACATATATATATATATATATATATATATATATATATATATATATATATATATATATATATATATATATATATATATATATATATCCATTGAGGGTACGCGGTTTTGTGAGTACGGGTATAACATTTTCATACCCGTGAGGAAAAAAACCCATCGAGTTGAGAATCAAACCCCCACTCGTACAAACTCACACCCAAATCCGCACCGTACTAGGTTTTTACCCACAGGCACGCGGGTAAAATGTGCCCTTTCCCATCCCTAGCCACTACCGCTCGTGCATCGGGTGGGGGAGAGTGTCCCTGCCATCGTCACCAAAAATCTGATCCCTAGCAGCCTGGGGCTCTTTTTATAGACGCTAGGGGTCTGGTGCGGCTATGCACACGCACATAAAGAGGTATGTTGATGTAGACACTTTGACGAGTTGTATGGCTCGGTGGTCATTTTTAGCGAAACCACATGTTGGGATAGGCATTTTCCCTTGCACATCGTGTTAGTACCAACCAATCTCTTATAGTTAAAAGCCACTAGGCTTTGAAGCGTTCTTGAAAGGGAATGTGCTCTTGGACCATTTCTAAGTGTTTTGATGATTAACTGCTCAACACACCACTATGAACTAACCATCCTGGTATGAGCATGAGCACGAGTTGTAATCGAGCAAATTGAAGTTGCAATGTCCAAATGAGTTGGATGAAAGGACCAAAGAGTGCAACTTTGGGCAAAACCACAAAAACAGGAAACTCGAGTAGTTAAATAAGTTGCACTTACTTTATGCTATGATCCTTGCACTGTTGTTTGGCTACTAACCTCTATGTGGAAGCAAAGTGACATTTGGACTGAGTTTGAGCATATTGCAAACTATTATGGATCAAAGTGATAAATGTATGTTTCTAGCACTTAGTCAATTGATTTAGTTGCTAACTATGTTCATCTAAGTACTAGGGAACTCCTAAAGTCGAGCCTGAAGGAAACATGTGTCACCTAAGAGGGAGGTGAATTAGAACTTCTAAAACTTTCTCTAAACTAGACCACAATTAAATCCCTAGAGCAAAACCTATGCAAATAAACAATCTAGAATGTGCAAACTAGGTTTTGTCTAAGTGTTGTTATCTCTACCGCACAGTCTAAGTTTCAATCCTAAACAATCTAATTATAAATACAAGATTGAAACTTAAATGCTTAATATAAATGTGGAAGCTAAAGAGCAAGGTAGAGATGCAAACTCTCGTGGATGACGCCGGTATTTTTACCGAGGTATCTAGGACCATGCAAGGTTCTGACTAATCCTTGTTGGTGCCCCTACGCAAAGGGTAGCCCACGTGAGGGCCAAGCACCACAGTCGAGTAACTCCGTAGAGAGCCACGAGCCTTCTCCACACGCAAGTGGTGCTCTGCTTCCAGCTCCTCTCGGACGCTCCCCGTCGTCTTCACTATCGAGCTTTTGGTCGAAAACGTCACGGGCCTCGTTCCCTCTGGTACACGGTGGCGGTCGTGACACAAACTCGGTTATCACGGTCTCGTAAGACTCTCGCCCCACTCGATACAATTAGAACGGCTCACGCAAGAGCTGAGGGGTTGTGTGGTTTTTCTAAACTCACTCGACTAACTAGGATTCACCTAGAGCAAGCGTTAATGCGGTCTAACTAACCTAAGCACTTCGCAAAGCACCTACGCTAATCACCGGGTGATTCTATTAAGCACTTGGGAATGTCTATATTAGGCCTTGGTATGTTGCTTGGGATCTCACACCTCCAGATGGCCAGTTGGGGAGGTATTTATAGCCTCCTCCCCACACTTCTAGCCATTGGACAGAAAATAGTGTCTTAGTCAAATCCTCTTTGCCTCATGTGAACTATAAACATAAACAGTAGCAAACACATTAGTCCATAGGTTATGTTGATCATTAAACACCAAAACCTATTGAGCCAAATGGCCCGGGGTCCATTTTACTTACAATCTCCCCCTTTTTGGTGATTGATGACAACACAACAAAGGCAAGCAAATATAACAAACATTTGAATGAAAATATGCAATCTACTTGATAGGATGCATGAGTGTCCCCCAAAATGTGAGATTATGGACTTAAGCCTCCCCTAACTCCATAATTCACTTGCTTCCTATTTTAGACCAAAAGGACCAAAACCACTTGCAAGATCAAAATTTTAATTTGGTGGTGTTTGGTGTTTGATATATTTTTCAATGCTCTGGTCCCTAAAACTTCTCCCCCTTTGGCATCAACCACTGAAAAAGGAAGACATTAAAAGCATGTAGGAAGCAAGTAAAACTTTCCCTCTTAAAAGATTTAACAATTTAAGCACTAACGGATTACTCCCCTTAAACGAGTGTTCTCCTTTTCGAACAAATTTCTCCCCCTTTAGAGACAAAGAAATACTCCCCATAACAGAGATCTTCTACTTAGGAAAAAGCATGTGAGTAATAGAGGAACAAGACATGATTTGATTTGATTAAATTCCCTTATGCATAGACAACAAAATATGATTTAACAACATATGCATTTATAGCAACATGGGAAGTATAGGTTGTGAAATATAATCTAATCAAATATTGGAGAAAACATGTAAATGATACCAAATGTAGTCTCAAAGATACCACTTGAAGGCCAAATGAAGGCCAATTGTAGACTTGTGAGACATAGGAATACTTGTAGATTTGTAGTGGAAGCTTATTGTCCTTCTCCGGGGACTCCATTTTCCTTACAATGAGACTACTACATGAAATAAACTTGAAAACATGTATTAGTCTCAAAGGCTTAGATTATAGAGTAACCTCCCCTTGAAAGTGTGCATACAAGTTTTGAATACTTGTAGCAGACATGCACTTTGATTTTGATATCAAGAGGGGTTGATTATCTATAATATGAGCTTTGGCACATATAAGTTAAATGATACAATTGAAACACATTTGAAGTATTATACCACTTGTAGTATATCAATAGTAGTATATGTCATATGAAAATATCAATTGATGTATTATTTTTCTGGAATATTGAATAAGCTATATGCCGTGCTTGATTAAACATTTTAAACCATGTAGGTTTGCTCAAGAGTATGAATTGAAAGTGAGCAATCCTACAATATGATTGACCTAGTATGCATGCATTTTTAATCAAAAGTAAATACCACTTGTAGCACTAGGTATGAAAGGTAAAACTAGATACATGAGAATAAATACACATATCTAAAGACAAGAAATACAATAAATCTAGTTACCTTAGTCATGGGTGGGAAATTTTGGGTCCACCGTAAACACTAACCCACTTGGCAATGGACTTGATCTACTATGATGTATCCCATGATATACATCCCAATTTTGTGGAGTCTTTAAATTCCCCGAAGTCCTTCGGACTACTCACTTCTCTCTTGGGATCCAAACCTTCTTGGTGCTTTTCATGGTTGAAATAATTTCCTTTGGCACCCAGATGTGTTTGGTTCCCTTTCCTTTGCTGGCTTACTTGTTTGCCTTGATTGCTATCACCTTTCCATTTTTTTCTTCTTGATTAAGTATGGTATAGCAGTCTTTTTGTCCACCTTATTGATGTAGGTGTTGGAGATTCTGCTTGTTGGCTTTTGCTTGAGCTTTTGCTTATCCCCGGTCTTCGCCTTGCATTGGAAAGACTTGTGACCTTTTTTGTGACATAGCCTACAAATCATAGTTTTGCCCTCCACGGGCTTGTTCACTCCCGCAGCGGTGTTATCCTGAGGAGGTTGGATTTGTTTGGCTTTGCCTTTCTTGTCATACAAGGCCTTTCCAAGGCGAGCCACCTCTTTCTTTAATTGCTCATTCTCCATTGCAATCTCATCCGGACATGTTTTGATAACAACATTCTTAACAAGAACTTGATTGTAGGGGTTAGAATCACCAATTAAATTAAAACAAGAAGTAGAAGCATCTTTCTTAATAAATTCAGGTATTTCAACCAAAGATACTTCTAGGGTGCTACCAATGTTTTCTAGCTTAGTAGTTAGCTCATTATTGTGTATGCTTAGAATTTCTATTTCCCTAGCAAATTTTCAATGGCTTCTTGGGACCTAGCTAACTTAGCCTTAAGTTTTTTTATTCTTTTTAATTAGGCCATCATCGGTAGTTGTGGATGGAGCACTAGACTCTAATTGCTCAATTTTAGTTGATAGCTCACAATTTAAATTTGCAAATGTTTCAAATTTTTCTAGCAAACCTTTATAGTCATTTTGTGAGCTAATCAACTTATTTTCAAAGTTTTAAGTTGAGCCTTTTGCTTAGTGCAAACATCCTAGAAAAATTTTATGGCTTCCGCAAGCTCATCTACGGAGGGCTTTCCCTCAACTTCATCGTCACTACTGCTATCATCACTAGAGGATGGAATACTCATTTTACCTCTTGCCATAAGGCACTTGCGTGATGACCGTGATGATCATGAAGAGGATCGGTGGCTGCGCGTCATTGGAGGTTCATCTTCCCTTGAAGAGCCATCCCAAGTTTTGACACTTGTAAGCGTCTTGCCTTTGCTCCTCCCCGTTTTGGGTTCGGCCATATTTGGACAGTTGTCCCTGAAGTGGCCCTTCTCCCCGCATGCGAAGGATCCTCTCTTTCTTTGCCTTTTCCAATTAATGTTAAAGAGAAGATCCTCGACCTACAGGGGCACACCCATTAGATTAATCTTGCGACTCATCCCCATTACCTTTCCAACACATCAGATTATTTCTTCGTCCTCGGAGGATGATGTTGATGGTTGATTATCTTCATCATCATCACTTTCTTCTTCCTTCTCTTCTTCGCTTGAGGAACTTGGAGTGGGAGCCTCCTTTTTGCCTTTTCTTTCATCACAGGCAAAAGCATATGATCTTGAAGAAGTTGGCTCCTCTTGTCGACCCATTTTTCTTGACATCTCAAATGCCACAAGTTTTCCGATCACAATGGTCGAGGTCATTGTACTTAAGTCCTCCATATTGTGAAGAATGGTGATCATGATCCCATATCTTTGTTGTGGTAGTAGGGAGATAATCTTCTTCACAATGTCCGCATCACCTAACTTATTAATGCCAACAAAATTTAGCTCATTGATGATTAGATTCAAACTAGAATACATATCTCTAACAAGCTCATTATCCTTCATACCAAAAGAATTATACTCATTTAAGACTAGGCAATGTTTTTGCTCACGGACATTGGATGTGCCGTCATGGAGCTCATGCAATTTTAGCCAAATCTCATTAGTTGTTTTTAAAGTAAAAACTTTATTGAAAATATCCATGCTAAGAGATTCATACAAGCAATTTTTGGCTCTAGCATTTAAATGAATTTCTTTTTCCTCACTCGTGGTGGATTTCTCGGGATTTTTGGATGGTTTCATCGCATCATGAGTGACTCTCCAAACACTTAGATCAACGACCTCTAGGTAACAATCCATTCTAGCACTATAATATGGGAAGTTAGTGTCGTCGAAGTGTGGTGGCCTAAGGGTATCCATCCCCTTTCTCTAAAAAGCGTCGACTCCTTTTAGCGGTGAGGCTAAAGAGTTTCAAATGAGCCAAACCAGGCTCTGATACCAATTGAAGGAAACAGGTGACGCCTAAGAGGGGGTGAATTAGGACTTCTAAAACTTTCTCTAAACTAGGCCACAATTAAATCACTAGAGCAAAACCTATGCAAATAAACAATCTAGAATGTGCAAACTAGGTTTTGTCTAAGTGTTGCTATCTCTACATCACAGTCTAAGTTTAATTCCTAAATAATCTAATTATAAAGACAAGATTGTAACTTAAATGCTTAATATAAATGCGGAAGATAAAGAGCAAGGTAGATGAAATTTGCCTAGAGGGGGGGGGTGAATAGGCAAGTTAAAACTTTTTCAACAAAAACTATAAACAAACTGGGTAAAATCGGCTCAGCCGGTGTCAAAACCGGTTCAACCGGTTTGAACGAGCTCAACTAAAGAATAAGATATAAAACTGAATTGATCTCGAAATTCACCCAGTTAACTTTGGAAATGAGATGTTCTAGATAATCCACAGGGTTCAAAGTAGTAGATCTGAGAAGGGCACTTCTCAAAATCCACACACCAAAAATATATGAACAAATCTTCCACGGAAGGGTGAGAGAATGAAGAACACAAACAAACACAATGAGAAAGAACACAAGAGACACAAGATTTATCCTGAGGTTCGGTCACACCACTAAGGTGCCCTACTTCCTCGTTGAGGCGCCCACAAAGAGCCGGGTCACTTTCAACCCTAATCCTCCCTTTGCCGACCACAGAGGTCAAGCTCACACACTAATCTTTGCTCAAACGAGCGGGTAATACAAACTTTCTTATGGTCTTCCACAAGATTTGGAGACTCACAAGAGACAC
This sequence comes from Zea luxurians, assembly GCA_029449295.1. Taxonomy (NCBI): domain Eukaryota; kingdom Viridiplantae; phylum Streptophyta; class Magnoliopsida; order Poales; family Poaceae; genus Zea; species Zea luxurians. Next base: position 48,121,025 of record JAOPSE010000023.1, read on the forward strand.
CTAGTCGTCTAGGAGCTAGAAGCTCCAAGAGTAATTGTCGGAGAGTAAATCTCCGGCCGGGTGGCAGAGTGCACCCACCCTAAATCCAGAGATGAGGAGGGGCTTAGGCATTTTGCTTGATCGTTGGAATGAACGGGAAGAACTCAAGAACACATAAGGATTTAGAGTGGTTTGGGCCGCCAGAGCGTAATACCCTACTCCACTGTGAGATGTATTGCTTGTGAGCTTGTGAGTCTAAGGTGTGTCCTGAGATTGCGTGTGTGCGTAACGTCGCATGCCTCCCCTTTTATAGCTGAAGGGGGGCATGTACAAAGGGACTGGGCCCCGACATGTGGGCCCAGGGACATAAAGAATATAGTGCTTGGAGCCTACTAATGTATGTTGCCGAGACAATCTTCTTGTGCCCTGGCACCCAAGATCTGCGTATCCTTGGCGTGCAGGGGAAGCTTCTTATGGAAGATAAGATGGGTGCAGTACTCCGCTCGGAACCGGCGCACTGTCCGCCAACAGACTGGTCAGGCGCGCCGTCTGCTGGACGACCCTGACGTCGTCTGCCAACGGATTGGAGAAGGCGCGTTTAATGTCGAGAGGGCTTGTCACCTGTCAGCGTGGTGGCAGGCGGCGCGTCCCTTCCGCAATAAATGTTGAGGTCGAACGGCTGCATAGGCCTTACGTCAGGCTCGACCCATTGGCTTATGTCACGGGCCTCAGTCCAAGCGGCAGCAGCGGGGATCCGCCTGGGCAGGAAGCCCCACTCGAGAGATGGACACGTGTGGGCACCGGACCCCTATTCGTGTCGGGTCTTCCAGGTCTCGAAGCCCTGCCAGGGCCTGGTCCCTACTCTGAGGGACCTGGGGCTTACCCGAGGGACCCGGCATGCCCTCTTGGGAGCTCTAGACCCGTTAGTACAGGGGTTCGGCGTCCTTCCGCGGAGGTCTGGACCTATCGATGCACCTTGGGGAGTCTTATCTTTCCTTGCCACGTGGTGCTCCCAACCTTGCCCATGCGGTGGGGTCGGGTGCTGCTTCCCGTGCGACCCAGGGGCGTCGCATGGGTGCGACGTCTTCATACTGCATAAGGGGGTACCCCTGTCTCAAGGTACCGATAGTAATGAATCCACAAAGAACTCGATGTAGTACCAAAGCTCGAATGAAGAAGAGCAAGAGAGATTTGGAGATGAAGCACAAAAAACCGCAGCTCTCAAACTCTCTCAAAGATTTCTCTTCAAAGATTTGAAATGGGAGAGGCAAGAGATGTGTGAGAGAGAGTGGGAGGTGTTCTTCAAGTTAGAAATGGAGTTTGGGTCGTGCTCTAGTGTGGGGAGAGAGAGGTAGGAATACGTATATATAGGTGGGGCTTCAAAACTAGCGGTTGGACTGATTTTGGCTGTGGAGGACCGGTTGAACCGCCCCTAGGACCGGTTCAACCGCTTGGGGCAGGCTGACAGTCAGTCTGCCAGTCAGACTGGCAGATTGCAGGTCAGACTACAAAAATAGGTCCTGACACCGATTGAACCGCCCCTAGGGCCAATTCAACCGCCTGGTGGTCAGACTGACAGTCAGTCTGCCAGTCAGGAGGTCAGACCGATCAAGTGACCCTGACACTGGTTGAACTGCCCCTTGGACCGGTTCAACCGGTATTGACCAGTGAGGTCCGAAAAAAACCCCAGGCTGAACTTTCCTTGGACCCCGGTTGAACCTCTCTGGACCCCGATTGAACTTGCGCTGGACCCCGGTTGAACCTACCTGGACCCCGGTTGAACCTATCTGGACCCCGGTTGAACTTGCCTGGACCCCAGTTGAAGTTGAAGTTCAACTGGAGTTGAGAAAGCTCAACACAGCTGAAGTCCAGCTCAGCTGAAAAGCTCAGCTGCTTTTCAACAAGAACACTCTAGGTTTCTCAAACCTAACCACAATCAACCATAGAATTTTAAAGAGATTTTTGGTTTTCAAAAAATAGCTTTTGAATATAGAGGCTTGAGCTTTGGCAAACACCAACTTTTTTTTTGGATCCCCCTTGATAGTACGATGATTCCTATACTCAAGTTAAATAAAATATAATTAAGTAAACTCCTTGAGTCATTGGTGTCTCATGTGCGATTTCTCCATGGCGTTGCTTCATAAGGATCACAAACATCTTTGTCTCACCTTTTGAAGCAAACATAAATCAAACCATGTGACTTGTACCATATCACCATATGTGAGTTCAAATCATGGCTTCAAGTCACCGTACTGATGCATCAACAAGTTATAACTCTTCATAGCTAATTAGTTCATCGACTTAGTGCAAGTACTCTCTTCTTCACCTTAGCCATGGTACCTCAGTCCACAAGCCGTCGCTTGGCCTTCACCTTCGCTTAGTTCCTCGAAGCCCTTTCCTTGCTATCTTCACCCTATCAAGCCATTCTTGAGTCACATCATATTGAGCATCCATTGAGAGAACCATTTCTTCAATATTGTGAACCTTGCTTGAATGTCTTCTAGATATAACCATTAAGATCAATCAAGCTCTAGTTTGATTCTCATAGAAGCATATATGGACTGATAGTAATATGGTCAAGCCAATTCACAATTCCTCATATCTTATTCACTTTGGCTTGACCTATCCTCTTAATCACTTCATCCTCTATTCTGATCATATGTATGTAGTGATTTCTCAGGTCTTGTCCATATATCCAAACCAATATAGAGATCATATTATATCCATTTGCATTGTCTCACTGGTTATTTAACCTTGTGTTGAACCTTTGTTCATTGTCATTATACACTATTCAAGTATGTTCATCATACTGAATTTCCTGTTCAACACTTAGCAAACTTGTTAGTCTTTTAAATGTGTTGTCATCCAAATCACCAAAACTCACAAAAGGGATGAATGCACTTTCAATCTCCCCCTTTTTGGTGATTGATGAAAACACATTTAAAGCTTACATAAGATTTGATAAATAAGATTTTGAATCCTATGATATAGTTTCCTCCCCCTAAATATGTGCATTTCAGGAAATAACACTTTTGTACTCAAATGCCAAAAGCACATATTTGGGTCAAAGTATGGAGACAACTTATATCATACTATTCATGGGGTGCAGTGTGTCATAAAATAAACGTGATGCTCATGACATAGTATGCACTCATCAATTTTCTATATCTTATGTTTTTCTTATGACTTCCCCTTTTGTTAATTATTTCTCCCCTTTAAAGTCTTCTAACACTTAGTTACATAATACTAAAGGTAAGCTTTATGCAAAATTTCTCCCCCTTTGTCATAAATATCCAAAAAGGATACAAAGAATATAAAGGGTAGAATTTATGATTAAGCAAGATGGGAACACACTATTATGAAAAGGGTCCTTAGATGGCACAAAGGTAATGGAGAAGTGACATGAAGTGATGTACCTTTGCATTTTACCTTTTCAAGGGGAGTTCTAAACTTGTGTTGGATTTAGAATTCATTTGCAAGCTCTTGTTGGCATAATTGTGACATAGGTCCAAGATATCAAATGAATATTGTCATACTAATTGAAAGATAAAACTTGATACCTGGAGTCTAGATGTCACCTAGCATTCTCTTATCATAACAAGAGGCAACATGAAAATTGCACAAGTATGGATTATACAACTAGTGATCATTTACGAGAATATCAATTGAAAAACACCAATTTTGGATGACATTGGAGTAGCATATACAAGAGAAACTCATTCTCTTATGAAATGTATTAAATATACATTTATTGGAGCAAAGAATCTTTGATACCCACTAAATTTGTAGTGGAAGCGATTGTCTTTGCCCGAAGGTTCCTTTCTAATTTGAGACTACACACATAATATACTTGAAAATGAAGTTAGTCTCAAAGATTCAAATTATAGACCATTCTCCCCCTAAATGTGTGCATACAAGTGATGAATACTTGTTTAGCTTATGCACTTGGACTTGTGAGGCCAGGGGATTAAGTTCTACAATTCGAACCTTGGTATAAATAAAGTATGAAAAAGTGAAATTGTACCAATTGAAAGAATTACTCATACTCAAAAAGTATACTAATAGACACGATATACAATATTTTAAGCCAAGATTCCTGAGAAGTTAGCATGTTTGACTCATACCTCACTAAGATGACTTAAGACTAACTTATGACATCACCACAAGAGGTATTAATCAAATATCTAGAGATTCTTTAATCGTTACCACAAGTGCAACCTTATGATGTGACTTAAGATATTGCATATACATGCACACACTAGCATGTAAGAGCCTAGATACACAAATGTAATACAATAGTTCATGGAGTGACACACCTTTGTTCTATGCCACATGGTCTCCATTATAATCATGAATTTCCATCTTAGCTTTTGATAGGCTTGACATTTCAAAGAGAAACTTATCCTCTTCACACGATCAAGAGAAACTCATTTTCATTTCTATGGAACCATTCATCCTCATTTGATGTTCTCCAGGGTGTGAGACTACACAACATGAACTTGAAAGAAATCATTAGTCTCACAAGATATAGGCTAAACTCTCCCTCAATTTGTGCATGCAAGAGTACACAAAGTATACTTATGCACATCAACAATACGAGGTTGAAGAAGATGTTTGCACTATATCTTGGTTGAACATAACATGCCTTCATAGATGATGAAAATTAAACCAATTGAAAGTTTAAGAACTGAAAGTATATCAATTGAAATCCTGAAGGGTAAAGCATGCTAATATGAACCTTAAACCTCATAATGAAGGATATTATATGATTATGTCACTACTTCTTCATTATTTGGTTTACAGGATAGTTCAACTTCCTTCTTGATTCACTGTGCTTTCTTTTCTTTTATGATTTTATCCAACCAAGTGACCTTGAACTTTATTCATCTTTGCTTGGTTCGATCATACTTTATATGAGACCCATTGAAACTCAATGATTGAAAGAATCAAGACTCTTATATTTGTAGATTTTTAATTCATCTTCAAAGAACTTGGGAGGACCTTGTTGAAACACTTATAAAAGAGAGCATTAGAAACACAAGAGAGGGTTTCACAAATGATGATCCTTATATGTGGATGGCAAATGAATCAACATTATTGAAACCCAAAAGGATAGACTAAATTCCTTTAAATTAGTGCACACATATAGTTGATGTCAAAGTTATATGCACTATTGAACATTTTATATTGCAAGGAATTTAACCTATACTATGGTACATCCCACTAAGGATAGAATACTATAACAACCGAAGGAGAGGAAGTTTTCATACCTTGGCCTCTGATCAACTTCTTACTTTAATTGAATAGTATCCTTTAAGCTTGTGATTTATCCAATTTAAAACAAGCACCATCTCTTAACATAGATTTTCTATGGATAAACTCAACATAAGAGATGACATTAGTAGCACAAGCACTAGCTTCTTATTTAGCAACCCTTTATATGTGGAAGGCAAGCGAGTTGCTAAAATAGAGAAACCTCATAATATGGACTAAATTTCTCTTGATCCCTCATGCACAATATATTTTGAATGACATGGATAATATGCATGGTTGTTCAATGAAGTCTAAAGGGTTGACTTAATCCATATTATGGTGAGTGTCTAATAAAGAAGAATCAAATCCAAATTAACTAGATAGAGAATACGTCACATAATTTTGGATTGTTCACCATATGATAATATTCATTCATCTTCCAATTCGACCTTTATTTCATAAACAACAACTGATGTATATCCTCAAGTGCTTCTTTCTTCTTAGTGGCTACACAAGTCACAAAAAAGATAAGATTTGAAAATAATATGCACTTGAGATTCAGTTGTTACCACCCTTGCTACTATCTCCAAATATGATTTATACATTCATTATCGAGCACCCAAATTGATCCAATGAAGGCGTGATCCTGCAAAACAAGTTTAAGCTTCAGATCTTGGTACCCAATTTGAATTAGGTCCTTTGAGATTAGTAGGAAGAGCCTTGAGTACCTGCACAATCCTTATTGTGACCTTTCTCTTTGTGTAGACACCCACATATACTTTACAACCATCTTACATGGTTTCAAGTCAATATTTAATCACATAGATAAAAGCTAGAGTTAAGAATAGGAGCCTTTTCTCCTTTTCTTGATACATCATTGTGTTGCCTTCTTGATGATGAACCTAGCTTGACCTTGGGTGCACCTAGCTTATTAAGGTTAATCACACAAGCATTCATATCATAAAGACAAGTTATGCATGTAATTTACAACTTAGTGATCCAATTCAATGTGAAGCATATGGATACCGATTGAAGTAGATTTCTAAGATATCAAAATATGGGTTCCCAAAATTTAGAGAGTATGGATCACTAATTGTACCTTTTACAGTTTAAAAGTCATATCCATGTTAGTGCATATGTATGAGATGAATATCAACAAAAAAGATTCTTATGCACTTTTAAATTTAACGATAAGGGAATTTTAAACTACATCAATAGTAGCTATTTAAAAAAACAGAGATTACAACCATATGAATGAGATACAAATTTACCATTTTGGATTGTCTTAGTATAGCTTACTCAAGGGAAACTTATTCTCTAAGACACAAGATATATAATGTTCTCCCACTAGATATGTGCATCAAGTATCTGAATAACTTACCACATGCACTTTCAATTCAGTTAAGAGTCTCATGAGGAGTACATTATATATCATGGTCAAGGCATGACAAATTTGCAATGAATTAACTTATGCCCAAGAATACTTACCACCATATAGAACGTACCATTTGTTATACCAATTTGACAGATCTTACTATCTGTGGTGGTGTCACCTTAGTATTCTTCTTTTCATCATTTGTGGAGACTTCCTTCTTTGTTATCTCTTTTCCTACTAAAACTAGTCAATAAAAACACTTTGAAAAGAGGTATTAGTAGTACAAGGAAGTATTTAATGAATGATGGTATCTATATATGAATGGCAAACGAATGATCATTTATGAGGCATAAAGGCATAAATTAAATTCCTTTAAATTAATGCACATGGATGAGTGAATTAATAATATGCACCAATTTTCAAATTTAAACCAAAAAGGAATTTAACCTTCATATTGGCATTTCTTTCCATAAAATAGATTATTACCAATTGAAAGAATGCCACTTGAAAGGAACTATTATTGGTCACATACCAAATGAAACAACCAGTTCCATACCTTTGCCTTGAGCATTCCTGATCTTTCTTTTAGGTGAAGATTAACCTTTAATGCTTGTGATTTTATCAAATGAAAGAGCACAATCTCTACTTATGAATTTCCATGAAATGGCTTAAAAGAGATTGCATTAGAAATACAAACAATAGTTTCCTATTTAGAAACCTCTAGTATATGAATGACAAGAAGGTTACTAAAATAAGGAAACTGAAAGGGAAATAGGTTTACACCTTTTCCTAAATGATTTTGGTGGTTGAATTGCCCAACACAAACAATTGAACTAACTAGTTTGCTCTAGATTATAAGTTTTACAGGTGCCAAAGGTTCAACATAAACCAATAAAAAGTCCAAGAAAGGGTTCAAATAAAAAGAGCAAAAGTCAACCGAAAGGCAGCCCTGGTCTGGCGCACCGGACTGTCCGGTGCACCAGGGAGCTCAACTCCAAACTTGCCACCTTCGAGAATTCGGGGAGGCTGCTCCACTATAATTCATCGGACTGTCTGGTGTAGCACCGGACTATCCGGTGTGCCAAGCGGAGCAACGACTACAAGCGCCAACGGTCGTCTGCAGAGGAACAGTAAAACACTACAGTGCACGCCTGCGCGCGCAGAAGTCAGAGCAGGCACCAGAAGGCGCACCAGACAGTGAACAGGACCTGTCCGGTGCACCACCGGACTGTCCGGTGGCCCCGTTGTCAGAAGCTCCAACGGTCAGAACCCAACGACCTGGTGACGTGGCTGGCGCACCGGACAGTGTCCGGTGCGCCATACGACAGAAGCCCTCACCAACAGTTCTTTTGGTGGTTGGGGCTATAAATACCCCCCAACCACTACACTTCAATAATCCAAGTTTTCAACCATCAAACCTCATACAAGAGCTCTAGACTTCATTCCAAGACACAAACAAAGAGATCAAATTCTCTCCAAGTCCGGAATCACTCCAAACAAATTAGTGACTAGAGAGAGAAACTTTTGTGTTCTTTTGAGCTCTTGCGCTTGAATCGCTTTTCTTCTTCCTCCTTTCTTGTTCCCAAGATCATTGTAATCAAAGCAAGAGACACCAATTGTGTGGTGGTCCTTGTGGGGACTTAGTGTCCCATTTGATTGAGAAGAGAAGCTCACTCGGTTTAGGTGACCGTTTGAGAGAGGGAAAGGGTTGAAAGAGACCCGGTCTTTGTGACCACCTCAACGGGGAGTAGGTTTTCAAGAACCAAACCTCGGTAAAACAAATCATTGTGTCATCCGCTCTTATTCGCTTGTGATTTGTTTTCGCCCTCTCTTTCGGACTCGTTTCTATTTCTAACGCTAACCCTGACTTGTAGTTGTGCTTAAGTTTGTAAATTTCATATCACCCCCCTTTAGGTGACTTTCAATTGGTATCGGAGCCAAGTACTTCATTAGAGCCTAACCGCTCGAAGTGATGTCGAGAGCATCCGCCATGAGGGAGATCGGGACCGACGACAAGTCCGCAAGCTCAGGGAGAACACACTCAAGAGAGTCCGCCCATAAGCACAAGGAGGAATCATTTTCCTCCATCAAGTCTCAACAGAAGGGTGACAAGAAGAAGAAGATGAAGAATGTGGTCTACTACGAGACCGACTCTTCGTCACCCTCCACCTCCGGCTCAGAATCGGCATCCGCCACTTCTAAGCGCCATGAGCGCAAGAAGTATAGTAAGATGCCTCTTCGCTACCCTCGTATTTCAAAACGCACTCCATTACTTTCCGTCCTATTAGGTAAACCACCTATGTTTGAAGGTGAAGATTATTCTATGTGGAGTGATAAAATGAGGCATCACCTAACCTCACTCCACAAAAGTACATGGGATATTGTTGAGTATGGAGCGCATGTACCAAAGATGGGGGACAAGGATTATGATTCGGAGGAGGTCGAACAAATCCAACACTTCAACTCCCAAGCCACTACTATACTCCTCGCCTCTCTAAGTCGAGAGGAGTATAATAAGGTGCAAGGGTTGAAGAGTGCCAAAGAGATTTGGGACGTGCTCAAGACCGCTCACGAAGGAGATGAGGTGACCAAGATCACCAAGCGGGAAACGATCGAGGGGGAGCTCAGTCGATTCATGCTTCTCCAAGGGGAGGAGCCACAAGCGATGTACAACCGACTCAAGACCTTGGTGAACCAAGTGCGCAACCTCGGGAGCACCAAATGGGATGCCCATGAAATGGTCAAGGTTATTCTAAGATCACTTGTATTTCTTAATCCTACTCAAGTTCAATTAATTCGTGGTGATCCTAGATATAAACTAATGTCTCCCAAAAAAGTAATAGGAAAGTTTGTGAGCTTTGAACTCATGATCAAAGGCTCCAAACAAATCATTAAGCGAGGCGCCACCTCCACACCTGAGGTGCAACCCGTCGCCTTCAATGCGACGGAGGAGAAGAAGGAAGAATCTACACCAAGTAGGCTTCCCATCGACGCCTCCAAGCTCGACAACGAGGAGATGGCTTTAATCATTAAAATCTTTCACCAAATCCTCAAGCAAATGAAGGGGAAAGATTACAAGCCCCGTTCCAAGAAGGTGTGCTACAAGTGTGGTAAGCCCGGTCATTTCATTGCTAAATGTCCATTATCTAGTGATAGTGACAGGGGCGACGACAAGAAGGGAAAGAGAAGAGAAAAGAAGAGATACTACAAGAAGAAGGGCGGTGATGCCCATGTTTGCCGGGAGTGGGTCTCCGAAGAGAGCTCCACCGATTCCTCCTCCGACGAGGACGCCGCAAACATCGCTGTCAACAAGGGTCTTCTCTTCCCCAACGTCGGCCACAAGTGCCTCATGGCAAAGGACGGCAAGAAGAAGAAGGTAAAATCAAGATCCTCCACTAAGTATACAACTTCTAGTGATGAGGAAAATTCTAGTGATGATGAGGACAACTTGCTCACTCTTTTTGCCAATCTTAACATGCAACAAAAGGAAAAATTAAATGAATTGATTAGTGCTATTCATGAGAAGGATGAACTCTTGGATAGCCAAGATGACTTCCTTATTAAGAAAAACAAAAAGCATGTTAAGGTTAAAAATGCTTATGCTCTAGAGGTAGAAAAATGTGAAAAATTAACTAGTGATCTAAGCACTTGCCATGACACTATTTCTAGCCTTAGAAATGAAAATGCCAAATTAATTGCTAAGGTTGAGAAATTAAATGTTTGTGATGATTCATTTGTTAATCTTAGAAATGATAATGCTAGTTTAATTGCTAAGATTGACATGTTGAATGAATCTCTCTCTAGCCTTAAAATTGAGAATGAAAAATTAATTGCTAAGGCTAAAGATTTAAATGCTTGCAATAATGTTATTTCCAATCTTAAGAATGAAAATGCTATTTTACATGCTAAGATTGATGAATTAGATGCATACAAACCCTCTACATCTAGTGTTGATCATGTTACTATTTGCACTAGATGTAGAGACATTAATGTTGATGTTATTCATGATCACCTAGCTTTAATTAAACAACAAAATGATCACATAGCTCAACTTAATGCTAAGATTAATGAGCATGACTTAGAAAATGAAAAATTTAAATTTGCTAGAAGCATGCTCTATAATGGGAGACGCTCTGGCATTAAGGATGTCATTGGCTTCCAACAGGGAGGCAATGTCAAACTCAATGCCCTAAAAGATTGTCTAATTTTGTTAAGGGCAAGGCTCCCATGCCTCAGGATAACGAGGGCTATATTTTATATCCTGCTGGTTATCCTGAGGATAAGATTAGGAGAACTCATGCTAAGAAGACTCATTCGGTTTCTCACCATGCTTTTATTTATAAGAATGAGGCTTCTAGCTCTAGGCGCTCTACACATGTTAAAATGCATAAGAAGAAATCTCCTATTGCATCAAATGATCATAACACTTCATTTAAAACTTTTGATGCTTCTTATGTGCTCACTAACAAATCAGGCAAAGTAGTTGCCAAATATGTTGGAGGCAAACACAAGGGGTCAAAAACTTGTGTTTGGGTACCCAAGGTGCTTGTTTCTAATGTGAAAGGACCCAAGACCGTTTGGGTACCTAAGAACAAGGCCTAAACTTGTTTTGTAGGTTTATGCATCCGGGGGCTCAAGTTGGATCATTGATAGCGGGTGCACAAACCACATGACTGGGGAGAAAAGGATGTTCTCCTCCTATGAGAAAAACCAAGATCCCCAAAGAGCTATCACATTCGGGGATGGAAATCAAGGTTTGGTCAAAGGACTTGGTAAAATTGCTATATCTCCTGACCATTCTATTTCCAATGTTTTTCTTGTAGATTCTTTAGATTACAATTTGCTTTCCGTTTCTCAATTATGTAAAATGGGCTACAACTGTCTTTTTACGGATATAGGTGTTACTGTCTTTAGAAGAAGTGATGATTCAGTAGCATTTAAGGGAGTGTTAGAGGGTCAGCTATACTTAGTTGATTTTAATAGAGCTGAACTCGACACTTGCTTAATTGCTAAGACTAACATGGGTCGGCTCTGGCACCGCCGACTAGCCCACATTGGGATGAAGAATCTTCATAAGCTTCTAAAGGGAGAGCACATTTTGGGACTAACAAATGCTCATTTTGAGAAAGACAGGATCTGTAGCGCATGTCAAGCAGAGAAGCAAGTTGGTGTTCATCATCCACACAAGAACATCATGACGACTGACAGGCCGCTTGAGCTACTCCACATGGATCTATTCGGCCTGATTGCTTACATAAGCATCGACGGGAGTAAGTACTGTCTTGTTATTGTGGATGATTATTCTCGCTTCACTTGGGTATTCTTTTTGCAGGATAAATCTCAAACCCAAGAGACCTTAAAGGGATTCTTGAGACGGGCTCAAAATGAGTTTGGCTTAAGGATCAAAAAGATTAGAAGCGACAACGGGACGGAGTTCAAGAACTCACAAATAGAAGGCTTTCTTGAGGACGAGGGCATCAAGCATGAGTTCTCTTCTCCCTACATGCCACAACAAAATGGTGTAGTGGAGAGGAAGAATAGAACTCTACTTGACATGGCGAGGACCATGCTTGATGAGTACAAGACTTTGGACTGGTTTTGGGCGGAAGCAATCAACACCGCTTGCTACGCCATGAACCGCCTCTACCTTCACCGAATCCTCAAGAAGACATCATATGAACTCCTCACCGGTAAAAAGCCCAATGTTTCATATTTTAGAGTCTTTGGTAGCAAATGCTTTATTCTTGTTAAAAGAGGTAGAAAATCTAAATTTGCTCCTAAGGCTGTGTTGGTGACTTGTTCTCAAATGCTTCGGATTAAGAACAAGGCAACATAAAAAGTGTCAAATGATAAGGTCCTTTGTCCTTTGAAACATTATTTCCCTTCGGGATATAATGTGCTCCGGACGAAGGTCACAAATAACATATCTTCGTAAGCGCAACAAGCTATGACGAAGAACTTACACGCAACATAAAAAGTAATATAAACATTTAAATTTTATCACAATGTCATTTCTATTTTATTATCATATAACAATAGAAATGACTTCAAATTACAAGTGTACCTTCGGATTGCAGGAAGACAAAAGTACAAGGATGACGCAAAAGCAAATGCCAAGTCAGCGTGAACAGTACGGTATTTATAGACGTGGGACGCAGCCCATGTAAAATTACATTCATGCCCATTACATTTGCTAATGACTTATGGGAATCTGTCAAGGCCTAAGTAGTCTTTTCATCTTTAAGTCGGTTCCCCTTTCTGCTATCGCGACGAAGCTTTCCTGCGCACAGCTTCGGCTGTGCACCATCCTTCGTACAGCTTGGTAATCAGCCCGTCCTCCATCTCAATCCCCCTTCGTCTGGCTTAGGCTTCGTCCTGACCGTACTCCATGTTCATAATTCTGAGTCCGAAGATACCTGTTCATATAATCCACTTGGAAAACATTGTCAAATCATGTTTTTGAGGACCTTCAGAGGACGAAGGCCCCCAACAGTAGCCCCTCGCAATATTAATTTGTTAATGATAAATTCAGATTGCGATATGGACGAAGGCCTTAAGCCGAAGGTCCGAAAAAACACCTTCCCTTTGCTAGAATAGCAAAAGTCACCGACACGCGGGACCACACAGTTTCCGTCATATCGAGTGTATAAATAGGAGCCCGCCACAATTTGTTTGGTACGCTCTCTTGCCATCTGCTCCCGCTCACTAAATTTTTAGCTCTTGCGCACTAGGATTTGCTGATCTTTTGGTTTTGAAGCTTCGGCTTTGAAAACAGTTTTTTAGTGTTTCCGAAGATGTCTGAAGATAAGAAGGTCACTGCTGAGATGAAGCTGAGTCTCGACGAAGAGAAGAACTTGGGGTTTCTTATAGCGATGGCGGAGACCAATACGGAAAAAATCACCAAGGAGATTCTAGAAGGTTTGTCTGAAGATACTGGTGACAGCGACAGTTATGATGCAGAAAGCTGTGGGGGAGAGTCCGAAGATCGACCATGGCGGCCAAGTCACACGGTTTTCGGGAAAACCACTATTAAGCAGAGTCATATTGACAATATGAGGGGGAGATATTTTCGAGATATATCTATTGTGAGGGCTGATGCTGGAGAAAAAACTTCTCCCACTCCCGAAGAAGATGAAGTCGTAATCTTCCGAAGCTTTCTCAAGGCTGGGCTTCGATTCCCCCTAAGCAGCTTTGTTGTCAAAGTCCTGAATACATTTCAAATCTACCTTCATCAAATTACTCCCGAAGCTATCATTAGAATGGGGATCTTTGTCTGGGCTGTGAGAAGCCAAGGTTTAGAACCAAATGCTAAAAGCTTTTGCAACATTCATGAGTTGTTATATGAGACGAAGCCCTGGGGGAAAGAACAATATCACAACAACTTTGGTTGCTACAGCTTCGGTGCCCGCACCGGGTCAAGCTGCCCCGTGCCAACCTTTCGGAAGAGGTGGCCCGGTGCCTGGATGACAGAATGGTTTTATGTAAAGAATGACTTGACAGCGCAGGAAGATATTAAAAGTATCATTATGCGTCCTATTTGGCAACGCTTCGGTCTCCGAAAACCGAAGATTGAAATGGATGAAGCAGCCGAAGAATGCCAAAGAGCCTTCGGCGTAATCTGCTCTTTTATTGGGACAAGGGACTTGGTCCAAGAGCATATTGCCTTCAGGGTGTGGCCACTTGCAGGAAAGTGGGAAATGCCGAAGGAAGCTGTCGGGGACCATAATTAGGGGTACCCTCAAGACGCCTAATTCTCAGCTGGTAACCCCCATCAGCATAAAGCTGCAGAGGCCTGATGGGTTTGATTAAGTCAGGGATCAGTCCAAACGAGCGACTCGATCACGCCTCGCCCGAGCCTAGCCTCGGGCAAGGGCGGCCGACCCTGAGGTGTTTCCGTCTCGCCCGAGGCCCCCTTTTTACGGCAGACGCATCTCCGGCTCGCCCGAGGCCTTGCCTTCGTTGAGAAGCAACCCTGACTAAATCATCGCACCAACCGACCAAGTCACCAGGGCATTTAACGCAAAGAGTGAGACCGACGGGCGGCCAGGCTTTGCCAGAGGTGCCATAGGAGGCTTCGCCCGACCCAGGGCTCGGACTCGGGCTAAGGCCCCGGAAGACGGCGAACTCCGCTCCGCCCGACCCAGGGCTCGGACTCGGGCTAAGGCCCCGGAAGACGGCGAACTCCGCTCCACCCGACCCAGGGCTCGGACTCGGGCTAAGGCCCCGGAAGACAACGAACCCGGCTTCGCCCGACCCAGGGCTCGGACTCCGCCCTAGCCTCTGCCGAACGACCTCCGCCTCGCCCGACCCAGGAGCTCAGGTTCGGCCTCGGCCATGCAGGACAGACTCGAACTCGACTTCGGAGGAGCCTCCACGTCGCCCGACCTAGGACACAAGTCCGCCACGTCAACAGGAAGCGTCATCATCACCCTGCCCTGAGCCGACTCGGGTCGCAGAGAACAAGACCGGCGTCCCATCTGGCCAACTCCGCCAGATAGGCAATGATGGCGCCCCGCTAGACCCATGACGACGGTGACTCTCGGCTCCCTTACGAAAGCAGGGAGACGTCAGCAAGAGCACAGCTGTTCCAACAGCTGTCCCTCCATCAGGCTCCGTTACTCCTCCGACAGCCACGACGCCACACCGGCTGAGTGCCAAGATCTCTCCGGCTGCCACCTTGGCATGTAAATAGGGCACTAGCTCTCCCCCGCTAGACACGTAGCACCTTGCTACACCCCCATTTTGTACACCTGGATCCTCTCCTTACGACTATAAGAGGAAGGACCAGGGCCTTCTTAGAGAAGGTTGGCCTCGCGGGAACGAGGGCAGGGGCAGGCGCTCTCTTGGGGCCGCTCGCTCCCCTCACCCGCGCGGACGCTTGTAACCCCCTACTGCAAGCGCACCCGACCTGGGCGCGGGGCGAACACGAAAGGCCGCGGGATCTCCGTCTCCCTCGTCACGACCCGGCTCTGGCCACCGACCTCGCTCTTTCCCCCCTTCGCGCTCGCCCACGCGCTCGACCCATCTGGGCTGGGGCACGCGGCACTCTCACTCGTCGGCTCGGGGACCCCCCGGTCTCAAAACGCCGACAGTTGGCGCGCCAGGTAGGGGCACGCTGCGTGTTGACGAGCAGTTTCCCGTCAAGCTCCAGATGGGCAGTCTCCAACGACCTCTCCAACCCGGGACGGTGCTCCGTTTCGGGAGCCTCGAGTTCATGTCTCTCGACAGCGGCTACGACATGGTACTCCTTCCACCGCCGCGCGACGGCGACAATGGTGGCGGACAGTCCGCCCGCCGGCGGCGGAATCAACGACATCTTTCCCGCGTGGGGGAAGGACAACTTTCGAGCTCGCCCCGTCCTCTCCCTCGCCATCGCAGGAGGACGAGGCGGGGCAACCAGGGCAGAACGGGAGGCTGCGCTCCGACGGCTGTCGAGCAAATCGACATCCCCAGTGCCCCAACGGAGGACACGCTAAGCGTCACCCTCGCGTTCGAGGCAAAGGCGAGCGCCATCCCCCCGCAGCACGTCGACTCCGAGCAGGTGGACGACGCCAGCACACTCACGGAGGGCCTGCAGGACGTCGCCCTCGTACCCAAGACGACAGCGCGATCAGCCCCCGACGTGACTTCATCGCTCCTCGTCGACAAAAAGGTACCGACTGTTCCCCATCCTTCGTCATTTCGACTCGACCTCAACCCGCCTAGCGACCTCGCTCTGGCGGGCACTCACGTTGAGGCGAGTGCAACCCCTCTGGGGTTTCATGTGCGGTCGCCCTGGGACCGATTGACGGGCGTCTCGACCTACGGACCCTCTGGGTCCGAGGAAGATGACGACCCCAGCATCTGCTGGGATTTCTCTGGATCTGGCAACCCCAGTGCCATGCGGGACTTCATGACCGCATGCGACTACTGCCTTTCCGATTGTTCCGATGGCAGCCGCAGCCTTGACGACAAGGACTGCGGCCCGAGCCGCGAATGTTTCCACGTCGAGCTAGGGGATCCCTCTGGAGGCAGCTGTCTCGGCATGCCAGAGGATGGCGATCTCCCTGGGCCAGCGCCTCGCGCCGACATCCCGCGGGAGCTAGATGTGGTCCCCGTTCCGGCGGGGGGTCACGACCCACAGCTCGAGCAGGTCCGCGGGGCGCAGGCCGGGCTCGATGAGGGAGCAGGGGCGCTCGAGGCAATCCGCCGGGACGTCGGGCAGGTATGGGCGGGCCAGCCCCCGGCCGGAGAAATACGTCACCAGCCCCAGGGTCTCCAGCACCGCATCGCCAACGATGCCAGGGGCAGACCGCCACCCGCATCCGGCGGAACCGGTCAGGACCTGGCAGCCGCAGCGATGCTCCTCCACGCGATGCCGGAGTCATCAACCACCGAGGGTCGGCGAATCCAGGGAGAGCTCAAGCATCTCCTGGAAGGCGCTGCGGCCCGGCGGGCCGAGAGCTCTGCCTCCCGAAGGCAGGGGTACCCCTCGGAACCTCGTGCCACGACTTCCCGACTCACGCGGGAAGCCTCGGTCTATACCGGGCGCACGCGCAACACCGCGCCTGCGGCCCCGGGCCACCTCGGCGACGAGCACCCTCATCGCGACCGTCGGGCTCGCCTCGACGAAAGGGTGCGCCGAGGCTATCACCCCAGGCGTGGGGGATGCTACGACAGCGGGGAGGATCGAAGTCCCTCGCCCGAACCACCCGGTCCGCAGGTCTTCAGCCGAGCCATTCGGCGGGCGCCGTTCCCGACCCGATTCCGACCCCCGACTACTATCACAAAGTACTCAGGGGAAACGAGACCGGAATTGTGGCTCGCGGACTACCGCCTGGCCTGCCAACTGGGAGGAACGGACGACGACAACCTCATCATCCGCAACCTCCCTCTGTTCCTCTCCGACACTGCTCACGCTTGGTTGGAGCACCTGCCCCCGGGGCAGATTTCCAACTGGGAGGATCTGGTCCAAGCTTTCGCCGGCAACTTCCAGGGCACGTACGTGCGCCCCGGGAATTCCTGGGACCTCCGAAGCTGCCGGCAACAGCCGGGAGAGTCTCTTCGGGACTACATCCGGCGATTCTCGAAGCAGCGCACCGAGCTGCCTAACATCACCGACTCCGATGTCATCGGCGCGTTCCTTGCCGGCACCACCTGCCGTGACCTGGTGAGCAAGTTGGGTCGCAAGACCCCCACCAGGGCGAGCGAGCTGATGGACATCGCCACCAAGTTCGCCTCAGGCCAGGAGGCGGTCGAGGCCATCTTCCGAAAGGACAAGCAGCCCCAGGGCCGCCCGTCGGAAGATGCTCCCGAGGCGTCTGCTCCGCGCGGCGCCAAGAAGAAAGGCAGGAGGAAGTCGCAAGCGAAACGCGACGCTCCCGACGCAGACCTTGTTGTCGCCGCCGAGCACAAGGACCCTCGGAAGCCCCCCCGGTGGTGCCAACCTCTTCGACAAGGCACTCAAGGAGACGTGCCCCTACCATCAGGGGCCCGTCAAGCACACCCTCGAGGAGTGCGTCATGCTTCGGCGCCACTTCCACAGGGCCGGGCCACCCGCGGAGGGTGGCAGGGCCCGCGACGACGACAAAAGGGAAGATCGCCAAGCAGGAGAGTTCCCCGAGGTCCGCGACTGCTTCATGATCTACGGAGGGCATGCGGCGAATGCCTCGGCTCGGCATCGTAAGCAGGAGCGTCGGGAGGTCTGCTCGGTGAAGGTGGCGGCACCAGTCTACCTAGACTGGTCCGACAAGCCCATCACCTTCGACCGGGACGACCACCCCGACCACGTGCCGAGCCCGGGGAAGTACCCGCTCGTCGTCGACCCCGTCATCGGCGACGTCAGGCTCACCAAGGTCCTGATGGATGGGGGCAGCTGCCTCAATATCATCTACGCCGAGACCCTCAGGCTCCTGCGCGTCGATCTGTCATCCGTCCGAGCAGGCGCTGCGCCCTTCCACAGGATCATTCCTGGGAAGCGCGTCCAGCCCCTCGGACAGCTCGACCTTCCTGTCTGCTTCGGAACACCCTCCAACTTCCGAAGGGAGACTTTGACGTTCGAGGTGGTCGGGTTCCGAGGAACCTACCACGCAGTGCTGGGAAGGCCATGCTACGCAAAGTTCATGGCCATCCCGAACTACACCTACCTGAAGCTCAAGATGCCGGGCCCCAACGGGGTCATCACCGTCGGCCCCACGTACAAACACGCATTCGAATGTGATGTGGAGTGCGTGGAGTACACCGAGGCCCTCGCCGAGTCCGAGGCCCTCATCGCCGACCTGGAAAGCCTCTCCCGAGAGGTGCCGGACGTGAAGCGACACGCCGGCAACTTCGAGCCAGCAGAGACGGTTAAGGCCGTCCCTCTCGACCCCAGTGGCGACACCTCCAAGCAGATTCGGATCGGTTCCGGGCTCGACCCCAAATAGGAAGCAGTGCTCGTCGACTTTCTCCGCGCAAACGCCGACGTCTTTGCGTGGAGTCCCTCGGACATGCCCGGCATACCGAGGGATGTCGCCGAGCACTCGCTGGATATTCGGGCCGGGGCCCGGCCGGTCAGACAGTCTCTGCGCCGATTCGACGAGGAAAGGCGCAGGGTGATAGGCGAGGAGATCCACAAGCTGATGGCAGCAGGGTTCATCAAAGAGGTATTCCATCCCGAATGGCTTGCCAACCCTGTGCTTGTGAGGAAGAAAGGGGGAAAATGGTGGATGTGTGTAGACTACACTGGTCTCAACAAAGCATGTCCGAAGGTTCCTTACCCTCTACCTCGCATCGATCAAATCGTGGACTCCACTGCAGGGTGCGAAACCCTGTCATTCCTCGATGCCTACTCAGGGTATCATCAAATCAAGATGAAAGAGTCCGACCAGCTCGCGACTTCTTTCATCACGCCCTTCGGCATGTACTGTTATGTCACCATGCCGTTCGGTTTGAGGAACGCGGGTGCAACATACCAGCGGTGCATGAACCATGTGTTCGGCGAACACATCGGTCGCACGGTCGAGGCCTACGTCGATGACATCATAGTCAAGACGAGGAAAGCCTCCGACCTTCTCTCCGACCTTGAAGTGACATTCCGGTGTCTCAAGGCGAAGGGCGTCAAGCTCAATCCCGAGAAGTGCGTCTTCGGGGTGCCCCGAGGCATGCTCCTGGGATTCATCGTCTCCGAGCGGGGCATCGAAGCCAACCCGGAGAAAATCGCTGCCATCACCGGCATGGGGCCCATCAAAGACTTAAAAGGCGTACAGAGGGTCATGGGATGTCTCGCGGCCTTGAGCCGTTTCATCTCGCGCCTCGGCGAAAGAGGCCTGCCCCTGTACCGTCTCTTAAGGAAGGCCGAATGCTTCACTTGGACACCCGAGGCCGAGGAAGCTCTCGGGAACCTGAAGGCGCTCCTTACCCAGGCGCCCATCTTGGTACCCCCGGCTGATGGAGAAGCCCTCTTGGTCTACGTCGCCGCCACCACTCAGGTGGTTAGCGCCGCGATCGTGGTCGAAAGGCAAGAAGAGGGGCATGCATTGCCCATTCAGAGGCCGGTCTACTTCATCAGCGAGGTGCTGTCCGAAACCAAGATCCGCTACCCACAAGTTCAGAAGCTGCTGTACGCAGTGATCCTGATGAGGCGAAAGCTGCGACATTACTTCGAGTCTCATCCGGTGACTGTGGTGTCATCATTCCCCCTGGGGGAGATCATCCAGTGCCGAGAAGCCTCGGGACGGATCGCAAAGTGGGCGGTGGAAATCATGGGCGAGACAATCTCGTTTGCCCCTCGGAAGGCCATCAAGTCCCAGGTACTGGCGGACTTCGTAGCCGAATGGGTTGACACCCAGTTGCCGACGGCTCCGATCCAACCGGAGCTCTGGACCATGTTTTTCGACGGGTCGCTGATGAAGACGGGAGCCGGCGCGGGCCTGCTCTTCGTCTCACCCCTCGGGAAACACCTGCGCTACGTGCTACGCCTCCACTTCCCGGCGTCCAACAATGTGGCTGAGTACGAAGCTCTGATCAACGGATTGCGAATCGCCATCGAGCTAGGGGTCCGACGCCTCGATGCACGCGGCGACTCGCAGCTCGTCATCGACCAAGTCATGAAAAACTCCCACTGCCGCGACCCGAAGATGGAGGCCTACTGTGATGAAGTTCGACGCCTGGAAGACAAGTTCTACGGGCTCGAGCTTAACCACATCGCCCGGCGTTACAACGAGACTGCGGACGAGCTGGCAAAGATAGCCTCGGGGCGAACGACGGTTCCCCCGGACGTCTTCTCCCGGGATCTGCACCAACCCTCGGTCAAGATCAGCGACGCGCCCGAGCCCAAGACGCTTTCGGCCCCGTCCGAGGTGACCTCGGCCCAGCCCGAGCCGTCCTCGGTTCAGCCCGAGGAGCCCTCGGCCCCTGAGGGCGGAGCCCTACGCATCGAGGAGGAGCGGAGCGGGGTCACGCCAGATCAAGATTGGCAGACCCCGTACCTGCAATATCTCCGCCAGGGAGAACTGCCCCTCGACCGAGTCGAGGCTCGGCGGGTGGCGCGACGCGCCAAGTCGTTCGTCTTGCTGGGCGATGAGAAGGAGCTTTACCACCGTAGCCCCTCGGGCATCCTCCAGCGATGCATCTCCATCGCCGAGGGTCAGGAACTCCTGCAGGAAATACACTCGGGGGCTTGCGGCCATCATGCAGCACCTCGAACCCTCGTCGGGAACGCTTTCCGCCAAGGCTTCTACTGGCCGACGGCGGTGGCTGACGCCACTAGAATTGTCCGCGCCTGCGAAGGGTGCCAATTCTATGCGAAGCAGACCCACCTGCCCGCTCAGGCTTTGCAGACGATACCCATCACTTGGCCCTTCGCTGTGTGGGGTCTGGACCTCGTTGGCCCTCTGCAGAAGGCGCCCGGGGGCTACACGCACCTGCTGGTCGCCGTCGACAAATTCTCCAAGTGGATCGAGGTCCGACCCCTGAACAGCATCAGGTCCGAGCAGGCGGTGGCGTTCTTCACCAACATCATCCATCGCTTCGGGGTCCCGAACTCCATCATCACCGACAATGGCACCCAGTTCACCGGCAAAAAATTCTTGGATTTTTGCGAGGATCACAACATCCGGGTGGACTGGGCCGCCGTAGCTCATCCCATGTCGAATGGGCAAGTGGAGCGCGCCAATGGCATGATTCTACAAGGGCTCAAGCCTCGGATTTACAATGACCTCAACAAGTTTGGCAAGCGGTGGATGAAGGAACTCCCCTCGGTGGTCTGGAGCCTGAGGACGACGCCGAGCCGAGCCACGGGTTTAACGCCGTTCTTCCTGGTCTACGGGGCCGAGGCCGTCCTGCCCACGGACCTGGAATACGGCTCCCCAAGGACGAGGGCCTACGATGACGAAAGCAACCAAGCTAGCCAAGAAGACTCGCTGGACCAGCTGGACGAGGCTCGGGACAGGGCCTTACTACACTCGGCGCGGTATCAGCAGTCCCTGCGACGCTACCACGCCCGAGGGGTCCGACCCCGAGACCTCCAGGTGGGCGACCTAGTGCTTCGGCTGCGGCAAGACGCCCGAGGGAGGCACAAGCTCACGCCCCCCTGGGAGGGGCCATTCGTCATCGCCAAAGTTCTGAAGCCTGGAACGTACAAGCTGGTCAACAGTCAAGGCGAGGTCTACGGCAACGCTTGGAACATCCAACAGCTACGTCGCTTCTACCCTTAAGATGTTTCCAAGTTATTCATATACCTCGCACCCCCACAAAGTTTAGTCAACAAGGAAGGGTCGGCCTCGCCTCGGCAAAGCCCGACCCTCCCTCGGGGGCTAAAAGGGGGGAAACCCCCTCTGCGTCGAAATTTTTCTCGAACAGAAAATCTCTTTTACCAGAATACCTTTCGTGCTTTTTGACTACTTCGAAAAGTGGATCCTGGAAACGACGGGGTACACGTAAGCAGTCAAGGCTGACTGAGCCGAGGGACTCCTACGCCTCCGGGATACGGATACCTCACTCATCACCTTCTGCGATAAGTAACTCGCGTTCGGATAAGGTGACTCCGCGGATCGAACAAGTCCCTACGTACGGAAGCCCTTCTGTCGAAGCGATTATTCAAGCCTTCTCGACCGAGTCGGTGACAGGGCCTCATGGACGGGTGAAAGTACGCGTAAGCGGCAAGGCCGACCGAGCCGAGGGACTCCCACGCCTCCGGGATACGGATACCTCACTCCTCACCTTCCGCGAGAAGCAACTTTCGCTCGCACAAACATCCCTGTTACCGACAAAAAGTCCAGATACTCGAAACAAGAGGAAGAGAGACGCAGCTTTAACACGCAACAAGGGTGTGTGTTCCGGCCTCGACGGCCGCACAAGGCCCACGCTACAATACAATCTGGTCCTACAGGCTCGGGTCCTGACGCTGGAAGAAGGCGACGACACCCTCGGCATCAACAGCACCTTCGGCAAGGCCCGACCTGGCCTCGGACGGCGACGCGGTCCGAGGGTCTCTGCTCCGAGGACGACGTCATCATCATGCCCGAGCAATCACTGCCAGGGACTTCTCCGAGAACCCGGCCCGAGCAGGCGGCTCAGCCGGTCACCCCTGGGGCCTCGGCCCACCACCTTCCGAGGGCGCCAGCCCGGTCCGAAGCCTCGGCTGATCAACTCCGACATCGATCCAGCCGACGGACAACCTGGCTAGGTTCCGGCCAACCAGGTTTTATTTCTCGAGCCAACTCCGCCTCTGCTCATGCTGATATCGCTACCCCCGGCCTCGGCTCGTCGAAGAGCGGTCGAGGGGTCTCTTTAACTAAGCTAGAGGAGCCTCGGACAGCAGGGCCGACCGAGCCGAGGGATTCCTACGCCTCCGGGATACGGATACCTCACTCGTCACCTTGACACGGGGCGACTCATGCTTGGTGAAGCGGTTCAGACAAACAACAGGCGAGTCTTAGTGCTCAGAAATGAGGAAAAAACACGGCTCCGTGCCGAAGTTACATACATGTTCAGGCCCCGAAAGCCGAAATGAACAAAAAAAACCCGGCACTCGAAGTGCCATTACAAACGGAACTCCGGTTCCCCCCTCCGCAGCAGCGCAGGCCTCAGGGGTAGGCACTGCTGCAGTCTTGCCCTCGCCCATAACGCCACCCGAGGGGCGAGGACAAGTACAAAGAGCCGGAGGCCCGAAGCGCGGATGGTAGCGGTGACCCCGCCGGCGACGGGTGCTTCTCGAGCCGCCTCCGCCTCGACGCTGACGGCAGAAGCCATCAGCCCTCCGGCAGATCCCCACTCAAATCCTCCCAGATGAGTGGGGCACCGGCCTCCGCGTAAGGACGCCGCCCTGGTGCAAAGGCAGGGCCACCCCAGAACACGAGCGCCGCCCTAGCGACGTGCGGCGTCTAGGGTGGACCTCCCGTGTACACGGCGCGGCAGCCGCCCCCCGACAGAAGGGGCCACCGGAGCCGAGCCAGCGGACCCGACACGCTGGAGGTGACGACGTTCGCCGCCGATCCATCCCACGTTGTCGAAGTCCGGGCCGCCCGCAGGGCCAGTGAGCGCCCTCTCCCACGAACGTAGTGGGAGAGGATGACCCACGAACCCGCGCGGGAGGTAGAGCGCCGGCTCAGTCCGGCACCCACCCCAGCAAGGATGATGAACATCCTTGAAGCTGAGGGTGGGACCTAGATTGCAGTCCGGTTTGCCCCTCCCCACCATCAAGCTGGAGGTCACCACCTTGGGTGGTCACCGGTGGAGGGGTGCAGCCGGGCTGCATGATGAAAATCCTTGAAGCCGAACGATGGCTGAAAGGTACCAACTCCCACGGAGTTGCGTTCCTCCAACGATGGGGCGAAAAGACGGCGGTTTCCCCCATCCGGGGGCTTGAAAGGTGGAGAGACACAATGCATAAGGGAGGAAGAAGACATGGTCACCTTACGAAGGGGGACGCCCTCCTTTTAAAGGCAACTCCCCCTGCTTGTGCCCCCAACCGTCACGGGCTGAGTCTTCTCCAACACGCCTCCAAAGCCCTCCCCCGCGGCGCGGGGGCTGGGACCCACAAGTCATGGAGACCGGCTCCGGGCAGAAGAAGCCGAACCACCGCGCGCGGCGCGCGCAACCACCCAGCGGTTACAAGTAACCCTCCACTTTTGCCCAGACCAACGGGCGAAAGGGGCGGGCAACCATGCGGGCGGCATGCAACCGCGCCAAGTGGACGCGCCTCTCCGACTCCTGACAGGCCAGCGCGGAGGCCCAAGCCCACGCGTCGCGCAACTGGCGCGCCGGGTGCTGCATGCAAGCCGCTGCACCACTTGCGCCACCACCGCACCTCGTCGATTGCGGAACCGATACCGCGATTCGAGGCGACCCAGCGCGCGACCCAGCAGCGCCAGCCTGACGCAGCGGTCAAACGCGGTCAAAAGTGGGCCGGCAGTAATGACGGTGGCAGGCGCGCGAGAGCAGCGGTCATGCCATCGGCCAAGCTCATGTCCCATCCGGAGGCAGCGAGAGAACCCCCTCTCACGGTGTGAAGACGACGCACCCGTGACCCGTACCTCGAACGGCCCGCGCACGCGCAACGGCAGCCTCGCCAACTACTCGCCCCGGCGCATTAACTCCGCGGCTGGACAGGCGACGTTTCTGGCAGGAGCAGCTGGCGACGCTTCGCCTTCGCCAACACGACAACACCAAAAAAGGTACGCCACGTCGCTCGGTTTTGTATCCTTTTTTTCCCTTTTTTCTCTTTCTCTATCTCTTGCAACAGGGACCGGGAAAGGGGATACCCCCAAAGGGATCCTTCCCCGTGAAGGAACTAGGCTCCGAGCCTCCTTACTGATCAGGGGTTCGAAGGCTGGCCCCCCGAGGGGTTCAACAGCCGCCTCAGATCGCGTGGGCCCGACACCCACTACTGGTCAGGGGTTCGAAGGTCGGCCTCCCGAAAGGTTCCACGACCGCCTCAGGCTACTCGGGCTCCGCGCCCATTACTGATCAGGGGTTCGAAGGCTGGCCCTTCGAAGGGTTCACAGTCGCCTCAGACACCGAGCGAGGGATGACCAGGGGTACGTTCGATACATAACCAAGGCTCGGGCTGCGCTCCCGAGGTACCCTAGGACATTTCCGAGACCAGCGGGAACGATCCTGTAACGGAATCCCATCGGAGGGAGGCAACGAGCCCTCGGACCCCGTCGCCAGGGGACCGGATCCGGCAGATCACCCGCAGGTACTTTTGGGCGTGCCTCCGGGCCCCTAGCCGACCCCCAACGAACGGGGCACGGACGTCCACTCGGATTACCCGATTGCAGCTCACCGAAGACACCATGTTCGGTGCCCATCGAGGGTAACATGGCGCTCTCCCCCCTCCTCCTTGCGGAAAGGCGACGTAGGGGCGTATGTAAAAAAGTCGAGTCTGTCCCTGATCGTCCTCTTGCCCTGTGCGGAGGCTCGGGGGCTGCTCTCGCAAACCCGGCTCCGGCCGAACCGTTGACAGCGTCAACATACCAGCCCGAGAACTTGGGCCCCGACAGTGCACCCGGGCTACGGCCTGTTCGCATGAGGGAACCGCCAGACCAGCCGAAGCATTACGCAAGGCATTAAGACCTCGAAGGAGTGAAACCACTCCTCCGAGGCCTCGGGGGCTACACCCGGCGGGTGCGCTCGCGCGCACCCACCGGAACAAAGTGCAACCGAGAAAGGCTGGTCCCCTTGCAAAAAAGTGCGACGAAAGCCTCCAAGCGAGTGCTAACACTCCCTTCGAGGCTCGGGGGCTACTGTCGGGGACCATAATTAGGGGTACCCTCAAGATGCCTAATTCTCAGCTGGTAACCCCCATCAGCATAAAGCTGCAGAGGCCTGATGGGTTTGATTAAGTCAGGGATCAGTCCAAACGAGCGACTCGATCACGCCTCGCCCGAGCCTAGCCTCGGGCAAGGGCGGCCGACCCTGAGGTGTTTCCGTCTCGCCCGAGGGCCCCTTTTTACGGCAGACGCATCTCCGGCTCGCCCGAGGCCTTGCCTTCGTTGAGAAGCAACCCTGACTAAATCATCGCACCAACCGACCAAGTCACCAGGGCATTTAACGCAAAGAGTGAGACCGACGGGCGGCCAGGCTTTGCCAGAGGTGCCATAGGAGGCTTCGCCCGACCCAGGGCTCGGACTCGGGCTAAGGCCCCGGAAGACGGCGAACTCCACTCCGCCCGACCCAGGGCTCGGACTCGGGCTAAGGCCCCAGAAGACGGCGAACTCCGCTCCGCCCGACCCAGGGCTCGGACTCGGGCTAAGGCCCCGGAAGACGGCGAACTCCGCTCCGCCCGTCCCAGGGCTCGGACTCGGGCTAAGGCCCCGGAAGACGACGAACCCCGCTTCGCCCGACCCAGGGCTCGGACTCCGCCCTAGCCTCTGCCGAACGACCTCCGCCTCGCCCGACCCAGGAGCTCAGGTTCGGCCTCGGCCATGCAGGACAGACTCGAACTCGACTTCGGAGGAGCCTCCACGTCGCCCGACCTAGGACACAAGTCCGCCACGTCAACAGGAAGCGTCATCATCACCCTGCCCTGAGCCGACTCGGGTCGCAGAGAACAAGACCGGCGTCCCATCTGGCCAGCTCCGCCAGATAGGCAATGATGGCGCCCCGCTAGACCCATGACGACGGTGACTCTCGGCTCCCTTACGAAAGCAGGGAGACGTCAGCAAGAGCACAGCTGTTCCAACAGCTGTCCCTCCATCAGGCTCCGTTACTCCTCCGACAGCCATGACGCCACACCGGCTGAGTGCCAAGATCTCTCCGGCTGCCACCTTGGCATGTAAATAGGGCACTAGCTCTCCCCCGCTAGACACGTAGCACCTTGCTACACCCCCATTTTGTACACCTGGATCCTCTCCTTACGACTATAAGAGGAAGGACCAGGGCCTTCTTAGAGAAGGTTGGCCTCGCGGGAACGAGGGCAGGGGCAGGCGCTCTCTTGGGGCCGCTCGCTCCCCTCACCCGCGCGGACGCTTGTAACCCCCTACTGCAAGCGCACCCGACCTGGGCGCGGGGCGAACACGAAAGGCCGCGGGATCTCCGTCTCCCTCGTCACGACCCAGCTCCGGCCACCGACCTCGCTCTTTCCCCCCTTCGCGCTCGCCCACGCGCTCGACCCATCTGGGCTGGGGCACGCGGCACTCTCACTCGTCGGCTCGGGGACCCCCCGGTCTCGAAACGCCGACAGAAGCCATCAAAGAGTTTGACGAAGGTGGACTGGTCAGACTAAAATATACATTCAGATACGGGGATAAGTTTGTTGAGCCTGATGACGACTGGTTAAAAAGCATTGAAACCTTAAGTGACGACCTGCTTGGGGTGTATTCGAAGGCCGAGAACACTGCATTATCGGCAGCCTTCGGAGGCCGAAAGAAGAAAAGGCTCAACCGGGTATTTGATGCAATCGGGTTTGTCTACCCTGACTACCATTATCCGGTGCCGGGCCGCAAAAGAAAAAATACTTCTCCTGCAACAGAAGTTGCCACAAGTGCTTCTAGTGAGCCAGCGCCGCAAAGAAAAAAGATGAAGGTGCTCACCCACCGGGCACGTTTTATTGAGCCGGCCATAGTGCCTGAATTTACCGGTGAAATTTCCTTGGCCACTGAAACTACAGAGCCAGCTCCAGGGCCGAAAATCGAAGAAAAAACTGAAGCACCTTCAGCAGAGAAGGCAGAGAAACCGAGAATTGAAGAACCAAAAATATTGGAAATCTTAAGTCCTTCAGCAAGTGTTGAGACAATAAAAAATCAAAAGGGTCCATCGGTGACTCCAAAAAGAAAAAGAATGGTGAACGTGCTAGATATTTTGGAGACAATTAAGTCTTCAAGCATAACCCCAAAGAAGACTACTGAACTTGCTGAAGTGTCTACTGAAGCTTTAGCTGCTGAAGCTTCGAAGCAACAACCTGAAGCTGAAGCTGGGCCTTCAGAGCCCACCAAGGAACAATCTTTGGAAACCGAAAAAATAAAAATATCAGAACCAATTTTGGTTGAAGAAATTGACACTGCCGCCCCCGAAGCTCCTTCCAACATATGCGATTACATCGTGCGACATGCTTCGGGGAAGAAATTATCTGAAGAAGAGACTTATGAAGCCAATCACTATGCCAGAGAGTTAAAATATCCGAAGGGGGCAGTAGTGTTCAATGGGACAAATGAAGATGACTTTCTATACTGCCTCCCTGATAACAAAGAATTATCTGTCTGCCGGGAGATGGCTAGAAGTATGGGGTTTCCAAAGCTCGAAGCTGGATTATGTGCTATGACGAAGGAGGATCTCGCGGACAGTCTTGCGTACAATAGCCTAAAGGTATGGGAATTGGGCGCTTGGAAATTTTATAATTCGTAACTCATTCTTTTATTCTTATACCAACTTTTTTACATATAGGGTTTAATTCTAAGCAACACATTGAGAGCACAAAAGAATGCCGAAGATGAGAGCTATGAAATTGCGTTCAACAACCTACGGTCAGAAGTTATTAAACTGAGAAACGAAGCTCTTGAAGTTATTAAACTGAGAAACATGTCCTTCAGCTTTTGCCATGAAGTGATCGTTCCTGGTCGAAGGGAGGAATACCAGGTCTGAGCAACATTCCTGACAGCCATAACAAAAGACTTTGCCATGACTGCAGCATTGCCACCATACGAAGACACTGTTGCTTCGTAGCTCATCAAAAACTGCTTCGGGTCTGAATGACCATCGAACATGGGAAGCTGGGGTGGCTTGTAGGACGGAGGCCAAGGTGTAGCCTGCAGCTCAGCGGACAGGGGAGAAGCATCATCGAAAACAAAATTTCCATGATGGAAATTGTCATACCAGTCATCTTCGTTGAAGAAGCCCTCCTGATGAAGGTCTTTTTGTTGAGGCCTTCTGTTCTGCTCATCGTGAGTAAGATGGCGAACTTCTTCAGAAGCTTCGTCTATCTGCCTTTGCAGCTCAGCTAGCCTGGCCATCTTTTCCTTCTTCCTCTGCACCTGTTGATGAAGCATCTCCATATCCCTGATCTCTTGGTCTAGCTCATCCTCCTGAAGCGTCGGGCTGACAGCCTTCCTCTTCTGGCTTCGGGCCTCCCGAAGAGAGACAGTCTCCTGGTTGGGGTCCAGCGGTTGCAGAGCTGCAGCCCCAGTCGTTGAAGCTTTCTTCGGCGCCATAGCGAGGGTCTATGGCTTCCGAAGGTGTTCAAAAAACTCAAAGTGGAAGTGAGTTCACCGGAGGTGGGCGCCAATGTTGGTGACTTGTTCTCAAATGCTTCGGATTAAGAACAAGGCAACATAAAAAGTGTCAAATGATAAGATCCTTCGTCCTTTGAAACATTATTTCCCTTCGGGATATAATGTGCTCCGGACGAAGGTCACAAATAACATATCTTCGTAAGCGCAACAAGCTATGACGAAGAACTTACACGCAACATAAAAAGTAATATAAACATTTAAATTTTATCACAATGTCATTTCTATTTTATTATCATATAACAATAGAAATGACTTCAAATTACAAGTGTACCTTCGGATTGCAGGAAGACAAAAGTACAAGGATGACGCAAAAGCAAATGCCAAGTCAGCGTGAACAGTACGGGAGTACTGTTCATCTATTTATAGACGTGGGACGCAGCCCATGTAAAATTACATTCATGCCCATTACATTTGCTAATGACTTATGGGAATCTGTCAAGGCCTAAGTAGTCTTTTCATCTTTAAGTCGGTTCCCCTTTCTGCTATCGCGACGAAGCTTTCCTGCGCACAGCTTCGGCTGTGCACCATCCTTCGTACAGCTTGGTAATCAGCCCGTCCTCCATCTCAATCCCCCTTCGTCTAGCTTAGGCTTCGTCCTGACCGTACTCCATGTTCATAATTCTGAGTCCGAAGATACCTGTTCATATAATCCACTTGGAAAACATTGTCAAATCATGTTTTTGAGGACCTTCAGAGGACGAAGGCCCCCAACAGGCTGTAGAAGGCTTTTTACTAGGATATGATTCAAACACAAGAGCATACAAAGTCTTTAACAAGTCCACTAGACTAGTTGAAGTTTCTTGTGACATTGTGTTTGATGAGACTAACGGCTCTCAAGTAGAGCAAGTTGATCTTTATGAGCTAGATGATGAAGAGGCTCCATGCGTCGCGCTAAGGAACATGTCCATTGGGGATGTGTGTCCTAAGGAATCCGAAGAGCCTCCACAAGCACAAGATCAACCATCTTCCTCCATGCAAGCATCTCCACCAACTCAAGATGAAGATCAAGTTCAAGAGGATGAAAATGAAGATCAAGAAGATGAGCCACCTCAAGAGGAGGGCAATGATCAAGGGGGAGATGCCAATAATCAAGACAAGGAAGATGACGACGGTCCAAGACCGCCACACCAAGAGTACACCAAGCAATACAAAGAGATCACCCCGTGAACTCCATCCTCGACGATATTCATAAGAGGGTAACCACTCGATCTCATGTTGCTCATTTTTGTGAACATTACTCCTTTGTGTCTTCTATTGAGCCATACAGGGTAGAAGACGCATTAAGAGATTTAGATTAGGTGTTGGCAATGCAAGAGGAACTCAACAACTTCACGAGGAATGAGGTATGGCATCTTGTTCCACGTCCTAACCAAAATGTTGTAGGAACCAAGTGGGTCTTCCACAACAAGCAAGATGAGCATGGTGTGGTGACAAGGAACAAAGCCCGACTTGTGGCCAAGGGATATTCACAAGTCGAAGGTTTGGATTTCGGTGAAACCTATGCACCTGTAGCTAGGCTTGAGTCAATTCGTATATTATTTGCCTATGCTACTTACCATGGCTTTAAGCTTTACCAAATGGACGTGAAAAGTGTCTTCCTCAATGGACCAATCAAGGAGGAGGTCTATGTTGAGCAACCTCCCGGCTTTGAAGATAGTGAGTACCTTAACCATGTGTATAAACTCTCTAAGGCGCTTTATGGGCTCAAGCAAGCCCCAAGAGCATGGTATGAATGCCTAAGAGATTTTCTTATCGCTAATGGCTTCAAAGTCGGAAAAGTCGATCCTACTCTCTTTACTAAAACAATTGCAAATGATTTGTTTGTATGCCAAATTTATGTTGATGATATCATATTTGGGTCTACTAACAAATCTACTTGTGAAGAGTTTAGTAGGATTATGATTCAAAAATTCGAGATGTCTATGATGGGGGAGTTGAAGTATTTCTTAGGATTTCAAGTCAAGCAACTCCAAGAGGGCACCTTCATTAGCCAAACGAAGTACATTTAAGACATTCTTACCAAGTTTGGGATGAAGGATGCCAATCCTATCAAGACACCCATGGGAACCAATGGGCATCTCGACCTTGACACGGGAGGTAAATCCGTAGATCAAAAGGTATACCGATCGATGATAGGATCTTTACTCTATTTATGTGCATCTCGACCGGATATAATGCTTTCCATATGTATGTGTGCAAGATTCCAAGCTGATCCTAAGGAAGTTCACCTTAGGGCCGTGAAACGAATCTTGAGATATTTAGTTTATACTCCTAAGTTTGGCCTATGGTACCCCAAGGGATCCACTTTTGATTTAATTGGATATTCAGATGCTGATTGGGCAGGGTGTAAGATTGATAGAAAGAGCACATCAGGGACTTGCCAGTTCTTGGGAAGATCCCTGGTGTCATGGGCTTCAAAGAAGCAAAATTCTGTAGCTCTTTCTACCGCCGAAGCCGAGTATATTGTCGCAGGCCATTGTTGCGCGCAATTGCTTTGGATGAGGCAAATCCTTAGAGACTATGGTTACAAATTAACCAAAGTTTCTCTCCTATGTGATAATGAGAGTGCCATCCGCATGGCGGATAATCCCGTTGAGCACAGTCGCACTAAGCACATAGCCATTCGGTATCACTTTTTGAGGGATCACCAACAACGTGGGGAATATCGAGATTGCATATATTAACACCAAAGAACAATTGGCCGATATCTTTACCAAGCCATTAGATGAGAAAACTTTTACCAAACTTAGGCATGAGCTAAACATTCTTGA
Organism: Zea luxurians; assembly: GCA_029449295.1. Lineage (NCBI taxonomy): Eukaryota > Viridiplantae > Streptophyta > Magnoliopsida > Poales > Poaceae > Zea > Zea luxurians. Next base: position 48,153,592 of record JAOPSE010000023.1, read on the forward strand.
TTCTAGGAATTTTGATTGATATTTTGCACACATAGCTCATTTATATACCTTTGATCATCTCTTTCATGTGCTATGACTAATATGGTTTTCAAGTGTATTTCATAATAAGTCATAGATTGAAAGGGAAATGAAGTCTTTGGCGAAGACAAGGCTTCCACTCCACTCCATCGAATTATTCATCCTTCGCCGACACTCCGTATCGCTCTCCAATTTGATATAATCTTCACTCTTATTTTATTTACCAAAGGGAGAGAAAGTAAAAGGGCTTATATTTCACTCACAAGTATCCGTTTTTTGGCGATTCATGCCAAAGGGGGATAAAGTATTAGCCCAAAGCAAAAGGACCGCACCACCACCCGCACCACCACCAATTTCAAAAATGTAGTCTTTCAAATTTGTATTTAAAGAAGGCTTTTCAAATTGGTATCTTATTTTTGAAAGAATTTTCAAATTGGTATAACCCCTTTCAAAATTAATATCTAAAACCCTCTTGAACACTAAGAGGAGAATTTCATTAAGGGGGAGTTTTGTTTAGTCAAGGAAAAGCATTTGAAACAGGGGGAGAAAATTTCAAATCTTGAAAATGCTTCTCAAAATCTTATTCATTTACCTTTAACTATTTACAAAAGACTTTGAAAAGAATTTCCAAAAGAATTTGCAAAAACAAAACAAGTGGTGCAAGTGTGGTCCAAAATGTTAAAATAGAAGAAAGCATCCATGCATATCTTATGAAATGTATATTGGTTTAATTCCAAGTAACCTTTGCACTTACATTATGCAAACTAGTTCAATTCTGCACTTATTTATTTGCTTTGGTTTGTGTTGGCATCAATCACCAAAAAGGGGGAGATTGAAAGGGAAATAGGCTTACACCTTTTCCTAAATAATTTTGGTGGTTGAATTGCCCAACACAAACAATTGGACTAACTAGTTTGCTCTAGATTATAAGTTTTACAGGTGCCAAAGGTTCAACACAAACCAATAAAAAGTCCAAGAAAGGGTTCAAATAAAAAGAGCAAAAGTCAACCAAAAGGCAGCCCTGGTCTGGCGCACCGGACTGTCCGGTGCACCAGGGAGCTCAACTCCAAACTTGCCACCTTCGGGAATTCGGGGAGGCCGCTCCGCTATAATTCACCGGACTGTCTGGTGTAGCACCAGACTGTCCGGTGTGCCATGCGGAGCAACGGCTACAAGCGCCAATGGTCGTCTGTAGAGGAACAGTAAAACGCTACAGTGTGTGCCTGCGCGCGCAGAAGTCAGAGCAGGCGCCAGAAGGCGCACCGGACAGTGAACAGGACCATTCCGGTGTACCACCGGACTATCCGGTGGCCCCGTTGTCAGAAGCTCCAACGGTCGGAACCCAATGGCCTGGTGACGTGGCTGGTGCACCGGACAGTGTCCAGTGGCACACCGGACTATCCGGTGCGCCATACGACACAAGCCCTCACCAACGGTTCTTTTGGTGGTTGGGGCTATAAATACCCCCAACCACCACACTTCAATAATCCAAGTTTCAGCCATCAAACCTCATACAAGAGCTCTAGACTTCATTCCAAGACACAAACAAAGAGATCAAATTCTCTCCAAGTCCGGAATCACTCCAAACAAATTAGTGACTAGAGAGAGAAACTTTTGTGTTCTTTTGAGCTCTTGCGCATGGATTGCTTTTCTTCTTCCTCCTTTCTTGTTCCCAAGATCATTGTAATCAAAGCAAGAGACACCAATTGTGTGGTGGTCCTTGTGGGGACTTAGTGTCCCATTTGATTGAGAAGAGAAGCTCACTCGGTCTAGATGACCGTTTGAGAGAGGGAAAGGGTTGAAAGAGACCTGGTCTTTGTGACCACCTCAACGGGGAGTAGGTTTGCAAGAACCAAACCTCGATAAAACAAATCACCGTGTCATCCACTCTTATTCGCTTGTGATTTGTTTTCGCCCTCTCTTTCGGACTCGTTTCTATTTCTAACGCTAACCCCGGCTTGTAGTTGTGCTTAAGTTTGTAAATTTCAGATTCCGTCTATTCACCCCCCCTCTAGGCGACTTTCAGAAACCTAATGATATGAACTAAATTGCCCTTAGAAGCATCATGCATAACACCAATATTAAACAAGATGAAAAAAGCATGATTATTTAATTAAGTTTACATGGCAAGTTTAATTCATAGCATGGTGAGTGATTAATGTAGAAGACTCAAAACCAATTTAAATGAGAATGAATACATCACATAGTATTGGTTCGATCTTCTTTGAATGTTGAATGTCACACTCCATTTGAGAAACACATTCTCATGTTCTGAGACTACATAAACACTTAGATAGAAACATTAGTCTCACAAGTCTAGTCATATAGAGAATTCCCCTTTTGGTAAGTGCTTTAAGAATTTGAATTTCTTACTTAGCACTCTATTCATTTAAGAACATGGGATAATCCTCTTTATGTCTAGGTCATGGCAATAATACGATAATAAATTGTAAATATGCCACAAGATACATACAACTAATTTAAAGCATGTAGGTTATCACAATATAAAAATATAAACTTGCAATCTACCATATGATTGGAACTTTTCCAAGACAAGGTAAAATATTTTAAGTTCATTCTCAAGTGCTTCATTTTTCTATGCGGCTACAAAAGATACAAAGGAATATACTAATTAAAAAAAATGTGCACTTAAGATTTAATTGTTACCATCCTTTGGATATCACTTGGTTGTAGGCCTTTTGCTTGATTCCCACAAAGGTTAATCCTTATTCCCTACAACACAAGTTCTTGCTAGAGATGAATATGAAGTTAGTGATATAACAATTCAATTCATCTTTGGGCCAATCTTAAAAGAATAGTCAATGTAAGATTGATAGCTTGAGATAAGGATTGAGTTAAACTGCTCAAGCACCCCAAAGCTTCATATTATCTCTAGGTACCTGCAAAAACTTATTAAGTATATTTTGGTACCCATCTCATGATGGGTCCATCAAGATTAGCCAATAAGGACTTAGGCACCCAAATAGCCTTGGTCCTAGAATAGGGATGGCACGCTGGGTTTTGCCGTCCCAAACCCGTACCCGTGAAAAATATCGATGCCCATTAAAAAACCCGTACCCATGACGGGTTTGAGATTTTGCCCAAACCCGTACCCATCGGGTTAGTGGGTACCCATGGGTTACCCGCGGGTTTCATCTCCAATATACTTGTTCTTCTCATAATCAATAAGTATCATAATGATTAATAATATCATGATCCAAAATCTATGTAATGAACAACGAGTTCATGATTTGATATAAAAATTATTAGTAGAGAGAATGAAATACAAATAATAAGTTGTATAATTAAGTGACCTTGCACTAAGTTATCCATCCACCACATATATAGCGCTAGTAAAAACTATAATAGCAAGCAAGCAACACTCTCACCGACTACTGATACATTCACCAATTGATAAAAATTATGAAGTAAATAAGGAATAACAAGTTTGTTGTTCGTTTATAAAATAAAATGACAATATGCACTATGTTTGGTCGGGTTTAAAAAACCCACGGGTTCACGGGTTTGGGTATTACAGGAACAAACCCGTACCCATAAACCCGTCGGGTATAGATTTATACCCATTAACAAACCCATGAGTATGAAAATTGACCCAAACCCGTACCCTAATAGGGTAAAAACCCATCGGGTTTCGGGTTTCGGGTACCCATTGCCATCTCTTTCCTAGAATGTGGTGAACTCATCACCTTTCTAGCACAAGAGTCAAATTTGGGTCTCCTAATCAAATCTGAATGTATTGACAAGTTAGGCTTAGGAGTTTTACCCTTTGGACAAACCTTGAATAGATGACTTTTTTTACGACAATTATAGCAAATGCGGTTCTTGTCCTTGCAATGCATTTGCCTTTTGCTTTCATCTTTCTTGATAGTCATCTTTCTTGATAGTGCAAGGTCTTGGTTCTTCATGTGGGGGCATGAATCAATTTCATGACCCTTCTCCTTGCATCCATAGCACCTTCTATTGCTTCTCTTTGATCTTTCTTTGTTGAAGCACATAGGTACATTGTTAGAGCAAATAGTATGAGCATTAATTTTCTTACCATGAATTTTGCTCATGCCCTTCTTGGAAAGTTTGGTATTCTTTTGAAGGGGTTTTGTGCATGCTACAGTTGTCCCCTTCTCAAGCTTTTTCACCATATTATCACGATTATCTTGAGAAGGTTGAGCATGACACTTTCCCTTCAATTGAGTCAAGCTCCTTCTTAGCCTCTCATTTTCTTCCTTGAGCTCATTGTTTTCTTTTCCATGGGAAACATTACTTGTTCCTGAAAATTCTAGCTCAATGGAAGATTGGCTTTCTTGAGAGCAACATTTGTTAGCACATGATAATATAGTTTCTATTTGAGTACATGTGCATATGTGAGGTTGGTATGATTTCAAATTAGTTAACACAACCTCATGAGCCATTTCTAACATGATATGTGAATCCATAAATTTATTATGATAGCACACAAGCATATCATGTTTTTCTTACAAAGCTAGATTTTCAATATTTAGCTTTTCAATTGTGTTCTTGAGCATAGCATTTTGTTTTTCCAATTGAGCAATATATGATGAATGGTTAACAGCTTTAGTTTGCACAATTGAAATGTGTTCATACCTTTGGACCAAATCATCATGAGAGCACTTTAGCTTCTCATGCTCTTTGGTCAACTTCTCTAAGTCTTCGATTTTTCTGATGAGGAAGTCTTCTTGCTTATGAAGCATTTCTTTTTGTTCTTCCGCTCTTTCCATGAGTTTGAGCAAGCTCATCCGATTTTTCTTGCTTAGCTGAGCGAAGAATTGTTGAAGATCATCCTCATCTTCACTATCACTTTCTTGCTCCTCCTCATCCTCACTTTCGCTTTCACTGTCACTCCCATTAGCGATAAAGCACATATGAGAAGTGGATTTGAAAGACGAACCTTGGGAAGAGGTGGATTCGTCGTTTGGTATCCATCAATCATTTTCTTCTTCAATCTTGTTCTTCGCCTCATCTTCCTTCATTTTGAGGAACATCCTTTCGACGATTCTCATGGCAAGGTCTATTGCCCTAGGATCAACATCTGCACCAAAAGATGAAGTCGAGGCAACCTCCACTTTTTCAAGCATAGAAGCACTTTCATTTCTTAGTCCCCCTGACATGATCTTTTCCTCACGCGGTTAAGCGTTAGAACGAGGATTAGGCTTTGATACTAAGAGCACCTAGAGGGGGGGTGAATAGGTGATCCTGTAACACTTCAAAAACTTAAGCCACAAAACTTGGTTACTTGTTAGCACAGTAATTTGCCAAGTGGCTAGAGAAGGATCTCAACACAACACAATAACCAAGAGATATCAATCACAGAGATGGCACAGTGGTTATCCCGTGGTTCGGCCAAGACCAACGCTTGCCTACTCCACGTTGTGGCGTCCCAACGGACGAGGGTTGCAATCAACCCCTCTCAAGCGGTCCAAAGACCAACTTGAATACCACGGTGTTGCTTTGCTTCTCTTAATCCCGTTTGCGAGGAATCTCCACAGCTTGGAGCCTCTCTCCCTTACACAAGATGTTCACAAAGAATCACAGAGCAAGGGAGGGATTAGCAACTCACACACGATACAAAGATCACAGCGAATATGCACACGCAAAACCCAGACTTGAGCTCAAGAGACTAGCACACTAGAACGGAGCTCAAATCACTAGAATGTCGAACAAGTGCGCAAGAATGAAGTGTGAGTGATCAATGATGCTCAAAGGATGCTTGGTGTTCTCCTCCATGCGCCTAGGGGTCCCTTTTATAGCCCCAAGGCAGCTAGGAGCCGTTGAGCACAATTCTGGAAAGCCATTCTTGCCTTCTGTCATCGGGGGCACCGGACAGTCCGGTGCACACCGGACACTGTCCGGTGCCTGATTTCCTTCCTTAAATAGAGAAGCCGACCGTTGGCGGACTTGGAGCCGTTGGCGCACCGGACATGTCCGGTGCACACCGGACAGTCCGGTGCCATCTTCTAGCCGTTGGCTCAGCCACGTGTCTCGTGTAGATTGCGCGGCCGACCGTTGGCCCGGCCGACCGTTGGCTCACCGGACAGTCCGGTGCACACCGGACAGTCCGGTGAATTTTAGCCGTACGTCGACGGTGAATTCCCGAGAGCGGCCACTTCGCTCGAGCCAGCCTGGCGCACCGGACACTGTCCGGTGCTCCCAGACTCAGCAAATTCTTGGCTGCTCGAGCCAAGACATTTCCAATTGGATTTTTCCTGTTTCCAGCACTTAGACACAATACATTAGTCCATAAAACAATGTACTAAGTCTGAGAAACATACCTTTATCCTTGATTTGTACTTTGTCCACCTTTTTCACTTAGGCACCTGTGTTGGGCACTAAATCACCAAAACACTTAGAAATGGCCCAAGGGCACATTTCCCTTTCAATCTCCCCCTTTTTGGTGATTTATGCCAACACAACATAAAGCTAGTAGAACAAGTACCAAATCAAATCAAATAAGAACTCAAAATTGTTTTGATTCAATTTAGACATATATGGATCACTTTATGCCACCACTTGGTTTGTTTTTGCAAATCAAACTCAAATTCCTATCTCTAAGTCAAAACCACTTGTAGAGACATAAAGAGAGGTTTTCCAAAGAAATTTGATCAAGGATTTCAAAAACTCCCCCTTTTTCCCATAATCAGCACTTCTCCCCACAAGAGGCCAACTTTTGACATAAAAGACAATAAAAGAGTTTTGACAAACCAAAAGCTCTAATCTACTATTTTCAAAATTTCTCAAGTGGTAGCTGATCCATTTATTGCTTTGGCCTTTATTTTCTCCCCCTTTGGCATCAAGCACCAAAACGAGATCAATCGTGGCCCTTTAACCCCATTGCCTCACCAAAATCTTCAACTAAGAGCAAATAGGCAATAAGAGTATAAAGATGAACTTGGAAGAGTTACTCTTTTCATCGGAGTGCAGTGGAAGTCTTGCATGGTCCAAGTCCACCTATTTCCCTTTCAATTATCCTTGGAGACTAAAACAACCAAACTCAAGTACATGGTTAGTCTCAAAGGGTCAAGTTGTAGCACAGCTCCCCCTAAATATGTGCATCACTTGCAAACAGGACTTGTGAGGTCCAGGGAGTGTTTGTACAACTTGAGCACCACAATAAGCAACAAAATGCAGAATGAACATGATCAAAAGCATAACCACATGTATGCTACATTTCAATCCAAGTTCCGCGAATCTAAGATATTGAGCTCACTACGCAGCCTGCAAAAGGTCTTCTCATCTAGAGGCTTGGTAAAGATATCGGCTAGCTGGTTCTCGGTGCTAACATGAAACACTTCGATATCCCCCTTTTGCTGGTGGTCTCTAAAAAGTGATGCCGGATGTCAATGTGCTTTGTGCGGCTGTGCTCAACAGGATTTTCCGCTATTCGGATAGCACTCTCATTATCACATAGGAGTGGGACTTTGCTCAGATTGTAGCCAAAGTCCCTGAGGGTTTGCCTCATCCAAAGTAGTTGCGCGCAACACTGTCCTACAGCAACGTACTCGGCCTCAGCGGTGGATAGGGCAACGGAGGTTTGTTTCTTAGAGTTCCATGACACCAGGGACCTTCCTAAGAATTGGCACGTCCCCGATGTACTCTTCCTATCGACCTTACATCCAGCATAGTCGGAATCTGAGTACCCAATCAAGTCAAAGTTAGACCCCTTTGGATACCAGATCCCGAAGCAAGGCGTAGCGACTAAATATCGAAGAATTCGCTTCACAACCACTAAGTGACACTCCTTCGGATCGGATTGAAATCTAGCACACATGCATACGCTAAGCATAATATCCGGTCTACTAGCACATAAATAAAGCAAAGAACCTATCATGGACCGGTATGCTTTTTGATCAACGGACTTACCTCCTTTGGTGAGGTCGGTGTGTCCGTCGGTTCCCATCGGCGTCTTTGCGGGCTTGGCGTCCTTCATCCCAAACCTCTTTAGCAAATCTTGTGTGTACTTCGTTTGGGAGATGAAGGTGCCGTTGAGAGCACCTAGAGGGGGGGTGAATAGGTGATCCTGTGAAACTTAGACTTATAGCCACAAAAACTTGTTAAGTGTTAGCACAATAATTGCCAAGTGGCTAGAGAGGAGTCTCAACAAAACACAATACCACAAGAGATCAAACACAGAGATGACACAGTGGTTTATCCCGTGGTTCGGCCAAGACCAACGCTTGCCTACTCCACGTTGTGGCGTCCCAACGGACGAGGGTTGCAATCAACCCCTCTCAAGCGGTCCAAAGACCAACTTGAATACCACGGTGTTTTGTTTTGCCTTTCAATATCCCGTTTGCAAGGAATCTCCACAAATTGGAGTCTCTTGCCCTTACAAGTATATGATCACAAAGAAGCACAGAGTAAGGGAGGGAAGCAACACACACAAATCCACAGCGAAACGCGCACACACACGGCCAAGAATCGAGCTCAAAAGACTATCTCAAAGTTCTCACTAGAACGGAGCTCGAATCACTGAGAATGACAAACGAATGCGCAAAGACTGAGTGTGGATGATCAAGAATGCTCTAAGGTTGCTTGGTGTTCTTCTCCATGCGCCTAGGGGTCCCTTTTATAGCCCCAAGGCAGCTAGGAGCCGTTGAGAGCAAATCTGGAAGGCCATTCTTGCCTTCTGTCGTCGGGGGCACCGGACAGTCCGGTGCCCGATTTCCTTCCTTAATTAGCGAAGCTGACCGTTGCAGTCTGTTGCAGATCTAGGAGCCGTTGGCGCACCGGACATGTCCGGTGCACACCGGACAGTCCGGTGCCGTCTTCTAGCCGTTGGCTCGGCCACGTGTCCCGCGCAGATTGCGCGGCCGACCGTTGGCCCGGCCGACCGTTGGCTCACCGGACAGTCCGGTGCACACCTGTCGGCGTTTCGAGACCGGGGGGTCCCCGAGCCGACGAGTGAGAGTGCCGCGTGCCCCAGCCCAGATGGGTCGAGCGCGTGGGCGAGCACAAAGGGGGGAAGAGAGAGAGCGAGAGGTCGGTGGCCGGAGCCGGGTCGTGACGAGGGAGACGGAGATTCCCGCGGCCTTTCGTGTTCGTCCCGCGCCCAGGTCGGGTGCGCTTGCAGTAGGGGGTTACAAGCGTCCGCGCGGGTGAGGGGAGCGAGCGGCCCCAAGAGAGCGCCTGCCCCTGCCCTCGTTCCCGCGAGGCCAACCCTCTCTAAGAAGGCCCTGGTCCTTCCTTTTATAGTCGTAAGGAGAGGATCCAGGTGTACAAAATGGGGGTGTAGCAAGGTGCTACGTGTCTAGCGGGGGAGAGCTAGTGCCCTAAGTACATGCCAAGGTGGCAGCCGGAGAGATCTTGGCACCCTGTTGGTGTAGCGTCGTGGCTGTCGGAGAAGCAGTGGAGCCTGATGGAGGGACAGCTGTTGGAACAGCTGTGCTCTTGCTGACGTCTCCCTGCTTTCGTAAGGGAGCTGAGAGTCGCCGTCGTCATGGTCTAGTGGGGCGCCATCATTGCCTATCTGGCGGAGCTGGCCAGATGGGACGCCGGTCTTGTTCTCTGCGACCCAAGTCGGCTCAGGGCAGGGTGATGATGACGCTTCCTGTTGACGTGGCGGTCTTGTGTCCTAGGTCGGGCGACGTGGAGGCTCCTCCGAAGTCGAGGTCGAGTCCGTCCTGCATGGCCGAGGCCGAACCTGAGCTCCCTGGTCGGGCGAGGCGGAGGCCGTTCGGCAGAGGCCAGGGCGGAGTCCGAGCCCTGGGTCGGGCGAGGCGGAGTTCGTCGTCTTCCGGGGCCTTAGCCCGAGTCCGAGCCCTGGGTCGGGCGGAGCGGAGTTCGCCGTCTTCTGGGGCCTTAGCCCGAGTCCGAGCCCTGGGTCGGGCGGAGCGGAGTTCGCCGTCTTCCGGGGCCTTAGCCCGAGTCCGAGCCCTGGGTCGGGCGGAGCGGAGTTCGCCGTCTTCCGGGTCCTTAGCCCGAGTCCGAGCCCTGGGTCGGGCGGAGCGGAGTTCGCCGTTTTCCGGGGCCTTAGCCCGAGTCCGAGCCCTGGGTCGGGCGGAGCGGAGTTCGCCGTCTTCCGGGGCCTTAGCCCGAGTCCGAGCCCTGGGTCGGGCGGAGCGGAGTTCGCCGTCTTCCGGGGCCTTAGCCCGAGTCCGAGCCCTGGGTCGGGCGGAGCGGAGTTCGCCGTTTTCTGGGGCCTTAGCCCGAGTCCGAGCCCTGGGTCGGGCGGAGCGGAGTTCGCCGTCTTCCGGGGCCTTAGCCCGAGTCCGAGCCCTGGGTCGGGCGGAGCGGAGTTCGCCGTCTTCCGGGGCCTTAGCCCGAGTCCGAGCCCTGGGTCGGGCGGAGCCTCCTATAGCGCCTCTGGCAGAGCCTGGTCGCCCGTCGGTCTTACCTTTTGCGTTAAATGCCCCGGTGATTTGGTTGGTCGGCGCGGTGATTTAGTCAGGGTTACTTCTTATCGAAGGCGGGGCCTCGGGCGAGCCGGAGATGCGTCTGCCGTGAAAGAGGAGGCCTCGGGCGAGACGGAGTCATCTCAGGGTCGGCTGCCCTTGTCCGAGGCTAGGCTCGGGCGAGGCGCGATCAGGTCGCTCGTATGGACTGATCCCTGACTTAATCAAACCCATCAGGCCTCTGCAGCTTTATGCTGATGGGGGTTACCAGCTGAGAATTAGGCGTCTTGAGGGTACCCCTAATTATGGTCCCCGACAGTAGCCCCCGAGCCTCGAAGGGAGTGATAACACTTGCTTGGAGGCTTTTCGTCGCACTTTTTTGCAAGGGGACCAGCCTTTCTCGGTTGCTCTTTGTTCCGGTGGGTGCGCGCGAGCGCACCCGCCGGGTGTAGCCCCCGAGGCCTCGGAGGAGTGGTTTCACTCCTTCGAGGTCTTAATGCCTTGCGCAATGCTTCGGCCGGTCTGGTAGTTCCCTCATGCGAACAGGCCGTAGCCCAGGTGCACTGTCGGGGCCCAAGTTCTCGGGCTGGTATGTTGACGCTGTCAACGGTTTGGCCGGAGTCGGGTTTGCGAGAGCAGCCCCCGAGCCTCCGCACGGAGCGAGAGGACGATCAGGGACAGACTCGACTTTTTTACATACGCCCCTACGTCGCCTTTCCGCAAGGAGGAGGGGGGAGAGCGCCATGTTACCCTCGATGGGCACCGAACATGGTGTCTCCGGTGAGCTGCAATCGGGTAATCCGAGTGGACGTCCGTGCCCCGTTCGTTGGGGGTCGGCTAGGGGCCCGGAGGCACGCCCAAAAGTACCTGCGGGTGATCTGCCGGACCCGGTCCCCTGGCGACGGGGTCCAAGGGCTCGTTGCCTCCCTCCGATGGGATTCCGTTACAGAGTCGTTCCCGCTGGTCTCGGAAATGTCCTAGGGTACCTCGGGAGCGCAGCCCGAGCCTTGGTTATGTATCGAACGTACCCCTGGTCATCCCTCGCTCGGCGTCTGAGGCGACTGTGAACCCTTCGAAAGGCCAGCCTTCGAACCCCTGATCAGTAATGGGCGCGGAGCCCGAGTAGCCTGAGGCGGTCGTGGAACCTTTCGGGAGGCCAACCTTCGAACCCCTGACCAGTAGTGGGTGTCGGGCCCACGCGATCTGAGGCGGCTGTTGAACCCTTCGGGGGGCCAGTCTTCGAACCCCTGATCAGTAAGGAGGCTCGGAGCCTGGTTCCTTCACGGGGAAGGATCCCTTTGGGGGTATCCCCCTTTCCTGGTCCCTGTTGCAAGAGATAGAGAAAGAAGGAAAAGGGAAAAAAGGATACGAAATTGAACGACGTGGCGTACCTTTTTTGGGTGTGGTTGTTTTGGCGAAGGCGAAGCGTCGCCAGCTGCCCCTGCCAGAAACGTCACCTGTCCAGCCGCGGAGTTAATGCGCCGGGGTAAGCGGTCGGCGAGGCTGCCGTTGCGTGCACGAGCCGTTCGAGGTACGGGTCACGGGCGCGTCGTCTTCACACCGTGAGAGAGGGTTCTCTCACTGCCTCCGGATGGGACATGAGCTTGGCTGATGGCGTGGCTGCTGCTCTTGCGCGCCTGCCACCGTCATTACTGCCGGCCCACTTTTGACCGCGTTTGACCGCTGCGCCAGGCTGGCGCTGCTGGGTCGCGGGCTGTGTCGCCTCGAATCGCGGTATCGCTTCCGCAATCGAGGAGGTGCGGTGGTGGCGCAAGTGGCACAGCGGCTCGCATGCAGCACCCGGCGCGCCAGTTGCGCGACGCGTGGGCTTGGGCCGCCGCGCTGGCCTGTCAGGAGTCGGAGAGGCGCGTCCACTTGGCGCGGTTGCATGCCGCCTGCATGGCCGCCTGCCCCTTTCGCCCGCTGGTCTGGGCAAAAGTGGAGGGTTACTTGTAACCGCTGGGTGGTTGCGTGCGTCGTGCGCGGCGGTTCGGCTTCTTCTGCTCGGAGCCGGTCTCCATGACTTGTGGGTCCCAGCCCCCGTGCCGCGGGGGAGGGCTTTGGAGGCGTGTTGGAGAAGACTCGGCCCGTGACGGTTGGGAGCGCAAGCAGGGGGAGTTGCCTTTAAAAGGAGGGCGTCCCCCTTCGTAAGGCGACCATGTCTTCTTCCTTCCTTATGCATCGCGTCTTTCCACCTTTCAAGCCCCCGGATGGGGGAAACCGCCGTCTTTTCGCCCCATCGTTGGAGGAACGCAACTCCGTGGGAGTTGGTACCTTTCAGCCATCGTTCGGCTTCAAGGATTTTCATCATGCAGCCCAGCCGCTTCCCCTCGCCGGGGGTCACCCAGGACGGCGACCACCAGCCCCTGGATGGGGAGGAGCAGCTGGGCTGTGGCTTTTGCCCCGCTCCCAGCTGGTCTTCATCATCCCGGCCGGGACAGGACCCGGGCTAAGCCGGTGTTCTGCCCCTCGCGTGGGTCGGCCAACCGCCTCCTCTTCCAGCTTCTGGCGGTGGAGACCATCCTCCAGTTCTGCGGAGGAGACGTCCTCCAGTCATGCTGGGGGAGGCGGGCTGTTGCTATCCAGCTAGGATGCAACATTCCGTCCTCTTCCTCGCTTGCGTGGCGAGGACAGGGGTGAGGACCTGCCGGTGCGCCTTGGGGCAACCCGCGTTTGCTGGTGATTCACCCAGAGCTCGTCGCTCCATGGGCTTCTCTGGCGGGGAGGTTGTCCGCACCTGCGGGGACGGAACCGGAGTTCTGTTTGTAATGGCACTTCGAGTGCCGGGTTTTTTGTTCATTTCGGCTTTTGGGGCCTGAACATGTATGTAACGCCGGCACGGAGCCGTGTTTTTTCCTCATTTTCAAGCACTAAGACTCGCCTGCTGATTATCTGAACCGCTTCACCAAGCGTGAGTTGCCCCGTGTCAAGGTGACGAGTGAGGTATCCGTATCCCGGAGGCGTAGGAGTCCCTCGGCTCGGTCGGACCTGTTGTCCGAGGCTCCTCTAGCTTAGTTAAAGAGACCCCTCGGCCGCTCTTCGACGAGCTGAGGCTAGGGGTAGCGATATCAGCACGAGCAGAGGCGGAGTCGGCCCGAAAATGAAACCTGGTTGGCCGGAGCCTAGCCGAGTTGTCCGTTGGCAGGATCGACGTCGGAGCTGATCAGCCGAAGCTTCGGACCAAGCTGGCGCCCTCGGAAGGTGGTCGGCCGAGGCCCCAGAGGTGGCCGGCCGAGCCGCCCGCTCGGGCCGGATCCGGAGAAGTCCCTGACAGCGATTGCTCGAGCGTGGTGATGACGTCGTCCTTCGGAGCGGAGGCCCTCGGACTGCGTCGCCGTCCGAGGCTAGGTCGGGCCTCGCCGAAGGTGCCGTCGATGCCGAGGCTGTCGCCGCCCCATTCCAACGTTAAGACCCGAGCCTGCAGGGTCAAATCGTCTTGTAGCGTGGGCCTTGTGCGGCCGTCGAGGCCGGAACACACACCCTTGCTGCGTTATAAAGCTACGTCTCTTTTCCTCTTGTTTCGAGTATCTGGACCTTTTGTCGGTAGCAGGGATGTTAGTGCGAGCGAGAGTTGCTTCTCGCGGAAGGTGATGAGTGAGGTATCCGTATCCCGGAGGCGTGGGAGTCCCTCGGCTCGGTCGGCCTCGCCGCTTACGCGTACTTTCACCCGTCCATGAGGCCCTGTCACCGACTCGGTCGAGAAGGCTCGAAGAATCGCTTTGACAGAAGGGCTTCCGAACGTAAAGACTTATTCGATCCGCAGAGTCACCTTATCCGAACGCGAGTTACTTATCGCAGAAGGTGATGAGTGAGGTATCCGTATCCCGGAGGCGTAGGAGTCCCTCGGCTCGGTCAGCCTTGACTGCTTACGTGTACCCCGTCGTTTCCAGGACCCACTTTTCGAAGTAGTCAAAAAGCACGAAAGATGTTCTGGTAAAAGAGATTTTCTTTTCGAGGAAAATTTTGACGCAGAGGGGGTTTCCCCCCTTTTAGCCCCCGAGGGAGGGTCGGACCTTGCCGAGGCGAGGCCGACCCTTCCTAGTTGACTAAACTTTGCGTGCGTGCGGGGTATTTGAACAACTTGGAAACATCTTAAGGGTAGAAGCGACGTAGCTGTTGGATGTTCCAAGCGTTGCCGTAGACCTCGCCCTGACTGTTGGCCAGCTTGTACGTTCCGGGCTTCAGAACTTTGGCGATGATGAACGGCCCCTCCCAGGGGGGCGTGAGCTTGTGCCTCCCTCGGGCGTCTTGCCGCAGCCGAAGCACCAGGTCGCCCACCTGGAGGTCTCGGGGTCGGACCCCTCGGGCGTGGTAGCGTCGCAGGGACTGCTGGTACCGCGCCGAGTGTAGTAAGGCCCTGTCCCGAGCCTCGTCCAGCTGGTCCAGCGAGTCTTCTCGGCTAGCTTGGTTACTTTCATCGTCGTAGGCCCTCGTCCTCGGGGAGCCGTATTCCAGGTCCGTGGGCAAGACGGCCTCGGCCCCGTAGACCAGGAAGAACGGCGTGAAACCCGTGGCTCGGCTCGGCGTCGTCCTCAGGCTCCAGACCACCGAGGGGAGTTCCTTCATCCACCGCTTGCCGGACTTGTTGAGGTTGTTGTAAATCCGAGGCTTGAGCCCTTGTAGGATCATGCCATTGGCGCGCTCTACTTGCCCATTCGACATGGGATGAGCTACGGCGGCCCAGTCCACCCGGATGTTGTGATCCTCGCAAAAATCCAAGAATTTTTTGCCGGTGAACTGGGTGCCATTGTCGGTGATGATGGAGTTCGGGACCCCGAAGCGATGGATGATGTTGGTGAAGAATGCCACCGCCTGCTCGGACCTGATGCTGTTCAGGGGTCGGACCTCGATCCACTTGGAGAATTTGTCGACAGCGACCAGCAGGTGCGTGTAGCCCCCGGGCGCCTTCTGCAGAGGGCCGACGAGGTCCAGACCCCACACAGCGAAGGGCCAGGTGATGGGTATCGTCTGCAGAGCCTGAGCGGGCAGGTGGGTCTGCTTCGCATAGAATTGGCACCCTTCGCAGGCGCGGACAATCCTAGTGGCGTCAGCCACCGCCGTTGGCCAGTAGAAGCCTTGGCGGAAAGCGTTCCCGACGAGGGTTCGAGGTGCTGCATGATGGCCGCAAGCCCCCGAGTGTATTTCCCGCAGGAGTTCCTGACCTTCGGCGATGGAGATGCATCGCTGGAGGATGCCCGAGGGGCTACGGTGGTAGAGCTCCTTCTCATCGCCCAGCAAGACGAACGACTTGGCGCGTCGCGCTACCCGCCGTGCCTCGGCTCGGTCGAGGGGCAGTTCTCCTTGGCGGAGATATTGCAGGTACGGGGTTTGCCAATCTTGATCTGGCATGACCCCGCTCTGCTCCTCGATGCGCAGTGCTTCGCCCTCGGGGGCCGAGGGTCCCTCGGGTTGAACCGAGGGTGGCTCGGGCTGGGCCGAGGTCACCTCGGACGGGGCCGAGGGTACCTCGGGCTCGGGCGCGTCGCCTATCTTGACGGAGGGTTGGTGCAGATCCCGGGAGAAGACGTCCGGGGGAACCGTCGTTCGCCCCGAAGCTATCTTCGCCAGCTCGTCCGCAGTCTCGTTGTAGCGCCGGGCGATGTGGTTAAGCTCGAGCCCGTAGAACTTGTCCTCCAGGCGTCGAACCTCCTCACAGTAGGCTTCCATCTTCGGGTCGCGGCAGTGGGAGTTCTTCATGACTTGGTCGATGACGAGCTGCGAGTCGCCTCGTGCATCGAGGCGTCGGACCCCTAGCTCGATGGCGATTCGCAATCCGTTGATCAGAGCCTCGTACTCAGCCACATTGTTGGACGCCGGGAAGTGGAGGCGTAGCACGTAGCGCAGGTGTTTCCTGAGGGGCGAGACGAAGAGCAGGCCCGCGCCAGCTCCCGTCTTCATTAGCGACCCGTCGAAAAACATGGTCCAGAGCTCCGGCTGAATCGGAGCCGTTGGCAACTGGGTGTCGACCCATTCGGCTACGAAGTCCGCCAGTACCTGGGACTTGATGGCCTTCCGAGGGGCGAACGAGATTGTCTCGCCCATGATTTCCACCGCCCACTTTGCGATCCGTCCCGAGGCTTCTTGGCACTGGATGATCTCCCCCAGGGGGAAGGATGACACCACAGTCACCGGATGAGACTCGAAGTAATGTCGCAGCTTTCGCCTCGTCAGGATCACTGCATACAGCAGCTTCTGGACTTGTGGGTAGCGGATCTTGGTCTCGGACAGTACCTCGCTGACGAAGTAAACTGGCCTCTGAATGGGCAAAGCATGCCCCTCTTCCTGCCTTTCGACCACGATCGCGGCGCTGACCACCTGAGTGGTAGCGGCGACGTAGACCAGGAGGGCTTCTCCATCAGCTGGGGGTACCAAGATGGGCGCCTGGGTGAGGAGCGCCTTCAGGTTCCCGAGAGCTTCCTCGGCCTCGGGAGTCCATGTGAAGCACTCGGCCTTCCTTAAGAGACGGTACAGGGGCAGGCCTCTTTCGCCGAGGCGCGAGATGAAACGGCTCAAGGCCGCGAGACATCCCATGACCCTCTGTACGCCTTTTAAGTCTTTGATGGGCCCCATGTTTGTGATGGCTGCGATCTTCTCTGGGTTGGCTTCGATGCCCCGCTCGGAGACGATGAATCCCAAGAGCATGCCTCGGGGCACCCCGAAGACGCACTTCTCGGGATTGAGTTTGACGCCCTTCGCCTTGAGACACCGGAGTGTCAGTTCGAGGTCGGAGAGAAGATCGGAGGCTTTCCTCGTCTTGACTACGATGTCATCGATGTAAGCCTCGACCGTGCGACCGATGTGTTCGCCGAACACATGGTTCATGCACCGCTGGTACGTTGCACCCGCGTTCCTCAAACCGAACGGCATGGTGACGTAACAGTACATGTCGAAGGGCGTGATGAAAGAAGTCGCGAGCTGGTCGGACTCTTTCATCTTGATTTGATGATACCCTGAGTAGGCATCGAGGAAAGACAGGGTTTCGCACCCTGCAGTGGAGTCCACGATTTGATCGATGCGAGGTAGAGGGTAGGGGACCTTCGGACATGCTTTGTTAAGACCAGTGTAGTCTACACACATCCGCCATTTCCCCCCTTTCTTCCTCACAAGTACAGGGTTGGCAAGCCATTCGGGATGGAATACCTCCTTGATGAACCCTGCTGCCATCAGCTTGTGGATCTCCTCGCCTATCACCCTGCGCCTTTCCTCGTCGAATCGGCGCAGAGGCTGTCTGACCGGTCGGGCTCCGGCCCGAATATCCAGCGAGTGCTCGGCGACATCCCTCGGTATGCCGGGCATGTCCAAGGGGCTCCACGCAAAGACGTCGGCGTTTGCGCGGAGAAAGTCGACGAGCACTGCTTCCTATTTGGGGTCGAGCCCGGAGCCGATCCGGATCTGCTTGGAGGTGTCACCACTGGGGTCGAGAGGGACGGCCTTGACCGTCTCCGCTGGCTCGAAGTTGCCGGCGTGTCGCTTCACGTCCGGCACCTCTCGGGAGAGGCTTTCCAGGTCGGCAATGAGGGCCTCGGACTCGGTGAGGGCCTCGGCGTACTCCACGCACTCCACATCGCATTCGAACGCGTGTTTGTACGTGGGGCCGACGGTGATGACCCCGTTGGGGCCTGGCATCTTGAGCTTCAGGTACGTGTAGTTGGGGACGGCCATGAACTTCGCGTAGCATGGCCTTCCCAACACTGCGTGGTAGGTTCCTCGGAACCCGACCACCTCGAACGTCAAGGTCTCCCTTCGGAAGTTGGAGGGTGTTCCGAAGCAGACAGGAAGGTCGATCTGCCCGAGGGGCTGGACGCGCTTCCCAGGGATGATCCCATGGAAGGGCGCAGCGCCTGCTCGGACGGATGACAGACCGACGCGCAGGAGCCTGAGCGTCTCGGCGTAGATGATATTGAGGCAGCTGCCCCCATCCATCAGGACCTTGGTGAGCCTGACGTCGCCGATGACGGGGTCGACGACGAGCGGGTACTTCCCCGGGCTTGGCACGTGGTCGGGGTGGTCGTCCCGGTCGAAGGTGATGGGCTTGTCGGACCAGTCTAGGTAGACTGGTGCCGCCACCTTCACCGAGCAGACCTCCCGACGCTCTTGCTTACGATGCCGAGCCGAGGCATTCGCCGCATGCCCTCCGTAGATCATGAAGCAGTCGCGGACCTCGGGGAACTCTCCTGCTTGGCGATCTTCCCTTTTGTCGTCGTCGTGAGCCCTGCCGCCCTCTGCGGGTGGCCCGGCCCGGTGGAAGTGGCGCCGAAGCATGACGCACTCTTCGAGGGTGTGCTTGACGGGCCCCTGATGGTAGGGGCACGTCTCCTTGAGTGCCTTGTCGAAGAGGTTAGCACCTCCGGGGGGCTTCCGAGGGTTCTTGTGCTCGGCGGCGGCGACAAGGTCTGCGTCGGGAGCGTCGCGTTTCGCTTGCGACTTCCTCCTGCCTTTCTTCTTGGCGCCGCGCGGAGTAGACGCCTCGGGAGCATCTTCCGACGGGCGGCCCTGGGGCTGCTTGTCCTTTCGGAAGATGGCCTCTACCGCCTCCTGGCCGGAGGCGAACTTGGTGGCGATGTCCATCAGCTCGCTCGCCCTGGTGGGGGTCTTGCGACCCAACTTGCTCACCAGGTCACGGCAGGTGGTGCCGGCGAGGAACGCGCTGATGACATCGGAGTCGGTGATGTTGGGCAGCTCGGTGCGCTGCTTCGAGAACC
Source organism: Zea luxurians (assembly GCA_029449295.1). Lineage (NCBI taxonomy): Eukaryota > Viridiplantae > Streptophyta > Magnoliopsida > Poales > Poaceae > Zea > Zea luxurians. The sequence goes on from JAOPSE010000023.1 coordinate 48,172,676, forward strand.
GCCGGATGTAGTCCCGAAGAGACTCTCCCGGCAGTTGCCGACAGCTTCGGAGGTCCCAGGAATTCCCGGGGCACACGTACGTGCCCTGGAAGTTGCCGGCGAAAGCTTGGACCAGATCCTCCCAGTTGGAAATCTGCCCCGGAGGCAGGTGCTCTAACCAGGCACGAGCAGTGTCGGAGAGGAACATGGGGAGGTTGCGGATGATGAGGTTGTCGTCGTCCGTCCCTCCCAGTTGACGGGCCAGGCGGTAGTCCGCGAGCCACAATTCCGGTCTCGTCTCCCCCGAGTACTTTGTGATAGTAGTCGGGGGTCGGAATCGGGTCGGGAACGGCGCCCGCCGAATGGCTCAGCTGAAGACCTGCGGACCGGGTGGTTCGGGCGAGGGACTCCGATCCTCCCCGCTGTCGTAGCGTCCCCCACGCCTGGGGTGGTAGCCTCGGCGCACCCTTTCGTCGAAGCGTGCCCGACGGTCGCGATGAGGGTGCTCGTCGCCGAGGTGGCCCGGGGCCGCAGGCGCGGTGTTGCGCGTGCGCCCGGTATAGACCGAGGCTTCCCACATGGGCCGGGAAGTCGCGGCACGAGGTTCCGAGGGGTACCCCTGCCTCCGGGAGGCAGAGCTCTCGGCCCGTCGGGCCGCAGCGCCTTCCAGGAGATGCTTGAGCTCTCCCTGGATTCGCCGACCCTCGGTGGTTGATGACTCCGGCATCGCGCGGAGGAGCATCGCTGCGGCTGCCAGGTCCTGACCGGTTCCGCCGGATGCGGGTGGCAGTCTGGCCCTGGCATCGTTGGCGATGCGGTGCTGGAGACCCTGGGGCAGGTGACGTATTTCTCCGGCCGGGGGCTGGCCCGCCCATACCTGCCTGACGTCCCGGCGGATTGCCTCGAGCGCTCATGCTCCCTCATCGAGCCCGGCCTGCGCCCCGCGGACTTGCTCGAGCTGTGGGTCGTGACCCCCCGCCGGAACGGGGACCACAGCTAGCTCCCGCGGGATGTCGGCGCGAGGCGCTGGCCTAGGGAGATCGCCATCCTCCGGCATGCCGAGATGGCTGCCTCCGGAGGGATCCCCTAGCTCAATGTGGAAACATTCGCGGCTCGGGCCGCAGTCCTTGTCGTCAAGGCTGCGGCTGCCGTCGGAGCAGTCGGAGAGGCAGTAGTCACACGCGGTCAGGAAGTCCCGCATGGCACTGGGGTTGCCAGATCCAGAGAAATCCCAGCAGATGCTGGGGTCGTCATCTTCCTCGGACCCAGAGGGCCCGTAGGTCGAGACGCCCGTCAATCGGTCCCAGGGCGACCGCACACGAAACCCCAGAGGGGTTGCACTCGCCTCAACGTGAGTATCCGCCAAAGCGAGATCGCTAGGCAGGTTGAGGTCGAGTCGAAATGACGAAAGATGGGGAGCAGTCGGTACCTTTTTGTCGACGAGGAGCGACGAAGTCACGTCGGGGGCTGACCGCGCCGTCGTCTTGGGTACGAGGGCGACGTCCTGCAGGCCCTTCGTGAGCGTGCTGGCGTCGTCCAACTGCTCGGGGTCGACGTGTTGCGGGGGGACGGCGCTCGCCTTTGCCTCGAACGCGAGGGTGACGCTTGGCGTGTCCTCCGTTGGGGCGCTGGGGATGTCGATTTGCTCGACAGCCGTCGGAGCGCAGCCTCCCGCTCGGCCCTGGTTGCCCCGCCTCCTCCTCCTCCGACGGCGAGGGAGAGGATGGGGCGAGCTCGAAAGTTGTCCTTCCCCCACGCGGGAAAGACGTCGTCGATTCCGCCGCCGGCGGGCGGGCTGTCGACCGCCATTGTCGCCGCCGTACGGCGGTGGATGGAGTACCATGTCGTAGCCGCTGTCGAGAGACACGAACTCGAGGCTCCCGAAACGGAGCACCGTCCCGGGTTGGAGAGGTCGTTGGAGACTGCCCATCTGGAGCTTGACGGGGAACTGCTCGTCAACACGCAGCGTGCCCCTACCTGGCGCGCCAACTGTCGGCGTTTCGAGACCGGGGGGTCCCCGAGCCGACGAGTGAGAGTGCCGCGTGCCCCAGCCCAGATGGGTCGAGCGCGTGGGCGAGCGCAAAGGGGGGAAGAGAGAGAGCGAGAGGTCGGTGGCCGGAGCCGGGTCGTGACGAGGGAGACGGAGATTCCCGCGGCCTTTCGTGTTCGTCCCGCGCCCAGGTCGGGTGCGCTTGCAGTAGGGGGTTACAAGCGTCCGCGCGGGTGAGGGGAGCGAGCGGCCCCAAGAGAGCGCCTGCCCCTGCCCTCGTTCCCGCGAGGCCAACCCTCTCTAAGAAGGCCCTGGTCCTTCCTTTTATAGTCGTAAGGAGAGGATCCAGGTGTACAAAATGGGGGTGTAGCAAGGTGCTACGTGTCTAGCGGGGGAGAGCTAGTGCCCTAAGTACATGCCAAGGTGGCAGCCGGAGAGATCTTGGCACCCTGTTGGTGTGGCGTCGTGGCTGTCGGAGAAGCAGTGGAGCCTGATGGAGGGACAGCTGTTGGAACAGCTGTGCTCTTGCTGACGTCTCCCTGCTTTCGTAAGGGAGCCGAGAGTCGCCGTCGTCATGGTCTAGTGGGGCGCCATCATTGCCTATCTGGCGGAGCTGGCCAGATGGGACGCCGGTCTTGTTCTCTGCGACCCAAGTCGGCTCAGGGCAGGGTGATGATGACGCTTCCTGTTGACGTGGCGGTCTTGTGTCCTAGGTCGGGCGACGTGGAGGCTCCTCCGAAGTCGAGGTCGAGTCCGTCCTGCATGGCCGAGGCCGAACCTGAGCTCCTTGGTCGGGCGTGGCGGAGGCCGTTCGGCAGAGGCCAGGGCGGAGTCCGAGCCCTGGGTCGGGCGAGGCGGAGTTCGTCGTCTTCCGGGGCCTTAGCCCGAGTCCGAGCCCTGGGTCGGGCGGAGCGGAGTTCGCCGTCTTCCGGGGCCTTAGCCCGAGTCCGAGCCCTGGGTCGGGCGGAGCGGAGTTCGCCGTCTTCCGGGGCCTTAGCCCGAGTCCGAGCCCTGGGTCGGGCGGAGCGGAGTTCGCCGTCTTCCGGGGCCTTAGCCCGAGTCCGAGCCCTGGGTCGGGCGGAGCGGAGTTCGCCGTTTTCCGGGGCCTTAGCCCGAGTCCGAGCCCTGGGTCGGGCGGAGCGGAGTTCGCCGTCTTCCGGGGCCTTAGCCCGAGTCCGAGCCCTGGGTCGGGCGGAGCGGAGTTCGCCGTCTTCCGGGGCCTTAGCCCGAGTCCGAGCCCTGGGTCGGGCAGAGCGGAGTTCGCCGTTTTCCGGGGCCTTAGCCCGAGTCCGAGCCCTGGGTCGGGCGGAGCGGAGTTCGCCGTCTTCCGGGGCCTTAGCCCGAGTCCGAGCCCTGGGTCGGGCGGAGCGGAGTTCGCCGTCTTCCGGGGCCTTAGCCCGAGTCCGAGCCCTGGGTCGGGCGGAGCCTCCTATAGCGCCTCTGGCAGAGCCTGGTCGCCCGTCGGTCTTACCTTTTGCGTTAAATGCCCCGGTGATTTGGTTGGTCGGCGCGGTGATTTAGTCAGGGTTACTTCTTATCGAAGGCGGGGCCTCGGGCGAGCCGGAGATGCGTCTGCCGTGAAAGAGGAGGCCTCGGGCGAGATGGAGTCATCTCAGGGTCGGCTGCCCTTGCCCGAGGCTAGGCTCGGGCGAGGCGCGATCAGGTCGCTCGTATGGACTGATCCCTGACTTAATCAAACCCATCAGGCCTCTGCAGCTTTATGCTGATGGGGGTTACCAGCTGAGAATTAGGCGTCTTGAGGGTACCCCTAATTATGGTCCCCGACAACACCGGACAGTCCGGTGAATTTTAGCCGTACGCCGTCGGCGAATTCCCGAGAGCGGCTACTTCACGCCGAGTCAGCCTGGCGCACCGGACACTGTCCGGTGCACCACCGGACAGTCCGGTGTGCCAGACCGAGCTGAGTCTTGGCTGTACACAGCCAAGTCTTTTGCACCTTTCTTCTTTTCTTCTTCTTTCTGTTTCTAACACTTAGACAAGTATATTAGTACACAAAACCAATGTACTAAGGCTTAGAAACATACCTTTACTTCATGATTTGCACTTTGTTCGTCCATGGACATAAATTCACATTTAAGCACTTGTGTTGGGCACTAAATCACCAAAATACTTAGAAATGGCCCAAGGGCACATTTCCCTTTCAATCTCCCCCTTTTTGGTGATTTATGCCAACACAACATAAAGCAACTAGAACAAGTGCAAACTCACTTCAAATAAAACTCAAATTTATTTTGATTCAATTTTGGCATATATGGATCATCCTTTGCCACCACTTGGTTTGTTTTTGCAAATCAAACTCAAATCTCTATCTCTAAGTCAAACACACATGTTGAAGCATAAAGAGAGTCATTCCAAAAGAGATTGATCAAAGATTTCAAAAACTCCCCCTTTTTCCCATAATCAATACTTCTCCCCACAAGAAGCCAACTTTTGACAAGAGAGACAACAAAAGAGTTTTGACAAACCAAAAGCTCTATTCTACTATTTTCAAAATCTCTCAAGTGGTAGCTGATCCATTTATCGCTTTGGCCTTTATTTTCTCCCCCTTTGGCATCAAGCACCAAAACGGGATCAATCTTGGCCCTATAACCCCATTGCCTCACCAAAATCTTCAATTAAGAGCAAATGGCAATAAGAGTTCATGAGATGGACTTGGAATAGGTTACCCTCTCATCGGAGTGCAGTGGAAGTCTTTCATGGTCCAAGTCCACCTTTTCCCTTTCAATTCTCCTTCGAGACTAAATCAAGCAAACTCAAGCATATGGTTAGTCTCAAAGGGTCAAGTTGTAACACATCTCCCCCTAAACATGTGCATCACTTTGCAACGGACTTGTGAGGTCCAGGGAGTGTTTGTACAACTTGAGCACCATAATAAGCAACAAAATGCAGAATGGACATGATCAAAGGCATAAACACATGTATGCTACATTTCAATCCAAGTTCCGCGAATCTAAGATATTGAGCTCACTACGCAGCCTGCAAAAGGTCTTCTCATCTAGAGGCTTGATAAAGATATCGGCTAGCTGGTTCTCGGTGCTAACATGAAACACTTCGATATCTCCCTTTTGCTGGTGGTCTCTCAAAAAGTGATGCCGGATGTCAATGTGCTTTGTGCGGCTGTGCTCAACAGGATTTTCCGCTATTCGGATAGCACTCTCATTGTCACATAGGAGTGGGACTTTGCTCAGATTGTAGCCAAAGTCCCTGAGGGTTTGCCTCATCCAAAGTAGTTGCGCACAACACTGTCCTGCGGCAACGTACTCGGCCTCAGCGGTGGATAGGGCAACGGAGGTTTGTTTCTTAGAGTTCCATGACACCAGGGACCTTCCTAAGAATTGGCACGTCCCCGATGTACTCTTCCTATCGACCTTACATCCAGCATAGTCGGAATCTGAGTACCCAATCAAGTCAAAGTTAGACCCCTTTGGATACCAGATCCCGAAGCAAGGCGTAGCGACTAAATATCTAAGAATTCGCTTCACTGCCACTAAGTGACACTCCTTAGGATCGGATTGAAATCTAGCACACATGCATACGCTAAGCATAATATCCGGTCTACTAGCACATAAATAAAGCAAAGAACCTATCATTGACCGGTATGCTTTTTGATCAACGGACTTACCTCCTTTGTTGAGATCGGTGTGTCCGTCGATTCCCATCGGAGTCTTTGCGGGCTTGGCGTCCTTCATCCCAAACCGCTTTAGCAGATCTTGCGTGTACTTTGTTTGGGAGATGAAGGTGCTGTCCTTGAGTTGCTTCACTTGGAACCCAAGGAAGTAGTTCAACTCGCCCATCATCGACATCTCGAATTTCTGCGTCATTACCCTGCTAAACTCTTCACAAGAGTTTTGGTTAGTAGAACCAAATATTATGTCATCGACATAAATTTGGCACACAAACAAATCACCATCACATGTCTTTGTAAAAAGAGTTGGATCGGCTTTCCCAACCTTGAAAGCATTAGCAATTAAAAAGTCTCTAAGGCATTCATACCATGCTCTTGGGGCTTGCTTAAGTCCATAGAGCGCCTTAGAGAGCTTACACACGTGGTCGGGGTACCGTTCATCCTCGAAGCCAGGGGGTTGCTCCACGTACACCTCCTCCTTGATTGGCCCGTTGAGGAAAGCGCTCTTCACATCCATTTGGAACAACCTGAAAGAATGGTGAGCGGCATATGCTAGCAAGATACGAATTGATTCTAGCCTAGCCACAGGAGCAAAAGTCTCCTCAAAGTCCAAACCTGCGACTTGGGCATAACCTTTTGCCACAAGTCGAGCCTTGTTCCTCGTCACCACCCCGTGCTCGTCCTGTTTGTTGCGGAACACCCACTTGGTTCCCACAACATTTTGCTTGAGACGAGGCACCAGTGTCCAAACTTCATTGCGCTTGAAGTTGTTGAGTTCCTCCTGCATGGCCAATACCCAATCCGGATCTAGCAAGGCCTCCTCTACCCTGAAAGGCTCAATAGAAGAGACAAAGGAGTAATGCTCACAAAAATTAACTAATCGAGATCGAGTAGTTACTCCCTTGCTAATGTCACCCAAATTTGGTCGACGGGATGATCCCTTTGAATCACCGCTCGAACTTGGGTTGGAGGTGTCGGTTGCGCTTCTTCCTCCATCACGTGATCATCTTGTGCTCCCCCTTGATCATACGCCTCCTTTTGATGAACCTGTTCATCGTCTTGAGTTGGGGGATGCACCGTTGTTGAGGAAGAAGGTTGATCTCGTTCATCTTGTTCCTGTGGCCGCACTTCTCCAATCGCCATGGTTCATATAGCGGCCGTCGGAACATCTTCTTCATCTACATCATCACAATCAACAACTTGCTCTCTTGGAGAGCCATTAGTCTCATCAAATACAACGTCGCTAGAGACTTCAACCAATCCCGATGATTTGTTGAAGACCCTATACGCCTTTGTATTTGAATCATAACCTAATAAAAACCCTTCTACAGCTTTGGGAGCAAACTTAGAATTTCTACCCTTCTTCACTAGAATGTAGCATTTGCTCCCAAATACACGAAAGTATGATACATTGGGTTTGTTACCGGTTAGTAGCTCATACGAAGTCTTCTTGAGGAGGCGGTGAAGGTAGACCCTGTTGATGGCGTGGCAAGCCGTGTTCACGGCTTCCGACCAAAAGCACTCGGGGGTCTTGAATTCTCCAAGCATAGTCCTCGCCATGTCTATGAGCGTCCTGTTCTTCCTCTCTACCACACCATTTTGCTGAGGTGTGTAGGGAGCGGAGAACTCGTGCTTGATCCCTTCCTCCTCAAGAAACTCCTCCACTTGAAGGTTCTTGAATTCGGACCCGTTGTCGCTCCTTATCTTCTTTACCTTGAGCTCAAACTCATTTTGAGCTCTCCTGAGGAAGCGCTTGAGGGTCCCTTGGGTTTCAGACTTATCCTGCAAAAAGAACACCCAAGTGAAGCGGGAAAAGTCATCAACAATAACTAAACCATACTTACTTCCTCCTATGCTTAGATAGGCGACGGGTCCGAAGAGATCCATATGTAGCAGCTCCAGGGGTCTTGATGTGGTCATCACATTCTTGCTGTGATGTGCTCCTCCCACTTGTTTACCTGCTTGACAAGCTGCACAAGGTCTATCTTTTTCGAAATAAACATTGGTTAGACCTATCACGTGTTCTCCCTTTAGAAGCTTGTGGATGTTCTTCATCCCCACATGTGCTAAGCGGTGATGCCACAGCCAGCCCATGCAAGTCTTAGCCATTAAGCATGCATCTAGACCGGCCTCTTCTTTTGCAAAATCAACTAAGTAAAGCTTGCCGTCTAGTACACCCTTAAAGGCTAGTGAACCATCACTTCTTCTAATGACAGACACATCTATATTTGTAAAAAGACAATTATATCCCATATTGCATAGTTGACTAACAGATAGCAAATTGTAACCAAGAGACTCAACTAAAAACACATTGGAAATTGAGTGCTCATTAGAGATTGCAATTTTACCTAACCCTTTTACCTTGCCTTGATTCCCATCACCGAATATAATTGAATCTTGGGAATCCTTATTTTTGACGTAGGAGGTGAACATCTTCTTCTCCCGCGTCATATGGTTTGTGCATCCGCTGTCGATAATCCAGCTTGAACCCCCGGATGCATAAACCTGCAAGGCAAATTTAGGCTTGGGTCTTAGGTACCCAACACATGTTGGGTCCTACAAGGTTAGTGCAAATATCCTTAGGGACCCAAATGCAAGTTTTGTCTCCCTTGCATTTTGCCCCTAACTTCCTAGCAACTATTTTCCTATCCTTTCTACAAATAGCAAAGGAAGCATTTAAAGCACAATAAATTGTAGAGGGTTCATTCACTACTTTCCTAGGAGCATGAATAATATTCTTTCTAGGCACATGATGAATAGCATTTCTCCTAGACATATTTCTACCATGCATATAGGACGAACTAGAAGCAAACATGGCATGAGAGTCAAAATTATCATAAGCATTATAACTCCTATTAGCATTTCTAGTTTGTCTCCTATCATGATACATAAAAGCATGGTTCCTTTTTGTACTACTAGCCATAGGAGCCTTCCCTTTCTCCTTGGCGGAGATAGGAGCCTTATGGCTTGTCAAGTCCTTGGCTTCCCTCTTGTAGCCAAGTCCATCCTTAATTGAGGGGTGTCTACCAATCGTGTAGGCATCCCTTGCAAATTTTAGCTTATCAAATTCATTCTTGCTAGTCTTAAGTTGGGCATTAAGACTAGCCACTTCATCATTTAGTTTTGAAATTGAAACTAAGTGTTCACAACAAGCATTAATATCAACATCCTTACACCTAGTGCAAATTTCAACATGTTCAACACAAGAGTTAGATTTACTTGCTACTTCTAGTTTCGCATTTAAATCATTAATTTCACCTTTTAAACAAGAAATGGTTTCATTACAAGTAGAAAGTTCACAAGAAAGCATTCCATTTCTTTTAACTTCTAGAGCAAGTGAATTTTGTGCACTAACAAACTTATCATGCTCTTCATATAAAAGATCTTCTTGTTTCTCTAAGATTCTATCCTTTTCATTCAAGGCATCAATCAATTCATTAATCTTAGCTATCTTAGTTCTATCCAATCCCTTGAATAAACTAGAGTAATCTATTTCATCCTCACTAGACTCATCATCACTAGAAGAATCATAAGTATTAGCATTACGAGTGATTACCTTCTTCTCCCTTGCCATGAGGCAAGTGTGATGCTCGTTTGGGAAGAGGGCCGATTTGTTGAAGGCAGTGGCGGCGAGTCCTTCGTCGTCGGAGTCGGACGAAGAGCAATCTGAATCCCACTCCTTTCCAAGGTGTGCTTCACCTTTGGCCTTCTTGTAAACCTTCTTGTTCTCTCTCTTCCCATTCTTCCCTTGCTCCTAGTCACTATCATTTTCGGTACAGTTAGCAATAAAATGACCAACCTTACCACATTTGAAGCATGAGCGCTTCCCTTTTGTCTTGGTCTTCCTTGGTTGCCCCTTGCGACCATTTAGCGCCGTCTTGAATCTCTTGATGATGAGAGCCATCTCTTCATCATTGAGCCCGGCCGCCTCAACTTGCGCCACCTTGCTGGGTAGCGGCTCCTTGCTCCTTGTTGCCTTGAGAGCAATGGGTTGAGGCTCGTGGATTGGACCGTTCAGCGCCTCGTCGACGTATCTCGCCTCCTTGATCATCATCCGCCCGCTTACGAATTTTCCGAGTACCTCCTCGGGCGTCATCATCATGTACCTGGGATTCTCACGAATATTGTTCACGAGATGAGGATCAAGAACGGTAAAGGACCTTAGCATTAGGCGGACGACGTCGTGGTCCGTCCATCGCGTGCTTCCGTAGCTCCTTATTTTGTTGATGAGGGTCTTGAGCCGGTTGTACGTTTGGGTTGGCTCCTCTCCCCTTATCATGGCGAATCGTCCAAGCTCGCCCTCCACCAATTCCATTTTGGTGAGCATGGTGATGTCATTCCCCTCGTGAGAGATCTTGAGGGTGTCCATATTTGCTTGGCATTGTCCAAGCCGCTCACCTTGTTGTATTCTTCCCTGCACAAGGATGCTAAGAGAACAGTAGTAGCTTGTGCATTTCTATGGATTTGTTCATTTATGAGCATAGAGTTATCTGAGCTATCAAACTTCATTCCATTCTCTACAATCTCCCAAATGCTTGGATGGAGAGAGAATAAGTGACTACGCATTTTGTGACTCCAAAATCCGTAGTCCTCCCCATCGAAGTGTGGAGGTTTGCCAAGAGGAATGGAAAGCAAATGCGAATTCGAACTATGTTGAATACGAGAATAATCAAATGAAAAGTTCGAATTGACCGTCTTTTTGTAGTCGTTGTCGTCGTCCTTTTGGGAAGAGGAAGATTCGTCGCTGTCGTAGTAGACGATCTCCTTGATGCGTCTTGTCTTCTTCTTCTTCCCTTCTTTGCGTCTGTGCCCCGAGCCCGAGTCGGTAGTCTTGTCGTCCTTTGGCTCGTTGACGAAGGACTCCTTCTCTTTGTCGTTGATCACGATTCCCTTCCCCTTAGGATCCATCTCTTCGGGCGGTTAGTCCCTTTCTTGAAGAGAACGGCTCCGATACCAATTGAGAGCACCTAGAGGGGGGGTGAATAGGTGATCCTGTGAAACTTAGACTTATAGCCACAAAAACTTGTTAAGTGTTAGCACAATAATTGCCAAGTGGCTAGAGAGGAGTCTCAACAAAACACAATACCACAAGAGATCAAACACAGAGATGACAAGTGGTTTATCCCGTGGTTCGGCCAAGACCAACGCTTGCCTACTCCATGTTGTGGCGTCCCAACGGACGAGGGTTGCAATCAACCCCTCTCAAGCGGTCCAAAGACCAACTTGAATACCACGGTGTTTTGTTTTGCCTTTCAATATCCCGTTTGCAAGGAATCTCCACAAATTGGAGTCTCTTGCCCTTACAAGTATATGATCACAAAGAAGCACAGAGTAAGGGAGGGAAGCAACACACACAAATCCACAGCGAAACGCGCACACACACGGCCAAGAATCGAGCTCAAAAGACTATCTCAAAGTTCTCACTAGAACGGAGCTCGAATCACTGAGAATGACAAACGAATGCGCAAAGACTGAGTGTGGATGATCAAGAATGCTCTAAGGTTGCTTGGTGTTCTTCTCCATGCGCCTAGGGGTCCCTTTTATAGCCCCAAGGCAGCTAGGAGCCGTTGAGAGCAAATCTGGAAGGCCATTCTTGCTTGGTGTTCTTCTAGCCGTTGGCTCGGCCACGTGTCCCGCGCAGATTGCGCGGCCGACCGTTGGCCCGGCCGACCGTTGGCTCACCGGACAGTCCAGTGCACACCGGACAGTCTGGTGAATTTTAGTCGTACGCCGTCGGCGAATTCCCGAGAGCGGCTACTTCACGCCGAGTCAGCCTGGCGCACCGGACACTGTCCGGTGCACCACCGGACAGTCCGGTGTGCCAGACCGAGCTGAGTCTTGGCTGTACACAGCCAAGTCTTTTGCACCTTTCTTCTTTTCTTCTTCTTTCTGTTTCTAACACTTAGACAAGTATATTAGTACACAAAACCAATGTACTAAGGCTTAGAAACATACCTTTACTTCATGATTTGCACTTTGTTCGTCCATGGACATAAATTCACATTTAAGCACTTGTGTTGGGCACTAAATCACCAAAATACTTAGAAATGGCCCAAGGGCACATTTCCCTTTCAGCCGTCCTTGAGTTGCTTCACTTGGAACCCAAGGAAGTAAGTCAACTCGCCCATCATCGACATCTCGAATTTCTGCGTCATCACCCTGCTAAACTCTTCACAAGACTTTTGGTTAGTAGAACCAAATATTATGTCGTCGACATAAATTTGGCACACAAAAAGATCACCATCGCAAGTCTTAGTAAAAAGAGTTGGATCGGCTTTCCCAACCTTGAAAGCATTAGCAATTAAAAAGTCTCTAAGGCATTCATACCATGCTCTTGGGGCTTGCTTAAGTCCATAGAGCGCCTTAGAGAGCTTACACACATGGTCGGGGTACCGTTCATCCTCGAAGCCAGGGGGTTGCTCCACGTACACCTCCTCCTTGATCGGCCCGTTGAGGAAAGCGCTCTTCACATCCATTTGGTACAACCTGAAAGAATGGTGAGCGGCATATGCTAGCAAGATGCGAATTGACTCTAGCCTAGCCACAGGAGCAAAAGTCTCCTCAAAGTCCAAACCTGCGACTTGGGCATAACCTTTTGCCACAAGTCGAGCCTTGTTCCTCGTCACCACCCCGTGCTCGTCCTGTTTGTTGCGGAACACCCACTTGGTTCCCACAACATTTTGCTTGGGACGAGGCACCAGTGTCCAAACTTCATTGCGCTTGAAGTTGTTGAGTTCCTCCTGCATGGCCAACACCCAGTCCGGATCTAGCAAGGCCTCTTCTACCCTGAAAGGCTCAATAGAAGAGACAAAAGAGTAATGCTCACAAAAATTAACTAATCTCGAGCGAGTAGTTACTCCCTTGCTAATATCACCCAATATCTGGTCGACGGGATGATCCCTTTGAATCGTCGCTCGAACTTGGGTTAGAGGTGCCTGAGGTGCTTCTTCCTCTTCAACTTGAACATCCTGTGCTCCCCCTTGATCATGCGCCTCCACTTGAGGTACCTGTTCGTCACCTTCGGTTGGGGGATGCACCAAAGTTGAGGAAGACGGTTGATCTTGCTCCAAATGTTCTTGAGGCCGTACATCTCCAATCACCATGGTGCGTATCGTGGCCGTTGGAACGTCTTCTTCATCTACATCATCAAGATCAACAACTTGCTCTCTTGGAGAGCCATTAGTCTCATCAAATACAACATCGCTAGAGACTTCAACCAAACCCGATGATTTGTTGAAGACCCTATACGCCTTTGTATTTGAATCATAACCTAATAAAAAACCTTCTACGGCTTTGGGAGCAAATTTGGAATTCCTACCCTTCTTCACTAGAATGTAGCATTTACTCCCAAAAACACGAAAATACGATACATTAGGTTTGTTACTGATTAGCAGCTCATACGACGTCTCCTTGAGGAGGCGGTGAAGGTAGACCCTGTTGATGGCGTGGCAAGCTGTGTTCACGGCTTCCGACCAAAAGCACTCGGGGGTCTTGAATTCTCCAAGCATAGTCCTCGCCATATCTATGAGCGTCCTGTTCTTCCTTTCTACCACACCATTTTGCTGAGGTGTGTAGGGAGCGGAGAACTCGTGCTTGATCCCCTCCTCCTCAAGAAACTCCTCCACTTGAAGGTTCTTGAATTTGGACCCGTTGTCGCTCCTTATCTTCTTCACCTTGAGCTCAAACTCATTTTGAGCTCTCCTTAGGAAGCGCTTGAGAGTCCCTTGGGTTTCAGACTTATCCTGCAAAAAGAACACCCAAGTGAAGCGGGAAAAGTCATCAACGATAACTAGACCATACTTACTTCCTCTTATGCTCAGATAGGCGACGGGTCCGAAGAGGTTCATATGTAGCAGCTCCAGGGGTCTTGATGTTGTCATCACATTTTTGGTGTGATGAGAGCCTCCCACCTGTTTCCCTGCTTGACAAGCTGCACAAGGTCTATCTTTTTCGAAATGAACATTGGTTAGACCTATCACGTGTTCTCCCTTTAGAAGCTTGTGGAGGTTCTTCATCCCCACATGTGCTAAGCGGCGATGCCACAGCCAGCCCATGCAAGTCTTAGCCATTAAGCATGCATCTAGACCGGCCTCTTCTTTTGCAAAATCAACTAAGTAAAGCTTACCGTCTAGTACACCCTTAAAAGCTAGTGAACCATCACATCTTCTAAAGACAGACACATCTATATTTGTAAACAAACAGTTATATCCCATATTGCATAATTGACTAACAGATAGCAAATTATATCCAAGACTCTCCACTAGAAACACATTAGAGATAGAATGCTCATTGGAGATTGCAATTTTACCTAGCCCTTTTACCTTGCCTTGATTCCCATCACCGAATATTATTGAATCTTGGGAATCTTTGTTTTTGACATAGGAGGTGAACATCTTCTTCTCCCCCGTCATATGGTTTGTGCATCCGCTGTCAATAATCCAGCTTGAACCCCCGGATGCATAAACCTGCAAGGCAAATTTAGGCTTGGGTCTTAGGTACCCAACTCATGTTGGGTCCTGCAAGGTTAGCACAAATATCCTTAGGGACCCAAATGCAAGTTTTGTCTCCCTTGCATCTTGCCCCTAATTTTCTAGCAACTATCTTCCTATCCTTTCTACAAATAGCAAAAGAAGCATTTAAAGCATGATATATTGTAGAAGGTTCATTTACTTTCCTAGGAACATTAACAACATTTCTCCTAGGCAAATTATGAACAGCATTTCTCCTACCAACATTTCTATCATGCACATAAGAAGAACTAGAAGCAAACATGACATGAGAATCAAAGGCATTATATGCATTACAACTCCTATAAGCATTTCTAGATTGTCTCCTATCATGGTACATAAAAGCATGGTTCTTTTGCACACTACTAGCCATAGGGGCCTTTCCTTTCTCTTTGGCGGAGATGGGAGCCTTATGGCTTGTCAAGTTCTTGGCTTCCCTCTTGTAGCCAAGTCCATCCTTAATTGAGGGGTGTCTACCAATCGTGTAGGCATCCCTTGCAAATTTTAGCTTGTCAAATTCATTCTTGCTAGTCTTAAGTTGGGCATTATATGTTGTCAAAAAGGGATTTTCAGGAAAAAGAAAATGTACCTTTTCTGCCAACATATTATATGTTGCTCATCCATAGTTGATTGCAAGGATAACCACAACAGCTCGTTTTACAAATGAGCTGATTCCAAGTGTTGACGGCAGTACTATTTCAAACTCCATTTTGTATGAAAGACTGAATTTGAGTTCGAGTGGCATATGGAAGTGCCTCTTTTAGTGCCTATCTACTATCAGCAAATTGGATTTGCGTTTCATATGCTGTAGTTTTGTTCCAACAATTTGTGATTCATATTTTCTAGCGTGCATTTTCATCTTCTTACGGACGGAGCTAGGGATTCAAATTTTGAGTGTAAGTGAATCAATAACTTCTCTTTCAGTTGCCTTTAATTTATGCTTCATTTGGTTAGCCTAAGTCTTCTGGTTTGTCTAGATATGTATCTAGACATAAATTTATGAAAATACAGTAAGGTACTAAGGTTTGTAGAAAAACATAACAACTTAAAATTTGGAGTGGAGGGAGTAGTTTAGTGCCTGGTTCAGAAATAGTGGCATAGAATTAGATATTTGAATGTTCATGATTGTTGTAAATAAATCTTTCCAAGATGATGCAAAAACAATACGTTGTTAGTTTCGGCGAAGTCATGTCTACAGAATGCAAACTGCAGTATGTTAGTATCTCTAATATGTATCTCTAGCTTCCTATCTGGAACGGGTCATGGTCCTTACAGAAATCGTTGGAGTGACAAAGTAGAAATATAATTTTCCACATGGTTTATTATGTTCTGAAGCTGCCCAACAATTAAAACAACTTGGTTTTACCTAGCAGGTGTGTGACCTTAAATGCATGTTTCTGGAAGACAGGAAGTTCGATTCTGAGAAGGCGATGCAAATGTGGTGGGAGATGATGAGATGGAGGAAAGAGTTTGGTACCGACACGGTCTTGGAGGTGATGAGAGGCTTCAGATTCACAACTTTGTTTCACAAAAGTTGGTAACCTATTTGATTAATTTTGTCAGGACTTTGAGTTTGACGAGCTCGACGATGTGCTCTAGTACTATCCTCAGGGCTATCATGGCATCGACCGCGAAGGTCGGCTAGTGTACATTGAGAGACTCGCAAAGTTAATCTGAACAAGCTCATGCAGATCACTGTGCTCGATCACTACCAAATACCATGTGCAGGAGTTTGAGAGGGCCTTCAGGGAGAGGTTCCCTACCTGCACAGTGGCAGCTAAGAGGCACATCAGTATGCTAATGGCCCAGTGAGTGGGCTGAAGCATTCAATTTTCATGTCTATGTTGCCAATTCTAGTAGATTGTCGTCGACTCAGTTTCTTACTGTTGTTTCAGGGGTTCGAGAATTTCTCAAAGACTGCAAGGGAGATTGTCCAATGTATGCATAGAGTAGACAATGACTACTATACTGAGGTACATGTGCAATGTGCATTTGAATGAATGTGTTGTGACATCTTGTTTTGGTTGAACAACCTTTCTAATTGAATTTGAATTTGCAGATGCTACATATGATGTATGTCGTGAATGCAGGCAGTGGGTTTAAGCTGATCTAGAACAATGTTAAGGGGTTCCTTGACCCAAAAACTTCTTCCAAGATCCATGTAAGCTCGACGAGTGATCTTCTAACACGACTCATGTAGTCATGTTCCATATAAAGTTAATCCTGCGGACCCAATTATTTTTATCAAACTAAGCTATGGGTGATTGCAAATCTTGCTGCAACCCACTGCAAGCTGAAAATACACAACTAGATTCTCTAAGGGTTCTTAATAATGTTTATACGTTTATTGTTTAACTGACTATGCTCTTAAGGGTTTTGTGTTGAGTGTCATGTTTGTTGTTTAACATTTTTAGACGTCGCTACAATTGCAATGACACAGATGTGCTCAATTTACACACACATATGTGTTTATTATGGTCAAAGCCACAAAGGTTTAAGCACAAAAAAATCCTAAAAATGACATATGCTTAAATGGATGAAGGATGTTGTGGATTTCAGTTAAACAAAATGACCAAGCCCAAGATACATCATCTTTTTTTACTTTTACAGGAATGTTCTGAATTCAATATCCATTTTTTACTTTTACAAAAAAATATACAGTCAAGGTTTAGAACTTAAATTTAGGAGTTCACTGATTTCTTGCTTCGAATGATGACTCTTTTAGTTGCCACAACACTCAAATAGTAAACTCCAATGAACTTCATCTCGTGTTGCAGATATATATTGGTGCATTCCACTTCTGTGCATTTTAGGTAACATTTTTAAGTTGGGCACATTCTGCGGCAGCCCCATGTTCTAGTATGATCAATTTTTAGTGTGAATCAAAACTCTGTTGTGTGTGGTGGGGTGGGGGAGGGGTTCAAGTCCAGACAAGATCTCTTGGATTACCATGAGTCACTACCGGAATTTGGCTCTTTGCCGAGTGCTAAATTCTTTGCCGAGTGTTTTATTTCGGGCACTCGGCAAAGAGCTCTTTGCCGAGTGCTACGCAAAAAACCCTCGGTAAAAGAAAACACTCGGCGAAGAAGCTCTTTGCCGAGTGTTTTATTTTTGACACTCGGCAAAGAGTTTCTTTGCCGAGTGTCTATTTTTGACACTCGG
This sequence comes from Zea luxurians, assembly GCA_029449295.1. Lineage (NCBI taxonomy): Eukaryota > Viridiplantae > Streptophyta > Magnoliopsida > Poales > Poaceae > Zea > Zea luxurians. The sequence continues at coordinate 48,189,960 of JAOPSE010000023.1, forward strand.
CAAAGAGCTCTTTGCCGAGTGTCACAAATACAACACTCGGCAAAGAGCTCTTTGCCGAGTGTTTTTTCTCCAACACTAGGCAAAGACAATTTAAAAATCACATTTTAAAGTAGTAAATTAATTCAAATGAAAAAGTTTTCAACTACAAATTTGTATAACTCATCATGATGTACAATTTATATATTGAACATTTCTTCATATGACAAAATAAAAATAAATTTGTTCATAAAACCTATATCTCTCTCGTAGTTTATGAAACTACGAGAGAGACGTATAGAATTTGTGCATATTGTTAGAACCATCATCTGAGATAAACAAATTACCAAACAACCAAAATAAACTTTATAGATCTTGAGAAGTTATAGAAGTTTATAGTTGACAACTTTTTCATTTGAAGTCATATTGTCAACGAAAACTACGTCTGAATTTAAAAAATTTAAAATTTGAATTTTGAAAACGACTTCGAAAGGAAAACCCACCAACATGAAAGTTGTAGGTATTGAAGAGTTATGAAACTTTCTAGTTGACAATGTTTTAGTTTGAAATCATCTTGTTATGCAAAACTATGTTTGAATTTTGAAATTTGAATTTTTCAAACTGTCTCGGATGGAAAAACCACCAAAATAAAAGTTGTAGGTCTTGAAATGTAATGAAACTTTGTAGTTGACAATTTTTTGATTTGAAATCATCTTATCATTGAAAATTTCGTGTGAAGTTTTTAAATTTAAAATTCAAATTTTATAAACGGACTCGGATGTAGAAACTATTAAAATAAAACTTTTAGATCTTAAAAAGTTATGCAACTTTATAGTTGGTCACATTTTCAAATGAACTCATTTAGTGCCTTAAATAATCAAATTACTCTCGATTTGTTATAGTACATGGGGAATGGAAACGTAATATAAACATAATTGGTGTAGTAGTGTAGTGTATAGGAGCGTATGCGCGAGAGAGAGGTTGCGAGTTCGAATCTCACCATTTACAAAACATATAAGTTTGATTCAAAATAATAGTGAAAAATGATATGGCACAACGGGTAAGGTAATATGGTAGGGTTGGAGAGTTGTTCCTAGAATTTTAAAAATGTTTTGCTGTTTTTTTTTAATTTTTTCGATTCTTAATTTGCCGAGTGTTTTTCTTTGCCGAGTGTTTTTTTACACTCGGCAAAGTCTTTACCTAGTGTCCGAAAAAAAGCACTCGGCAAAGAACCCTTTGCCGATGAAATCTTTGCCGAGTGTTCTTTGCCGAGTGTTACACTCGGGAAAGGCTTTGCCGAGTGTAAAATAGCCTTTGCCGAGTGTCTTAGACACTCGGCAAAGAACACGATTCCGGTAGTGAGTTCCATGCATATCCATGAATCTTCAGCTTTACATTTAAAGCCTTTAGTTTTATTAGGAGCTATCGTCACCTGTTGATCGATTTCAATTTTTTAGTATGTAGGAATAATGTACTTTTTTTTGTCCCAAAATATAATTCGCTTTATTAGACTAAACATACATTCATTATTTAATCAATGAAGGTAGTTTGTATGCATGTATATATTTATTATTATTTATTAGAATGTAGAAGGGAATAAAGAGGCCTAGAAATAATTATTTTCTCATTAGCATGTTTATTTTGTTGGCTGTTCATCGGCTTTATTTATGGGCTATTTCTCCATAAGCCGCATACGCATGATTTGGTTATGGCGGCTTCGCGATAATCTGGCGCAGATGGTCAAGGTTATTGTATCCAGGGCATATGATGATTTTCTAGTCAACAGATTGACAGTGGTTGTGTGCGCTTGTCCGGCACATGGGTGATGATACTCGATATAATGTGTTCAAAAATTTAATAAAATCATTCTTTTTAAAAAATCATGACATATATATACATATAGAGGTGGTAATAGACTCTAAATTTTAGACTGTAAAAATTAAGAATTGAAGCGGATTAGAATCGAGCTCTATTCATATTCATTTTTGAACTAGTTTTATTAAGGATCTTAACTTAATATTAAAGAAACATTTGAATATATACCTGAATCTTCTGCTTTACAGTGTACAATGACAACAACAGATAGACACTATCTATATAGTGCATTTATGTCAAATGTAACATCACAACAGGAAATTCAGAGTGGAACTAGAAGGTTCCAAAAGAGAAAAGGAAGATAAAACAAACAACCAAGAACATATATATACATATCAAAGCTTCGTAAAAAAAAGGTGTTCGCACACCAAAGAATTGCTAATCCTAAATTCTTATCTGCTAGAAACCAGAACAAAAATTGGATTCTCTGACGACGTGAAACAATGTTTCAAACGATTGTCAGTCGCGGTAGCAGAGAAGCATCACGACGCATCGTCGGATGATGTACAGCCTCGACTTCTGCTCCTTGACCATTCGACCGATGCCCCGGCTATTCTTCTCATGGCTCGCCGTCGCCTTGTTCGTCATGGCGAACTAGAAGTTTTTTTTTCCCTCAAGGGAATGAAAAGGTAGCTAGGTTGTGTATTGTGTTGAGTGGGATCTTTACTGTTGCTTGCGGACAAGCCCTTGTGTGCTTATATATAGGAGGAGAAAAGAGATGGACCTTTCTCTCTGCCTGCCTCAATGTTTAAGAGAAGACTATGTGCTGCTGCTTAGTTGTCAGGTTGCACTAATCTACTCTATTTCGACATAGCAATATGCTACAGTACTTCCCTGCAGTGGTCATCATCTACTGGCGCCACTCCAAAGCTCAAGCTGCGACTTGCGGGGAGTTTAACACGAGATCTGAAGGAGAACGCCTCTAAAATTTGTGGACCACATATCATGCCTCGTGGACCACTAGCTCCGATTCACTGTGAGATTCAGAAATCTCCGTCACGGTTTTGTTAGGCCACATGCATGGCTGATATGGCTTACAATTCCTATGTCTTGGGAATCAACGTGATTCGCTGTCGAGCTGTAGGTATATATACACACATAATCTTCCCGTCGATGATTTGGAAGATTCAAGTGGGATAGGAAGGACCATGAAGTTCCTAAACAATGTCCTAAAGTCCAACTTGAGCTCATTTGCAATCGGCCGTACAGACATGCGTATAACATCTGATTGATTGGGCCCTGTTTAATTTGTCGTATCTGCCCCCAAAAAAGAAACTCTTTGTTGGATTGTTGACTTTTAATCTGTACCAACTTCTACTATTTTATCTACAGTATTTTTGTCTCTATGACTACAACAGTCTAAACAGATGACTTTAATCTAAAGCGACCTCTAGCATGGGTTTGATGGATGTGACGCATACGACTGATGTACAAGACGGCTTGGGTTTGATTAGCACGCAAGATCGAACTTCTAATCTTCATCATGGCGGCGTAAATCTTCCTCATCAGACGAAGCAAGCGTTGACTAATATAATCAGAGAACCTACAGGCTACAGCTGCAAAGTGCGATATCTTCAAACTTTTAGTGGCTTTGACTGTTAATATTTTAGGCTAGCTAGATACAATTCCGGTCTATCCATCAACAGCTCGATATTGTTTGACCGGAATTGAAAAACAGGTCCAGGCCATGTGACTTTGTTCTGCCAACGTTAACGCATGTACACCAAGTTCTCAGTCAACTGGCTCTGCCGTGCAAATGTAGCTAGCGATCGAGCCGCGCGTCGGCAATCTACTGGGTACAATGCATATGCATGTGTCCCTGCGAAATTATGGGTTTAAAATGATGTCCGGTTTGCTCGTAGCTTGTCGCTGAATTTTAAAAGAAACATCAAACTTATATACCAACTTTAACTTTTAAAACGCGATAAAATATACCCTAAAATAGTTTAGAGTGATTTTGATGATGATTTTGGCGTATATACCACATGGGCTCACATAGTTTAGAGATAAAATATACCCTAATCGTTGTAAAACTAGATATATTTCTAAGTTTAAATGGGATATAAAGTTCAAATTTGATATTTTTAGTCTACTTCTGTTGTTTAAAGTTTAAACAGTTGATTTATGTGGCTGAACACAACACATGCAGTACAACGATAGTCGTTCCATGCCTATTCCGGCTAATAAAGTCATGTCGTGTTTAGTCCTGCTAATGCCAGATTGACACGACACGCTTAAATGGACGTGCATAGCTCACCACGCTTAAGCACCGCTGCTGCGCTGCTAAGATCTCTGGGAGAAAATGAAAGGGGTAGTGTTTGGTTGAGGAGCCAAGTAGAACGGAGCCGTTCTATTCCTGATTCTAGGAACGGAGCCGCTCTATTCTGTGTTTGGTAATCTGGAACGGAGCGGCTCTGTTTTTTGTTTGGTTGCAGAGTGAACGGAACGGAGCGTGACTGTGAGAGCGGGATGGGAACGGAGCGGCTCCGTCCGGTTAATTTTTTGGAGCGGAATGGTTCCGGATCTGAGGAGAATATTCCCTAATTGGAGTCATTCCGTTCTAGTTCCTTTGTAACCAAACAGCAACAAAACTGGGACAGAACGGTTCCGTTCTACTTGGCTCTTCAACCAAACACTACCTAAGAATCGGCTGGCGCCCGACGGTCGAGATTACCCGGATAATTTGGACACGTTGTTATTAAAAAAGATGTTTAAATATACTAGAGCTAATATTTAGTTGGCTAACAAATTACTAGGGATTAGCTACCTAACAAATAAGTACATAATTATTAGTTAATTTATTAAAGATAGCTAATAGCTATACTATCTGGATGTCTTCATCTAACTTTAGTATTACATTCCTTCTCAAATATTTGTCATCGGCTAGTTTATTTTTAAACTAAAACGTGTTAAATAAAAAAGAACGGAAGGGGTATCTAACTATTAGCTCTAATGCATTTAAATATGACCTAATACGAAGCTAACACTCTATCTGTCACAAATTAGTATTCGTTTTAGCTCTTAATTTTTATATCTATATTTAAATAAATAATAATGAATATATATATATACAAGTAACAAAATATATACTTATATTAAAAACTAAAATGAATTTTAATTTGGGACAATGGACATGTATTGTCTAGACTTCACAGTTGACTGAACCTGGCAGAGGTTGGCACATTGGCACTGAACTGCATGCAAAGCAAACGCCCGCGTTCAAATCTTCGTATGTACGTCCAGGCACAGCTAGATGCCCCGTAGCGGCACAAGGACTGCACCTAGCGTGACCTACGATGAACCATCCAGGATCGCTCCCCTGTACTGTACTGTACGCCGGCCAGCCCGGTATATATAAAGCGCGGGAGGAGAGCGAACGGGGAACGCGCCACCGGCCCAAGCTTGTCCGCGGAGGAGGCCGGCTGCTGTCCAGTGTCTCCCCTCCCTTGCATGCGTCGTGCCATCCAGTCCAGCCATCGAGAATTCGAGATCCAGCGCGCGATCGGGTTCTCGAAGCAGAGGAGGAGCCCTGGTGGAGGGGAGATGGAGCTCGTCGTCGTCAGGAGTCGACAGGGGAGGCGCGGGGCTAGGGGCCTCGGCAGGGCCGTGAAGGAGCAGGGTGCGCGGCTCCGCATCATCTGCCGCTGCGTCGCGCTGCTCGTCTTCTACCGCGACTGAACTGAACCGACCCTTGCAGCTCCATAGGTAGTCCATGTCTGCGTGCGCAGGTGCGCTCGTCAGTCGTCGTGATGACGATGGGGGCGGCTTTGATCTGTCTCTGTGTTTGCGTTGTTAGCCTGGTGACTGCTTCGCCTCTCGTGTTTTCTTCGCCGTGAGGGGGTCTCGCTACGGTTTCCGTTTTTTCAAGCCCTCTTGGCGTCGATGAAGTAGGGAGCTTGTGCTGCCGGCAAGAAATGTGAACTTTGTTTTCGTGATTGTACGTGGGGGGTTGCCAGTGGGTTTCAGCTGTGGGTTCAAGTTGTCGGAATAATAATGACTTAATAAAGCACTATATGTATGTCAAATTATAAGATATTTGAATTGTATAAGTATTATTAATTTTACTGTGTTTTACGTACAGTACACATCTAAGTGTATAAAAATGATGTGTGTGTGAGAGAGAGTACATGCACTTCGGTGCCTAAATTTTCAAACAACATTCAAATATTACCAAGTAGTACACGTAAATTGTTATTTTTACGATTTATTATTTATCTTTGTATTTTAATGTGTTAACTTTTTAAATCTTTATTTAACTATAAAATAATTGTTAATTGTATTCGCGACAACACAAAAACATATTTTGACAAGTTTGTGGTTTGCTCTAAAAGAGACAAAGAGTTAAACCACGGATCGGAGACAACTAGCTAAGGTAGAGCTAAAGACTTGCTCAACTGGTTTCTAAAATTTGCCAAGCCAAACATTTGACAACCAAGAGCTGCCAAAAGTTAAGCAGAAATATTTTCCACACATTTGATAAGCAAAAGCAACACAGAATTTTTGCAAATTTTAACAACAAACCAAATAGAAACAAAACTTAGCTTACCTGCCCTGCAGCCGTAGCCACTGCAACTGTTCGAACAGCTGCAGCTGCAATTCATAGAGACAAAATACTGTAGAAGTCGCAGTCGTAGGCGGATTAAAGTCGCAACAAACCGCAAAAAGCAATAAAACACATTATTATTTAGAAGCACACCAAATATAACTATTTAGAAGCATAAAGCACACTTGCAATATCAATTCATATTTTAAAGAGTGAAGATGACCTAAGGTTTCATTAGGCTACACTACTGGACTCGCGTTCTTTGTCGAGTGTTACACTTGGCAAAGAATACTCGATAAACATTTTATCGGCAAAGGGTTCTTTGCCGAGTATTTTTTTCGGACACTCGGCAAAGACTTTGCCGAGTGTTGAAAAGCACTCGACAAATTAAGAATCGCAAAAAAACAAAAAATAATAAAACATTTTTTAAATTATGGGAACAACTCTCCAACCACTACCCATTACCATACCCATCGCCCTATCATTTTCACTATTATTTTGAATCAAATTTACATGTTTTGTGAATCATGGGAACAACTCTCCAACCACTACCCATTACCATACCCATCGCCCTATCATTTTTTCAATATTATTTTGAATCAAATTTACATGTTTTGTGAATGATGAGATGAGATTCGAACTCGCAACCTCTCTCTCGCGCATACCCTCCTCTACCACTACACTACTACATCAATTATGTCTTTATTACGTTTTCATTCCTCATGTACTATAACAAACAGAGAGTAATTTGATTATTTGAGGCACTAAATGAATTCATTTGAAAATGTGACCAACTATAAAGTTACATAACTTTTCAAGATCTACAAGTTCTATTTTGATATTTTTTACATCCGAGGCCGTTTACAAAATTTAAATTTCAAATTTAAAAACTTCACACGAATTTTTCAATGATAAGATTGTCAATTACAAAGTTTTATTACATTTCAAGACCTAAAACTTTTATTTTGGTGGTGCTAGATCAAAATCATATGCGAACAAGGACTCAAATTTGTATCATGGGGTCCATTGGCCACCCATGGGTAAAAAAGTCATACACAAACCCAACCTACCATTTTATGGGTCAGTTCGGGATGTAGACCCATGGGTGGAATTTGACACTTAAACTCACAACTAATGAGTGTGAAACCCATGGACACCCGTACCCCGTGGGTGTGACTGCCATCTATATTTAAAATAGCTTCCCCCAAAGCTCCCTCTATATAGGAGGAGAGATAATACTCTCTCATATGGATGAGCACTACCTTCAGCCCATATTTCTTTGTGATATTAATTACGTTTAAGCTTCATAACATGATAGTAATGTATATGATAGTATAAATTTTGTATGATTTTTAAATTAAAAACTGATAAAAATATTAAATAAAGTCACGACATATATGGAGAGTTGGTCAATATATTAGGGAGGTCTAGTAAAATACAATAAAAATATAGATAGAGGGAGATATATCCCTACTACTAATTAGGAACAGATCGTGGGCGCCCGCGCGACCATGCCCCCGCCTTGCCTCCCCTCCCCCGCAGAGCTCTCCTCACCAGTGCCCCCTTCCTCCTCTCCTACGCTACGGGATTTAGAACATCTCACGCTAGATGCAGCGTGCTACTACTAGGTGTCGGCGGTTGTCCTTGTCCTCTTCGCCCAGCTCACTCGTTTATGGTGAAGCTTTCGCCAGCTCTGCTCGTCATTGATGAAGACGACAATCAGCATGGCGGAGGCGAGGACGCTGTCGCGAGCTTCCAAACTTTCTCACCCAGAGCGCGCGTCTGGAAGCAGGAAGCACACTCTTGGTGCCAGATCTTGCTCCCTCTCGGACTCGCCAACGGCACGCAGGCGCCTGAGGTGGATCTCAGGCAGAGGAAGGTAGGTGGCGCTGCAACTCTCAAGCCCGACAACTTGCAGCACTCACGCGACGGTGGCTCTCAGGTGGCGGTGGCGGATCTCCGCTGGACCACCCTTCCGTGTCCACGAGAAGAACCCACCTTTCGTTCATTTCTGTTGATGAATACTCGTAGCTACTTCTGGAGCCTATCAACGAAGAGAAAGTTTACGATTTTGAGAATTATTGATTATTTAGAAATTATTGCGGCTACATGTAGTGTAACAAAAAAATGTGCAATGCTTAGTAGACATAATAGTTATACAATCAATAATTATTAAAAATAATATACACGGGTCCTAAATTTTGCAACAGTGGATGACATCATGTAGAAAACAAAAATAAAAAATTGGTAGTTGAGTTAGTTGAAGAGAAATGTGTATAGTAATACTATGGTGGGGTATAGAGCGGTGATCTAGAGTGAATCGTTGTACATAATAGAAATATAGAGGGAGAGAGAACGCTGACGTACGTGAGTGAGATATAGAGATAGAATATAGAGTGAACCGTAGAAGATAGTCTTACCTACCCGCGGGTGCAGAGACCCGACCATGCCCTGCATCGCCCCCACCTCCGCCTCCAACCCAATCGCAACAGCAAATCCATGCGCCTCGGCGCCGCTCCACCCACATCGATGACATGGACAGGATCTCCAACCCACCCGCGGCAGCTGCTCTACCCGCATCGGTGACATGGACGAGATCTCCAACCCACCCACGGCTGCTGCTCCACCCGCATCGACGATATAGGGATCTTCACCCATCATAAGTGCTCGCGTCCCCTCTCCCCCAACGTTGTGATGCCCGTCGCCGCGCGCGATGTTACCCCCTCCTCCCACACCCACCCACCCTCTCTGCGCCACACTGATCTTAGCAGGAGCCTTTGCAGATTGGATCTGCCATGATGGACCTTCACGTTGTTTCTCAGGTGAGGACCAAGTTGTGGAGGGAGAGGAAGCTCAGTGCTGGGTACCACGCCGGCAACAACAACGAGTAGCTGGAATCCATCGACTGGATGGCCATGCGCGTCATCACGAAAGTCAACAATAGGGCAACTACACTAAGCATCCATACAATGATACCAATCTCCACTCTCCCCTTTTTTATTGCTCTCCTGCTACTGAAAGCTAGCCTTAATAACTCCAGAGCCTTCTTGATAGAACATGGGAAGCTTCTCTGTGTGTGGTTTCTAACCATAGAAACTACATATGTTATAGCAAACAACTCTATAGATTAGGCACATCATTATGCTCTCCTATTTTTTTATGCATTCCCTAATCAAGGTATCATCACGTCATATCTAGAAACCAAAATCCTTCTTTCTCAGGATATAGGCTGCAAAATGTACATATTATCATAATAAAATGGAATGTCCACATACCACCACTTAAATTCTTGAGATTATCATTAAAATTAAAGAGGTTAAGGTAATATGTATATTTTGCAAGCTGCTCGAGCATGCCAATTTCTACCATTGTAGCACCCATGTACTTCTTAATGTCGTAATGGTTTTGATAGTCACCATTTCTTTCCTTTCTTTGTCTCAACACTCCACCTGAACAAAGGTATCTGATATATTTTAGACACATTCGGTTACAAACATAGCCTGTTGCATGTATTGCATAGCATGCCCAATACAAGGGTAATCACTTATTTCAGAACACATGGCCATCCGAACTGACCTCACATTTTTGCATTGATCTTGTCTGCAAACATTGAAAAGGATTTATCTATACTACTCTATTAAGAACATAATATGGCAACTGATGCTCCCATTGCTTCACCCACCCACGCCCAGCGTCCGCAAAAAATAGTGCAAAACGAGCACTTGAACTCACACCTTTGTACTCTAAAAATTTGGGGGCTAACCACCAGACCACATATACCTTAATATTTAGAAATAAACAAAAAAATATATTTGTAGCCTAGGCGCCGCTCCCACGCTCTCCCTCCTCGTGGCAATGCACGGGCACATACGTAATCTATTAAAAACCTAATGTGAGCACCCGGTGATACCATGGCTTCACCCTCAGCGCTACCACACCGTGCAAAAAATAGTGCAAAGTGAGCATTCAAACCCACACCCTCTTACTCCAAATATTTGGGAGATAACCACCTGTCGGGGACCATAATTAGGGGTACCCTCAAGACTCCTAAATCTCAGCTGGTAACCCCCATCAGCACAAAGCTGCAAAGGCCTAATGGGTGCGATTAAGTCAAGGATCGGTCCATTCGAGGGACGCGATCATGCCTCGCCCGAGCCCAGCCTCGGGCAAGGGCAGCCGACCCCGGAGGATCTACGTCTCGCCCGAGGACCCCCTCCAGCAACGGACACACCTTCGGCTCGCCCGAGGCCCAGTCTTCACCAAGAAGCAACCTTGGCCAAATCGCCACGCCAACCGACCAAATCGCAGGGGCATTTAATGCAAAGGTGGCCTGACACCTTTATCTTGATGCACGCCCTCCAGTCGACAGAGCCGAAGTGACCGCAGTCACTTCGCCGCTCCACTAACCGGTCTGACAAGAGGACAGCGTCGCCTGCGCCGCTCCGGCTGCTGAGCCACTCGACAGAGTGAGGCTGACAGCAGCCAAGTCTGGCCTCAGGCGTCATAGGAAACTCCGCTTCGCCCGACCCCAGGGCTCGGACTCGGGCTCAGCCCCGGAAGACGACGAACCCCGCTTCGCCCGACCCCAGGGCTCGGACTCGGGCTCAGCCCCGGAAGACGACGAACTCCGCTCCGCCCGACCCTAGGGCTCGGACTCGGGCTCAGCCCCGGAAGACGACGAACTCCGCTCCACCCGACCCCAGGGCTCGGACTCGGGCTCAGCCCTGGAAGACGACTGAAAGTCGCCTAGAGGGGGGTGAATAGGGCGAAACTGAAATTCTCAAAAATAATCACAACTACAAGCCGGGTTAGCGTTAGAAATATAATAGAGTCCGTGAGAGAGGGTGCAAAACAAATCGCAAGCGAATAATGAAGTGAGACACGCGGATTTGTTTTACCGAGGTTCGGTCTTTTAAACCTACTCCCCGTTGAGGAGGCCACAAAGGCCGGGTCTCTTTCAACCCTTTCCCTCTCTCAAACGGTCCCTCGGACCGAGTGAGCTTTCTCTTCTCAAATGCTTGGAACACAAAGTTCCCACAAGGACCACCACAAGATTGATGTCTCTTGCCTCAATTACAAGTGAGTTTGATCGCAATGAAGATTGAAAGAAAGCACGATTGCAAAAACCAAGCGACAAGAGCGACAAATAACACACGGATCACTTTCTCTCTCAAGTCACTAATCACTAATGATCTCTTTTCTCAATTGTGAAACTTGGAGAGATGGAGGCTTTGAATGTGTCTTGGAATGGATTGCTAGCTCTTGTATTGAATGTTGAAGGTTGGAATGCTTGGGTGTTATGAATGGAGGTGGTTGGGGTTGTATTTATAGCCACCAACCACTTCCTAGCCGTTACTCCATTCTGCTGAGCGCGGACAGTCCGCCCGCCAGGTCCGGACGGTCCGCCCCTGTAGATCAACGGCTGAAAATGCAACGGTCAGCAGTAACGGCTATATCAAAGGCTATATTGCATTTAATGTGTCGTCAGATGTCAGACAGACCCAGTCGCGAACGGTCCGGTCGTGCACCCCGGACGGTCCGCGAGGCCGCTATAATTCATTCTTCTGAACCCGTCACCTTCGGGTTTTTCGGATCCTTGCCTACCGGACGGTCCGCGTCTGAGGCCGGACGGTCCGACCGAGGTCTCAGACGGTCCGCGCTTATCCTCCGGACGGTCCATAGTGCAGACTCGGATTTTTGCATTGGTTCTGTTCGAGGGTCATCCTTGTGTCGCGGACGGTCCGCCGCAAGGGCCCGGACGGTCCGCGCTTGGCCTGTTTTTCCAAAAAGCTTCTCCTGTCCGGAATAATCTACAGTATTCCGGACAGTCGATTTAGTATAGTTGTAGATGAACCTTTGACACCTGTAGAACATATAATCTAGAGCAAACTAGTTAGTCCAATTATTTGTGTTGGGCAATTCAACCACCAAAATTAATTAGGGACTAGGTGTAAGCCTAATTCCCTTTCAATCTCCCCCTTTTTGGTGATTGATGCCAACACAAACCAAAGCAAATATAAAAGTGCATAATTGAACTAGTTTGCATAATGTAAGTGCAAAGGTTGCTTGGAATTGAGCCAATAAGAATTCTTGCATGGATTGTTTCTTTATTTTTAACATTTTGGACCACGCTTGCACCACAAGTTTTGTTTTGCAAATTCTTTTGTAAATTCTTTTCAAGGACTTTTTGCAAGATAGTCAAAGGTAAATGAGTAAGATTTTTGCGAAGCATTTTCAAGTTTGAAATTTTCTCCCCTTGTTTCAAATGCTTTTCCTTTGACTAAACAAAACTCCTCCTAAATGAGATCCTCCTCTTAGTGTTCAAGAGGGTTTTGATATATCATTTTTGAAATACTACTTCCTCCCCCTTTAGAACATAATAAGATACCAATTTGAAATTGACCAATTGAAAATCTCCAATTTTTTTTTAAAAAAAAATTAGGTGGTGGTGCGGTCCTTTTGCTTTGGGCTCATATTTTCTCCCCCTTTGGCATGAATCGCCAAAAACGGAATCATTAGAGCCCAACGAAATACTTTCTCCTCCTTTGGTCATAAAATAAATGAGTGAAGATTATACCAAAGTTGGAGAGATGCTCGGAGTGACGGCGAAGGATGAGTAGTAGAGTGGAGTGGAAGCCTTTGTCTTCGTCGAAGACTCCAATTCCCTTTCAATATACCTATGACTTGGTTTTAAATACACTTGAAAACACATTAGTCATAGCATATATAAAAGAGACATGATCAAAGGTATACTTGTGTGCTATGTGTGCAAATTAGCAAAAGAAATTCCTAGAATCAAAAATATTAAGCTCATGCCTAAGTCTAGTAAAAGTTTGTTCATCAAGTGGCTTGGTAAAGATATCGGCTAATTGATCTTTAGTGTTAATGTATGAAATCTCGATATCCCCCTTTTGTTGGTGATCCCTAAGAAAATGATACCGAATGGCTATGTGTTTAGTGCGGCTATGCTCAACGGGATTATCCGCCATGCGGATTGCACTCTCATTATCACATAGAAGAGGAACTTTGGTTAGTTTGTAACCGTAGTCCCGCAGGGTTTGCCTCATCCAAAGCAATTGCGCGCAACAATGGCCTGCGGCAATATACTCGGCTTCGGCGGTAGAAAGAGCGACCGAATTTTGCTTCTTTGAAGCCCAAGACACCAAGGATCTTCCCAAGAACTGGCAAGTCCCCGATGTGCTCTTCCTATTAATCTTACACCCCGCCCAATCGGCATCCGAATATCCAATCAAATCAAATGTGGATCCCCTAGGGTACCAAAGCCCAAACTTAGGAGTATAAGCCAAATATCTCAAGATTCGTTTTACGGCCGTAAGGTGGGATTCCTTAGGGTCGGATTCGAATCTTGCACACATGCAAACGGAAAGCATAATGTCCGGTCGAGATGCACATAGATAGAGTAATGAACCAATCATCGACCGGTATACCTTTTGATCCACGGACTTACCTCCCGTGTCGAGGTCGAGATGCCCGTTGGTTCCCATGGGTGTCTTGATGGGCTTGGCATCCTTCATTCCAAACTTGGTTAGAATGTCTTGAGTGTACTTTGTTTGGCTAAGGAAGGTGCCCTCTTGGAGTTGCTTGACTTGAAATCCTAAGAAATACTTCAACTCCCCCATCATAGACATCTCGAATTTCTGTGTCATGATCCTACTAAATTCTTCACATGTAGATTCATTAGTAGACCCAAATATGATATCATCAACATAAATTTGGCATACAAACAAATCATTGTCAAGAGTTTTAGTGAATAAAGTAGGATCGGCCTTGCCGACTTTGAAGCCATTAGCAATAAGGAAATCTCTAAGGCATTCATACCATGCTCTTAGGGCTTGCTTAAGCCCATAAAGCGCCTTAGAGAGCCTATAGACATGGTTAGGATACTCACTATCTTCAAAGCCGGGAGGTTGCTCAACATAGACCTCCTCCTTGATTGGTCCGTTGAGGAAGGCACTTTTCACGTCCATTTGGTAGAGCTTGAAGCCATGGTAAGTAGCATAGGCTAATAATATACGAATTGACTCAAGCCTAGCTACAGGTGCATAGGTTTCACCAAAATCCAAACCTTCGACTTGTGAATACCCCTTGGCCACGAGTCGAGCTTTGTTCCTTGTCACCACACCATGCTCGTCTTGCTTGTTGCGGAAGACCCACTTGGTTCCTACAACATTTTGATTAGGACGTGGAACTAAATGCCATACCTCGTTCCTCGTGAAGTTGTTGAGCTCCTCTTGCATCGCCATCACCCAATCCGAATCTTGAAGTGCTTCCTCTACCCTGTGTGGCTCAATAGAGGAAACAAAAGAGTAATGCTCACAAAAATGTGCAACACGAGATCGAGTAGTTACCCCCTTATGAATGTCACCGAGGATGGTGTCGATGGGGTGATCTCGTTGGATTGCTTGGTGGACTCTTGGGTGTGGCGGCCTTGGTTCTTCATCCTCCTTGTCTTGATCATTTGCATCTCCCCCTTGATTATTGCCGTCTTCTTGAGGGGGCTCATCTATTTGATCTTCTCCTTCATCAACTTGAGCCTCGTCCTCTTTTTGGGTTGGTGGAGATGCTTGCGTGGAGGAGGAGGGTTGATCTTGTGCATTTGGAGGCTCTTCGGATTCCTTAGGACACACATCCCCAATGGACATGTTCCTTAGCGCGATGCACGGAGCCTGTTCTTCACCTATCTCATCAAGATAAACTTGCTCTACTTGAGAGCCGTTAGTCTCATCAAACACAACGTCACAAGAAACTTCAACAAGTCCTGAGGACTTGTTAAAGACTCTATATGCCCTTGTGTTTGAGTCATATCCTAGTAAAAAGCCTTCTACAGTTTTAGGAGCAAATTTAGATTTTCTACCTCTCTTAACAAGAATAAAGCATTTGCTACCAAAAACTCTAAAATATGAAATATTTGGCTTTTTACCGGTTAGGAGTTCATAGGATGTCTTCTTGAGGATTCGGTGTAGATATAAACGGTTGATGGCGTAGCAAGCGGTGTTGACCGCCTTGGCCCAAAACCGATCCGGTGTCTTGTACTCATCAAGCATGGTTCTTGCCATGTCCAATAGAGTTCGATTCTTCCTCTCCACTACACCATTTTGTTGTGGAGTGTAGGGAGAAGAGAACTCATGCTTGATGCCCTCCTCCTCAAGGAAGCCTTCTGAAAGTCGCCTAGAGGGGGGTGAATAGGGCGAAACTGAAATTCTCAAAAATAATCACAACTACAAGCCGGGTTAGCGTTAGAAATATAATAGAGTCCGTGAGAGAGGGTGCAAAACAAATCGCAAGCAAATAATGAAGTGAGACACGCGGATTTGTTTTACCGAGGTTCGGTTCTCTCAAACCTACTCCCCGTTGAGGAGGCCACAAAGGCCGGGTCTCTTTCAACCCTTACCCTCTCTCAAACGGTCCCACGGACCGAGTGAGCTTTCTCTTCTCAATCACTTGGAACACAAAGTTCCCACAAGGACCACCACAAGATTGGTGTCTCTTGCCTCAATTACAAGTGAGTTTGATCACAATGAAAATTGAAAGAAAGCACGATTGCAAAAACCAAGCGACAAGAGCGACAAATAACACACGGATCACTTTCTCTCTCACGTTACTAATCACTAATGATCTCTTTTCTCTATTGTGAAACTTGGAGAGATGGAGGCTTTGAATGTGTCTTGGAATGGATTGCTAGCTCTTGTATTGAATGTTGAAGGTTGGAATGCTTGGATGTTGTGAATGGAGGTGGTTGGGGTTGTATTTATAGCCACCAACCACTTCCTAGCCGTTACTCCATTCTGCTGAGTGCGGACGGTCCGCCCGCCAGGTCCGGACGGTCCGCCCCTGTAGATCAACGGCTGAAAATGCAACGGTCAGCAGTAACGGCTATATCAACGGCTATATTGCATTTAATGCGTCGTCAGATGTCAGACAGACCCAGTCGCGGACGGTCCGGTCGTGCACCCCGGACGGTCCGCGAGGCCGCTATAATTCATTCTTCTGAACCCGTCACCTTCGGGTTTTTCGGATCCTTGCCTACCGGACGGTCCACGCCTGAGGCCGGACGGTCCGAGCGAGGGTTCAGACGGTCCGCGCTTATCCTCCGGACGGTCCATAGTGCAGACTCGGATTTTTGCATTGGTTCTGTCCGAGGGTCATCCTTGTGTCGCGGACGGTCCGCCGCAAGGGCCCGGACGGTCCGCGCTTGGCCTGTTTTTCCAAAAAGCTTCTCCTGTCCGGAATAATCTACGGTATTCCGGACAGTCGATTTAGTATAGTTGTAGATGAACCTTTGACACCTGTAGAACATATAATCTAGAGCAAACTAGTTAGTCCAATTATTTGTGTTGGGCAATTCAACCACCAAAATCAATTTAGAAGTAGGTGTAAGCCTAATTCCCTTTCAATCTCCCCCTTTTTGCTGATTGATGCCAACACAAACCAAAGCAAATATAAAAGTGCATAATTGAACCAATTTGCATAATGTAAGTGCAAAGGTTGCTTGGAATTGAGCCAATAAGAATTCTTGCATGGATTGTTTCTTTAACATTTTGGACCACGCTTGCACCACATGATTTGTTTTTGCAAATTCTTTTTGTAAATCCTTTTCAAAGTCCTTTTGCAATATAGTCAAAGGTAGATGAAATAAGATTTTTGCAAAGCATTTTCAAGTTTACAATTTCCTCCCCTTGTTTCAAATGGTTTTCCTTTGACTAAACAAAACTCCCCCTCAAATAAATTTTCCTCTTAGTGTTCAAGAGGGTTTTGACATATTAAGTTTTGAAGATACTACTTGCTCCCCCTTTAGAACACAAAGAGATACCAATTGAAATTTTCCAATTGAAAACCATTAATTTTAAAATTTTAGGGTGGTGGTGCGGTCCTTTTGCTTTGGCCAATACTTTCTCCCCCTTTGGCATGAATCGCCAAAAACGGATACTTGGAATGATATATAGGCCCTTAGAAGTACTTTCTCCCCCTTTGGTCATAAATAACACATATGAGTAAAGATTATACCAAAGATGGAGAGTGATGCGGAGAGACGGCGAAGGATGAGTAGTAGAGTGGAGTGGAAGCCTTTGTCTTCGCCGAAGACTCTAATTCCCTTTCAATATACCTATGACTTGGTTTGAAATACACTTGAAAACACATTAGTCATAGCATATATAAAAGAGACATGATCAAAGGTATATTTATGAGCTATGTGTGCAAGTTTAGCAAAAGAAGTTCCTAGAATCAAGAATATTGAGCTCATGCCTAAGTTTGGTAAAAGTTTGTTCATCAAGAGGCTTGGTAAAGATATCGGCTAATTGATCTTTAGTGTTAATGTATGAAATCTCGATATCCCCCTTTTGTTGGTGATCCCTAAGAAAATGATACCGAATGGCTATGTGTTTAGTGCGGCTATGCTCAACGGGATTATCCGCCATGCGGATTGCACTCTCATTATCACATAGAAGGGGAACTTTGGTTAGTTTGTAACCGTAGTCCCGCAGGGTTTGCCTCATCCAAAGCAATTGCGCGCAACAGTGGCCTGCGGCAATATACTCGGCTTCGGCGGTAGAAAGAGCGACCGAATTTTGCTTCTTTGAAGCCCAAGACACCAAGGATCTTCCCAAGAACTGGCAAGTCCCCGATGTGCTCTTCCTATTAATCTTACACCCCGCCCAATCGGCATCCGAATAACCAATCAAATCAAATGTGGATCCCCGAGGGTACCAAAGCCCAAACTTAGGAGTATAAGCCAAGTATCTCAAGGTTCGTTTTACGGCCGTAAGGTGTGATTCCTTAGGGTCGGCTTGGAATCTTGCACACATGCAAACGGATAGCATAATGTCCGGTCGAGATGCACATAAATAAAGCAATGAACCAATCATCGACCGGTATACCTTTTGATCCACGGACTTACCTCCCGTGTCGAGGTCGAGATGCCCATTTGTTCCCATGGGAGTCTTGATGGGCTTGGCATCCTTCATTCCAAACTTGCTTAGAATGTCTTGAGTATACTTCGTTTGGCTAATGAAAGTGCCCTCTTGGAGTTGCTTGACTTGAAATCCTAAGAAATATTTCAACTCCCCCATCATCGACATCTCGAATTTCTTTGTCATGATCCTACTAAATTCTTCACATGTAGATTCGTTAGTAGACCCAAATATAATATCATCAACATAAATTTGGCATACGAACAAATCATTGTCAAGAGTTTTAGTGAACAAAGTAGGATCGGCCTTGCCGACTTTGAAGCCATTAGCAATAAGGAAATCTCTAAGGCATTCATACCATGCTCTTAGGGCTTGCTTAAGCCCATAAAGCGCCTTAGAGAGCCTATAGACATGGTTAGGATACTTACTATCTTCAAAGCCGGGAGGTTGCTCAACATAGACCTCCTCCTTGATTGGTCCGTTGAGGAAGGCACTCTTCACGTCCATTTGGTAGAGCTTGAAGCCATGGTAAGTAGCATAGGCTAATAATATACGAATTGACTCAAGCCTAGCTACTGGTGCATAGGTTTCACCAAAATCCAAACCTTCGACTTGTGAATACCCCTTGGCCACGAGTCAAGCTTTATTCCTTGTCACCACACCATGCTCGTCTTGCTTGTTGCGGAAGACCCACTTGGTTCCTACAACATTTTGGTTAGGACGTGGAACCAAATACCATACCTCGTTCCTCGTGAAATTGTTGAGCTCCTCTTGCATCGCCATCACCCAATCCGAATCTTGTAGTGCTTCCTCTACCCTGTGTGGCTCAATAGAGGAAACAAAAGAGTAATGCTCACAAAAATGTGCAACACGAGATCGAGTGGTTACCCCCTTATGAATGTCGCCGAGGATGGTGTCGACGGGGTGATCTCGTTGTATTGCTTGGTGGACTCTTGGGTGTGGCGGCCTTGGTTGTTCATCCTCCTTGTCTTCATCATTTGCGTCTCCCCCTTGATCATTGCTGTCGTCTTGAGGTGACTCATCATTGTGTTCTTCATCTTTATCAACTTGAGCCTCGTCCTCATTTTGGGTTGGTGGAGATGCTTGCGTGGAGGAGGATGGTTGATCTTGTGCATGTGGAGGCTCTTCGGATTCCTTAGGACACACATCCCTAATGGACATGTTCCTTAGCGCTATGCATGGAGCCTGTTCTTCACCTATCTCATCAAGATCAACTTGCTCTACTTGAGAGCCGTTAGTCTCATCAAACACAACGTCACAAGAAACTTCAACAAGTCCTGAGGACTTGTTAAAGACTCTATATGCCCTTGTGTTTGAGTCATATCCTAGTAAAAAGCCTTCTACAGTTTTAGGAGCAAATTTAGACTTTCGACCTCTCTTAACAAGAATAAAGCATTTGCTACCAAAAACTCTAAAATATGAAATATTGGGCTTTTTACCGGTTAGGAGTTCATAGGATGTCTTCTTGAGGATTCGGTGTAGATATAACCGGTTGATGGCGTAGCAGGCGGTGTTGACCGCCTCGGCCCAAAACCGATCCGGTGTCTTGTACTCATCAAGCATGGTTCTTGCCATGTCCAATAGAGTTCGATTCTTCCTCTCCACTACACCATTTTGTTGTGGAGTGTAGGGAGAAGAGAACTCATGCTTGATGCCCTCCTCCTCAAGGAAGCCTTCTATTTGTGAGTTCTTGAACTCCGTCCCATTGTCGCTTCTAATTTTCTTGATCCTTAAGCCGAACTCATTTTGAGCTTGTCTCAAGAATCCCTTTAAGGTCTCTTGGGTATGAGATTTTTCCTGCTAAAAGAACACCCAAGTGAAGCGAGAATAATCATCCACAATAACTAGACAGTACTTACTCCCGCCGATGCTTATGTAAGCGATCGGGCCGAATAGGTCCATGTGTAGGAGCTCCAGTGGCCTGTCACTAGTCATGATGTTCTTGTGTGGATGATTAGTGCCAACTTGCTTTCCTGCTTGGCATGCGCTACAAATCCTGTCTTTCTCAAAATGAACATTTGTTAGTCCTAAAATGTGCTCTCCCTTTAGAAGCTTATGAAGATTCTTCATCCCAACGTGGGCTAGTCGGCGATGCCAGAGCCAACCCATGTTAGTCTTAGCAATTAAGCATGTGTCGAGTTCAGCTCTATCAAAATCTACCAAGTATAGCTGACCCTCTAACACACCCTTAAATGCTATTGAATCATCACTTCTTCTAAAGACAGTGACACCTACATCAGTGAAGAGACAGTTGTAGCCCATTTGACATAATTGAGATACGGAAAGCAAATTGTAATCTAAAGAATCTACAAGAAAAACATTGGAAATAGTATGGTCAGGTGATATAGCAATTTTACCCAATCCTTTGACCAAACCTTGATTTCCATCCCCGAATGTGATAGCTCGTTGGGGATCTTGGTGTTTCTCGTAGGAGGAGAACATCTTCTTCTCCCCTGTCATGTGGTTTGTGCACCCGCTTTCGAGTATCCAGCTTGAGCCCCCAGATGCATAAACCTACAAAACAATTTTAGTTCTTGACTTTAGGTACCCAAACGGTTTTGGGTCCTTTGGCATTAGAAACAAGAACTTTGGGTACCCAAACACAAGTCTTGGAGCCCTTGTGTTTGCCCCCAACAAACTTGGCAACTACCTTGCCGGATTTGTTAGTAAGCACATATGATGCATCAAAAGTTTTGAATGAAATAGCATGATCATTTGATGCAATAGGAGTTTTCTTTCTAGGCAACTTGGCACGGGTTGGTTGCCTAGAGCTAGATGTCTCACCCTTATACATAAAAGCATAATTAGGGCCAGAGTGAGACTTCCTAGAATGAGTTCTCCTAATTTTGCTCTCAGGATAGCCGGCAGGGTACAAAATGTAACCCTCGTTATCCTGAGGCATGGGAGCCTTGCCCTTAACAAAGTTAGACAAGTTCTTAGGAGGGGCATTAATTTTGACATTGTCTCCCCTTTGGAAGCCAATGCCATCCTTGATGCCAGGGCGTCTCCCATTATAGAGCATACTTCTAGCAAATTTAAACTTTTCATTTTCCAAGTTATGCTCGGTAATTTTAGCATCTAGTTTTGCTATATGATCATTTTGTTGTTTAATTAAAGACATGTGATCATGAATAGCATTAACATCAATATCTCTACATCTAGTGCAAATAGAAGTGTGCTCAACAATAGATGTAGAGGGTTTGCAAGATTTCAATTCTACAACCTTAGCATGTAACAAATCATTTTTAGTTCTAAGGTCGGAAACAGTAGCTTTGCAAACATCAAAATCCTTAACCTTAGCAAGCAATTTTTCATTCTCAATCTTAAGGCTAGCAACAGAAATGTTTAATTCTTCAATCCTAGCAAGCAAATCATCATCATTATTTCTAGGATTGGGAATTGAAACATCACAAACATGAGAATCAACCTTAGCAATTAAATTAGCATTTTCATTTCTAAGGTTGGCAATAGTGTCATGGCAAGTGCTTAGCTCACTAGATAGTTTTTGACATTTTTCTACTTCTAGAGCATAAGCATTTTTAACCTTAACATGTTTCTTGTTTTCTTTAATTAGAAAATCCTCTTGGGAATCCAAAAGGTCATCCTTTTCATGAATAGCACTAATCAATTCATTTAATTTTTCCTTTTGATCCATGTTAAGATTGGCAAAAAGGGTAAGCAAGTTATCCTCCTCATCACTAGCATTATCATCACTAGAGGATTCATATTTTGTGGAGGATTTAGATTTAACCTTCTTCCTTTTGCCGTCTTTTGCCATGAGGCACTTGTGGCCAATGTTGGGGAAGAGGAGTCCCTTGGTGACGGCGATGTTGGCGGCGTCCTCGTCGTCAGAGGAGGAGTCGGTGGAGCTCTCGTCAGAGTTCCACTCGCGGCACACGTGGGCATCGCCGCCCTTCTTCTTGTGGTACCTCTTCTTTTCTCTCCTCTTGCCCTTCTTGTCGTTATCCCTGTCACTGTCACTTGATAATGGACATTTAGCAATAAAGTGACCGGGCTTACCACACTTGTAGCAAACCTTCTTGGAACGGGATTTGTAATCCTTCCCCTTCCGTTGCTTGAGGATTTGCCGAAAGCTTTTGATGATTAAGGCCATCTCCTCATTGTCGAGCTTGGAGGCGTCAATTGGTGGTCTACTTGGTGTAGACTCCTCCTTCTTCTCCTCCGTCGCCTTGAAGGCCACCGGTTGCGCCTCGGACGTGGAGGGTTCATCAAGCTCGTTGATCTTCTTTGAACCTTTAATCATACATTCAAAGCTCACAAAATTCCCGATAACTTCCTCGGGGGTCATTAGTGGGTATCTAGGATTACCACGAATTAATTGAACTTGAGTGGGGTTAAGGAAAATGAGAGCTCTTAGAATAACCTTAACCACCTCATGGTCGTCCCACTTTTTGCTCCCGAGGTTGCGCACTTGGTTCACCAAGGTTTTGAGCCGGTTGTACATATCTTGTGGCTCCTCCCCTTGGCGAAGACGGAAGCGACCGAGCTCCCCCTCGATCGTTTCCCGCTTGGTGATCTTGGTGAGTTCATCACTCTCGTGCGCGGTCTTGAGTAGGTCCCAAATCTCCTTTGCATTCTTCAACCCTTGCACTTTGTTGTATTCCTCCTTGCTTAGAGAGGCGAGGAGAATGGTTGTGGCTTGGGAGTTGAAGTGCTCGATTTGGCCCACTTCGTCCGTATCATAATCCTCATCCCCTATGGATGGTACATGTGCTCCAAACTCAACAACATTCCATATACTTTTGTGGAGTGAGGTTAGATGAAATTTCATTAAATCGCTCCACCTAGCATAATCTTCGCCATCAAAAGTTGGTGGTTTGCCTAATGGAACGGAAAGTAATGGAGTATGTCTAGATGTACGGGGATAGTGTAAGGGGATCTTACTAAACTTCTTGCGCTCTTGGCGCTTAGAAGTTACGGACGGTGCATCGGAGTCGGAGGTAGATGTTGATGAAGTGTCGGTCTCGTAGTAGACCACCTTCCTCATCCTCTTGTGCTTGTCACCTTTCCGATGCGACCTGTGGGAAGAAGATTTTTCCTTCTTCTCCTTGTGGTGTGAGGAAGAAGATCTTTTCTCCTTCCGTTTGGAGGACTCCTTCTTCTTCTCCTTCCTCTTGGTGCGGGACTCTTCCGATGAAGTGCTCCCTTGGCTTGTAGTGGGCTTGTCGCCGGTCTCCATCTCCCTCTTGGTGTGATCTCCCGACATCACTTCGAGCGGTTAGGCTCTAATGAAGCACCGGGCTCTGATACCAATTGAAAGTCGCCTAGAGGGGGGGTGAATAGGGCGAAACTGAAATTCTCAAAAATAATCACAACTACAAGCCGGGTTAGCGTTAGAAATATAATAGAGTCCGTGAGAGAGGGTGCAAAACAAATCGCAAGAAAATAATGAAGTGAGACACGCAGATTTGTTTTACCGAGGTTCGGTTCTCTCAAACCTACTCCCCGTTGAGGAGGCCACAAAGGCCGGGTCTCTTTCAACCCTTACCCTCTCTCAAACGGTCCCACGGACCGAGTGAGCTTTCTCTTCTCAATCACTTGGAACACAAAGTTCCCACAAGGACCACCACAAGATTGGTGTCTCTTGCCTCAATTACAAGTGAGTTTGATCACAATGAAAATTGAAAGAAAGCACGATTGCAAAAACCAAGCGACAAGAGCGACAAATAACACACGGATCACTTTCTCTCTCAAGTTACTAATCACTAATGATCTCTTTTCTCTATTGTGAAAGTTGGAGAGATGGAGGCTTTGAATGTGTCTTGGAATGGATTGCTAGCTCTTGTATTGAATGTTGAAGGTTGGAATGCTTGGATGTTGTGAATGGAGGTGGTTGGGGTTGTATTTATAGCCACCAACCACTTCCTAGCCGTTACTCCATTCTGCTGAGTGCGGACGGTCCGCCCGCCAGGTCCGGACGGTCCGCCCCTGTAGATCAACGGCTGAAAATGCAACGGTCAGCAGTAACGGCTATATTGCATTTAATGCGTCGTCAGATGTCAGACAGACCCAGTCGCGGACGGTCCGGTCGTGCACCCCGGACGGTCCGCGAGGCCGCTATAATTCATTCTTCTGAACCCGTCACCTTCGGGTTTTTCTGATCCTTGCCTACCGGACGGTCCGCGCCTGAGGCCGGACGGTCCGAGCGAGGGTTCAGACGGTCCGCGCTTATCCTCCGGACGGTCCATAGTGCAGACTCGGATTTTTGCATTGGTTCTGTCCGAGGGTCATCCTTGTGTCGCGGACGGTCCGCCGCAAGGGCCCGGACGGTCCGCGCTTGGCCTGTTTTTCCAAAAAGCTTCTCCTGTCCGGAATAATCTACGGTATTCCGGACAGTCGATTTAGTATAGTTGTAGATGAACCTTTGACACCTGTAGAACATATAATCTAGAGCAAACTAGTTAGTCCAATTATTTGTGTTGGGCAATTCAACCACCAAAATCAATTTAGAAGTAGGTGTAAGCCTAATTCCCTTTCACCTTCTCTTTGTGAGTTCTTGAACTCCGTCCCGTTGTCGCTTCTAATTTTCTTGATCCTTAAGCCGAACTCATTTTGAGCCTGTCTCAAGAATCCCTTTAAGGTCTCTTGGGTATGAGATTTTTCCTGCAAAAAGAACACCCAAGTGAAGCGAGAATAATCATCCACAATAACTAGACAGTACTTACTCCCGCCGATGCTTATGTAAGCGATCGGGCCGAATAGGTCCATGTGTAGGAGCTCCAGTGGCCTGTCACTAGTCATGATGTTCTTGTGTGGATGATGAGTGCCAACTTGCTTCCCGGCTTGGCATGCGCTACAAATCCTGTCTTTCTCAAAATGAACATAGATTAGTCCTAAAATGTGTTCTCCCTTTAGAAGCTTATGAAGATTCTTCATTCCAACATGGGCTAGTCGGCGGTGCCAGAGCCAACCCAAGTTAGTCTTAGCAACCAAGCAAGTGTCGAGTTCAGCTCTATCAAAATCTACCAAGTATAGCTGACCCTCTAACACTCCCTTAAATGCTATTGAATCATCACTTCTTCTAAAGACAGTAACACCTATATCAGTAAATAGACAGTTGTAGCCCATTTGACATAATTGGGATACGGAAAGCAAATTGTAATCTAATGAATCTACAAGAAAAACATTTGAAATAGTATGGTTAGGTGATATAGCAATTTTACCCAATCCTTTGACCAAACCTTGATTTCCATCCCCGAATGTGATAGCTCGTTGGGGATCTTGGTTTTTCTCATATGAGGAGAACATCTTCTTCTCCCCTGTCATGTGGTTTGTGCACCCGCTGTCGAGTATCCAACTTGAGCCCCCGGATGCATAAACCTACAAAACAATTTTAGTTCTTGACTTTAGGTACCCAAACGGTTTTGGGTCCTTTGGCATTAGAAACAAGAACTTTGGGTACCCAAACACAAGTCTTGGAGCCCTTGTGTTTGCCCCCAACAAACTTGGCAACTACCTTGCCGGATTTGTTAGTCAAAACATAAGATGCATCAAAAGTCTTAAATGAAATGCTATGATCATTTGATGCAATAGGAGTTTTCTTTCTAGGCAACTTGGCATGGGTTGGTTGCCTAGAGCTAGATGTCTCACCCTTATTCATAAAAGCATAGTTAGGGCCAGAGTGAGACTTCCTAGAATGAGTTCTCCTAATTTTGCTCTCAGGATAGCCGGCAGGGTACAAAATGTAACCCTCGTTATCCTAAGGCATGGGAGCCTTACCCTTAACAAAGTAAGACAAGTTCTTAGGAGGGGCATTAAGTTTGACATTGTCTCCCCTTTGGAAGCCAATGCCATCCTTGATGCCAGGGCGTCTCCCATTATAGAGCATACTTCTAGCAAATTTAAACTTTTCATTTTCTAAGTTATGCTCGGCAATTTTAGCATCTAATTTTGCTATATGATCATTTTTTTGTTTAATTAATACCATGTGATCATGAATAGCATTGATATCAACATCTCTACATCTAGTACAAATAGAAACATGCTCAACATTAGATGTAGAGGGTTTGCAAGATTTTAGTTCTACAACCTTAGCATGCAACATATCATTCTTAGTTCTGAGGTCGGAAATAGTAGTATTGCAAACATCAAAATCCTTAGCCTTAGCAATCAAATTTTCATTTTCTATTCTAAGGCTAGCAAGAGAATCATTCAATTTCTTAATCTTAGCAAGCAAATCATCATTATCATTTCTAAGATTGGGAATTGAAGCATCACAAACATGAGAATCAACCTTAGCAATTAATCTAGCATTTTCATTTTTAAGGTTATCAATAGTCTCACGGCAGGTGCTTAGCTCACTAGACAATTTTTCACATTTTTCAACTTGTAGAGCATAAGCATTTTTAACCTTAACATGCTTTTTGTTTTCCTTAATAAGGAAGTCCTCTTGAGAGTCCAAGAGATCATCCTTCTCATGAATAGCACTAATAAATTCATTTAATTTTTCCTTTTGTTCCATGTTAAGATCGGCAAAAAGGGTATGCAAATTATTCTCCTCATCACTAACATTATCTTCACTAGAGGATTCATATTTAGTGGAGGATTTAGATTTAACCTTCTTCCTTTTGCCGTCCTTTGCCATGAGGCACTTGTGGCCGACGTTGGGGAAGAGGAGTCCCTTCGTGACGGCGATGTTGGCGGTGTCCTCGTCGGAAGAGGACTCTGTGGAGCTCTCGTCGGAGTCCCACTCCCGGCAAACATGGGCATCGCCGCCCTTCTTCTTGTAGTACTTCTTCTTTTCTCTCCTCTTTCCCTTCTTGTCATCGCCCCTGTCACTGTCACTAGATATAGGACATTTTGCAATGAAATGACCGGGCTTACCACATTTGTAGCATACTTTCTTGGAGCGGGGTTTGTAGTCCTTCCCCCTCCGTTGCTTGAGGATTTGGCGAAAGCTTTTGATGATTAAAGCCATCTCCTCATTGTCGAGTTTGGAGGCGTCAATTGGTTGTCTACTTGGTGTAGACTCCTCCTTCTTCTCCTCCATCGCCTTGAATGCCACCGGTTGTGCTTCGGACGTGGAGGGTTCATCAAGCTCGTTGATCTTCTTTGAGCCCTTGATCATACATTCAAAGCTCACAAAATTCTCGATTACTTCCTCGGGAGTCATTAGTGTGTATCTAGGATTACCACGAATTAATTGAACTTGAGTGGGGTTAAGGAAAATGAGAGATCTTAGAATAACCTTAACCACCTCGTGGTCGTCCCACTTCTTACTCCCGAGGTTGCGCACTTGGTTCACCAAGGTTTTGAGCCGGTTGTACATATCTTGTGGCTCCTCCCCTTGGCGAAGATGAAAACGACCGAGCTCCCCCTCGATCGTTTCCCGTTTGGTGATCTTGGTGAGTTCATCACCCTCGTGCGCGGTCTTGAGTAAGTCCCAAATCTCCTTTGCATTCTTCAACCCTTGCACCTTGTTGTATTCCTCCTTGCTTAGAGAGGCGAGGAGTATGGTTGTAGCTTGAGAGTTGAAGTGCTCGATTTGGGCCACCTCGTCCGTATCATAATCCTCATCCCCTATGGATGGTACCTGTGCTCCGAACTCAACAACATTCCATATACTTTTGTGGAGTGAGGTTAGATGAAATTTCATTAAATCACTCCACCTAGCATAATCTTCACCATCAAAAGTTGGCGGTTTGCCTAATGGAACGGAAAGTAATGGAGTATGTCTAGGTGTGCGAGGATAGTCTAAGGGGATCTTACTAAACTTCTTGCGCTCTTGGCGCTTAGAAGTTACGGACGGCGCATCGGAGTCGGAGGTCGATGTTGATGAAGTGTCGGTCTCGTAGTAGACCACCTTCCTCATCCTCTTGTGCTTGTCGCCTTTCCGATGCGACTTGTGGGAAGAAGATTTTTCCTTCTTCTCTTTGTGGTTTGAGGAAGAAGATCTTTTATCCTTCCGTTTAGAGGAGTCCTTCTTCTTCTCCTTCCTCTTGGTGCGGGACTCTTCCGATGAAGTACTCCCTTGGCTCGTAGTGGGCTTGTCGCCGGTCTCCATCTCCCTCTTGGTGTGATCTCCCAACATCACTTCGAGCAGTTAGGCTCTAATGAAGCACCAGGCTCTGATACCAATTGAAAGTCGCCTAGAGGGGGGGGGGTGAATAGGGCGAAACTAAAATTCTCAAAAATAATCACAACTACAAGCCGGGTTAGCGTTAGAAATATAATAGAGTCCGTGAGAGAGGGTGCAAAACAAATCGCAAGCGAATAATGAAGTGAGACACGCGGATTTGTTTTACCGAGGTTCGGTCTTTTAAACCTACTCCCCGTTGAGGAGGCCACAAAGGCCGGGTCTCTTTCAACCCTTTCCCTCTCTCAAACGGTCCCTCGGACCGAGTGAGCTTTCTCTTCTCAAATGCTTGGAACACGAAGT
Organism: Zea luxurians; assembly: GCA_029449295.1. Classification (NCBI taxonomy): domain Eukaryota; kingdom Viridiplantae; phylum Streptophyta; class Magnoliopsida; order Poales; family Poaceae; genus Zea; species Zea luxurians. The sequence continues at coordinate 48,218,704 of JAOPSE010000023.1, forward strand.
TCCCACAAGGACCACCACAAGATTGGTGTCTCTTGCCTCAATTACAAGTGAGTTTGATCGCAATGAAGATTGAAAGAAAGCACGATTGCAAAAACCAAGCGACAAGAGCGACAAATAACACACGGATCACTTTCTCTCTCAAGTCACTAATCACTAATGATCTCTTTTCTCAATTGTGAAACTTGGAGAGATGGAGGCTTTGAATGTGTCTTGGAATGGATTGCTAGCTCTTGTATTGAATGTTGAAGGTTGGAATGCTTGGGTGTTATGAATGGAGGTGGTTGGGGTTGTATTTATAGCCACCAACCACTTCCTAGCCGTTACTCCATTCTGCTGAGCGCGGACGGTCCGCCCGCCAGGTCCGGACGGTCCGCCCCTGTAGATCAACGGCTGAAAATGCAACGGTCAGCAGTAACGGCTATATCAACGACTATATTGCATTTAATGTGTCGTCAGATGTCAGACAGACCCAGTCGCGGACGGTCCGGTCATGCACCCCGGACGGTCCGCGAGGCCGCTATAATTCATTCTTCCGAACCCGTCACCTTCGGGTTTTTCGGATCCTTGCCTACCGGACGGTCCGCGCCTGAGGCCGGACGGTCCGACCGAGGTCTCAGACGGTCCGCGCTTATGCTCCGGACGGTCCATAGTGCAGACTCGGATTTTTGCATTGGTTCTGTTCGAGGGTCATCCTTGTGTCGCGGACGGTCCGCCGCAAGGGCCCGGACGGTCCGCGCTTGGCCTGTTTTTCCAAAAAGCTTCTCCTGTAGAACATATAATCTAGAGCAAACTAGTTAGTCCAACTATTTGTGTTGGGCAATTCAACCACCAAAATAAATTAGGGACTAGGTGTAAGCCTAATTCCCTTTCAATGACGAACCCCGCTTCGCCCGACCCCAGGGCTCGGACTCGAGCTCAGCCCTGGAAGATGACGAACTCCGCTCCGCCCGACCCCAGGGCTCGGACTCGGGCTCAGCCCCGGAAGACGACGAACCCCGCTTCGCCCGACCCCATGGCTCGGACTCGGGCTCAGCCCCGGAAGACGACGAACTCCGCTTCGCCCGACCCCAGGGCTCGGACTCGGGCTCAGCCCCGAAGGATGACAAACTCCGCTTCGCCCGACCCCAGGGCTCGAACTCAGGGCTCGAACTCAGCCCTGGCCTCAGCCGATGGTCTCTGCCTTGTCCGACCCGAGGGCTCGGACTCGACCTCGACCTTGGAAGACAGACTCGACCTCGACCTCGGAGGAGCCTCCACCTCGCCCAACCTAGGGCACTGACCGACCACGTCGACAGGAGGCGCCATCATTACCCTACCCCGAGCTGACTCAGGCTACGGGGAACAAGACCGGCGTCCCATCTGGCTCGCTCCACTATACGAGTAATGATGGCGCCCCGCATGCCCTGTGACGACGGTGGCTCTCAGCCCCCTTACGGAAGCAAGAGGACGTCAGCAAGGACTCGACAGCCCCGACAACTGTCCTTCCGCCAGGCTCCAGTGCTCCTCCGACGGCCACAACATCACACGAACTGGGTGCCAAAACCTCTCCGGCTGCCACGATGGCATGTACTTAGGGTGCTAGCTCTCCTCCGCTAGACACGTTAGCACACTGCTACACCCCCCATTGTACACCTGGATCCTCTCCTTACGCCTATAAAATGGAGGTCCAGGGCCCTCTTACAGAGGGTTGGCCGTGCGGGGAAGGATGGGACGGCGCTCGCGCAAGGCCGCTCGCTCCCTCCCGCGTGGACGCTTGTAACCCCTACTGCAAGCGCACCCGACCTGGGCGCGGGGCTAACACGAAGGCCGCGGGTTCCACCTCCCACGCCTGTCTCCCTCCGGCTGCTCTCCCCCCTTCGCATTCCGCCTCGCGCCGACCCATCTGGGCTGGGGCACGCGGCGACAATTTACTCGTCGGTCCAGGGACCCCCCGGGGTCGAAACGCCGACAGTTGGCGCGCCAGGTAGGGGCCTGCTGCGTGTTGACGAATAGCTTCCCGTCAAGCTCCAGATGGGCAGTCTCCAGCAACCTCTCCAGCCCGGGACGGTGCTCCATTTCGGGAGTCTTGAGTTCATGTCCCTCGACGGCAGCTACGACATGATACTCCTTCCCCCGCCGCGCGACAGCGACAATGGCGGTCGACAACCCGCCCGCCGACGGGGAAATCGACGACGCCTTCCCCACGTGGTGGAAGGACGACATTCGGGCTTGTCCCGTCCCCTCCCCCGCCGACGGAGGAGGAGGCAGGGCAACCAAGGCCAAGCAGGAGGCGGCACCTCTTTGGCTGTCGAGCGAGTCGACGGCGCCGACGCCACAACGGAGAGCGTGTCGGGCATCGGCCTCGCGTCTGAGACGAAGACGAGCGCCGTCTCCCCGCAACACACCAACCTCAAGCAAACGGACGACGCCAGCACGCTCGCGAAGGACTTGCTGGGCATCACCCTCGTACCTGAGACGACGGTGCAGTCAATCCCTGACGTGACTTCGTCACCGCCCGTCGACCAAAAGGTACCGACCGATTCCCATCTCGTGCTTTTTGGATTCGGCCTCGACCCGCCAAGCAACTCCGCTTCAGTGGACATTCTCATAGAGGCGAGTCCAAACCCTCTGGGGTATCGTGTGCGGTCAACCTGGGACTGGCTGACGGCCATCTCGACCTACGGGCCCTCAGGGTCCGAGGAAGATGGCGAGCCCGACCTCTGTTGGGATTTCTCCGGACTTAGTAACCCCAGTGCCGTGCGGGACTTCATGACCGCATGCGACTACTACCTTTCCGACTGTTCTGACGGTAGCCGCAGCCTCGGCGACGAGGACTACGGTCCAAGTCGCGAATGTTTCCACGTCGATCTAGGGGGTCCCGGCGAAGGCAACCATCTTGGTATACCGGAGAACGGTGATCCCCCTAGGCCTGTGCCTCGCGTTGGCATCCTTCGGGAGCTAGCTGTGGACCCCGTCCCGGCAGGGGGTCATGACCCACAGCTCGAGCAAATCCGCGAGATGCAGGCCAGGCTCGATGAGGGAGCAGGAACGCTTGAGCCGATCTACCGGAACATCGGGCAGGAATGGGCAGGCCAACCTCTGGCCGGAGAAGCGCGTCATCTCCCCCAGGGCATCCAGCACCGCATCGCCGACGACGTCAGGGTAAGGCCGCCACCGGTTTCCAGTGGAGTCAGCCAAAACCTGGCCGCAGCGGCAATACTTCTCCGCGCGATGCCGGAGCCATCAACCACTGAGGGGCGGCGTATCCAGGGAGAGCTCAAGAATCTCCTGGAGGACACCGCGGTCCGACGGGCCGAAAGCTCCGCCTCCCGAAGGCAGGGGTACCCCTCGGAACATCGCGTCGCGACTTCCCGATTCATGCGGGAAGCCTCGGTCCACACTGGGCGCACGCGCAACACAGCGCCTGCGGCCCTAGGTCGCCTCGGCAACGAGCACCATCACCGCAGCAGTCGGGCCCACCTCGATGAGAGGGTGCGCCGAGGCTACCACCCCAGGCGTGGGGGACGCTACGACAGCGGGGAGGATCGGAGTCCTTCGCCCAAACCACCCGGTCCGCAGGCTTTCAGCCGCGCCATACGACGGGCGCCATTCCCGACCCGGTTCCGAACCCCGACTACTATCACAAAGTACTCGGGGGAGACGAGACCGGAACTGTGGCTCGCGGACTATCGGCTGGCCTGCCAACTGGGTGGAACGGACGATGATAATCTCATCATCCGCAATCTCCCCCTGTTCCTCTCCGACACTGCTCGAGACTGGCTAGAGCACCTGCCTCCGAGGCAGATCTCCAACTGGGACGACCTGGTCCAAGCCTTCGCCGGCAATTTCCAAGGCACGTACGTGCGCCCTGGAAACTCCTGGGATCTCCGAAGCTGCCGCCAGCAGCCGGGAGAGTCTCTCTGGGACTACATCCGGCGATTCTCGAAGCAGCGCACCGAGCTGCCCAACGTCACCGATTCAGATGTCACCGGCGCGTTCCTCGACGGCACCACCTGCCGCGACCTAGTGAGCAAGCTGGGTCGCAAGACCCCCAACAGGGCGAGCGAGCTGATGGACATTGCCACCAAGTTCGCCTCTGGCCAGGAGGCGGTTGAGGCCATCTTCTGGAAGGACAAGCAGCCCTAGGGCCGCCCACCGGAAGATGTCCCCGAGGCGTCAACTCAGCGCGGCACCAAGAAGAAAGGCAAGAAGAAGTCGCAAGCGAAACACGACGCCGCCGACGCGGACCTTGTCGCCGCCGCCGAGTACAAGAACCCTCAGAAACCTCCTGGAGGTGCCAACCTCTTCGACAAGATGCTCAAGGAGCCGTGCCCCTATCATCAGGGGCCCGTCAAGCACACCCTCGAGGAGTGTGCCATGCTTTGACGCCACTTTCACAAGGCTGGGCCACCCGCGGAGGGTGGCAAGGCTCTCGACAAGCCTAAGAAGGAAGATCACAGGGCAGGAGAGTTCCCCGAGGTCCACAACTGCTTCATGATCTACGGTGGGCAAGTGGCAAACGCCTCGGCTCGGCACCACAAGCAAGAGCGTCGGGAGGTCTACTCGGTAAAGGTGGCGGCGCCAGTCTACCTAGACTGGTCCGACAAGCCCATCACCTTCGACCAGGCCGACCATCCCGACCATGTGCTGAGCCCGGGGAAATACCTGCTCGTTGTCGACCCCATCATCGGCAACGTCAGGCTCACCAAGGTCCTCATGGACGGAGGCAGCAGCCTCAACATCATCTACGCCGAGACCCTTGGGCTCCTGCGGATCGATCTGTCCTCGGTCCGGACGGGCGCTGCGCCTTTCCACGGGATCATCCCCGGGAAGCGCGTCCAACCCCTCGGACAACTCGATCTACCCGTCTGCTTTGGGACGCCCTCCAACTTTCGAAGGGAGACCCTCACGTTCGAGGTGGTCAGGTTTTGAGGAACCTACCACGCAGTGTTGGGGAGGCCATGCTACGCCAAGTTCATGGCCATCCCCAACTACACCTACCTCAAGCTCAAGATGCCGGGCCCCAACAGGGTCATCACCATTGGGCCCACGTACCGACACGCGTACAAATGCGACATGGAGTGCGTGGAGTACGCCGAGGCCCTCGCCGAGTCCGAGGCCCTCATCGCCGACCTGGAGAACCTCTCTAGGGAGGCGTCAGACGTGAAGCGCCATGCCGGCAACTTCGAGCCAGCGGAGACGGTTAAGTCCGTCCCTCTCGACCCCTGCAACGACGCCTCCAAGCAGATCTGGATCGGCTCCGAGCTCGACCCCAAATAGGAAGCAGTGCTCGTCGACTTTCTCCGCGCAAACGCTGACGTCTTCGCGTGGAGTCCCTCGGACATGCCCGACATACCGAGGGAAGTCGTCGAGAACTCGCTGGATATCCGAGCTGGAGCCCGACCCGTGAAGCAGCCTCTGCGCCGATTCGACGAAGAAAAGCGCAGAGCCATAGGCGAGGAGATCCACAAGCTAATGGCGGCAGGGTTCATCAAAGAGGTATTCCATCCCGAATGGCTTGCCAACCCTGTGCTTGGGAGAAAGAAAGGGGGGAAATGGCGGATGTGTGTAGACTACACTGGTCTAAACAAAGCATGTCCGAAGGTTCCCTACCCTCTGCCTCGCATCGATCAAATCGTGGATTCCACTGCTGGGTGCGAAACTCTGTCTTTCCTCGATGCCTACTCAGGGTATCACCAGATCAGGATGAAAGAGTCCGACCAGCTCGCGACTTCTTTCATCACACCCTTCGTCATGTACTGCTATGTTACCATGCCGTTTGGCTTGAGGAATGCGGGTGCAATGTACCAACGGTGCATGAACCATGTGTTCGGTGAACACATTGGCCGAACGGTCGAGGCCTACGTCGATGACATCGTAGTCAAGACGAGGAAAGCCTCCGACCTCCTTTCTGACCTTGAAGTGACATTCCGATGTCTCAGGGCGAAAGGCGTGAAGCTCAATCCCGAAAAGTGTGTCTTTGGGGTTCCCCGAGGCATGCTCTTGGGGTTCATCGTCTCCGAGCGGGGCATCAAGGCCAACCCGGAGAAGATCGCGACCATCACCAGCATGGGGCCCATCAAGGACTTGAAAGGCGTACAGAGGGTCATGGGATGCCTCGCGGCTCTGAGCCATTTCATCTCGTGCCTCGGCGAAAGAGGCCTGCCTCTGTACCGCCTCTTAAGGAAGGCCGAGTGCTTCGCTTGGACCCCTGAGGCCGAGGAAGCCCTCGGGAACCTGAAGGTGCTCCTCACGAACGTGCCCATCTTGGTGCCCCCCGCTGCCGGAGAAGCCCTCTTGATCTACGTCGCCGCTACCACTTAGGTGGTTAGCGCCGCGATTGTGGTTAAGAGACGAGAAGAGGGGCATGCATTGCCCGTCCAGAGGCCAGTCTACTTCATCAGTGAGGTACTGTCCGAGACCAAGATCTGCTACCCACAAATTCAGAAGCTGCTGTACGCGGTGATCCTGACGCGGCGGAAGTTGAGACACTACTTCGAGTCTCATCCGGTAACTGTGGTGTCATCCTTCCCCCTGTGGGAGATCATCCAGTCCCAAGAGGCCTCGGGTAGAATTGCAAAGTGGGCGGTGGAGATCATGGGCGAGATGATCTCGTTCGCCCCTCGGAAGGCCATCAAGTCCCAGGTCTTGGCGGACTTCGTGGCTGAATAGGTCGACACCCAGCTCCCAACAGCTCTGATCCAACCGGAACTCTGGACCATGTTTTTCGACGGGTCGCTGATGAAGACGGGAGCCGGCGCGGGCCTGCTCTTCATCTCGCCCCTCGGGAAGCACCTACGCTACGTGCTACGCCTCCACTTCCGGGTGTCCAACAACGTGGTTGAGTACGAGGCTCTGGTAAATGGGTTGCGAATCGCCATCGAGCTAGGGGTCCGACGCCTCGACGCTCGCGGTGACTTGCAGCTCGTCATCGACCAAGTCATGAAGAACTCCCACTGTCGCGACCCGAAGATGGAAGCCTACTGCGATGAGGTTCGGCGCCTGGAAGACAAGTTCTACGGGCTCGAGCTCAACCACATCGCCCGACGCTACAACGAGACTGCGGACGAGCTGGCTAAAATAGCCTCGAGGCGAACAACGGTTCCCTCGGACGTATTCTCCCGAGACCTGCATCAACCCTCCGTCAAGATCGACGACACGCCAGAGCCCGAGAAGGCCTCGGCCCAGACCGAGGCACCCTCGGCTCAGTCTGAGGTACCCTCGGCACAGTCCGAGGTACCCTCGGCTCAGTCCGAGGTACCCTCGGCTCAGTCCGAGGCACCCTCGGCTCGGCCCGAGGTACCCTCGGCCCTCGAGGGTGAGGCACTGCACATCGAGGAGGAGCGGAGCGGGGTCACGCCTAATCGAAACTGGCAGACCCCGTACCTGCAATATCTCCACCGAGGAGAGCTACCCCTCGACCAAGCCGAGGCTCGGTGGTTGGCGCGGCGCGCCAAGTCGTTCGTCTTGCTGGGAGACGAGAAGGAGCTCTACCACCGCAGCCCCTCGGGCATCCTCCAGCGATGCATTTCCATCGCCGAAGGCCAGGAGCTCTTACAAGAGATACACTCGGGGGCTTGCGGCCATCACGCAGCACCTCGAGCCCTTGTTGGAAATGCCTTCCGACAAGGTTTCTACTGGCCGACGGTGGTGGCCGACGCCACTAAAATTGTCCGCACCTGCGAAGGGTGTCAGTTTTACGCGAGGCAGACCCACCTGCCCGCTCAGGCTCTGCAGACCATACCCATCACCTGGCTGTTTGCTGTGTGGGGTTTGGACCTCGTCGGCCCCTTGCAGAAGGCACCCGGGGGCTACACGCACCTGTTGGTCGCCATCGACAAATTCTCCAAGTGGATCGAGGTCCGACCCCTAAACAGCATCAGGTCCGAACAGGCGGTGGCGTTCTTCACCAACATCATCTATCGCTTTGGCGTTCTTCACCAACAGCATCAACTCCATCATCACTGACAACGGCACCCAGTTCACCGGTAGAAAGTTCCTGGACTTCTACGAGGATCACCACATCCGGGTGGACTGGGCTGCCGTGGCTCACCCCATGACGAATGGGCAAGTAGAGCGGGCTAACGGCATGATCCTGCAAGGGCTCAAGCCGTGGATCTACAACGACCTCAACAAGTTCGGCAAGCGATGGGTGAAGGAGCTCCCCTCGGTGGTCTGGAGTCTGAGGACAACGCCGAGCCGAGCCACGGGCTTCACACCGTTCTTTCTAGTCTATGGGGCCGAGGCCATCTTGCCCACAGACTTAGAATACGGTTCCCCGAGGACGAGGGCCTACGCCGACCAAAGCAATCAAGCTAATCGAGAAGACTCACTGGACCAGCTGGAAGAGGCTCGGGACATGGCCTTACTACACTCGGCGCGGTACCAGCAGTCCCTGTGATGCTACCACGCCCAAGGGGTTCGGCTGCGACAAGACGCCCGAGGGCGGCACAAACTCACGCCTCCCTGGGAAGGGCCGTTCGTCGTCGCCAAAATTCTGAAGCCCGGAACATACAAGCTAGCCAACAGTCAAGGCGAGGTCTACAGCAACGCTTGGAACATCCAACAGCTACGTCGCTTCTATCCTTAAGATGCTTTCAAGTTGTTCGTATACATCGTTCCCACGCAAAGTTTGATCATCAAGGAAGGGTCAGCCTTGCCTCGGCAAAGCCCGACCCTCCCTCGGGGGCTAAAAGGGGGGAACCCCCTCTGCGTCAAAATTTTCAATCAAAAAGGCTTCCGCGTTCCCCCGGCTATGTCGGTAGCAGGACCCCAAGAAGCGAACCCGGGTGCATGTAAGTGGCAAGGCTGACTGAGCCAAGGGACTCCTACGCCTCTAGGTTACGGACACCTCACTCATCACCTACCACAAAAAATGACTCCTACTTGGGCAAGCCACCCTGCTACTGACGAACGGGGCCGGGCACGCAAAATGAAAGGAAAAGGGGCACGACTTTATACTACGATAATAAAGTGTTCGGGCCTCAGCGGCCGCAAAAGACACACGTGCATTCAAAGGAAACTGCTCAGGCAGAGTTAGGCGTCGCCCGGGGAAGGAGCCGCGCCTTCGGCTTCGTCCCCGCCTTCGGCAAAGTCCACCCCGGCCTCGGACGACGGCGCAGGCGGGAGGATCTCTGCCTCGAAGGTGGTCGCTAGCACTGCGCTCGGGCCCGCGGTGGCCACGTCGAGCCTCTGGACTTCAGCCAGGGCGGCTTCATCTTCGTCAGGGAGGCAATACCCCTCGCTGACCCGCTCCAGATCCACGACGTAGTGGGAAGCAAGCACGGCGAAGGCCCGCCTGACGCCGTGGTGTAGCGCCTCGCGGAGTCTGCCGCGCACGTGGTCACCCAAGGCCTGCAGGCGACTTTGAGGGGAGCTTCCTGAGGGGACGTCGCCAAAGCCAAAGACCCGGCAGAAGTCCGAGATGGCCTCGGACATGGCCGCGTGGTCAGCCTCCCTCTGCTCGGCCGCCTGGGCAAGCGCCCTGGTGGACTCATCAAGGGCAGACTCGAGCTCTGCGAACAGCCAGAGCGCAAGGCCTCAAACACAAGTGGAGGAAACAAGCTGAAACGAAAACCGAAAACAGCCAGGACATACCTCCGGCTCGGGCACGCTGCTCCGAGGCTGCGGCTTGGGCTACGACTAGGTCTGTTGCAAGGGCTCCGGCCTGGCTTTCGGCCTCGGCAGCCCGGCCCCGAGATTGATCTCGCTCATTGACGACCTGGTCGAACTCCGACTGCCGTCGCTGCACCTCTGCGCGTGCCGCTGCTGCCTCTGCTCTCAGATCGGCACAGAGCAACCGAAGGTCCGCCACCTCGGCGCCCTGCTGGGAGAGGCGCGCGGTAGCCCCGGCGAGCGAGGTCCTCAGGGATCACAGCGAGCCCCAGACATCGACCTCGTGGCGGATAAACGATGACTTGGCGGCGCTCAAATCCGTTAGATCATGAGGGAAGGAAGCGGGGCGTCACAAAGGACGCCTTGATCACAAAAAAGGTATGCCTGAAATCATTACCTGGAGGACCTTGGGGACGTCCCTGCAAAAGACCTCCAAGGATGACCGGAGCGACCCCACCGTTGCTTCGGCACACTCGCGGAGCTCGTCCCAAGACTGCTCCTCCCGCTCATCGTCAAGAACGAAGAAGGGATCCGAAGCCTCACGGGTCCGGAACCGGAGCAACTGGCGTCGCCCCTCGGAGCTCCGCCGCGCAGGGACAAGGTCGTCGCTCGGCGGGACGAGTCGCGGTTCCACGCCCCCTCCTCCAAGGCACCAAGCGCCGACGCCTCGGCCATCTCAGCATCGGCGGCGACAGGTCGCTCCCCGACCGGGACGGCAGCGGCTTCGGCAGTAGCTGGCGCCAGCGCCGGCGGCATGTCTGGTGGGCCCGAGGCCACGTCCGCGCCAGCCGCCTCCCCCAGCGCGACGACCACCTCGACAGAAGAGCCGGCCTTGGGAACTCGCTCCACGGCGACAGGTGCCGCCTGAGCCCCCCGCTGTGGGGCGCCTTGCGAGAAGGTCAGCTAAACGGCGAGGCCCGGCACGGCAACGGCTGCGCAAGCCGACGCCGTCTTAAGGACTTTCTGGGGAGCCAGATCGGTCAGGCCATGGCTTCGCTTGCTGAGGAGGAAAGGAAAGTCGCTGTCGGGACATACAGATGAGGAGCCAGGACGAAGACGTTCTAAGGTACTTACCCGCTCCGGGCCATGATCAACCATGCCTGAGGAGAGGTCTCTCGGATCTTGACCCCCAAAGGTACCGCCGAGGTCCGCCTCGCCGCCAGCTTCGGTACCATCCTCGCCTTGGGCACCTTGGACGCCTGGGAGACGGACTGCCCAGGCGCTGCCACGGCGATCTGAGGGTCGCTCTCCTGCGCTGCCGGCATGGGCGACGGCTCTCAGGGAACAGGCGCCTCGGCCTGACTCCCCGGGGTCACCTCAACTTCCCCAGCCGAGGGGTCGAGTACCCCCTCGGTCTGCCCCCGCTCTTCGGGCCGGGACCTTGGCGTCCCGACCCCGGGAACTGACGGCGCCAGCCTGCTCGGGGGCTAGCTTGACGACTCCTGGCCTAGCCTCAAACCTGGGCTGAGGCCAAGGCGGGCAGCCGTGTCGTCATCGTCTTCATCATCGTCGTCGTCGTCAGGCGTTTCCGGCGACGGCTCCCTCGGGAGTCCATCCCTCTCCTGCCGGCAACGGAGCTTTTCCAAGGCGTCTCGGGCCCGCGTCCGCTCGTGGGCCCGAGCCTTCTTCGCGTCCATTTTCTTCTTCTCCTCCTCCACGGCAACCCGTCGCGCTGCTCGGTCCACCACGTCCTCCGGGACCCATGGTCGGGAAGGCTTGTGACACCCTACCTCCTGGAGACAGATGAAAAGTCTCGACCGTAAGGACCAAGGGCAATCCGACGCAAGGAGAAATAAGGAGCGGACACTCACCAGGGACACACACCCGCGGTCGGGGCGCATCAAGGGCTGGGAGAAGGCGCTGGCATCCGGTTTTCCCAACGCGGCGGCCACCCGCCCGTGGAGAACGTCGATGGGAAGGGGATCCGAGGACATCTGCGAGCCCTCCAAGTCAGCCTCTGGCGTCATCTCCCAAAGCGGCAACCGCCGCTCCGCCAAGGGAAGCACCCTCCGGCGACGAATGGCGGCAATCACTCCCGCAGCGGTGAGCCCTCCTTTCCGCAACGCCTCCAGGGCCTTGAGAAGGGGCTCGAGATTCTTCTATCTGTCGTGCGGGGTCCCGTAGCGCCAAGCATCGGCGGCGACGGTGACCACTCGCTAAGAAAACGACGGGAGCCTCTCGTCGTCATTCCGGAGATAGAACCACCGGCGCTGCCACCCTTTATTCGAGGACGCAAGGACGGCGGGAATATACTACGACGCCCGCGACTGCCTCAGCTGGAGGATGCAGCCGCCGGCCCGCACTGCCGCGCGGACCCTTCTCTCCCCCGTCGGCGAAGCAAAAAGCTCCGCGGAGAAGAAATGAGTCCACAAGTCCCAGTGGGGGTCGATCCCCAAGTATCCTTCGCACACCGCTACGAAGATGGCGGCTTGCGAGATGGAGTTGGGGCTGAGGTTGTGCAACTCCACCCCGTAGTTATGCAGGATCGCCCGCATGAAGCGGCTTGCCGGCACGCCGAATCCCCGCTCGTGGAAGGAGACGAAGCTCACGACGTACCCCGGCGGCGGGGACGGGGCGGCTCCATTCGGGGGGGGGGGGGAATCCACTCCGGCTGCCTCTCATCAGAGAGAGGGCGAAGTAAACCCTCAGCAACGAGGTCCTCCAGGTCACCCGCCGTGACTATGGAGAAAGGCCATGGGTCGCGCGGCGAAATAATGGTCACCCGGTCGGCCATCACCGAGCAGAAGGGGTGGCGGCGGAAAGGACTGGGTGAGCGGTTTCCTTTTCTCTGGCTAAATCTCTCAGGTTGCGAAAACCTAAGAAGAAGGTAAGAAGCAGAGCAAAGAACCGTCACCAGGCCCTCCCCCGAGTATATAAAGACCAAGGCAAGACCCGTTCAACGCGTCGCCCAAACCCGCCGCGGGATTCAAAGACTCAAAGCGAAATGACCGTTCCTCGAACGGCTCGCACACGCGCAACGCCCGCCTCGCGAACCACTTGCCCCGTCGCATTAACTCCACGGTGGGACAGGCGGCGCCTCAGGCAGGAGAAGCAAGCGACGCTTCGCCTTCGCCATAATGACCGCGTCGAAAAAGGTACGCCACGTCATTCGATTTCGTATCCTTTTCCTTTTCCTCTTTCTCTCTCTTACAACAGGGACCGGGAAAGGGGGATACCCCAAAAAAGATCCTTCTCCGCGAAGGAAACAGGCCCCGAGCCTCCCTACTGATCAGAGGTTCAAAGGCTGGCCCCTCGGAGGGGTTCAACGGCTGCCTCAGAGCGCTTGGGTTCTGCGCCCACTACTGGTCAGAGGTTCGATGGCCGGCCCCTCGGAAGGGTTCAACGGCCGCCTCAGGCCACTCGGGCTCCGCGCCCACTACTGATCAGGGGTTCGTAGGCTGGCCCTCAAAGGGTTCACAGTCGCCTCAGACACAGAGCGAGGGATGACCCTGGGTACGTTCGATACATAACCAAGGCTCGGGCTATGCTCCCGAGGTACCCTAGGACATTTCCGAGACCAGCGGGAACGATCTTGTAACGGAATCCCATCAGAGGGAGGCATCGAGCCCTCGGACCCCGTCAAAAGGGGACCGGGTCCGGCAGATCACCCGCAGGTACTTTTGGAGCGCGCCTCCGGGCCTCTAGCCGACCCCTAACAAATGGGGCACGGGCATCCACTCGGATTACCCGCCAGCAGCTCACCGGAGACACCATGTTCGGCGCCCTCCGAGGGCAACATGGCGCTTTCCCCCCCTCCTCCTTGCGGAAAGGCGACGCAAGGGGCGTATGTAAAAAAGTCGAGTCTGTCCTTGACCGTCCTCTCGCCCTGTGCAGAGGCTCGGGGGCTGCTCTCGCAAACCTGGCTCCGGCCAAACCGTTGACAGCGTCAACATACCAGCCCGAGAACTTGGGACCCGACCGTGCACCCGGGCTACGGCCAGCTCGCATGAGGGAACAACCAGACCAGCCGAAGTGTTGCGAAACGCACTAAGACCACAAAGGAGTCAAACTACTCCTCCGAGGCCTCGGAGGCTACACACGGCGGGTGCGCTCGCGCGCACCCACCAGAACAAAATGCAACCAAAAAAGGCTGGTCCCCTTGCAAAAAAGTGTGGCAAAAGCCTCCAAGCGAGTATTAACACTCCCTTCGAGGCTCGGGGGCTACTGTCGGGGACCATAATTAGGGGTACCCTCAAGACTCGTAAATCTCAGCTGGTAACCCCCATCAGCACAAAGCTGCAAATGCCTGATGGGTGCGATTAAGTCAAGGATCGGTCCATTCGAGGGACGCGATCACGCCTCGCCCGAACCCAGCCTCGGGCAAGGGCAGCCGACCCTGGAGGATCTACGTCTCGCCCGAGGACCCCTTCCAGCAACGGACACACCTTCGGCTCGCCCGAGGCCCAGTCTTCACCAAGAAGCAACCTTGGCCAAATCGCCACGCCAATCGACCAAATCGCAGGGGCATTTAATGCAAAGGTGGCCTGACACCTTTATCCTGACGCATGCCCTCCAGTCGACAGAGCCAAAGTGACCGCAGTCACTTCGCCGCTCCACTGACCGGTCTGACAAGAGGACAGCGCCGCCTGCGCCGCTCCGACTGCTGAGCCACTCGACAGAGTGAGGCTGACAGCAGCCAAGTCCGGCCTCAGGCGTCATAGGAAACTCTGCTTCGCCCGACCCTAGGGCTCGGACTCGGGCTCAGCCCCGGAAGACGACGAACCCTGCTTCGCCCGACCCCAGGGCTCGGACTCGGGCTCAGCCCCGGAAGACGACGAACTCCGCTCCGCCCGACCCCAGGGCTCGGACTCGGGCTCAGCCCCGGAAGACGACGAACTCCGCTCCGCCCGACCCCAGGGCTCGGACTCGGGCTCAGCCCCGGAAGACGACGAACCCCGCTTCGCCTGACCCCAGGGCTCGGACTCGGGCTCAGCCCCGGAACACGACGAACCCCGCTTCGCCCGACCCCAGGGCTCGGACTCGGGCTCAGCCCCGGAAGACGACGAACTCCGCTTCGCCCGACCCCAGGGCTCGGACTCGGGCTCAGCCCCGAAGGACGACGAACTCCGCTTCGCCCGACCCCAGGGCTCGGACTCAACCCTGGCCTCAGCCGACGGTCTCCGCCTTGTCCGACCCGGGGGCTCGGACTCGACCTCGACCTTGGAAGACAGACTCGACCTTGACCTCGGAGGAGCCTCCACCTCGCCCAACCTAGGGCACGGACCGACCACGTCGACAGGAGGCGCCATCATTACCCTACCCCGAGCTGACTCAGGCTACGGGGAACAAGACCGGCGTTCCATCTGGCTCGCTCCACTATACGAGTAATGATGGCGCCCCGCATGCCCTGTGACGACGGCGGCTCTCAGTCCCCCTTACGGAAGCAAGAGGACGTCAGCAAGGACTCGACAGCCCCGACAGCTGTCCTTCCGCCAGGCTCCAGCGCTCCTCCGACGGCCACGACATCACACGAACTGGGTGCCAAAACCTCTCCGGCTGCCACGATGGCATGTACTTAGGGCGCTAGCTCTCCTCCGCTAGACACGTTAGCACACTGCTACACCCCCCATTGTACACCTGGATCCTCTCCTTACGCCTATAAAAGGGAGGTCCAGGGCCCTCTTACAGAGGGTTGGCCGCGCGGGGAAGGACGGGACGGCGCTCACGCAGGCCGCTCGCTCCCTCCCGCGTGGACGCTTGTAACCCCCTATTGCAAGCGCACCCGACCTGGGCGCAGGGCTAACACGAAGGCCGCGGGTTCCACCTCCCACGCCTGTCTCCCTCCGGCTGCTCTCCCCCTTTCGCGTTCCGCCTCGCGCCGACCCATATGGGCTGGGGCACGCGGCGACAATTTACTCGTCGGTTCAGGGACCCCCCGGGGTCGAAACGCCGACACCACCAGACCACACATACCTTATACCTTAGTGTTTATAAATAATCTATATCTGTACTAATCTATTAAGAACCTGACGTGGGCACCTTGGTGCTACCACGGCTCCACATTTCCAACGCCCGCACAAAAAATAGTGTAGATCGAGTACTTGAAGCCACGCCCCTTTTGCTCCAGAAATTTGGGGTTAACCAGCAGACCGCACATATATCAATGTATAGAAATAAACAATAATTATATTTGCAGTCTAAGCACCACTCCACTCGTTCCCCCGTTTTGTGGCAACGCACGAGCATATATATATATATATATATATATATATATATATATATATATATATATATATATATATATATAGTTGAGCTATTGAAAGACGGAGAAAGAGGTAGGACCGTCGGGAAGCTACGGTTCGAAGAGGCGAGGAGCATAACGGGCTAAGCAGCCATTTAATCGGGACATCATATCCGTAGCACCTAGCGAGCCTTTCCGTGACCCAAACACGGCCGTGATCGCTCGAGCACTATAGGAAACAGGCCGTGCTCGCTCGTGCTTCGGACCGGGCTAAACATGTGGACTTTGTGGCAGCCCATCTAATAAATATCTATACCAGGGCATCGTGGCGGTGAGCGTGACCCTGAGCCCCGCCGCCGGCTGCCCTCTCCGATTCACTTCTAGCTGCGCTCCTCCACGGTGTTGGTGACTTCGTCGCCGTGGGTTCCACGGCTACCGCCGGAGACATGTGCCGCGCTGCCTGTGCGTGAATTGGCCTGAGCGGCTGAGCCACCGAAACATTCGGTGGGCGGGCGATTCCTGCCTTCCGCCAACCACGCCCGGCGCCACCGTCTGTTTGCTTCTCACATCCAAGTACGGTGGCGCCCAGCTGGCGGCTCCGGGACGCGCCAGCTACCCTCAGCTACCGAAAGAGAAATCTGGCGAAGAATCAACTGAAAAGAATTTGCACAAAACGAAGTTCCAGAGACCGACGTTCGAGAGACAGGCGAGACGTGCTTGTCAAATACCAGCGCCTCTTCGCTTGCCGCTTCCTGCCGAGCCTTTCTCTTCTTCCTTCCTGAAGAAATCCTTCTCCAACAAGATGCAGGACCAACGGACCATTCAGGACGTCATGACGAGCTGTCTCAAGGGTCCTGACAATTGCAACCAGACCACACCATGCCTGCCTAATTCTGTACGTAGTAAGTTCAACATAGGGGATATACTGATGCTACGAACAGACCAATCAGTGTTCAGCATCGTCATGCTTACTGCATGCTCAGCCGGGGTGGCATGCAAGGAAGTTCAAACATGCTGCCAAATGGATGGATATTGGCAACGATTCCGTCACCTGGTAAGCCGATGCTTCCACAGCAGAGAGAGTGACTAAATTGCTCGCCAACCTAAATTTAACTACTTAACAACAAAATAATTCTCTAACAGACTAGCTATCTGACTCGCCAAGCTATCTGACTCTTCAAATTAGCTCTGTCACTAGCCAAATTTAGCTAGCCACCTGATTAACAAAACTAGATAGATAGTCTGTTCAAGTGAGAAACTATATATAGACTGTAATATTTATAAAAAAATAAATAGAGAGTCAAACAGAAAATCAAAAATAATACAACTTTGGTCACAGACTCACAGCTCTACCATGACAAGCGTGTCGAGATGAAAAGCCTCTTCGACGTTGGCCTCTGAATGTTTCCAGTGTCGAAGCATTGGAAGCGCCTTTTCCAGCCGTCGAACAAGATCGCGTTGGTAGCAGCGGAGATACAATTGCTTTTCAATCAGTGCCGTTCGTGACCTGTGCGAAATCCGATATGAAGGTCTATCTACACACAAATATATATAATTATACATATAACATCGAATATTTAACGTATAAAAATTATTATACACTATTTTGAAGTTTATATAAAATATAACCAAAAACACTTACTTATTATCTGATATTATTAAAATATCTTTTAACATTTTGTGATACAAAGTCATCGCTTATATCATTGAGACCAATATCATCCAACAACTTTTTTCGATATATAGAATCGCCAAGCCATTTAACCTCTATTGAGTTATTATTGACCATAAATAGTTCACAAAAATATTTCAATTTTAAAAAACTTCTCTCTGACGATGCAACTATCATGTGTATAGTAAATAGTACTCTTTGTGTATCAAAATAGAATTCGTTTTGCCTCTTTAGTGGATTCATCATTATATAGTTGAATATAAACATAAAAATTAAGAGCTAAAACAAATACTATTTTTGAAACGGATGGAGTATTCGATAAGTAATTGAGACATTAGTTTATCAATCTAAACAAGACTGGTCGATAGCGTTTCGCTCTTTGCGTTTTTGTGTCTAGAATAGATAAGTTAAACATGAAAAAGTGCTAGCATCATTATAAAGGTTGTTAAATAGTAAAAAAGACGAATGACTAAAGTCCAAGTTAATGCTTGGGCTAAGTTTATATTTGGTATTTTATACCTACGGGTTAACGGGTATGGGTGAAGGCAGAACGTTCTAATATCCGTTTACCCATTGAGTGAAGATTTTTACCCAATAATAAACCCACTGATAGAATATTTAGCACACATACATACCCTAATGGAATAAATACCCATCGGGTATCAGATCGCGGGTACCCATTGTCATCTCTAGTCCGAATGTTAAACTCTTCGACTCCCACAAATCTATTGCGTATTTGAGAAAGAAAAAAAACAAAAGTAGAAATTTAAGTATGTCTAGCAAAAAATACATATCCTTACCGTCACGATAAATAGTTGAGTTGCTGACTTTTACCAGGCTATCCGTTTTATTTTATTTTAGTTCCTAAATTCTTAAATACAAAAACTAAAACTCTATTTTAATTTACGTATTTAATAATTTAGATATTAAAATAAAATAAAATAGTGGGACTAAAAATTAGCCTTTATAAAACGAGTCAACTGGTAATTTTGGCTTGGCCTTCGGCCTTTGGATTGGAAAGAAGTCGTACTCATGTCAGAACAGGCTTATTTAAGTACAGTCACACACACTCACACTTATTATTGTAATGTTGTTACCTTTGGTGGCACGTATCAATTTGCCCCAACCAAGACAACCAGGAAAACAGTTCAGCTACGCCGCCAGCCCCATCTGAGATGAATGAATTCTGCGTTGAGATCCAGCACTCTACTAGGCTGCAACTGGCAACTGCCGCTCCCAGACGGGCAGTAGGCACCGACATTGCACTAATCTACAGCGTTGGGCACTTGGGCTCGGACCGGAGTTATTATTATATTGCAAAAGTAGAAAGTACTCCCGTCTCTTTTAAAATAAATGCACGTCTTGTATTTTAAGAAATTAAACTACATTTTTATAAACTAACATTAATATTTGTAGTTTTAAATAGGTTCACTAGAATTTATTATGTGATTTATTTAATAGTGCTTATTTGGGATCATCAATATTATTATTTTTTATATATTTCATTAAATTTGGAAATTATGGACTTTTCGAATTGTAGGAATTTGGAACTGAGGTATACTAATAAACAAGGGTTGCGCGATCAGTCATCAAAACCTCCATTGGCGTGGAAGGTGAGGAACGCGCTTCCGTGCGTGCAGGAGGGTCCCCCTATTTGTTGGGGGACGGGAAGGTTGGCAGTTCTGTGTACCGCGCGCTCGCGCCCGAAATTTCACAACACCAAACCCGCAGGGGGGAGAAGCGCAAAGCCACGGGGAGTGCGAGGCGAGGGCCGACACCGGGGACAAGCGCAGCGCGGCGGCGGAGGCAGCAATGGCGGCGCTGCAGAGTTGGCGCAAGGCGTACGGCGCGCTTAAGGACACCACCACCGTCAGCCTCGCCAATCTTAACTCCGACTTCAAGGTCCGCCGTCGAATCCTCACTCACCCGCCCGTGCTTTCCCCCGATTTTGCGGGCGCCAAAGCGGTCCAGTTCGTGAGCAGGCGGTCGTGTGCTCGCCGTCGGATCTATGGCCGCGCTGCTGCGCCGCACTGGGTTTATTGGTTCTTATGGCGTGTGTTTTTTTGTTTTCTCAGGATCTGGATGTCGCGATCGTGAGGGCCACCAACCACGTGGAGAGCCCGCCCAAGGAGCGCCACCTGCGCAGTGCGTGGATTCCTCCCATGTCCTCCCTTCCCATTTTTCTTTTTGCTTAGTTTGATCTTAGGAACTAGCCAGGTCGTCGAGGGCTGTGCTGTGGTTTCTCCAGCATTTTCTCGGTTTGAGTTTGCTGTCTGATGGGTTTGTCGGTGCCGGTGTTGTAGAGATTGTGGCGGCGACGTCCATCGCGAGGCCACGGGCGGACGTCACTTACTGCATCCATGCGCTTGCCCGACGACTCGCCAAAACCAGGAACTGGATCGTAAGCACTGTTGCACTTCGGTTTAGATTATATGTTTCGTTCAGCGTATCCGATGCTCTGATGGTTGCTTCAGCTGCTAAGTTGGTGCCGATCCTGTAATGGTATGGGTGATCGATGAATCTCAAATGCAATTTCGTTTATTAAAAATGTGATCACGCTGGGGAAATGAATGCAGACTAAATGCTCAATCGTCAAATGTCCAAGTTTCATGCACGGTTAGTGAGGATGCAGTGCTATTGATTTGGGCACCTGAACCTTGGTCATTGCACACTGGAGAGCTCGAATTGTATGATGGAGTTCAGTTGAGATGGCACAACTTTGGCTGTTCTGCGCTGTTTTTTGTTGTTGTTTCCTTACAGTTATACTAGCAGCAACTATCTCAAAATTATTTGGAGTTCTTGGATTCCTATTCAGAAGGTTCTGCTTCCTTTTGTAGGTCTTGATCAACCTTTCATCTTAGTAGCTAACAATGTAGAATATATCGGATCATGGGCCACCCAATCCAACCCCCAAAACCTAACCCAACTGGTGCACCGGGTGGGCTCGGGCCATGATTGTCGAACTGCAACAACCATCAGGTTGGGTGTGGATTGTAAATTTTTGAACCACAACAACCAACGGGTCGGGCACGGGCCACCTTTTTTACCTAGAAATTGACCCAACATAGGAAAACCCTACCTAACTTGAAAAATAGCCCAACCCAACCCGACGTGCCTACTCACCCCCCCCCCCCCCCCCCAAAAAAAAACCACCACTACGCCTGCTCTGGCCAAAAAAGTGATGAATTTTTTTGGCCCAACCCGATGCTTGCATAGTTATAATGTACAATGAGTTCTTGTGTTATGTAGGTTGTCCTAAAGACACTTGTAGTGATCCATAGGCTTCTTCGTGAAGGTGACCCTGCATTCCGCGAAGAGTTTCTAACATTTACACAGAGAGTGCGGATTTTGCAGCTGTCAAACTTCAAGGATGATTCCAGCCCAGTTGGTCTGTATTTCTTCAATTTAAATTTAACCTGATGTTTTATTTGGATCATTACTATTCTTCCATATTTCCTTCTAATTTATTCTCTTTATATTTCGGAATTATAACTAGCTTGGGATTATTCTTCATGGGTTCGCACATACGGTTTATTTTTGGAAGAAAAACTAGAATGCTTCAGGGTTTTGAAGTATGACATTGAAGCTGCACGTTTATCAAAGCAAGGTCAAGGACCTGAAAAGGTCTGGACATGCTCATCCAGTATTTTTATTTCATTTTATTACCACTTTACCAAAGCTATGCAGTGTTATTCAGTATTTGTAGCTATATTACTTGCCGGTGATACTTCAACATGTAATTAAACTTCTTTGTTTTCAGGGCCACAGTAGAACTACGGAATTGAATTCTCAGGACTTGCTGGAGCAATTGCCAGCACTGCAGCAATTGTTATATCGACTTATTGGCTGTCGAGTAATTCTCTCTTATTCTTGCAACAAATAAGTTGGATTAGTGAAAGAATCTGGTTTTTATAAACATATTTACTTTGTTTGTTTGTATTTTTCTATTTTAACTAAGCCAACATGGCACCGCTTTTCCTTTTGTATTCAGGCAGAAGGAGCTGCAAAAAACAATTATCTGGTGCAATATGCTCTAGCCCAGGTAAGCTCTATTTTTTCTGTCATTTTTTTTGCTTGAATTGGTCATTTGTGAATCTGTCTGGCTATGTCTTGCACTTTATGGCCTATTCAATGTATAATAGAGCAGTTCAATTCCTTCTATGTAATAGCTTATTCTTAGATCTGGGTAATCTTACGCAATTTGAATCAATCCTGCTATTGTACAGGTTCTTAAAGAAAGCTTTAAAATTTATTGTGCAATAAATGATGGAATTATCAACCTTATTGACAAGGTACGTTAATCTTCAAAGTAGGCATTCGTCTATGTTGCACTGAGCTATTTCCACTTATGCTTACTGTTTCCTGTTGGTTGTGAAACAACTGTGCAGTTCTTTGAGATGCCAAAGCATGAAGCACTAAAAGCCCTTGACGTTTACAAGAGGGCTGTCCACCAGGTAACTGCCTTACACGGTAGTAATGTATTTTAACTTGAAGAAGATCAAGACATAACAATTATGTGTGCTTAGACGCTTAGCTGAATTTTTACCCATCAAACATCTTTGATGCTTCAGGCTGGGAACCTATCTGACTTCTATGAAAGTTGTCAGGGTTTAGAGCTTGCAAGAAATTTCCAGTTTCCTACTTTGAGGGAGGTGAGGTCATCTGTGTCAGAGTTCTTTATGTAAATTTTCACTATGTAAGAGTATGACCAGATACTCAGATTTGATTAATCTTATTTTCAGCCACCACAAACATTCCTTTCAACCATGGAGGAGTACGTGAAGGAGGCTCCACGTATGATGCCAGTTGTAGAACCACTGGTTAGTTCCTGGGCTCTAGTAAACCATTTGGATTTTTGCATGACACCTTCACATTTTATAACAAGTAGCAGCCTCAATGTGTGATACTTCATGTGCCTTGCATGTTAAAGTAGAGCATATCACAACCATGGCGGAACTAGAGCAAATTAGAGGGTGATGGTACTGGGGTGTCCTTACCTTGCACATACATGTTCCACAGGGGTTGTATGTATGGTGAAAAATTAGACAACATCATTGCTTTAACATTTATAGGGGGTACATTTGAGTTGAGCCTCCTAATCTCAATGTAGCTTGCACTGATCACAACTTCATTCTTCATTTATATCTAACGACAGCAAGCTACCTGATGTAGGGAAACAGTTAGCATCAATAATTGTGGCCTAGTGAACAATTTCTCTTTTACTTTGACATTTTTGTGATAATTGTGTCATCAGTGTGAATGTCACACTCTTCTTGGGAGATAAATGATTACCGTCAAGTCAACTTTATACCAGCCGATTTACTTATTGTGGAATGGATTCTTAAATACGGACTATCCTTCTTATTTCACCAGGAGCTTCCTGAGCGGCTTCTTCTGACATACAAACCAGAAGAAGTTCATGATACCGTTCCAATTGTAGCGGAGAAACTGCAAGTTGTTGAAGAAATTGCTCCAGTTCCTTCTTCCCAAATAGCTTTGCCTCCCAAGCCTGAGATTGCAGATACTGGTGATTTACTGGTAAGTGTAAAAATGGTCATAAAGTGTGTGACATTATTCTTTTTATATTTATTATAATCTAAATGCCATATTTTCTCATAGGGGTTAGGTGATTCAACCCCTACTGTGTTGGCGATAGAGGAGAGCAGTGCTTTGGCCTTGGCAATTCTTCCGACAGGTAATTAGTCGAATAGTCGTGTTATTAATTGTATCATTTAGTTCTGAGAAGTGCATGCATGCATGCTGCAGGTATTGATAACTCAACAACAACTACACAGCAAGATAGTGGATTTGATCCAACAGGATGGGAACTTGCTCTTGTTACTACAAGCAGCAACGGGACTCCACTGTCTATGGAGAGTAATTTGGTACGTTTCTTAATCTTGCATTGAGGATATCTACCTTTCAGTTGGTTGCCACAGTTGCTATTTACTCTGTTTCGTGCAACTTTGTTAAGCCCCAGTCCTGTAGTTCAACTGTCAAGCTTAACTCATTTAACTGGCTGAAAAGTGATTACTAGTACGCTGGTATGCTGGTTCACTGCAGCTGAAAACTAGTAGCAATGAGTAGCTAATTCCTATTTTATCGAAGTGCAATCACAAAGAAAAGTAAAAAAAATATATTTTGTAGTAACTCGTACAAATTACTCTATAGAGTACATTTTGAAAAGCTGTATCTTGCCTCCTTGATTGCTTGAGCCAACTGAGACTGATGATTGTTCCCATCAATGGCCGTTTGGAAAAAGCTTGTTATGAGTGTTCAGTTGATAGTTGACAGTTCTTAAAATACTAGGGGAAATTTGGGACTCACGACTCTAATTGCCAGGTGGCATTAATTTCCTCATTGGCATTTGTTGTTACTTTTCTATCTCATGGCATCATTACCATGGTCTGAAAAGGTGTAAATCATTGTATGGCCCAATTCATACTTTCTGCTTATGCAACAGTCGTTTGGGTTTTGGTAGAACTTGATAGCATTTCTGTTGACTCCAGAACGTTGTGCTAGATTCTGTACATGAAACCCTACCTATTTACAGGTTGCTCTCCATTTGTAAGAAAAATCTGTGCTGAGACACAGGAGTACAGATTGATGAACTATAACTAAACAATTAATTTATTGTGTGGAGTATCGTTTAAGCTTCAACACCCCCCCTCCCCCAAATAAATAAATAATGTGGTTTCGGTATTACCCACGATTCTGTTTCGGATCTTATCGAGAGGCATATAACCTGGAGTCTTTTTCCATTTGCAGGGTGGTGGATTTGACAAGCTCACATTGGACAGCCTATATGATGATGGAACCTACAGGCAGATGCAGCAACAACAGCTATACGGATCAGCCCCTCCCAATCCATTCATGGCAAGCGATCCCTTCGCCGTATCAAATCAAGTGGCTCCCCCACCATCAGTTCAAATGGCGGCCATGGCTCCACAGCCCCAGCATTTGCCCATGATGATTGAACCAAATCCCTTCGGGCCACCACAGCAGCATCACGCGGGCGTCGCTCCTGCAGCAAACCCCTTCCTCGACGCCGGGTTCGGTGCGTTCCCGGCAGTAAATGGAATGCATCCACAGACCAACCCCTTCGGAGGCGCCGCACAACTTCTCTAGTCATATATACTTTGCAAAGTTTGCATTACAATTACATAGAAGATGTGCTATCTGTAGATACCCACGCAACGATGTAAGACAAGCAATTGACGTCTCTGGAATCGCTTTTCTCCGTCAGACCGTTACCAATCAGGGAATCGCCATGTTGCACCAGCCTCTTCTCGCCCTTCCTTAGGCTTTGGCCGCTTGGCCTTTCTTGTGTAGCTTTCTGTTTTGCTGTGCCTGGTTTTCCATCTTCCGTGGCGAGCCATTGCACTCATTGTAAAGAAATTTCTTTCATCAGGCTCTGGGCTGATAAAATCATGAGTACGTGCCTATAAGGCAATAATCATCAGCGTTTGCATTTGTGTAACTCCTGATGACCGTGCGAATATTTCCGCAATTGGTCCCAAGGTCCCAAACCACTTTGCTCTAGTCCTCGTCCCCGGCGTTTCTTCCAAAACACTCTCAATTCAGAAACTTTAGCAATATTAAAAAACATATCTTCAATAACTTCCAATCTTTTGGCACTCAGGGAAACGAAGCCCCATGAAAAATAGGTAGAGTTGCCTGTCCTGGCAAAGGGAAGATAGTTATGTGAGACAGCTCCAACGTTTCACGCCAAAACGCTCCCCACCCCATGTTCCGTGCGTTTTAGGGGGATATTGGTTTTGAACGGCTCCCCCTCCTTCCCCTGAGAACTCCCCCATATACAAAGGGAACATTTTTCATACCCTACGTGTTAATTACGTCATTTCTTTGCGATATTAACTCTATTTAATCTCCAAAACATGATAATAACGTGTATAATAGTGGTATAAATATTCTATTTTTTTAAACTTAAAAAACTGATAAAAAAACATTAAATAACTGGGTTATAGTGTATAGGGGGAGCTAGATCTAGAAAATAGTTGGAGATGCCCTGTATATATAAGTAGTATCTTTTAAGAGGATGCAGTAAAGTATAATAAAAAATATAGATAGGGGAGAAATATAGAGGGTTGGCATCAGCATAAGTGGCAGTGATTTCAAAACCACTTCTTCCATGGAAAAATTAAGCCTGTGTTTATATTTACAACATTCGACGTATCTTCTTCGCATGAGGTTTTTTGGGTGATCTTCACTTTCCCATGAAGGCATGTATAATAGGTCTTTTGAGTTGTGTCTTCGGCCGTGTCTAGGGGAGTAAATGTAAACAAACTTAAGTCATGTCTTTTGACCAAGACACGTCTCTTGGCTCTATGTTTGAGAATGAAGATATAATTAATTGGTGCATTACATTTATTTTAAATATTTTATAAGTAAGACTAGGGATGACAACAGGAAATTCCCCTTCGGAGAATAGCTCCCCATACCCGTCCCCGCGACATAAAAATTTTCCGCGGGGATCCCCACGAACGCTTATGGGGACATTTCTTCTCCATCCCTGTTTAAATTATAATTAGGACATACACCTTTTGTTATTAATACAAAACATTTTCACTTATACGTATTGTTAGATGTAATAAATCATTATATGTACATCAAAATGAACATATTTATATAATGATTACTCTTTTAACAAGGTAATTATTTATTTTTATCATTAACTAGTACACAAAAACATCACCACGTGCAGATTTAACGGGTCCCCAATGGGAACGGGAATGCTTCCCCGTCCCCGTCCCCATCCCCGTTTACCCGTTAGGGGAAGAATTTTCCCTGTTTACATCCCCGTGAGAGAAGAAACTTTCCCATCTATGTCCCTAATGGAGGAATTCCCTGCGGGGAATCGGAGATCGGGCCTCATTGCCATCTCTAAGTAAGACATAGGTTTTGAACACACTTATTGTATCACACTATCTTAACTGTGTCTTGTGTTTGGAGTATCGTGCAATATAGTGGTGTTAGGGTTGTACATGTCCTAAAGAGGAGTCCCAACGACATTTTCTTGACCACTGGCATCTTGTGGGCATTGCACACCCGTCACAACGACAACGACACATGGTACAAGAATGTCTCCTTCCTAGGGAAGCTCTATGCAATCGACAACCAAGGAAACTGCTATGCATTGGACCTCACCACCAACACGTTTGACCTAAAAGAGCAATTCTTCCTTTTCTTTTTTCTGCCACTGATTTTCTTAGGCACAAATTCCGACATATCCTTTGCATTGTTGAACAATCCATTGTTGGGCTTCATTGTCACCCTTTGGAAATTCTAACCCCCTCCTTGGAGTTTCTAAGGTGGAAGCCACTAGCGTGGGTTAGTGACTTTGACCTCATCCTCCAACCTCTCTTCCCCTCCTAGCCAAGGCTTGTTTCAGAGCTAGGGGAATGGAGGGATAAAATCTCCTTGCCATTTTTGAATGGTACGGAGATTTTAGCCCCTCCAATCCTCCCTATTCCTCTTGCTCCCAAACATGCCCCTAGAGTTCTGGTCATCCATGGCTTGATTTTTCATGGGACAAGCCATCTGCGAAGCAACGACTAGAAGCCATGAGAAGTAATGTACTTCCTTTCCAATCTTTATATCTGTTGCTCATT
This sequence comes from Zea luxurians, assembly GCA_029449295.1. Classification (NCBI taxonomy): domain Eukaryota; kingdom Viridiplantae; phylum Streptophyta; class Magnoliopsida; order Poales; family Poaceae; genus Zea; species Zea luxurians. The sequence goes on from JAOPSE010000023.1 coordinate 48,245,783, forward strand.
CATTCACTTAACTACTTTGAGAGAAGTTTGTTCTTTCTTTCACTCTCCCACACTACATCTCACTCTTGCATATATCCTCATTTTATGAGTGAGATTGGGGTGAGCTCTTTATTAGATTTTGACTCTGATAATACTCTTGAGCACTTGTGGCACCCGTATTGATTTGTTTTTTTTGCTCTATTGCTCTTGGGTTGTTGAAACCCTAGTTGGCTAGGTGCTGCCCAATGATACCCTTGATCTATGCTTGTAAAGGGTGTTCACGAAGTTTGTATCATCCATTTGTTCGAGTTGAAGTCTTGGCTTCAGTTTTTTAGTCGCTTAGGAAAGATGGGAGTTAAAAGAGATTCTAAGGACATTTAGGTTGCCTCGATAACAGGGATGTAGCCACAACTTTATGGTGTAGCTGATCATCGGGATAAATTGTGTCTCCATCTGCTTATAACTTGTGATTGCATTATTTGTTATGGTACCTTGATCCATATTATTTATAGGTGTTGGAACAATCAAAAGGCGTTAATTGTAATAATAGTAAGCCACAAGAGTTAGACCTGTGCATATGTTAATATATCAAAATAATAGTAATACATTAAATTAGTAAACATGATTTCAAATACTATTTACATATAGATACTCATCCTCGGCCAAGTAGGTAAATGAATATTCCTGAAAACAATTGACTCACAATTTTTTGATGTTCTTCATAAATGCATTTGTAACCTGAAGTCTCGCATTAAAGAATGCATCCTTGCAATTCTTCGTGTAAACTTTAAGGACACGATTTGTGTGCTCCGTGTCTTCTAGACTCACACGATAACATTTCTGCAATATCAAAAATAATATTCTTACTATAGTATTATAAATATGGCACAAAAATAAAAAAACTTCAAACTTACCTAGAAGGCATCTCTAACTGCTCCCAGTGCATCTCTAAAGTGTGCATCTTCAGCAAGGGCAAAGTCATTCTAGATTGTGCATGCAGTTGTCTCCCCTGATGAGTTGACCGTAACTCATGGGTTGTACAAATGACAGATGTTACCTAAGACAACATTATTCTGTCTATGGTGACCCTCCCGTCAAAAATCATGACCTATCATGCCCTAGATGACCAGAAACAAAAAAGCATAATTTCATTTATAAAATTAACAAAAATAATAGTGTCATGCATATAATTAATAAAACGACATAGATGTACCTGTCACTAGTGGACATGATGAGGATCCTGACATCCACACTTGAGGGCGCCAAAGGAGGGGCAACAACATGGCTCTTTCTAATATGCTTCCACACATATTCTGAACAATGTGCAGAATATCCACCCATTGGGTCCTCATAGTTCGCATGTGCACCCTCATAGTATCGTTGTTGTCCGCCCTCATAGTATTGTTGCTCTCCCTCATCTCCACCATCTATCCACCTGGGTACTGCTGCTCTCCCCCATCTCCACCACCTCCATCCTCGTACCGCTGTTCTCCCCCATCTCCACCATCATGTTGTAGCTCTTCGCCATCTCCACCATCTCTGCCATCTTCATCATGTGCTCTTTCCAGTGGTTCTCGCCTAGTCGCCTACATCTTAGTAAAGCCTCTCGATGAGCTATGTTGGAAGGATGCCCCTAAAAAGGTTGTTGCTCGCCTTGTTTGCCTGGCTCACGGCTACCATAAACTTATGATTCATCCTATTAAAAGAAATAATAGAAGTTAATCCAATAATTATAATAAAAATTAAACTTAAAATTCATCATAATCATTATATAATTTAAAAATATAATAAAACTAAAAATAGAATACAAATAACTTATGATTCCATTTCTAGAAAAACTAAACTCAAAATTCATTAGGATCATTGTCAAGCACTCTCATTCGTCCTAAGGTACATCGTTTCTTTATAAGTCATCGTTTCCGTTTGGGGAGAACAATGACATCATTACTGGCATCAACTAAAGAATTAAGTGTTACACCAGGCTCGATAACAAAGGACATTAGCAATGTTTCTTCTTGATAGGCCTTAGGGCTGAAAAAGCTCGAAGCTCGCGAGCCGAGCCGAGCCAGGTTTTCGAGCTTGTTGAGGCAACGAGCCGAGCCGCTCTAGCTCGCGAGTTGCACAAAAATAATCAACCAACACAATAATGTTGGATATTGGATAATTTTATAGATATCTGACTCATTTCTTAGTCTTTAATAATGTATATATAACAATTATAATCTAGATTACTTGTAATGCCATGTTATGATTATTTATTTCACATTTATAGACTATTAATTCACTATATAATGCAATATTAGTTTTCAAGGTGCAGCTCGCGAGGCGAGCCGAGCCTCCTTTTACAGCTCGGTGAGTAGGCGAGCCGAGCCAAACTCAACCACCAAGCGAGCCACATCGAGCTGGGCTCGACTCGGCTCGTTTCCAGCCCTAATAGGCCTCATCAACTTGTCCATCCTCAATATGATAAACAACACCATTAGGATTATGTAATTGTTCATGAGATGATTCACTTTATATACTATCTTCCATGCATTTAGCTTTTGACATGGGTATGACAAAGAATACACCTGCTCGACTTGATGTGCAACGACAAAAATGTCATTGCCTGATAGTTGTTGGTTGTGTTTGATTTCAACCATGCTAAACCGGTTATGTCAAATTTCAGGAATGCTATTGAACCAAATACAATCAAAGAAGAACATTCCAGAGCCCTTTCAATGTGATACATCTACCTATACTACATAGGGTCGTCGACCTTAGCTTCATAAAGAAGATGAGCAAGAAGATGTTGCATCAGATTGAAAAATACTAGAGGATTTTTTTTCAATTTGCATATAAGCGCCATTATCTCTTTCTCTAACTTCTCCATCATATCTTTCTTGATTTCTTTAGCACAAAGTTGTCTATAGAAAAAAGCTTAGCTCAACTAGCGCGTTCCACACATCATCCTCAAGGTACCCACAAAATATTATAGGAAGGAGTCTTTCCATTATGTTGTGGTCATCATGCCTCTTTAACCCATCAAGTTTTTATGCCTTTACATTGACAACTCGTTTCAATCCTGTAGCACAACCATCAGGGAATATCGAGTCCTTTGAGTAGTTTTTTGGATTGGTGCGTGTCTTTCGGTAGCTTACGAGGCTTTGAAAGGACATCCCCAACTAATATTATACCTTCGTTGTAACAATTATTGGAGAAAGTTTTTTGACTTAATAACCATGAGGCGGAACACAAAAGCAAGTAAGGACACTTTCTTGTGTTCGTGTAATGGCTCTTCTGAAGCTTCGAGGAGGCTAAGGAACTCCTTAACCACCAAAATTGGCATATCCTCAAAGTTTAGGTTGAATTCTGGTTCTCATCCATCCTAATGATGTCCACACTATTACTATCTTCATCCTCTATTATAAGTCTGGTGTATTTCTCCTCATGAAACCCCTATGTTTCATAATCTACCACGAAACCATTTTGACATAGTTGTTTACTAACTGTGAACTTGTCACCTAAACCCATCAAAGAGTGACTGATATAACATTGTATTTATGACAAGGCTATAGGGTTCCAATGAATTTTTAGTAGCATAATCTCGTTGTTTTCCACCTGCACGCTCAAATATGGTGCAGTGAAAATAGCAGGGTTATGCTATCAAAATTTTATTTAAACCTTATAGTCTCGTCATAAATACCACATTATATCAGTCACTCAGAGGTTGTCTAAATAAGGGCAACTACGTGCATGGGATGACACCAGGAGACCACGAGCACGATGGACTACGTTGGGGAAGGCTGCAGAAGCAAGGGCAACGTTAGGGACGGGGCATGGGGGGTCGACACGAGTGAGGTGGCTTAGTGGTAGGGCATGCTCGGTGCGGGCGAGTCTCCACAAGCGTGTGGTCTAGCGGGGCAGTCTCGACGAGCGTGGGGTGCTTGTGCGGCGGCACATATGTGGTGGGTGGTGGTGCGGTTCGGTGTTGACTAGAGCGCGAAGACAAAAAAACACGTGATGAAGACAGAACACATGAGGAAGAAAGATAAGTAGTTGTCCTATATACCTAATTTTCGATGGCCATACACCAAAATTAAACCTTTAATTTTAGATAGCCTGCAGAAATTCGCTCGAAGTAAAAGTTTTTTTGGTGGCCACGTGTCAACTGCCGAAAATTAGATTATTTTTGGTGGTCTAGAGTCAGCCACCGAAAATAAACACCAAAAGTAAGGTTGTTATTGAAAGTCGCCTAGAGGGGGTGAATAGGCAGAATCTGAAATTTACAAACTTAAGCACACACTACAAGCCGAGGTTAGCGTTAGAAATAAAACCGAGTCTGAAAGAGAGGGAAAAACAAATCAAATGCAAATGAAGCGGATGACATGGTGATTTTTTTACCGAGGTTCGGTTCCAAAGAACCTAGTCCCCGTTGAGGTGGTCACAAAGACCGGGTCTCTTTCAACCCTTTCCCTCTCTCAAACGGTCACTTAGACCGAGTGAGCTTTCTCCTTAATTCTCACGGGTCACTTAGACCCCACAAGGACCACCATACAATTGGTGTCTCTTGCGGTCTTGCCTTGCTTACAAAACACTTGGGAACAAGAATGAGGAAGGAAGAAAGCCAACCAAGCAAACAAGAGCACAAGAAAACACAAATGATCCTCTCACAAGTCTAAATGCGCTAGAGTGGATTTTGAGACTTTGAGCGGATCGATCTCTTGAATTGTGTCTTTGGAGTGGTGTCTATTGCTTTTGTATTAAATGTGAAGGAGTGAATGCTTGGATTGTTGGAGTGGAGGTGGTTGGGGGGTATTTATAGCCCCAACCACCAATTCAACCGTTGGGGAGGCTGTCTGTCGACGGGCGCACCGGACAGTCCGGTGCGCCACCGGACACTGTCCGGTGCGTCACCGGACACTGTCCGGTGCGCCAGCCACATCACCCAACCATTAGGGTTCTGACAGTTTCGACCGTTGGAGCTCTGACATCTTGGGGCACTGGACAGTCCGGTGTCATACCGGACAAGCATTGTTCTTTGTTCGGTGCGCCTTCTGGCGGCTGCTCTGACGCTGTGCAAACTGTCTGCGCACTGTGTGTTGTCAGACGACCGTTGAAGTCGACCGTTGCGCTGGCTAGCCATTGCTCTGCTGGTGCACCAGACAGTCTGGTGGCACACCGGACAGTCCGATGAATTATAGCGGAGCGGCTCTCCAGAAACCCGAAGGTAAAGAGTTTCTTTTGCTCTTTTCTTTTGAACCCTAACTTGGATCTTTTTATTGGTTTGTGTTGAACCTTTAGCACCTGTAGAATATATAATCTAGAGCAAACTAGTTAGTCCAAATATTTGTGTTGGGCATTCAACCACCAAAATTATATTTAGGAAAAGGTTAAACCCTATTCCCTTTCAATCTCCCCCTTTTTGGTGATTGATGCCAACACAAACCAAAGCAAATATATAAGTGCGGAATTGAACTAGTTTGCATAAGGTAAGTGCAAAGGTTTACTTGGAATTAAACCAATTTATCATTTCAATAGATACGCATAACATTTTGGACCACGCTTGCACCACGGTTTTGTTTTTGCAAATTCTTTTGAAAGTCCTTTTGCAAATAGTCAAAGGCATATGAGTAAGATTGCAAGAAGCATTTTTAAGATATGAAATTTCTCCCCCTGTTTTAAATGCTTTTCCTTTGACTTTAAACAAAACTCCCCCTTAATTGAAATTTCCCTCTTAGTTTTCAAGAGGGTTTTGATAGATACCAATTGAAAATAACACATACCAATTTGAAATATACCAATAAAAATTTTCGAAACATAATGTTAAAAATTAGGTGGTGGTGCTGTCCTTTTGCTTTGGGCTAATACGCTCTCCCCTTTGGCATTAATCGCCAAAAATGGAGACTTTGTGAGCCCTTTACTTTCTCCCCCATTGGTACAAGTAAATATGAGTGGAAAGATCATACCAATGTGAAGTTTAGGTGGAGTAATGGTGAAGGGTAATGATACCGATAGAGTGGACTGGAAGCCTTGTCTTCGTCGAGACTCCATTTCCCTTTCAATCTACGACTTGGCATAAAAATACACTTGGAAACACATTAGTCGTAGCAAATGAAAGAGATATGATCAAAGGTACATAAATGAGCTATGTGTGCAAAGTGTCAATTAAAATTCCGAGAATCAAGTATATTTAGCTCATTCCTAAGTTTGGTAAAGGTTTTCTCATCTAATGGTTTGGTAAAGATATCGGCTAATTGTTCTTTGGTGTTAATATAGGCTATCTCGATATCCCCCTTTGTTGATGATCCCTCAAAAAGTGATGTCGAATGTCTATGTGCTTAGTGCGGCTGTGTTCAACGGGATTCTCCACTATGCGGATAGCACTCTCATTGTCACATAGGAGAGGGACTTTGCTCAATTTGTAGCCATAGTCTCTAAGGGTTTGCCTCATCCAAAGTAATTGCGCACAACAATGACCTGCGACAATATACTCGGCTTCTGCGGTAGAAAGAGCTACTGAGTTTTATTTCTTTGAAGCCCAAGACACCAGGGATCTCCCCAGAAATTGACAAGTCCCTGATGTGCTCTTCCTATCAATTTTACACCCTGCCCAATCAGCATCTGAATATCCTATTAAATCAAAGGTGGATCCCTTGGAGTACCAAAGACCAAACTTAGGTGTATAAACTAAATATCTCATGATTCTTTTCACGGCCCTAAGGTGAACTTCCTTAGGATTGGCTTGGAACCTGGCACACATGCATACGGAAAGCATAATATCCGGTCAAGATGCACATAAATAGAGTAAAGATCCTATCATCGACCGATATACCTTTTGATCTATAGATTTACCTCCCGTGTCAAGGTCGAGATGCCCATTGGTTCCCATGGGTGTCTTGATGGGCTTGGCATCCTTCATTCCAAACTTGGTAAGTATGTCTTGAATGTACTTAGTTTGGCTGATGAAGGTGCCCTCTTGGAGTTGCTTGACTTGAAATCCTAGAAAGTACTTCAACTCCCCCATCATAGACATCTCTAATTTTTGAATCATGATCCTACTAAACTCTTCACAAGTAGATTTGTTAGTAGACCCAAATATGATATCATCAACATAAATTTGGCATACAAACAAATCTTTTGCAATAGTTTTAGTAAAGAGTGTAGGATCGACTTTGCCGACTTTGAAGCCATTAGTGATTAGAAAGTTTCTTAGGCATTCATACCATGCTCTTGGTGCTTGCTTAAGCCTATAGAGTGCCTTTGAGAGCTTATAAACATGGTTAGGGTACTCGCTATCTTCAAAGCCGGGAGGTTGCTCAACATAGACCTCTTCCTTATCGGTCCATTGAGGAAGGCACTTTTCACGTCCATTTGATAGAGCTTAAAGCCATGGTGAGTAGCATAGGCAAGTAATATACGAATTGATTCGAGCCTAGCTACGGGTGCATAGGTTTCACCGAAATCCAAACCTTCGACTTGTGAATATCCCTTGGCCACAAGTTGGGCTTTGTTCCTGTGGGGAATAGATATCCCCCGGGTCCACTAAAAGAGTAAAGGACCTCACGAAAGGCCCAAGGGCCCAATAAATCGTAAGGTCATTCTTTCGTGGGCCTGGGGAAAAACAGCCAGCGAAGCAGAACGACATGGGGCCGGATTGGTACAAGCCCGGACGGCCCACAGCATCGAGCGAATGACCGCAACAGAGATCCGACTTTCCCGCGCTGGAGCCTTCATGCAACGAAGCCACGCGGGGATAAGTCGGCGAGGGTTACGTAGGGATAATCTCAAGAGGTTCACTATCTTTTAGCTACTCGTTGCTATCTTATCCACGTGTACTGCCCCACGGTCGAGTATATAAGGCCTAGGGGGCACCCCTTTAGAACGATCGACCCATTACTTAGCCACCCACATCAACTCTCTGTATTTTCGATCCAGAGAGCTCTCTTATAATCATATCCACCAAACATACTCATCAGGACGTAGGGTGTTACGCATCACTAAGCGGCTCGAACCTGTAAACCTTGTCCACTGTCCCTCGTGCGATCAGCACGAACCATTTTGCTACAGTTGTCGACACTGTCCTACTCCTAAAACACCTTGAGGGGCAACCCCGGGTGTGCGGTCGGACCCAAAACACCGACAGCTGGCGCGCCAGGTAGGGGGTGTGTTGACAATCCAAGCTAGCTCAATGGCCATCTCCTTCTACAGCAAGATCACCCTGCATCCCGGATCCGTGCTCCACTTCGGAACAATCTCATTTGTGGCGGATGAAGAAGGAATTCTGCACCGCATCGCGGATCCACCGGAAAAAAGGTCTCCCCCAACAAACTCCGAAAATACCAGAGAAGCACAACCTCCAGCTCTCCGGATGAGGATCGTCTCCGGAAAGCCGGGAGCCGAGAGCTCGCTGGCCCGGAGAACTCCGCTGCCTACTTCTCCGACAAAAGAGTGGACACAGATCGCCAGAAAAAGGTAACCAGGGGAAAGCAAGTTGCTCTTTCCGTCCCTCATGTCTCAAAGGGGGACGGGAAGAAGATCACCACGACAGCAGCACCGTTCTACCCCGACGTCCTCTTCATCGGGAGAGCGGAGTCGCCCATTATCTCCGACGACGAGCCGACTGTACCCGGGGAGGAACCGCCTCAACGAGAGTCCCGTCGACGGAGGAACCGGCGCAGGAACGTTCGACGACATCACGCAGCCGGAGAGCGGAATCCGGAACAACCTGTCTCGCGAGATGAGGTCTCGGAGGTAGGAGAAACTCCGGAAGAACGCGTCTTCAGAGAACGAAGGAACTCCCGACGACGTGATCACCGACGAGCACAGGAACAGGCTGAGCAGGATGCAAGGCAGCGTCGAGAGAATCCATTCTTCGGGCGCAACCTGAACCCCGACTTCGCTCGGGCTATGAACACGCCGAGCGAAGTCGGAGGAGTACTAGCTCGGATAGCTGAGGGACTTCCACGGACTCCTGACGCCGATGGCTACCGACGACTGTTCACCCAGGCGGCCAACCATCTTCTACCGCTTGCTCACCCGCCGAACGACCTATGACACGCCATCAACAGTCGCCGAGACGCGCGAAGCTCCATCAATGCTTCACGCGAGCGGCGGCATGAGAACGAGATTCGCCGTCGGGAGGAGTATGACCGGGATCACGGCATCCCGACTCAGAGCCAAGCTACCAGAACTGAGTCGGCAACGGCCTCAACTAGCGGAATCACCCGGAGGCGGTCGAGGAACCACAATCACAACTCCCCTCCCCGGGACAGGCATCGTCCCCGACGACAGGAGGACACGTGCGGAGTGTCCGCTCTTACTCCGCGCCTCAGGGCCATCCAATGGCCTCCCAACTTCAAGGTATCCAATGTTGACAAATATGAACCTAAGCAGGATCCATGGGGTTGGCTAGCCGTCTACACCACCGCTGCTCGAGCTGCCGGGGCGTCCGAAGATGTGATGACCGCGTACTTACCCATTGTCCTTGGGCAAGACGCGCTGCAATGGCTGCGACATCTACCCCGACACTGCATCGATGTCTGGGGCGACTTCAGTCGACGCTTCACCGCCAACTTCCAGTCCCTCTCCGACAAGCCGGCGCAACCGTGGGACCTCAAATCCATCAAGCGCCGGGGGGATGAGACTCTCCGGTCGTACCTCAAAAGGTTTCAGACCATGAGAAATCGTATCCCCGAGGTCACGGAGGCGGCCGTGATCGAGGACTTCTACAGAGAATCCAATGACTCGGCTTTCGTCCGAGCCATACTACAGAAGGCACCGACTACCTCCGAGGAGCTGTTCCGGGAAGCCGACCTCTACATCACCGCCGACGAACGAGCCCAGGACCTCATCGGAGGAGCAAAGCCCGCACCAGCAGCACCACGACGCGACACGAACCAGCAACCCGACAAGCGATGGGAGAAGAGGCCTCGCGAAGAAGTGCACGCTGCCGGACCACCTGCCTCTCGCGCCCGAGGAGGACCTCGTGGAGGCGAACGCACGTTGGACGACATCCTCGACGCCCAGTGCCCGTACCACAAGGACATGCGCCACACTCTTCGTAACTGCCGAGACTTCAAGCATTCCGTCGGACACGGCCGACCCTTCCAACCTTTACCTCCTCCTCCGCCGAGGGAAGGACCAGATGAACCACGACAACCCCATCGGCAGGAGGAGGGAGGAGGAGGAGGAGCTTTTCCACGTGTCGACAGGGAGGTCAACGTCATCTTCGGCGGACACGGATCGCAGGAGAGCAGAAGACAGCAAAAGCTCAACGATCGCCAGATACTGGTGGCGACCACCGGCCCTCCCGCCCCATACCGGTGGTCGGAACACCCGATCACCTTCACTCGGGCAGATCAATGGCTCAACTTTGACCATCCGGGCAAATACCCACTTCTCGTCGATCCGGTGATCCGAGAGAGCCGGGTGAAGAAGGTGTTAGTGGACGGGGGAGCAGCATCAACGTCACCTTCCCCCGGACACTCCAAGGCTTGGGAGTTCACCTCAAAGAGCTCCACGAGTCGGACACTCCTTTCTTCGGCATCGTGCCGACGGAAGGGGAATACCCGCTGGGCCACATCTACATGCCAGTCACCTTCGGAACTCCGGAGAACTACAGAACCGAGTTCCTGAGGTTTGAAGTGGCGAACTTCGACTGCGGGTACAACGCCATCATCGGGAGGCCGGGATTGGCCAAGTTCATGGCCATTCCGCATTACACATACATGATACTGAAGATGCCAGGACCGCAAGGGATCATAACTGTGCGCGCCGACTTCCAAGGCGCCGCAGAGTGTTTCCGAGTGGCTATTCAAGCAGTCCTCACCGCCAAGCCATCGGCGGCTCCCTCCACAATGGCGAACTCTAAGCCTGAGGAGGACCTCACAGTACCGGCAAGCGAAGCTCAGACCGCGACCTCTATGCGGCCGACTGAAGAAACCAAGAGAATCAACCTGGGGTTCGCTGATGAGCGCAAGACGGCTATCATCAGCTCCAGCTTGGATGACAAATAGGAAAGCGCGCTCGTCCGGTTTCTGCAAGATAACCGAGATGTATTCGCATGGCAACCTGCGGATATGCCGGGAGTCCCAAGAGAACTGGCCGAGCACAAACTGAAGGTTTACCCCCAGGCAAGGCCGATTCGGCAAAAACTACGTCGTTTCACACCTAACAAGAGAGAGGCCATTCGCGCTGAGTTAGCTCGCTTGGTCGCAGCTGGATTCATTAGAGAAGTATTACATCCCGAGTGGTTAGCCAACCCTGTTCTTGTACTCAAAAAGAATAAAGTGGATTGGCGCATGTGTGTTGATTATACTGATCTCAACAAACACTGTCCGAATGATCCTTTCGGGCTCCCGAGGATAGATCAGGTGGTGGACTCCACCGCTGGATGTTCTGTGCTGTCTTTCCTGGATTGCTATTCTGGATACCATCAGATTAGTCTGGCAAAGGAAGACGAAGAAAAAAACGGCATTCATTACTCCGTTTGGTGCTTTCTGTTATACCTCCATGCCGTTTGGCCTCAAAAACGCTGGAGCAACTTACCAGAGGGCCATTCAAACATGCTTAGCCGATCACTGGGGCAAACGTGTGGAAGCCTATGTGGATGATGTGGTAATCAAAACACAGGACTCAAAAGACTTCATCGAAGACTTGCAACTGGTTTTCAACAGTCTGAGGCGGTATAGATAGAAGCTTAATCCCGAGAAATGTGTTTTTGGGGTACCAGCCGGAAAGTTACTCGGGTTTATTGTCAGCCACCGGGGAATTGAAGCTAATCCAGATAAGATTGAAGCTATCATGAAGATGGAAGCACCTCGATCGCAAAAGAAGGTTCAACGGCTTACCGGATGCATGGCAGCTCTAAGCAGATTTATATCCAGGCTGGGAGAAAAAGGTTTGCCATTTTACAAGTTACTCAAGAAGGTGGATAAATTCCAGTGGACTTCAGAAGCGCAAGAAGCTCTAGATGCTCTGAAAAAATTCTTGACAACACCACCAGTACTGAAACCACCTCGGCGAGCCACTTCAACTCAACCAGCTGAAGATTTGCTACTGTATATCTCTTGCACGACTCACGTGGTAAGCACCGCGTTAGTAGTCGAGCGAGTAGAAGAAGGACATACCTATCCAATACAGCATCCTGTCTACTTCATTAGTGAAGTCCTAGGCCCCTCAAAGAAAAAGTACCCTCAAGTTCAGAAGCTATTGTACGCAGTACTTCTAACTGCCCGCAAGCTGCGTCACTACTTTGACGACTACAAAGTCATAGTAGTTACAAGTTTTCCAATAGGGGATATTCTTCACAACAAGGAAGCCATCGGTCGAATAGCCAAGTGGGCTTGTGAGCTGGGATCTCATGACATCGAGTTCCGACCTCGCACTGCCATCAAAACTCAAGCACTGGTTGATTTCGTATCGGAGTGGACTGAACAACAAGTACCAGACAACCCGGAGACTGCAGAAGTATGGCGAATGTATTTTGATGGCTCACTAAAGCTGCAGGGAGCAGGAGCGGGGATTCTCTTCACTGCGCCTGGAGGTGAACACCTCAAGTACGCCCTCCAGTTGCTATTCCCAGCCTCCAACAATGCAGCCGAGTATGAAGCTTTGATCCATGGATTAAACATTGCCATATCGTTGGGCGTCAAAAGATTAATGGTATACGGAGACTCTCTGGTAGTCATCAGCCAGATAAACAAGGAGTGGGATTGCTCAAGCGATTCAATGGGAAAATACTGCACTGCCGTCCGAAAGCTGGAAGATAAATTCGAGGGTCTGGAATTTCATCATGTAGAAAGAGATCGGAACACAGCAGCCGATGTATTATCCAAACTGGGGTCCGGTCGAACTCAGGTTCCACCCGGGGTTTTCGTGCAAGAAATTCTGCGGCCAAGTATCTCAATGGATCAAACAGAAGAGTGCAACATCATAGATCAACCCGAGTCAGATCCTGATGACTGGAGAAGGCCGATCATTAAGTATATAAAGAATGAAGAAGAACCAGACGACAAGAATTTGGCAGAGCGTATTGCAAGACAATCGGCTCACTATACACTTATTGGGGAGACATTATACAGAAGGGGTGCATCAGGCGTCCTCATGAGGTGCATTCTCTCGTCCACTGGGAAACAACTTCTGGAGGAGGTCCATGCTGGGCAATGTGGAATACATGCAGCCTCCAGAACACTAGTCGGGAAGGTCTTCAGGTCAGGATTCTATTGGCCAATAGCAAAGAACGATGCAGCCGAGTTAGTTCAGAGGTGCGAAGCCTGCCAATACTTGTCAAAGCAACAACACATGCCAGCACAGCAACTGCAGACCATACCAGTAACTTGGCCTTTCGCATGCTGGGGACTGGATATGATTGGACCTTTCAAGAAAGCTCAAGGGGGATACACTCATGTATTGGTAGCAATCGACAAATTCACTAAATGGATAGAGTTCAAGCCCATTGCCTCCTTAACCTCTGCTAAGGCCGTGGAATTCATACAAGACATAATATTCAGATTCGGGATACCAAACAGCATCATAACTGATTTAGGATCCAACTTCACAAGTTCAGAATTCTTTGACTTCTGCGAGCAAAAGAGCATTCAGATCAAGTATGCATCTGTAGCCCATCCAAGAGCCAACGGGCAAGTTGAGCGAGCCAACGGGATGATATTGGATGCACTCAGGAAAAAGATCTTCGATAAGAATGAAAAATTCGCAGGAAAGTGGATAAGGGAATTACCCTATGTTGTTTGGAGCCTAAGAACCCAACCTAGTCGAGCTTTGCATGGAAACACTCCTTTCTTTATGGTCTATGGGTCGGAGGCAGTGCTACCTGCTGATCTCAAGTTTGGGGCGCCAAGGCTGATCTTTGAAAGCATAGCAGAAGCTGAGACCACCAGGCTGGAGGACATAGATGTACTCGAGGAAGAACGGTTAAACGCAGTAGTCCAATCAGCAAGGTACCAGCAGACTCTAAGGCGCTATCACGACAAGGCTGTGCGACAACGATTCTTCTCAGTAGGAGATCTCGTCCTCCGCCGAATTCTAACGGGAGAGGGACGACACAAGTTATCACCCTTATGGGAAGGACCCTTCGTGGTAGCAGAAGTCACTCGGCCCGGATCGTATCGCCTCACTCAGATGGATGGCACAGAAGTTGGGAACTCCTGGAACATAGAACACCTCAGAAAGTTTTATCCCTAGCTGTACCTCAAAACTGCTGGGATAATGATGATGTACTCTGTAAAAGTGGAAATATGTCATCAATAAAAAAGAGGTCTCAAGGATACTCAATTCGTTCACGATTGACTTGCATTCTTACTTAACTCAGGGTGACCACTATGCCCTGCTAACGGAGCAATCGGCTTAAGTCGGCAACGACTTAAGGCGGTGCAACATGCTCACGCTTACTTAACTCGGGGTGACCACTATGCCCTGCCAACGGAGCAATCGACTTAAGTCGGCAACGACTTAAGGCGGTGCAACATGCTCACGCTTACTTAACTCGGGGTGACCACTATGCCCTGCCAACGGAGCAATCGACTTAAGTCGGCAACGACTTAAGGCGGTGCAACAAGCTCACGCTTACTTAACTTAGGGTGACCACTATGCCCTACAAACGCAGCGATCGACTTAAGTTGACAGCAACTTAAGACCGGTGCAACATGCTCGCGCTTATATAATTCAGGGGATGACTTCCATATCCCGCAAACAAATTTCATAATCATCATGCGTCATTACTGCCAACTCATTAACTAATACATTCTGATACAATGAGAGAGTAATTATGTCATTCGAATGGTAAACTGGTGTCCTCTAACAAATACTCGATCATGCAAACCGCGCGCTTGGAGCACGCAAAATGTTTTTCTATTTTGCAATGTCTTTCTCAGGAGCGACCGACGAAGAAGGGCGACTCGAGGAATCAGGAGCGGCGTTCACGTCAGCCCTTATGTCTTCAGGAACAACCACGCCGGGTCTCCTCATCAAGATTCGTCCCGCCCGAATAGCCTTGTCCAGGGCTTTGTCGCGTTGGGCCTTGAGAGTAACAGAAATTTCTTCAGCAGTTTTAGCAGCCAGTCGAGCGCTCTCTAACTCCTGGGCAATGGATTTTTTGGAAGCCCGAAGCCCTTTGATAGTAGCATCCTTCGCTGGTATCAACTGCTTAAGCCGGGTTACCTCCTCCATGGATTCCTGCAGCTTACGACGTTGGAGATCTAATTCTTCCATGGTGAAGCGATGACTTCTTTCCAAGATAGTCAGCGAATTGCTAGAATCTCGATACAACCTGTCAAGATTGTCACGAGAAGCAGCAAGGATACGTTTTTCTTCCTGCAAGCACAAGTCAGTTCCTTCAAAAAACCAAGCAAGTAATAGGAGCACAGCAAGGCAAAGCACAGTTTCGTATATCACCTTTTCAGAGTCGAGCTGAGCATGAAGAGAAGAACTCAGTGCATTGGCATCATCTAAGGCAGCGGAGACCTGACTCAGCTCAATCTGACTTTGAGAGTACTTTTCCTCAAAATCAGTGCATCGCTGGGCCAATTCAGCCTGATCTCGAGAATGTTTTTCCTCAAGAATTGCAATCTGCCGAGTCATTCCTAGCAAGAGGTAATCAAACAAAACGAGGTCAGAAGGTAAAAAAGTCCACAACAAAGGCGAAGAAAAGAAAAAAGGGCACTAACCAGTGTTAGTCGCCTCCAGCTCGGATACACGACGATGAAGTGACACTGGATTCCAACACATAAGAGACGAAGCCACTTCTGGGACGGAAGCACCCTGCGATCTCAGCTGGCTGGCCATCCCATCCACCAAAACCTGATGAGAAGAACAGATGAGCATAATGACAAAATTTAACCTGATGTTTTATTTGGATCATTACTATTCTTCCATATTTCCTTCTAATTTATTCTCTTTATATTTCGGAATTATAACTAGCTTGGGATTATTCTTCATGGGTTCGCACATACGGTTTATTTTTGGAAGAAAAACTAGAATGCTTCAGGGTTTTGAAGTATGACATTGAAGCTGCACGTTTATCAAAGCAAGGTCAAGGACCTGAAAAGGTCTGGACATGCTCATCCAGTATTTTTATTTCATTTTATTACCACTTTACCAAAGCTATGCAGTGTTATTCAGTATTTGTAGCTATATTACTTGCCGGTGATACTTCAACATGTAATTAAACTTCTTTGTTTTCAGGGCCACAGTAGAACTACGGAATTGAATTCTCAGGACTTGCTGGAGCAATTGCCAGCACTGCAGCAATTGTTATATCGACTTATTGGCTGTCGAGTAATTCTCTCTTATTCTTGCAACAAATAAGTTGGATTAGTGAAAGAATCTGGTTTTTATAAACATATTTACTTTGTTTGTTTGTATTTTTCTATTTTAACTAAGCCAACATGGCACCGCTTTTCCTTTTGTATTCAGGCAGAAGGAGCTGCAAAAAACAATTATCTGGTGCAATATGCTCTAGCCCAGGTAAGCTCTATTTTTTCTGTCATTTTTTTTGCTTGAATTGGTCATTTGTGAATCTGTCTGGCTATGTCTTGCACTTTATGGCCTATTCAATGTATAATAGAGCAGTTCAATTCCTTCTATGTAATAGCTTATTCTTAGATCTGGGTAATCTTACGCAATTTGAATCAATCCTGCTATTGTACAGGTTCTTAAAGAAAGCTTTAAAATTTATTGTGCAATAAATGATGGAATTATCAACCTTATTGACAAGGTACGTTAATCTTCAAAGTAGGCATTCGTCTATGTTGCACTGAGCTATTTCCACTTATGCTTACTGTTTCCTGTTGGTTGTGAAACAACTGTGCAGTTCTTTGAGATGCCAAAGCATGAAGCACTAAAAGCCCTTGACGTTTACAAGAGGGCTGTCCACCAGGTAACTGCCTTACACGGTAGTAATGTATTTTAACTTGAAGAAGATCAAGACATAACAATTATGTGTGCTTAGACGCTTAGCTGAATTTTTACCCATCAAACATCTTTGATGCTTCAGGCTGGGAACCTATCTGACTTCTATGAAAGTTGTCAGGGTTTAGAGCTTGCAAGAAATTTCCAGTTTCCTACTTTGAGGGAGGTGAGGTCATCTGTGTCAGAGTTCTTTATGTAAATTTTCACTATGTAAGAGTATGACCAGATACTCAGATTTGATTAATCTTATTTTCAGCCACCACAAACATTCCTTTCAACCATGGAGGAGTACGTGAAGGAGGCTCCACGTATGATGCCAGTTGTAGAACCACTGGTTAGTTCCTGGGCTCTAGTAAACCATTTGGATTTTTGCATGACACCTTCACATTTTATAACAAGTAGCAGCCTCAATGTGTGATACTTCATGTGCCTTGCATGTTAAAGTAGAGCATATCACAACCATGGCGGAACTAGAGCAAATTAGAGGGTGATGGTACTGGGGTGTCCTTACCTTGCACATACATGTTCCACAGGGGTTGTATGTATGGTGAAAAATTAGACAACATCATTGCTTTAACATTTATAGGGGGTACATTTGAGTTGAGCCTCCTAATCTCAATGTAGCTTGCACTGATCACAACTTCATTCTTCATTTATATCTAACGACAGCAAGCTACCTGATGTAGGGAAACAGTTAGCATCAATAATTGTGGCCTAGTGAACAATTTCTCTTTTACTTTGACATTTTTGTGATAATTGTGTCATCAGTGTGAATGTCACACTCTTCTTGGGAGATAAATGATTACCGTCAAGTCAACTTTATACCAGCCGATTTACTTATTGTGGAATGGATTCTTAAATACGGACTATCCTTCTTATTTCACCAGGAGCTTCCTGAGCGGCTTCTTCTGACATACAAACCAGAAGAAGTTCATGATACCGTTCCAATTGTAGCGGAGAAACTGCAAGTTGTTGAAGAAATTGCTCCAGTTCCTTCTTCCCAAATAGCTTTGCCTCCCAAGCCTGAGATTGCAGATACTGGTGATTTACTGGTAAGTGTAAAAATGGTCATAAAGTGTGTGACATTATTCTTTTTATATTTATTATAATCTAAATGCCATATTTTCTCATAGGGGTTAGGTGATTCAACCCCTACTGTGTTGGCGATAGAGGAGAGCAGTGCTTTGGCCTTGGCAATTCTTCCGACAGGTAATTAGTCGAATAGTCGTGTTATTAATTGTATCATTTAGTTCTGAGAAGTGCATGCATGCATGCTGCAGGTATTGATAACTCAACAACAACTACACAGCAAGATAGTGGATTTGATCCAACAGGATGGGAACTTGCTCTTGTTACTACAAGCAGCAACGGGACTCCACTGTCTATGGAGAGTAATTTGGTACGTTTCTTAATCTTGCATTGAGGATATCTACCTTTCAGTTGGTTGCCACAGTTGCTATTTACTCTGTTTCGTGCAACTTTGTTAAGCCCCAGTCCTGTAGTTCAACTGTCAAGCTTAACTCATTTAACTGGCTGAAAAGTGATTACTAGTACGCTGGTATGCTGGTTCACTGCAGCTGAAAACTAGTAGCAATGAGTAGCTAATTCCTATTTTATCGAAGTGCAATCACAAAGAAAAGTAAAAAAAATATATTTTGTAGTAACTCGTACAAATTACTCTATAGAGTACATTTTGAAAAGCTGTATCTTGCCTCCTTGATTGCTTGAGCCAACTGAGACTGATGATTGTTCCCATCAATGGCCGTTTGGAAAAAGCTTGTTATGAGTGTTCAGTTGATAGTTGACAGTTCTTAAAATACTAGGGGAAATTTGGGACTCACGACTCTAATTGCCAGGTGGCATTAATTTCCTCATTGGCATTTGTTGTTACTTTTCTATCTCATGGCATCATTACCATGGTCTGAAAAGGTGTAAATCATTGTATGGCCCAATTCATACTTTCTGCTTATGCAACAGTCGTTTGGGTTTTGGTAGAACTTGATAGCATTTCTGTTGACTCCAGAACGTTGTGCTAGATTCTGTACATGAAACCCTACCTATTTACAGGTTGCTCTCCATTTGTAAGAAAAATCTGTGCTGAGACACAGGAGTACAGATTGATGAACTATAACTAAACAATTAATTTATTGTGTGGAGTATCGTTTAAGCTTCAACACCCCCCCTCCCCCAAATAAATAAATAATGTGGTTTCGGTATTACCCACGATTCTGTTTCGGATCTTATCGAGAGGCATATAACCTGGAGTCTTTTTCCATTTGCAGGGTGGTGGATTTGACAAGCTCACATTGGACAGCCTATATGATGATGGAACCTACAGGCAGATGCAGCAACAACAGCTATACGGATCAGCCCCTCCCAATCCATTCATGGCAAGCGATCCCTTCGCCGTATCAAATCAAGTGGCTCCCCCACCATCAGTTCAAATGGCGGCCATGGCTCCACAGCCCCAGCATTTGCCCATGATGATTGAACCAAATCCCTTCGGGCCACCACAGCAGCATCACGCGGGCGTCGCTCCTGCAGCAAACCCCTTCCTCGACGCCGGGTTCGGTGCGTTCCCGGCAGTAAATGGAATGCATCCACAGACCAACCCCTTCGGAGGCGCCGCACAACTTCTCTAGTCATATATACTTTGCAAAGTTTGCATTACAATTACATAGAAGATGTGCTATCTGTAGATACCCACGCAACGATGTAAGACAAGCAATTGACGTCTCTGGAATCGCTTTTCTCCGTCAGACCGTTACCAATCAGGGAATCGCCATGTTGCACCAGCCTCTTCTCGCCCTTCCTTAGGCTTTGGCCGCTTGGCCTTTCTTGTGTAGCTTTCTGTTTTGCTGTGCCTGGTTTTCCATCTTCCGTGGCGAGCCATTGCACTCATTGTAAAGAAATTTCTTTCATCAGGCTCTGGGCTGATAAAATCATGAGTACGTGCCTATAAGGCAATAATCATCAGCGTTTGCATTTGTGTAACTCCTGATGACCGTGCGAATATTTCCGCAATTGGTCCCAAGGTCCCAAACCACTTTGCTCTAGTCCTCGTCCCCGGCGTTTCTTCCAAAACACTCTCAATTCAGAAACTTTAGCAATATTAAAAAACATATCTTCAATAACTTCCAATCTTTTGGCACTCAGGGAAACGAAGCCCCATGAAAAATAGGTAGAGTTGCCTGTCCTGGCAAAGGGAAGATAGTTATGTGAGACAGCTCCAACGTTTCACGCCAAAACGCTCCCCACCCCATGTTCCGTGCGTTTTAGGGGGATATTGGTTTTGAACGGCTCCCCCTCCTTCCCCTGAGAACTCCCCCATATACAAAGGGAACATTTTTCATACCCTACGTGTTAATTACGTCATTTCTTTGCGATATTAACTCTATTTAATCTCCAAAACATGATAATAACGTGTATAATAGTGGTATAAATATTCTATTTTTTTAAACTTAAAAAACTGATAAAAAAACATTAAATAACTGGGTTATAGTGTATAGGGGGAGCTAGATCTAGAAAATAGTTGGAGATGCCCTGTATATATAAGTAGTATCTTTTAAGAGGATGCAGTAAAGTATAATAAAAAATATAGATAGGGGAGAAATATAGAGGGTTGGCATCAGCATAAGTGGCAGTGATTTCAAAACCACTTCTTCCATGGAAAAATTAAGCCTGTGTTTATATTTACAACATTCGACGTATCTTCTTCGCATGAGGTTTTTTGGGTGATCTTCACTTTCCCATGAAGGCATGTATAATAGGTCTTTTGAGTTGTGTCTTCGGCCGTGTCTAGGGGAGTAAATGTAAACAAACTTAAGTCATGTCTTTTGACCAAGACACGTCTCTTGGCTCTATGTTTGAGAATGAAGATATAATTAATTGGTGCATTACATTTATTTTAAATATTTTATAAGTAAGACTAGGGATGACAACAGGAAATTCCCCTTCGGAGAATAGCTCCCCATACCCGTCCCCGCGACATAAAAATTTTCCGCGGGGATCCCCACGAACGCTTATGGGGACATTTCTTCTCCATCCCTGTTTAAATTATAATTAGGACATACACCTTTTGTTATTAATACAAAACATTTTCACTTATACGTATTGTTAGATGTAATAAATCATTATATGTACATCAAAATGAACATATTTATATAATGATTACTCTTTTAACAAGGTAATTATTTATTTTTATCATTAACTAGTACACAAAAACATCACCACGTGCAGATTTAACGGGTCCCCAATGGGAACGGGAATGCTTCCCCGTCCCCGTCCCCATCCCCGTTTACCCGTTAGGGGAAGAATTTTCCCTGTTTACATCCCCGTGAGAGAAGAAACTTTCCCATCTATGTCCCTAATGGAGGAATTCCCTGCGGGGAATCGGAGATCGGGCCTCATTGCCATCTCTAAGTAAGACATAGGTTTTGAACACACTTATTGTATCACACTATCTTAACTGTGTCTTGTGTTTGGAGTATCGTGCAATATAGTGGTGTTAGGGTTGTACATGTCCTAAAGAGGAGTCCCAACGACATTTTCTTGACCACTGGCATCTTGTGGGCATTGCACACCCGTCACAACGACAACGACACATGGTACAAGAATGTCTCCTTCCTAGGGAAGCTCTATGCAATCGACAACCAAGGAAACTGCTATGCATTGGACCTCACCACCAACACGTTTGACCTAAAAGAGCAATTCTTCCTTTTCTTTTTTCTGCCACTGATTTTCTTAGGCACAAATTCCGACATATCCTTTGCATTGTTGAACAATCCATTGTTGGGCTTCATTGTCACCCTTTGGAAATTCTAACCCCCTCCTTGGAGTTTCTAAGGTGGAAGCCACTAGCGTGGGTTAGTGACTTTGACCTCATCCTCCAACCTCTCTTCCCCTCCTAGCCAAGGCTTGTTTCAGAGCTAGGGGAATGGAGGGATAAAATCTCCTTGCCATTTTTGAATGGTACGGAGATTTTAGCCCCTCCAATCCTCCCTATTCCTCTTGCTCCCAAACATGCCCCTAGAGTTCTGGTCATCCATGGCTTGATTTTTCATGGGACAAGCCATCTGCGAAGCAACGACTAGAAGCCATGAGAAGTAATGTACTTCCTTTCCAATCTTTATATCTGTTGCTCATTCATTCACTTAACTACTTTGAGAGAAGTTTGTTCTTTCTTTCACTCTCCCACACTACATCTCACTCTTGCATATATCCTCATTTTATGAGTGAGATTGGGGTGAGCTCTTTATTAGATTTTGACTCTGATAATACTCTTGAGCACTTGTGGCACCCGTATTGATTTGTTTTTTTTGCTCTATTGCTCTTGGGTTGTTGAAACCCTAGTTGGCTAGGTGCTGCCCAATGATACCCTTGATCTATGCTTGTAAAGGGTGTTCACGAAGTTTGTATCATCCATTTGTTCGAGTTGAAGTCTTGGCTTCAGTTTTTTAGTCGCTTAGGAAAGATGGGAGTTAAAAGAGATTCTAAGGACATTTAGGTTGCCTCGATAACAGGGATGTAGCCACAACTTTATGGTGTAGCTGATCATCGGGATAAATTGTGTCTCCATCTGCTTATAACTTGTGATTGCATTATTTGTTATGGTACCTTGATCCATATTATTTATAGGTGTTGGAACAATCAAAAGGCGTTAATTGTAATAATAGTAAGCCACAAGAGTTAGACCTGTGCATATGTTAATATATCAAAATAATAGTAATACATTAAATTAGTAAACATGATTTCAAATACTATTTACATATAGATACTCATCCTCGGCCAAGTAGGTAAATGAATATTCCTGAAAACAATTGACTCACAATTTTTTGATGTTCTTCATAAATGCATTTGTAACCTGAAGTCTCGCATTAAAGAATGCATCCTTGCAATTCTTCGTGTAAACTTTAAGGACACGATTTGTGTGCTCCGTGTCTTCTAGACTCACACGATAACATTTCTGCAATATCAAAAATAATATTCTTACTATAGTATTATAAATATGGCACAAAAATAAAAAAACTTCAAACTTACCTAGAAGGCATCTCTAACTGCTCCCAGTGCATCTCTAAAGTGTGCATCTTCAGCAAGGGCAAAGTCATTCTAGATTGTGCATGCAGTTGTCTCCCCTGATGAGTTGACCGTAACTCATGGGTTGTACAAATGACAGATGTTACCTAAGACAACATTATTCTGTCTATGGTGACCCTCCCGTCAAAAATCATGACCTATCATGCCCTAGATGACCAGAAACAAAAAAGCATAATTTCATTTATAAAATTAACAAAAATAATAGTGTCATGCATATAATTAATAAAACGACATAGATGTACCTGTCACTAGTGGACATGATGAGGATCCTGACATCCACACTTGAGGGCGCCAAAGGAGGGGCAACAACATGGCTCTTTCTAATATGCTTCCACACATATTCTGAACAATGTGCAGAATATCCACCCATTGGGTCCTCATAGTTCGCATGTGCACCCTCATAGTATCGTTGTTGTCCGCCCTCATAGTATTGTTGCTCTCCCTCATCTCCACCATCTATCCACCTGGGTACTGCTGCTCTCCCCCATCTCCACCACCTCCATCCTCGTACCGCTGTTCTCCCCCATCTCCACCATCATGTTGTAGCTCTTCGCCATCTCCACCATCTCTGCCATCTTCATCATGTGCTCTTTCCAGTGGTTCTCGCCTAGTCGCCTACATCTTAGTAAAGCCTCTCGATGAGCTATGTTGGAAGGATGCCCCTAAAAAGGTTGTTGCTCGCCTTGTTTGCCTGGCTCACGGCTACCATAAACTTATGATTCATCCTATTAAAAGAAATAATAGAAGTTAATCCAATAATTATAATAAAAATTAAACTTAAAATTCATCATAATCATTATATAATTTAAAAATATAATAAAACTAAAAATAGAATACAAATAACTTATGATTCCATTTCTAGAAAAACTAAACTCAAAATTCATTAGGATCATTGTCAAGCACTCTCATTCGTCCTAAGGTACATCGTTTCTTTATAAGTCATCGTTTCCGTTTGGGGAGAACAATGACATCATTACTGGCATCAACTAAAGAATTAAGTGTTACACCAGGCTCGATAACAAAGGACATTAGCAATGTTTCTTCTTGATAGGCCTTAGGGCTGAAAAAGCTCGAAGCTCGCGAGCCGAGCCGAGCCAGGTTTTCGAGCTTGTTGAGGCAACGAGCCGAGCCGCTCTAGCTCGCGAGTTGCACAAAAATAATCAACCAACACAATAATGTTGGATATTGGATAATTTTATAGATATCTGACTCATTTCTTAGTCTTTAATAATGTATATATAACAATTATAATCTAGATTACTTGTAATGCCATGTTATGATTATTTATTTCACATTTATAGACTATTAATTCACTATATAATGCAATATTAGTTTTCAAGGTGCAGCTCGCGAGGCGAGCCGAGCCTCCTTTTACAGCTCGGTGAGTAGGCGAGCCGAGCCAAACTCAACCACCAAGCGAGCCACATCGAGCTGGGCTCGACTCGGCTCGTTTCCAGCCCTAATAGGCCTCATCAACTTGTCCATCCTCAATATGATAAACAACACCATTAGGATTATGTAATTGTTCATGAGATGATTCACTTTATATACTATCTTCCATGCATTTAGCTTTTGACATGGGTATGACAAAGAATACACCTGCTCGACTTGATGTGCAACGACAAAAATGTCATTGCCTGATAGTTGTTGGTTGTGTTTGATTTCAACCATGCTAAACCGGTTATGTCAAATTTCAGGAATGCTATTGAACCAAATACAATCAAAGAAGAACATTCCAGAGCCCTTTCAATGTGATACATCTACCTATACTACATAGGGTCGTCGACCTTAGCTTCATAAAGAAGATGAGCAAGAAGATGTTGCATCAGATTGAAAAATACTAGAGGATTTTTTTTCAATTTGCATATAAGCGCCATTATCTCTTTCTCTAACTTCTCCATCATATCTTTCTTGATTTCTTTAGCACAAAGTTGTCTATAGAAAAAAGCTTAGCTCAACTAGCGCGTTCCACACATCATCCTCAAGGTACCCACAAAATATTATAGGAAGGAGTCTTTCCATTATGTTGTGGTCATCATGCCTCTTTAACCCATCAAGTTTTTATGCCTTTACATTGACAACTCGTTTCAATCCTGTAGCACAACCATCAGGGAATATCGAGTCCTTTGAGTAGTTTTTTGGATTGGTGCGTGTCTTTCGGTAGCTTACGAGGCTTTGAAAGGACATCCCCAACTAATATTATACCTTCGTTGTAACAATTATTGGAGAAAGTTTTTTGACTTAATAACCATGAGGCGGAACACAAAAGCAAGTAAGGACACTTTCTTGTGTTCGTGTAATGGCTCTTCTGAAGCTTCGAGGAGGCTAAGGAACTCCTTAACCACCAAAATTGGCATA
This sequence comes from Zea luxurians, assembly GCA_029449295.1. Classification (NCBI taxonomy): domain Eukaryota; kingdom Viridiplantae; phylum Streptophyta; class Magnoliopsida; order Poales; family Poaceae; genus Zea; species Zea luxurians. The sequence continues at coordinate 48,271,124 of JAOPSE010000023.1, forward strand.
TCCTCAAAGTTTAGGTTGAATTCTGGTTCTCATCCATCCTAATGATGTCCACACTATTACTATCTTCATCCTCTATTATAAGTCTGGTGTATTTCTCCTCATGAAACCCCTATGTTTCATAATCTACCACGAAACCATTTTGACATAGTTGTTTACTAACTGTGAACTTGTCACCTAAACCCATCAAAGAGTGACTGATATAACATTGTATTTATGACAAGGCTATAGGGTTCCAATGAATTTTTAGTAGCATAATCTCGTTGTTTTCCACCTGCACGCTCAAATATGGTGCAGTGAAAATAGCAGGGTTATGCTATCAAAATTTTATTTAAACCTTATAGTCTCGTCATAAATACCACATTATATCAGTCACTCAGAGGTTGTCTAAATAAGGGCAACTACGTGCATGGGATGACACCAGGAGACCACGAGCACGATGGACTACGTTGGGGAAGGCTGCAGAAGCAAGGGCAACGTTAGGGACGGGGCATGGGGGGTCGACACGAGTGAGGTGGCTTAGTGGTAGGGCATGCTCGGTGCGGGCGAGTCTCCACAAGCGTGTGGTCTAGCGGGGCAGTCTCGACGAGCGTGGGGTGCTTGTGCGGCGGCACATATGTGGTGGGTGGTGGTGCGGTTCGGTGTTGACTAGAGCGCGAAGACAAAAAAACACGTGATGAAGACAGAACACATGAGGAAGAAAGATAAGTAGTTGTCCTATATACCTAATTTTCGATGGCCATACACCAAAATTAAACCTTTAATTTTAGATAGCCTGCAGAAATTCGCTCGAAGTAAAAGTTTTTTTGGTGGCCACGTGTCAACTGCCGAAAATTAGATTATTTTTGGTGGTCTAGAGTCAGCCACCGAAAATAAACACCAAAAGTAAGGTTGTTATTGAAAGTCGCCTAGAGGGGGTGAATAGGCAGAATCTGAAATTTACAAACTTAAGCACACACTACAAGCCGAGGTTAGCGTTAGAAATAAAACCGAGTCTGAAAGAGAGGGAAAAACAAATCAAATGCAAATGAAGCGGATGACATGGTGATTTTTTTACCGAGGTTCGGTTCCAAAGAACCTAGTCCCCGTTGAGGTGGTCACAAAGACCGGGTCTCTTTCAACCCTTTCCCTCTCTCAAACGGTCACTTAGACCGAGTGAGCTTTCTCCTTAATTCTCACGGGTCACTTATACCCCACAAGGACCACCATACAATTGGTGTCTCTTGCGGTCTTGCCTTGCTTACAAAACACTTGGGAACAAGAATGAGGAAGGAAGAAAGCCAACCAAGCAAACAAGAGCACAAGAAAACACAAATGATCCTCTCACAAGTCTAAATGCGCTAGAGTGGATTTTGAGACTTTGAGCGGATCGATCTCTTGAATTGTGTCTTTGGAGTGGTGTCTATTGCTTTTGTATTAAATGTGAAGGAGTGAATGCTTGGATTGTTGGAGTGGAGGTGGTTGGGGGGTATTTATAGCCCCAACCACCAATTCAACCGTTGGGGAGGCTGTCTGTCGACGGGCGCACCGGACAGTCCGGTGCGCCACCGGACACTGTCCGGTGCGTCACCGGACACTGTCCGGTGCGCCAGCCACATCACCCAACCATTAGGGTTCTGACAGTTTCGACCGTTGGAGCTCTGACATCTTGGGGCACTGGACAGTCCGGTGTCATACCGGACAAGCATTGTTCTTTGTTCGGTGCGCCTTCTGGCGGCTGCTCTGACGCTGTGCAAACTGTCTGCGCACTGTGTGTTGTCAGACGACCGTTGAAGTCGACCGTTGCGCTGGCTAGCCATTGCTCTGCTGGTGCACCAGACAGTCTGGTGGCACACCGGACAGTCCGATGAATTATAGCGGAGCGGCTCTCCAGAAACCCGAAGGTAAAGAGTTTCTTTTGCTCTTTTCTTTTGAACCCTAACTTGGATCTTTTTATTGGTTTGTGTTGAACCTTTAGCACCTGTAGAATATATAATCTAGAGCAAACTAGTTAGTCCAAATATTTGTGTTGGGCATTCAACCACCAAAATTATATTTAGGAAAAGGTTAAACCCTATTCCCTTTCAATCTCCCCCTTTTTGGTGATTGATGCCAACACAAACCAAAGCAAATATATAAGTGCGGAATTGAACTAGTTTGCATAAGGTAAGTGCAAAGGTTTACTTGGAATTAAACCAATTTATCATTTCAATAGATACGCATAACATTTTGGACCACGCTTGCACCACGGTTTTGTTTTTGCAAATTCTTTTGAAAGTCCTTTTGCAAATAGTCAAAGGCATATGAGTAAGATTGCAAGAAGCATTTTTAAGATATGAAATTTCTCCCCCTGTTTTAAATGCTTTTCCTTTGACTTTAAACAAAACTCCCCCTTAATTGAAATTTCCCTCTTAGTTTTCAAGAGGGTTTTGATAGATACCAATTGAAAATAACACATACCAATTTGAAATATACCAATAAAAATTTTCGAAACATAATGTTAAAAATTAGGTGGTGGTGCTGTCCTTTTGCTTTGGGCTAATACGCTCTCCCCTTTGGCATTAATCGCCAAAAATGGAGACTTTGTGAGCCCTTTACTTTCTCCCCCATTGGTACAAGTAAATATGAGTGGAAAGATCATACCAATGTGAAGTTTAGGTGGAGTAATGGTGAAGGGTAATGATACCGATAGAGTGGACTGGAAGCCTTGTCTTCGTCGAGACTCCATTTCCCTTTCAATCTACGACTTGGCATAAAAATACACTTGGAAACACATTAGTCGTAGCAAATGAAAGAGATATGATCAAAGGTACATAAATGAGCTATGTGTGCAAAGTGTCAATTAAAATTCCGAGAATCAAGTATATTTAGCTCATTCCTAAGTTTGGTAAAGGTTTTCTCATCTAATGGTTTGGTAAAGATATCGGCTAATTGTTCTTTGGTGTTAATATAGGCTATCTCGATATCCCCCTTTGTTGATGATCCCTCAAAAAGTGATGTCGAATGTCTATGTGCTTAGTGCGGCTGTGTTCAACGGGATTCTCCACTATGCGGATAGCACTCTCATTGTCACATAGGAGAGGGACTTTGCTCAATTTGTAGCCATAGTCTCTAAGGGTTTGCCTCATCCAAAGTAATTGCGCACAACAATGACCTGCGACAATATACTCGGCTTCTGCGGTAGAAAGAGCTACTGAGTTTTATTTCTTTGAAGCCCAAGACACCAGGGATCTCCCCAGAAATTGACAAGTCCCTGATGTGCTCTTCCTATCAATTTTACACCCTGCCCAATCAGCATCTGAATATCCTATTAAATCAAAGGTGGATCCCTTGGAGTACCAAAGACCAAACTTAGGTGTATAAACTAAATATCTCATGATTCTTTTCACGGCCCTAAGGTGAACTTCCTTAGGATTGGCTTGGAACCTGGCACACATGCATACGGAAAGCATAATATCCGGTCAAGATGCACATAAATAGAGTAAAGATCCTATCATCGACCGATATACCTTTTGATCTATAGATTTACCTCCCGTGTCAAGGTCGAGATGCCCATTGGTTCCCATGGGTGTCTTGATGGGCTTGGCATCCTTCATTCCAAACTTGGTAAGTATGTCTTGAATGTACTTAGTTTGGCTGATGAAGGTGCCCTCTTGGAGTTGCTTGACTTGAAATCCTAGAAAGTACTTCAACTCCCCCATCATAGACATCTCTAATTTTTGAATCATGATCCTACTAAACTCTTCACAAGTAGATTTGTTAGTAGACCCAAATATGATATCATCAACATAAATTTGGCATACAAACAAATCTTTTGCAATAGTTTTAGTAAAGAGTGTAGGATCGACTTTGCCGACTTTGAAGCCATTAGTGATTAGAAAGTTTCTTAGGCATTCATACCATGCTCTTGGTGCTTGCTTAAGCCTATAGAGTGCCTTTGAGAGCTTATAAACATGGTTAGGGTACTCGCTATCTTCAAAGCCGGGAGGTTGCTCAACATAGACCTCTTCCTTATCGGTCCATTGAGGAAGGCACTTTTCACGTCCATTTGATAGAGCTTAAAGCCATGGTGAGTAGCATAGGCAAGTAATATACGAATTGATTCGAGCCTAGCTACGGGTGCATAGGTTTCACCGAAATCCAAACCTTCGACTTGTGAATATCCCTTGGCCACAAGTTGGGCTTTGTTCCTGTGGGGAATAGATATCCCCCGGGTCCACTAAAAGAGTAAAGGACCTCACGAAAGGCCCAAGGGCCCAATAAATCGTAAGGTCATTCTTTCGTGGGCCTGGGGAAAAACAGCCAGCGAAGCAGAACGACATGGGGCCGGATTGGTACAAGCCCGGACGGCCCACAGCATCGAGCGAATGACCGCAACAGAGATCCGACTTTCCCGCGCTGGAGCCTTCATGCAACGAAGCCACGCGGGGATAAGTCGGCGAGGGTTACGTAGGGATAATCTCAAGAGGTTCACTATCTTTTAGCTACTCGTTGCTATCTTATCCACGTGTACTGCCCCACGGTCGAGTATATAAGGCCTAGGGGGCACCCCTTTAGAACGATCGACCCATTACTTAGCCACCCACATCAACTCTCTGTATTTTCGATCCAGAGAGCTCTCTTATAATCATATCCACCAAACATACTCATCAGGACGTAGGGTGTTACGCATCACTAAGCGGCTCGAACCTGTAAACCTTGTCCACTGTCCCTCGTGCGATCAGCACGAACCATTTTGCTACAGTTGTCGACACTGTCCTACTCCTAAAACACCTTGAGGGGCAACCCCGGGTGTGCGGTCGGACCCAAAACACCGACAGCTGGCGCGCCAGGTAGGGGGTGTGTTGACAATCCAAGCTAGCTCAATGGCCATCTCCTTCTACAGCAAGATCACCCTGCATCCCGGATCCGTGCTCCACTTCGGAACAATCTCATTTGTGGCGGATGAAGAAGGAATTCTGCACCGCATCGCGGATCCACCGGAAAAAAGGTCTCCCCCAACAAACTCCGAAAATACCAGAGAAGCACAACCTCCAGCTCTCCGGATGAGGATCGTCTCCGGAAAGCCGGGAGCCGAGAGCTCGCTGGCCCGGAGAACTCCGCTGCCTACTTCTCCGACAAAAGAGTGGACACAGATCGCCAGAAAAAGGTAACCAGGGGAAAGCAAGTTGCTCTTTCCGTCCCTCATGTCTCAAAGGGGGACGGGAAGAAGATCACCACGACAGCAGCACCGTTCTACCCCGACGTCCTCTTCATCGGGAGAGCGGAGTCGCCCATTATCTCCGACGACGAGCCGACTGTACCCGGGGAGGAACCGCCTCAACGAGAGTCCCGTCGACGGAGGAACCGGCGCAGGAACGTTCGACGACATCACGCAGCCGGAGAGCGGAATCCGGAACAACCTGTCTCGCGAGATGAGGTCTCGGAGGTAGGAGAAACTCCGGAAGAACGCGTCTTCAGAGAACGAAGGAACTCCCGACGACGTGATCACCGACGAGCACAGGAACAGGCTGAGCAGGATGCAAGGCAGCGTCGAGAGAATCCATTCTTCGGGCGCAACCTGAACCCCGACTTCGCTCGGGCTATGAACACGCCGAGCGAAGTCGGAGGAGTACTAGCTCGGATAGCTGAGGGACTTCCACGGACTCCTGACGCCGATGGCTACCGACGACTGTTCACCCAGGCGGCCAACCATCTTCTACCGCTTGCTCACCCGCCGAACGACCTATGACACGCCATCAACAGTCGCCGAGACGCGCGAAGCTCCATCAATGCTTCACGCGAGCGGCGGCATGAGAACGAGATTCGCCGTCGGGAGGAGTATGACCGGGATCACGGCATCCCGACTCAGAGCCAAGCTACCAGAACTGAGTCGGCAACGGCCTCAACTAGCGGAATCACCCGGAGGCGGTCGAGGAACCACAATCACAACTCCCCTCCCCGGGACAGGCATCGTCCCCGACGACAGGAGGACACGTGCGGAGTGTCCGCTCTTACTCCGCGCCTCAGGGCCATCCAATGGCCTCCCAACTTCAAGGTATCCAATGTTGACAAATATGAACCTAAGCAGGATCCATGGGGTTGGCTAGCCGTCTACACCACCGCTGCTCGAGCTGCCGGGGCGTCCGAAGATGTGATGACCGCGTACTTACCCATTGTCCTTGGGCAAGACGCGCTGCAATGGCTGCGACATCTACCCCGACACTGCATCGATGTCTGGGGCGACTTCAGTCGACGCTTCACCGCCAACTTCCAGTCCCTCTCCGACAAGCCGGCGCAACCGTGGGACCTCAAATCCATCAAGCGCCGGGGGGATGAGACTCTCCGGTCGTACCTCAAAAGGTTTCAGACCATGAGAAATCGTATCCCCGAGGTCACGGAGGCGGCCGTGATCGAGGACTTCTACAGAGAATCCAATGACTCGGCTTTCGTCCGAGCCATACTACAGAAGGCACCGACTACCTCCGAGGAGCTGTTCCGGGAAGCCGACCTCTACATCACCGCCGACGAACGAGCCCAGGACCTCATCGGAGGAGCAAAGCCCGCACCAGCAGCACCACGACGCGACACGAACCAGCAACCCGACAAGCGATGGGAGAAGAGGCCTCGCGAAGAAGTGCACGCTGCCGGACCACCTGCCTCTCGCGCCCGAGGAGGACCTCGTGGAGGCGAACGCACGTTGGACGACATCCTCGACGCCCAGTGCCCGTACCACAAGGACATGCGCCACACTCTTCGTAACTGCCGAGACTTCAAGCATTCCGTCGGACACGGCCGACCCTTCCAACCTTTACCTCCTCCTCCGCCGAGGGAAGGACCAGATGAACCACGACAACCCCATCGGCAGGAGGAGGGAGGAGGAGGAGGAGCTTTTCCACGTGTCGACAGGGAGGTCAACGTCATCTTCGGCGGACACGGATCGCAGGAGAGCAGAAGACAGCAAAAGCTCAACGATCGCCAGATACTGGTGGCGACCACCGGCCCTCCCGCCCCATACCGGTGGTCGGAACACCCGATCACCTTCACTCGGGCAGATCAATGGCTCAACTTTGACCATCCGGGCAAATACCCACTTCTCGTCGATCCGGTGATCCGAGAGAGCCGGGTGAAGAAGGTGTTAGTGGACGGGGGAGCAGCATCAACGTCACCTTCCCCCGGACACTCCAAGGCTTGGGAGTTCACCTCAAAGAGCTCCACGAGTCGGACACTCCTTTCTTCGGCATCGTGCCGACGGAAGGGGAATACCCGCTGGGCCACATCTACATGCCAGTCACCTTCGGAACTCCGGAGAACTACAGAACCGAGTTCCTGAGGTTTGAAGTGGCGAACTTCGACTGCGGGTACAACGCCATCATCGGGAGGCCGGGATTGGCCAAGTTCATGGCCATTCCGCATTACACATACATGATACTGAAGATGCCAGGACCGCAAGGGATCATAACTGTGCGCGCCGACTTCCAAGGCGCCGCAGAGTGTTTCCGAGTGGCTATTCAAGCAGTCCTCACCGCCAAGCCATCGGCGGCTCCCTCCACAATGGCGAACTCTAAGCCTGAGGAGGACCTCACAGTACCGGCAAGCGAAGCTCAGACCGCGACCTCTATGCGGCCGACTGAAGAAACCAAGAGAATCAACCTGGGGTTCGCTGATGAGCGCAAGACGGCTATCATCAGCTCCAGCTTGGATGACAAATAGGAAAGCGCGCTCGTCCGGTTTCTGCAAGATAACCGAGATGTATTCGCATGGCAACCTGCGGATATGCCGGGAGTCCCAAGAGAACTGGCCGAGCACAAACTGAAGGTTTACCCCCAGGCAAGGCCGATTCGGCAAAAACTACGTCGTTTCACACCTAACAAGAGAGAGGCCATTCGCGCTGAGTTAGCTCGCTTGGTCGCAGCTGGATTCATTAGAGAAGTATTACATCCCGAGTGGTTAGCCAACCCTGTTCTTGTACTCAAAAAGAATAAAGTGGATTGGCGCATGTGTGTTGATTATACTGATCTCAACAAACACTGTCCGAATGATCCTTTCGGGCTCCCGAGGATAGATCAGGTGGTGGACTCCACCGCTGGATGTTCTGTGCTGTCTTTCCTGGATTGCTATTCTGGATACCATCAGATTAGTCTGGCAAAGGAAGACGAAGAAAAAACGGCATTCATTACTCCGTTTGGTGCTTTCTGTTATACCTCCATGCCGTTTGGCCTCAAAAACGCTGGAGCAACTTACCAGAGGGCCATTCAAACATGCTTAGCCGATCACTGGGGCAAACGTGTGGAAGCCTATGTGGATGATGTGGTAATCAAAACACAGGACTCAAAAGACTTCATCGAAGACTTGCAACTGGTTTTCAACAGTCTGAGGCGGTATAGATAGAAGCTTAATCCCGAGAAATGTGTTTTTGGGGTACCAGCCGGAAAGTTACTCGGGTTTATTGTCAGCCACCGGGGAATTGAAGCTAATCCAGATAAGATTGAAGCTATCATGAAGATGGAAGCACCTCGATCGCAAAAGAAGGTTCAACGGCTTACCGGATGCATGGCAGCTCTAAGCAGATTTATATCCAGGCTGGGAGAAAAAGGTTTGCCATTTTACAAGTTACTCAAGAAGGTGGATAAATTCCAGTGGACTTCAGAAGCGCAAGAAGCTCTAGATGCTCTGAAAAAATTCTTGACAACACCACCAGTACTGAAACCACCTCGGCGAGCCACTTCAACTCAACCAGCTGAAGATTTGCTACTGTATATCTCTTGCACGACTCACGTGGTAAGCACCGCGTTAGTAGTCGAGCGAGTAGAAGAAGGACATACCTATCCAATACAGCATCCTGTCTACTTCATTAGTGAAGTCCTAGGCCCCTCAAAGAAAAAGTACCCTCAAGTTCAGAAGCTATTGTACGCAGTACTTCTAACTGCCCGCAAGCTGCGTCACTACTTTGACGACTACAAAGTCATAGTAGTTACAAGTTTTCCAATAGGGGATATTCTTCACAACAAGGAAGCCATCGGTCGAATAGCCAAGTGGGCTTGTGAGCTGGGATCTCATGACATCGAGTTCCGACCTCGCACTGCCATCAAAACTCAAGCACTGGTTGATTTCGTATCGGAGTGGACTGAACAACAAGTACCAGACAACCCGGAGACTGCAGAAGTATGGCGAATGTATTTTGATGGCTCACTAAAGCTGCAGGGAGCAGGAGCGGGGATTCTCTTCACTGCGCCTGGAGGTGAACACCTCAAGTACGCCCTCCAGTTGCTATTCCCAGCCTCCAACAATGCAGCCGAGTATGAAGCTTTGATCCATGGATTAAACATTGCCATATCGTTGGGCGTCAAAAGATTAATGGTATACGGAGACTCTCTGGTAGTCATCAGCCAGATAAACAAGGAGTGGGATTGCTCAAGCGATTCAATGGGAAAATACTGCACTGCCGTCCGAAAGCTGGAAGATAAATTCGAGGGTCTGGAATTTCATCATGTAGAAAGAGATCGGAACACAGCAGCCGATGTATTATCCAAACTGGGGTCCGGTCGAACTCAGGTTCCACCCGGGGTTTTCGTGCAAGAAATTCTGCGGCCAAGTATCTCAATGGATCAAACAGAAGAGTGCAACATCATAGATCAACCCGAGTCAGATCCTGATGACTGGAGAAGGCCGATCATTAAGTATATAAAGAATGAAGAAGAACCAGACGACAAGAATTTGGCAGAGCGTATTGCAAGACAATCGGCTCACTATACACTTATTGGGGAGACATTATACAGAAGGGGTGCATCAGGCGTCCTCATGAGGTGCATTCTCTCGTCCACTGGGAAACAACTTCTGGAGGAGGTCCATGCTGGGCAATGTGGAATACATGCAGCCTCCAGAACACTAGTCGGGAAGGTCTTCAGGTCAGGATTCTATTGGCCAATAGCAAAGAACGATGCAGCCGAGTTAGTTCAGAGGTGCGAAGCCTGCCAATACTTGTCAAAGCAACAACACATGCCAGCACAGCAACTGCAGACCATACCAGTAACTTGGCCTTTCGCATGCTGGGGACTGGATATGATTGGACCTTTCAAGAAAGCTCAAGGGGGATACACTCATGTATTGGTAGCAATCGACAAATTCACTAAATGGATAGAGTTCAAGCCCATTGCCTCCTTAACCTCTGCTAAGGCCGTGGAATTCATACAAGACATAATATTCAGATTCGGGATACCAAACAGCATCATAACTGATTTAGGATCCAACTTCACAAGTTCAGAATTCTTTGACTTCTGCGAGCAAAAGAGCATTCAGATCAAGTATGCATCTGTAGCCCATCCAAGAGCCAACGGGCAAGTTGAGCGAGCCAACGGGATGATATTGGATGCACTCAGGAAAAAGATCTTCGATAAGAATGAAAAATTCGCAGGAAAGTGGATAAGGGAATTACCCTATGTTGTTTGGAGCCTAAGAACCCAACCTAGTCGAGCTTTGCATGGAAACACTCCTTTCTTTATGGTCTATGGGTCGGAGGCAGTGCTACCTGCTGATCTCAAGTTTGGGGCGCCAAGGCTGATCTTTGAAAGCATAGCAGAAGCTGAGACCACCAGGCTGGAGGACATAGATGTACTCGAGGAAGAACGGTTAAACGCAGTAGTCCAATCAGCAAGGTACCAGCAGACTCTAAGGCGCTATCACGACAAGGCTGTGCGACAACGATTCTTCTCAGTAGGAGATCTCGTCCTCCGCCGAATTCTAACGGGAGAGGGACGACACAAGTTATCACCCTTATGGGAAGGACCCTTCGTGGTAGCAGAAGTCACTCGGCCCGGATCGTATCGCCTCACTCAGATGGATGGCACAGAAGTTGGGAACTCCTGGAACATAGAACACCTCAGAAAGTTTTATCCCTAGCTGTACCTCAAAACTGCTGGGATAATGATGATGTACTCTGTAAAAGTGGAAATATGTCATCAATAAAAAAGAGGTCTCAAGGATACTCAATTCGTTCACGATTGACTTGCATTCTTACTTAACTCAGGGTGACCACTATGCCCTGCTAACGGAGCAATCGGCTTAAGTCGGCAACGACTTAAGGCGGTGCAACATGCTCACGCTTACTTAACTCGGGGTGACCACTATGCCCTGCCAACGGAGCAATCGACTTAAGTCGGCAACGACTTAAGGCGGTGCAACATGCTCACGCTTACTTAACTCGGGGTGACCACTATGCCCTGCCAACGGAGCAATCGACTTAAGTCGGCAACGACTTAAGGCGGTGCAACAAGCTCACGCTTACTTAACTTAGGGTGACCACTATGCCCTACAAACGCAGCGATCGACTTAAGTTGACAGCAACTTAAGACCGGTGCAACATGCTCGCGCTTATATAATTCAGGGGATGACTTCCATATCCCGCAAACAAATTTCATAATCATCATGCGTCATTACTGCCAACTCATTAACTAATACATTCTGATACAATGAGAGAGTAATTATGTCATTCGAATGGTAAACTGGTGTCCTCTAACAAATACTCGATCATGCAAACCGCGCGCTTGGAGCACGCAAAATGTTTTTCTATTTTGCAATGTCTTTCTCAGGAGCGACCGACGAAGAAGGGCGACTCGAGGAATCAGGAGCGGCGTTCACGTCAGCCCTTATGTCTTCAGGAACAACCACGCCGGGTCTCCTCATCAAGATTCGTCCCGCCCGAATAGCCTTGTCCAGGGCTTTGTCGCGTTGGGCCTTGAGAGTAACAGAAATTTCTTCAGCAGTTTTAGCAGCCAGTCGAGCGCTCTCTAACTCCTGGGCAATGGATTTTTTGGAAGCCCGAAGCCCTTTGATAGTAGCATCCTTCGCTGGTATCAACTGCTTAAGCCGGGTTACCTCCTCCATGGATTCCTGCAGCTTACGACGTTGGAGATCTAATTCTTCCATGGTGAAGCGATGACTTCTTTCCAAGATAGTCAGCGAATTGCTAGAATCTCGATACAACCTGTCAAGATTGTCACGAGAAGCAGCAAGGATACGTTTTTCTTCCTGCAAGCACAAGTCAGTTCCTTCAAAAAACCAAGCAAGTAATAGGAGCACAGCAAGGCAAAGCACAGTTTCGTATATCACCTTTTCAGAGTCGAGCTGAGCATGAAGAGAAGAACTCAGTGCATTGGCATCATCTAAGGCAGCGGAGACCTGACTCAGCTCAATCTGACTTTGAGAGTACTTTTCCTCAAAATCAGTGCATCGCTGGGCCAATTCAGCCTGATCTCGAGAATGTTTTTCCTCAAGAATTGCAATCTGCCGAGTCATTCCTAGCAAGAGGTAATCAAACAAAACGAGGTCAGAAGGTAAAAAAGTCCACAACAAAGGCGAAGAAAAGAAAAAAGGGCACTAACCAGTGTTAGTCGCCTCCAGCTCGGATACACGACGATGAAGTGACACTGGATTCCAACACATAAGAGACGAAGCCACTTCTGGGACGGAAGCACCCTGCGATCTCAGCTGGCTGGCCATCCCATCCACCAAAACCTGATGAGAAGAACAGATGAGCATAATGACAAAAGTCCATGCAACGTAAAGATCAAGCTAAAAACAGCACAGTACCTGGAGGTTGGAAAAGAACGAAGGGATCCCCAAATCAGGAGAAATCAGCTGATAATCAGGCGCAAGGCCACCACCCGAAGCAGCTGGCAACGGACCAGTGGGAATCAGCTCAGCGCCTTCAACAGAGCCGAACGCCCGATCAATGGGGACGCTGCCCTCTAAAGCGACCCCCTGGTCCGAAGTTTGGGCTACCACCATGCAGCCAGAGTGTGGAGGTGATCCCGCGTGAACGTCCATGGAAGTGCAGGAAGGAGACCCTGCTTGGGCACCCTCGGGGGCTGGGTCATAGTTGGCACTGCCCACTTGAGCCGGATCATCCCCGGCAGCACCCTCGGGGGCTGGGCAGTGGCTTACACTCTTCATCCGAGCTAAGTCATCCCCGGCGACATCCTCGAGGGCTGGGCATGTGTCAGCACCATTCTTGAAGTCCAGACTCTCCACAGTAACCACCTCTAAGGTTGACGGGCCCTCAGCCACTTCCATGGAACCAGGACGATCCAAGTTAGCATCCCGACCCTCGAGATCGCGCTCTAAGGTCGACGAGGCACGGGATGACCTCAACCCAGCATCAGGCATGGCAGCGCAAGCCTCCATCGCATCATCATCCACTGGCTCTGATAACAAGTCCTCTGGGACCATATCTTCAAGAGTCTGACCAAAGTTGGCCAGGGACAGTTCTTGCAGACCAATAAGGGCAGACAAAGCAGGAGAGGGAACTCCACTACTTTCACCACTGGCAAGGAATTGCCGACTGTTCTTCCGAGTTAGAGGGACTTCACTCTCTTCCTCCCTGTCGTCTTCATCAGCAACACAGGCAACACCCCCATTGGGATCAGCGACAGATGGAGTACATCCATTGGGATCAACAACAGACATACCACACCCGTTGGGGTCAGCATCAGTAAATTCAGGCACGGGAACCTCCTCAGCAGCAGGAACCGAGGGACCAGCGCCCCGATCCAAACTAGATACTTGCCGAAGACGTCTCTTTTTCTTTTTATGCTCATCAGCAGAAAGATCAGTTTGATTGGCTCGGCAAGGACGTCTCGGGCGAACACGGACAGGTCTCTGAACATCCAAGGATGTACCAGCTTCTGGGAGAGGCGCCACCGCCAATGCCCCAGCAGGAGCAGCATCAGAAGAATCTTCAGCCAGCATATCAAGCATAGCACTTATTTCTGCATCATTAGGATCCAAAGGCACCTCAAAATGGATTTGTCGTTCGTCATCAGGAATCTCCCCAAGCGAGGCAACCAAAGCACTGACTTCTTCATTAGAGGGTCGCGTTCTAAGGCCCAAATTGCCATCAGTCGCAGGTGGATTTGACACGAAAAGAGTGAAGACTTTGGCAGGAGGCAAATTCCAGGCCGAGTATGCCACCGGAGCACCAACATTGGACACCCTGCCCCTGAGAATCATTTCCAGTCGGCTCACCAAGTCTGCAGAAGGGATTCTCCTGTTGGTAACCCGAGTTGAGTCGGCTAGCCCTCGATACAGATAAGCTCGGTGGACCCTATCTTTCAGTGGCTGAATGTTCTTGAAAACGAAGTCAGCAACCACAGCTTCAGCAGTTAGACCTCTCTCTTTCAGCAGTCCAACTTCAGCTAGCAACACACCGGCTTCAGCTACCTCCTCGTCTGTGGGAGACTCGGTCCAGCTGGGGGTGCGAACGTCTGGCTGTCTTCCCGACCGGGGGGGAGAGAATTTCCATAATTATCAACTATAAACCACTCCAGACGCCATCCCTTAATGCTGTCTTTGAGGGGAATCTCAAGATATTCAGTCTTCCGTCCCCGGCGCATCTCCAAACTGGCACCTCCGACCAACTAATGTTGTCCCCCGGCCATCCCAGGGCGACAATGATACAGATATTTCCATAAACCGAAGTGCGGCAGCACGCCAAGAAAGGCTTCGCATAAGTGAACGAAGATGGAGATTTGCAGAATTGAGTTAGGGTTCAGATGGGTCAGGTTAATGTGGTAGAAATCAAGGAGACCACGGAAAAAGGGAGAGATGGGAAGGCCAAGGCCGCGGAGAAGAAAAGGAGCGTAAATTACAGACTCGTGGGTATCCTCTGTCGGGACAGTAGTCCCGTGGCAAATCCGCCAAGAACAGAGTTCCCGCGGAGGAAGAACCCCGATGGACACGAGGTGGAGGAGTTCAGCTTCGGAAATGATAGACATGTGGTTACCTGCAAAAGGCAACTGGCTGTTGGGATCGATTGGAGGAATCACCACAGCGGGCGAGCTCGCGATTTTCCTCTTGGGAGCCATCTCGATTCTACCAGTGAGCAGATTGGAGGCGAGCGGCAGAGAGGATTCGGAAGCGGGAATGCAAGAACTAGGGCGCGGAAAGCAAAGGCGGCTAAAAGTGCAGCTCTTATGGGATATTCTCAGACCAGATACCGTTTCAAAAAGTGCCCAGTCATCACCCGACAGTTATTTCCAAAACCCCAGCATGCCACGTGGTCGTTCGGAAGTTATTTCCAAAAAGCCGATGGGCCACCTCATCACTCGGTTATCATCCTCAAAATAGCTCATGCGGCCTGCTATCACTCGGCGTTGCCTCTAAAACGCTGATCTCGTGTTCAATCGCTCGGCATTACTTCCAAAGTGCCGACGTCACCATCCAATCACTCGGCGTTGCCTCTAAAACGCTGATCTTGTGTTCAATCGCTCGGCATTACTTCTAAAGTGCCGACGGCGACCTTCAATCACTCGGCATTGCCTCTAAAACGCTGATCTCGTGTTCAATCGCTCGGCATTACTTCCAAAATGCCGACGGCGACCTTCAATCACTCGGCGTTGCCTCTAAAACGCTGATCTCATGTTCAATTGCTCGGCATTACCTCTCAAATGCCGACGTCGACCTGCTCTCACTCGGCGTTGACTCTAAAACGCTGATTTCATACTCAGCCGCTCGGCATTACCTCTAAAGTGCCGACGTCACCATCCAATCACTCGGCGTTGCCTCTAAAACGCTGATCTTGTGTTCAATCGCTCGGCATTACTTCTAAAGTGCCGACGGCGACCTTCAATCACTCGGCGTTGCCTCTAAAACGCTGATCTCGTGTTCAATCGCTCGGCATTGCCTCTAAGATGCCAGCGGCGACCTTTAACCACTCGGCGTTGCCTCTAAAACGCTGATCTCGCGTTCAATCGCTCGGCATTACTTCTAAGATGCCGACGTCGACCTTCAATCACTCGGCATTACCTCTAAGACGCGGGTATAGCGTTCAGTCGCTCGGCATTACCTCTAAAACGTCGATGCAGACTACAAGATTACTCGGCAACTACTTCTGGAAGCGTCAGTATGATGTCCAAGTTATTCGTCTACTATCTCAAAAGAATGAGTCTTATAATCAAGCAAAGCAAGTCATCAAGAAGAAGCCAACGACATTCTTTCATTAAGGGAAGACAATAAGCTTACAAATCAACTCTTTGCGAGTTGATGCTTCCCTACTATTACTATACTACATTACACTACTACTACACTACGCTACACTACTCTACATTACTACTACATTATTCTAACTATACTAAACTATACTAATATCTAAGAAGACCAGTGGCGTCTAGCCACTGGCCCTGCCCCTGCCGCCGCCGCCGCCCTTGGTGCTGCCCTTGCTGCTGCCGCCTTTGGTGCTGCCCCTGCTGCCGCCGCCGTCGCCGCTGCTCCTGCCACTGCCGCTGCCGTCGCCGTCGCCACCGTCATCGCCGTCGCCGTCGTCGTCGTCGTCGTCCTCATCCTCGCCGCCGCCGTCCGAGTCCTCCTCATCCGAGGAGTACTCCGAATCATCCGAGCCCTCGAGCCCGGAGCGCTCGACGGCCCGGATGTATGTCCAGACTTCCGCGGCTATCCCCTGGGAGTCGTCCGAGTCATCGGACGACGCCGGGGGAGAGACGGGAGCCGGAGATCCCTCGGACTCGGAGGAGAACTCCTCCTCCGAGTATTCCGAGTCACCGAAATCCTCCGATGGAGGAGTCGGTTCGCGCTTGCGCTTGTTGCTTTTGCCCATGGTGGAAGCAAGCGGGAGAGAAGAGAAGGAAGCAGTAAAGAACAGCGAAGAGATGTGAAGAAACCAGAGGGGCAACATCATTATTTATAGAAGAGAAAGGCAACCGCTCACCTCCAACCGCGGTCACTGAACAGTCGCAAAGCATTCAATAAGCACTTCCACCCGTCTGGAGACACGTCAGGCGGCTGACGCCGTTTCATGCAGCACTACACCCATTGGGACTCCAGTCAACAGCGCAAAGGATATGATTACACTCGCCGTCCCATCACATTGCAACTCAGAAGCAGCCGGCTAAAACACTCAGCGTACCAAGCCGTCCCTTGCCCACACCCATTGGGGGGGACGCCCAGGAATTATCAGTATATTTTTCAAAATGGTCACATCTGTGCAGAGCATGCAGTGAATGCCTCAAGACAAAAATGAGATATCAACAAGAGTTAGAGGGAAGCCAAATATAGCCAGCAGAGTGCAAAATATGGTCGACAGACACGACTTGAAGACTAGACAGAGAACGTCCATCAAATGTCCAATCAGTCGCAGAGCAAATAAATTACACTACCTAGCAAGATACGGAAGGATTGCAAACTCGGCTGCAAAAGACAAAATACATGCTGACCTCTGAAGCATAATATTGATGACATAGCACGGATGACATCATGCCAACTTTTTTATAAGCAGAAAGAGTAATCTTCAGCAAAAGGACATAAAAAGAAGACCTTCAAGTGAATTATCCTCAAAAATCCACTTGAAGGTCGAGGGCTACACCCATTGGGTGCACCTCCGGTGCACCCTATGGATTATCATTCCAAGCCGAGATAGTGCCGATTTCTAAAGCATGGGACAAGATTAAAAAAGCCAACCCTCAACCAAAATGAGCGAGCACAAATGGAAATGATCTCTACTGAAGACCTTCGAGTAGATTATTTTCTAAAATCTACTCGAAGCTCGGGGGCTACACCCATTGGGTGCACCTCCGGTGCACCCAATGAAGTTCGGAATCCTACAAATTGGAATGCCGACCTCTAAGGCACAGGCGCGAAGCCAGATTTTGGTCAATGAGTGATCGGAGCAGGAGAAGACAACAGGAAGCCACCTTTCTTCAGATTACCTGCAAGCTGGACCTGAGATCTTCGGGTTGATTATCTCTAAATTAACCCAAAGATCGGGGGCTTGTGGGGAATAGATATCCCCCGGGTCCACTAAAAGAGTAAAGGACCTCACGAAAGGCCCAAGGGCCCAATAAATCGTAAGGTCATTCTTTCGTGGGCCTGGGGAAAAACAGCCAGCGAAGCAGAACGACATGGGGCCGGATTGGTACAAGCCCGGACGGCCCGCAGCATCGAGCGAATGACCGCAACAGAGATCCGACTTTCCCGCGCTGGAGCCTTCATGCAACGAAGCCACGCGGGGATAAGTCGGCGAGGGTTACGTAGGGATAATCTCAAGAGGTTCACTATCTTTTAGCTACTCGTTGCTATCTTATCCACGTGTACTGCCCCACGGTCGAGTATATAAGGCCTAGGGGGCACCCCTTCAGAACGATCGACCCATTACTTAGCCACCCACATCAACTCTCTGTATTTTTGATCCAGAGAGCTCTCTTGTAATCATATCTGAAAGGGAATTAGGCTTACACCTAGTCCCTAAATAATTTTGGTGGTTGAATTGCCCAACACAAATATTGGACTAACTAGTTTGCTCTAGTGTATAAGTTATACAGGTGCAAAAGGTTCAAACTCAGCCAATAAAAAGATCAAGTTTTGGATTCAACAAAGGGGCAAAGAGGCAACCGAAGGCACCTCTGGCTGGAGGCACCGGACTGTCCGGTGTACACCGGACAGTGTCCGGTGCGCCCAGAGGACTCCAACTCAAACTCTTCGCCCTCGGGAATTCTCGGAAACCGGCGTGCTATAATTCACCGGACTGTCCGGTGTACACCGGACAGTGTCCGGTGCTCCATGGAAGCGCGGCCTCCGGAACTCGCCAGCCTCGGGTTCGCGCGGCAGCCGCTCCGCTATTATTCACCGGACATGTCCGGTGTGCACCGGACTGTCCGGTGCACCAGCGGGGCAACGGCTATTTCGGCGCCAACGGCTACCTGCGGTGCATTTAATGCGCGCGCAGCGCGCGCAGACGTCAGGCGCGCCCATACCGGCGCACCGGACAATGAACAGTTGTTGTCCGGTGTGCACCGGACATCTAGGCGGGCCCAGAAGTCAGAAGCTCCAACGGTCAGAATCCAACGGCATTGATGACGTGGCAGGGGCACCGGACTGTCCGGTGTGCACCGGACTGTCCGGTGCGCCATCGATCAGACGCCTACAGCCAACGGTCAAGTTTGGTGGTTGGGGCTATAAATACCCCAACCACCCCACCATTCATTGCATCCAAGTTTTCCAACTTCCAACCACTTACAAGAGCTAGGCATTCAATTCTAGACACACCAAAGAGATCAAATCCTCTCCAATTCCACTCAAGCCTTTAGTGACTAGCGAGAGAGATTTGCCGTGTTCTTTTGAGCTCTTGCGCTTGGATCGCTTTCTTTCTCATTTGTTCTTGTGATCAAAACTCAATTGTACACAAGGCAAGAGGCACCAATTGTGTGGTGGCCCTTGCGGGGAAGTTTTGTTCCCGTGTGATTGAGAAGAAGAAAAGCTCACTCGGTCCGAGGGACCGTTTGAGAGAGGGAAGGGTTGAAAGAGACCCGGCCTTTGTGGCCTCCTCAACGGGGAGTAGGTTTGAGAGAACCGAACCTCGGTAAAACAAATCCGCGTGTCTCACTTTATTATTCGCTTGCGATTTGTTTTGCTCCCTCTCTCACGGACTCTATTATATTTCTAACTCTAACCCGGCTTGTAGTTGTGATTATTTTGTGATTTTCAGTTTCGCCCTATTCACCCCCCCCTCTAGGCGACTTTCAATTGGTATCAAAGCCCGGTGCTTCATTAGAGCCTAACCGCTCGAAGTGATGTCGGGAGATCACACCAAGAGGGAGATGGAGACCGGCGACAACAAGCCCACTACAAGCCAAGGGAGCACTTCGTCGGAAGAGTCCCGCACCAAGAGAAGAGAGAAGAAGAAGAACTCCTCCAAGCGGAAGGAGAAAAGATCTTCCTCTTCTCACCACAAGGAGAAGAAGGAAAAATCTTCTTCTCACAAGCCGCATCGGAGTGGGGACAAGCACAAGAAGATGAGGAAGGTGGTCTACTACGAGACCGACACTTCATCAACATCCACCTCCGACTCCGATGCACCGTCCGTAACTTCTAAGCGCCAAGAGCGCAAGAAGTTTAGTAAGATCCCCTTAAACTATCCCCGTACATCTAGACATACTCCATTACTTTCCGTTCCATTGGGCAAACCGCCAACTTTTGACAGCGAAGATTATGCTAGGTGGAGTGATTTAATGAAATTTCATCTAACCTCACTCCACAAAAGTATATGGAATGTTGTTGAGTTTGGAGTACAAGTACCATCAATAGGGGATGAGGATTATGACACGGACGAAGTAGCCCAAATCGAGCACTTCAACTCCCAAGCCGCAACCATTCTCCTTGCCTCTCTAAGCAAGGAGGAATACAACAAAGTGCAAGGGTTGAAGAATGCAAAGGAGATTTGGGACCTACTCAAGACGGCGCACGAGGGTGATGAACTCACCAAGATCACCAAGCGGGAAACGATCGAGGGGGAGCTCGGTCGCTTCCGTCTTCGCCAAGGGGAGGAGCCACAAGATATGTACAACCGGCTCAAGACCTTGGTGAACCAAGTGCGCAACCTCGGGAGCAAAAAGTGGGATGACCACGAGGTGGTTAAGGTTATTTTAAGAGCACTTATTTTCCTTAACCCCACTCAAGTTCAATTAATTCGTGGTAATCCTAGATATCCACTAATGACCCCCGAGGAAGTTATCGGGAATTTTGTTAGTTTTGAATGCATGATTAAGGGCTCAAAGAAGATCAACGAGCTTGACGAACCCTCCACATCCGAGGCGCAACCGGTGGCCTTCAAGGCAACGGAGGAGAAGAAGGAGGAGTCTACACCAAGTAGACAACCGATTGACGCCTCCAAGCTCGACAATGAGGAGATGGCCCTAATCATCAAAAGCTTTCGGCAAATCCTCAAGCAACGGAAGGGGAAGGATTACAAACCCCGTTCCAAGAAGGTTTGCTACAAGTGTGGTAAGCCCGGTCACTTTATTGCAAAATGTCCTATGTCTAGTGACAGTGACAGGGGCGACGACAAGAAGGGCAAGAGGAGAGAAAAGAAGAGGTACTACAAGAAAAAGGGCGGCGATGCCCATGTTTGTCGGGAGTGGGACTCCGACGAAAGCTCAAGCAACTCCTCCGACGACGAGGACGCCGCCAACATCGCCGTCACCAAGGGCCTCCTCTTCCCCAACGTCGGCCACAAATGTCTCATGGCCAAGGACGGCAAAAAGAAGGTAAAATCAAGGTCCTCCACTAAATATGAAACATCTAGTGATGAGGATGATGATAAAAATGAGGAAGATAACTTGCGCATTCTTTTTGCTAACCTCAACATGCAACAAAAAGAAAAATTAAATGAATTGATTAGTGCTATACATGAGAAGGATGATCTCTTGGATTCTCAAGAGGACTTCCTTATTAAAGAAAATAAGAAGCATGTTAAGGTTAAAAATGCTTATGCTCTAGAAATAGAAAAATGTGAAAAATTGTCTAGTGAGCTAAGTACTTGCCATGAGACTATAGACAACCTTAGAAATGAAAATGCTAATTTGTTAGCTAAGGTTGATTCTCATATTTGCAAGGTTTCAATTCCAAATCCTAGAAATGATAATGATGATTTGCTTGCTAGGATTGAAGAATTGAACATTTCTCTTGCTAGCCTTAGAAATGAGAATGAGAAATTAATTGCTAAGGTTAAGGATTTTGATGTTTGCAATACTACTATTTCTGACCTTAGAACTAAAAATGATTTGTTGCATGCTAAGGTCATTGAATTAAAATCTTGCAAACCTTCTACATCTACTGAGCATATTTCCATTTGTACCAGATGTAGAGATATTAATGTTGATGCTATTCATGATCACCTAGCCTTAATTAAAAAACAAAATGATCACATAGCACAACTTAATGCTAAGATCAGTGAGCATGACTTAGAAAATGAAAAATTTAAATTTGCTAGAAGCATGCTCTATAATGGGAGACGCCCTGGCATTAAGGACGGCATTGGCTTCCAAAAGGGAGACAATGTCAAAATTAATGCCCCTCCAAAGAACTTATCTAACTTTGTTAAGGGCAAGGCTCCCATGCCTCAGGATAACGAGGGTTACATTTTGTACCCTGCCGGCTATCCTGAGAGCAAGATTAGGAAAATTCATTCTAGGAAGTCTCACTCTGGCCCTAACCATGCTTTTATGTATAAGGGTGAGACATCTAGTTCTAGGCAACCAACCCGTGCCAAGTTGCCTAGAAAGAAAACTCCTAATGCATCAAATGATCATGCCATTTCATTCAAAACTTTTGATGCATCATATGTTTTAACTAACAAATCTAGCAAGGTAGTTGCCAAGATTATTGGGGGCAAACACAAGGGCTCCAAGACTTGTGTTTGGGTACCCAAAGTTCTCGTTTCTAATGCCAAAGGACCCAAAACCGTTTGGGTACCTAAAACAAAGAACTAAACTTGTTTTGTAGGTTTATGCATCCGGGGGCACAAGTTGGATACTCGACAGCGGGTGCACAAACCACATGACAGGGGAGAAAAGGATGTTCTCCTCATATGAGAAAAACCAAGATCCCCAACGAGCTATCACATTCGGGGATGGAAATCAAGGTTTGGTCAAAGGATTGGGTAAAATTGCTATATCACCTGACCATACTATTTCCAATGTTTTTCTTGTAGATTCTCTAGATTACAATTTGCTTTCCGTATCCCAATTATGTCATATGGGCTACAACTGTCTTTTTACTGATATAGGTGTTACTGTCTTTAGAAGAAGTGATGATTCAATAGCTTTTAAGGGAGTGTTAAAGGGTCAGCTATACTTGGTAGATTTTGATAGAGCTGAACTCGACACTTGCTTGGTTGCTAAGACTAACTTGGGTTGGCTCTGGCACCGCCGACTAGCCCATGTTGGAATGAAGAATCTTCACAAGCTTCTAAAGGGAGAACACATTTTAGGACTAACCAATGTTCATTTTGAGAAAGACAGGATTTGTAGCGCATGCCAAGCCGGGAAGCAAGTTGGCATCCATCATCCACACAAAAACGTCATGACTACCGACAGGCCACTGGAGCTCCTACACATGGATTTATTCGGCCCGATTGCTTACATAAGCATCGGCGGTAGTAAGTATTGTCTTGTAATTGTGGATGATTATTCTCGCTTCACTTGGGTGTTCTTTTTGCAGGATAAATCTCATACCCAAGAGACCTTAAAGGGATTCTTGAGACGGGCTCAAAATGAGTTCGGCTTAAGGATCAAGAAAATTAGAAGCGACAATGGAACGGAGTTCAAGAACTCTCAAATTGAAGGTTTCCTTGAGGAGGAGGGCATCAAGCATGAGTTCTCTTCTCCCTACACTCCACAACAAAATGGTGTAGTGGAGAGGAAGAATCGAACTCTATTGGACATGGCAAGAACCATGCTTGATGAGTACAAGACACCGGATCGGTTTTGGGCGGAAGCAGTCAACACCGCCTGCTACGCCATCAACCGGTTATATCTTCATCGAATCCTCAAGAAGACATCTTATGAACTCCTAACCGGTAAAAAGCCAAATATTTCATATTTTAGAGTTTTTGGTAGCAAATGCTTTATTCTTGTTAAGAGAGGTAGAAAATCTAAATTTGCTCCTAAAACTGTAGAAGGCTTTTTACTAGGATATGACTCAAACACAAGGGCATATAGAATCTTTAACAAGTCCTCAGGACTCGTTGAAGTTTCTTGTGACGTTGTGTTTGATGAGACTAATGGCTCTCAAGTAGAGCAAGTTGATCTTGATGAAATAGGTGAAGAACAGGCTCCATGCATAGCTCTAAGGAACATGTCCATTGGGGATGTGTGTCCTAAGGAATCCGAAGAGTCTCCACATGCACAAGATCAACCATCCTCCTCCATGCAAGCATCTCCACCAACTCAAGTTGAGGATGAGGCTCAAGATGTCGAACAAGAAGATGAGCCACCTCAAAATGACAGCAACGATCAAGGGGGAGATGCAAATGATGAAGACAAGGAGGATGAACAACCAAGGCCGCCACACTCAAGAGTCCACCAAGCAATACAAAGAGATCACCCCGTCGACACCATTCTCGGCGACATTCATAAGGGGGTAACTACTCGATCTCGTGTTGCACATTTTTGTGAACATTACTCTTTTGTTTCCTCTATTGAGCCACACAGGGTAGAGGAAGCACTTCAAGATTCGGATTGGGTGATGGCGATGCAAGAGGAGCTCAACAATTTCACAAGAAATGAGGTATGGCACTTAGTTCCACGTCCTAATCAAAATGTTGTAGGAACCAAGTGGGTCTTCCGCAACAAGCAAGACGAGCATGGTGTGGTGACTAGGAACAAAGCTCGACTCGTGGCCAAGGGGTATTCACAAGTCGAAGGTTTGGATTTTGATGAAACCTATGCACCCGTAGCTAGGCTTGAGTCAATTCGTATATTATTGGCCTATGCTACTTACCATGGCTTCAAGCTTTATCAAATGGACGTGAAGAGTGCCTTCCTCAATGGACCAATCAAGGAGGAGGTCTATGTTGAGCAACCTCCCGGCTTTGAAGACAGTGAGTACCCTAACCATGTTTATAGGCTCTCTAAGGCGCTTTATGGGCTCAAGCAAGCCCCAAGAGCATGGTATGAATGCCTTAGAGATTTCCTTATTGCAAATGGCTTCAAAGTCGGCAAAGCCGATCCTACCTTATTCACCAAAACACTTGATAATGATTTGTTTGTATGCCAAATTTACGTTGATGATATTATATTTGGGTCTACTAACAAATCTACATGTGAAGAATTTAGTAGGATCATGACACAGAAATTCGAGATGTCTATGATGGGGGAGTTGAAATATTTCTTAGGATTTCAAGTCAAGCAACTCCAAGAGGGCACCTTCATTAGCCAAACGAAGTATACTCAAGACATTCTAAGCAAGTTTGGAATGAAGGATGCCAAGCCCATCAAGACTCCCATGGGAACAAATGGGCATCTCGACCTCGACACGGGAGGTAAGTCCGTGGATCAAAAGGTATACCGGTCGATGATTGGTTCATTGCTTTATTTATGTGCATCTCGACCGGACATTATGCTTTCCGTTTGCATGTGTGCAAGATTCCAAGCCGACCCTAAGGAATCACACCTTACGGCCGTAAAACGAATCTTGAGATATTTGGCTTATACTCCTAAGTTTGGACTTTGGTACCCTCGGGGATCCACATTTGATTTGATTGGTTATTCGGATGCCGATTGGGCGGGGTGTAAGATTAATAGGAAGAGCACATCGGGGACTTGCCAGTTCTTGGGAAGATCCTTGGTGTCTTGGGCTTCAAAGAAGCAAAATTTGGTCGCTCTTTCTACTGCCGAAGCCGAGTATATTGCCGCAGGCCATTGTTGCGCGCAATTGCTTTGGATGAGGCAAACCCTGCGGGACTACGGTTACAAATTAACCAAAGTCCCCTTGCTATGTGACAATGAGAGTGCAATCCGCATGGCGGATAATCCCGTTGAGCATAGCCGCACTAAGCACATAGCCATTCGGTATCATTTTCTTCGGGATCACCAACAAAAGGGGGATATCGAAATTTCATACATTAACACTAAAGATCAATTAGCCGATATCTTTACCAAGCCACTTGATGAACAATCTTTTACCAGACTTAGGCATGAGCTCAATATTCTTGATTCCAGGAATTTCTTTTGCTAGTCTTGCACACATAGCTCATAAATATACCTTTGATCATGTCTCTTTTATATATGCTATGACTAATGTGTTTTCAAGTGTATTTCAAACCAAGTCATAGGTATATTGAAAGGGAATTGGAGTCTTCGGCGAAAGACAAAGGCTTCCACTCCACTCTACTACTCATCCTTCGCCGTCGCTCCGCTTTACTCTCCATCTTTGATATAATCTTCGCTCATTTATTCCATGACCAAAGGAGGAGAAAGTACTTCCAAGGGCTTATATCTCACTCAAAGTGTCCGTTTTTGGCGATTCATGCCAAAGGGGGAGAAAGTATGAGCCCAAAGCAAAAGGACCGCACCATCACCTAAGTTTTAAAATTTTGGAGATTTTCAATTGGTCAAATTCAAAATGGGTATCTTATTATGTTCTAAAGGGGGAGGAAGTAGTATTTCAAAAATAATAAATCAAAACCCTCTTGAACTCTAAGAGGAGGATCTCATTTAGAGGGAGTTTTGTTGAGTCAAAGGAAAAGCATTTCAAACAATAGGAGAAAATTTCAAATCTTGAAAATGCTTCTCAAAATCTAATTCATTTACCTTTGACTATCTTGCAAAAGGACTTTGAAAAATTTACAAAAGGATTTGCAAAAACAAAACTTTTGGTGCAAATGTGGTCCAATATGTTAAAAATTAAGAAACAATCCATGCGCATCATGTAAGCATTTATATTGGCTCAATTCCAAGCAACCTTTGCACTTACATTATACAAACTAGTTAAATTATGCACTTCTATATTTGCTTTGGTTTGTGTTGGCATCAATCACCAAAAAGGGGGAGATTGAAAGGGAATTAGGCTTACACCTAGTCCCTAAATAATTTTGGTGGTTGAATTGCCCAACACAAATATTGGACTAACTAGTTTGCTCTAGTGTATAAGTTATACAGGTGCAAAAGGTTCAAACTCAGCCAATAAAAAGATCAAGTTTTGGATTCAACAAAGGGGCAAAGAGGCAACCGAAGGCACCTCTGGCTGGAGGCACCGGACTGTCCGGTGTACACTGGACAGTGTCCGGTGCGCCCAGAGGACTCCAACTCAAACTCTTCGCCCTCGGGAATTCTCGGAAACCGGCGCGCTATAATTCACCGGACTGTCCGGTGTACACCGGACAGTGTCCGGTGCTCCATGTAAGCGCGACCTCCGGAACTCGCCAGCCTCGGGTTCGCGCGGCAGCCGCTCCGCTATTATTCACCGGACATGTCTGGTGTGCACCGGACTGTCCGGTGCACCAGCGGGGCAACGGCTATTTCGGCGCCAACGGCTACCTGCGGTGCATTTAATGCGTGCGCAGCGCGCGCAGACGTCAGGCGCGCCCATACCGGCGCACCGGACAATGAACAGTTGTTGTCCGGTGTGCACCGGACATCTAGGCGGGCCCAGAAGTCAGAAGCTCCAACGGTCAGAATCCAACGGCATTGATGACGTGGCAGGGGCACCGGACTGTCCGGTGTGCACCGGACTGTCCGGTGCGCCATCGATCAGACGCCTACAGCCAACGGTCAAGTTTGGTGGTTGGGGCTATAAATACCCCAACCACCCCACCATTCATTGCATCCAAGTTTTCCAACTTCCAACCACTTACAAGAGCTAGGCATTCAATTCTAGACACACCAAAGAGATCAAATCCTCTCCAATTCCACTCAAGCCTTTAGTGACTAGCGAGAGAGATTTGCCGTGTTCTTTTGAGCTCTTGCGCTTGGATCGCTTTCTTTCTTTCTCATTTGTTCTTGTGATCAAAACTCAATTGTACACAAGGCAAGAGGCACCAATTGTGTGGTGGCCCTTGCGGGGAAGTTTTGTTCCCGTGTGATTGAGAAGAAGAAAAGCTCACTCGGTCCGAGGGACCGTTTGAGAGAGGGAAGGGTTGAAAGAGACCCGGCCTTTGTGGCCTCCTCAACGGGGAGTAGGTTTGAGAGAACCGAACCTCGGTAAAACAAATCCGCGTGTCTCACTTTATTATTCGCTTGCGATTTGTTTTGCTCCCTCTCTCACGGACTCTATTATATTTCTAACTCTAACCCGGCTTGTAGTTGTGATTATTTTGTGATTTTCAGTTTCGCCCTATTCACCCCCCCTCTAGGCGACTTTCAATATCCACCAAACATACTCATCAGGACGTAGGGTGTTACGCATCACTAAGCGGCCCGAACCTGTAAACCTTGTCCACTGTCCCTCGTGCGATCGGCACGAACCATTTTGCTACAGTTGTCGACACCGTCCTACTCCTAAAACACCTTGAGGGGCAACCCCGGGTGTGCGGTCGGACCCAAAACACCGACAGTTCCTTGTCACCATACCATGCTCATCTTGCTTGTTGCGGAATACCCACTTGGTTCCTACAACATTTTGGTTAGGACGTGGAACTAAATGTCATACCTCATTCCTCGTGAAGTTGTTGAGCTCCTCTTGCATTGCCAGCACCCAATCCGAATCTCGTAGTGCATACTCCACCCTGTATGGCTCAATAGAGGACACAAAAGAGTAATGTTCACAAAAATGACCGACTCAAGATCGAGTAGTTACCCCTTATGGATATCACCGAGGATGGAGTTCACAGGGTGATCTCTTTGAATCGCCTGGTGGACTCTTGGGTGTGGCGGTCTTTGACCCTGTACTTCTTGATCATCTTCCTTGTCTTGATCATTGTCATCTCCCCCTTGATCATTGTCCTCCTCTTGAGGTGGCTCATCCTCTTGATCTTCATTTTCATTACCTTGAGCATGTTCCTCATCTTGAGTTGGTGGAGATGCTTGTATGGAAGATGATGGTTGATCTTGCGCTTGAATTGGCTCTTCGGATTCCTTAGGATACACATCCCCAATGGACATGTTCCTTAGCGCGACGCACGGAGCCTCTTCATCATCTAGTTCATCAAGATCAACTTGCTCCACTTGGGAGCCGTTGGTCTCATCAAACACAATGTCACAAGAAACTTCAACTAGTCGAGTGGACTTTTTAAAGACTCTATATGCCCTTGTGTTTGAATCATATCCTAGTAAAAAGCCTTCTACATCCTTAGGAGCAAATTTAGATTTTCTACCTCTTTTGACAAGAATAAAACATTTGCTACCAAAGACTCTAAAATATGAAACATTGGGCTTCTTACCAATGAGGAGTTCATAAGATGTCTTCTTGAGGATTCGGTGAAGGTAGAGCCGGTTGATGGAGTAGTAGGCGGTGCTAATCGCCTCGGCCCAAAACCGGTCCGATGTCTTGTACTCATCAAGCATGGTCCTTGCCATGTCAAATAGAGTTCTATTCTCCCTCTCCACTACACCATTTTGTTGAGGTGTGTAGGGAGAAGAGAACTCATGCTTGATGCCCTCATCCTCAAGGAAGCCTTCAATTTGTGAGTTCTTGAACTCCGTCCCATTGTCGCTTCTAATCTTTTTGATCCTTAAGCCAAACTCATTTTGAGCTCGTCTTAGGAATCCCTTTAATGTTTCTTGGGTTTGTGATTTATCCTGCAAAAAGAACACCCAAGTGAAGCGAGAATAATCATCCACAATCACAAGTGAGAGCACCTAGAGGGGGGGTGAATAGGTGATCCTGTAAAACTTCAAAAACTTATAGCCACAAAAACTTGGTTAATTGTTAGCACAATAATTGCCAAGTGGCTAAGGAGGAATCCTCAACAAAACACAATAACCAACAAGGATCAATCACAGAGATGGCACGGTGGTTATCCCGTGGTTCGGCCAAGACCAACGCTTGCCTACTCCACGTTGTGGCGTCCCAACGGACGAGGGTTGCAATCAACCCCTCTCAAGCGGTCCAAAGACCTACTTGAATACCATGGTGTTTTGTTTGCTTTTTCCTCAATCCCGTTTGCGAGGAATCTCCACAACTTGGAGCCTCTCGCCCTTACACTTGAAATTCACAAAGAACACGGAGCAAGGGAGGGATTAGGAACGCACACAAGACACAAGAATCAGAGTGCCAACACGCACACAAATCGCAACAAGAGCTCGCAACATGACTCAATGAGTTCACAACTCCACAAGAGCTCTATATGCTATCACAATGAAACGAATGCGCGAAAACTATGTCTTGGTGCTTAGAAATGTTGTATGAATGCTTGGTGTGTTCCTCCATGCGCCTAGGGGTCCCTTTTATAGCCCCAAGGCAGCTAGGAGCCGTTGGGAGCAATCTTGGAAGGCAGATCTTGCCTTCTGTCGACTGGCGCACCGGACAGTCCGGTGCACACCGAACACTGTCCGGTGCCCGATTTCCTTCCTTAAATAACGAAGCCGACCGTTGGTAGCCTGAGAGCCGTTGGCGCACCGGACATGTCCGGTGCACACCGGACAGTCCGGTGCCCCCTTCTAGCCGTTGGCTCGGCCACGTGTCCCGTGCAGATTGCGCGGCCGACCGTTGGCCCGGCCGACCGTTGGCTCACCGGACAGTCCGGTGAATTATAGCCGTACGTCGCCGGTGAATTCCCGAGAGCGGCCAGTTCGCTCGAACCAGCCTGGCGCACCGGACACTGTCCGGTGCACCACTGGACAGTCCGGTGCTCCCAGACTCAGCAGATTCTTGGCTGCTCGAGCCAAGACATTTCCAATTGGATTTTTCCTGTTTCCAGCACTTAGACACAATACATTAGTCCATAAAACAATGTACTAAGTCTGAGAAACATACCTTTATCCTTGATTTGTACTTTGTCCACCTCTTTACACTTAGGCACTTGTGTTGGACACTAAATCACCAAAACACTTAGAAATGGCCCAAGGGCACATTTCCCTTTCAATCTCCCCCTTTTTGGTGATTTATGCCAACACAACATAAAGTAAGTAGAACAAGTACAAAAACAATTCAAATTAGAACTCAAAATTGTTTTGATTCGATTTGACATATATGGATCACTCTATGCCACCACTTGGTTTGTTTTTGCAAATCAAAACTCAAATTCCTATCTCTAAGTCAAAACCACTTGTAGAGACGTAGAGACATAAAGAGAGGCTTTCCAAAGAAATTTGACCAAGGATTTCAAAAACTCCCCCTTTTTCCCATAATCAACACTTCTCCCCACAAGAGGCCAACTTTTGACATAAAAGACAATAAAAGAGTTTTGTCAAACCAAAAGCTCTAATCTACTATTTTCAAAATTTCTCAAGTGGTGGCTGATCCATTTATTGCTTTGGCCTTTATTTTCTCCCCCTTTGGCATCAAACACCAAAACAGGATCAATCTTGGCCCTTTAACCCAATTGCCTCACCAAAATTTTCAAATAAGAACACAAAGACAATAGGAGTATAAAGATGAACTTGGAAAAGTTACTCTTTCTCATCGGAGTGCAGTGGAAGTCTTGCATGGTCCAAGTCCACCTTTTCCCTTTCAATTCTCCTTGGAGACTAAAACAACTAAACTCAAGTACATGGTTAGTCTCAAAGGGTCAAGTTGTAGCACAGCTCCCCCTAAATATGTGCATCACTTGCAAAAAGGACTTGTGAGGTCCAGGGAGTGTTTGTACAACTTGAGCACTACAATAAGCAACAAAATGCAGAATGAACATGATCAAAGGCATAGACACATGTATGCTATAATTCAATCCAAGTTCTGCGAATCTAAGATATTGAGCTCACTATGCAGCCTGCAAAAGGTCTTCTCATCTAGAGGCTTGGTAAAGATATCGGCTAGCTGGTTCTCGGTGCTAACATGAAACACTTCGATATCTCCCTTTTGCTGGTGGTCTCTCAAAAAGTGATGCCGGATGTCAATGTGCTTTGTGCGGCTGTGCTCAACAGGATTTTCCGCTATTCGGATAGCACTCTCATTGTCACATAGGAGTGGGACTTTGCTCAGATTGTAGCCAAAGTCCCTGAGGGTTTGCCTCATCCAAAGTAGTTGCGCACAACACTGTCCTGCGGCAACGTACTCAGCCTCAGCGGTGGATAGGGCAACGGAGGTTTGTTTCTTAGAGTTCCATGACACCAGGGACCTTCCTAAGAATTGGCACGTCCCCGATGTACTCTTCCTATCGACCTTACATCCAGCATAGTCGGAATCTGAGTACCCAATCAAGTCAAAGTTAGACCCCTTTGGATACCAGATCCCGAAGCAAGGCGTAGCGATTAAATATCTAAGAATTCGCTTCACAGCCACTAAGTGACACTCCTTAGGATCGGATTGAAATCTAGCACACATGCATACGCTAAGCATAATATCCGGTCGACTAGCACATAAATAAAGCAAAGAACCTATCATGGACCGGTATGCTTTTTGATCAATGGACTTACCTCCTTTGTTGAGGTCGGTGTGTCTGTCGGTTCCCATCGGCGTCTTCGCGGGCTTGGCGTCCTTCATCCCAAACCTCTTTAGCAAATCTTGCGTGTACTTCGTTTGGGAGATGAAAGTGCCGTCCTTGAGTTGCTTCACTTGGAACCCAAGGAAATAGTTCAACTCGCCCATCATCGACATCTCGAATTTCTGCGTCATCACCCTGCTAAATTCTTCACAAGACTTTTGATTAGTAGAACCAAATATTATGTCATCGACATAAATTTGGCACACAAAAAGATCACCATCGCAAGTCTTAGTAAAAAGAGTTGGATCGGCTTTCCCGACCTTGAAAGCATTAGCAATTAAAAAGTCTCTAAGGCATTCATACCATGCTCTTGGGGCTTGCTTAAGTCCATAGAGCGCCTTAGAGAGCTTACACACGTGGTCGGGGTACCGTTCATCCTCAAAGCCAGGGGGTTCTCCACGTACACCTCCTCCTTGATCGGCCCGTTGAGGAAAGCGCTCTTCACATCCATTTGGTACAACCTGAAGGAATGGTGAGCGGCATATGCTAGCAAGATACGAATTGATTCTAGCCAAGCCACGGGAGCAAAAGTCTCCTCAAAGTCCAAACCTGTGACTTGGGCATAACCTTTTGCCACAAGCCGAGCCTTGTTTCTTGTCACCACCCCGTGCCCGTCCTGTTTGTTGCGAAACACCCACTTGGTTCCCACAACATTTTGCTTGGGGCGAGGCACCAGTGTCCAAACTCCATTGCGCTTGAAATTGTTGAGTTCCTCCTGCATGGCCAACACCCAGTCCGGATCTAGCAAGGCCTCTTCTACCCTGAAAGGCTCAATAGAAGAGACAAAAGAGTAATGCTCACAAAAATTAACTAATCTTGAACGAGTAGTTACTCCCTTGCTAATATCACCCAAAATTTGGTCGACGGGATGATCTCTTTGGATCGTTGCTCGAACTTGGGTTGGAGGTGCCTGAGGTGCTTCTTCCTCTTCAATTTGAACATCCTGTGCTCCCCCTTGATCATGCGCCTCCACTTGAGGTACCTGTTCGTCATCCTGAGTTGGGGGATGCACCATAGTTGAGGAAGACGGTTGATCTTGCTCCAAATGTTCCTGAGGCCGTACATCTCCAATCGCCATGGTGCGTATCGCGGCCGTTGGAACGTCTTCTTCATCTACATCATCAAGATCAACAACTTGCTCTCTTGGAGAGCCATTAGTCTCATCAAATACAACGTCGCTAGAGACTTCAACCAAACCCGATGATTTGTTGAAGACCCTATACGCCTTTGTATTTGAATCGTAACCTAATAAAAACCCTTCTACAGTTTTGGGAGCAAATTTGGAATTCCTACCCTTCTTCACTAGAATGTAGCATTTACTCCCAAATACACGAAAGTACGATACATTGGGTTTGTTACCAGTCAGCAGCTCATATGAAGTCTTCTTGAGGAGGCGGTGAAGATAGACCCTGTTGATGGCGTGGCAAGCCGTGTTCACGGCTTCCGACCAAAAGCACTCGGGGGTCTTGAACTCTCCAAGCATAGTCCTCGCCATATCTATGAGCGTCCTGTTCTTCCTCTCTACCACACCATTTTGCTGAGGTGTGTAGGGAGCGGAGAACTCGTGCTTGATCCCCTCCTCCTCAAGGAACTCCTCCACTTGAAGATTCTTGAATTCGGACCCGTTGTCGCTCCTTATCTTCTTCACCTTGAGCTCAAACTCATTTTGAGCTCTCCTTAGGAAGCGCTTGAGGGTCCCTTGGGTTTCAGACTTATCCTGCAAAAAGAACACCCAAGTGAAGCGGGAAAAGTCATCAACAATAACTAAACCATACTTACTTCCTCCTATGCTCAGATAGGCGACGGGTCCGAAGAGGTCCATATGCAGCAGCTCCAGAGGTCTTGACGTGGTCATCACATTCTTGCTGTGATGCGCTCCTCCTACTTGTTTCCCTGCTTGACAAGCTGCACAAGGTCTATCTTTTTCGAAATGAACATTGGTTAGACCTATCACGTGTTCTCCCTTTAGAAGCTTGTGGAGGTTCTTCATCCCCACATGTGCTAAGCGGCGATGCCACAACCAGCCCATGCAAGTCTTAGCCATTAAGCATGCATCTAGACCGGCCTCTTCTTTTGCAAAATCAACTAAGTAAAGTTTGCCGTCTAGTACACCCTTAAAAGCTAGTGAACCATCACATCTTCTAAAGACAGACACATCTACATTTGTAAATAGACAGTTATATCCCATATTGCATAGTTGACTAACAGATAGCAAATTATATCCAAGAGACTCTACTAAAAACACATTAGAGATAGAGTGCTCATTTGAGATTGCAATTTTACCTAACCCTTTTACCTTGCCTTGATTCCCATCACCGAATATTATTGAATCTTGGAAATCCTTATTCTTGACGTAGGAGGTGAACATCTTCTTCTCCCCCGTCATATGGTTTGTGCATCCGCTGTCGATAATCCAGCTTGAACCCCCGGATGCATAA
Source organism: Zea luxurians (assembly GCA_029449295.1). NCBI lineage: Eukaryota > Viridiplantae > Streptophyta > Magnoliopsida > Poales > Poaceae > Zea > Zea luxurians. The sequence continues at coordinate 48,305,378 of JAOPSE010000023.1, forward strand.
ACCTGCAAGGCAAATTTAGGCTTGGGTCTTAGGTACCCAACTCATGTTGGGTCCTACAAGGTTAGCACAAATATCCTTAGGGACCCAAATGCAAGTTTTGTCTCCCTTGCATTTTGCCCCTAATTTTCTAGCAACTATCTTCCTATCCTTTCTACAAATAGCAAAAGAAGCATTTAAAGCATGATATATTGTAGAAGGTTCATTTACTTTCCTAGGAACATTAACAACATTTCTCCTAGGCATATTATGAACAACATTTCTCCTACCAACATTTCTATCATGCATATAAGAAGAACTAGAAGCAAACATGGCATGAGAATCAAAGGCATTATATGCATTACAACTCCTATAAGCATTTCTAGATTGCCTCCTATCATGGTACATAAAGGCATGGTTCTTTTGCACACTACTAGCCATAGGGGCCTTCCCTTTCTCCTTGGCGAAGATGGGAGCCTTATGGCTTGTCAAGTTCTTGGCTTCCCTCTTGTAGCCAAGTCCATCCTTAATTGAGGGGTGTCTACCAATCGTGTAGGCATCCCTTGCAAATTTTAGCTTGTCAAATTCATTCTTGCTAGTCTTAAGTTGGGCATTAGGACTAGCTAATTCCTCATTTAATTTGGAAATTGAAACTAAATGATCACTACAAGCATCAATGTCAAAATCTTTACACCTATTACAAGTTTCAACAATTTCTACACAAGAATTAGATTTACTAGCTACTTCTAGTTTAGCATTTAAATCATCATTAAAACCTTTTAACATAGCAATAGTTTCATGACAAGAAGATAATTCACTAGAGAGCATTTCATTCCTTTTAATTTCAAGAGCAAGAGATTTTTGTGCACTAACAAATTTATCATGCTCCTCATATAAAAGATCCTCTTGTTTTTCTAATAATCTATTCTTGTCATTCAAAGCATCAATCAACTCATTAATCTTATCAATTTTAGATCTATCTAATCCCTTGAATAAGCATGAGTAATCTATCTCATCATCATCACTAGACTCATCCTCACTTGAAGAAGCATAAGTACTAGTATCATGAGTGCTTACTTTCTTCTCTCTTGCCATGAGGCAAGTGTGACGCTCGTTTGGGAAGAGGGATGACTTGTTGAAGGCGGTGGCGGCGAGTCCTTCATTGTCGGAGTCGGAGGAGGAGCAATCCGAATCCCACTCCTTGCCTAGATGTGCCTCGCCCTTTGCCTTCTTGTATGCCTTCTTCTTCTCCCTCTTGCTCCCTTGGTCCTGTTCACTATCATTGTCGGGACAGTTAGCAATAAAATGACCAAGCTTACCGCATTTGAAGCATGAGCGCTTCCCCTTGGCTTTGGTCTTGCTTGGCTGTCCCTTGCGACCTTTAAGCGCCGTCTTGAATCTTTTGATGATGAGGGCCATCTCTTCATCATTAAGTCCGGCCGCCTCAATCTGTGCCACCTTGCTAGGTAGCGCCTCCTTGCTTCTTGTTGCCTTGAGAGCAAGGGGTTGCGGCTCGTTGATCGGACCATTCAAGGCGTCGTCCACGTACCTCGCCTCCTTGATCATCATTTGCCCGCTAACGAATTTTCCGAGGACTTCTTCGGGCGACATTTTGGTGTACCTGGGATTCTCACGAATATTATTCACCAAATGAGGATCAAGAACGGTAAAGGACCTTAGCATCAGTCGGACGACGTCGTGGTCCGTCCATCGCGTGCTTCCGTAGCTCCTTATTTTGTTGATAAGGGTCTTGAGCCGGTTGTATGTTTGAGTTGGCTCCTCGCCCCTTATCATCGCGAACCTTCCAAGCTCGCCCTCCACCAACTCCATTTTGGTGAGCAAGGTGACGTCGTTCCCCTCATGAGAGATCTTGAGGGTGTCCTAGATCTGCTTGGCATTGTCCAAGCCGCTCACCTTGTGATACTCGTCCCTGCACAAAGAGGCTAGCAACACAGTAGTAGCTTGTGCATTTTTATGAATCTGTTCATTAATAAACACAGGGCTATCCGAGCTATCAAATTTCATTCCACTTTCCACAATCTCCCAAATGCTTGGATGGAGAGAAAACAAGTGAGTACGCATTTTGTGGCTCCAAAATCCGTAGTCCTCTCCATCAAAGTGAGGGGGCTTGCCAAGTGGAATGGGAAGCAATTGAGCATTTGAGCTATGCGGAATGTGTGAATAATCGAAAGAAAAGTTTGAGTTAACCGTCTTTCGTCTGTCATAGTCGTCGTTGTCCTTTTGGGAGGAGGAAGATTCGTCGCTGTCGTAGTAGACAATTTCCTTGATGCGCCTTGTCTTCTTCTTCCTCCCGTCTTTTCTTTTATGGCCCGAGCCTGAGTCGGTGGGCATGTCATCATTGGGCTCGTTGACGAAGGACTCCTTCTCCTTGTCGTTGATCACCATCCCCTTGCCCTTAGGATCCATCTCTTCGGGCGGTTAGTCCCTTTCTTGAAGAGAACGGCTCTGATACCAATTGAGAGCACCTAGAGGGGGGGGGGGTGAATAGGTGATCCTGTAAAACTTCAAAAACTTATAGCCACAAAAACTTGGTTAATTGTTAGCACAATAATTGCCAAGTGGGTAAGGAGGAATCCTCAACAAAACACAATAACCAACAAGGATCAATCACAGAGATGGCACGGTGGTTATCCCGTGGTTCGGCCAAGACCAACGCTTGCCTACTCCACGTTGTGGCGTCCCAATGGACGAGGGTTGCAATCAACCCCTCTCAAGTGGTCCAAAGACCTACTTAAATACCACGGTGTTTTGTTTGCTTTTTCCTCAATCCCGTTTGCGAGGAATCTCCACAACTTGGAGCCTCTCGCCCTTACACTTGAAATTCACAAAGAACACGGAGCAAGGGAGGGATTAGCAACGCACACAAGACACAAGAATCAGAGTGTCAACACGCACACAAATCGCAACAAGAGCTCGCAACACGACTCAATGAGTTCACAACTCCACAAGAGCTCTATATGCTATCACAATGAAACGAATGCGCGAAAACTATGTCTTGGTGCTTAGAAATGTTGTATGAATGCTTGGTGTGTTCCTCCATGCGCCTAGGGGTCCCTTTTATAGCCCCAAGGCAGCTAGGAGCCGTTGGGAGCAATCTTGGAAGGCAGATCTTGCCTTCTGTCGACTGGCGCACCGGACAGTCCGGTGCACACCGGACACTGTCCGGTGCCCGATTTCCTTCCTTAAATAACGAAGCCGACCGTTGGTAGCCTGAGAGCCGTTGGCGCACCGGACATGTCCGGTGCACACCGGACAGTCCGGTGCCCCCTTCTAGCCGTTGGCTCGGCCACGTGTCCCGCGCAGATTGCGCGGCCGACCGTTGGCCCGGCCGACCGTTGGCTCACCGGACAGTCCGGTGCACACCGGACAGTCCGGTGAATTATAGCCGTACGTCGCCGGTGAATTCCTGAGAGCGGCCAGTTCGCTCGAACCAGCCTGGCGCACCGGACACTGTCCGGTGCACCACCGGACAGTCCGGTGCTCCCAGACTCAGCAGATTCTTGGCTGCTCGAGCCAAGACATTTCCAATTGGATTTTTCCTGTTTCCAGCACTTAGACACAATACATTTGTCCATAAAACAATGTACTAAGTCTGAGAAACATACCTTTATCCTTGATTTGTACTTTGTCCACCTCTTTACACTTAGGCACTTGTGTTGGACACTAAATCACCAAAACACTTAGAAATGGCCCAAGGGCACATTTCCCTTTCAACAAGACAATACTTACTCCCGCCGATGCTTATGTAAGTGATCGGGCCGAATAAATCCATGTGGAGTAGCTCAAGCAGCCTGTCGGTCGTCATGACGTTCTTGTGTGGATGGTGGGCACCAACTTGCTTTCCTGCTTGACATGCGCTACAAACCCTGTCTTTCTCAAAATTAACATTTGTTAGTCTCAAAATGTGTTCTCCCTTTAGAAGCTTGTGAAGATTATTCATCCCAACATGGGCTAGTCGGCGATGCCAGAGCCAACCCATATTAGTCTTAGCTGTCGAGTTCAGCTCTATTAAAATCAACTAAGTATAGTTGACCCTCTAATACTCCCTTAAATGCTACTGAATCATCACTTCTTCTAAAGACAGTAACACCTACATCTGTAAAGAGACAGTTGCAGCCCATATTGCATAATTGAGAAACAGAAAGCAAATTGTAATCTAAAGAATCTACAAAAAAACATTGGAAATGGAATGGTAATGTGATATAGCAATTTTACCAAGTCCTTTGACCAAACCTTGATTTCCATCCCCGAATGTGATAGTTCTTTGGGGATCTTCATTTTTCTTATATGAGGAGAACATCCTTTTCTCCCCTGTCATGTGGTTTGTGCATCCGCTATCAATGATCCAACTTGAGCCCCTGGATGTATAAACCTGCAAAACAGTTTTAGGCCTTGTTCTTAGGTACCCAAACAGCCTTGGGTCCTTTTACGTTAGAAACAAGTACCTTGGGTACCCAAACACAAGTCTTGGAGCCCTTGTGTTTGCCCCCAACATATTTGGCAACTACTTTGATTGATTTGTTAATTAAGACATAAGAAGCATCAAAAGTCTTAAATGAAATATTAGATTCATTTGATGCAATAAGAGATTTCTTTTTAGGCAATTTAACATGGGTTGATTGCCTAGAACTAGATGCCTCTTTCTTATACATAAAAGCATGATGAGATCCAGAATGAGACTTCCTAGAATGAATTCTCCTAATTTTATGCTCAGGATAACCAGCAGGATATAAAATGTAACCCTCGTTATCTTGAACCATGGGAGCTTTGCCCTTAACAAAGTTAGACAATTTCTTAGGGGCATTAAGCTTGACATTGCCTCCCTGTTAGAAGCCAATGTCATCCTTAATGCTAGGGCGTCTCCCATTATAGAGCATGCTCCTAGCAAATTTAAAATTTTCATTTTCTATTTCATGCTCATTAATTTTAGCAGTAAGTTGAGCTATGTGATCATTTTGTTGTTTAATTAAAGCTAGGTGATCATGGATAGCATCAACATTAATATCTCTACATCTAGTACAAATAGATACATGATCGACAGTAGATGTAGAGGGTTCGCAAGTATTTAATTCATCAATCTTAGCATGTAACATAGCATTCTCACTTCTAAGACTAGAAATAGAATCATTGCAAACATTTAAATCTTTAGCCTTAGAAATTAATTTAGCATTCTCAGTTTTAAGGCTAGAAATTGATTCATTCAATTTATCAATCTTAGCTATTAAACTAGCATTATCATTTTTAAGATTAACAATTGAATCATGACAAACATTTGATTTTTCAACCTTAGTAGTCAAATTAACATTCTTAGTTCTAAGGTTGGAAATAGTGTCATGGCATATGCTAAGCTCATTAGTCAATTTTTCACATTTTTCTACTTCCTGAGCATAAGCATTCTTTACTTTAACATGCTTTTTGTTTTCCTTAATAAGGAATTCCTCTTGGCTATCCAAGAGTTCATCCTTCTCATTAATAGCACCTATCAATTCATTTAATTTCTCTTTTTGTTGCATGTTAATGCTGACAAAAAGTGTGAGCAAATCATCCTCATCATCACTAGAGCTAGCCTCATCACTAGATGTTGTGTATTTTGTAGAGGCTCTAGATTTTACCTTCTTTTTGTCGTCCTTTGCCATGAAGCATTTGTGGCCGACGTTGGGGAAGAGGAGGCCCTTGTTGACGGCGATGTTGGTGGCGTCCTCGTCAGAGGAGTCGGTGGAGCTCTCATCGGAGTCCCATTCCCGACACACGTGGGCATCGTCGCCCTTCTTCTTGTAGTATCTTTTCTTTTCCTTCCTCTTTCCCTTCTTGTCGTTGCCCCTGTCACTGTCACTAGATAATGGACATTTAGTAATGAAATGACTGGGCTTACCACATTTGTAGCATATTTTTTTGAGCGGGGTTTGTAGTCCTTCCCCCTCTTTTGCTTGAGGATTTGGCGGAAACTCTTGATAATGAGCGCTATCTCCTCATTGTCAAGCTTGGAGGCGTCGATGGGGATCCTACTTGGTGTAGAATCCTTCTTTTCTTCTTCCGTCGCCTTGAATGCGATGGGTTGCACCTCGGGTGTGCAGGTGGCGTCTTGCTCCAAGTTGATGATTTGTTTAAAGCCTTTGATCATCAATTCAAAGCTCACAAACTTTCCTATCACTTCCTCAGGAGACATTAGCTTGTATCTAGGATCACCACGAATTAATTGAACTTGCGTAGGATTACAAAAAACAAGTGATCTTAGAATTACCTTGACCATTTCATGGTCATCCCATTTGGTGCTCCCGAGGTTGCGCACTTGGTTCACCAAGGTCTTGAGCCAGTTGTACATGGCTTGTGGCTCCTCTCCTTGGTTGAGGATGAACCGACCGAGCTCCCCCTCGATCGTCTCCCGCTTAGTGATCTTGGCCACCTCATCTCCCTCGTGCGCAGTCTTTAGTACGTCCCAAATCTCCTTAGCACTTTTTAACCCTTGCACCTTATTATACTCCTGTCGACATAGACAGGCGAGGAGTATAGTAGTTGCTTGGGAATCAAAGTGCTTGATTTGAGCGACCTCGTCTGAATCATAGCCTTCATCCCCCGGTGATGGTACCTACGCTCCAAACTCAACAATGTCCCATATGCTAGCGTGGAGTAAGGTTAGGTGATACCTCATTTTATCACTCCACATACAATAATCTTCACCATAAAAAACCAGTGGTTTGCCTAGTGGGACGGAAAGTAAAGGAGTGCGTCTAGAAATACGAGGATAACGAAGTGGCATCTTACTATACTTCTTGCGCTCATGGCGCTTAGAAGTGACAGACGACACGTCAGAGCCGGAGGTGGATGACGACGAAGAGTCGGTCTCGTAGTAGACCACCTTCTTTATCTTCTTTTTCTTGTTGCCACTCCGATGCGACTTGTGAGGAGGTGAACCCTCCTTTAGCTTGTTGCCGGACTCCCTTGATGGAGCCTTCCCGTGGCTTGTGGCCTTCTCGCCGGTCACGATCTCCCTCTTGGCGTGATCTCCCGACATCACTTCGAGTGGTTAGACTCTAATGAAGTACCGGGCTCCGATACCAATTGAAAGTCGCATAGAGGGGGGATGAATAGGTGGAATCTGAAATTTACAAACTTAAGCACACACTACAAGCCGGGGTTAGCATTAGAAATAAAACCGAGTCCGAAAGAGAGGGAAAAACAAATCAAATGCAAATGAAGTGGATGACACGGTGATTTGTTTTACCGAGGTTCGGTTCCAAAGAACCTAGTCCCCGTTGAGGTGGTCACAAAGACTAGGTCTCTTTCAACCATTTCCCTCTCTCAAACGGTCACTTAGACCGAGTGAGCTTTCTCCTTAATTCTCACGGGTCACTTAGACCCCGCAAGGACCACCACACAATTGGTGTCTCTTGCCTTGCTTATAAAACACTTGGGAAAAAGAATGAGGAAGGAAGAAAGCCAACCAAGCAAACAAGAGCACAAGAAAACACAAATGATCCTCTCACAAGTCTAAATGCGCTAGAGTGGATTTTGAGACTTTGAGCGGATCGATCTCTTGAATTGTGTATTTGGAGTAGTGTCTATTGCTCTTGTATTGAATGTGAAGGAGTGAATGCTTGGATTGTTGGAGTGGAGGTGGTTGGGGGTATTTATAGCCCCAACCACCAATTCAACCGTTGGGGAGGCTGTCTATCGATGGGCGCACCGGATAGTCCGGTGCGCCAGCCACGTCACCCAACTGTTAGGGTTCTGACGGTTTCGACCGTTGGAGCTCTGACATCTTGGGGCACCGGACAGTCCGGTGCCGCACCAGACAAGCACTGTTCACTGTCCGGTGCGCCTTCTAGCGGCTGCTCTGACTCTGCGCGAACTATCCGCGCACTGTGCGTTGTCAGACGACCGTTTAAGTCGACTGTTGCGCTGCTAGCCGTTGCTCTGCTGGTGCACCGGACAGTCCGGTGGCACACCGGACAGTCTGGTGAATTATAGCGAAGTGGCTCTCCAGAAACCCAAAGGTGAAGAGTTTGAGTCGATCGCCCCTGGTGCACCGGACATTGTCCGGTGGCACACTGGACAGTCCGGTGCGCCAGACCAGGGTTCTCTTCGGTTTCTTTTGCTCTTTTCTTTTGAACCCTGACTTGGATCTTTTTATTGGTTTGTGTTGAACCTTTAGCACCTGTAGAATATATAATTTAGAGCAAACTAGTTAGTCCAAATATTTGTATTGGGCATTCAACCACCAAAATTATATTTAGAAAAAGGTTAAACCCTATTTCCCTTTGAGTTATTTTCGGCAACTTCTTGTAGGGGTGGTAGTAGACTCTAAATTTTACATTATGAAATTTAAGTATCGGATTGGATTAGGATCTAATTTTATTTCTATTCCTTTTTGAACTAAAATTAATTAAGACATCAAACAAATTCTGAAAATATTTGGATCGTGATATGCTATCATCCCTAATTATTTGTAGCCCACCAAAAATTAGTCCGGTCACAGATAAATTCTTGTTTTCTATAGTGATACCCATATATTAACGACCAGTATATAACTAATATACTAACCATTAGTCCACTTATTTAATATTTTAGACACTTAAAATTAGTTAACTAATCGTTAGTCCAATAAAGAAATCTTAGGTTTAAGACCGCAATGTATTATTTCTTGTTAAAAGTCACTAGAAATTGGAGGCTCCTCCGCATTCGGCGGGGCTTCCGCCCACCGCGTCTCACCACATGTGCCAATGGACGCCGTCGCGTTCCCGCTGTCGCCCGCACCGTTCCTCGACGACGACCTCGATTTTGGGGACTTCACCTTCGCCTCCGCGCCGCAGCCGCAGCCACCCACCGTCGCCTTCGCGGCCTTCGACGACGACTGGGGCGACTTTGTGGCAAGCGGGCTCAGATCCGACGCGGGCACATCTGCCCCAACGGCCGCGCCAGCCGCCGCTCCCTCCTCCTCGCCTTGGGAGAAGCCGCGGGGCCCGCTGCCCCTCTCCCGGTTCAGCGTCGATGCCGACGACGACGGCCAGGAGGAGGAGGAAGGGCCGGCCGGGCCGCCGCTGATGGCCACGGCGCCCCAGTGCGCTCTGTCCGTCCCATCCAACGGGTCGCGCCCCGCGGATCTGAAGGACCTCATAGCTGGCCTCTACGGATCTCAGCCACCCCACACCGCCGACGCGGTCCCGCAGGTGAAAGCGTGCTGTTTTTTCATCCTCTCGTGTCTCGTGTGTGCGAGCGAGCGTGCGCCTCCCTCCCCATCTCGCGATCCCAGTTCGATTCGCTTGCCCGCTCTACCGATCCGACCCGCCCTCCGCGGCCGGGCAATTCGGCCGCCACTGCTCGGATTCGCGTGGGCTCGCCCTCAGATTCGCTATCCCCGGCGCCCCAACCCCTAGATCCGCCGCTGGTTGTCCCGCCGCCGCCGCCATGTTCTGGCGCATGACCGGCCTCTCCGCGGCCTCGCCCGTGAGTTCCCCTTCGTCTGCTCCTCATCACACCTTTGCTGCCTCTCTCAGGTTAAGAGCGTGAGCGTGCGGGCGCTGTGACTGAGCTGCGGGGTGGTTTGTTTGCTTGTTCTGGATTGGGTCGTAATGTGTATTCCCGTTGGAACTTCGTTCTGGAATTAGTGTACGAGTGTGTTGTGGCTTAGGGATGTGTGATTTTTGCGTTTATGAGTACGTGTATGCTGTTCCCGTGGATTTGAGGGTGCCAGTGGGATCAGAGCGTGGGCTGCTGAAAGGAATGATATGCCTTGGTTCTGGTTGGGCTTATGTTTCGGGGAAGATTGAATTATTTGCGGATGAGATTCATTTTATGGCAAAGAGGCGGCTTTGTCTGTTTTCTTATGCTGAACACATTGTCTTGTGGCTTTATATTTTATTACACATTGTCTTGTGGCATTCTGCTTCATAATTTTGTAACTAAGGATATGCATTCAGGGAGCACAGAAGGGATCTACAATCTCTGATGAAAACAACAAAGCGACTGCAATGGGAGGGGATATTCAGGTGTGTTCATGATCATTTGTGTCTACAAATGAGATATTTCTTGTGAATATATTGAAGGATTGCCTTGACAATAACTTTTTTGTGTGTATTGTTGTGTTCGTGTGCATCAACTTGAGAACCCGTAATCATTGTTATTAATCTATTTTTCATCACTCCAGGAAATATACGACAAACTAAAAGATTCTTCATTGCCCGAAGGCTTTTTCACAGAGGAACGGCCTTGGAAGGATGTATATATATCACATAACTCCTTAATTGTATCAAAGAGGATCATCTGAAGGATTTTGAACAAGAGTATTGTTTAGCAGAAAAGATAAAAGGGGTATGTATCATACTATTATTGTCTATGTCATGTAAGTTTCCGATCGTTATCTGGTGCATTGTTAAATCCACATCTTCGCCGCCACGACATAACCCTGGATAGGGCGCCCGTAAGGGCGCCGTCTGTTCTAGTTTCATTAGAAGTCCCTACTAGTTTCGTGCACACACTATTTTTCTGCTTGTCGTCTGACAAATGGATCGTTAAATGACAGATAGAATTTTCCTTTCCTACTTTAGATCATTACGTCACAGATAGATCTTGAGAAACCACTCAAGTTTAATACGACAGATATAGCACAACACTGTCATATAGTACCACCTCACAACTAAAGGAGGACGAACGATCAAATAGCCTATAAAAAGGAATAAGTCGACATAACTTTCTAACTTAGTGTGGTCTACTTCACGTACTCACCTTCAAAACCAGATATTTAACTCCCTTAACTTTACAAAACCAGACAAATAACCACTTAGACAGTTTTAGTTGATGGTTTTGATGATGTTGCACTGATTTAAATGACACCAGTTTTTATTTTTTTTCAATTTTGTTTTCTACTGATGTCCAAAATTTATAAATTTTATAAAAAGGTAATTAGATATTACATTCGTCCTAATTTGTCTAAAATTTTGGGTAATAGATTAATTGCTCAATATAAAACTATATAAAAAGGGTTTAATATTTTGTGTCTCATTAAGTTCTTATCTTCTAAGGCTAAAAACTTTACTAGAGCAGAATAATACTATGAATAAACTAACTAAATCAATTGTATATTTGTTTTTAATAAAAACTTACCAAACAGGTAATAAAATGTTATCTAATTTTTACACAAACTTTTTTAGCTAAGTTAACGTACACAAATATTTTTATAATTTTCTGAGAACTTTGAATCAGGACCCATAATTTATATAAATATTTCTCAGAACTTTATATGGGTCTAGATTTAAAGTTCAAAAAAATCTTAAATATTTATAAATGTTATTTTTAGCTAAGGGAAGTTTTGTGTAAAACTGGAGATCATTTTATTACAATTTATTAGGTGTTTCAGAAAACAAATGTAAAGTTAATTTAATTAGTAATTAGAAAAAAGACAAGTTCACTTGCTTAATAAAATCAACAAAAAATTAGTAGTTTAGTAATAGTATTATTTATTTCTAGTAAAATTTTTAGCCTTAGAAGATAAGAAATTAATGAGACACAAAAATATTAAACTCTTTTTATGTCATGTTTATTTTGAGTAATTAAAATGTTACTCCTAAAATTTTAGAACAATTACGACAAATATAATATCTAATTACCGATTTTTGTGTAAAATTGTATAAATTTTGAACGCTAGTAGAAAATAGATTTGAAAAAGACCAGATTGGTGCTATTTAAATCATTGTCACATCGTCAAAACCGTCAATTAAAACTATCTAATAGTTATTTATCTGGTTTTGTAAAGTTGAGGGGGTTAAATCGGTTTTAAAGGTGAGGGAGTGAAGTAAACCACTCTCTAAAAGTCAGAAGTCATGTAAACTTATTCTATAAAAATGGATCCAGCTTCTTTTCAACTTATACTTTTCTCGACCTTTAGCTAAAATAAGATATAATATTTTTTCTTATCGATTTAATATCTAATATGTTAACCATATGTTCGATATTAGATTTATTTTTATTGGTAACAAATATGATTGTGTTGTTCCTATAAAAAGGGTTTAGCTCCTTTTGAACTCATACCTTTTTTGGTCTTTTGGTTAAGATAACGTATAATATTTGTTCTTATCAACTTTATATCTGATATCTCTACTACTCTATATGCCTGTAGTGTAGGCGTCCACACCATCCATGTTCTGCCTCCGACACCCTCCCGTCCGCGCTCCGTCAATCACGCAGTCTCTGCCACCCGACCGCTCCATCCGCAGCGCCCACACCACCGTCCGCCGCCAAATCCGGATCTCGTCCCCATCATCGACGCCTCCTCTCCCGCCCGCCCGAGACCCGCCAAGCTCCCTCCTCCTTGGCCCAGATCCCGCCGCCAGCGCCCGAAACCCTAGCCGCCGTATTGGACCACCTCAAGCCCACACCGTCGGCACCTTCCTCCCCCTCGTGCGTGAGACGACGACGAGCGAAAGCCTCCGGCCACACCTTGAGCGACGGCAACTCCCCCTCTCCGTCCCACCTTCCAGCTCCCCCTCCCCTCGCGCACACGTCCCCACCACGCTCAAATCCTTTGGCTCGCGTGACCGCGACTGCGACCCCTTCACCTCCCTCCTCGAGGCCATCGTTGCTTGGGATGCCACCGTCGGTTGCCCCCGCATCCGCACCAAGCTTGCCGCCGCGGGGCTGGAGCCAGGCCTGCCGCTGCCAGCAGCGAGCACCAACGGTAACGGCTCCACGGAGGACCCTCCGGGAGCGTCTATCACCGGCGGCGCCGTGTGGCGCGGGGCCACGAGGTGCGAGGACCTGGCGGTGTGCCACGTTAGGGTGCTAATCAAGGGCTGGATCTGGATCCCTAACGCGCTCGTCGCGGTGGCCACGCTAGCAGCGCAGACGGCAACGATCCTCCCGACCACCGGGAGAGCGGCTCGAGCCACCATGCCTATCCCGACGATCCCGGCCGCGGCTGCGGGAGCACGGAGGAGGTCCGCGGCTCCGGCCAGCACGGCCTCCCTGAACAGCTCGACGGCAAACTCCTAGAACTGGAGTCGCGAGAGCTCTGCCTCGTCCTCTAGCCCAGCGGCGCGGAGCGCGGCGTCGACTCGGACGCGGGGCGGCGGCGAGGGCACCTAGCGCCGGACCAGCGGGACGGACGCGCTGAGCTCTGACTAAAGGTGTGCGGCGACGTCGGCGAGCTAGTACCGGCGGACGCCTGGGAAGCGGCGCTGCGCGTCGGCGAGGCACCGGTCGAAGGCGACGTCGCAGGCGCCGGCGAACAACGGCACGTGGCGCAGCGCAGCGTCCACGCGCTTGGAGGGGCTGATGCCCATCTGCGTGCGCGCGCGGAGCCGCGGAGTAGACTCTGCACGAGAATCACTCGCACAACAGAATCCCATGCAGATTTTGATGGGAACGATGCAGAATCAAAATTTCATTTTACACTAGGAGTTCAGGTAAAACAAAAAAACTAGCTCCTCATGGCTCCATTTTCATTTACCACCATACTAAAATAATTATCAGCTGCTCGGCTTCTATCCACCGTGCTCTTTTATCTCTACTACTCTATATGCCTGTAGTGTAGGCGTCCACACCATCCATGTTCTACCTCCAACACCCTCTCGTTCGCGCTCCGTCAATCACGCAGTCTCTACCACCCGACCACTCCATCCGCAGTGCCCACACCACTGTCCGCCGCCAGGGTGCGAGGACCTAGCGGTGTGAGGACCTGGCGGTGTGCCACGTCAGGGTGCTAATCAAAGGCTAGATCTGGATCCCTAACGCGCTCGTCGATGTCTACACCTGCCACTGCGGAGTCAGCTGCGTCGGGAGCAAGTTTCCTGTCGCCGTTGATCGTCCCGGCGCGCTGCTCTTTGAGGTCGGCGCGCTGCTCTTTGAGGTCGCCACGCCGCCGCAGTAGGTACAGGACTTCGTTCCCTCTTTTCTTGTTTTGTCAATATGTGAATATTAACTGTTATTTTGTTGAAATAAGGTGTTTCTATGTTGGATCTTTGCTTAGTAATGCTTGTCTGGTGGAACAAGAGAACTGGCATGCCAAAAAAAGTATTTCTGTTTGGTGAAAGAGGTATGAGTATCTACCTAACGTGATTGCCTTGATAGAGCAGTGAAGGTACATCTTTTTCTTTATTAATTTGATGAAATATGGATTATTCATCCCGCTCTTTTTCCTCCTTTGTGTGCGTGTCGTGTGTGCTGCTGTTAGCTTCAGACCATGCATCGACATTCACAAGGTGCATAGATATAATTCCCTTGCCTTCTTCTGATATTATACTTTAGCTCAATGAAAAATTCATTGACCAATAAGAGGCTCTGTATCAGCTATGCATCAATCAAGAAAACAAGCCAGCAGCAAGGATCAGAACATCTCAGGCGATATCCAATTCTCCTTCACTAGCTTTCACTAATATCATAGCCTCACATGCTCCTCCTCTTTTGTTGGTCGTTGACTCGTTGGGCATTTTGAAGTTGGATCATCGCACCTGATTTTACCCACATCCACATCTCAGTGTAACTAAACACACTTAGGTTCAGATTCTCACCGAGCCTAGCCATTAATCGTTGTCAGTGTTGGATTGATCATGAGTAGTAAGTATAAAAATATCAAACTTTTCTCCTTGTTTGTGTGAGTGACTCCATTTCTCAAACAACGATGAATGGCTAACCATGTTTCGAAAATGGGTGATCCATCTTAGGCTTTGCCTTTATTGAAGCTATCTACATCTTCTTTGATGGTATTAGTCTAATCTGACTTTTGATTGTTGTTTAATAGTTATACCCTTTTTTAAAAGGATAAATCATCTAAAGTCCGCAACATTCTCCCTACAATTGAATTTATTGTTTGCTGTAGGTTGGAAGGAACTTGAAATATTTACGAGCACCTATTTTGGCTATTGTCTCAGAAAGGTTGAAACTGTCGACTGTACATGAAGGTACCTGTTCCATGGTGTTGTTAATTTGGTCTAGCTATAGATGAAGTGACTGACTCCATGGGCATGTGGTTTACCTCCCTGTTGGACAAATATCAGGCTGAGACAAGCTGGCATGGTTGTAGACTGCGTTAAAGATTGATGAGTGATGACTGATGAGGAACCAAACAAATGGTGAGTTCATTATCTAGCTAGGATGTTACTGTTTCATTATCTAAAAAACTCGCTACAGAGCTCACTTCAACTTGTGTTTTCCCCTTTGGTTTAATTTGTTTCTAATTTCCTCCTAGCTCTATCTGATATGATAATCACTATGGTGTCATTGCCTTGATGCCTTTTAGCTCTATTTAATATGATAATCACTATTGTATTCAATCATCACTTATTTCAGGGCATAGAAAGAGCATTTTGTGCTGGAGGCGATCTTGCTGCACTTGTCATTTTGACAAGCCTGAAAGGAAGCAACCCGCGCAAAGGCTGGCAACGAACTGCACTCAGGTGGTGTTGTCATTTGCACCTTTCCTTTTGGTGACACAAGCTTGTTTGATAGGGCGAAATTACTGACAATATTGACTTACATATGCGCTCTATGATGGACGATGTTTGAATTGGAGTTGGGCTGACTATGCTTTAATCTGCCTGGCAGTGAGCTGCCTCAAGTAATCTGCCTCAAGTAATCAAGCACTGTCACCAACACAACCTTCTCTCTTGCAGGTATGAAACTTCAAGTGTTTAAGGCTTATTAGGCTTTCATCAACTAGCTGATCATTTACTGAACAAGTTTTGTGAGAGAATTGAAGAAAATCTGTGGCACACAACACACTCCAGTTACAGTTACTTTGTGTGAACAATCTAGAGCTACTACTTGCATCTCCAGCATGCTATTGTTTACCTAATGATACATTCCTTTAATGATCCTACACACTCACACGCTTTTGTGTTCCTTGCTTAAGTTTATTTTCTGAATCAGATGCCTTATCTGGTGTAAAAACAAAATGCTGAATATTATATTGTTTTCTCTTGGTCGTTGTATGAAGGAAATGTTCTCCAGCTGGACTCACAAGACTAAGCATTTCCAAAAGATCCATATGAAAACTGAGATTCCCTACAAATCCATGTTTTTTATGATGAGAACAGGAATATTGAATCAATAATCACTTATTTGTATTGTTCACCTCATTCTCTAACTATACACAAAATTTAGAATCTAGAATGTTATTTTTAGTGCCTTTCTATTATATTGCTGGAGGCTATGGGTATCTAGACGTGTTAATTGATCCCATACTCAAGTATTCATGATTGTAAGGGATGCCAAGCTTACTTCATAGAACAAAAAAACTTAAAAAATACCGAATTATAGGTTAGTGGGTCTGCTCGTTTTTCTCTACATTATATGATTGAAAAACAATACTTTGGCTTTATGTGGATCAAATGGCATATTCCAATGAATATGCCAAGTTGATTGTCGTAGAAACACACTAAAATAACTACATACAAGCAGTGTAGGCTATTTGGGTTCTTGCATACACTTGGTTCTTCCCAAAAATACAACACTCTATAAGGCGTAAGTATGTAGGTCTGGTCATATTATATTGTAATTGCACTCACTGACTTATATAATGCATACATGGCCATCTCAATTGTATGTATGCAGGCATAGAAGTTACTTTTATGGCACTTATGTCTTCATGTCACCGTGACTGATAAATATATTTATCTCTTATTTTCAGTTATCAAAGATGGAAGTGACGAGTGTTTTAGTAGAGAACGGGGTGAACCATGACATGTTTAAGTTGGGTCTCAGTAACTTTGCTACTAACTATGCTGCCTCCAACAGAAAGGAAGACGAATAACCTCAAAGAATACACAGAAGAAAATACCTTCAAAACATTGTGCTCGCATTCTTGTAATCAATTTTCTTAATTCATGAACATAAAATAGCAATTAGTATTTTTGAATTTCAATATATCTTATTATAACATATTTGCTCCGTAGCAACGCACGGGCGTTCACCTAGTATAAACTATATGTCCACTTAGATATTAAATTTATTTTATAGAAAATAAATACGATTGTGTGTGCCGTCGCAACACATGTGATTGTACTAGTAATAATCTATGGCACACATTTACATGTAAATAGATAATGTATCATATATGGATATATTATAAACGCCATGCGAATACGGTGGCGGTTAAAGAAACTTTCCCGTGGAATCCGACATGGTCCGGCAATGATTGCAATAATGGAAATGGAAAAGGACGCCGGCGCAGTGCAGCATCCACTCACAGCGGGAGAGGGGACCGGTCATCACGGTTGATCGTGGCAAATATCAAAATCTCTCCCATTCCACTGCCCCTATCACAGTTCCACTGGCCTTCGCCACGGTTCTCGCCTCCTCGCATTCTAAACATCGCCATGATTCGGTGGTTCTGAATGCATCTCCTGTAACCACCGGGCCCGGAGCTTCTCCCAAGCCCGCGTCGCCGTCGAGGGCTGTTAACCTGGCAACACTCTCACCAACCAACAAACAAACGCGCGGGGTCGCTGTAATGGCCGCCGCCGCCGCTGTGAATGGTAAGCGATAGGTCCGTTGCGCGCTCATTTAACGTTTGAATTGGTTTCAGATAACTGTCAAGCACATGGCGTGCAGGTTTTGTATGAGGATTGAGTCCTGGAGTTGACTGCGGGGACTGATGGTTTCTGGCTGTGTTGTTGCAGGGAGCCTAGACGTGCATGAGAGGAAGGCGCAGAAGAGCTACTGGGAGGAGCACGCTGGGGAGCTCAACCTCGAGGCCATTATGCTCGACTCCCGTGCCGCCGAACTCGACAAGGAGGAGCGCCCCGAGGTGATTTATCCCGCGACGATATTTTTCACTCGGCTTTTTTTAGTTTTAGTTCGTATGTTTGTGATTCATCAGCTTGAACATGACTACATGAGGACGTGCCTCGTGCGATTGTAGCCTTGTACACATCAAATTTTGATGTATCGGTGCTTCTTTTTTTGTAGGTTCTGTCTTTACTTCCTTCATATGAAGGGATATCTATACTGGAGCTGGGAGCTGGAATAGGTCGCTTTACTGGTGAACTGGCTAAAACATCTGGGCATGTTTTTGCAGTGGATTTCGTTGAAAGTGTGATTAAAAAGGTACTGAAATTTACACTCCCCCCTGATGTAAATATTTTCAGGGCTTCGTAGCTGAAATTTGATCGTTTTGTAGAATGAAAGTATAAATGATCACTATGGCAACACATCCTTTATGTGTGCTGATGTTACATCCCCGGACCTGATGATTGAAGCAAACTCCATTGATCTGATATTTTCAAACTGGTTGCTGATGTATCTTTCAGATGAGGAGGTAAGGATCAAACCGTACGTTAGAATCATAAACTGGTTCAAGGTCTATCGCTAAAGAAAAAATTCAACTGCAACTTTTTGTGTGGATAAGGTTACATTTATCATTTGACCTGAATTGGGATATGTTTGTCCCTTCCGATTTTTCTAACTGTCTCTCTTACTGTAGATTGACAAGTTGGTAGAAAGAATGGTAAAATGGTTGAAGGTCGGTGGTTATATCTTCTTTAGGGAATCTTGCTTCCATCAAACTGGAGATACAGAAAGGAAATTTAACCCAACACACTATCGAGAACCAAGGTTTTATACCAAGGTGAGAATGCCCCCCCCCCCCCCCTGATTTCAGTCAATTCAAGTCCTTTTGTTCTTACCCACTCCACTCTTTAGTTTTCTTAGTACCAGCTTTCTTTGAATTTGCTGATAATGTCTTTTCCCATCTAGGTATTTAAAGAATGCCAAACCTTTAATCAGGATGGCACTTCCTTCAAACTTTCTTTGATTACATTCAAATGCATTGGAGCTTATGTAAACATCAAGAAAGATCAAAACCAGGTACTTCTCTGTCCTCACACCTACACATAGACTTGCGCTTTCATTCCTGTGAAATCAGCGATTAACATGACTTCATTGTTTCCAGATATGTTGGCTATGGAAAAAAGTAAACTCATCAGAAGATGGGGGATTTCAAAGTTTTTTGGACAATGTGCAGTACAAAGCCACTGGAATACTACGCTATGAACGTATCTTTGGAGATGGCTACGTGAGTACTGGTGGAGCTGGTGAGAGGACACATCCCTTTTTGTCATTTTTTTTTGTGATATCGTATGTGCAGTGCCATTAAATGTTATTATTCATCACTATGCACCAGAGACTACAAAAGAATTTGTGGAGAAACTGAATCTTAAGCCTGGGCAGAAGGTGCTTGATGTTGGATGTGGAATTGGGGGAGGTGACTTTTATATGGCTGAGAAGTATGGTACACATGTTGTTGGTATTGACCTTTCCATTAACATGATTATGTTTGCCCTTGAGCGTTCCATTGGGTGTAAGTGCTTAGTTGAGTTTGAAGTTGCTGATTGCACCACAAAGACATACCCAGACCACATGTTTGATGTCATCTACAGTCGTGACACTATCCTTCATATACAAGTATGCTTTATACATATAATGCATGCAGTCCTTTTCTTCCAAGATGATAGAGCTACATCTTGATCATATAGAATCATGGAAACTATCTCCAGTTATAGATGTACTTATTAGAAACTTGTTTATGTCATACCTTTAGTTGACTGTTTAACTAACATGCCTTTTCTGGTTTTGACTCTGCAGGATAAACCCTCCTTGTTTAAAAGTTTCTTCAAATGGCTGAAACCCGGGGGAAAGGTTCTAATCAGTGATTACTGCAAGAGTCCTGGAAAACCATCAGAAGAGTTTGCAACATACATTAAGCAGAGGGGTTATGATCTCCATGATGTGGAGGCTTATGGACAGGTGGTTTTTAGCTTTTACCTGATCTTATTTTGTGTGCGTGGTTAATGTTTAATACAAGTGATTTGATCTAAAAGTACAATTCCGTTTGATGAGCAATAAACATCTGTTTCCCAAATTATCTAGATGCTCAAGAATGCTGGTTTCAGTCATGTCATTGCTGAAGACCGAACTGACCAGGTCTACCCATCTAAGCATATGCAATCTGCATGTTCTTATTCCTGTCTAATGTCTAGTAAGATGCTTGGATAAACAGTTTTAGTGACACACTGTGTTTTGTCTTTCAGTTCCTCAGTGTTTTACAGAAGGAGCTAGACAAATTTGAGAAGAACAAAGATGATTTCCTGTCTGAGTTTGCCCAGGTGATTCGATAAAGCCCCTAAGAAGTTCAACAATAAAAACGCGTAGCAAAAATAAAAATAGCAAAAGTTCAGCAATGAACTGGCTGGCGCTTTAGAAACCTGCATTATTTCTCTGCTGCTCTAAAACAGCTCTAACTCTTATTTTTATTTGTTCCCAGGAGGATTATGACGATATCGTGAATGGATGGAAGGCAAAATTGCAGAGGAGCTCTGCTGGTGAGCAGAGGTGGGGGCTGTTCGTCGCCACCAAGTGATGCGCGTGCGTGTGGCTTTATTACAAATAACATTTGGAGCTCTGCTGGTGAGCAGAGGTGGGGGCTGTTCGTCGCCACCAAGTGATGCGCGTGCGTGTGGCTTTATTACAAATAAATTTGAAGCTCTGCTGGTGAGCAGAGGTGGGCTGTTCGTCGCCACCAAGTGATGCGCGTGCGTGTGGCTTTATTACAAATAAATTTGCTTCTGCAATTCACCGATGGGATTCGCTTCATAACGTGATTTTACATAACTGAACTCAGAGAGCCTATCCTATTGCTTTGTGTTTTGGGACAATGAGACTGATATAACTTTTACGGTCCTGTTAAATATAGAGTGTGCTGTACTGATGCTCCTCATGGCTGTGGCTACATGGTTGACACGTGACATGAGATTTGTTATTTTCATATTTTTTTAGAAAAATATTTTGCATCTCAACTTTTGACCAATGTGCATCAGATGCATTGAATCTGTGCATCATTTTATAATTTTTTTAAAACTTATGTGTACGTGTTTCACTAGAATTACGAAGCATCGCCATTGTACTGAACACGAGATTTACACTGAATATGTACCGAACATGTATATTTGCGTGCCATAGTTCTTTTCTTCATTTTTGCCAAACTATCAAACAGTAGCGGAACTAGGATTTTTATATAGGGTGTGTCGCAACAAAAAATTCGTGTAGAATTCTATCTAATTTATATATAATTTCATAATAAATTTGGTAAACATTTTGATATATAGATATAAAGTTTGACACTTAATAAATAAACATGAAAATTGCATACATTAAACATAAAGATTACAATAATACTACTTATATGGTCTGCGCTTCCTCAACGCCATAAAAGTTTTAATTATATCTTCATCATTCACTTCGAAAATAATGGCAATGAAAAAGAGAGACAATATCTCCATGCTTCTTTATATCTTAGTCACTACAAAAATAATGATAGTGAATCAACAATCAATAAGACAAAAATCAACACTAATATATATAGACATACATTGCGTTAGACAAAATTCAACAAAAAAAAATCTAGACCGGACTTGGCAAAGTTCACGTTGAACAGCAAAGGCTGGAAGCGGAGACCGGGGAGCCTGGCTGCTTGGGAAGTGGGAACAGCCAAGGGGCACAACAGATAAATAGCGGTCGCCGGTCAGCGGAGGTACAACGAAGGGAACAAGCAAAATTACTTCAAAAAAATCCATAGATACAGATCAGGTGTCTGACCGGACTTGGTGAGACGAGACGAGAGCTGGACGCCCAGATAGGGCGCAGCCGTGCAGGGCACCGTCGTTGGCCGCAGCCGGCAGCAGGGCTGCATGGAGCTACGGATGCAGGGTGCGGTCGGCAGCTATGACTCTGTTCTCTCCGCTGCCGGCTGCATGGAGCTACGGATGCAGGGTGCGGTCGGCAGCTATGACTCTGTTCTCTCCGCTCTCGTCTCGCCGTCTCGGTCACAGCCACGCAGAAAGTCAGGACCTAGGAACAGCCGTCTTGTGGGAAGCCGAACGATCAGAGACAAAAGTTGGAACGGCCGTCGGCCGAATGGGATGGGCAGGTGGGGTCTCCGGCGGGCCTGGCTTAGGGTGTGCCAGGGCCCACCCAGACTCCCTGTGGGTCCGCCCCTGCTATCAGACCTGAGGAAGCGAATTCCAGTGCATCAAAATAAGGATAAATTATGTACTAAGGCGTGTTTGGTTTTTAGGGATTAATTTTTAGTATCTTTATTTTATATTTTTAATCTCTAAATTGCCAAACACATGGATCAAAAAGAGATATATTTAACAATTTAGAGACTAAATAAAATTAAAATAAAGGGACTAAAAATTAGTTTCTAGAAATCAACACGCTCTAAGGCTAGTTTGAGAACTCAATTTTTCTAAGAAATTTTTTCTCATTAAAAATAAACTAAATAAAAATTGAGTTTTCTAAACTAGCCCTAGGTCTAAGTTCCGCTAAATTTTGGTAGGAAAATGAAAGGCCCCCGCAGATTCCGAATTGGATCCAAAGCATCCGGCCAAAGGACTTCCTTTTCTTCTCCATGCTTCTATATCCGGCCAAAGCATTCGGCTACTGCTAGTTATTTTCCGTCAGAGGACAACAGATCATCATGTTTTGTATGGTCAGGGTTCTCAATTATAGTTAAATTCGATTCTCCTGGATATTCTCTGTCTCAATTATAGTTAATTTTAATATTATTTCTAGAAATAACATTGTTCGAAAAATATTTCCAACACTAATCCATTTCGAAGCGTCAATTCGGCAAATTAGTGTGCCGCTTCGTATCGCTAGCGCGGCATGCGGCAAGGCGATCTGATCAGAAGCTATCCTCAGCTTTTTTATTTGAAAGCTCAGGAAGGGAAATTCCTGCTGATAAATTTTATTAAAAATGAAGAGGTACAACTTGACTTGATTAGAAGAGTTAGAAGTTAGCCCGTAAGATCTAATTAGAGAGTTACAAAGATTGGTCAGAGCAAAATAAATCTTATGACTGTCACTAATCTAACCAGCTTGGGATGGAGATGTCATATTTCCCTCTCGCTCTGTGAATAACCAACCGTAGTTCCTTACTGAATTCAGTGATGCACTGAAGGGTCTTTGTTTTCAAATAGCCATTCATTTCGACTTTTTCAAATGTTCCATGGCATGAGTATAATGACCTCCATAGCAAAAGGAACGTTAAGCTGTTGTTTGAGATTTGCCGAGGCCTCCTCTGGATGAGCAATTCTGGCCAATTGTATTCCAGCTGACCTCCCTGCTTTGCCCGATCAGCTGATGCTGCTGCTACTGCTGCTCAAGTATCTATGTACAACTTTCTCTTCCTCTTGCCTCCCTGCTGCTCAAGGTACACATCCTTGCCCTTGTCCTGTCTAAAGGGGCAAGGAGGGTCCTAGTCATCTCCTTCCCCTGATGGAGTGACATTTTTCGTTCGCACCATTCTGCACTGACTGCTGACACGCTGCACGAGAATTAGAGAAGATAAGCAAGAGCAGCAAAGCAGTAGATAAGTATAGAAATAGGAAAGATTTGCTACCTGGGCACATCTCTCGAGAGAAGAACCAGACAGGAGGGGGTCTCGCAAGCGGGCACACGGACACACTGAAATGACAGAAGAGGTGAGCACGTATTAGTCACATAATCATAAGTATATGCGAAAGTCGCCTAGATGGGGGTGGATAGGCGAAACCTGAAATTTATAAACTTAAGCACACACTACAAGCGGGGGTTAGCGTTAGAATTAAAATCAAGTCCAGGAGAGAGGGGAAAACAAATCAAATGGGAATCAACCGAATGAACACAGTAATTTGTTTTACCAAGGTTCGGTTCCAAAGAACCTAGTCTCCGTTGAGGTGGTCACAAAGACCGCGTCTCTTTCAACCATTTCCCTCTCTCAAACGATCACTTAGACCGAGTGAGCTTTCTCCTTAATTAAATAGGTCACTTAGACCCCGCAAAGACCACCACACACTTAGGTGTCTCTTGCTTTGATTACAAGTTGCCTTGGAACAAGAATGAGGAAGGAAGGAAGCGATCCAAGCAACAAAAGCGCAAAAGAACACGAAACCACACACTTTGTGATGAATTCGGGACTTGGAGAGGTTTTGATCTTTTGAATTGTGTCTAGGAGTGAATGCACTAGCTCTTGTATTGAATGAGAACTTCAAAAAACTTGGATGCTTGAAGTTGTGGTGGTTGGGGGTATTTATAGCCCTCAACCACCAAAGAAGCCGTTAGGGAGGCTGCTGTCGATGGTCGCACCGGACAGTCCGGTGCGCCACTGGACAGGCACTGTAGGCTGTCCAGTGCGCTGCCACGTCACCCAACCGTTAGGGTTCAGGAGTAGTCGACCGTTGGCGCCGTTGTCTTCTTGTGGCACCAGACAGTCCGGTGCCACACCGGATAGGTGCTGTTTACTGTCCGGTACGCCTCTGACTCTGCGGCTCTGACTCTACGTGCACTGTTCTTCACTGTTCATCTGTTATCAGCTTTTGCAGTCGACCGTTGCGCGAGTTAGCCGTTGCTCCGCTGGTGCACCAGACAGTCCGGTGAATTATAGCGGAGAGCGCGTGCGGAAACCCGAGAGTGGCTGGTTCAGCCCTATACGGGTTTGGTGCGCGGAACACTGTCCGGTGGCACACCGGACAGTCTGGTGCGCTAGACCACAGCACACTTGGTTTCTTTTGCTCCTTTGAATTTGATCCCTAACTTGAATATTTATTGGTTTGTGTTGAACCTTTATGCACCTGTAGAACATGTATTCTAGAGCAAACTAGTTAGTGCATATGTTTGTGTTGGGCATTCAACTACCAAAATTAATTGTAGGAAAAGGTTAACCCTATTTCCCTTTCAATCTCCACCTTTTTGGTGATTGATGCCAACACAAACTAAATCAAATATATAAAATGCAGAAATGAACTAGTTTGCATATGGTAAGTGCATAGGTTACTTGGAATTAAACCAATTTATAATCTTACTAGATGTGAATGGATTGCTTTCTTTTATTTGACATTTTGGACCACTTTTGCACCACATGTTTTGTTTTTGCCAATCTTTTTCTAAGTCTTTTCAAAATTCTTTTGCAAATAGCCAAAGGTATATGAATAAGATTGCAAGAAGCATTTTCAAGATTTGAAGTTTCTCCCCCTATTTTAAATGCTTTTTCTTTGACTAAATAAAAGCTCCCCTTGAATGAAATTCTCCCCTTAGCTTTCAAGAGGGTTTTAAATGGATACCAATTTGAAATCTTATTTTCATAAGCATAGATACCCATTGAGATCAATTGAAAAACAAACATTTGTGAAAACTAATTAAATCTTTATTTTGAAAATTTTGAAATGGTGGTGCGGTCCTTTTGCTTTGGGCTTAATATTTTCTCCCCCTTTGACATTAATTGCCAAAAACGGAGAACTTTAGAGCCCTTTTATATTTTCTCCCCCATTGATAAAATAATATGAGTGAAAGATTATACCAATTGGAGAGATGGCGGAGTAACGGCAAAGGATAAATAATACCGATAGAGATGAGTGGAAGCGTTGTCTTTGCCGAATACTCCATTTCCCTTTCAATATATGACTTAGTATAAAAATACACTTGAAAACACATTAGTCGTAGTTTTGGCACAAGAAGAATAAGAAATATGCAATTGTACCAAAAGAAAGAGATATGATCAAAGGTATATAAATGAGCTATGTGTGCAATGTTTCAATCAAAATTCCGAGAATCAAGAATATTTAGCTCATTCCTAAGTTTGCTAAAGGTTTTCTCATCTAGTGGCTTGGTAAAGATATCGGCTAATTGGTTTTGGGTATTGACATAAGCAATTTCGATATCTCCCTTTTGCTGGTGATCCTTCAGAAAGTGATACCGAATGTCTATGTGATTAGTGCGGTTGTGTTCAATGGGATTATCCGCCATGCGGATTGCACTCTCATTATCACATAGGAGAGGGACTTTGCTCAATTTGTAGCCATAGTCCCTGAGGGTTTGCCTCATCCAAAGTAATTGCGCACAACAACGACCTGCGGCAATGTACTCGGCTTCGACGGTGGAAAGAGCTACAAAGTTTTGTTTCTTTGAAGCCCAAGACACCAGGGGTCTCCTCAGAAACTGACAAGTCCCTGATGTGCTCTTCCTATCAATTTTACACCCTGCCCAATCGACATCAGAATATCCTATTAAATCAAAAGTGGATCCCTTGGGATACCAAAGCCCAAACTTAGGAGTGTAAACTAAATACCGCATGATTCTCTTCACGGCCCTAAGGTGAACTTCCTTAGGATCGTCCTGAAATCTTGCACACATGCATACAGAAAGCATAATATCCGGTCGAGATACACATAAGTAGAGTAAAGATCCTATCATCGACCGGTATACCTTTTGATCTACGGACTTACCTGCCGTGTCGAGGTCGAGATGCCCATTTATTCCCATGGGTGTCTTGATGGGTTTGCCATCCTTCATTCCAAACTTTGTGAGTATGTCTTGAATGTATTTTGTTTGGCTGATGAAGGTGCCTTCTTGGAGTTGCTTGATTTGAAATCCTAAGAAATATCTCAACTCCCCCATCATAGACATCTCGAATTTTTGTACCATGATCATACTAAACTCTTCACAAGTAGATTTGTTAGTAGACCCAAATATAATATCATCAACATAAATTTGGCATACAAACAAATCATTTGCAATAGTTTTAGTAAAGAGAGTAGGATCGGCCTTGCCGACTTTGAAGCCATTAGTGATAAGAAAATCTCGCAGACATTCATACCATGCTCTTGGGGCTTGCTTGAGCCCATAAAGCGCCTTTGAGAGTTTGTAAACATGGTTAGGGTACTCACTATCTTCAAAGCCGGGAGGTTGCTCAACATAGACTTCTTCCTTGATTGGTCCATTAAGGAAGGCAATTTTCACGTCCATTTGATAAAGCTTAAAGCCATGGTAAGTAGCATAGGCAAGTAATATGTGAATTGACTCAAGCCTAGCTACGGGTGCATAAGTTTCATCGAAATCCAAACTTTCGACTTGTGAATAACCCTTGGCCACAAGTCTAGCTTTGTTCCTTATCACCACACCATGCTCATCTTGCTTGTTGCAGAATACCCACTTGGTACCTACAACATTTTGATTAGGACGTGGAACCAAATGTCATACCTCATTCCTCGTGAAGTTGTTGAGCTCCTCTTGCATTGCCACTACCCAATCTAAATCTCTTAATGCATCCTCTACCCTGTATGGCTCAATAGAGGAAACAAAAGAGTAATGTTAACAAAAATGTGCAACCTGAGATCTAGTGGTTACCCCCTTATGAATGTCACCAAGGATGGAGCTGACGGGGTGATCTCGTTGAATTGCATGACGGACTCTTGGGTGTGGCGGTCTTTGACCCTGTATCCCTAAGAGCACCTAGAGGGGGGGGGGGCTGAATAGGTGATCCTATAAAAATCAAACACTTATAGCCACAAAAAACTTGGTTAAGTGTTAGCTCAATAGAAACAAGTGGCTAAGGACCGAGCTCTTGTGAAACACAATAGTCACGATGAAAGCAGGCACAAGAGACACGATGATTTATCCCGTGGTTCGGCCAAGTAACACTTGCCTACTCCACGTTGTGGTGTCCCAATGGACGAGGGTTGCACTCAACCCCTTTCAAGTGATCCAATGATCAACTTGAATACCATGGTGTTTTCCTTTCTTTCACTATTCCCGTTCGTGAGGAATCTCCACAACTTGGAGCCTCTCGCCCTTACAAACAAGCACGGAAGTAAGGGAGGGAAGAGCAACACACACAAGACTCAAAGAACGAGCACAATCATGCACACAAGCCACAACTTGAGCTCACAACACAATGCGAGGAGTTCTCTACTCAACTAGAGCTCAAGTCACTTATCACAAAGAATCGAATGCGCGAGAATGGAGTCTTGATGCTTAGAGATGATCAAAGAATGCTTGGTGTTCTCCTCCATGCTCCTAGGGGTCCCTTTTATAGCCCCAAGGCAGCTAGGAGCCGTTGGAAGCAATCTGGGAAGGCAATTCTTGCCTTCTGTCGGGTGACGCACCGGACAGTCCGGTGCACCACCAGACAAGCACTGTTCATGGTCCAGTGCAGATTGCCTTCCAAAAATAGAACAGTCGACTGTTGCAGAAATGGAGCCGTTGGCGCACCGAACAGTCCGGTGCCCCCTCTCGACCGTTGGTGCGGCCACACGTCATGCGCGGATTGCACGGTCGACCGTTGGCGCAGTCGACCGTTGGCTCACCGGACTGTCCGGTGGAGCACCGGACTGTGCTGAGTCTTGGCTGTTCCAGCCAAGATGTTTTCTTCTTCTCTTTTCTCTGATTCCAGCACTTAGACAAATATGTTAGTACATAAAAACCAATGTACTAAGTCTATAATCATACCTTCTTGTTGATTTGCACTTCATCAATCATTTGGCACAAGATTACTCACTCAATACGTGTTGGGCACTTAATCACCAAAACTATACTAGAAATGGCCCAAGGGCACATTTCCCTTTCAATCTCCCCCTTTTTGGTGATTTATGCCAACACATCAAAAAGCAACTAAAAGGAAGTGCAATATCAAAGCAATTGAGAACAAGAATTGTTTTTCATTCAAATTTGGCATATTTGGATCATTCTTTGCCACCACTTGGTTTGTTTTTGAAATCAAACTCAATTTCCTATCTCTAAGTCAAACACACTTGTTTAGGCATAAAGAGAGGTATTCCATGAGAAAAATTGATTAAGAGCCAAAAACTCCCCCTTTTCCCATAATCCTATATTCTCCCCACAAGAGGCCAAATTTTGCACATAAGAGTATTTTGATAAAACAAAAGTTCTAACTCTACTATTTTCAAAATTCTCAAGTGGTAGCTGATCCATTTGCTTTGGCCTTAATTTCTCCCCCTTTGGCATTAAGCACCAAAACGGGATCATTATTGGCCCTCAAACCCCATTGCCTCACCAAAATCTTCAATTAAGAGTAAAAAGCCAATAAGAGCATGGAGATGAACTTGGAGTAAATTACCCTCTCATCGGAGTGCAGTGGAAGTCTTGCATGGTCCAAGTTCACCTTTTACCTTTCAATCCTCCTTTGAGACTAAATTAAGAAAACTCAAGCACACAGTTAGTCTCAAAGGGTCAAGTTGTAGCATTTCTCCCCCTAAATATGTGCATCATTCACACATGGACTTGTGAGGTCCGGGATCCCTTGCACAACTTGAGCACCATAAATAAGCAATGAAATGCATAAAGGAACATGATCAAAGGCATGAAACACATGTATGCTGTAGATCAATCCAAGTTACGCGAATCTAAGACATTTAGCTCACTACGCAGCCTGCAAAAGGTCTTCTCATCTAAAGGCTTGGTAAAGATATCGGCTAGCTGGTTATCAGTGCTAACATAAAACACTTCGATATCTCCCTTTTGCTGGTGGTCTCTCAAAAAGTGATGCTGGATGTCTATGTGCTTTGTGCGGATGTGTTCAACAGGATTGTCCGCCATGCAGATTGCACTCTCATTGTCACATAGGAGTGGGACTTTGCTCAGATTGTAGCCGAAGTCCCAGAGGGTTTGCCTCATCCAAAGTAGTTGCGTGCAACACTGTCCTGCGGCAACATACTCGGCCTCAGCGGTGGATAGGGCAACATAAGTTTGTTTCTTAGAACTCCACGACACCAGGGACCTTCCTAGGAATTGGCATGTCCCTGATGTACTCTTCCTATCGACCTTACATCCAGCATAGTCACAGTCTGAGTATCCAATCAAGTCAAAGGTAGACCCCTTTGGATACCAGATCCCGAAGCAAGGCGTAGCAACTAAATATCTAAGAATTCGCTTAACGGCCACAAGGTGACACTCCCTTGGGTCGGATTGAAATCTAGCACACATGCATACGCTAAGCATAATATCCGGTCTACTAGCACATAAATAAAGTAAAGACCCTATCATAGACCGGTATGCCTTTTGATCAACAGACTTACCTCCTTTGTTGAGGTCGACATGTCCGTCGGTTCCCATTGGAGTCTTTGCGGGCTTGGCGTCCTTCATCCCAAACCGCTTGAGCAAGTCTTGCGTGTACTTCGTTTGAGAGATGAAGGTGTCGTCCTTGAGTTGCTTCACTTGGAACCCAAGGAAGTAGTTCAACTCGCCCATCATCGACATCTCAAATTTTTGTGTCATCACCCTGCTAAACTCTTCACAAGACTTTTGGTTAGTAGAACCAAATATTATGTCATCAACATAAATTTGGCACATAAATAGATCACCATCACAAGTCTTAGTGAAAAGAGTTGGATCGGCTTTCCCAACCTTGAAAGCATTAGCAATTAGAAAGTCTCTAAGGCATTCATACCATGCTCTTGGGGCTTGCTTAAGTCCATAGAGCGCCTTAGAGAGCTTACACACGTGGTCGGGGTACCGTTCATCCTCAAAGCCAGGGGGTTGCTCCACGTACACCTCCTCCTTGATTGGCCTGTTGAGGAAAGCGCTCTTCACGTCCATTTGGAACAACCTGAAAGAATGGTGAGCGGCATAGGCTAACAAAATGCGAATTGACTCTAGCCTAGCCACATGAGCAAAAGTCTCCTCAAAGTCCAAACCTGCGACTTGGGCATAACCTTTTGCCACAAGTCGAGCCTTGTTCCTTGTCACCACCCCGTGCTCGTCCTGTTTGTTGCGGAACACCCACTTGGTTCCCACAACGTTTAGCTTGGGACATGGCACCAGTGTCCAAACTTCATTTCGCTTGAAGTTGTTGAGTTCTTCCTACATGGACAACACCCAGTCCGGATCTAGCAAGGCCTCCTCTACCCTGAAAGTCTCAATAGAAGAGACAAAAGAGTAATGCTCACAAAAATTAGCTAATCTAGAGCGAGTGGTTACTCCCTTGCTTATGTCACCGAAAATCTGGTCGACGGGATGATTCCTTTGAATCGTCGCTCGAACTTGAGTTGGAGGGGCCCGTGGTGCTTCTTCCTCCTCAACTTGGTCTTCTTGTGCTCCCCCTTGATCACACGCCTCCTCTTGAGGAACCTGTTCATCATCTTGAGTTGGGGGGGGGGGTGCACCATTGTTGAGGAACAAGGTTGATCTTGCACTTGGTGTTCCTGTGGTCGCACATCTCCAATCGCCATGGTACGAATTGCGTCCGTTGGAACATCGTCTTCATCTATATCATCAAGATCAACTTGCTCTATTGGAGAGCCATTAGTTTCATCAAATACAACGTCGCTAGAGACTTCAACCAAACCCGATGATTTGTTGAAGACCCTATACGCCTTTGTATTTGAGTCATAACCTAGTAAAAACCCTTCTACAACTTTGGGAGCAAATTTTGAATTCCTACCTTTCTTCACTAGAATATAACATTTACTCCCAAATACACGAAAATAAGACACGTTGGGTTTGTTACCGGTTAGAAGTTCATACGACGTCTTCTTGAGGAGGCGATGGAGGTAGACCCGGTTTATGGCGTGGCAGGCTGTGTTCACAGCTTCCGACCAAAACCGCTCGGGCGTCTTGAATTCTCCAAGCATTGTCCTCGCCATGTCTATAAGCGTCCTGTTCTTCCTCTCTACCACACCGTTTTGCTGTGGTGTGTAGGGAGCGGAGAATTCGTGCTTGATTCCTTCCTCCTCAAGAAACTCCTCCACTTGAAGGTTCTTGAACTCGGACCCGTTGTCGCTTCTAATCTTTTTCACCTTGAGCTCAAATTTGTTTTGAGCTCGCCTTAGAAAGCGCTTGAGGGTCCCTTGGGTTTCTGATTTATCCTGCAAAAAGAATACCCAAGTGACGCGGGAAAAATCATCAACAACAACAAGACCATACTTACTTCCCCCGATGCTAAGGTAGGCGACGGGTCTGAAGAGATCCATATGCAGTAGCTCCAGGGGTCTTTATGTAGTCATCACATTCTTGTTGTGATGAGCGCTTCCCACCTGTTTACCTGCTTGACAAGCTGCACAAGGTCTATCTTTTTCGAAAAACACATTTGTTAGACCTAACACATGTTCTCCCTTTAGAAGTTTGTGAAGGTTCTTCATCCCAACATGTGCTAGATGACGATGCCACAACCAGCCCATGCTAGTCTTAGCAATTAAGCATGCATCTAGACCTGCCCCCTCTTTCGAAAAATCCACTAAGTAGAGTTTGCCGTCTAGTACACCCTTAAAAGCTAATGAACCATCACTCCTTCTAAAGACAGACACATCTATATTGGTAAATAAGCAATTGTAACCCATATTACATAGTTGACTAACGGATAACAAGTTATACCCGAGCGATTCAACTAGGAACACATTAGATATGGAATGCTCAGAAGAAATAGCTATCTTTCCTAGTCCTTTAACCTTGCCTTGATTCCCGTCTTCAAAGATGATCGAATCTTGGGAATCTTTGTTCTTGATGTAGGAGGTGAACATCTTCTTCTCCCCCGTCATGTGATTTGTGCATCCGCTGTCGATAATCCAGCTTGAGCCCCCGGATGCATAAACCTGCAAGGCAAATTAGGCTTGGGTTTTAGGTACCCAAGTCTTGTTGGGTCCTACAAGGTTAGTAACAATAGCCATAGGGACCCAAATGCAAGTCTTGTCTCCCTTGCATTTTGCCCCCATCTTTTTAGCAACCACTTTTTTATTTTTGCATGAAAGAACAAATGTAGTGTTGCAAGTATGAAAAACAGTGGTAGGTTTATTACAAGCTTTCCTAGGAGCATGAGACACAATATTTCTCCAAGGCCTACCATTAAAATTGGAACTCGAAGCAATCATGGCATGTGAGTCAAAAGCATTATAACTTCTATTATAATGAACATCTCTAGAATATTTTCTATCATGGTACATGAAAGCATGGTTCTTTTGACTACTACTAGCCATAGGGGCCTTCCCTTTCTCTTTGTTGGGAATGGGAACCCTTTGGCTTGTTAAGTTCTTGGCTTCCCTTCGAAAGCCAAGCCCATCCTTAATTGAGGGATGTCTACCAACGGTGTAGGCATCCCTAGCAAATTTTAATTTATCAAAGTCATTTTTGCAAGTCTTAAGTTGGGCATTAAGACTTGCTACTTCATCATTAAGTTTTGTAATAGAAGTAAGGTGCTCAACATATGCATCAACATTGAAGTCCTTACACCTATTACAAATCACAACATGCTCTACACAAGGACTAGATTTATTAACTATTTCTAGCTTAGCATTTAAATCATCATTCAAAGTCTTCAAGCTAGAAATAGATTCATTGCAAATTGATAACTCAGAAGATAGTAATTCATTCCTTTTAATATCTAAGGCAAGAGAATTTTGAACACTAACAAATTTGTCATGTTCCTCATACAAAATGTCCTCTTGCCTTTCTAGCAGCCTATCTTTTTCATTCAAGGCATCAATCAATTCATTAATATTTTCTACTTTATTTCTATCTAATCCTTTGAACAAGCTAGTGTAATCTACTTCATCATCACTAGAGTCCTCATCACTAGAAGTAGAGTACTTAGGAGTTTCTCGAGTGTTTACCTTCTTTTCCCTTGCCATTAGGCAAGTATGGCGCTCGTTGGGGAAGAGTGACAACTTGTTGAAGGCCGAGGCAGCGAGTCCTTCGTCGTTGGAGTCGGACAAGGAACAATCCGAGTCCCACTCTTTGCCAAGGTGCGCCTCGCCCTTCACCTTCTTGTAGGCCTTCTTTTTCTCCCTCTTCCCGTTCCTTTCTTGTTCTTGGTCATTTGTATTATCGGGACATTGAGCAATAAAATGACCTGTCTTACCACATTTGAAGCAGGAGCGCTTTCCCTTTGCTTTGTTCTTGTTAGGGTGCTCCTTTCGTCCTTTTAGCGCCATCTTGAAGTGCTTTATAATGAGGGCCATTTCATCCTCGTTTAGCCCGGCCGCCTCAACTTGCGCCACCTTGCTCGGTAGCGTCTCCCTGCTACTTGTTGCTTTGAGAGCAACAGTTTGAGGCTCGTAGATAGGTGTTGGGGACTTGTTCTCAAATGCTTCGGATTAAGAACAAGGCAACATAAAAAGTGTTAAATGATAAAGTCCTTCGTCCTCTGAAACATTATTTCCCTTCGGGATATAATGTATTTCGGACGAAGGTCACAAACAACATACCTTCGTAAGCACAATAAACGATGATGAAGAACTTATATGTAACATAAGAAGTAATATAAACATTTAAATATTATCACAACGTCATTTCTATTTTATTATCATAGAAAAATAGAAATGATTTCAGATTACAAGTGTATCTTCGGATTGCAGGAAGGCAAAAGTATAAGGATGACGCAAAAGCAAATGCCAAGTCAGCGTGAACAGTACGGGAGTACTGTTCATCTATTTATAGGCGTGGGACGCAGCCCATGTAAAATTACATTCATGCCCATTACATTTGCTAATGACTTATGGGAATCTATTAAGGCCTAAGTAGTCTTTTCATCTTTAAGTCGGTTCCCCTTTCTGCTATCGCGACGAAACTTTCCTGCGCATAGCTTCGGCTGTGCACCATCCTTCGTACAGCTTAGTAATCAGCCCGTCCTTCATCTCAATCCCCCTTCGTCTGGCTTAGGCTTCGTCTTGACCGTACTCCATGTTCATAATCTGAGTCCGAAGATACCTGTTCATATGATTCACTTGGAAAACATTGTCAAATCATGTTTTTGAGGACCTTCGGAGGACGAAGGCCCCCAACAGTAGCCCCTCGCAATATTAATTTGTTAGTGATAAATTCAGATTGCGATATGGACGAAGGCCTTAAGCCGAAGGTCCGAAAAAACACCTTCCCTTTGCTAGAATAGCAAAAGTCACTGACAAGCGGGGTCTTTCAATTTTCAACGCACTGGGCGTATAAATAAGATCATACCGCAAACTCATTTGGTACGCTCTCTTGCCATCTGCTCCCGCTCACTCAATTTTTAGCTCTTGCGCACTAAGATTTGCTGAGCTTTTAGTTTTGAAGCTTCGGCTTTGAAAACAGTTTTTTAGTGTTTCCGAAGATGTCTGAAAATAAGAAGGCTGCTGCTGAGATGAAGCTGAGTCTCGACGAAGAGAAGAACTTGGGGTTTCTTATAGCGATGTCGAAGACCAATACGGAAAAAATCACCAAGGAGATTCTGGAAGGTTTGTCTGAAGATACTGGTGACAGCGACAGTTATGATGTGGACAGTGGTGGTGAAGACTCCGAAGATCGCCCTTGGCGACCAAGCCATGCGGTTTTCGGTAAATCAACTATCAAAGAAAATCATCTTGTCAATATGAGAGGAAGGTATTTCCGGGATTTGTCCGTTGTGAGGGCCGACGAAGGGGAAAAGACTTGTCCACACCCTGAAGAGAACGAAGTCGTAGTGTACCAAAGCTTTTTGAAAGCTGGACTACGATTTCCCCTGAGCAGCTTCGTCGTAGAGGTGCTGAAAATGTTTGAAGTCTTTCTTCATCAACTTACCCCCGAAGCAATTATAAGGTTGAATATCTTCGTATGGGCTGTGAGAAGCCAAGGTCTGGAACCTGATGCGAAAAGTTTCTGTAACATACACGAATTATCATACGAAACAAAACCTTGGGGGGTAAAGAACAGTATCACAATAATTTTGGCTGCTACAGTTTCGTTTCTCGGTCTGGGTCAAGCTGTCCCGTGCTAACCTTTCGGAAGAGATGGCCCGGCGACTGGATGACAGAATGGTTTTATGTGAAGAATGACCTGGCAGTACGGGAAGATATTAAAGGTATAATTATGCGCCCTATTTGGCAAAGCTTCGGCCTGCGGAGGCCGAAGGTTGAAATGAATGAAGCTGCCAAAGAATGCCAGAGAGCCTTCGGTGTTATTTGTTCTTTTATTGGAACGAGAGATTTGGTACAAGAACATATTGCCTTCAGAGTATGGCCGCTCGCGGAGAAATGGGAAATGCCGCAAGAAACCATAAAGGAGGCCGACGAAGGTGGACTTATCAGGCTGAAGTATACTTTCAAGTTCGGAGATAAATTCGTTGAGCCAGATGATGACTGGTTAAAGAGTATTGAAAATTTAAGTGATGAACTGCTTGGGGCTTATTCGAAGGCCGAAGATACTGCACTGTCAGCAGCCTTCGGAGGCCGAAAAAAGAAAAGGCTGAACCGGGTGTTTGATGCAATCGGGTTCGTCTACCCTGACTATCGTTATCCCATTCGAGGGCATAAAAGAAAAAACACAACCTCTGCGAAAGAAGAAGCTGCAACTGCTCCTAGCGAGCCAGAACCGAAAAGAAAGAGGATAAAGGTCCTCACACATCGGCCACGTTATATTGAACCAGCTTCGGTGCCTGAGTTCACCGGAGAAACTTCTTCGGCCACCGAAGCTGAAAAGCCAACCAAACCAACCTTGCTGCCAGAAGTCGCAGAAATGGCCGAAGCGCCAACAAAGATGGAATTGGAAGAACCGAAGATTTTGTTACCAGAAACCAAAGAGATGGCCGAAGCGCCATCCACAGAAAAAATGGAAGAAGTGAAAAAACCAACTGAGGAAAAAACATCAGAAGTTTTGAGTCCTGCAGCAAATGTTGAGACAGTAAAAAATCAAAAGGTGTCAGCAGTGACTCCGAAAAGAAAGAGAATGGCTAATGTGCTAGATGTTCTAGAAACGATTAAATCTTCAAGCACACCTCCGAAGAAGACTGTTGCCATTCCTGAAGCGAAAACTGAAATTTCTGATACTAAAGCTCCAGAGCAAGAAACTGAAGCCGAAGCTGGGTCCTCAGAGGCCACGAAGATAAAATCCTTGGAAACCGAGGAAGAAAAAATAACAGAGCCAACTTTTGTTGAAGAAATCAGTGTCATTGCCCCCGAAGCATCCCCCAAAGTCCTTGATTATATTGTTCGTCATGCTTCGGGGAAACAATTATCAGGAAAAGAAAAACAAGAGGCCCAGCTCTACGCCCAAAAACTGAAGTATCCAAAGGGGGCGTTAATATTCAATGGCAGTGGAGAAGAAGACTTTTTGTATTGTCTCCCTGACAACAAGGAGATTTCTGTCTGTCGGGAGATGAGCAAAAGCTTCGGATTCCCAACACTAGAAGACGGGCTCTCGGTGCTGTCGAAGAACGATCTGGCCGACAGCCTGGCATATAATAGCTTAAAGGTGCAACAAATGGGATCTTTGTATTTTTTGTTGAGACCAAAATTTTTCGTTTGCTTAAATCTATTGACGCACACATATTTTTCTTTGCAGGGCCTGATACTTAGCAATGCCCTCAGGGCCCAGAAAGATGCTGAAGACGAAGGGTGTGCTATAGCCCTGAGCAACCTTCGTTCCGAAGTAATTGAACTGAGGAACGAAGGTCTCGAAAAAGATAAAATGTTACATTCATTAATAAATAGAATAAAAGAAGACGAAGCTACCTTTAAAGGTCAAGCTGAAGCTCAGAAGCGCGAAATTGAAGATCTTCGAAAACAACTAGCCAGAGCTAGAGAAGAACGCATACTTGAAGAAACAAAGCGGGAACTTAGCGACCAATGGGCAAATCATTTAGAAGGAACTGTTGAAGAGCTTCGTGCGTCCAAGAAGAAATGCTATAACAAATCTATAGAATGTGTTAAGAAAATGAAAACTAGCTTCGCCAGCGTTGGCGCATTTTCGAGTGAAGAAAACTTTACGAGAGGCAACCCCGAAGGCCCCATTGAATGGATTAGCCACGAAGCTGAGGCCTTCGAAGAAATTTTAAATAGCCGCGGAGATATATGTGCTTTTTCGGGTGCCAGGGGAATTGCCACCATTTTGGAGAAAAAGGGCTACGAGCATGTAAAGATTTTAGCGCAATCCGAAGCTACCTTGCCCTTCGAAGATGCAAAGGATCCTTCAGCCGAAGCTAGCATGGTTGGTGGAAAATTTTTTACCGATGTCTGGGACAACGGTGGCCGAGAAATGGCCCGAGAAATTATCCAAAAAAGCGAAAAGGGCATCCATGATGCTAGGAAAGTAGCAGAGGCTGCTGAGAAGAGCGTGGAGGCCGAAGGGCAAATAGGTATTAACTAGTGGTTTTTATTGTGTTGTAATTTTTAATTTTAAACTTCGCTCGCAATTTATAATAGCAATGCAGCTGTATCCTGTCCTCCCTCAGATCCTACTAAAGCGTCTCCGGGTCCTCCCCCGAAAGATGACGATGATATTAAAAAGATGGCTGAAGCTATCATGGATCAAGTTGTCAATCAACTCCTGAACAAAGCTGCAGAAGTAGTACTTAGGGAAGACTAGGTGTTATTGTAAAAATATTTGAAATATAATATGTGTGGTATCTTGTAACCCTGAATGTAATATATTTGCTTTTAATGATTCGATTCTTTACGATGCATGAAACTTTACATACGTACCGTTTTTGAGCCTTCGGCGAAAAAACACCTTCCCTTCTTTTCATGCTTCGTGAAGATAGAAAAACTTTTATGCATCACAACAATGTCCATAGTGCTCTGATGAAGAATATCCAAGCTTCGTGAAAACATTCTCC
The DNA here is from genome assembly GCA_029449295.1 of Zea luxurians. Taxonomy (NCBI): domain Eukaryota; kingdom Viridiplantae; phylum Streptophyta; class Magnoliopsida; order Poales; family Poaceae; genus Zea; species Zea luxurians. The sequence continues at coordinate 48,343,689 of JAOPSE010000023.1, forward strand.
GAAGCTATATTCCGAAGATCAATATTGTATCCCCTTGTGACTTAGCACGATTTTCACTTTCTCAAAGCATTCTTCCGAAGGTCGATACTGTGTCCCCTTCTTGTGCCATATGCAGAACGATGTATGATGCTTATGCTATGCAAAATGATGTGATGATGTTATGCTATGAGAAAAGGTATTCGTTCCGAAGCTACACACACATCCCTGCAATAAAATACATAATCTTTTTCGAATCAGCGTTGACTTTTCGCTGTAAGCCTCCCTTAGGAGCTTCTTCGCCTTTTACTTCAGCGGAATCAGCGTTGACTTTTCGCTGTAAGCTCTGCATTCCCTTAGGAACGACTTTGGAGCTTCTTCGCCTTTTACTTTCGGCGGAATCAGCGTTGACTTTTCGCTGTAAGCTCTGCATTCCCTTAGGAACGACTTTGGAGCAAAAAACTTACACTGCGCTCCTTTCGGAACGACTTTTTGTTGCTTCAAAGAATTCATACTTGCTATTGCAAATTTAATAATCCGAAGGTCCTCCTTGCTATTGCAAATTTTCAAGCTCCGACAACTTAAGCCTGTGTATAAGATATGTTTTCCTTGTGGCAAACAACAAAACTATTACTTGAAATTTAAAAAGTGTCCTTTATTACACAGAAAATAAAGCTGAATGGAAAAGACTGCTGTCAAGGTAGGATATTTGTCAATAGATGTGCTTTGACTCTGGCACAGTGTTGTTGACTGTGCGAGCTTCGGACTGTTCTCTGAAGTCCCTTTGGTGTGGAGCATATTGGCTCCCTTCTGGCTGCTGGCCTTGTTGCAGCGGTGGTGGAGGCGGAGGCTGTTGCCAGGAAGCTTGAGGTTGACTCGCCGAAGCAACAGAAACTGCAGGGTGATTGCCTACATACTCTGGGATGTAAGGCGAATGATACGAGGCAGTGTGCATGACCTGCTTCGGCTGAGCCTGTTGTGCTGCAGCTTCGGCTATTTCCTTTTGCTTCTGGATGGTAACATGGCACATCCTGGTGGTATGGCCTTTGTTCTCACCACAAAACAAGCAAAAAATTCTTCTTGGTTGATCTCCAAATCTTCCGCCAAAGCCCCTGGCGCCTCTGCCTCTTGGAGCTGGTGGTCGGAAGGAGCCTTGCTGTTGCCCCGAAGCCTGTGAGGAGCACTGTGGCCTTTGCTGCTGGCTCCCCCTATCATCATTTTGAGTAGGGTTGTGAATTGACCTAACGTGCCTCGGATAGAACCTCCCTCCGAAGCCCCTGGTCATTTCAGAAAACCTGAAAGCCTCCTCCCTTCTTTGACGAAAATCATTATCGACCCGAATATACTCGTCCATCTTCTGGAGCAGCTTCTCCAAAGTTTGAGGAGGCTTCCTAGCAAAGTACTGAGCTGAAGGTCCTGGCCGAAGCCCCTTGATCATGGCCTCAATGACAATTTCGTTGGGCACTGTTGGTGTCTGTGCCCTCAAACGCAAGAACCTCCGGACATACGCCTGAAGGTATTCTTCGTGATCCTGGGTGCACTAGAATAGAGCTTGAGCAGTGACTGGCTTCGTCTGAAACCCTTGGAAGCTGGTTAACAACAAGTCCTTCAGCTTTTGCCATGAAGTGATCGTTCCTGGTCGAAGGGAGGAATACCAGGTTTGAGCAACACTCCTGACAGCCATAACAAAAGATTTGGCCATGACTGCAGCATTGCCACCATACGAAGATACTGTTGCTTCATAGCTCATCAAAAACTGCTTCGGGTCTGAGTGGCCGTCGAATATGGGAAGCTAAGGCGGCTTGTAGGACGGAGGCCAAGGTGTAGCCTGCAGCTCAACGGACAGAGGAGAAGCATCATCAAAAGCAAAATTTCCATGGTGGAAATTCTCATACTAGTCATCTTCGTTGAAGAAGCCCTCCTGATGAAGGTCTTTGTGCTGCGGCCTTCGGTTCTGCTCATCCTGAGTAAAATGACGAACTTCTTCAGAGGCTTCGTCTATCTGCCTTTGCAGTTCAGCTAGCCTGGCCATCTTTTCCTTCTTCCTCTGCACCTGTTGATGAAGCATCTCCATATCTCTGATTTTCTGATCTAGCTCATCCTCTTGAGGCGTCGGGCTGGCAGCCTTCCTCTTCTGGCTTCGAGCCTCCCGAAGAGAGAGAGTCTCCTGATTGGGGTCCAGCGGTTGCAGAGCTGCAACCCCTGTTGCTGAAGCTTTCTTCGGCGCCATAGCGAAGGTTTATGGCTGCCGAAGGTGCTCAAAAACTCAAAGAGTGGAAGTGAGTTCACCGGAGGTGGGCGCCAATGTTGGGGACTTGTTCTCAAATGCTTCGGATTAAGAACAAGGCAACATAAAAAGTGTTAAATGATAAAGTCCTTCGTCCTCTGAAACATTATTTCCCTTCGGGATATAATGTATTTCGGACGAAGGTCACAAACAACATACCTTCGTAAGCACAATAAACGATGATGAAGAACTTATATGTAACATAAGAAGTAATATAAACATTTAAATATTATCACAACGTCATTTCTATTTTATTATCATAGAAAAATAGAAATGATTTCAGATTACAAGTGTACCTTCGGATTGCAGGAAGGCAAAAGTATAAGGATGACGCAAAAGCAAATGCCAAGTCAGCGTGAACAGTACGGGAGTACTGTTCATCTATTTATAGGCGTGGGACGCAGCCCATGTAAAATTACATTCATGCCCATTACATTTGCTAATGACTTATGGGAATCTATTAAGGCCTAAGTAGTCTTTTCATCTTTAAGTCGGTTCCCCTTTCTGCTATCGCGACGAAGCTTTCCTGCGCATAGCTTCGGCTGTGCACCATCCTTCGTACAGCTTGGTAATCAGCCCGTCCTTCATCTCAATCCCCCTTCGTCTGGCTTAGGCTTCGTCCTGACCGTACTCCATGTTCATAATCTAAGTCCGAAGATACCTGTTCATATGATTCACTTGGAAAACATTGTCAAATCATGTTTTTGAGGACCTTCGGAGGACGAAGGCCCCCAACAATAGGCATTGGGCCATTCAATGCCTCATCAACGTATCTTGCCTCCTTGATCATCATACGCCCGCTTACAAACTTTCCGAGTGTTGGGGGCCTTCGGCTTCCGAAGGTCCTCAAAAACAGGATTTAACAGTGTTTCTGGAGCATAATGTGTGAACAGGTATCTTCAGACTCGAGTCGATATCACAGTAGGAGAAGCCCAAAGTAATACGAAGGTTGATACAACGCCGAAGATGTGAGCGGGGAAGCTTCGGCGTGGTAGCGGAAAAAGAAACCGACTTAAAGATGAAAAGGCTATTCGGACCTCGGTGGATTACTATAGAATTACTACCAAGTGTAAAGGGCATGAATGTAATTTTATATGGGCTGTGTCCTGTGCCTATAAATAGGTGAACAGTACCCCCGTACTGGGCACGCTGACTTGGCATTTGCTTTTGCGTCACATTTGTATTTTCATCTCCTTCCAAGCCGAAGGTACATTTGTAATTGGATGTCATTTCTATTTCTTCATAATAATAATGCAAAAATAAGTTGTTAATAACATATAATTGCCTATGTTATTCTTTATATTTCATATGGTTCATTCTTCATCCTCGTATGTTGTGTTTATGAAGGTACACCCTTCATAACCTTCGTCCGAAAGCCATTATATCCTAAGGGAAATAATGCTTCGAAGGACGAAGGACTTTACCGTTTAACATTTTCTGTGTTGCCTTGTTCTTAAGCCGAAGCATTTGAGAACAAGTCTCCAACATTGGCGCCCACCTCCGGTGAACTCACTACCACCCTTTGAGTTTTTTAACACCTTCGGCGATCATAAACCTTCGCTATGGCGCCGAAGAAAGCTTCAGCAACTGGGGCTGCAGCTCTGCAACCGCTGGACCCCAATCAGGAGACTCTCTCTCTTCGGGAGGCCCGAAGTCAGAAGAGGAAGGCTGTCAGCCCGACACCGCAAGGGGATGAGCTAGACCAAGAGATCAGAGACATGGAGATGCTTCATCAATAGGTGCAGAGGAAGAAGGAAAAGATGGCCAGGCTAGCTGAACTGCAAAGGCAGATAGACGAAGCTTCTGAAGAAGTTCGCCATCTTACTCACGATGAGCAGAACCAAAGGCCTCAGAACCAAAACCTTCGTCAGGAGGGTTTCCTCAATGAAGATGACTGGTATGACAACTTCCATCATGGAAATTTTGTTTTTGATGATGCTTCTCCTCTGTCCGCTGAGCTGCAGGCTACACCTTGGCCTCCGTCCTACAAGCCGCCCCAGCTTCCCATATTCGACGGCCATTCAGACCCGAAGCAGTTTTTGATGAGCTACGAAGCAACAGTATCTTCGTATGGTGGCAATGCTGCAGTCATGGCAAAGTCTTTTGTTATGGCTGTCAGGAGTGTTGCTCAAACCTGGTATTCCTCCCTTCGACCAGGAACGATCACTTCATGGCAAAAACTGAAGGACATGTTGTTAACCAGCTTCCAAGGGTTTCAGACGAAGCCGGTCACTGCTCAGGCCCTGTTCCAGTGCACCCAGGATCACGAAGAATACCTTCAGGCGTACGTCAGGAGGTTCTTGCGTTTGAGGGCGCAGGCGCCAACGGTGCCCAACGAAATTGTCATTGAGGCCATGATCAAGGGACTTCGGCCTGGACCTTCAGCTCAGTACTTTGCTAGGAAGCCTCCTCAAACTTTGGAGAAGCTGCTCCAGAAGATGGACGAGTATATTCGTGCCGACAATGATTTTCGCCAAAGAAGGGAGGAGGCTTTCAGTTTTTCCGAAATGACCAGGGGCTTCGGAGGAAGATTCTATCCGAGGCACGTCAGGTCAATTCACAACTCTACTCAAAATGATGATAAGGGGAGTCAGCAGCAAAGGCCACAGTGCTCCTCACAGGCTTCGGGGCAACAACAAAGCTTCTTCCGGCCACCAGCTCCAAGAGGCAGAGGCGCCAGGGGCTTCGGCGGAAGATTTGGAGATCAACCAAGGAGAATATTTTGCTTGTTCTGTGGTGAAAACAAGGGCCATACCACCAGGATGTGCCATGTTACCATCCAGAAGCAAAAGGAGATAGCCGAAGCTGCAGCACAACAAGCTCAGCCGAAGCAGGTCATGCATACTGCTTCGTACCATTCGCCTTACATCCCAGAATACGTAGGCAACCACCCTGCAGTTTCTGTTGCTTCGGCGAGTCAACCTCAAGCTTCCTGGCAACAGCCTCCGCCTCCACCACCACTGCAACAAGGTCAACAGCCAGAAGGGGGCTAGTATGCTCCACATCAAAGGGACTTCAGAGAACAATTCGAAGCTCGCACAGTCAATAGCACTGTGCCAGAGTCGAAGCACATCTATTGACAAATATCCTACCTTGACAGCAGTCTTTTCCATTCAGTTTTATTTTCTGTGTAATAAAGGACACTTTTTAAATTTCAAGTAATAGTTTTGTTGTTTGCCACAAGGAAAACATATCTTCTACACAGGCTTAAGTTGTCGGAGCTTGCAAATTTGCAATAGCAAGGAGGACCTTCGGATTATTAAATTTATTAAAAAAAAAGAAAGACACGGTATGAATTCTTCGAAGCAACAAAAAGTCGTTCCAAAAGGAGCGCAGTGTAAGTTTTTTGCTCCAAAGTCGTTCCTAAGGGAATGCAGAGCTTACAGCAAAAAATAAACGCTGATTCCGCCGAAAGTAAAAGGCGAAGAAGCTCCAAAGTCGTTCCTAAGGGAATGCAGAGCTTACAGCGAAAAGTCAACGCTGATTCCGCCGAAAGTAAAAGGCGAAGAAGCTCCAAAGTCGTTCCTAAGGGAATGCAGAGCTTACAGCGAAAAGTCAACGCTGATTCCGCTGAAGTAAAAGGCGAAGAAGCTCCTAAGGGAGGCTTACAGCGAAAAGTCAACACTGATTCAAAAAAGATTATGTATTTTATTGCAGGGATGTGTGTGTAGCTTCGGAACGAATACCTTTTCTCATAGCATAACATCATCACATCATTTTGCATAGCATAAGCATCATACATCATTCTGCATATGGCACAAGAAGGGGATACAATATTGATCTTCGGAATGTAGCTTCGGAAAATATTTTCACGAAGTTTGGATGTTCTTCATCAAAACACTATGGGTATTGTTGCGATAAATGAAAATTCTTCTTCACGAAGCATGAAAAGAAGGGAGGGTGTTTTTTCGCCAAAGACTCAAAAACGGTACGTATGTAAAATTTCATGCATCGTAAAGAATTGACTCATAAAAAACAAGTTTATTACATTCAGGGTTACAAGATATTACACATATTACATTTCAGAAGTTTTTACAGTAGCACCTAGTCTTCCCTAAGTACTACTTCTGCAGCTTCGTTCAGGAGTTGATTGACAACTTGATCCATGATAGCTTCAGCCATCTTTTTAATTTCATCGTCATCTTTCGGGGGAGGACCCGTAGACGCTTTAGTAGGATCTGAGGGAGGACAGGATACAAGTACATTGCTATTACAAATTGCGAACGAAGTTTAAAATTAAAAATTACAATACAATAAAAACCACTAGTTAATACCTATTTGCCCTTCGGGCTCCACGCTCTTCTCAGCAGCCTCTGCTACTTTTCTAGCATCATGGATGCCCTTTTCGCTTTTTTGGATAATTTCTCGGGCCATTTCTCGGCCACCATTGTCCCAAACATCGGTAAAAAATTTTCCACCAACCATGCTAGCTTCGGCTGAAGGATCCTTTGCATCTTCGAAGGGCAAGATAGCTTCGGATTGCGCTAAAATCTTTACATGCTCACAACCCTTTTTCTCCAAAATGGTGGCAATTCCCCTGGCACCCGAAAAAGCACATATATCTCCGCGGCTATTTAAAATTTCTTCGAAGGCCTCAGCTTCGTGGCTAATCCATTCAATGGGGCCTTCGGGGTTGCCTCTCGTAAAGTTTTCTTCACTCGAAAATACGCCAACGCTGGCGAAGCTAGTTTTCATTTTCTTAACACATTCTATAGATTTGTTATAGCATCTCTTCTTGGACGCATGAAGCTCTTCAACAGTTCCTTCTAAATGATTTGCCCATTGGTCGCTAAGTTCTCGCTTTGTTTCTTCAAGTATGCGTTCTTCTCTAGCTCTGGCTAGTTGTTTTCGAAGATCTTCAATTTCACGCTTCTGAGCCTCAGCTTGACCTTTAAAAGTAGCTTCGCCTTCTTTTATTCTACTTATCAATGAATGCAATATTTTGTCTTTTTCGAGACCTTCCTTCCTTAGTTCAATTACTTCGGAACGAAGGTTGCTCAGGGCCATCACACATCCTTCATCTTCGGCATCTTTTTGGGCCCTGAGGGCATTGCTAAGTATAAGGCCCTGCAAAGAAGAATGTGTGTGCGTTAATAAATCTAAGCAAATGAAAAATTTTTTGGTTTCAAGAAACGATACGAAGGTCTCAAATTTTGTACCTTTAAACTATTGTACGCCAAGCTGTCGGCCAACTCGTCTTTCGACAGCACCGAGAGTCCGTCTTCTAGTGTTGGGAATCCGAAGCTCTTGCTCATCTCCCGGCAGACAGAAATCTCCTTGCTGTCAGGGAGACAGTACAAGAAGTCTTCTTCTCCGCTGCCGTTGAATATCAACGCCCCCTTTGGATATTTTAGTTTTTGGGCGTAAAACTGGGCCTCTTGCTTTTCTTTTTCAGACAACCTTTTCCCGAAGCATGTCGAACAATATAATCAGGGACTTTGGGGGATGCTTCGGGAGCAGCAGCACTGATTTCTTCAACAAGAATTGGCTCTGTCACTTTTTCTTCCTTGGTTTCCAGGGATTTTACCTTCGTGGGCTCCGAAGGCCCAGCTTCAGCTTCAGTTTCTTGTTCTGGAGCTTTAGTATCAAAAATCTCAGTTTTAGCTTCGGAGGTTTCAACAGTCTTCTTCGGAGTTGTGCTTGAGGACTTAATTGTTTCTAGAACATCTAGCACGTTGACCATTCTTTTTCTTTTCGGAGTCACCGCTGGCCCCTTTTGGATTTTTGTTGTGTCAACATTTGCTGAAGGACTTAAAACTTCTGATATTTTTGATCTCTCAGCTAATCCTTTTGTTTCTTCCATTTTTTCTGTTGATGGCGCTTCGGCCATCTCTTTGGTTTCTGATAACAAATTTTTTGGTTCTTCCAATTCTGTTCTTGTTGGCGCTTCGGCTATTTCTGCGATTTCTGGCAGCAAGGTTGGCTGTTCAGCCTCGGTGGCCGAAGAAGTCTATCGGTGAATTCAGGCACCGAGGCTGGTTCAATATAGCGTGGCCGATGTGTGAGGACCTTTATCCTTTTTCTTTTCGGTGCTGGCTCACTAGGAGCAGCTGCAGCTTCTTCTTTCGCAGAGGTCGCGCCTTTTCTTTTCTGCCCTCGAATGGGATAACGATAGTCAGGGTAGACGAACCCGATTGCGTCAAACACTCGGTTCAGTCTTTTCTTTTTTCGGCCTCCGTAGGCTGCTGACAATGCAGTATCTTCGGCCTTCGAGTAAGCCCCAAGTAGTTCATCACTAAAATTTTCAATGCTTTTCAGCCAATCATCATCTGGCTCAACGAATTTATCTCCGAACTTGAAAGTATACTTCAGTCTGACAAGTCCACCTTCGTCAGCCTCCTTTATGGTCTCTTGCGGCATTTCCCATTTTTCCGCGAGCGGCCATACTCTGAAGGCAATATGCTCTTGGACCAAATCTCTCGTTCCAATAAAAGAACAAATAACTCCGAAGGCTCTCTGGCATTCTTCGGCAGCTTCATTCATCTCAACCTTCAGCCTTCGCAGGCCGAAACTTTGCCAAATAGGGCGCATAATTATACCTTTAATATCTTTCCGTGCTTTCAGGTCATTTTTCACATAAAACCATTCTGTCATCCAGTCGCCGGGCCATCTCTTCCGAAAGGTTGGCACGGGACAGCTTGACCCAGACCGAGAAACGAAACTGTAGCAGCCAAAATTATTGTGATACTGTTCCTTACCCCAGGGTTTTGTCTCATATGATAATTCGTGTATGTTGCAGAAACTTTTCGCATCAGGTTCCAGACCTTGGCTTCTCACGGCCCACACGAAGATATTCAGCCTTATAATTGCTTCGGGGGTAAGTTGATGAAGATAGATTTCAAACATTTTCAGCACTTCTACGACAAAGCTGCTCAGGGGAAATCGTAGTCCAGCTTTCAAAAAGCTTCGGAACACTACGACTTCATTTTCCTCAGGGGTCGGGCAAGTTTTCTCTCCTTCGTCGACCCTCACAATGGATAAATCCCGGAAGTATCTTCCCCTCATGTTGACAAGATGATTTTCTTTGATACCTGACTTGCCAAAAACTGAATGGCTTGGTCGCCAGGGGCGATCTTCGGAGTCTTCATCACCACTATCCACATCATAACTGTCGCTGTCATCAGTATCTTCAGACAAACCTTCTAAAATCTCTTTGGTGATTTTTTCTGTGTTGGTCTTCGACATTGCTATAAGAAACCCCAGGTTCTTCTCTTCAGAGAGACTCAGCTTCATCTCAGGACCAGCCTTCTTATCTTCAGACATCTTCAGAAACACTAAAAAACTGTTTTCAACGCCAAAGCTTAAAAACTTAAAAAGCTAAGTAAATCTTGGTGCGCAAGAGCTAAAAATTGAGTGAGCGAGAACAGATGGCAAGAGAGCGTGCCAAATGAGCTCGCGGTATGCTCTTATTTATATGCCCAGTGCGTTAAAAATTGAAAGACCCCGCCTATCAGTGAATGTTGCTATTCTAGCAAAGGGAAGGTGTTTTTTCGAACCTTCGGCTTAAAGCCTTCGTCCATGTCGCAATCTAAATTTATTATTTTAACAAATTAATATTGCGAGGGGCTACTGTTGGGGGCCTTCGGCTTCCGAAGGTCCTCAAAAACAGGATTTAACAGTGTTTCTGGAGCATAATGTGTGAACAGGTATCTTCAGACTCGAGTCGATATCACAGTAGGAGAAGCCCAAAGTAATACGAAGGTTGATACAACGCCGAAGATGTGAGCGGGGAAGCTTCGGCGTGGTAGCGAAAAAAGAAACCGACTTAAAGATGAAAAGGCTATTCAGACCTCGGTGGATTACTATAGAATTACTACCAAGTGTAAAGGGCATGAATGTAATTTTATATGGGCTGTGTCCCGTGCCTATAAATAGGTGAACAGTACCCCCGTACTGGGCACGCTGACTTGGCATTTGCTTTTGCGTCAAATTTGTATTTTCATCTCCTTCCAAGCCGAAGGTACATTTGTAATTGGATGTCATTTCTATTTCTTCATAATAATAATGCAAAAATAAGTTGTTAATAACATATAATTGCCTACGTTATTCTTTATATTTCATATGGTTCATTCTTCATCCTCGTATGTTGTGTTTATGAAGGTACACCCTTCATAACCTTCGTCCGAAAGCCATTATATCCTAAGGGAAATAATGCTTCGAAGGACGAAGGACTTTACCGTTTAACATTTTCTGTGTTGCCTTGTTCTTAAGCCGAAGCATTTGAGAACAAGTCTCCAACACCGAGTATTTCCTCGGGCGTCATCCTTGTGTACCTAGGATTTTCACGGATAGAGTTCACAAGATGATGATCAAGGACAGTGAAGGACCTGAGCATAAGTCGGACGACGTCGTGGTCCATCTATCTCGTGCTTTCGTAGCTCCTGATTTTGTTGACCAGGATTTTGAGCCTGTTGTACATTTGGGTTGGCTCCTCCCCCTAATCATTGCGAACCTTCCCAGTTCGCCTTCCACCAACTCCGTCTTGGTGATCATGGTGGCATCGTCCCCCTCATGAGAAATCTTGAGGGTGTCCCAAATTTGCTTGGCGTTATCCAAGCCGCTCACCTTATGGTACTCGTCCCTAGACAAGGATGCTAGCAAAACAGTGGTAGCTTGTGCATTTTTGTGGATTTGCTCATTGATGAAAACGTGGTTGTCATTACTATCAAAAAGCATTCCGTTTTCAACAATCTCCCAAATACTTGGATGGAGAGAGAATAGGTGACTATGCATTTTGTGACTCCAAAAGGCGTAGTCCTCTCCATCAAAGTGAGGAAGTTTCCCAAGTGGAATTGAAAGTAAATGAGCATTTGAGTTAAATGGAATACGAGAATAATCAAAAGAAAAGTTTGAGTTGACCGTTTTCTTTTTCTCGTCGTAGTCGTCGTCTCTTTGGGAAGAAGAAGACTCGTCGCTGTCGTAGTAGACGATCTTCTTGATGCGCCTCTTCTTCTTCTCGTCCTTTTTCTTATGACTCGAGCCAGAGTCCGAGGGCTTATCATCTCTTGGCTCGTTGACGATGGGCTCCTTTGTCTTGTCGTTGACCACCATCCCCTTTCCCTTAGGATCCATCTCTTCGGGCGATTAGTCCCTTGCGTGAAGAGAACGGCTCTGATACCAATTGAGAGCACCTAGAGGGGGGGGGGGTGAATAGGTGATCCTGTAAAAATCAAACACTTATAGCCACAAAAACTTGGTTAAGTGTTAGCTCAATAGAAACAAGTGGCTAAGGACCGAGCTCTTGTGAAACACAATAGTCACGATGAAAGCAGGCACAAGAGACACGATGATTTATCCCGTGGTTTGGCCAAGTAACACTTGCCTACTCCACGTTGTGGCGTCCCAATGGACGAGGGTTGCACTCAACCCCTTTCAAGTGATCCAATGATCAACTTGAATACCACGGTGTTTTCCTTTCTTTCACTATTCCCGTTCGCGAGGAATCTCCACAACTTGGAGCCTCTCGCCCTTACAAAGAAGCACGAAAGTAAGGGAGGGAAGAGCAACACACACAAGACTCAAAGAACGAGCACAATCACGCACACAAGCCACAACTTGAGCTCACAACACAATGCGAGGAGTTCTCTACTCAACTAGAGCTAAAGTTACTTATCACAAAGAATCGAATGCGCGAGAATGGAGTCTTGATGCTTAGAGATGATCAAAGAATGCTTGGTGTTCTCCTCCATGCGCCTAGGGGTCCCTTTTATAGCCCCAAGGCAGATAGGAGCCGTTGGAAGCAATCTGGGAAGGCAATTCTTGTCTTCTGTCGGGTGGCGCACCAGACAGTCCGGTGCACCACCGGACAAGCACTATTCATGGTCCGGTGCGGATTGCCTTCCAAAAATAGAACAGTCGATCGTTGCAGAAATGGAGCCGTTGGTGCACACCGGACACTGTCTGGTGCACACCGGACAGTCTGGTGCCCCCTCCCGACCGTTGGCACGGCCACGCGTCACGCGCGGATTGCGTGGTCGACCATTGGCGCAGTCGACCGGTTGGCTCACCGGACAGTCCGGTGCTCCACCGGACAGTCTGGTGAATTATAGCCATACGCTGTTGAACGATTCCCGAGAGCGAGACTTCGCCGCAGACGGCTCACCGGACAGTCCGGTGCACCACCTGACAGTCTGGTGAATTATAGCCGTACACCGCCGTCAGTTCCCGAGAGTGGCCTATTCACCGAGGCTGGCCTGGCGCACCGGACACTGTCCAGTGCACCACCGGACAGTCCGGTGTGCTAGACTGCGCTGAGTCTTGGCTGTTCCAGCCAAGATGTTTTCTTCTTCTCTTTTCTCTGATTCCAGGACTTAGACAAATATGTTAGTACACAAAAACCAATGTACTAAGTCTAGAATCATACCTTCTTGTTGATTTGCACTTCATCAATCATTTGGCACAAGATTACTCACTCAATACGTGTTGGGCACTTAATCACCAAAACTATACTAGAAATGGCCCAAGGGCACATTTCCCTTTCAATCCCTTGCTCATCTTCCTTGTCTTTATTTTCTTCATCTCCCCCTTGATCATTGTCCTCCTCTTGAGGTGTCTCATCCTCTTGATCTTCATCTTCATTGTCTTGAGCCTGATCCTCATCTTGGGTTGATGGAGATGCTTGGTTGGAAGATGACGGTTGATCTTGTGCTTGTGTGGACTCTTCGGATTCCTTAGGACACACATCCATAATGGACATGTTCCTTAGTACGACACACGGAGCCTCTTCATCATCTAGTTCATCAAGATCAACTTGCTCCACTTGGGAGCCATTAGTCTCATCAAACACAATGTCACAAGAAACCTCAACTAATCCAGTGGATTTGTTGAAGACTCAGTGAGGATTTCGTATGATCTCTTCTTGAGGATTCGGTGAAGGTAGAGACGGTTGATGGAGTAGCAAGCAGTGTTGATTGCTTCCGCCCAAAATTGGTCCGGAGTCTTGTATTCATCAAGCATGGTTCTTGCCATGTCTAGTAGAGTTCTATTTTTCCTCTCCACTACACCATTTTGTTGAGGTGTGTAGGGAGAAGAGAACTCATGCTTGATGCCCTCATCCTCAAGAAGTCCTTCAATTTGAGAATTCTTGAACTCCATCCCGTTGTCGCTTCTTATCTTTTTGATCCTTAATCCGAACTCATTTTGAGCCCATCTTAAGAATCCCTTTAAAGTATCTTGGGTCTGAGATTTTTCCTGCAAAAAGAATACCCAAGTGAAGCGAGAATAATCATCCACAATAACTAGACAGTACTTACTCCCACCGATGCTTATGTAAGCTATCAGGCCGAATAAATCCATGTGGAGTAGCTCAAGCGGCCTGTCCGTTGTCATGATGTTCTTGTGTGGATGATGGTCGCCAACTTGCTTTCCTGCTTGACATGCGCTACTAACCCTGTCTTTCTCAAAATGAACATTTGTTAGTCCTAAAATGTGTTCTCCCTTTAGAAGCTTGTGAAGATTCTTCATCCCAACATGGGCAAGTCAGTGATGCCAGAGCCAACCCATATTAGTCTTAGCAATTAAGCAAGTGTCAAGTTCAGCTTTGTTATCATTAAAATCAACTAAATATAGCTAACCCTCCAACACTCCTTTAAATGCTATTGAATCATCACTTCTTCTAAAGATAGTAACACCAATATCACTAAAAAGACAGTTGTAGCCCATTTTACACAATTGAGAAATAGAAAGCAAGTTGTAATCTAAAGAATCTATAAGAAAAACATTGGAAATAGAATAGTCAGGTGATATAGCAATTTTACCCAATCCTTTGACCAAACCTTGATTTCCATCCCCGAATGTGATAGCTCATTAGGGATCTTCATTTTTCTCGTAGGAGGAGAACATTCTTTTCTCCCCTGTCATATGGTTTGTGCATCCGCTATCAATTATCCAACTTGAGCCCCCGGATGCATAAACCTGCAAACAATTCAGACCTTGTTTTTAGGTACCCAAACAGTCTTTGGTCCTTTGACGTTAGATACAAGCACCTTGGGTACCCAAACACAAGTTTTGGAGCTCTTGTGTTTGCCCCCAACATAATTGGCAACTACTTTGCCTGATTTGTTAGTTAAAACATAAGATGCATCAAAAGTCTTAAAAGAAATGTTATGCTCATTTGATGCAGTAGGAATTTTCTTTTTAGGCAATTTAACATGAGTGGTTTGCCTAGAGCTAGATGCCTCATTCTTATACATAAAATGTGGGGGATAGATATCCCTGGGTCCACTAGAAGGGAAGAAGGCCTCACGAGAGGTTTTTGGGCTTGTTATCTTGCAAGGCCATTCCTTCGTGGGCTAGGGGAGGACTACTGGCGGAATGGGCCGACGTGAGAAGGAAGCAGGCTCAGGCCCAAGAAACTAGTCAAACTCGAGCGCTATCCGTAGCGTCCGCTTTACTTTCCCGCGCGCAGCGCCCTTGAACATCAGAATGGATTAGAGATAAATCGACAAGATTATAGGAAGATAAGTTCAGTCTGTTCACTATTGTTTAGGTACTCATCATCATCCTATGCGCATGTAGTGCCCCACGATCGAGTATATAAAGCCTAGGGGGTACCCCATCATTGCCATCGACCATCCACTCAACCCATTAGCTTTCCTCCATACTAGAGACTTCTCTTGTAACCTAGCACATAAAGATCTACACCAGGAAGTAGGGTATTACGCATCTCAAAGCGGCCTGAACCTGTAGAAAATTGCCTCTCATCCCTCGTGCTTCTCGCACGAACCATTGAGCTACAGTCAATAGCACCGTCCTACCCAAAAGCACCGCGAGGGTTAACCCTGGGTGTGTGGTCGAGCTCCAAACACCGACAGCTGGCGCACCAGGTAGGGGGTGTGTCGTTGATCCAAGCTAGCTCAATGGCCGTCACTTCCCAGTGCAGGATCGCTCTTCGCCCTGGATCCGTATTTTGCTTCGGGACCATCTCATCCGTAGTAGATGAGGATGGAGTTCTACACCGCATAGCAGATCCACCGAAGGAGAAATTCTCCTCGAAAATTCCTAGAAAAGCCGGAACAAGACAACGGATAGCACAACCTCCTGTGCCTCGGGTGAAGACTACTTCTTGCAAGCTGAGGATCGAGAATTCACCTACCCAAAGAACTCCGTTGCCCACTTCGCCCATAAAGGAGTGGACACAGATTACAAGGAAGAAAGAAGCAAGCGTTCCTCAAAAGGGGACAGAGTTCCGCCAAGCTATCTTTCCGGTGCCTTCGCCCTCAAAGGAGGACAGAAAAGAACTCACCATCACGGTGACTGCTTTCTACCCCGACATACTTTTCATTGGGGCAGATTAGAATCGTCTCCCATCTCCAACGACGAACCTACCGTGCAGGGGGAAGAACCTCCCCAGCGCGAAGCACAGTGACGAAGAAACAGGCGCCGAAATATTCGGCAACATCATGAGGCTGGGGAGCGGGACCCAGCTTAGCTCGTATCTTGGGATGAAGTCTCAGAAGTAGGAGAAACCCCTGATGAGCGGGTATACCGAGAAAGGCAAAATTCTCATCGATGCGACCGCTGACAAGCTCAGGACCAAGATCGAGAACAAGCCAAGCAAGGTGCGAGGTTACGCCGAGAGAATCCCCTTTTTGCTCGAAACCTGAACCTTGATTTTGCTCGCGGAATGAACATGCCGAGCAAAGTCGGAGGAGTGCTGGCCTAGATAGCTGATGGCCTTTCGCGAACTCCAGACGCTCAAGGCTATCAGCAACTGCTTACTCGGGTAGCTAACTACCTTCTGCCTATCGCTCATCCCCCCGGGCGACCTACGACACGCCATCAATAGTCGGCGGGATGCACAGAGCTCCATCAATGCTTCACACGACCGACGACACGAGAACGAGATAAGGCGCCGGGAGGAGTATGATCGGGACCATGGCATCCCGGCTTGAAGTCACGCCACCCGAGTTGAGTTGGCTATAGCCTCAACCAGTGGCCCAATCCAGGGACGGTCGAGACGACACATCACCGACTCCCCTCCCCGGGACCGACACCATGAACGCCAATAGGAAGGCACATGTGGAGTATTCGTGCTTTCTCCATGTCTTGGGGCCATCCAATGGCCCCAAACTTCAAGGTCTCCAACGTTGATAAGTTTGAGCCCAAGCAGGATCCGGGAGGCTGGTTGGCCATCTATACGACCGCTGCTCGGGCCACTGGCGCGAAGACGTGATGACCGCATATTTGCCCATGGGCCTCGGGTAAGATGCATTACAGTGGCTACGACATCTACCACGACACTGCATCGATGATTAGAGCGACTTTAGTCGACATTTCCTTGCCAACTTCTAGTCCCTCTCTGACAAGCTGGCGCAGCCATGGGACCTCAAATCTGTCAGGTGCCGGGGCGATGAAACACTTTGGTCGTACCTCAAGAGGTTCCAAACCATGAGAAATCGTATCCCCGAGGTCACTGAGGCAGCAGTGATTGAGGACTTCTACCGGGAATCTAATGACTCGGCCTTCGTCCGAGCCATACTGCAGAAAGCGCCGACCACCTCTGAACAACTGTTTCGAGAGGTATACCTCTACATCACCGCTGACGAGTGGACCCAGGACCTCATCGAAGGAACAAAACCTGCACCACTGGCACCGCGGTGTGACGTGAACCAGCAACCCGACAGGCGTTGGGAGAAGAGGCCTCGTGAGGAGGTCCACGCCGCTGGACCACCCGTCGCTCATGCCCGAGGGGCACCCCGTGGAGGCGAACAAACACTGGACGACATCCTCAACGCCTAGTGCCCATATTCACAAGGACATCCGCCACACCTTACGGAACCGCAGAGACTTCAAGCACTCCATCGGAAATGGCTGATCGTTCCAGCCTCTACCACCTCCCCCACCACGAGGAGGGCCTGGCGAGCCCCGGCAGCCTCAGCAACCAGAAGGGGGAGGGGGTGGAGCATTCCCACGCATTGACAGGGAGGTCAACATCATCTTCCGAGGCCACGGATCACAAGAGAACAGGAGGCGACAGAAGCTCAATGACCGGTAGGTCCTGGTGGCAACCGACAGGTTCTAGTGGCAACCACCAGTGCCCTAGGTCCTTATTGGTGGTCGGAGCACGCGATAACCTTCAGCCGAGCGGATCAGTGGCTCAATTTCGACCACCCTAGCAAGTACCCGCTCCTCGTTGATCCGGTGGTCCAAGAGAGCAGGGTAAAGAAAGTACTAGTGGACTTGGGAAGTAGCATCAATGTTACTGAAAGGGAAATAGGGTCAAACCTTTTCCAATATGAATTTTGGTGGTTGAATTGCCCAACACAAATTATTGGACTAACTAGTTTGCCCTAGAAAATATGTTCTACAGGTGCCCAAGGTTCACAACAAACCAATACAAAGATAAAAGAAAGGGTTCAAAACAAAGGAGCAAAGTATACCGAAGGCAGCCCTGGTCTGGCGCACCGGACTGTCCGGTGCACCACCGGACAGTGTCCGGTGCACCAGGGAGAATTAAATCAAACTTGCCAGTCTCGGGAATTTGGGAGGCCGCTCCGCTATAATTCACCGGACTGTCCGGTGTAACACCAGACTGTCCGGTGTGCCAGCGAAGCAACAACTACTTCGCGCCAACGGTCGTCTGCAGAAGGCATTAAATGTGCTACAGTGTGCGCCTAAGCACGCAGAAGTCAGAGCAGGCGCCAGAAGGCACACCGGACAGTCTATAGGACCTGTCCGGTGCACCACCGGACTGTCCGGTGGCCCCACAAGACAGAGCTCCAACGGTCAAACCCTAACGGTTGGGTGACGTGGCTGACGCACCAGACAGTGTCCGGTAGCGCACTGGACTGTCCGTTGCGCCCGTCGACAGAAGCCACCCCTAACAGCCATTTTGGTGGTTGGGGCTATAAATACCCCCAACCACCCCACATTCATGGTATCCAAGTTTTCAGCCTTCAAACCTCATACAAGAGCTATAACATTCAATACAAGACACAAACAAAGAGATCAAATCCTCTCCCAAGTCCGGAATCACTCCAAACAAATTAGTGACTAGAGAGAAAGACTTGTGTGTTCTTTTGAGCTCTTGCGCTTGGATTGCTTTTCTTCTTCCTCATTCTTGTTTCCACAACACTTGTAATCAAAACAAGAGACACCAATTGTGTGGTGGTCCTTGTAGTGGACTTAGTGTCCCATTTGATTGAGAAGAGAAGCTCACTCGGTCTAAGTGACCGTTTGAGAGAGGGAAAGGGTTGAAAGAGACTCGGTCTTTGTGACCACCTCAACGGGGAGTAGGTTTGCAAGAACCGAACCTCGGTAAAACAAATCACCGTGCCATCCATACTTATTTGCTTGTGATTTGGTTTCGCCCTCTCTTTCAGACTCGTTTATATTTCTAACGCTAACCCCGACTTGTAGTTGTGCTTAAGTTTATAATTTTCAGATTCCGCCTATTCACCCCCCCTCTAGGCGACTTTCAATTGGTATCAGAGCCCGGTGCTTCATTAGAGCCTAACTGCATGAAGTGATGTCGGGAGAACACGCCAAGAAGGAGATGGTGACCGGCGACAAGCCCGTTACAAGCCACAAGAAGGCTCCATCGGGAGAGTCCCGCAACAAGGGAAAGGAGAAGGAATCCCCTTCACACAAGTCGCATCAGAGTGGCAAAAAGAAAAAGAAGATGAGGAAGGTGGTCTACTACGAGACTGACTCTTCATCGTCATCCACCTCTGGCTCCGACGCGCCGTCCATAACTTCTAAGCGCCATGAGTGCAAGAAGTTTAGTAAGATTCCCCTACACTACCCTCGCATTTCTAAACGTACTCCATTACTTTTCGTTCCATTAGGCAAACCACCGGTTTTTGACGGTGAAGATTATAACATGTGGAGTGACAAAATGAGGCATCACCTAACCTCACTCCACATTAGTATTTGGAACGTTGTTGAGTTTGGTGTACAGGTACCATCCGTAGGGGATGAGGACTATGATTCGGACGAAGTTTCCCAAATCCGGCACTTGAACTCACAAGCCACCACAATACTACTCACCTCTCTAAGTCGAGAGGAGTATAACAAGGTGCAAGGATTGAAGAGCGCCAAAGAGATTTGGGACGTGCTCAAAACGGCGCACAAAGGAGATGAGGTGACCAAGATCACCAAGAGGGAAACGATCGAGGGGGAGCTCGGTCGCTTCATGCTCAACCAAGGAGAAGACCCGCAAGCCATGTACAACAGGCTAAAAACCTTGGTGAACCAAGTGCGCAACCTCGAGAGTACCAAGTGGGATGACCATGAAATGGTCAACGTTATTCTTAGATCACTCGTATTTCTTAACCCCACTCAAGTTCAATTAATTCGTGGTGATCCAAGATATAAACTAATGTCTCCCGAGGAAGTGATAGGTAAATTTGTGAGCTTTGAACTAATGATCAAAGGCTCCAAAAATATCATCGAGCAAGGCGCATCCTCCTCCGTACCCGAAGCACAACCTGTTGCATTCAAAGCTTCGGAGGAGAAGAAAGAAGATTCTACTCCAAGTAGAATCCCCATCGACGCCTCCAAGCTCGACAATGAGGAGATGGCGCTCATCATCAAGAGCTTTCGCCAAATCCTCAAACAAAGGAAGGGGAAAGATTACAAGCCCCATTCCAAGAAAGTGTGCTACAAATGTGGTAAGCCTGGTCATTTCATTGCTAAATGTCCATTATCTAGTGATAGTGACAGGGGCGACGACAAGAAGGGAAAGAGGAGAGAAAAGAAGAGGTACTACGAGAAGAAGGGTGGCGATGCCCATGTTTGCCGGGAGTGGGACTCCGACGAGAGCTGCACCGACTCCTCCTCCGACGAGGACGCTGCCAACATCGCCGTCAACAAAGGACTCCTCTTCCCAAACATCGGCCACAAATGCCTCATGGCAAAGGACGGCAAGAAGAAGAAGGTAAAATCCAAATCCTCCACTAAGTATGCAACATCTAGTGATGAGGCTAATTCTAGTGATGATGAGGATGATTTGTTTACTCTTTTTGCCAATCTTAACATGCAACAAAAAGAGAAGTTAAATGAATTGATTAGTGTCATTCATGAGAAGGATGATCTCTTGGATAGCCAAGAGGACTTCCTTATCAAAGAAAACAAAAAGCATGTTAAGACTAAAAATGCTTATGCTCAGGAGGTAGAGAAAAATGAAAAATTAACTAGTGAGCTAAGTATTTTCCATGACACTATTCTCAACCTTAGAAATGAAAATGCCAATTTAATTGCTAAGGTTGGGAAGCTTGATGTTTGTGATGATTCAATTGTTAGTCTTAGAAATGATAATGCCAATTTAATTGCTAAGATTGCCAAATTGAATGCTTCTGTTGCTAGCCTCAAGAATGAGAATGAAAAATTAATTGCTAAGGCTAGAGAATTAGATGTTTGCAATGTTTCCATTTCCA
Source organism: Zea luxurians (assembly GCA_029449295.1). Lineage (NCBI taxonomy): Eukaryota > Viridiplantae > Streptophyta > Magnoliopsida > Poales > Poaceae > Zea > Zea luxurians. Next base: position 48,364,329 of record JAOPSE010000023.1, read on the forward strand.
ATCTTAGAAATGAAAATGATATTTTACATGCTAAGATTGTTGAATTAAATACTTGCAAACCCTCTACATCTTCCGTTGAGCATGTTACTATTTGCACTAGATGTAGAGATATTAATGTTGATGCTATTCATGATCACCTAGCTTTAATTAAACAACAAAATGATCACATAGCTCAACTGAGTGCCAAAATTAATGAGCATGACTTAGAAAATGAGAAATTTAAATTTTCTAGAAGCATGCACCATAGTGGGAGACGCCCTGGCATTAAGGATGGCATTGGCTTCCAAAAGGGAGACAATGTAAAGCTTAATGCCCCTCCTAAAAGATTGTCTAACTTTGTTAAGGGCAAATCTCCCATGGTTCAGGATAACGAGGGTTACATTTTGTACCTTGCCGGCTATCCCGAACACAAAATTAGGAGAATTCACTCTAGGAAGTCCCACTCTGGCCCTAATCATGCTTTTATGTATAAGAATGAGGCATCTAGTTCTAGGCAATCAACCCATGCTAAATTGCCTAAAAAGAAAACTCCTACTCATCAAATGATCATAATGTTTCATTCAAGACTTTTGATGCTTCTTATGTGCTAACTAACAAATCAGACAAGGTAGTTGCCAAGTATGTTGGGGGCAAACACAAAGGATCAAAGACTTGTGTTTGGGTACCCAAAGTTCTTGTATCTAATGTCAAAGGACGCAAAACTATTTGGGTACCTAAAATCAAGAACTAAATTTGTTTTGTAGGTTTATGCATCCGGAGGCTCAAGTTGGATCATCGACAGCGGGTGCACAAACCACATGACTGGGGAGAAAAGAATGTTCTCCTCCTACGAGAAAAACCAAGATCCCAACGAGCTATCACATCCAGGGATGGAAATCAAGGGTTGGTCAAAGGATTGGGTAAAATTGCTATATCACCTGACCATTCCATTTCTAATGTTTTTCTTGTAGATTCTTTAGATTACAACTTGCTTTCTGTTTCTCAATTATGTAAAATGGGTTACAACTGACTTTTTACAGATACAGGTGTTACTGTCTTTAGAAGAAGTGATGATTCAGTAGCTTTTAAGGGAGTATTAGAGGGTCATCTATACTTAGTTGATTTCAATAGAGCTGAACTCGATACTTGCTTAATTGCTAAGACTAACATGGGTTGGCTCTGGCATCACCGACTAGCCCACGTTGGAATGAAGAATCTTCATAAGCTTCTAAAGGGAGAGCACATTTTGGGACTAACAAATGTTCATTTTGAGAAAGACAGGATTTGTAGCGCATGCCAAGCAGGGAAGCAAGTTGGTGTTCATCATCCACATAAGAACATCATGACGACTGACAGGCCACTCGAGCTCCTCCACATGGACCTATTCGGCCCGATAGCTTACATAAGCATCGGCGGGAGTAAGTACTGTCTAGTTATTGTGGATGATTATTCTCGCTTCACTTGGGTATTCTTTTTACAGGAAAAATCTCAAACCCAAGAAACTTTGAAAGGATTCTTGAGACGGGCTCAAAATGAGTTCGGCTTGAGGATCAAGAAAATAAGAAGCGACAACAGGACGGAGTTCAAGAACTCACAAATTGAAGGCTTCCTTGAGGAGGAGGGCATCAAGCATGAGTTCTCGTCTCCCTACATGCCACAACAAAATGGTGTAGTGGAGAGGAAGAATAGAACTCTTTTGGACATGGCAAGGACCATGCTTGATGAGTACAAGACTTCGGATCGGTTTTGGGCCGAGGCGGTCAACACTGCTTGCTACGCCATCAACCGATTATATCTACACCCAATCCTCAAGAAGACATCATATGAACTCCTCACCAGTAAAAAGCCCAATGTTTCATATTTTAGAGTCTTTGGTAGCAAATGCTTTATTCTTGTTAAAAGAGGGAGAAAATCTAAATTTGCTCCTAAGGCTGTAGAAGGCTTTTTACTAGGATATGATTCAAACACAAGGGCATATAGAGTCTTTAACAAGTCCAATGGACTAGTTGAAGTTTCTTGTGACATTGTGTTTGATGAGACTAACGGCTCTCAAGTAGAGCAAGTTGATCTTGATGAATTAGATGATGAAGAGGCTCCCTGCGTCGCACTAAGGAACATGTCCATTTGGGATGTGTGTCCTAAGGAATCCGAAGAGCCCATTCAAGCACAAGATCAACCATCTTCCTCCATGCAAGCATCTCCACCTACTCAAGATGAGGATGAGGCTCACGATGATGAAGAAGAAGATCAAGAAGATGAGCCACCTCAAGAAGACGACAATGATCAAGGGGGAGATGCAAATGATCAAGACAAGGAGGATGAACAAAATCCAAGGCCGCCACACCCAAGAGTCCACCAAGCAATCCAACGAGATCACCCCGTGAACACCATCCTAGGAGACATTCATAAGGGGGTAACCACTCGATCTCGTGTTGCTCATTTCTGTGAACATTACTCTTTTGTTTCCTCTATTGAGCCACACAAGGTAGAGGAAGCACTTCAAGATTCGGATTGGGTGCTGGCGATGCAAGAGGAGCTCAACAATTTCACAAGGAATGAGGTATGGCATTTAGTTCCACGTCCTAACCAAAATGTTGTAGGAACCAAGTAGGTCTTTCGCAACAAACAAGATGAGCATGGTGTGGTGACAAGGAACAAGGCACAACTTATGGCTAAAGGGTATTCACAAGTCGAAGATTTGGATTTTAGAGAAACCTATGCACCTGTAGCTAGGCTTGAGTCAATTCGAATATTACTTGCCTATGCTACTCACCATGGCTTTAAGCTTTACCAAATGGACGTGAAGAGTGCCTTCCTCAACGGACCTATCAAGGAAGAGGTCTATGTTGAGCAACCTCCTGGCTTTGAAGATAGTGAGTATCCTAACCACGTGTATAAACTCTCTAAGGCACTTTATGGGCTCAAGCAAGCCCCAAGAGCATGGTATGAATGCCTAAGAGATTTTCTTATCACTAATGGATTCAAAGTCGGTAAAGCCGATCCTACTTTATTCACTAAAACCATTGAAAATGATTTGTTTGTATGCCAAATTTATGTTGATGATATCATATTTGGGTCTACTAACAAATCTATTTGTGAAGAGTTTAGTAGGATCATGATTCAAAAATTCGAAATGTCTATGATGGGGGAGTTGAAGTATTTCTTAGGATTTCAAGTCAAGCAACTCCAAGAGGGCACCTTCATCTGCCAAACAAAGTATATTCAAGATATTCTCACCAAGTTTGGAATGAAGGATGCCAAACCCATCAAGACACCCATGGGAACCAATGGGCATCTCGACCTCGACACGGGAGGTAAATCCGTAGATCAAAAGGTATACCGGCCGATGATAGGATTGTTACTCTATTTATGTGCATCTCGACCGGACATTATGCTTTCTGTATGCATGTGTGCAAGATTTCAAGCTGACCCTAAGGAAGTCCACCTTAGGGTTGTGAAGCGAATCTTGAGATATTTAGTTCAAACACCTAAGTTTGGCCTTTGGTACCCCAAGGGATCCTCGTTTGATTTATTAGGATATTCCGATGCTGATTGGGTAGGGTGTAAGATTGATAGGAAGAGCACATCAGGGACTTGTCAGTTTCTGGGGAGATCCCTGGTGTCTTGGGCTTCAAAGAAACAAAACTCAGTAGCTCTTTCTACCGCCGAAGCCGAGTACATTGCCGCAGGCCATTGTTGCGCCCAATTGCTTTGGATGAGGCAAAACCTTAGGGACTATGACTACAAGTTTAGCAAAGTCCCTCTCCTATGTGACAATGAGAGTGCAATCCGCATGGCGGATAATCCCGTTGAACACAGCCGCACTAAGCACATAGCCATTCGGTATCACTTTCTGAGAGATCACCAACAAAAGGGGGATATCGAGATAGCCTATATAAACACCAAAGATCAATTGGCCGATATCTTTACCAAGCCACTAGATGAGCAATCCTTTACCAAACTTAGGAATGAGCTAAATATTCTTGATTTTAGGAATTTTGATTGATTCTTTGCACACATAGCTCATTTATATACCTTTGATCATATCTCTTTTTATGTCTATGACTAATGTGTTTTCAAGTGTCATCTTATGCTTAGTCATAGATATTGAAAGGGAAATAGAGTTTTTGGCAAAGAAGGCGCTTCCACTTAACTCCAATTGTATTTGTCGATACTCCGCATCGTTCTCCACTTTGGTATAATCTTTGCTCATATTTTTGTGTTTGCCAAAGGGGGAGAAAGTTTGAATAAGGGCTTATATCTCACTCACAAGTATCCGTTTTTGGCGATTCATGCCAATGGGGGAGAAAGTATGAGCCCAAAGCAAAAGGACCGCACCACCACCGAATTTTAAAAATGAAGTTTTTCAAATTGATATCTTATTGTGTTCAAAAGGGGGAGAAAGTAGCATCTTCAAAACTAGCAAAACCCTCTTGAACACTAAGAGGAGAATTTTATTTAGGGGGAGTTTTGTTGAAATCAAAGGAAAAGCATTTGAGACAGGGGGAGAAAATTTCAAATCTTGAAAATGCTTCTTTCAATCTTATTCATGTACCTTTGACTATTTGCAAAATGTTTTGAAGAGAACTTTACAAAGGATTTGCAAAAACAAAACCCGTGGTGCAAATGTGGTCCAAAATTTTAAATAAGAAGAAAACCATCCATGCACATCTATTGAAATAAATATATTGGTTTCAATTCCAAGAAACCTTTGCACTTATCTTATGCAAACTAGTTCAATTCTGCACTTTTATATTTGCTTTGGTTTGTGTTGGCATCAATCACCAAAAAGGGGGAGATTAAAAGGGAAATAGGGTCAAACCTTTTCCAATATGAATTTTGGTGGTTGAATTGCCCAACACAAATTATTGGACTAACTAGTTTGCTCTAGAAAATATGTTCTACAGGTGCCCAAGGTTCACAACAAACCAATACAAAGATAAAAGAAAGGGTTCAAAACAAAGGAGCAAAGTATACCAAAGGCAGCCCTGGTCTGGCGCACCGGACTATCCGATGTGCCACCGGATAGTGTCCGGTGCACCACCGAACAGTGTCCGGTGCACCAGGGAGAATTAAATCAAACTTGCCAGTCTCGGGAATTTGGGAGGCTGCTCCACTATAATTCACCGGACTGTCCGATGTAACACCGGACTGTCCGGTGTGCCAGCGGAGCAACGGCTACTTCGCCTCAATGTTCGTCTGTAGAAGGCATTAAATGCGCTACAGTGCGCGCCTGCACGCGCAGAAGTCAGAGCAAGCGCCAGAAGGCGCACCGGACAGTCTACAGGACCTGTCCGGTGCACCACCGGACTGTCCGGTGGCCCCACAAGTCAGAGCTCCAACGGTCAAACCCTAACGGTTGGGTGACGTGGCTGACGCACCGGACATTGTCCGATGGCGCACTGGACTGTCCGGTGCGCCAGTCGATAGAAGCCACCCCCAACGACCATTTTGGTGGTTGGGGCTATAAATACCTCCAACCACCCCACATTCATGGCATCCAAGTTTTCAGCCTTCAAACCTCATACAAGAGCTATAGCATTCAATACAAGACACAAACAAAGAGATCAAATCCTCTCCCAAGTCCGAAATCACTCCGAACTCCTCGATACGCGGCTCCTCTTGAACCACCTGTTCTTCTCCTGTGTGGGGGTGTGAGATAGCAAGGGTGATCTCATACATGTTCATCGCTCAACAAGTTATGGGGAATAATGTGGCATGAACTCACCAAAGGTGGGAACTCATGTGAAGTGTAAGGCTAATCAATGATAGGGGTTAAAGCTGAGCATTGCTTTTATAAGTTGGTCAAAGTTTTATTAGCAATTACTAAGTGTAAGTAAATACCAAACCATAATAAATAATATAACAAAATTAATAAATAATTCCATGCAAATGTATATGACAAATTGAATTTTAGGTTCCATAAATTAATCATGTGAGGGTCCGAGCCGCTCATGACCGTGAGCACGGCTAGTATACTAGTTTTACACTCTGCAGATGTTGCGCATCTTTACCCACAAGCCGTGTTACCCATCTGCCAAGGGGTCATGAATCCCATACACCTCTACCAAGGAAGCGAGGTAGGGTAACACTACGAGGCCTTTACAAAGTTCCACTAGCTTCAGAAAACCCGCTACAGTTTATAGGAAGCTCCAGTGCAGGAATCCCTCGCCTGACCGCCATCGCAGCAAAATCAACCCAAGGACCTCCCTACACTGACCACTCCCTACTGCCCTTGCCCCTTTCAGGTAAGGTAGTCATCCACTAGCTTTCCTAGTTAATCAGCCAAGGGCGTCCCATTAAACCCTTGTGGTAGCACTATTTTCCCGGGTGGTTGCTCCATGTTCCAATTAACATAATGATCTTATCATGAACATAAATAACATAACAAAATAATTGGAACATGAACATAATGGAATATTAATCCCAAAACCATATGGAGCAATAGCGTAACTACCCAAGTGAATCAGGGGTAAACAAGGTAAACAGGATAAACAGATTAGGGTGACCTATTGGGTCCCATCAAAATTAAACCTATGCATTGAATAGTGATAATAAAGAATATTATTGGGTAACAAATGTGATCAAGGGCACAACTTGCCTAGCACTTGAGATTCCAGTTACCAGGGTGATTCTTCAAATCCTCATGACCTCACTGCTAGTCGTAGCAATACAAACAAACATGGTATAGATAAAATCAACATCACACCAAACATGAGAACAAATTGAATAATAATGATCTACGTGAAGCTATGAGATTGCGGGATCGAGAACTACTAAGATCGGAGTCATGGTTAAGGAGTTATGATTTATGGGAGATCTATGTGATTTAACTATTAAACTATATTATAAATTGATTAGAATATACCATATGAGAGAATATTCTATGAATAATTAATTTAACTTTAATCTTAATTATAACTTGACTATATATCATATTTTTAATCAAATTATAATTATGGATAGTTTAATCAAATTATAATTATGGATAGTTTAAACATAGGCTAGACAAATTTTTTTTAATAGTAAAAGTATGGGGTGCGATAAATGTTAGTGTCCTACTGTATATAAGATATTATTGTGAATCTAACGCAATTCGAATGGATCAAATTGGAGTTACAATAAATTAGTTATGATTTTTCGAAGTTTTATGTGGTAGCTACAAAACAAATCAAGCACATAGATTTAACTATATGTTTCATACTAAAATAAGGTTACTAGATAATAAATAATATTATCATGAATTTATTGGAACTGAAATAAATTAATTCGGAGCTAAAATAAATTAAATATGAATTAAACAAATTCTGGATTTATTTTAACATAAGAAAAGCATTTTCTACTTTAAATTATCTAGTTTCTAATTTACTCGGACTGCGCGCATAAATAATCAAACGCTCAAGGGCTACTCCACAAAAGTTCCCTGACTCAGGTTGTGCCCGCCCCGGACCGCGGGTTGATACTAATAAAATAGAGGGGCTCTTACGCAAGGTACGTAGGCCGAAGAGGTATCGGTGATCGTGAGCCGCCAGATCGAATATGGACGACCCAGATTAGATTGGCGCGGGATAAGAATCAATGCGCGGTCTGAGTCGTTCGATCAGCCATCAAGGGTGCAGATTCAACCTCCCCTAAAGTGACTGGTACATGGTGATAGCCTTTGGATCTGGGATCGACGGACGGGGTTCCGCCCAGCCAAAGGGGTAAGCTAACCTAATCTGAGGCGCTCATTATCAATCGGACGGTCCTAGTCCTTCTTCTACCTTACGCCAATTACTCTCTCTCCTCGCAAGCCAGGAAGGGTGCTCACCAGCTGTTGTGACGGAGCGCGCTCCACGGTGATGCTGATCCGCGACGGGGCCGGCTGGTGATCCTCGCCATGCGCACCAATGAAGGTCAGGACGATCCCAGTCCCACAGCGCAACGGTTGGAGCCCACGATGACGCACCAGTCCACCAAGTTCTTCCCCCCTTTCTCCCTCTCTCTCACAGTCGGCGGCCATGGCGAGAATGAAGGAGTTGCTGGTGGTTTTGAGTGTAATGGAGAGAACGCCGCGCCGCATAAGTACTCAAAAGACCCGGCCAAGGAGTTTAGCGGGTCCCTCGGCTTCACGTTGGGCATCGATGGATTTGCCCCGCACGGCTCCGAGGAAGTTGCCTAGGTGGTTGAAGTGGCGGCTGGGCGAGGATTTCGGTGGCTCTACCGTGATGGAAGCTAACACCGAGGTCGCAACCCACCCGATGGTTATAGCCCGAGCCCGGACACGGTGGCCCACGCAGCCAGGGGCTCCTGCACACGCGGCGTATGTTAAGATCTGCCCGCCATTATCGCGCGCGGAAGTGCGGCTCCGTGAAGAAGGTGGCCGAAAACCCAGGTGCATCCATCGGATTATGGAGAATCAGATGCTCCGGCGCTTTGGGTGGTCAGCTCCGTCCATGGAGCGATATTCGCTCGAGGAAGACGACCGACTCAAAGGGCCCACGTGGCGGTGACTAGCGACCAGAACTGGAGTGGCCATGTGATGGGATTGGTAAGCTGTTAGCGCGGGCCCGGTCCGTCAGCGTGACAGCAAACAACGCACGCTAGTAGTGAGGCTAGCGGCTAGGGTTTCGCGGCGTAGGGAGTGGGAACGCGCGCGCGGGGGATTAGAAGATGGGCCGGCTGCGTGGTAGAGAAGGAGGACATGGGCCGAATTGGTAGTCGCGGCCTAGTTAAGCTTCCTTCATTTTTTTCTTTTTCTGATTTTCATTTTCCTTTCATTTTAAATTCACAATTTGAATTCAACCATGGATGTGAATTTGTACTCAACTTAAATGTACAAAATAAACATACTAGTATGGTAGTATTTTATTTATCCATATATTTTGTTTTTATCTTGTTTAGTGTTTTTCCTTCTTTTCTCTTTATTTCCTTTTTGACTTTCAAAATTCAGATTCCAAATTCTAGTTTAGGATATGGTTTAAAAATTCAAACTTAATACATACTCAATCAATTATGGAGCAATATATATATATATATATATATATATATTTAATGATTTATTAATTTGATAAATGTTTGAAATATGGGTCACACTCATAAGGTTACTTTCTTTTTAGGAAAATGGTATTTTCATTATGGGACATGAATTTAAAAATACTTTAAAATTAAATATTCATGAAAGTGATTGCTTATGGTGCATTATTTCATGAAATTCATAGTTATTTAGTTGATTAGAAAAATTTCCTTTTACTCTTTTTCTAAAATAGTTCTTGATTTTTCAAAATTCACTCCTCACATTTGTTGCTCAAGTATAAGTTTAGATACCTGAATTTGCTATTTTATTTCTTCATATATTTATTTTATTATTATTAATATTTTTTTATATATACATGTCGGGGACCATAATTAGGGGTACCCTCAAGACGCCTAATTCTCAGCTGGTAACCCCCATCAGCATAAAGCTGCAGAGGCCTGATGGGTGCGATTAAGTCAGGGATCAGTCCGTACGAGCGACTCGATCATGCCTCGCCCGAGCCTAGCCTCGGGCAAGGGCAGCCGACCTCGAGGGGTTTCCGTCTCGCCCGAGGCCCCCTTTTAACGGCGGACGCATCTCCGGCTCGCCCGAGGCCTTGCCTTCGCTAAGAAGCAACCCTGACTAAATCGCCGCGCCGACCGACCGAGTCGCAGGGGCATTTAACGCAAAGGTAGCCTGACACCTTTATCCTGACGCGCGCCCCCGGCAGAGCCGAAGTGACCGCCGTCACTTCGCCGCTCCACTGACTGGTCTGACAGAAGGACAGCGCCGCCTGCGCCACTCCGACTGCAGTGCCACTTGACAGAGTGAGACTGATAGGCAGTCAGGCCTTGCCAAAGGCGCCATAGGAAGCTCCACCCGACCCAGGGCTCAGACTCGGGCTAAGCCCCGGAAGACGGCGAACTCCGCTCCGCCCGACCCAGGGCTAGGACTCGGGCTAAGCCCCGGAAGACGGCGAACTCCGCTCCGCCCGACCCAGGGCTCGGACTCGGGCTAGGCCCCGGAAGACGACGAACTCCGCTTCGCCCGACCCAGGGCTCGGACTCGGGCTCAGCCCCGGAAGACGACGAACTCCGCTCCGCCCGACCCAGGGCTCGGACTCGGGCTAGGCCTCGGAAGACGACGAACTCCGCTTCGCCCGACCCAGGGCTCGGACTCGGGCTCAGCCCCGGAAGACGACGAACTCCACTTCGCCCGACCCCAGGGCTCGGACTCCGCCCTGGCCTCTGCCGAACGACCTCCGCCTCGCCCGACCCAGGAGCTCGGGCTCGGCCTCGGCCATGGAAGACAGACTCGACCCCGGCTTCGGAGGAGCCTCCACGTCGCCCAACCTAGGGCACGGGCCAGCCACATCAACAGGAAGCGCCATCATCACCCTACCCCGAGCCGACTCGGGCCGCAGAGAACAAGACCGGTGTCCCATCTGGCTAGCTCCGCCAGATAGGCAATGATGGCGCCCCGCTAACCCCGTGACGACGGCGGCTCTCAGCTCCCTTACGGAAGCAGGGGGACGTCGGCAAGGACCCAACCGCTCCGACAGCTGTCCCTCCGCCAGGCTCCGTTGCTCCTCCGACAGCCACGACATCACACCAGCAGGGTGCCAAGATCTCTCCGGCTGCCACATTGGCATGTACTTAGGGCGCTAGCTCTCCCCCCGCTAGACACGTAGCACTCTGCTACACCCCCGTTGTACACCTGGATCCTCTCCTTACGCCTATAAAAGGAAGGACCAGGGCCTTCTTAGAGAAGGTTGGCCGCGCGGGGACGAGGACGGGACAGGCGCTCTCTTGGGGCCGCTCGCTTCCCTCACCCGCGTGGACGCTTGTAACCCCCTACTGCAAGCGCACCCGACCTGGGCGCGGGACGAACACGAAGGCCGCGGGATTTCCACCTCTCTCACTCCCGTCTCCGGCCACCTCGCTTTCCCCCCTTCGCGCTTGCCCACGCGCTCGACCCATCTGGGCTGGGGCACGCGGCACACTCACTCATCGGCTTAGGGACCCCTCGGTCTCGAAACGCCGACAGTTGGCGTGCCAGGTAGGGGCCTGCTGCGTGTTGACGAGCAGTTTCCCGTCAAGCTCCAGATGGGCAGTCTCCAACAACCTCTCCAACCCGAGACGGTGCTCCGTTTCGGGAGTCTTGAGTTCATGTCCCTCGACGGCAGCTACGACATGATACTCCTTCCACCGCCGCGCGACAACGACAATGGCGGTCGACAACCCGCCCGTCGGCGGCGAAATCGACGACATCTTCCCCGCGTGGTGGAAGAACAACATTCGAGCTCGCCCCGTCCTCTCCCCCGCCAACGGAGGAGGAGGCGGGGCAACCAAGGCCAAGCGGGAGGCCGCGCTTCGTCGGCTGTCGAGCGAATCGACGTCCCCAGCGCAACAACGGGGGGCGCGTCGGGCGTCAACCTCGCGTTTGAGACGAAGGCGAGCGCCGTCCCCCCGCGACACGCCAATCCCGAGCAAGTGGACGATGCCAGCACGCTCGCGGAGGGCCTGCAAGACGTCGCCCTCGTACCTAAGACGACGGCGCGATCAGCCCCCGACGTGACTATGTCGCTCCTCGTCGACCAAAAGGTACTCACTGATTCCCATCCTACGTTATTTCGACTCGGCCTCAACCCGCCTAGCGACCTCGCTTTGGCGGGCGCTCTCGTTGAGGCGAGTGCAACCCCTCTGGGGTTTCGTATGCGGTCGCCTTGGGACCGATTGACGGATGTCTCGACCTACGGGCCCTCTGGGTCCGAGGAAGACGACGATCCCAGCGTCTGTTGGGATTTCTCTGGATTTGGCAACCCCAGTGCCATGCGGGACTTTATGACCGCATGTGACTACTGCCTCTCCGACTGTTTCGACGGTAGCCGCAGCCTTGGCGACAAGGACTGCGGCCCAAGCCGCGAATGTTTCCACGTCGAGCTAGGGGATCCTTCCGAAGGCAACCATCTCGGCATGCCGGAGGACGGTGATCTCCCTAGGCCGGTGCCTCGCGCCGACATCCCGCGGGAGCTAGCTGTGGTCCCCGTTCCGGCGGGGGGTCACGACCCACAGCTCGAGCAAGTCCGCGGGGCGCAGGCCAGGCTCGACGAGGGAGCAGGAGCGCTTGAGCCGATCCGCCGGGACGTCGGGCAGGCATGGGCGGGCCAAACCCCGGCCGGAGAAATACGTCACCTGCCCCAGGGTCTCCAGCACCGCGTCGCCAAAGACGTCAGGGTCAGGCCCCCACCCGCATCCAGCGGGGTCGGTCAGAACCTGGCAGCCGCAGCGATGCTCCTCCGCGTGATGCCGGAGCCATCAACCACCGAGGGTCGGCGAATCCAGGGAGAGCTCAAGAATCTTCTGGAAGGCGCCGCGGCCCGACGGGCCGAGAGCTCTGCCTCCCGAAGGCAGGGATACCCCTTAGAACCTCATGCCGCGACTTCCCGATTCATGCGGGAAGCCTCGGTCTACACCGGGCGCACGCGCAACACCGCGCCTGCGGCCCCGGGCCACCTCGGCAACGAGCACCATCGTCGCGACCGTCGGGCCCACCTCGACGAAAGGGTGCACCGAGGCTACCACCCCAGGCGTGGGGGATGCTACGACAGTGGGGAGGATCGGAGTCCCTCGCTCGAACCACCCGGTCCGCAGGCCTTCAGCCGGGCCATCCGGCGGGCACCGTTCCCGACCCGTTTCCGACCCCCGGCTACTATCACAAAGTACTCGGGGGAAACGAGGCCGGAATTGTGGCTCGCGGACTACCGCCTGGCCTGCCAACTGGGTGGAACGGACGACGACAACCTCATCATCCGCAACCTCCCCCTGTTCCTCTCCGACACCGCTCGCGCCTGGTTGGAGCACCTGCCTCCGGGGCAGATCTCCAACTGGGATGATTTGGTCCAAGCCTTCGCCGGCAATTTCCAGGGCACGTACGTGCGCCCCAGGAATTCCTGGGACCTCCGAAGCTGCCGACAGCAGCCGGGAGAGTCTCTTCGGGACTACATCCGGCGATTCTCGAAGCAGCGCACCGAGCTGCCCAACATCACCGACTCAGATGTCATCGGCGCGTTCCTCGCCGGCACCACCTGCCGTGACCTGGTGAGCAAGTTGGGTCGCAAGACCCCCACCAGGGCGAGCGAGCTAATGGACATCGCCACCAAGTTCGCCTCTGGCCAGGAGGCGGTCGAAGCCATCTTCCGAAAGGACAAGCAGCCCCAGGGCCGCCCGTTGGAGGAGGCTCCCGAGGTGTCTACTCCGCGCGGCGCCAGGAAGAAAGGCAAGAAGAAGTCGCAAGCGAAACGCGATGCCGCTGACGCGGACCTTGTCGCCGCCGCCGAGTACAAGAACCCTCGGAAGCCCCCCGGAGGTGCTAACCTCTTCGACAAGATGCTCAAGGAGCCGTGCCCCTACCATCAGGGGCCCGTCAAGCACACCCTCGAGGAGTGCGTCATGCTTCGGCGCCACTTCCACAAGGCCGGGCCACCCGCAGAGGGTGGCAGGGCTCGCGACGACAACAGAAAGAAAGATCACCAAGCAGGAGAGTTCCCCGAGGTCCGCAACTGCTTCATGATCTACGGAGGGCATGCGGCGAACGCCTCGGCTCGGCACAGCAAGCAAGAGCGCCGGGAGGTCTGCTCGGTGAAGGTGGCGGCGCCAGTCTACCTAGACTGGTCCGACAAGCCCATCACCTTCGATCAAGCTGACCACCCCGACCACGTGCCGAGCCCGGGGAAATACCCGCTCGTCGTTGACCCCATCATCGGTGACGTCAGGCTCACCAAGGTCCTGATGGATGGGGGCAGCTGCCTCAACATCATCTACGCCGAGACCCTCAGGCTCCTGCGCGTCGATCTGTCCTCCGTCCGAGCAGGCGCTGCGCCCTTCCACGGGATCATTCCTGGGAAGCGCGTCCAGCCCCTCGGACGGCTCGACCTCCCCGTCTGCTTCGGAACGCCCTCCGACTTCCGAAGGGAGATTCTAACATTCGAGGTGGTCAGGTTCCGAGGAACCTACCACGCGATATTGGGGAGGCCATGCTACGCGAAGTTCATGGCCGTCCCCAACTACACCTACCTGAAGCTCAAGATGCCGGGCCCCAACGGGGTCATCACCGTCGGCCCCACGTACAAACACGCGTTCGAATGCGACGTGGAGTGCGTGGAGTACGCCGAGGCCCTCGCCGAGTCTGAGGCCCTCATCGCCGACCTGGAGAACCTCTCCAAAGAGGTGCCAGACATGAAGCGACATGCCGGCAACTTCGAGCCAGCGGAGACGGTTAAGGTCGTCCCTCTCGACCCCAGTGGCGACGCCTCTAAGCAGATCCGGATCGGTTCCGAGCTCGACCCCAAGTAAGAGGAAGTGCTCGTCGACCTTCTCCGCGCGAACGCCGACGTTTTCGCGAGGAGTTCCTTGGGCATGCCCGGCATACCAAGGAATGTCGCCGAGCGCTCGCCGGATATTCGGGCAGGAGCCCGACCCGTCAAATGGCCTCTGCGCGGATAACACCCGGGGGCTGCGCACAACCCCGGGAAAGGCCGCTTGTCATCGTCGACACTCTGGAGCCCGGAACGCACAAGCTGGCTGGCGGTCAAGGCGGGGTCTACAGCAACGCTTGGAACGTCGCTTCTACCCTTAAGACGTTTTCAAGCTGTTCGTACACCTCACTCCCGCGCAAGTCTCAGTCATCAAGGAAGGGCCGGCCTCGCCTCGGCAGAGCCCGACCCTCCCTCGGGGGCTAAAAAGGGGGAACCCCTCTGCGTCGAGATTGGGTGTACTTCTCCGCATCAAAAATTTTTGATCAAAAAGGGGCTTTTGCGTTCTCCCGGCTATGTCAGAAGCAGGGTCCCGAGGAGCGAACGCGGGTACATGTAAGTGGCGAGGCCGACTGAGCCGAGGAACTCCTATGCCTCCGGGTTAGGGACACCTCACTCATCACCTGCCATGAAAAATGACCCAACTCGGGAAGCCACCCTATTATTGACAAGCTAGGCCGGACACGCAAATTGAAAGAAAGGAGAGTACGACTTCATGCAAGAAAAACAAAGTGTTCAGGCCTCGGCGGCCGTGGTAAGACGCACATTCAACAGAAACTGTTCCAACAGGAGTTAGGCACCGCCTTGGGAAGGAGCCGCGCCCTCAGTTCCGTCCCCGCCGTCGGTAAGGTCCATCTCAGCTTCCGGCGACGACACAGGGGGAAGGATCTCCGCCTCGAAGGTGGTCGCCAGCGCCGCGCTCGGACCCGCGGCGACCGCGTCGAGCCGCTGGATTTCCGCCAGGGCAGCTTCGTCTTCGTCAGGAAGACAATACCCCTCGCTAACTCGCTCCAGGTCCACAACGTAGTGGGAAGCGAGCACTGCGAAGGCCCGCCTGACGCCGTGGTGTAGCGCCTCGCGGAGCCTGCCGCGCGCGTGATCACCCAAGGCTTGAAGGCGGCTTTGAGGGGAGCTTCCTGAGGGGACGTCGCCGGAGCCAAGGACCCGATAAACGTCCGAGACGGCCTCGGACATGGCCGCGAGGTCAGCCTCCCTCTGCTCGGCAGCTCCGGCAAGTGCCTCGGCGAGCGCCTTGGCGGACTCGTCAAGGGCGGACTCGAGCTCTGCGAACAACCAGAAGAAAGACCTCAAGCACAAACAGAAGAAACAGACAAGAACAAGAACCAGGGACGGCCAAGGCGTACCTCCGGCTCGGGCACGCTGCTCCGAGGCCGAGACTTGGGCTGCGGCTAGGTCGGCCGCGAGGGTCTCAGCCCGGCTTTCGGCCTCAGCAGCCCGGCCCCGAGATTGGTCCCGCTCCTCGACGACCTGGACGAACTCCGACCGCTGCCGTTGCGCCTCCGCACGCGCTGCTGCCGCCTCGGCTCTCAGGTCAGCGCAGAGCAACTGGAGGTCCACTATCTTGGCATCCTGCTGAGAAAGGCGCGCGGTAGCCCCGGCGAGCGAGGTCCTCAGGGATCGCAGCGAGCCCCAGACATCGACCTCGCGGCGGATGAACGGCGACTTGGCGGCGCTCCGATCCGTCAGATCCTGGGGAGGGAAACAGGCGTCACGACGAACGCCTCGCTCACAGAAAGGAAAAGGTATGCCTGAAACCGTTACCTGGAGGATTTTTGGGGACGTCCCCGCAGAGAACCTCCAGCGACGACCGGAGCGACCCCACCGTTGCTTCAGCACGCTCGCGGAGCTCATCCCAGGACTGGTCCTCCTGTTCATCATCGAGAACGAAGACAGGGTCCGAGGCCTCGCGGGTCCGGAATCGGAGCAACTGGCGCCGGGCCTCGGGGCTCCGCCGCATAGCGACGAGGCTACCGCCCGTCTGGACGGATTGCGCGTCCACGCCCACCTCTTCCGAGGCACTGGGTGCCGACGCATCAGCCATCCCGACGCTGGCAGCAACCGGTCGCTCTCCGGCTGGGACGGCGGCGACTTCGGTGGCGGCAGGCGCTAGCATGGCCGGTACGACAGGCGGGCTCGGGACCACGTCGGCGCCAGCCGCCTCCCCTATCACGATGGCCGCCTCGGCAGAAGAGCCCGCCTCGGGAACCTGCTCCCCAGAGACAGGCGACGCCCGAGCCCCCTGCGGTGAAACGCCCTGCGAAAGGGTCGGCTGAACGACAAGGCCCGGGGCGGCGCTGGCCGCCTAGACCGACGCCGTCTTAAGGACCTTCCGGGGTGCCAGGTCGGTCTGGCCATGGCTTCGCTTGCTGAATAAAAAAGAAAAAAAAAAAGAGAAAGGGAAAATCACGGCCGAGACCTATGAATGGGAAGGCAAGACGAAGACATTCCGAGGTACTTACCCACTTCGGGCCATGATCCACCGCGCCTGGGGGGAGGTTCCTTGGATCCCGGCTCCCGAAACAGCCGCCGAGGTCTGCTTCGCCGGCAACTTCGGCGCCACCCTTGCTTTGGACGCCCGGGGAGCAGATGGCCCGGGCACAGTCGCGATGACTTGAGGGTCACCCCCATGCGCTACCGGTACGAGCGGCGGCCCCTGGGGAGCAGATGCCCTGACCTGGCCCTCCGCAGCCACCTCAGCTCCTCCAGCCGAGGAGTCAGGTGACCTCTCGGGTCGCCCCCGTGCCTCGGGCCGGGACCCCGACACCCCAACTCTGGGGACCGACGGTGTCGGCCCGCTCGGGGGCTGGCTCGACGGCTCCTGGCCACACCCCAAGCCAGGGCTGAGGCCGAGACGGGCGGCCATGTCGTCCTCCTCCTCATCATTGTCGTCGGGTGTCTCCGGCGACGGCTCCCTTGGGAGCCCTTCCCTCTCCTGCTGGCGACGGCGCTTCTCCAAGGCGTCCCGAGCCCGCCTCCGCTCGCGGGCCCGGGCCTTCTCCGCGTCCTTCTTCTTCTTCTTCTCCTCCACGGCGACCCACCGCGCTGCCCGGTCCACCGCGTCCTCTGGGACCCGTGGCAAGGAGGGCTTGTGCCACCCCACCTCCTAAAGAAGGGGGGAAAGAAACCCAATCGTAAGAACCAGGGGCAACCCGGTGTATGAAGAAGGAAGGAGCGAACACTCACCAGAGTTACGCACCCCTGGTCGGGGCGCATCCGAAGCTGGGAGAAGGCGTGGGAGTCCGGCTTCCCCATCGCGGCCGACACCCGCCATTGGAGGGCGTCGAAGGGAAGAGGATCAGGGGACATTCGTGACCCCTCCCAGTCAGCCTCCGGGGTCATCTCCCAAAGCGGCAGCCGCCGCTCCGCCAAGGGAAGCACCCTCCGACGGTGGATGGCGGCAACCACTCCCGCAGCGGTGAGTCCCCCCTCCTGCAACGCCTTCACAGCCTGGAGAAGGGGCTCGAGGTTCTTCTGTCTCTCGTGTGGGGTCCCATGACGCCAGGCGTCGGTGGCGGCGGTGACTACCCGCTGGGAGAACGGCGGGAGCAGCTCATCGTCATTCCGGAGGTAGAACCACCGGCGCTGCCACCCCTTGTTCGAGGACGCGAGGACGGCAGGGATGTACTGCGACGCCCGCGACTGCCTCAACAAGAGGGTGCAGCTGCCGGCTCGCACCGCTGCACGGACCTTCCTCTCCCCCGTCGGCAAGGCAAAAAGCTCGGCGAAGAAGAGATGAGTCCACAAATCCCAATGGGGGGCGATCCCCAAATACCCCTCGCACACCGCTACGAAGATAGCGGCCTGCGAGATGGAGTTGGGGGTGAGGTTATGCAACTCCACCCCATAGTGGAACAGGATGGCCCGCATAAAGCGGCCCGTCGGCACACAGAATCCCCGCTCGTGGAAGGAGACGAAGCTCACGACGTACCCCGGCGGTGGGGATGGAGCGACTCCGCCCATGGGAGGAATCCATTCTGGCCGCTGCTCATCGGTGAGAGGGCGAAGCAAACCCTCGCCGACCAGCTCCTCCAAATCGCTCGCCGTCACCGTGGAAAAGGGCCACGGGTCGCGCGGGGAGATTATGGTCACCCGATCGGCCATCACCAAAACGGAAGGGGTGGCGGCGCAAGGGGCAGGAAGGGCGTTCTCCTCTTCTCTGGCTAAAGTTTCTCGGGTTGCGAAAGCCTAAAGGAAGAGGCAGGAAGCGGAGCAAAGAGCCGTCACCGGACCCTCTCCGGGGTATATAAAGACCAAGGCGAAGACGGTTCCAACGTTCCGCCCGGACCGGACGCGGGATTCAAAAACGCGAAGCGAAACGGCCGTTCCTCGAACGGCTCGTGCACGCGCAACGGCCGCCCCGCCAACTACTCGCCCCGTCGCATTAACTCCGCGGCGGGACAGGTGGCGCTTCTGGCAGGCGCAGCGGGCGACGCTTCGCCTTCGCCGAAACAACCGCGCCAAAAAAGGTACGCCGCGTCGTTCGGTTTCGTATCCTTTTACCTTTTTTCCTCTTTCTCTATCTCTTGCGACAGAGACCGGGAAAGGGGGATACCCCGAAAGGGATCCTTCCCTGTGAAGGAACCGGGCTCCGAGCCCCCCCCTACTGATCAGAGGTTCGAAGGCTGGCCCCCCGAAGGGTTCAACAGCCGCCTCAGATCGCGTGGGCCCGACACCCACTACTGGTCAGAGGTTCGAAGGCCGGCCCCCCGAAGGGTTCCACGGCCGCCTCAGGTTACTCGGGCTCCATGCCCATTACTGATCAGGGGTTCGAAGGCTGGCCCCCGAAGGGTTCACAGTCGCCTCAGACGCCGAGCGAGGGATGACCAGGGGTACGTTCGATACATAACCAAGGCTCGGGCTGCGCTCCCGAGGTACCCTAGGACATTTCTGAGACCAGCGGGAGCGATCTTGTAACGGAATCCCATCGGAGGGAGGCATCGAGCCCTCGGACCCCGTCGCCAGGGGACCGGGTCCGGCAGATCACCCGCAGGTACTTTTGGGTGTGCCTCTGGGCCCCTAGCCGACCCCCAACGAACGGGGCACGGACGTCCACTCGGATTACCCGCTTGCAGCTCGCCGGAGACACCATGTTCGGTGCCCATCGAGGGTAACATGGCGCTCTCCCCCCTCCTCCTTGCGGAAAGGCGACGTAGGGGCGTATGTAAAAAAGCCGAGTCTATCCCTGATCGCCCTCTCGCCCTGTGCGGAGGCTCGGGGGCTGCTCTCGCAAACCTGGCTCCGGCCGAACCGTTGACAGCGTCAACATACCAGCCCGAGAACTTGGGCCTCGACCGTGCACCCGGGCTACGGCCTGCTCGCATGAGGGAACCACCAGACCAGCCGAAGCATTACGCGAGGCATTAAGACCTCGAAGGAGTGAAACCACTCCTCCGAGGCCTCGGGGGCTACACCCGGCAGGTGCGCTCGCGCGCACCCACCGGAACAAAATGCAACCGAGAAAGGCTGGTCCCCTTGCAAAAAAGTGTGACGAAAGCCTCCAAGCGAGTGCTAACACTCCCTTCGAGGCTCGGGGGCTACTGTCGGGGACCATAATTAGGGGTACCCTCAAGACACCTAATTCTCAGCTGGTAACCCCCATCAGCATAAAGCTGCAGAGGCCTGATGGGTGCGATTAAGTCAGGGATCAGTCCGTACGAGCGACTCGATCACGCCTCGCCCGAGCCTAGCCTCGGGCAAGGGCAGCCGACCCCGAGGGGTTTCCGTCTCGCCCGAGGCCCCCTTTTAACGGCGGACGCATCTCCGGCTCGCCCGAGGCCTTGCCTTCGCTAAGAAGCAACCCTGACTAAATCGCCGCGCCGACCGACCGAGTCGCAGGGGCATTTAACGCAAAGGTAGCCTAACACCTTTATCCTGACGCGCGCCCCCGGCAGAGCCGAAGTGACCGCCGTCACTTTGCCGCTCCACTGACCGGTCTGACAGAAGGACAGCGCCGCCTGCGCCACTCCGACTGCAGTGCCACTTGACAGAGTGAGACTGACAGGCAGTCAGGCCTTGCCAAAGGCGCCATAGGAAGCTCCGCCCGACCCAGGGCTCGGACTCGGGCTAAGCCCCGAAAGACGGCGAACTCCGCTCCGCCCGACCCAGGGCTCGGTCTCGGGCTAAGCCCCGGAAGACGGCGAACTCCACTCCGCCCGACCCAGGGCTCGGACTCGGGCTAAGCCCCGGAAGACGGCGAACTCCGCTCCGCCCGACCTAGGGCTCGGACTCGGGCTAGGCCCCGGAAGACGACGAACTCCGCTTCGCCCGACCCAGGGCTCGGACTCGGGCTTAGCCCCGGAAGACGACGAACTCCGCTCCGCCCGACCCAGGGCTCGGACTCGGGCTAGGCCCCGGAAGACGACGAACTCCGCTTCGCCCGACCCAGGGCTCGGACTCGGGCTCAGCCCCGGAAGACGACGAACTCCACTTCGCCCGACCCCAGGGCTCGGACTCCGCCCTGGCCTCTGCCGAACGACCTCCGCCTCGCCCGACCCAGGAGCTCGGGCTCGGCCTTGGCCATGGAAGACAGACTCGACCCCGGCTTCGGAGGAGCCTCCACGTCGCCCAACCTAGGGCACGGGCCAGCCACGTCAACAGGAAGCGCCATCATCACCCTACCCCGAGCCGACTCGGGCCGCAGAGAACAAGACCAGTGTCCCATCTGGCTAGCTCCGCCAGATAGGCAATGATGGCGCCCCGCTAGCCCCGTGACGACGACGGCTCTCAGCTCCCTTACGGAAGCAGGGGACGTCAGCAAGGACCCAACCGCTCCGATAGCTGTCCCTCCGCCAGGCTCCGTTGCTCCTCCGACAGCCACGACATCACACCAGCAGGGTGCCAAGATCTCTCCGGCTGCCACATTGGCATGTACTTAGGGCGCTAGCTCTCCCCCCGCTAGACACGTAGCACTCTGCTACACCCCCGTTGTACACCTGGATCCTCTCCTTACGCCTATAAAAGGAAGGACCAGGGCCTTCTTAGAGAAGGTTGGCCGCGCGGGGACGAGGACGGGACAGGCGCTCTCTTGGGGCCGCTCGCTTCCCTCACCCGCGTGGACGCTTGTAACCCCCTACTGCAAGCGCACCCGACCTGGGCGCGGGACGAACATGAAGGCCACGGGATTTCCACCTCTCTCACGCCCGTCTCCAGCCACCTCGCTTTCCCCCCTTCGTGCTCGCCCACGCGCTCGACCCATCTGGGCTGGGGCATGCGGCACACTCACTCGTCGGCTTAGGGACCCCCCGGTCTCGAAACGCCGACAATACAGATTTTGGACCTTACACTAGGGTAGCAAGAACTCTAGATATAGGTAATCTTACTTAACCTGACAAGTAAAATTGGATTTTTAAGGATCCACTTTTAGTAAGCATTTCTGCAAATAGAGTCTTTGATTATTGTTAAGCCTTACCTTGACTCCCTTAAGTCCAACATCCCCTTGAGAGTCTTTTTCTTAGTCGGGTAAGACTTGCTGAGTAATCCCATACTCAGGGTTTTATTCCCTATTGTTTTTAGGTGAAGAAGCGACAAACTTTTGTTGCTTCTGTTCTAAGGTGGTACCAAAGGAAGAGCACCAGGAGTGAAGCTGCGGGAGGAAAGGATCCTCCATAAAGCTCTTTGTTTGATACTTATCGGGAGGGGTTTTTGCCTCCCATGGTTTGTAATAATAATACTCTGCACTCGTATATTATATTCTGGTCTGTAATAATATAACTCTATCTTACTTTTAAATAAAGGTAAGTTTATGTAACTGCTTCCGCATGTTCGTATCTCCGATGCTTGTAATTTCTGGGTGACGGGTGAAACGCTCTTGGGAAAGGTAAGAAAAGCAGATACCGAACTTATCAAGTGATTCAGGGGCACCTGCAGGGTTGTCTGAGGTCCGTTGGACAAGGACAGCTGTACGTGGGCCTAATGACTTGGGAGGTTCCGTCATAGCTGGTATCGGAGCGAAGCCCATCTCTGCAGATCTTATAAGGCATCTTCAAAAGAATTTTCTAAGACTTACCTAGAAAATTTCTTTCTTTCTTATCTAGCTTCCTTCTGAAGTACTTAATTAAAGACCAGATATAGAGTGCAATGTATAGAAGGTGTGAATCGACTAAGGTTGATTCTGTAATTACACATGCATCATGCTAAAAACTCTGCTAATAAGTTTTTCCCCTTAAGAAATGCCACCGCGCACCCGAAAGACCGCGCGCAAGTCAACCGGGCCAATCGGTGTACCCTGTCATCAACTTGCCCCACGGCATGAAGATAGCAGTAGCGGTAGCAACGATCCAATTAGGGATCTGGAAGCCCAAGTGGATCAGCTTCGAATAGAACTTCGACGCAGGAACAATCTATGGGTTGCGGATGGCGAAAGGATAAATGAATTAAGGACAGAAATTCGCCACCTGCAAGACCAGCTAGCGGATCGGGATCTAGCGCTCGACTGGGCTGTGAACTCTCGTTCACTTGCTTGGGCAAAAGAAGCTAGAGCTCAAGCCCGAGTGGAAGAGCTTAGCTCAACCATGGATAGCTTGCAGGTTTATTGTAATACCTTACATGAAGAAGTTCATGTATTGTATTCTCAACTGCATCCCAATGTACCTGCGGAACCTGTCGGGACGGAAGCTGGACCTTCTGGGACAGCGGGAGAAGCCTTCGGTGGTGAACTGGACTTGTTCAGGCCTCCTCCCTCTATGAGGTTGGTGGATGAGAGGTCTCCTACTCCCAACATCGAGGCTACTAAGAGTGACAAGAAGCAAGAATAGTGTAGTATAGAAGTAGTATAATGTATAATAGGTAGTGTAATCCTGTTGTAAAATTCGAGTTTGTAACATTACCCTTTTTAGTAATGTATAATGGATGGTTTTCTTTGGCATATTATATTCTTTTCAATGTTTGTTGCCTTAGATGCCTTCCAAGACTCGTTCTCAGGATGGTGCAGGGACCTCTAGTGGAAGGGAAGCGACACCAAACCCACCTCCAGTACCTCCCATGTTAGCCGAGGCCATCGCCACCTTGGTTAACGCTACAACAGACAATACCCGATTTTTACGGGAAATGGCAAGTCAACAGATACAACAACAAGGCGGGCGGGCATATCCGCAAGGCCCCCGTGAAACATCCTACCTGGATTTCTCTGAGACGCGCCCTCCATTGTTTGTTAAAGCAGAGGACCCTCTAGAAGCGAATGAATGGATCCACGTCATTGAACAGAAGTTTGGGCTCCTTCGGTTTTCAAAAACTCAGAAGCCCCTATTCGCAGCCCAACAATTGCGTGGCCCTGCCAGCACTTGGTGGGGAAATTTTATAGCCGTTCAACCGACTGATCATCAAGTAACTTGGGATGAGTTCAAGTTGGCCTTCAGAGAGCACTATATACCTGAAGGAGTTCTCCACATGAAGCAGGAGGAGTTCATGAAGTTGAAACAAGGTGGGGATACTGTTACCTAGTATCTCAATAAATTTAATCACTTATCCCAATACGCAATCGATCAAGTCAACACAGATGTGAAGAAAAGGAATTGTTTCATGAGAGGCTTGAATGATCGAATGCAAAGAAAGATGGCCACCTGCATCGACCTTACGTACGGAAGGGCTGTCAGCACAGCGCTGGCAGTCGAGGCTAAATATGTAGGATCCAGAAAATCCAAGGGTTATGGAGGCGATAGGCCCAATCAGGGCCCCAAGAAAAGGCAAAGGTTGGTTATCCGACCTTTCAATTCAATTCGCTCTTCCCCACGCCCACCCTCCTACCCATTTAAGCAACCGGTCTTTATTCGCCCCTCCACTGCCCCCACTCCAACAAATCAGCCAGGTGCCCCTGGCACTCGTTTCCCGGCCCTCCCCAGCTCTTCAACTGGTTGTTTCAACTGTGGAAAGTCCGGACACTTCATTAAGGACTGTCCATATCAGAAGCAGAATCGCTCAAGTAATCAGCAAAGTTCTGGGAATTTTTCTCAAGGGAAGGGAAATGCGGTAACCAATACCGCGGGCAAGAATACAAGGAAAACGAGACGAATATATTATACTCAAGTGGCCACAACGTCGGACGGTGAACCAGTTATGATGGGTACGTTCCTAGTGGCCAATCACCCTGCAATTATTCTTTTTGATTCTGGTGCTTCGCATACTTTCATAAGCAAGAGATTTGTGGAGCAACATTGCATTCCATGCCATGAATCAAGGGAAGGGTTTAAAATTCATTCGCCTGGGGGACAAATATTCACTAAAGAAGTGGCTTTCTAAGTGCCCGTAACATTGGTTGGACGGGACTTTCCTACTAATATGATTGTTCTGAAAGACCAAGATATAGATGTAATTTTGGGCATGAATTGGTTAGCCCAACATAAAGCTATTCTCAATACTGAATTGAGAACTATCAAATTGAATTATGGACAAGAAGAGGTTCTCTTGACTATCCCCATAGCCATTCCGGCTAAACCATTTGGCAGTGTATATGAAGCCATCATACCAGAGATCAAAGATATTCCGGTAGTATGTGAGTTCCCATATGTCTTTCCCGAAGATTTTCCTGGATTGCCACCAGAAAGAGATGTAGAATTTGTAATTGAATTGAAGCCCGGTACGGCTCCCATTTCTAGAAGGTCGTACCGAATGCCTCCAAAAGACCTAATTGCAAGATCTACTAGCGAAGGGATTTATCCGGCCAAGCTCGTCACCATGGGGTTGTCCAGCCATCTTCGTCAAGAAGAAAGACCAAACACTTCAAATGTGTGTGGATTATAGACCCCTTAATGAGGTTACTATAAAAAATAAGTACCCTCTTCCATGGATTGACATTCTATTTGATCAACTGACTGGAGCGAGGGTATTCTCCAAGATTGACCTCAGGTCGGGCTATCATCAGATCCGTATCCGGCCCGAAGATATACCAAAGACCGCATTCACTACGCGGTATGGGTTATTTGAATATTTGGTAATGTCTTTCGGACTGACGAATGCTCCTGCCCACTTCACTTATTTGATGAACTCAGTATTTATGCCTGAGTTGGACAAGTTTGTGGTGGTATTCGTCGATGATATTTTAATATACTCCAAGAATGAAGAGGAGCATGCTCAGCACTTGCGAATTGTATTAACACGCTTGAGAAAACATCAGTTATATGCCAAGTTCAGTAAATGCGCGTTCTGGCTGGAAGAAATTCAATTTCTGGGACATGTATTATCTGCCAAGGGGATTGCGGTGGATCCCAGCAAAGTTAAGGATATCTTGGAGTTGAAACCCCCAACCACTGTACATCAAGTCCGAAGTTTCCTTGGACTGGCTGGCTATTACCGTCGATTTATACCAGATTTTTCTAAGCTTGTGAAACCAATCACGAGTTTATTGAAGAATGATACTAAATTTAATTGGTCCTCAAAGTGTAACGAAGCCTTTGAACAATTGAAGATATTATTAACCACTGCTCCGGTATTGGCTCAACCAGATATTGAAAATCCTTTTGATGTGTATTGTGACACATCAGGCAGTGGTCTCGGCTGTGTATTAATGCAAGAAGGCCGAGTGATAGCTTATGCTTCAAGACAATTGCGTCGGCATGAGGAACATTATCCAACTCATGATCTAGATCTAGCTGCAGTGGTTCATGCCCTAAAAATCTAGCGTCATTATCTACTGGGTAATATCTGTCACATTTATACAAATCATAAAAGCTTGAAGTATATCTTCACCCAGTCAGAGTTGAACATGAGACAAAGGCGATGGCTCAAGCTTATTAAGGATTATGAACTGGAGATTCATTATCACCCAAACAAAGCTAATGTAGTGGCAGATGCTTTGAGTCGCAAGACTTTTTGTCATTGTCTTACAATGGAGACTTCTGACATTACGTTTTGCCAAGAAATGGAGAATTAAAACCTGGGAATGATTCAGCATGGAACTCTAAATCAGCTAAAGCTTGAGTCAGTCCTTTTACAAATGATAATTGATGCTCAAAAAGATAATGAGGGTATGAGGCACATCCATGAGAAGATAGAGGCCGGAAAAGCCAAGTGCTTTAGAAAAGACGATCAAGGTATTGTATGGTTCAACAACCGCATAGTTGTGCTAAAGAATGAAGAAATCCGCCAACAAATTTTGGATGAAGCACATCCTAGTCGCTATTCTATTCATCCCGGAAGCACTAAGATGTATCATGATCTAAAACAACATTACTGGTGGACGAAGATGAAGATTGAAATTGCACGCTATGTGGCAAAATGTGACACTTGTAGGCGTGTCAAAGCCATACATATGAAGACTGCCGGTCCACTACAATCTCTACCAATACCAACATGGAAATGGGAAGATATTAGTATGGACTTTATTGTGGGATTACCCAGAACAGCAAAAGGCTTTGATTCTATCTGGGTTATTGTTGATCGACTTACAAAGATTGCCCACTTCCTTCCTATCAGGGTAAAGTATACAGTGGCCACATATGTAGAATTATACATTACCCGTGTTCTCAGTTTGCATGGTGTTCCAAAGACGATAGTGTCGGATCGTGGACCGCAATTCGTGTCTAAATTTTGGGAAGAACTTCACAAAGCACTGGATACTAAGTTGCTCCATAGTTCGGCCTATCATCCGCAAACCAGTGGGCAGACTGAGAGGGTGAATCAAATACTTGAGGACATGCTACGGCCTTGTGCTTTGGAATTCCCATGGAAATGGGATGATTGCTTACCATTAGCGGAGTTCTCATATAATAATAGCTATCAAGAAAGCATTAAGATGGCACCCTTCGAAGTTTTGTATGGCCGACAGTGTCGCACTCCGTTAAACTGGTCTGAACCTGGCGAAAGGAGTTTCTTCAGGCCAGATACAGTAAAAGAGACCATAGAAAAAGTTCAATGAATAATTCATAACCTGAAGAAAGCCCAAGCTTGTCAGAAAGGTTATGCAGACAAGCGACGACAACCCTTATACTTTTTGGTCGGGGATTATGTCTATCTGAAAGTGTCACCAATGAAGGGTATATCACGTTTCGGGGTTAAAGGGAAGCTTGCACCCCGATACATTGGTCCTTTTCCAATTATAGAAAGGTATGGACCAGTGGCATACCCACTTCAACTACTCAAAACCTTGTCTGCTGTACATAATGTGTTCCACGTGTCTCAACTAAAGAAGTGCCTTTGGGTTCCCGATCGAACTATTGAAGTAACAGATGTTTCCTTAGACCCAGACTTGACGTATTCTGAGCATCCTATTCAAGTCTTGGATCAAAGGGACAGGATTACCTGGAGAAAAACTCTCAAGTTTTACAAGATACAGTGGAACCAGCATTCAGAAGATGAGGCTACGTGGGAAACTCGAGACTTTTTAGAAAAGAATTTCCCAGGCTTTCTTGCCTCATGTAAATTGTAATATGTATATAATTATTGTAATCAAGGAGTGAGCCCCAGACCACCCCTGCCTTGTACCAAGAATAAGGAAATAAAAGAGTGAAGCATTTCCTTTTCCATTACTTACCCTAGGACCTTTTAATCTCGGGACGAGATTCTTTTATAGGGGGAAGGATGTAACACCCCTGGTGTTACTGTCACTAAAACTTGAGCATAACATCATAAGCATGGGCATTTCATATGTTTGACACACCTAGAGTGCATTTACTAGGCAAAAATTTCAAACAAGTTGCATTGTTATGACTTTTTGTAAATAAAACCCTAGTATAGGAAACTCAACCCTAGTTTGGGTATAAAAGAGCAAACAAGATTTAAACAAAAGAAAACTTCAAAACTTATTAGATATGACCATAAAATATCACCTTGAATATACTTATGGGATATCCAAACCCTAGAGGTATCAAAAAACTGCAAAAAGAACCCTAGAAAGCCCTAAACCTAAACCCTAGGGGGCTAAGTGCAAAATTAGTGCACTTGTGGATTAAAGTGTAAAAACTATGAAGTTAAAGTATATTTGGTCATTTGGTTCACAAATATGTGGGTTTGCAACTTAAACCCTAGGTTTCGGGCCTAATTGCAAAAACACCACTTTTATAACCATATGGCTAAGTCTGATTTTCAGAAAATAGGTTCAACTTTGGGACCTTGTAGCTTTCAAACAAAAGGGATTTTGCCCTAGGTCACCACATCAATATTGTAGATCTATCAAAGGAGAATAACTTTGTTTAAGGGAGTAAGCATGGTTGTTATGAAGAATTTGAAGATAAATGAGCCCAAAGATGGGCTGTCAGACTAAAACAGTCTGAAAATTATATGATCAGTGGCATTGGATCAACTTTGGAGTCAAATTGTGACTAATCCAGTGGAGTTAAGACTCGGGTCATTGTGACAAGATTGGAGACCTTATATTGGAGTACAACTTTGTCAAAGGAAGGTAGGTGTGCTACTGCCTAGAACAGGGAGTAAATGTGGCTCAAAAATGCATTGTCAGGCGACTTCGAAAGGAAAATTCAGATTGAACAGTGCCCTAACGAAGAACACAGGTACAGTGTACCCGTCACCGGTGAACTCGCGCCAAGATCCAAGTTTCGCCTGGGAGATTCGTGCTCTGTGAAGAATGGATAACACCGGGGATGGGTGAAAAGATCTGGGCAGGATGAATTGCGATTGCTAGCTAGTCCAGCCGTCCTGTCCACTTGCCGCGTGGTCAGCCGAGCATATCATCACCAGAGCTCACCGTTTCACTCAACTATGCCATGCTACAAAGCATTCTGCACGTCGTAAGGATCATGGAGGATAGTCAGTTACCTTTCCTGCACCGTTTTCTCCTCGCGCGCCACGATGCACAGATCACTGTAAAATATCCAGGTCGCCGTGAGCTGATCTCCAATCCAAATTCGTGATAAGTTCGACCAAGGCCTTTAAATTGAAGGTCCCCCGGTTTTGTCTCTGTGTTACGTGCCCAACCCACTCTCAGCCAACTTGTTTCATTCCCCGTAGCCTACAGTCACCAGGTTTTCCCCAAACACGGTTATCAACGCCGCCGAGTGTAGCTCCGTCGTGGCCAGCGTGATTCCGGTGAAATCCTACTCCTTTGCATTTTGTTTTAGTACTCTTATGGTCTCTGGATGCTCACGGACCCAGGCGGTTGAACGTTATCGCTACCAGACTCCGTGAACACGGCGTTGTCATCCGGGAACGCCGCCGTGAACACCCCTCGCGTGGACGAGCTCTCTAGTGCTTGCTCTGTTCAAATTCACGTGTGTATCGTACCTAGGGTGAGCCAGTGATGCTCTCCCTACCCTTATTCTAAACGCTACCACATTCGGCTGCTCGGAGCGAACTCGCCGGAGTTCTGGTTCCGCCGGTGTCGTGAGCAAATAAACTCTAGGAGCGGGCTCATCGAAATGGTCTCGGGAACATGTCCGGGGAGCCTCTTGGTCGGTGCCTGTGCGCTTGCTACTGTTGTTAGGGGTCATCGGCAGTGAGCGCGTGCGATCCGGCTAGGTGTTCGACCAATGTCCGGTCGGGGATCGGTGCTTGAGAAGAACAGAAAAAGCGGAGGGCTTAAGTGAAAAGGTCAGCGACACATGGAATAGTAGCTAGGATTCTTTATGGAATAGTTGAACCATTGCGGGTGTTTTTGCAAAGTTGCGCAGGCTTAAGCGCGGGCGCAGGCACGCGCGTTTTTTACCCGGGATTGGGTCGCCTGGGCTGGATTTGGCCCAAGATTGTTCATTCCCTTTTCTTTTTCTTTTTCTGTCAGAGCTAAAAACAATTCTAGAAAATTGTAGAAAATGGTAAAAATGCCAGACCAATTTTGCTAGATTCCTAATTTCCTATAGAATTTAATAAAAATAGTTTCATGATTTTTAATCCAAATAGAAAATTATAGAGTATTTATAATAGGTAAAATCTTGTTTCTGGATTTTTAGAAAATCAATAAAAATTCCAAAAATCTCCAAACTTTTTAAATGACCCTTATACCTTATTTAGGAGCTTTGGGTAGAGTTTGGTATGATTTGGACCTTGTTTGATACTTAGAACCCAAAACCCTACCCCTCGTGCTCTTTGAACTTCACTGTTGATTCCGGAGACCCTAAGTTCTCGGAGTTCCGTGAAGGAAAATTGTATTCAAGACTTTAGATAATAAACTCTTATTATCTTTGCACTCTCATGAGCATTACATGGGCATTCATTATTATGTATGATTATATTTAGAAAACGAGGAAGAAGTTGAAGTAGAAGGAGAGAAGACTTCACCACCACCACCTGAGGAATATCAGGCAGGCAGCTGTTTCTATTTTGACATCTGCGGACCAAGCCTGAATCACCTGTAAACCAAGGCAAGCCCCAATGCATTTGCCACCTCCTTGATTCTTTTAAACTCTTTCTCACTTGCTTGATGCATTAGGTGATAGGAGTTGATTGCTAAAACAATTCCTGCATTTCCTTCCATGAATTTGATTACCTTCCTTGAAATCCCTGTTTTACAAAAGGTCTTTCCTATGCTTAGTCTTGATCTAGCAAAACAAAATGTTTTGTCTTTACAAAAAGATGATGTTCCAAAGTGGGAGGGATGTTTTTGAAAATAAAACTTGATGGTGGATCCATCATGGCCATGATGGGTTCAACATCGAAAAAGATATACTTCTGCCAGGTACCAGACTTTGGGGTTTGAAATGATTAAGCTGAGACCAGGCGGGTGACTTGCACGAGAAGAGAGTCTCGGTGTAGTGTCTCTGTCTGAGTCGATTAAGGACCGTCTCGATGTAGGCTTGCTGACTGAGGACCCTTTAACTGGTCACATGCCTCGTCATGGGTAAGCTTTGCCTCGGGCAGACTAATAACAGAATAAGATACCACACAATGGGAGTGGAGAGATGGCGAGAGTAGCGTGTACCCTCCGTGGCACGAGGCTGGACGGTCGTGTATCTGTGCTCTCGGTTGGCGTGAACCTGATTTGGTCTTAAGAACCCCGGTGGCGAGTTGACATATGCAAGGGTTAAGTGCTACATATGTCGTGTGATTGGAGATCCTCAGCTGAGTATAATCGATTCGGATCGCCGTACCTTCGTGGTTATGAAGACTTGGTCACTGCCCTATACGTAGAACTCCAGTAGAGATAAAGGGTTGTTAAGAAATTGGCTAGTGCAGGTCAAGTGCTTGAACTAGGGTAGCAAGAACTCTAAATATAGGTAATCTTACTTAACCCGACAAGTGAAATTGGATTTTTAAGGATCCACTTTTAGTAAGCATTTCTGCAAACAGAGTCTTTGATTATTGTTAAGCCTTACCTTGACTCCCTTAAGGCCAACATCCCCTTGAGAGTCTTTTCCTTAGTCGGGAAAGACTTGTTGAGTAATCCCATACTCAGGGTTTTATTCCCTATTGTTTTTAGGTGAAGAAGCGACAAACTTTTGTTGCTTCTGTTCTAAGGTGGTACCAAAGGAAGAGCACCAAGAGTGAAGCTGCGGGAGGAAAGGATCCTCCATAAAACTTTTTGTTTGATACTTATCGGGAGGGGTTTTTGCCTCCCATGGTTTGTAATAATAATACTCTGCACTCGTATATTATATGCTGGTCTATAATAATATAACTCTGTCTTACTTTTAAATAAAGGTAAGTTTATGTAACTGCTTCCGCATGTTCGTATCTCCGATGCTTGTAATGTCTGCGTGACGGGTGAAACGCTCTTGGGAAAGGTAAGAAAAGCAGATACCGAACTTGTCAAGTGATTCAGGGGCACCTGCAGGGTTGTCTGAGGTCCGTTGGACAAGGACAGCTGTAGGTGGGCCTAATGACTTAGGAGGTTCCGTCACAGAGGTGGCGCGTTTCGACTGCAGATACAACGCCATCATCAGCAGGCTAGAACTGGCAAAGTTCATGGCCATTCCGCACTATTCGTACATGATATTGAAAATACCAGGACCACAAGGAGTCATCACCGTGCGCACTGACTTCCAAGGCACCACAGAATGCTTTCGAGGAGCCATCTAGGTAGCCCTTACTACTAGACCCCTGATGACTTCCTCCACGCATGCGGACACAAAGCCTGAGGAAGACCTCGCAATACCCACAAACGAAGCTCAAGCCATGACCTCTATACGGCCGATTGAGGAGACTAAGAGAATCAACCTGGGATTTGCCGATGAGCGCAAGACTGCCATCATCAGTTCCAGCCTTGACGACAAATAGGAAGGCGCACTCGTTCGGTTCCTACAAGACAACCGAGATGTATTCGCATGGCAATCTGCAGATATGCCGGGAGTCCCGAGAGAACTAACTGAGCACAAATTGAAGGTTTATCCCCAAGCGAGGCCGATTCGACAAAAGCTACGTTGTTTCACACCTGACAAGAGAGAAGTTATTCACGCTGAGTTAGCTCACTTAGTGGCTACGGGGTTCATCAGAGAAGTGCTGCATCATGAGTGGCTAGCAAATCCTGTTCTTGTACTCAAAGAGAATAAAGTGGATTGGCGCATGTGCGTCGACTATACTGATCTCAACAAGCATTATCCGAAGGATCCCTTCGGGCTCCCTAGAATAGATTAAGTGGTTGATTCAACTGTCGGCTGTTCTATGTTGTCCTTCCTAGACTGTTATTCTGGATATCATCAGATCAGCATGTCAAAAGAAGATGAGGAGAAAACTGCATTCATCACCCCATTTGGAGCTTTCTACTATACCTCCATGCCGTTTGGCCTCAAGAACGCGGGAGCAACTTACCAAAGAGCCATTCAGACATGCTTAGCTGACCACTGGGGCAAGCGAGTGGAAGCCTATGTCGATGATGTGGTGATCAAAACAGAAAACTTAGAAAACTTAATTGAAGATTTGCAGCTGGTCTTCAACAGCTTGAGACGCTACCGGTGGAAGCGCAACCCATAAAAGTGTGTCTTCGGAGTACCAGCAGGGAAGCTACTCGGATTCATTGTCAGCCACCAAGGAATTGAAGCTAACCCAGAAAAAATCGAGGCTATCATGAGAATGGAAGCACCACGATCACAGAGAAAAGTATAGAGGCAAACTGGATGCATGGCAGCCCTAAGCAGATTCATATCAAGGCTAGGCAAGAAAGTCATGCCATTCTACAAGTTGCTCAAAAAGATGGACAAGTTTCAGTGGACCACAGAGGCACATGAAGCTCTAGAGGCACTGAAAAAAGTTCCTGACTACACCACCAGTACTCAAGCCGCCATACCGAGCCACGCTAAATCAGCCAGCGGAAGATCTGTTGCTATATATCTCCTGCACGACTCATGTGGTAAGCACCGCGTTGGTAGTCGAGCAGGTGGAAGAAGGACATGCACACTCGGTATAGCATCCAGTCTACTTTATCAGTGAAGTCCTCGGGCCCTCAATGATAAGGTATCCTCAAATCCAGAAGTTGTTGTATGCGGTACTTCTAACGAAAATGCAAACTCCGCCACTACTTTGACGACCACAAAGTCATAGTAGTCACAGGATTTCTAATAGGGGACGTTCTCCACAACAAAGAAGCTATCGGAATGATAACCAAGTGGGCGTGCGAGCTAGGAGCTCATGACATAGAGTTCCGGCCTCGCATGACAATCAAGACTCAGGCACTGGTTGACTTCGAGTCTGAGTGGACTGAACATCAGGTCCCAGACAGCCTAGAGATCATCGAAGTATGGAAAATGTACTTCGACGGCTCGTTGAAGATGCAAGGAGCGGGTGCAGGGATTCTCTTTATTGCTCCTAGGGGAGAACAACTCAAGTATGCACTCTAGCTACTGTTTCCAGCATCAAACAATGCAGCAGAGTATAAAGCACTGATCCACGGGTTAAGCATCGCTATATCACTCGGCATCAAGAAACTAATGGTATATGGTGACTCACTAGTGGTCATAAGCCAGATAAACAAAGACTGGGACTGCTCGACTGAGTCCATGGCCAAGTACTGCACAGCTATGCGAAAAGTGGAGGACAAATTCGAAGGATTAGAGTTTCATCACGTGGAAAGAGACCGCAACATGGTAGCGGATGCGTTGTCGAAGCTAGGATCCAGTCGGGCCTAGGCTCCACCCGGGATCTTCATCCAAGAAATATCACAACCAAGTATCCTCTCAGATCAGATGGAAGAGTGCAACACCTTGAGCCAGTCAGAGTCGGACCCCAATGACTGGAGAGAGCCTATCATTAGGTACATAAAAAATGAAGAAGAACCGGATGATAAGGCGGCAATTGTCGGTGTTTTGGGTCCGACCGCGCACCCGGGGTTGCCCCTCAAGGTGCTTTTTGGAGTAGGACAGTGTTATCGACTGTAGCTCGATGGTTCGTGCTAAATGCACGAGAGACAGTGGACAGTTGTGTACAGGTTCGGGCCGCTTTGAGATGCGTAACACCCTACGTCCTGGCGTGAGTACTCTATGTGGTGGGTTACAAGGAGGTTCTCTAGTGTTGGAAACGTAGAGAGCCGATGTTGGTGGCTAAGTAATGAGGTCGATGTCTTTGAAGGGGTGCCTCCTAGGCCTTATATACTCGACCGTGGGGCATTACATGTGGATACGATAACAACGTGAACCTAAGTAATAATGAACTGACTGAGTCTATCTTCCTATAATTCAGTCGACTCTTTCTTGTTCGGTTCCGACGTATGGGGCTCCTGCGTGGGGAGGTCGGGTCACTGTTGTGATTACTGCCCGAGTTCATCGGGCCGTCCGGGCTTGTGCCGGTCTGATCCCGTGTCAATCCACTTCACTGGGCGCTCTTTCCCAGGCCCACAAAGGGATGATCTTGCGAATTATTGGGCCCATGGGCCTTTCGTGAGGTCTTTTACCCTTCCAGTGGACCTAGGGGATATCTGTCCCCCACAAGCCCCCGATCTTTGGGTCGCTTTTGAAATAACCGGCCCGAAGATCCAAGGTCCAGCTTGCAGTTTTTTAATTTTGATAAGGAATAATTCGAATGTAAGTCCGCTGGGCCATTGCTCCTGAACTCTGAGTGATCCAGTAAAAACGATCTTTTACTGCCTCCTTCCATTATTGCTCTTCAAAACTTGATGTTCTGCCTTGAGTTTATGCTTTAGAGGTCAGCATTTTGATTTTTTAGGACTCGAATTTCATTGGGTGCACCGAAGGTGCACCCAATGGGTGTAGCCACCGAGCTTCGTGTGGATTTTTGTGAATAATCCACTCGAAGATCTTCATTTTAAGTCTTCAAGAATCACTTTTATCCTCCCGTTGTGCTTTTTCAGAAGTCAGCCTTGTCTTAGTTTCACCATATGCTTTAGAGGTTAGCATTCTGCTTCTTGGGGTAGATGATTTATTAGGTGCACCGAAGGTGCACCCAATGGGTGTAGCCCCCGAGTGTTGAGTGGATTTTTGAAAATAATCCGCTCAAAGGTCTTCACTATCATGTTGGGATCCACATAATGCTTTAGAGATCAGCATTATATCATCAACATTATGCTTTAGAGGTCAGCATTCGTTTTTGTCTTTGGAATCGAGCACAAGATCTGTCCATATCTTACTAGGTCTGGCAATTTATTTGATCTGCGACTGATTGGACGTTCGATAGATGGCCTCTGGCTAGTCTTCCTATCACTTCGTGCTTCAATGCTTCTGTCGATTAGACTTGTACTTCATCAGCTATATTTGGCTTTCCTTTGATCCTTTTTGATATCTTCCTTCTGTCTTGAGGTATTCATTGCGTATACTGTATGGATGTGACTGCTTGGGAAAATCTACTGAAAATTCCTGGACGTCCCCCCCAATGGGTGTAAGCAAGGGACGGCTTGGTGCGCTGAGCATTTAGCAAACTGCCTCTGAGTAGTAACTTGACGTGACTGCAGGTGTAATCATATCACCCGAACAGTTGACTGGAGTCCCAATGGGTGTGACCTAGATGATGCTAACCTCAATGGGTGTGATCCGGCCAAAGCTGACCCCAATGGGTGTACCGTCCGCATTGCTGATGAAGATGAGGAAGAGGAGGATGAAATCCCTCTAGTTCGGAAGAACAGCCGGCGCTACATAGCTAGCGGGGAAAGTAGTGGTGTTCCTTCTCCAGCTTTGTCTGCCCTCGTTGGTCTGCAAGAATTGTCTCTGGCAAACTTTGATCAGACTCTTGAAGACATGGTCCCAGAAGATCTGTTGTCAGAGCCGGCAGATGGTGGAATAATAGAAGTTTGCGCTAGTGTGCCTAATGCCGGGTTGGAGTTATCCCATGCGGCGTCCCGTGCATCATCGACCTTGGATCACGGTCTTAAGGGTCAGGAGGCTGGTCTGGATTGCCCTGCTCCCATGGAAGTGGTTGAAGGTTCTTCAGCCTTAGAGGTGGCTGTTACGGAGGATTCAGCCCTCAAGGATGGCGCTGGTGCTTACCCCGCCCCCAAGGGTGTTGCCGGGGATGATCCGGCTCGGATGGGTAGCGCGAGCTATGACCCAGCCCCTAGGGTGTCCGAGTTGATTCTCCCTCTCATACTTCCATGGATGTTCACGTAGGGTCTTCTCCTCCGCATTCTGGTTGCCTGGCAGCAGCTCAAGCTTCAGGTCAGGGAGTCACCTTATAGGCCGGCGCTCCTGATGACAGAGTTTTGATTTCTACCGATGGCACTGACTTGGTCCCCACTGACGCATTGCGAGTTGTTCCAGTTGGTGATCCTTCATCGAGCCATCACTTGACTTCCCACGACTTGGGAGTTTCTTCATTCTTCTCCAACCTCCAGGTAATTTGGTCTTTCCTGATATGGCTATATCTCGGGTGTGATATTGTTCTTTACACTCATCTGTTTTTGTTGTCAGGCATTGGTTGACGAAATGGCTGGTCAGCTGAAGTCGCAGGGTGCTTCTGTCCCAGAAAGGGCTCTATCTCTGACGCATTGGAATCCAGTGCTGCTCCAACGGCGGGTATCTGATTTGGAGATGGCAAATGCTGGTTAGTGCCCTTTGTTTCTTCTTTGGCTACTTGATTAATCTGCTTTTTAGCTGAACACCCTCGCCTGACTATTTATTGACTGATTTGGCTCGACAGTACTCTGATCTTGAAGAAAAAAATTCTCAAGGTCAGACTGAATTGGCCCGGGTTTCTGCTTCTCTGAATGATGCTAACAGGCTGATCTCCACTCTCCATGCTCAGCTTGACTCTGAAAATGTGACCAGTGAATTAAGTTTTACTTGGCTTTGTCTGCTGTGTTCTTAGTGCTTGCTTGACGCTGGAGAAGCTGATTCTTGTCTGCAAGAGGAAAAACGTGCTCTTGCCACTTCTCGTGACAACCTTGACAAGCTATATTGCGACGCCAGCAACTCGTTGACCATCTTAGAGAGGAGTCATCGCTTCACTATGGAAGATTTGGATAATCATCGTTATAAACTACAAGAGTCCTTGGATGATATGATTCGCCTCAGGCAATTGGTGTCGAATAAGGATACTATCATCAAGGATCTGCGTGCTTCCAAGAAATCAATCGTCCAGGAGCTAGAAACTGCTCGGTTGGCTGTCAAAACTACTGAAGAGACTTCTGCTAGCCTGAGGGCTCAGCGCGACAAAGCTATGGACAAAGCTATTCGCGCGGGGCGGATCCTGATGAGGAGACCCGGCGGGGTTGTTCCTGACGACATAGTGGCTGACGTGAATGCTGCTCCAGATTCTTCAAGTCGCCCTTCTTCGTCGGTCGCTCCTGAGAAGAACATTACCAAATAGAAACACTTAATGTTTTGTATACGTGGTTAGTGTGCTCGGATATTTTGTCGGAAAACATTTTTCAATACTGAATGCTGTTATTGCTTTTCCGTTGTTAGAATACAACCGTATATATCACCGCAGAAGTAAATGCAGTATGATGGCTTTTGTATTTCACGGGGCATAGAGGTCACCCTAAGATGAGTAATTGCAAACGTGCTCGTGTTGGATTCAGTGTACGCGAGTGTATTGTGTCGATTTAAGTCATTACCGACTTAAACCGACTGCTCCGTTAGTAGGGTATAGTGGTCACCCCGAGTTAAGTAAGCGTGAGCATGTCGCACCGCCTTAAGTCATTGTCGACTTAAGCCGATTGCTCCGATAGTAGGGTATAGTGGTCACCCAAGTTAAGTAAGCGTGAGCATGTCGCATCGCCTTAAGTCATTGCCAACTTAAGCCGATTGCTCCGTTAGTAGGGTATAGTGGTCACCCTGAGTTAAGTAAGCGTGAGCATGTCGCACCGCCTTAAGTCATTGCCGACTTAAGCCGATTGCTCCGTTAGTAGGGTATAGTGGTCACCCTGGGTTAATTAAGCGTGAGCATGTCCCATCGCCTTAAGTCATTGTCGACTTAAGACGATTGCTCCGATAGTATGGTATAGTGGTCACCCTGAGTTAAGTAAGCGTGAGCATGTTGACAGTGAACAATTTGAGTGCCTTTGAAGCCTTTTTATTGATGATAAATTTCCTAGTTTACAGAGTACATTGTCGTCCCAATAGCTTTTGAGATATAGCTAGGGGTAAAACTTCCTAAGATGTTCTATGTTCCATGAGTTCCCAATTTCCGTGCCATCCATTTGAGTAAGGCGATACGATCCAGGCCGAGTGACTTCTGCTACTATGAACGGTCCTTCCCATAGTGGCGACAGTTTGTGTCGTCCCTCCCCCGTTAGAATTCGGCGAAGGACGAGGTCTCCCACTGCAAAGGATCGACGCCGTATGGCCTTGTCATGATAGCGCCTCAGAGTTTGCTGATATCGAGCCGACTGAATCACCGTATTCAATCGTTCTTCTTCTAGTACATCGATATCCTCCAGCCTAGTAGCCTCAGCTTCTGCTATGTTTTCAAAGATTAACCTTGGTGCCCCAAACTTGAGATCAGTAGGTAGCACTGCTTCCGAACCATAGACCATAAAGAAAGGTGTGTTTCCATGCAGGGCTCGACTAGGTTGAGTTCTCAGGCTCTAAACAACATACGGCAGCTCTCTGATCCACTTTCCTACGAACTTTTCATTCTTGTCAAAGACTTTCTTTCTGAGCGCTTCCAATATCATCTCGTTGGCTCTTTCTACCTGCCCGTTGGCTCTTGGGTGCGCCACCGAGGCATATTTGATGTGAATGCTCTTTTGCTCGCAGAAATCGAAGAATTTTGAACTTGTGAAGTTGGATCCTAGGTCGGTTATGATGCTATTCGGTATTCCAAACCTGAATATTATGTCTTGTATGAATTCCACTGCCTTAGCTGAAGTTAGAGAAGCAATGGGTTTGAATTCTATCCATTTAGTGAATTTGTCGATAGCCACCAGTACATGAGTGTATCCTCCTTGAGCTTTCTTGAAAGGTCCAATCATATCCAATCCCCAGCATGTGAACGTCCAAGTTATGGGTATGGCTTGCAGTTGCTGTGCTGGTAGATGTTGCTATTTTGACAAG
Organism: Zea luxurians; assembly: GCA_029449295.1. NCBI lineage: Eukaryota > Viridiplantae > Streptophyta > Magnoliopsida > Poales > Poaceae > Zea > Zea luxurians. The sequence goes on from JAOPSE010000023.1 coordinate 48,403,891, forward strand.
TACTGGCAGGCTTTGCACCTCTGGACTAACTCGGCTGCATCATTCTTTGCTGTTGGCCAGTAGAAACCTGACTTGAAGACCTTCCCAACCAGGGTCCTAGATGCTGCGTGTATCCCGCATTGCCCAGCATGAACCTCTTCTAGCAGTTGCTTTCCAGTGGCTGAGAGAATGCATTTCATGAGGACTCCTAATGCGCCCCTTCTGTATAGCGTTTTCCCAATGAGAGTATAATGAGCTGACTGCCTTGCAACTCGTTCTGTTGTATTTTTGTCATCTGGTTCCTCCTCATTTTTTATGTACTTGATGATCGGCTCCCTCCAGTCATCAGAATTTGACTCCGGTTGGCTCAGAGCACTGCATTCCTCCGCCCGATCTAGTGAAATGCTCAGATGCAGTATTTCTTGAACAAAAACTCCAGGCGGGACCTGAGTCCGACTGGATCCTAGCATGGACAGTATATCAGCTGCCGTGTTGCGATCTCTCTCCACATGATGAAATTCTAGACCTTCAAATTAGTCTTCTAGTTTCCGGACAACAGTGTAGTATTTTCCCATAGAATCATTCGAGCAATCCCATTCTTTGTTTATCTGACTTATGACCACCAGAGAATCTCCATATACCATCAGTATCTTGATACCCAGTGATATGGCAATGTTCAGTCCATGAATTAGAGCTTCGTATTCTGCTGCATTGTTGGATGCTGGAAATAACAATTGAAGAGCATATTTGAGTTGTTCACCTCTAGGTGCAATAAAGAGAATCCCTGCGCCTGCTCCCTGCAGCTTCAACGAGCCATCAAAATACATTCGCCATACTTGTGCAGTTTCTGGGTTATCCGGCACCTGTTGCTCGGTCCACTCTGATACGAAGTCAACTAGTGCTTGAGTTTTGATGGCAGTGCATGGTCGAAATTCAATGTCATGAGATCCTAGTTCACAGGCCCACTTGGCTATCCTTCCGATGGCTTCTTTGTTGTGAAGAATATCTCCTATCGGAAATCCAGTGACTACTATGACTTTGTGGTCGTCGAAGTAGTGACGGAGCTTGCGTGCAGTTAGAAGTACTGCATATAATAATTTCTGAACTTGTGGGTATTTCTTCTTCGAGGGACCTAGGACTTCACTGATGAAGTAGACAGGATGTTGTACTGGGTATGCATGCCCTTCCTCTGCTCGCTCGACTACCAACACAGTGCTCACCACGTGAGTCGTGCAAGAGATGTATAATAGAAGGTCTTCAGTCGGTTGAGTCGGCGAGGCTCGGCAAGGTGGTTTTAGCACTGGCGGTGTTGTCAAGAATTTCTTCAACGCATCTAGAGCTTCTTGTGCTTTTGAAGTCCACTGGAATTTGTCCACCTTCTTGAGCAACTTATAGAACGGTAAGCCTTTTTCTCCCAGCCGTGATATGAATCTGCCTAGAGCAGCCATGCATCCGGTAAGTCTTTGTACTTTCTTCTGTGATCGTGGTGCTTCCATTCTCATGATAGCCTCGATCTTTTCCGGATTGGCCTCAATTCCCCGGTGGCTGAAACCCGAGCAACTTTCCTGCCGGTACTCCGAAGACACATTTTTCGGGATTAAGCTTCCATCGATATCGCCGTAGACTTTTGAAGACCAGTTGTAAATCTTCAATGAAGTTTTCTGAATTCTCCGTCTTGATCACCACATCATCCACATAAGCTTCCACACGCTTGCCCCAGTGGTCGGCTAAGCATGTCTGGATAGCTCTCTGATAAGTCGCTCCAGCGTTTTTGAGGCCGAACGACATGGAGGTATAGCAGAAAGCTCCGAACGGGGTGATGAACGCTGTTTTTTTCCTCGTCCTCTTTCGCCAAGCTAATCTGATGATACCCGGAGTAGCAATCCAAGAAAGACAACACAGAACACCCAGCGGTCGAGTCTACCACCTGGTTGATCCTAGGAAGTCCGAAGGGATCCTTCGGACAGTGTTTGTTGAGATCCATATAGTCGACGCACATGCGCCAATCCACCTTATTCTTTTTGAGTACTAGAACAGGATTAGCTAACCACTCAGGATGTAACACCTCTCTAATGAATCCGACCGCGACCAAGCGAGCCAGCTCAGCACGGATGACTTCTCTTTTGTCGGGCATGAAACGACATAATTTTTGTCGGATCAGCCTTGCCTGGGGGTAGACCTTCAATTTGTGCTCGGCCAGTTCTCTCGGACTCCCGGCATATCTGCAGGTCGCCATGCGAATACGTCTCGGTTATCTTGCAGAAACTGGACGAGCGCGCCTTCTATTTGTCATCTAGGCTGGAACTAATGATAGCGGTCTTACGCTCGTCGGCGAACCCAAGATTGATTCTCTTGGTTTCTTCAGTCGGCCATATAGAGGTCACGGCTTGAGCTTCGTTCGCGGGTACCGCGAGGTCTTCCTCAGGCTTTGAGTTCGCCTGCGCAGAAGAAGTCGTCGATGGCTTGGTGGTGAGGGCCGCCTGAATGGCCATTCGAAAACATTACGCGGTGCCTTGGAAGTCGGCACGCACAGTTATGATCCCTTGTGGTCCTGGCATCTTCAATATCATGTATGTATAATGTGGAATGGCCATGAACTTCGCCAATCCAGGCCTCCCGATGATGGCGTTGTATCCGCAGTCGAAATTTGCCACCTCGAACCTCAGGAATTCGGTCCTATAGTTCTCCGGAGTTCTGAAGGTGACCAGCATGTAGATGTGGCCCAGCGGATATTCTCCTTCAGTCGGCACGATGCCGAAGAAGGGTGTGTCCAACTCATGGAGTTCTTTGAGGGGAACTCTTAAGCCTTGGAGCGTCCGGGGGAAGGTGTCGTTGATGCTGCTTCCCCCGTCCACCAATACCTTTTTTACCCTGCTCTCTCGGATCACTGGATCGACGAGGAGCAGGTACTTGCCTGGGTGGTCGAAGTTGAGCCACTGATCTGCTCGGGTGAAGGTGATCGGGTGCTCGGACCATTGGTACGGGGCGAGAGGACCGGTAGCTGCCACCAGTATCTGACGATCATTGAGCTTTTGTTGTCTCTTCTTTCTTGCGACCCATGTCCACCGAAGATGACGTTGACTTCTCTGTCAACGCGCGGGTAGGCTCCACCTCCTCCCTCCTCTTGCTGCTGGGGTTGTCGAGGTTCTCTAGGTCCTCCTCGTGGCGGGGGAGGAGGTAGAGGTTGGAAGGGTCGGCCGTTCCCCACGGAATGCTTGAAGTATCTGCAGTTCCAGAGGGTGTGGCACATGTCCTTGTGGTACAGGCACTGGGCGTCGAGGATGTCGTCCAGCGTGCGTTCGCCTCCGCGAGGTCCTCCTCGGGCGCGAGAGGCGGGCGGTCCGGCAGCGTGGACCTCTTCGTGAGGCCTCTTCTCCCAGCGTTTGTCGGGCTGCTGGTTAGCGTCACGTCGCGGTGCTACTGGTGCGGGCTTTGTTCCTCCGATAAGGTCTAGAGCTCGCTCATCGGCGGTGATGTAGAGGTCGGCTTCCCGAAATAGCTGCTCCGAAGTGGTCGGCGCCTTTTGTAGTATGGCTCGGACGAAGGCCGAGTCATTAGATCCCCGGTAGAAGTCCTCAATCACTGCCGCCTTTGCAACCTCGGGGATACGATTTCTCATGGTCTGGAATCTTTTGAGTATGACCGAAGAGTTTCGTCCCCCCGGCGCTTGATGGATTTGAGGTCCCATGGTTGCGCCGGTTTGTCGGAGAGGGATTGGAAGTTGGCAATGAAGCGCCGACTGAAGTCGCTCCAGTCATCGATGAAGTGTCGGGGTCGGTGTCGCAGCCATTGCAGCGCGTCTTGCCCAAGGACGATAGGCAAGTACGCGGTCATCACGTCCTCGGTTGCCCCAGCGGCTCGGGCAGCAGTGGTATAGACGGCCAGCCAGCCTCTCGGATCCTGCTTAGGTTCATATTTGTCTACGTTGGAGACCTTGAAGTTAGGGGGCCATTGAATGGCCCTGAGGCGTGGAGTAAGTGCCGATACTCCACAGCTTTCTTCTTATCGTCGGTGATAATGTCCTTCCGGGGGAGGGAAGTGGTTGTCGTGGTGCCTCGACCGTTCCCGGGTGGTGCCACCAGTCGAAGTCGTGGCCGACTCGGTCTTGGTGGCCTGACTCCGCGCCGAGATGCCGTGATTCCGGTCGTACTCTTCCCGGCGACGGATCTCGTTCTCGTGTCGTCGTTCGTGTGAAGCGTTGATAGAGCTTCATGCGTCTCTCCGACTGTTGATGGCGTGTCGTAGATCATTCGGCGGATGAGCGAGGGGCAGAAGGTGATTGGCTGCTTAAGTGAACAACCGTCGATAGCCCTCGGCGTCGGGAGTCCGAGGGAGGCCATTAGCTATCCGAGCCAACACTCCACCAACTTCGCTCGGCGTGTTCATGGCTCGGGTGAAGTCGGGGTTCAGGTTGCGTCCAAAGAGTGGATTCTCTCGATGTCGCCTAGTTTCCTGCTCAGCCTGTTCCTGAGCTTGCCGATGGTCACGTCGTCGAGAGTTCCTTCTTTCCCTGAGGACCTATTCTTCTGGAGTTTCTCCCACTTCTGAGACCTTGTCTCGTGATACAGGCTATGCTGGATCCCGTTCTCCGGCCTCGTGATGTCGCCGAATATTTCGGCGTCGGTTCCTCCGTCGGCGAGACTCTCGATGAAGAGGTTCTTCTCTTGGTCCAGTTGGTTCGTCATCGGAGATAGGATTCGATTCCACTCTTTCCCCGATGAAGAGGATGTCGGGGTAGAATGGAACAGTCGTCGCGGCGGTCTTCTCTCTGTTCTCCTTTGAGGACGGAGGCACAGAAAGAGCAGCTTGGCGATCCTTGGCCTCATTTGCTTCCTTTTTCCTAGTGATCCGTGTCCATTTTTCCATTGGAGAGGTGGACAGCGGAGTTCTCCGGGCAGACGGACCCTCGGCTCCTAGCTTGCTGAAGGTGATCTTTCCTCGGAGTGCTGGAGGCTGCGCTTTTCCGTGCTTCGCTCCAATTTTCTCAGAGATCCTTGAGGAAGATTTTCTCTCCGGTGGATCCACGATGCGATGCAGAGTTCCCTCCTCATCCGCTACAGTTGAGATAGTTCCAAAGCAGAACACGGACCCGGGATGGAGGATGATCTTGTGCTGGAAGGTGACGGCCATTGAGCTAGCTTGGATCGATGACACACCCCCTACCTGGCACGCCAGCTGTCGGTGTTTTGGGTCCGACCACTCACCCGGGGTTGCCTCTCAAGGTGCTTTTTGGAGTAGGACGGTATTATCGACTGTAGCTCAAAGGTTCGTGCTAAATGCACGAGAGACAGTGGACAGTTGTGTACAGGTTCGGGCCGCTTTGAGATGCGTAACACCCTACGTCCTGGCGTGAGTACTCTATGTGGTGGGTTACAAGGAGGTTCTCTAGTGTTGGAAACGTAGAGAGCCGATGTTGGTGGCTAAGTAATGAGGTTGATGTCTTTGAAGGGGTGCCTCCTAGGCCTTATATACTCGATCGTGGGGCATTACATGTGGATATGATAACAACGTGAACCTAAGTAATAATGAACTGACTGAGTCTATCTTCCTATAATTCAGCCGACTCTTCCTTGTTCGGTTCCGACGTACGGGGCTCCTGCGCGGGGAGGTCGGGTCACTGTTGTGATTACTGCCCGAGTTCGTCGGGCCGTCCGGGCTTGCGTCGGTCTGATCTCGTGTCAATCCACTTCACTGGGCGCTCTTTCCCAGGCCCACGAAGGGATGATCTCACGAATTATTGGGCCCATGGGCCTTTCGTGAGGTCTTTTACCCTTCCAGTGGACCTGGGGGATATCTGTCCCCCACATCAATGGAATGCATCGTGAGGCAGTCAACCCACTACAACCTCATAGGGGGCATACTGTACAGAAGATGTGCGGCAGGAGTCCTCATGAAGTGCATTCACTTGGCTATTGGGAAGCAATTGTTGGAGGAAATCCACGCCGGGAATGTGGAATACATGCAGCGTCCAGAACTCTGGTCGGGAAGGCTTTCAGATCTGGTTTCTATTGGCCAACAGCGAAGAGTGATGCTGTCGAGTTAGTTCAGAGATGTGAAGCTTGCCAATTCTTATCAAAGCAACAACATTTACCCACACAGCAGCCGCAAACCATTCCTGTAACATGGCCATTTGCATGTTGGACGATGGACATGATAGGACCTTTTAAGAAAGCTCAAGGAGGCTATACTCACGTACTGGTTGCCATTGATAAATTCACAAAATGGATAGAGTACAAGCCAATCGCTTCTCTAACCTCAGCCAAAGCGGTGGAGTTTATACAAGACATAATATTCAGGTTTGGGATACCAAATAGCATCATCACTGACCTAGGATCCAACTTCACAAGTTCTGAATTCTTTGATTTCTGTGAGCAACAGAGCATCTAGATCAAGTATGCATCAGTGGCGCACCCAAGAGCCAATGGCCAAGTAGAAAGGGCCAACAGAATGATATAGGAAGCACTCAGAAAGAAAGTATTTGACAAGAATGAAAAGCTTGCAGGAAAATGGATTAGAGAGCTGCCATACGTGGTTTGGAGCCTAAGAACTCAACCCAGTCGAACTTTACATGGAAATACCCCGTTCTTCATGGTCTATGGGTCAGAGGCAGTGCTGCCCGCTGACCTAATATTTGGGGCGCCGAGGTTGACTTTCGAAAGCATAGCCGAAGCAGAAGCTACCAGACTAGAAGATATCGATGTGCTGGAGGAAGAACGATTGAACACAGTAATTCAGTCAGCTAGGTACCAGCAGACCTTGAGGCGTTATCATAATAAAGCTATGCAACACCGATCCTTTGCAGTGGGAGACTTGGTCCTTCGCCGAATTCTAACGGGGGAAGGACAACACAAGTTGTCACCACTATGGGAAGGGCCATTCATTGTATCGGAAGTTACCTGGCCGGGATCATACCGGCTTACTCAGATGGACAACACGGAAGTGGGGAACTCATTGAACATAGAGCACCTCAGAAAGTTCTATCCCTAGCGAGGCCTCAAAAATTCTCGAAGAAACATTGTACTCTGTAATCTGGGAATGTAACACCCTGAATTTGGGGGTATAAAATTTCTTTGCTCATATTCACAAATTCAGGTGTTACTTCCCTTTTCTCATCCTTCCCCAATCTTCTCTTTCTCATTTCTATAGGAGAAAAGTGGTTATTTTATTTGTAATTATAGTCTATTAGCTCAAACTCCAAGGGAGTATGAATTGTTGCATCATGTTGAACCCTAGATTTCACTTTTGTTTGGTGCATAATTCTTGGAAAGTCTCATTTGAGTTTGTGGCTTATTTGGATTTGAATCAAATAGAATAAATAAAAAGAAAAGAGAAAACAAATACCAGAATAAAAGAAAAAGGGAAAGAAGCCCAACCCTGCCCCCCCTCGGCCTTTCGGCCCAGCCGACCCAATCCCACGCGCGCGCCTCTCCCCCCCTTCTCTCTCTGCCCTGGCGGGCCCGCCCGTCAGCGTGGCCGCCTTCCCCGCGCCCGCACCCGCTTTCCCCTCTCTCTCTGCTCGCGGGCCCGGGCTGTCAGCTCCGTCATCCCCGCGTAACCGCCGCCCGAGCTGCGCGCTGCCGCGGACTCCGCGCCCACGTCGCTCGTGGAGCTCGCAACCGCCCCGCCCCCGGCCACTTGAGCCCAGAACCCCGCTCGCCCTCTCTCCCTCCCTCATTTGCGCACCAACAGACCCCTCTCTCACCTCCCCCACGCTGCGCGCACGCCAGAGCGCCACAGCCATTAACCGCCGCCGTCCCGAGCTCGTTTCCCCGTCGCCGTTGGAGCTCCGCCGTGCCCTCAGCCACGGTGAGCTCCGCCCCGACGTCCGCAACCCGGGACGCGCTCCAATTTCCCCTCCCCCTCCCCGAATCACTCTGCCCACGCTCACCCGCCGTCCTCCGTGCAGCCGCGGAGGTCCGCCACCGCCGACCTGGGCCGTCGTCGCGCCATTGCCGCCACCGAGGAGTCGCCGGAGCCCGCCTTGAGGTAAGGAACCTCTCCCGCCCCCTCCCGACCTTTGTATTGCTCCCTGCTGTGCTTAATTGCTCGCCGGAGTCCCATAGCGCCGCCGCCGAGCCGCTTCGCCGTGGACCGCCCCCCTCCGGTGCCCCTGCCCCGACCTAGCCCCCACCAGAAGACTCCCCGCGCCCTCCCTAACCTCCCCGGCCGTCCAGGTCGCCCCAAAGACCCGCAGGGCCCCCGCGCCCCTCGTCTCTGGTGAGTTCTCCGCCGCGGGGACGAGCGCCGCCGCCTCTGCTAGTCGTAGGAGAGGCCAAGGCCGGCCACCCGATCCCCGCCGTTCATCCCAGATCGGGCGGCCCTGATTCAATTAGCCCGGGCCCAATCCTGGCCGTCCGCCGGAGATCCAACGGCCCAGGGCCGCTTCCCTCACACCCCGCGCCCGCTCTGCTCGCTGGCCCCGCCTGTCAGCCCGCCCGCGCCCGCTCTGCTCGCTGGCCCCGCCTGTTAGCCCGCCCGCGCCCGCTCTGCTCGCTGGCCCCGCCTGTCAGCCGCTCAGGCTGCCGCGCGCTCGCGCGCCCGCCCGCGGATCTAATCCTGCGCGTTAATCTGAGATCCGACGGCCGTAGGAGCCCGATACCCCTTCGCCCGCGCGTTTTCTTAAAGAGACCCCACGGTTTTCTGAAATTTTACCCGTCGTCCCTGGATTCTCACAGTTAGGTCCTCGGACCTTTTATTTAATTCAAAATAAGTGTTTAGGGTATATTTTTTAACCCCTAAACTTGTAAAATTCATAACTTTGTCATATGAACTCCAAATTAGGTGTTTCAAATTGCAAAATGCTCATAGTATTTTTGTCTATCTATTTAAACAATGTTTCCCTGCTGTTTCCATGTCCCAATTAATAGTTGATCATTAGGATAGGATTAAGGTTATTGGAACCCTATTTGAGATAAATAGAAGATGGTAGACTTTAATAAAAGTTAGAGCACCTAAGTCTATGGACTTAAGCACCTAAGTTTAGGAACTTAAAACCATGTAATGATTTAACCCCACCACTGACTTAAACCTGATTAGTGGATAATGAATCACTTTGTATAGTCCTCTACCCTAGACCTAGGGAATACTAGAGTACCAATCCGTTTCTATTGTGAACTTGTGATCTCTCTGCTGCATATGTTTGGTATATTGCTTTTGTTTGTTACTTCCCAAGTGCATAGTGTAAATGATTACTTTACGTAGACAACGAGCAGTCTGTGTTTCCCGAGGAAGTTGCAGAGGAAGTCCCTGATCAGCAGTTTAGTGAAGGCAAGTGTCCTCTGTCCCATTATGTCCTATTCATTTATAACTTACTGTCCCGCATTACTTACTTGAAACCTAAGGATTGACTAGCTTTACACTTTACTTTATCCTTGATGACCTTATGGTTAGCATTCTGCTATTGCCTTAACTTAATCAATGAACATGATGTGACTATTTATGATACTGTTACCCTGATGATGTTGATGATCTTGTGATACTCTAGGGGGCTCAGGCTGTTTCCTGAGTACCTCTCCGTAAGGACCTATTCGTTGAGAGACCACCCGGGATAACAGTGCAACCATGAGGGTGAAATGGGATGCCCTTAGCTAATTAATTAGAGGAACTAGAGGTGTAGTTGCTTCGCCGTCGTGCCGTTAATGGGGTCCAGGCACAGTGCTTGCTCTGCCGAGGCTGAGTGCTGAGGTTCTTTCGTTTTGCTTTTGTTAGTCACCCTCCTGCGGGGAGAGGTACTGTGTTTATCAAACTGGAGAAACCTAACGGGCGGCTATGACCTCTAGGGAATCTTTGTAAAAGCTACGTAGTGATACCCTGCAGGACCACCTAGGTAGTGGTCAATGGGGATTAGCTCTCCCCGGGCAGAAAGGGAATCATGACTCATGGGTAAAGTGTGCGACCTCTGCAGAGGGTAGTGAAACTGATATATCAGCCGTGCTCACGGTTAAGAGCAGCCTTGGGATCCTCTTTGATTAGAGATACAGATGGTTCGAGATACAAGGATTATGTTATGGTTTTGGTTCGAATATGATGATGTTGTTCCTCGATGAGGAAATGGTTCATGGGTTGGTTAATGCTAAAATCTGGCTTCTACTAATGATAAATACCTGACCAACTAAAAGCAACTGCTTGAGCCTAACCCCACATAAAGCTAGTCCACTTCAGCCAAACGGGACATTTGCTGAGTACGTTGATGTGTACTCATCCTTGCTTTACCACAAAACACCAGGTTGTCCGCATTGTAACTGTAACACCCAGTTTGTAACATATAAGGAAAGAAGAGAAATTAACTCCTTTATCTATATGTGTGTTATTTCTACTTACCATCATATGTGAATACCCCACTTACACAATTAAATAAATACCCCAAAGACACCTAAATAAATCTTGCATCATGCTGAGTTTTATTTGATTGTGCATTTGTGCTTAATAAAATAAATGTATCATTAATAGCATATCAAAGGATCCATAGAATTCAAAGTCTACCTTGAAAATAAAATCATGAAAATAGAGGAGAGAAAGGAATATTATTCAATAAATAAAATTATAATTTAATAACTTCATCGCAGTAGGTATGATCAAAACTAAATAATTAGTCAGTGTACAAAGGTGCCACAAAGTTTGAATTCAAATTGAAGTTTGAATTTGGAAAGAAGGAAAAGATAAAAGAAAAGGAAAACAAAAAGGGAAAAGGATTTAAGATAAAAACAAAGTCTATATAAAAATATCTCCAAATTGATACTGTTCATGGCATAATATAAAATTGAGGATAAGTTTTCCACGAGAATGGAAATTTGAATTTGAAAGGAGTTTGAATTTAAAAAGGAGAAATAGGGAAACATAAAATGAAAAAAAAGAATAAAGGAAGATAACCTGCTGGGCCAACTTCACCCACTTCAGCCCAATTGCTATTCCAACCACGCTGGCCCAGCTGTCGTGCCCTGCGCACCGACCGGTGGGTCCCACAGGTCAGGCACGACACACCCGCTTGAACCCGAGCGTCGCGGCGCTGGCAGGCGGGACCACACGTCAGCCGAAACCGGTGCGCGCGAATCGAACTCGGTGTATGACATGTGGACCCCGCATGGCATACACAACCACGATGCACTATTCCTCTTCTCCACCTCCACGCAACAATCGCGTGTTGACCGAGTTTTTCGCTGCCGTGAATCTCACCGGATCGCCAAAATCCACAGAGTGCGCACGCCTATATGCCCTGGGTCGCTACCTCATGTCACCATAAGCCAACGCTGGGACCTAGCGGATAGGATGGCGCTCGGTAGAAGGAGGATTTACGCGCCGCCATTGCCGCACAACTCGGCCTCGCGGGACGACTAGCCATTCCAGCACTGGGTCGCCGTCGGGACCCCCACACCGTAGCGCTACTCTCCCTCGCATTACCCTGCCGACTCAAAGTGCCCAGACTCCCTTCCCTTGAGCGTCATTCTAGCCGAGAGAGGAAGCAGCACCGCCGCCGGCTCGGTTTCATGTACACCGCCGTCGCGTCCACGATTTCGGCTCTGGGAGTCTCGCTTTGCATCGGGGATTTAACCGGGGTGCTCCCTGCTGAGGATTGGCGGCCGGAGCCCTCGAATTTCTCGCCGTTGTTCACACTCCGCCGTGGACCCGCCCTCCTCCATGGCCGAGCTCCTTCACAAATCAACAACCGGTGAGTGACTTCCTAACACATTCGATGTCCCGTCCTCTATGCCTAGGTCCGTTCGGAGTGTCGAATGGGGCACGATTGCCCGGGGTCAACGCGCGCCGCCGTGGGTTTTCCCCGTCGGGCACTCGGCTTGCCGAGTTGAGCGGGAGAAAGAAGAAAGGCCAGGAACGTTGATCTCATATTAAACGGCCCTGGTGTGTTGATGGGGGAAGGGGTGTTTTGAACCGTTGGATCGCGATCCAGTGGCTGGCATCTGATACCGGTTCACTTAAGCCTGGATCTAATCTGGGCACTTGATTCCCGATCGGACGGCTGATAGGTGTAGATAACGCTTCGGTCCTGGAAACTTGCATAAGAGACCTTATGAAATTAGAGAATGAACCCGCCGTCCAGAGAGGGCTATTCACTGTGTCTTAGAAATTTTACCCCGGGGCCCCTGGCATTTCCAGAAATTGAGGCCCAGTCCATAGCTCTTTAAATTCAGTTATTTAATTATAGAAATTACTTTTTAATACAAAATAATCGCTAGAACTTTGATAATTCATAGAAAATACATATGAACTCCAAATTAATCCATTCCACTTTCTGAATTTTTGTAATTTTATTCTTTATCACCTAGTGCCTCTGTTTTGTCATGAGCACAGTAAGAAATTTAATTCCTCACTTAATCTATTTTAAACACATAAAACCTTTCAAAATCCATAACTTAAAATCTATAACTCCAAAAATTATGATTCCTGTTCCTAGGACTTTATTTTAATATGTAGAATATTTCTGTGTATTTTGTTCACATACTTGGTGTGATGTTAATTTTTCCCTGCATATTGTGCTTGTTTGTATTGTGGCGAGTAGAAGAGCCCGTGACTGAGGATCCTGGTGAGCAGCAGGTTGAAGTAGCTGAGCAGGAGCTCATTGAAGGCAAGTTGTACCCTTGACCACTTTTTACCCAATAATGTTCTTTAATATCACTTTTCCATGCATAGGTTAATTTTGATGGGACCCAATAGGTCACCCTAGATTGTTTATCTCATTACCTTGTTTACCCCTGATTCACTTGGGTAGTTTGCTATTGCTTTACCTGGTTTTGGGATAATCATTTATTACCTCTATGTTCCAATTCTGTTGTTATTCTATTATGTTCATGTCAAGTTCATTAATGTTAATTGGAACATAGAGCTTAACTTGAGTAACACGTGCCACCACAAGGGTTTAATGGGACGCCCTTGGCTGACTAATTAGGAAAGCTAGTGGAAGACTACCTTACCCGAAAGGGGCAAGGGCAGTAGGGGAGTGGTCAGTGTAGGGAGGTCCCTGGTTGATTTTGCTGCGATGGCGGTCAGCCAGAAACCCTGCATTGGAACTTCCTATAAACTGTAGCGGGTTTTCGGAAGCTAGTGGAACTTTGTAAAGGCCTCGTAGTGTTGCCCTGCCGCGCTTCCTAGGTAGAGGTGTATGGGATTCGCGACCCCTTGGCAGATGGGTAACATGACTTGTGGGTAATGGGTACAACCTCTGCAGAGTGTAAAACTGGTATACTAGCCGTGCTCGCGGTCATGAGCAGCTCAGGACTCTCTGATGTTTAAATTATGGAACTTAAATTCAATTTTGTCATTTGCATTGCATGGGTTTATTATAAATTGTGTTCTATTACTTTACTTATGGTTTGGTAATTACTTACACTTAGTAATTGCTAATAAAATTTTGACCAACTACTTAAAAGCAATGCTCAGCTTTAACCCCTATCATTGATTAGCCTTACACATCACATGAACTCACACCTTTGTGAGTTTGTGTCCACTGGTTCCCCACAACTTGTTGAGCTATGATCATGTGTGAGCTCACCCTTGCTGTCTCACACCGCCCCACAGGAGAAGATCAGGTGGTTCAGGAGGAGCCGCCTAACACTGAGGAGTTCGATCTGATCTAGGTGGCGTTTCTCAGTTGACTTTGGCGCCGACGATCCTTAGTTCGTTTTATCTTCATTACTTTATTTTGTAATAAGTCTTCCGCTATGTAATAAATACTCTGATGTTTTATGACATTTATCTCTATACACTCTGTTATTATATATGTTGTCTTCTTGGCGCATGTATGAGATGCACCGGGCTTTGTTCCTTAAAGCCGGGTGTGACAGAAGTGGTATCAGAGGAATGTTGACTGTAGGACGAGACCTAGATAGAAATGGATAAATCCTTACCCACGTATCTTACTCCGATTCATTCTATACTTACCTTATCTTGATCCTGTCTCACCTTCTGCTGTTCTACTCTGATCATTCTTACCTTCTCTACTCTGTGACAAGATGGATTTCACACCTTGGAATCCTACAACTATGAACTTTTTCAGAGATAGGAAACCCAAGACAAATGCAGTATATACACTGTGCTAAGGGAACCGTAGAACTCACCAGTTCCAAAGGAGAAAGATTCGAAGTTGAGATTGCAGTAACTACCACCATTAGACTAACGACATTCTTAGTAGATGAGAAGTTTTTGGGTGACAACATCCGTGCAGTTAGGGATTTTCCGGATGTCTTTCCAGAGGAGTTACCAGGGATGCCACCAGATAGGGAAGTTGAGTTTGTAATTGATCTTCTACCTGGAACTGCCCCTATTTCTAAACGGCCATATAGGATGTCCGTAGAGGAGTTGAAGGAACTTAAGAAGCAGTTAACTGAGTTACAAGAGGCTGGGTACATTCGTCCGAGTTCCTCACCTTGGGGAGCACCGGTTCTGTTTGTACAGAAGAAGGATGGATCGCAGCGGATGTGTGTGGATTATATATCTCTTAATGATGTTACAGTGAAGAACAAGTATCCGTTGCCCTGTATTGAAGATTTATTTGATCAGATGAGGGGTGCAAGAGTATTTTCGAAGATTAATCTCCGATCGGGATACCATCAGATGAGGATTAGACCATCGGATATTCCCAAGACGGCTTTCTCGACTAGATATGGATTATATGAGTTTACTGTTATGTCGTTTGGATTGACCAACGCACCAGCTTATTTTATGAACCTGATGAATAAGGTGTTTATGGAGTATTTGGACAGATTCGTCGTGGTGTTCATCGACGATATTCTCATTTATTCTCAAAGTGATAACGATCATGAGGAACATCTGAGGTTGGTGCTACAGAAGCTTCGAGATAACCAGCTATATGCCAAGTTCAGCAAGTGCGAGTTTTGGATTGATAAGGTACCATTCCTTGGACATATTATTTCTAATGGAGGAATATCAGTGGATCCTGCTAAGGTTAAGGAGATAATGGAGTGGAGAGTACCCACTACAGTTACTGAGATTCGGAGTTTCTTGGGACTTGCTGGATATTATCGGAGATTTATTGAAGGATTTTCTAAGATTGCTAAGCCTATGACTTCACTTTTGGAGAAAGGAAAAGAATTTAAGTGGGACGAGAAGTGCCAAGACAGCTTTGATCAATTGAAAAAGAGGTTGATGTCACCACCAGTATTGGTTATGCCGGACTTACAGAAGGGATTTGATATTTATTGTGATGCATGTGGCCAAGGCTTAGGATGTGTGCTCATGCAGGAAGGACATGTGATTGCCTATGCTTCTCGTCAATTGCGGAAACATGAAGTGAACTACCCCACTCATGACTTGGAATTGGCAGCCGTTGTGCATGCACTTAAGATTTGGAGACATTACATTATGGGAACCAAGTGTCAAGTATATACGGATCATAAGAGTTTGAAGTATATATTCACTCAGAAGGATCTCAACCTTAGGCAACGCCGTTGGTTGGAGCTTATTAAGGATTATGATTTGGAGATTCACTATCACCCGGGCAAGGCAAATTTGGTTGCAGATGCCTTGAGTCGCAAGGAGCATGTTCATTCAGCTATTGTTGCCCAGCTACCCGATGAGATTGTTGAGGATTTCAGGAGACTTAACCTGGGGATAGTTGCTCATACTGAAGGAGTCACTATTGATGTGGAACCTACCTTGGAGCAAGAGATCCGCAAAGGACAAATTGGTGATGCTAAAATAAAAGAGATTAAGGATCTGATTACTGAAGGTCGAGTTCCGGAATTCACGGAAGATGAGCAAGGCACTGTATGGTTCAAGGACAGAATGTGTGTTCCTGATATTAAAAGCCTTCGAGAGACTATTTTAAAGGAGGCCCATGATTCGGATTATTCTATTCATCCTGGTAGTACTAAGATGTATCAGGATTTGAAGCGGAAGTATTGGTGGTATGGATTGAAAAGAGATGTGGCTGCACATGTGGCTATGTGCGATGTATGTCAAAGAGTTAAGGCTGAACACCAGAGGCCAGCTGGATTGTTACATCCACTTAAGATACCCGAGTGGAAATGGGAAGAGATTGGTATGGATTTCATCACTGGATTGCCTCGCACACAGAAGGGATATGATGCTATATGGGTGATTGTGGATAGATTGACTAAAGTGGCTCACTTTATTCCTGTGAAGACTACTTATAAAGGTTCTCAACTAGCAGAGTTATATATGGCTCGGATTGTGTGTTTACATGGAGTACCAAAGAAGATCGTGTCTGATCGAGGTTCACAGTTTACCTCAAGATTTTGGAGAAGCTTTCATGAGAACATGAGCACGAAGTTGAATTTCAGTACGGCTTATCACCCTCAGACTGATGGACAGACTGAAAGGACTAATCAAGTATTGGAGGATATGTTGAGAGCATGTGCCCTTCAGCATGGAGGAAGTTGGGATAAGAGTCTGCCTTATGTTGAGTTCTCGTATAATAATAGTTACTAGGCCAGTCTAAAGATGTCACCTTTTGAAGCTCTATATGGGAGGAAGTGTAGGACTCCTTTGTATTGGGATCAGACTGGAGAAAGACAGTTCTTTGGGCCTGAACTGATTCAAGAAGCAGAAGAACAAGTTCGTATAATTCGAGAGAATTTGAGAGTGGCTCAAACCAGGCAAAAGAGTTATGCTGATAATAGAAGGAGGCCACTGGAATTTGAAGAAGGAGATTATGTGTATCTCAAGGTGTCACCACTTCGTGGAATGAGGAGATTCAAAGTTAAGGGCAAATTGTCCCCTCGCTATATTGGACCATTCCTGATCTTTAGGAGAGTTGGAGAGATGGCATACCAACTGGAGTTACCAGATAGTCTATCGGATGTGCATAATGTGTTTCACGTATCTCAACTCAAGAAGTGTCTCCGTGTTCCTGAGGAACAGTTACCCATGGAAGAGCTCAGTGTTCAAGGTGATTTGACTTACACGGAGTACCCAATCAAGATTTTGGATACTTTGACTCGGGTTACGAGAAATAAGGTGATAAAGATGTGTAAAGTACAATGGAGTCACCACGGTGAAGATGAAGCAACTTGGGAAAGAGAAGAAGAGCTTCGCATAGATTTTCCTCACCTTTTCCCTCGTTCCTCCTAAATCTCGAGGATGAGATTATTTTTAAGGGGGGTAGGATTTGTAACACCCAGTTTGTAACATATAAGGAAAGAAGAGAAATTAACTCCTTTATCTATATGTGTGTTATTTCTACTTACCATCATATGTGAACACCCCACTTACACAATTAAATAAATACCCCAAAGACACCTAAATAAATCTTGCATCATGCTGAGCTTTATTTGATTGTGCATTTGTGCTTAATAAAATAAATGTATCATTAATAGCATATCAAAGGATCCATAGAATTCAAAGTCTACCTTGAAAATAAAATCATGAAAATAGAGGAGAGAAAGGAATATTATTCAATAAATAAAATTATAATTTAATAACTTCATCGCAGTAGGTATGATCAAAACTAAATAATTAGTCAGTGTACAAAGGTGCCACAAAGTTTGAATTCAAATTGAAGTTTGAATTTGGAAAGAAGGAAAAGATAAAAGAAAAGGAAAACAAAAAGGGAAAAGGATTTAAGATAAAAACAAAGTCTATATAAAAATATCTCCAAATTGATACTGTTCATGGCATAATATAAAATTGAGGATAAGTTTTCCACGAGAATGGAAATTTGAATTTGAAAGGAGTTTGAATTTAAAAAGGAGAAATAGGGAAACATAAAATGAAAAAAAAGAGTAAAGGAAGATAACCTGCTGGGCCAACTTCACCCACTTCAGCCCAATTGCTATTCCAACCCCGCTGGCCCAGCTGTCGTGCCCTGCGCACCGACCGGTGGGTCCCACAGGTCAGGCACGCCACGCCCGCTTGAACCCGAGCGTCGCGGCGCTGGCAGGCAGGACCACACGTCAGCCGAAACCGGTGCGCGCGAATCGAACTCGGTGTATGACATGTGGACCCCGCATGGCATACACAACCACGATGCACTATTCCTCTTCTCCACCTCCACGCAACAATCGCGTGTTGACCGAGTTTTTCGCTGCCGTGAATCTCACCGGATCGCCAAAATCCACAGAGTGCGCATGCCTATATGCCCTGGGTCGCTACCTCATGTCACCATAAGCCAACGCTGGGACCTAGCGGATAGGATGGCGCTCGGTAGAAGGAGGATTTACGCGCCGCCATTGCCGCACAACTCGGCCTCGCGGGACGACTAGCCATTCCAGCACTGGGTCGCCGTCGGGACCCCCACACCGTAGCGCTACTCTCCCTCGCATTACCCTGCCGACTCAAAGTGCCCAGACTCCCTTCCCTTGAGCGTCATTCTAGCCGAGAGAGGAAGCAGCACCGCCGCCCGCTCGGTTTCATGTACACCGCCGTCGCGTCCACGATTTCGGCTCTGGGAGTCTCGCTTTGCATCGGGGATTTAACCGGGGTGCTCCCTGCTGAGGATTGGCGGCCGGAGCCCTCGAATTTCTCGCCGTTGTTCACACTCCGCCGCGGACCCGCCCTCCTCCATGGCCGAGCTCCTTCACAAATCAACAACCGGTGAGCGACTTCCTAACACATTCGATGTCCCGTCCTCTATGCCTAGGTCCGTTCGGAGTGTCGAATGGGGCACGGTTGCCCGGGGTCAACGCGCGCCGCCGTGGGTTTTCCCCGTCGGGCACTCGGCTTGCCGAGTTGAGCGGGAGAAAGAAGAAAGGCCAGGAACGTTGATCTCATATTAAACGGCCCTGGTGTGTTGATGGGGGAAGGGGTGTTTTGAACCGTTGGATCGCGATCCAGTGGCTGGCATCTGATACCGGTTCACTTAAGCCTGGATCTAATCTGGGCACTTGATTCCCGATCGGACGGCTGATAGGTGTAGATAACGCTTCGGCCCTGGAAACTTGCATAAGAGACCTTATGAAATTAGAGAATGAACCCGCCGTCCAGAGAGGGCTATTCACTGTGTCTTAGAAATTTTACCCCGGGGCCCCTGGCATTTCCAGAAATTGAGGCCCAGTCCATAGCTCTTTAAATTCAGTTATTTAATTATAGAAATTACTTTTTAATACAAAATAATCGCTAGAACTTTGATAATTCATAGAAAATACATATGAACTCCAAATTAATCCATTCCACTTTCTGAATTTTTGTAATTTTATTCTTTATCACCTAGTGCCTCTGTTTTGTCATGAGCATAGTAAGAAATTTAATTCCTCACTTAATCTATTTTAAACACATAAAACCTTTGAAAATCCATAACTTAAAATCTATAACTCCAAAAATTATGATTCCTGTTCCTAGGACTTTATTTTAATATGTAGAATATTTCTGTGTATTTTGTTCACATACTTGGTGTGATGTTAATTTTTCCCTGCATATTGTGCTTGTTTGTATTGTGGCGAGTAGAAGAGCCCGTGACTGAGGATCCTGGTGAGCAGCAGGTTGAAGTAGCTGAGCAGGAGCTCATTGAAGGCAAGTTGTGCCCTTGACCACTTTTTACCCAATAATGTTCTTTAATATCACTTTTCCATGCATAGGTTAATTTTGATGGGACCCAATAGGTCACCCTAGATTGTTTATCTCATTACCTTGTTTACCCCTGATTCACTTGGGTAGTTTGCTATTGCTTTACCTGGTTTTGGGATAATCATTTATTACCTCTATGTTCCAATTCTGTTGTTATTCTATTATGTTCATGTCAAGTTCATTAATGTTAATTGGAACATAGAGCTTAACTTGAGTAACACGTGCCACCACAAGGGTTTAATGGGACGCCCTTGGCTGACTAATTAGGAAAGCTAGTGGAAGACTACCTTACCCGAAAGGGGCAAGGGCAGTAGGGGAGTGGTCAGTGTAGGGAGGTCCCTGGTTGATTTTGCTGCGATGGCGGTCAGCCAGGAACCCTGCATTGGAACTTCCTATAAACTGTAGCGGGTTTTCGGAAGCTAGTGGAACTTTGTAAAGGCCTCATAGTGTTGCCCTGCCGCGCTTCCTAGGTAGAGGTGTATGGGATTCGCGACCCCTTGGCAGATGGGTAACATGACTTGTGGGTAAAGGGTACAACCTCTGCAGAGTGTAAAACTGGTATACTAGCCGTGCTCGCGGTCATGAGCAGCTCAGGACTCTCTGATGTTTAAATTATGGAACTTAAATTCAATTTTGTCATTTGCATTGCATGGGTTTATTATAAATTGTGTTCTATTACTTTACTTATGGTTTGGTAATTACTTACACTTAGTAATTGCTAATAAAATTTTGACCAACTACTTAAAAGCAATGCTCAGCTTTAACCCCTATCATTGATTAGCCTTACACATCACATGAACTCACACCTTTGTGAGTTTGTGTCCACTGGTTCCCCACAACTTGTTGAGCTATGATCATGTGTGAGCTCACCCTTGCTGTCTCACACCCCCCCATAGGAGAAGATTAGGTGGTTCAGGAGGAGCCGCCTAACACTGAGGAGTTCGATCTGATCTAGGTGGCGTTTCTCAGTTGACTTTGGCGCCGACGATCCTTAGTTCGTTTTATCTTCATTACTTTATTTTGTAATAAGTCTTCCGCTATGTAATAAATACTCTGATGTTTTATGACATTTATCTCTATACACTCTGTTATTATATATGTTGTCTTCTTGGCGCATGTATGAGATGCACCGGGCTTTGTTCCTTAAAGCCGGGTGTGACAGTAACCACTGCTCAGGAGAAGGTGAAGCCGTGGGAGGAGACTTCCAGGAGTTCCAAGACTACGACGAATTCTAGGTGTGGGTTGGCGGCAACCCCCAGTCAGCTGCCTGTGAAGGCCTTATCTTTACTGCGTTTCACTAGCACTTTGATTTACCTGTTAAGACGATGACTATGTGGATGTCTATGACTCTGTGATGTAATAAGTTAATACTCTTTTAAGTTATTATTCGAGCAATGTGCATTGATGTTCATTTATGTAATCGCTGTGTACGTGAGTTCTGATCCTGGCACGTACATAGTTCGCACTTGGTTTGCCTTCCAAAACCGGGTGTGACATAAGTGGTATCAAAGCCGCGCTGACTGTAGGACCGCTGACCTAGAGTAGCACTGGTCGTACTAAGGACTATTGACCTTCCCTCTCACCTTGACCTCTGATGTTACTTCAAAAGTCGGTCACCTCGACCAACCCTATGTTTTACTACATATATATACTATATTATACCTTGTTAAAATTTTTATCTTATTCTGTCTATGGTTTATTCACTTGTCATATTAGTTCTGCTCTTACTCTTATGCTTACGGTGTCTTTTGTAGATGGCTCGTCTTAGACACACTGCACGTAAGTCGGTGATTCCTTTCCTGCCATCTCGACTTGTGGAGCGTCCTCTGCGCCGCACCGTGTCCGGTCAGTCGAGTCACCTGGAGAGACTGCACCACCGCCTACGTGAGGAGCAGGAACGCCGGCGCCAGCACAGAGAGCAGCAGGGCTCTTCCTCCCCACCCCAGCAAGAGGTGGAGTCCGTGAGGCCCCGTTCCTCTGTTGCCCAGCTGGAGGCGCCCCCTGCACCACCGCGGGACGCCTCGGCTGTTGGAGGAGCTACCAGAGGAAGTCCTGGAGGAGACCCCAACGACGACGACTCAGACCACAGCATGGAGTCTTCTGAGCCGCAGGAGGCGGAAGGATGGGTCGCCCGACCCATCACCCGTGACACCGCCCGCGGTTGTCACTTCCACGACGCACTCGACACCTTGTTGCGCCAGGCTTTCAACCGGCACACCTGGTCGATCGAGTATCGTTGTGTAGTCTACCAGCACAGTCACGGGAGGTACCCGGACCGATGGGAGGCTACCTGCCTAGTTCACCGTCCGGAGGATGACCTCCGGGGTGCGGAGGCCGTTTCGGAGCACTATTCCATCTCCGAGAGGGACACTGTAGAGGCGGCTATGCAGGATGCAGCACGACGTGCACTCTCTCAGTACTGTTCTTTGTTCGGTGGCATGGCCGATGGTCTTAACCTTCGGTACTACCCCCGTCGCCCTACTGGCAGCACAGAGAGTGTGGTTGTCTCACCTGTTGGTGAGGATAACCCTAGGTTGAGCAACATAGTCAACCTAGTCGCAGTGCTTAACACTGAGCTGGATCACTCTCTGGACGAGCTGAGCAGGGCTCGAACGGAGATTGCGGAGTTGCGTGCTGAGCTAGCAGAGCGCCATCACCAGGAGGGTGGTTCTCCCGCTCCTGTTGGGACTCAGCACCCATACCGCTCACCGCCACGAGGTCACCACACTTATGGTTCCCCTGCCTGTAAGACCAGGATAGATCTGGATCCTTAGATTGTTAGCATCGGAGTTTGTAATAATTCTTAAGTCAGATGTCTCAGTCTTAGGTAGTCAGTCTAGTTTGCTTATCAGTTGCTTCCATTTAGTTTAGTTTGCTTATCAGTTGCTTTCATGCTTGTTATGATGAACTTGTGCTGGATTCGAATCTTTGTAATGACTGTTGCCAACCTGTGGGTTTCCCCTGCAGTTTGGCCTAGCTAGTAATGTTAATGAAGTCAGTTGCTTAGTTGGGAAACCATTTACTTCTACTTTCCTTCTTATCTGAGAAGCTGTGTTGAATCATAATGAGGATCAGTGAAGCTCTTTGTTCACTCAGTGTCATGAAGAATTCTGTTTTCCCTCTTCTTATGCTGAAGGATTGTAAGATCAATGCTGATGTATGAATGTCTTCCACAGATGTCTGACAACAGGCGCCGATGCAACAGGCGTGCTCAGCAAGAGCAGCATGACCAGCAGGAGGAACATCAGAGGCAGCCTCCCCCACCACCCCCGATGTCAGTGGAGCAGATGTTCTTGATGCAGACTCAGGCAGTGCAGGCCATTGGGCAGACTCTGGCAGCCATGCAGCAGGCTCAACAGCAACCTCAACCCCAATGGCAAGTGCAGATGCCCCAGATGCCACGAGATAAGCGTGGCGAGTTCATGAGAGGGCACCCTCCTACCTTCGCCCATTCTGCCGACCCCATGGATGCAGAAGACTGGCTGCGCGCAGTGGAAAGAGAACTGCGCACCGCCCAATGTAACGACAGGGAGAAGGTTCTGTATGGTCCCCGTCAGCTAAGGGGAGCAGCCCAGTCCTGGTGGGAGTCCTACCTCGCCACCCATGCTAACCCCGAAGCCATCACCTGGGAAGAATTCAGCGAGAGTTTCCGCAGGTACCATGTGCCAGAGGGACTGATGATCGTGAAGAAGGAGGAGTTTCTGGCTCTGAAGCAGGGACCCCTGTCTGTTAGTGAATACAGAGACAAGTTTCTGCAGCTATCTCGTTATGCACCTGAGGATGTCAACACTGATGCTAAAAGGCAGTACAGGTTCATGAGGGGTTTGGTGGATCCCCTGCATTACCAGCTGATGAATCACACCTTCCCCACCTTCCAGCACCTGATCGATAGGGCAGTTATGACTGAGAAGAAGCGTAAGGATATGGAAGATCGGAAGCGCAAGATGAGTGGACCCCAGACCGGAGGCATCAGCCGTCCACGTTTCTCAGGCAGTTCATCTCAGCAAGGCAGGCCTGGTCACCCACAAGGATATCAGAATCAGAATCAGCGTCCGCATCAGCAGCAGTTTCAGAGGCAGTACCCACAGCAGCAGCAGCAGTATCGTCAGAACAGCCAACAGGGAGGTAATCAGTATCAGAAGCAGAACAACCAGGCACCTCGCCTTCCTGCCCCAGCAGCAAATCAGAGCAACCAAGCAGCCCCAGCACAAGGAGGAGGCAGAGGATGTTTCCACTGTGGAGAACAAGGCCACTGGGCGATGCAATGCCCGAAGAAGATGGCGCAGCAGCAGACCAACCCCAATGCTCCAACAAGGCAAAGTGTACTGCAGCCGGCAGCAGGCAATCGTAGCCAAGCGTACAACCGTGGAAAGGTGAACCATTTGGAGGCCGAGGCAATCCAGGATGCACCAGATGTGGCAGTAGGTATGTTCTCAGTCGAATCTCATCCCGCAAAAGTGCTATTTGATACTGGTGCAACTCATTCATTTGTCACTGCAACATGGGTAGAATTGCATAACATCTCAGTAGAGGCAATGATGCCGCCCATGAGGATTAATTCGGTTGGTGGCAAGGTGCAAACAGATAAAATATGTTCAAATATAATGGTGGAAATAAGGGGGATAGGATTCCCCAGTGACTTAATAGTAATAGACACCCCTGGGATAGATGTTATTCTAGGGATGAATTGGTTAATGAAGTATGAAGCGAATGTTAGCTGTGACAAGAGGACCGTAACATTGAAGTCCCCGTCAGGATAAGAGGTAGTGGCCGAGCTAAGGATGCCTAAATCAGCGGAGGGTGTCTGTCACCAGATTTCAGTTGATAGTAAGGAGCCCAACCCGCTCGAGGCTATCAAGGTTGTGTCGGACTTTCCGGACGTATTTCCCGAGGAGCTAACGGGCATGCCACCCGAGAGAAAAGTTGAATTTGCCATAGAGCTTATCCCTGGTACCGCCCCCATTTCCAAAAGAGCCTACCGAGTGTCTGGACCAGAATTGGTGGAACTCAAGAAGCAGATAGATGAGATGTTAGAGAAGGGTTACATCAGACCAAGTACCTCGCCTTGGGCCGCTCCGGTGTTGTTTGTAGAGAAGAAAGATGGTACCAAAAGGATGTGCATAGACTACAGAGCCTTGAATGAAGTCACTGTCAAAAACAAGTACCCCCTGCCAAGGATAGAAGATTTGTTCGACCAGCTCAGAGGTGCCAGCGTATTCTCGAAGATAGATCTGAGATCAGGTTACCATCAACTCAGAATCCGACCCTCGGACATACCGAAGACGACATTCATCACCAAGTACGGGTTATATGAATTCACAGTTATGTCCTTTGGTTTGACAAATGCGCCAGCCTTCTTTATGTATCTGATGAACAGCGTGTTCATGGACTATTTAGACAAGTTTGTGGTAGTGTTCATCGATGATATTCTCATATACTCTCAAAGTGAGGAAGATCATGTAGAGCATTTGAAGATGGTATTGCAAAGACTTCGAGAGCATCAGTTGTATGCCAAGCTGGGCAAATGCGAGTTCTGGATTCATGAAGTCTTATTTCTGGGTCACATCATAAACCAAGATGGGTTGGTAGTGGATCCAAAGAAAGTAGCAGATATCCTGAACTGGAAAGCACCAAAGGATGTTCGTGGGATCAAGAGCTTCATTGGAATGGCTGGGTATTACAGGCGTTTCATCGAAGGCTTCTCAAAGATTGCTAGACCAATGACAGCGTTACTAGCGAAGAAAGTTGAGTTTAAGTGGACCCAAAAGTGTCAGGAAGCATTTGAAGAACTGAAAAATAGATTGACTACAGCTCCTGTGCTAGTCCTGCCTGATGTTCACAAGTCATTCTCAGTGTATTGCGACGCTTCTTACACCGGATTGGGGTGTGTGCTAATGCAAGAAGGAAGAGTTGTAGCATACTCATCTCGACAGTTGAAGATCCATGAGAAAAATTATCCCACACACGACCTGGAGTTGGCAGCAGTGGTTCATGCTTTAAAGACCTGGAGACATTACCTGTATGGGCAGAAGTGCGACATTTACACAGATCATAAAAGTCTGAAGTACATATTCACCCAGTCAGAGTTAAACATGAGGCAGCGAAGATGGTTGGAATTGATCAAAGACTATGAGTTGGAGATACATTACCATCCAGGCAAAGCTAATGTTGTTGCAGATGCTCTGAGCAGGAAGAGTCAAGTCAATATGTTGGCCACGTGCCCGATGCCATATGAGTTAGCCAAGGAGTTCGACAGACTGAGTCTCGGTTTCCTGAACAGTACGCAAGGAGTAACAGTGGAATTAGAGCCCACCCTAGAGCGGGAGATCAAAGAAGGGCAGAAGGATGATGAAAGCATCAACAAGATCCGGCAGCTGATCTTAGAAGGAAGAGGCAAAGACTTTCGAGAGGATGAAGAGGGGGTAATATGGTTCAAGGACCGATTGTGTGTCCCCGACCTCAAACCTATTCGGGAGCTGATCCTAAAGGAAGCTCATGAGACAGCCTACTCCATACACCCGGGAAGTGAAAAGATGTACCAGGATTTAAAAAGGAGGTTTTGGTGGTATGGCATGAAAAGAGAAATCGCAGAATATGTCGCCATCTGTGATAGCTGTCAAAGAACCAAAGCAGAGCATCAAAGGCCCGCCGGATTGTTGCAGCCATTGCGGATTCCTCAGTGGAAGTGGGATGAGATCGGGATGGATTTTATAGTTGGCCTACCTCGTACCCGGGCCGGTTATGATTCCATCTGGGTGGTTGTGGACCGCTTAACAAAGGTGGCCCATTTCATACCTGTGAAGACAACATACACCGGAGCAACGTTAGCTGAGTTATACATGTCACGGATAGTCTGCCTTCATGGTGTGCCGAAGAAGATAGTGTCAGATCGAGGAACGCAGTTCACCTCTCATTTTTGGCAGCAGCTACAAGAAGCTTTGGGCACACATTTGAACTTCAGCTCGGCTTATCATCCACAGACAGACGGTCAGACTAAAAGAACTAACCAGATCCTAGAAGATATGCTGAGAGCCTGTGCGTTGCAAGACAAGTCAGGATGGGACAAAAGGTTACCTTATGCAGAATTCTCCTATAACAATAGTTACCAGGCCAGCTTGAAGATGTCGCCATTTCAGGCACTCTATGGGCGGAGTTGTAGGACTCCGCTGCATTGGGACCAGCCTGGAGAGAGACAGGTGTTTGGCCCCGACATCCTGCTTGAAGCCGAAGAGAATATCAAAATGGTTCGGGAGAACCTGAAGATAGCCCAGTCAAGACAGCGAAGCTATGCGGACCGAAGGAGAAGAGAACTGAGTTTCGAAGTGGGGGATTACGTCTATCTGAAGGTGTCACCTATCAGGGGAGTCAGAAGGTTTGGAGTTAAAGGCAAGCTAGCACCCCGGTACGTCGGACCTTATCAGATTCAAGCAAAACGTGGAGAAGTGGCTTACCAGCTCAACCTACCAGAGAGCTTGTCAGCAGTGCACAATGTGTTCCACGTGTCGCAATTGAAGAAGTGTCTGCGAGTACCAGAAGAACAGTTGCCAGTGGAGGGTTTGGAGGTCCAGGAGGATCTGACATATATAGAGAAGCCAACGCAGATTCTGGAGTTTGCACACAGAGTCACCCGGAGGAACACCATCAGAATGTGCAAAGTCAGATGGGGTCACCACTCCGAGGAAGAAGCAACCTGGGAACGAGAAGATGATCTGAAGGCCAAATACCCTGAACTCTTTGCTGACCAACCCTGAATCTCGGGGCGAGATTCTTTTAAGGGGGATAGGTTTGTAACACCCTGAATTTGGGGGTATAAAATTTCTTTGCTCATATTCACAAATTCAGGTGTTACTTCCCTTTTCTCATCCTTCCCCAATCTTCTCTTTCTCATTTCTATAGGAGAAAAGTGGTTATTTTATTTGTAATTATAGTCTATTAGCTCAAACTCCAAGGGAGTATGAATTGTTGCATCATGTTGAACCCTAGATTTCACTTTTGTTTGGTGCATAATTCTTGGAAAGTCTAATTTGAGTTTGTGGCTTATTTGGATTTGAATCAAATAGAATAAATAAAAAGAAAAGAGAAAACAAATACCAGAATAAAAGAAAAAGGGAAAGAAGCCCAACCCTGCCCCCCCCTCGGCCTTTCGGCCCAGCCGACCCAATCCCGCGCGCGCGCCTCTCCCCCCCCCCCCTTCTCTCTCTGCCCTGGCGGGCCCGCCCGTCAGCGCGGCCGCCTTCCCCGGGCCCGCACCCGCTTTCCCCTCTCTCTCTGCTCGCGGGCTCGGGCTGTCAGCTCCGTCATCCCCGCGTAACCGCCGCCCGAGCTGCGCGCTGCCGCGGACTCCGCGCCCACGTCGCGCGTGGAGCTCGCAACCGCCCCGCCCCCGGCCACTTGAGCCCAGAACCCCGCTCGCCCTCTCTCCCTCCCTCATTTGCGCACCAACAGACCCCTCTCTCACCTCCCCCACGCTGCGCGCACGCCAGAGCGCCACAGCCATTAACCGCCGCCGTCCCGAGCTCGTTTCCCCGTCGCCGTTGGAGCTCCGCCGTGCCCTCAGCCACGGTGAGCTCCGCCCCGACGTCCGCAACCCGGGACGCGCTCCAATTTCCCCTCCCCCTCCCCGAATCACTCTGGCCGCGCTCACCCGCCGTCCTCCGTGCAGCCGCGGAGGTCCGCCACCGCCGACCCGGGCCGTCGTTGCGCCATTGCTGCCACCGAGGAGTCGCCGGAGCCCGCCTTGAGGTAAGGAACCTCTCCCGCCCCCTCCCGACCTTTGTATTGCTCCCTGCTGTGCTTAATTGCTCGCCGGAGTCCCATAGCGCCGCCGCCGAGCCGCTTCGCCGTGGACCGCCCCCCTCCGGTGCCCCTGCCCCGACCTAGCCCCCACCAGAAGACTCCCCGCGCCCTCCCTAACCTCCCCGGCCGTCCAGGTCGCCCCAAAGACCCGCAGGGCCCCCGCGCCCCTCGTCTCCGGCGAGTTCTCCGCCGCGGGGACGAGCGCCGCCGCCTCTGCTAGCCGTAGGAGAGGCCAAGGCCGGCCACCCGATCCCCGCCGTTCATCCCAGATCGGGCGGCCCTGATTCAATTAGCCCGGGCCCAATCCTGGCCGTCCGCCGGAGATCCAACGGCCCAGGGCCGCTTCCCTCACACCCCGCGCCCGCTCTGCTCGCTGGCCCCGCCTGTCAGCCCGCCCGCGCCCGCTCTGCTCGCTGGCCCCGCCTATCAGCCCGCCCGCGCCCGCTCTGCTCGCTGGCCCCGCCTGTCAGCCGCTCAGGCTGCCACGCGCTCGCGCGCCCGCCCGCGGATCTAATCCTGCGCGTTAATCTGAGATCCGACGGCCGTAGGAGCCCGATACCCCTTCGCCCGCGCGTTTTCTTAAAGACACCCCCGGTTTTCTGAAATTTTACCCGCCGTCCCTGGATTCTCACAGTTAGGTCCTCGGACCTTTTATTTAATTCAAAATAAGTGTTTAGGGTATATTTTTTAACCCCTAAACTTGTAAAATTCATAACTTTGTCATATGAACTCCAAATTAGGTGTTTCAAATTGCAAAATGCTCATAGTATTTTTGTCTATCTATTTAAACAATGTTTCCCTGCTGTTTCCATGTCCCAATTAATAGTTGATCATTAGGATAGGATTAAGGTTATTGGAACCCTATTTGAGTTAAATAGAAGATGGTAGACTTTAATAAAAGTTAGAGCACCTAAGTCTATGGACTTAAGCACCTAAGTTTAGGAACTTAAAACCATGTAATGATTTAACCCCACCACTGACTTAAACCTGATTAGTGGATAATGAATCACTTTGTATAGTCCTCTACCCTAGACCTAGGGAATACTAGAGTACCAATCCTTTTCTATTGTGAACTTGTGATCTCTCTGCTGCATATGTTTGGTATATTGCTTTTGTTTGTTACTTCCCAAGTGCATAGTGTGAATGATTACTTTACGTAGACAACGAGCAGTCTGTGTTTCCCGAGGAAGTTGCAGAGGAAGTCCCTGATCAGCAGTTTGGTGAAGGCAAGTGTCCTCTGTCCCATTATGTCCTATTCATTTATAACTTACTGTCCCGCATTACTTACTTGAAACCTAAGGATTGACTAGCTTTACACTTTACTTTATCCTTGATGACCTTATGGTTAGCATTCTGCTATTGCCTTAACTTAATCAATGAACATGATGTGACTATTTATGATACTGTTACCCTGATGATGTTGATGATCTTGTGATACTCTAGGGGGCTCAGGCTGTTTCCTGAGTACCTCTCCGTAAGGACCTATTCGTTGAGAGACCACCCGGGATAACTGTGCAACCATGAGGGTGAAATGGGATGCCCTTAGCTAATTAATTAGAGGAACTAGAGGTGTAGTTGCTTCGCCGTCGTGCCGTTAATGGGGTCCAGGCACAGTTCTTGCTCTGCCGAGGCTGAGTGCCGAGGTTCTTTCGTTTTGCTTTTGTTAGTCACCCTCCTGCGGGGAGAGGTACTGTGTTTATCAAACTGGAGAAACCTAACGGGCGGCTATGACCTCTAGGGAATCTTTGTAAAAGCTACGTAGTGATACCCTGCCGGACCACCTAGGTAGTGGTCAATGGGGATTAGCTCTCCCCGGGCAGAAAGGGAATCATGACTCATGGGTAAAGTGTGCGACCTCTGCAGAGGGTAGTGAAACTGATATATCAGCCGTGCTCACGGTTAAGAGCAGCCTTGGGATCCTCTTTGATTAGAGATACAGATGGTTCGAGATACAAGGATTATGTTATGGTTTTGGTTCGAATATGATGATGTTGTTCCTCGATGAGGAAATGGTTCATGGGTTGGTTAATGCTAAAATCTGGCTTCTACTAATGATAAATACCTGACCAACTAAAAGCAACTGCTTGAGCCTAACCCCACATAAAGCTAGTCCACTTCAGCCAAACGGGACATTTGCTGAGTACGTTGATGTGTACTCATCCTTGCTTTACCACAAAACACCAGGTTGTCCGCATTGTAACCACTGCTCAGGAGAAGGTGAAGCCATGGGAGGAGACTTCCAGGAGTTCCAAGACTACGACGAATTCTAGGTGTGGGTTGGCGGCAACCCCCAGTCAGCTGCCTGTGAAGGCCTTATCTTTACTGCGTTTCACTAGCACTTTGATTTACCTGTTAAGACGATGACTATGTGGATGTCTATGACTCTGTGATGTAATAAGTTAATACTCTTTTAAGTTATTATTCGAGCAATGTGCATTGATGTTCATTTATGTAATCGCTGTGTACGTGAGTTCTGATCCTGGCACGTACATAGTTCGCACTTGGTTTGCCTTCCAAAACCGGGTGTGACAGGGAACTTCATCATCAATAAAGTTTTTGCTTTCAAAGGCATTCAGACTCTTGACCTACAACTGACTTCGATTGGGCTAGGCTTGAAAGTAGCACGCTTACTCGACTTAGGGTGACCACTATACCCTACTGACGGAGCAATTGGTTTAAGTCGACGACGACTTAAGTCGGTGCAACATGCTCATGCTTACTCAACTTAGGGTGACCACTATACCCTACTAGCGGAGCAATCGGTTTAAGTCGGCGACGACTTAAGTCGGTGCAACATGCTCACGCTTACTCGACTTAGGTTGACCACTATACCCTACTAGCGGAGCAATTGGTTTAAGTCAGCGACGACTTAAGTCGGTGCAACATGCTCACACTTACTCGACTTAGGGTGACCACTATACCCTACTAATGGAGCGATCGGTTTAAGTCGGCGACAACTTAAGTCGGTGCGACATGCTCACGCTTACTCGACTTAGGGTGACTACTATACCCTACTAACGGAGCAATCGGCTTAAGTCGACGATGACTGAAAGGATCACGATGCCCAAGAGGGGGGTGAATTTGGCTTTTCTAAAAATCAACACTAATTAAAACCTAAGCAAGAGCCCAACTTCACCCCGACAACTAGCAACAAGAGAATAATACTAGAAATACAACAATGCTAAGACAATACTACAAATACTTGCTAAACAAATACACAATGTAAAATGCTTGAATTAAGTGCGAAATGTAAAGCAAGGTTTAGAAGACTCCTCCAATTTTTTCCCGAGGTATCGAAGAGTCGGCACTCTCCCCTAGTCCTCGTTGGAGCACCCACACAAGGGTATCGCTCCCCCTTGGTCCTCATAAGAACCAAGTGCTCACTATGAGACGATCCTTTGCCACTCCAGCGCGGTGGATCCCTCACGACCACTTACAAACTTGAGTCGGGTCACCAACAAGGTCTCCACGGTGATCACCGAGCTCCCAACGCCACCAAGCCATCTAGGTGATGCTGATCACCAAGAGTAACAAGCCGTAGACTTTCACTTGACCAAGAGAAGCCTAATGCATGCGGTGTGTGCTCTAGGTGGCTCTCGCTAGCGCTAATGTGGTCCAAATACGGGATTAAGATTCTCTAATCACCTCACTAGGCTTTGTGGTTCTTGCAATGCTCTACTAATGTGTAGGAGTAAATGTGGGCAGCAAGACAATCAATATGGTGGGTGGAGGGGGTATAAATAGCCCTCACCCAACAACTAGCCGTTATCAGAACTTTCCTGCGCACGGGCGCACCGGACAGTCCGGTGCGCCACCGGTGCGCCAACGGTGCGCCACCGGTGCGCCAAGGGTTGACTCCAACGACTAGTTCTGACAGCTAGCCGTTGGGCAAATGGCACACCGGATAGTGAACAATCACTGTCCGGTGCGCATAGGACAGTCTGGTGCGCTGTCCGGTGTGCCACTAAAATTCAGCTCGCGAACACTGCGCTCTTGGGTTTCTGCGCAAGGGGAAAGACCTTCCCCGGGCCAGGCTGGCCCCACTGGCAGAGGGTGCACTAGACAATCCGGTGCCCTAAAGCCAAAAACCCTAGTTTCTGTTTTCTGCTGTTTTTTAATTCGATTTTCATTCTAACTCATGAGTATGTTCTAGTGTGACACCTAGCACTATATGTGAGTGTGAATATGCACCAACACTACACTAGAACTCTCTTGGTCAAACTACTCATCGACAACCCCTCTTTATAGTATGGCTAAAACAAAATAAAAGACCTAACTATATAACGAGTGTCCTCAACTCCTTGACACTCGGAATACGAAGACCTTCACTTTTTGTTTCATCGCTTTAGCCGTCGCTTCAAGTTCTTATCTCCAGGATTGTTTTCATATTGTAGTACATCTACCTGTAATGCGACCTAACTTACCATTTGTCTCTGCAAAACACACGTTAGTCACATATAATATTACGTTGTCATTAATCACTAAAACCAACCAGGGGCCTAGATGCTTTCAACGACTTAAGTCGGTGCAACATGCTCATTGTTACTCGGCTTAGGGTGACCACTATACCCTACTAACGGAGCGATCAGCTTAAGTCAACGACGACTTAAGTTGGTGCGACATGCTCCCGCTTACACAACTCAGGGCGATCACTATGCCCTACCAGTCAGGCGATTGGCTTAAGTCAGAAAACGCCTTTAAACTAGCATGGCGCACTTGCTTTTGCGTTGTTCGGGGTGATCACTATACCCTAACAACGAAATAATTAGCTAAGATCTTTAGGAAAAAAGAACGTTTTACTCGCTGGCGCCAGGGGCGTGTTCCGGCACCCTATTCACAAAATATTCGATTCCTAACACAACTGTCACGTGCACATAGAATTCATATTACATCCTCTAAAAAAGATGCTAACTCGATATAAAAGAGTGCTTTGTAGGACGTCACTGCATCGAAACATCTTTGCTGGCAATGTCTTTCATAGGTGCAACGGAAGAAGGACGGCTTGCAGCATCGGGCGTGACCTTGACATCAGCAACAATATCGTTAGGCACCGCGACGCTGGGCCTCCTCATCAGGATCCAGCTAGCACGAATGGCTTTATCCATAGCTTTGTCGCGCTGAGCCTTCAAGATGGTGCAGCTGTCCTCTAAATCTTTAACAGCCAGTTGAGCAGCTTCTAGCTCCTGCGCGACAAGCTTCTTAGAAGCGCGCAGATCCTTGATGGTGGAATCCTTGGTCGATAGTAGTTGTCCAAGTCAGAGAACTTCATCTTGGGATACCTGTAGCTCATGGCGGTGATGATCTAGGTCAGACATGGTGAAGTGGTGGCTCCTCTCCAAGATGGTCAAGGAGTTACTGGCATCACGGTACAGTCTATCTAGATTGTCACGAGAGAAACAAGTGCTCGCTTCTCCTCCTACAAACAGAAAACAACATTCAGTACCAAGGCAACAAAAACATGGCAGGGTCAGCCAAGGAAGTTTACCTCATGCGCCATCTTTTCAGATTCAACCTGGGCATTAAGAGAGGAATTCAGAGTGTGCATCGTCCAGAAAAGCAGAAGTTTGGGCCAAGTCGACTTGACTTTGAGAATACTTCCCCTCAAGGTTAGAGCATCGTTGAGCCATATCTAACAACGCAGCTGAAAGGGAATGCACGATTAAGAACAAGTTGATCAATCAAAGCAGCTAGGGAAGCTATAAACTCACTAACCAGCATTCGACGCCTTCAGATCATCGATCTGTTTCTGAAGCAACAATTGATTCCACTGTATCAGAGATAGAGCTTGTTCAGGAACAGCGGCACCACAGGATTTCAACTGAGCAGATACTCCATCAACAAAATCCTGTGATCATAGACAGATGAGAAGAAGAAAGATAATTCACTAGTATGTACAACATAGAGCAAAAGACCGACTCACCTGAAGATTGGAAAGGAACAGCAGTAGACCCAGGGCAGGAGGAGCTGGGGCATGGCTTGACGAGGGAAGGTCAGTGGGAACAATCTTAAGAGCACTACCTAGGGTGACATCAGCCCCACTAGCAGACAGCAGGAACCTTGCATCTAGCTCGCCGACCTCTAAGGCAACTTGTCTAGTTAAAGTTGTAGAAGCGTGTGCTGCCGCCGCTCCATTGGACCGAGGTGGGGATGACCCGATATGGACATCCATGGAGGCATTGGAAAGAGAGCACACCTGAACACCCTCGAGGGTTGGGTTGTAGTTTGCACTACCCCCAAGAGCTGGATCGCTACCAGCAACACCCTCGGGGGCTGGGTAGCTGCCAGCGCCACCCTCGGGTGCTGGGTCCTCTGCAGTAGCCACCTCTAAGGCTGAAGACCCCTCAGCAACCTCCATGGGAGTCGAGTGGCTCATATCAGTGCCTCTACATGGAAGACTGCCTTCCAAAGTTGACGATGCACTAGACACCACTCGGGTTACCTCTTGCCCGGCGAAATCAAGCAACGAAAGCCCACCATCTAGGACCTCCGAACAGACAGCTGGGATATCATCATCAGGAGGTTGTGATAGCATGTCTTCGGGGATGACCTCCTCCAGTGCTTGATCAAAATCTGATATTGAAAGTCCCTGAAGACTGACAAGCGCTGATAGAGCTAGAGTGGGAATGTCACTACTCACCTCGCTGCCTCTATAGTGCCGACTGTTCTTGTGGATCAGTGGGACTTCTTCTTCCTCTTCGTCCTTGTTAAACATGCAGCCAACAACCTGTGCACGACCACAACCATTGGCATCAACCTCAGGAATGGCCTCGGCCAGGACATCATCAGGAACCAGTATAGAAGGGCCGTCATCCTGATCCAAGCATGATAGTCGCCGAAGTTGCCTCTTCATTGTTTTCTCCTCGACAGGCGCAGTCGGGCAGTTCACTCGGTGTGGACGCTTTGGGCGGGCACCTTCGGGTCTCCGAGTTTCCACCTCTTCACCAAATTCTGGCCCAGTTGTGATGGCCATCGGCTCGATGCGGGTAGAGTCGGATGATTCCCTAGCCAGCAGGCTAAGCACGGCATCCATCTCAGCATCATCAATGCTCGCTGGCATCTCAAAGTGAATTTGCCTCTCATCCTCAGGAAGACTCCAAAGTGGAGCGATCAATGCCTCAATGTCCTCAGGAGAGGGTCACACTCTATGACCCAGGCTACCATCACGAGCAGGAGGGTTGGATACAAACTCAGAGAATGGCCTAAGTGGTGGTAGGTTCCATGCAGAATAGGCCACAGGAGCACCAACATTTGAAACCCTATCCCTCAGGATCATATCCAGTCGACTCAGCCAATCTTCAGTGGGAATCCTTCTGTTTGTGACCCAGGTAGAATCGTTGACACCGCTATATAAGTAAGCGGGGTAAACCCTGTCCTTTAAAGGTTGAATGTTCTTGAATACGAAGTCAGCAACTACAACTTCAACAGTTAGACCCCCATCCTTCAGCGAGCAGGTCTCGGCAAGCAGCATTTTGGCCTCTGTTATCTCCGGAGAGGTCGGAGATTCTATCCAGCTAGGCGTGCGAACATCTAGCTACCTCCCCAACCGAGGGGGAGAGATTTGCAGTGGTTCTCCATAATGAACCACTCAAGGTGCCACCCCTTGATATTGTCTTTGAGAGGAATATCAAGATACTCTGCTTTCCTCCCCCCGTGAAGCTCTAGACTTGTGCCATCAACAAGTTGGTGCTATCCCCCAGCCAGCCCGGGCCGACAACGATAAAGATATTTCTAGAGACCGAGGTGGGGGAGAATCCCGAGAAAGGTCTCGCACAGGTGTGCGAAAGTGGAAATTTGCAGAATGGAATTAGGGTTCAGATGCGTCAAGGTCAACTCGTAAAAATCAAGGAGACCATGGAAAAAGGGGGAGATTGGAAGGGCAAGCCCACGAATGAGAAAAGGAACATAAAAGACAGATTCATGGGTATCCTCTGTCGGGACGGTGACACTGCGGCAAATCCGCCAAGAGCAGAGTTCTTTTGGAAGCAAAACCCCAACTTCAACAAGATGGAGAGGTCAGATTCAGAAATGATAGACATGTGATTACCAGCGAAGGTGTGGCGGAACCGCCCGAATTATTCCAGCTTAAGGGCCCAAGTCGCACCCTTAAGGGCAGCAACACACTTAAACAGGAATAACCCGTCAGTCCCTCGGATCTAGTCTGATAAAGCCACTTAACCAGGATCGAATACCACTAGCTCACACGAAGGTGAGGCACAGAGAAATAAAATAAAACATAATACCACAAATTTAATAAGTATCATTAGTGATTACATTATCGGAGTTTCAGAAATAATAACCATAAATTTTAATGCAGCGGAAATAACTAACGGAGAAAACCGAGTAACATGGCGAAGCCTGGCCACGCTACTCCTCCTGGTCCTCTCCTGCGGAAGCAGTAACCCTCTCGACCATCTATCCCGGTGGCAGGGATGAAGGCCAAGTCACACCATCAACCAAAACAAGGAGGTACCTGCAAAAATTATGCCACAAGCAAGGCTGAGTATACTAATACTCAGCTAGACTAACCCGGTGTGAGGAGTCTACTCCTCTACCTCTAGACATGCAGCTGTTTGGCTGTGGGGTTTGGTTTGCCAAAAGCACTAGCTGAGTCTAAAAACAAGTTTTAGCTTTTCAAATTTTAGTAGAATCCTTTAGACTAGATGTGTACCTAGCTAATCATACATGGTATCAAACATTTTTACCAATCAACATCTTTTGCCAGTCACCTCATTTCCACTTATTACTCAATGTAGCAGCATGGATCAAGCAGTCTCATTAGCTGCGACAAGCAGACGATTCGAATCGAGTTTTTAAACCTTGCAAGGTAAACCTAAACACACGACATGCAGGGGCACTCCGTCCCCACACACATCAACCGTCCCCATCGATTCCCCGTCAGCAGATCAGGGCTCACCGCCTTGGCGTACAATGCCTCACTGACCCTGACTGCCGTCGTGCAGTGACCGCACTTGTACCCACCATAACCGGAATGGGAGACTACGTCTCAGGTCGCGTGAGGGGTAAAGTCCACTGCCAGGTTCAATCAGGTACTAGGCTTACCGATTTACCATATTTCTCGGCATGTGCTTAGTACGTTCAAACGCTTGACTCACGGTACCACACCTTAATCCTTATTCCACTTTCCATCTCGTAGACAACACATCCCCATGGACCGTTGTCTACAGACCATCATCATTATGATATAAAACTGGATACAACCAAATCCTGACCTCGCGCGAGTGCTAGAAAAATCACTCGACTTCTACCGAGATCCGAATTAATAAAGCAGCTACTCGACCTAGCATACTAGTATCCATCTCAAAAGGAATCCTGAGTTCATGCAGCTAAGGTTTTAGTCAACTCCTACACTTAAGTGCACAGTACAAACCTACAATCATTAAGTGTAGTAAAATAGCATATATAACGGTTATGCATAAAACCGGGGCTTGCCTTAATTTAACACTTAGATAGTGTTGCTGGGGGAGGTACTCGCTTGGCGAGCAAATCCTGGTTATGTTCATCATTCTTCAGGTCGTCCACCAACTGCGTCTCGTGGTTGGCACCACATCAGTTGCTCGATCATCATCTCTCGGTCCTATATGAGGTGCAAGATGCATATGTATGAATATAATGAAAGTAGCACAAGATATACCAAGACACAGTGGCGAACTAAACATTAATTAGTAAGACACTGCAACAACTATACGTAAACACTACCACTGGAAAGACGACGATCACTACCTACAATTAACCAACGCAACACGATATCACACGTACAAGCATTTATTTAGTTGCTACAGCTTTTCATTAGTTCTTCTATTGATCACACAAAAGCATCACAAACACAAGTTTAATAGAGGACCGATGCATCAATGTCGATGGACTCTTCTATCACAATCAACTTCAGCAAGCAAGCACATTAATCATGGAACACATGTTAACCTAAGTTTAGCCATCACAAGTCTAGGTCCGTTATGTGCTAACTAAGCATTTTTAGCCAAAATGGTGAACTAAATATTCATTTGAGCGCGTGCAGATTTTTAGGACAGCAACACAGCAGCTACTTGTTTTAATCATAACTCTTCAAATATTAATCCAAAAATAGCAAACTATGACTTTCTGGAAAGATTTAAAAGTGAACTACAACTTTGGTATTGTTATCACAGCACGATTAAACACTTAGCAAGGTCAAAAGTTGTTAACACAACAGCGCTGTCCAGATTTGGACAGATTCAGACTTGTGACTTTAAAAATTCATAACTGAAGATTCAGACATCCAAACAAGGTGATTCTAGATTTTCTGGAAAGGTAATGAAATTGTCTACAAATTATTTATAAATATCACTGGCTGGTTTAACATGTATCAAGGGTGAAATACACTCTGAAGGCTGTGCTGTCCAGAACTGGACAGATTCAGTCTTCAGACTTTAAACATCCATAACTTCATCTTCAGACCACTAAAAATAGTGAACCAAGACTTTTTGGAAAGCTTGGCAATTGCCCTACATAACTTTTATAATCATCAAGAATTGATTCTATGTTGAACTGAGTCAAACAATTCAGTTTTCGAAATCTGTTCTGTCAGTGGACAGAACACAGCAACCAAGTTGTAAAATTCATAACTCTCAAACCGTCAGGCCTTTAGTTATGAAATTTTAACACAAGCAAGATAAGAAAAGCATCTACAACTTTCTTATAATCTACAAGGACTGATTCAAACATTAACTTAAGCAAACAGTACAGTCTCTGAAATCTGTACAGAAATTGGACAGATTCAGTTACTGAATTTGTAAAAAGCATAACTCCTAAACTGTCAGACCTATGGCTGTCAAATTTTAACACCAGCAAGATAATAAAGTTATCTACCACTTTTCTATAGCACATATCTACAGAAAACACAATTAACAAACACATCCACCACAATAATCGGACCCGGTACATATACATGTATCGATGCGCCCTTCACACACTAATTTGCATTTTAGGTTAGACATGATATGAGCATTACAAATTTTTATCCGCGATCGTAACCATGCGCAATGGGGCTACAACATCCCAAACGGTGCGAGAACACTAGTTTCAAGTTTTAACCCCATGACTATTCCATTACTTATTTTAACTACTTAATCAGCATCGACCGACTTAACCTTCATCTCGATGGTCCAAGCACCACAATTCACGAAAGTCTACCTAGACATCTAGCATCACATAGATAGCCTACTACTTCACATTTCAATTCATACAGGACCGCAAGGTGACAATAATAACACACAGGTAATCGACCTTTTTCTACGACCTTTAGTTGGGTCACCAGCAGATGACATGATGACTACGAAGGCATGTCACCATTTCATCACGCCCATCCATCGCATATATGCGCACGAATTCAATTCTTGTGACACATGCACTCAAAATCAATCCACACTACACAAAATACACTCATCTCTTATTTATGCGCGGACTTAACACCTTTCGGGATAAAGTGTCACTATAAATACCTTACACATAATTGCCTAAGGAACCCATTAGTTCACTCGAAGACATCTATTCAAGGCATAAACACAATCATACACTTATTTGTGAAGCACAATTTAAGGAACGCCTACGCGTATAAACTTGACTTATAATTATAGAGGAAGTGATGACTACTTACGGCATGTCATCACCTCTCTACATAAGCCCAAACAATTTCTACTACCGACTAAGAGTTCTAAGTATTAAACACACGGTTACTTTCCATGCGCAAATAAATCTCAACTTAACACAACTGACGCCGATGGAATTTTTACTAAACTCATCATACGCATAACTCTGTCTCGCATATAACCATATTATGGCGTGCACTCGAGACACTTCAATCAATGTGGCGCGACCACTAATATAAATGGACTCCGACACTCATGTCTCAACGATACATCCTCTACGCAAATTAGCATTCTCTAAACTACTCGTCACATCAATAAATATATCCCCTCTAAAATTATGAATCTCATCACATTGCTTAAAACAAATACACTTTTCACATAAACACATATCGATGCATTTCCCCAAAACAAAATCCACATTTTGTAACTTAGTTTTCGCATCAAACAACGCATCGCATATTTTCCCTATCAAAATAAAAATACCCGAGCTCTTTTCTATTTCATTTTCTTCCCTACACGCGTCCATTCATACAATTATACTTTCACACACATATAACCACATGCACATCATCGACCAAAATATAATTAGACAACTACAAATCGCGCACATCAATTAACCTCTTGTTCTCCAATCGCAAACGCGATCCTACCAATGCGCATAATCGAAACATTTTACACACATCCATTCAAAATAAATAAACGAGTCAATCGAGAGCGACATGCATCGGCTCACCATAAACAAATCCAATCGGTGTTTGTAAGGACGATGGCGATTCCGATTGGTGCATCGCTCCGAACATCCGATGAGCGTTGGACAACTTGCCTTCTTCTCCACGCAAAACACGGGGTGCCTCTCCTCCACAAAATAAAATAAAACAGCACACATACACAATTAATCGTATGAAAATAATGTCGATGCGGAATCGAGCACGGAGCGTCGCGGTCTCACCGGGGTGAATGACGACGACAATGGGGCTGCGCAAAAACAGCAAACCACCGGCGGCATCACGGCGTGCTGCTGACTGCTCAACACCCCACTTGGACAGATCGCCAAACACGTGGCACGCGCGCAGCGCTAGCAGCGAGGAAGCCAGGGAAGGTGTCGGGGCTGCAGGAACAGCGGCGTTTCATCGAGGGGCTGCGCAGCGAGGGGAGGTGGGGCGAGGTGCCGCTGTTGTTGGGGACTTGTTCTCAAATGCTAAGAGTTAAGAACAAGGCAACATAAAAAGTGTTAGGTGTTAAGGTCCTTCGTCCTTCGAAACATTATGCCCCTTCAGGAGATAATGAATTTCGGACGAAGGTTACGAGAGACATACCTTCGTAAATATAACAAGTAATGACGAAGGTTTCATATAAAGCATGAGATATAATATAAACATTATCATAAAATCATTTCTATTTTATTATCATGGAAAAATAGAAATGATTTTAAATTACAAGTGTACCTTCGGCTTGAAGGAAGGCAAAAGTACAAGCGTGACGCAAAAGCAAATGCCAAGTCAGCGTGAACAGTACGGGAGTACTGTTCATCTATTTATAGACGCGGGACGCTGTAACACCCCTGGTGTTACTATAACTAAAACTTGAACATGGCATCATGAGTATGGGCATGGCATATGTTTGACACACCTAGAGTGCATTCACTAGGCAAAAATTTCAAACAAGTTGTATTGTTTTACTGTTTTGCAAATAGGACCCTGGTTTAAGGACTTAACCCTAAATAGTGGTTAAAGGGGTAAAACTTAACCCAAGTTGAGAAAAACTTTAGGGCTTGTGAGAAAAGTCATAAAATATCCCCAAACACTAAGTTGAATCACATTTATACCCCTAGAATACTAGAAACCCTAATTGGAACCCTGGGAAACCCTAACACTAAACCCTAGGGACCTAAGTGCAAAATTAGTCCACTTTTGGACTAAAGTGCAAAAACTAAGCCAAATAAGTATTTTAAGTCCTTTGGTTCACAAATATGTGATTTTGCAAGCCAAACCCTAAGTTTTGGACCTAAATGCAAAATGAACCTCATTTGAGTTTTACTCTAAGTCTGAAAAATCAGTGCATGGGCTCAACTTTGGGGCTTTGTAACTTGCAAAGTATAGGGTTTTTGCCCTAGGTCACCACATCAAAGTTGAAGACCAATTATAGGAGAACAACTTTCCTTAAGGTTGTAAGCATAGTTGTTAAGAGTATTTGAGAGATAATGAAGCTCAAAGTCGGGCTGTCAGTCGATCCCTGAACTGAATTTTCAATAGCAGTGTAATGGGATTAACTTTGAGCTCGATTTTGAATGATCTTCGGTAACTATTTGATGGCAAGTCTTGTAGCAAAGTTGATCATGGATGATAGGTGTATAATTTTGATGCAGATGGTTGGCGTGGTCACCACATAAAAATTTGAGAAAATCGACCCCAAATAGGGACTGTCAGTCACTCTAAACCGGTGTTCTGATGGTACAGTGCTCGAATACACTGAAGAAGATCCGTTCGTCCTCATCGCCGGTAGCCGCCGCCGTTGATCACGGTTCATCACGATTCGTGCTCGGCGGTCACTAGATAAGTCTGTCGCGGTAAGGTCCTCGTCACCGGTGAGCTGGCCATCACTCCGACGATCCCTCCCCCCTGTCTTCCTTCGACTTTGCGGCTGGCGATAAGTTCGCCGTCGACCGCCGCTGCCCGACCGTGCGCCGTGTGGCCTACCCGGTTCATAGCACCGCCGTAACGTCCTACGACTGTCCCATCATCACCGAGAGAGTTGCCACGGCGGTGAACACGTATTCACCGCGGCCAGCACTTCTTCCTTACCTCCGGCCGCCGCGCGTCCTCCTCAAATTCGTGGCCACCGCTTTGCCCTTCTATAAATTGAGGGCCAGGCCGGTTGCGCCATGTATTTTGCTAGCTATCGCACCCGCTCCCACGCTCGATCGTCCACCAACGCGCTTGAATTCGGAGTTTCCCCCAATCCGGTTCTCCGCCGCCGTAGAAGTGAGCTCGCCGTGGGCAGCCCGTTTCAGGTCCGATCTCACCCTCGGTTCTCTTGTTTCAGCAACCTTGTTTCCTCTTGATGCTTGCCGAAGCATTGAATCAAGCTAGACCACCCTGGGTCGCCGGGAACACAATCATTACACCGCTTTGATTACGGCCACCGTGGCCGGAGTTCTATAGTTCATCAATCGTGCGATTAAGTTAGGGGAAATGGTCTGGCTAACCCCAATTTCGTGTCCACCGCTCGGAGAGCCCAGCCGTTGCCCCGTTCGGCCGGCGTAGATGCTCGCCGGAGCACGGCCATGTTTGAACGCCGTCGGGGACTTTGAGTTGTAAATTGATAGAAACCCGAGGGCCTTTTCGTGAACTGTCAGTGACTTAAAACAATAGTAAACGGATCTATTTCTGTTTAGCCGTTAAGCCGAGGGCCTCTGCGCAAAGTCGCCTCGCGGGCGCGGGCGCGCGCACGATTTCGCGCGGGCCTGGGCCGCTGGATTTGAAATCGGCCCAGTACTGTTCCTTGTTTTCCTTTTTCTTTTTCAGCAGGACTTTGAAAAACTGTAGAAAATTGTAGAAAAATCCTAAAAATATGAGACCAATTTTCCTAGGCTTGTTATTTTCCATAGTATTTAATAAAAATAGTTTTATGATTTTTAGTTGGAATAGGGAATTTTAGGATATTTAAAATAGCCTCAACCAATGGTTCTGGATTTTTAGAAAATAAATAATAAGTCCAAAATTCCCCAAACTTTTTATGTGAGCTTTTCACATTATTTAGAAGCCATGGGTAGAGTTTGGTTTGATTTGAACCTTGTTTGATCACTAAACCCAAAACCACCCCCCTGCTCCATGAACTCCTTTACTGACTCCGGAAACCCTAGGTTCTCGGAGTACCGTGAAGGAAAGTTGTACTCAAGACATAAATAATAAGTTTATGTTATCTTTGCATCCTCATGAGCATTCCATGACATCCATTCTTATGCATGTATATGATTATATTAGAGCAAGAAGAAGAAGAAGAAGTTTTTGAAGAGGGGATACCACCCACCTCTGATCCTCAAGCGGATAACTGCTTTTATTTTGATATCTGTGGATCCGAGCAAGACACCTCTGATAACAAAGGCAAGCCCCGGTGCATTTGCCACCTCCCTTGATGTTTTTAAATACTTTTCGCACACTTTAAGTCTAGTGAAATGTGCATTAGGTTTATAGGAGTTACCTGAAACCCTTTGATGCATTGCTTTCCTTGATATCCATACCTGTTTAGATACTTCTGTGAAGTATCAAAAGTATGATTTACAAAAATGCTTAGCCTTGCTTAGATCTTGTGGATAGAGGTTGTCCTCAATTTAACCATGGAGAGGATGGCTTCTACCCGCAAGAATATTTTCATTTGGAGCAATAGTGGGATCTTACTGCAAAGTTCCCTGAGATGCTCTTTCCTCCTTAGGAACAGACACAATCCTAAGGATAGAAATACTTAAATTGAGACTTGGGGGTAGGAACAGGTGATGTTCTACCCAGGTTGGTTAAGGATTAACGCGTATGTAGGCGTGCTGACCGAGGACCCTTTAACTGGTCACATGCCTCGTCATGGGTAAGCCTTGCCTCGGGCAGACTAAGGCCGGAATAAGATAACACGAAATGGGAGTGGAGCGGTGGCGAGAGTAGCGTGTACCCTCCGTGGCAAGAGGCTGGACGGTGGTGTATCTGTGCTCTCGGTTTGCGTGAACCTGATCCGGTCTTAAGAACCTCGGTGGCGGGTTGACATATGCAAGGGTTAAGTGCTACATATGTCGTGTGATTGGAGATCCTCAGCTGAGTATAATCGATTCGGATCGCCGTACCTTCGCGGTTATGAAGACTTGGTCACTTTTCTACAACCTAGAGTCAGGATGTGAAAATGATGGACAAAAATGATGTTGTCTTGATGTGATGCGAAATTAGACTAGATGCAAATGGAGTCTATTAATACTTAATATGGCGTTAAAAGATTGAAAGTAAGGACTCACTTTAGTAAGCAGCTTCTGCGAAATATAAGTT
Organism: Zea luxurians; assembly: GCA_029449295.1. Taxonomy (NCBI): domain Eukaryota; kingdom Viridiplantae; phylum Streptophyta; class Magnoliopsida; order Poales; family Poaceae; genus Zea; species Zea luxurians. The sequence continues at coordinate 48,448,829 of JAOPSE010000023.1, forward strand.
GATTTTTGCTACAGCCTCCCCTTGACTCCTAGTTATCCAGCATACCCTTGAGAGTCTTTTCCTTAGTCGGGTAAGACTTGCTGAGTAATTCCATACTCAGGGTTTATCCCTTTGTTGTTTTTAGGTGGGGAAGTAGCAGATTTTTGCTGCTTCTGTGCTAAGGTGGTTCCCAACGAGGAAAAACAAGACTGAAGTGCGGGAGGACTCGGTCCTCCACTTAAGATCTTTTGTTTATAGTCTTTCGGGAGAAGGTTGTGTCTCCCTGGTTTGTATAATTATTACTTTTATGCACTCACTTTAGCCTGGTCTGTAAATAAATGACTTAAGCTTGCTTTTTGAAATAAATGTAAGTTTATGTAATTCGCTTCCGCATATCTTCATCTCCGATGTTCTGTAATGTCTGCAAGACGGGTGAAACGTTCCTGGTAAGGTAAGGAAAGATACCGAGCTTGTCAAGTAACTTAGGAACATCTACAGGGTGTCTGAGGTCTGCTAGACAAGGACAACTGTAGGTGGGCCCGATTACTTGGGAGGTTCCGTCACAGCTGGTATCGGAGCGTAGCCCTTCTTTGCAGATATTAAGGCATCTTCAAAAAGATTTTCAAAAGTCTTACCTAAAGATTCTTTTCTCTTCTTACCTAAGTATTCTGAAGAGTTTATCTTAAAGACCAGATAGGAAGAGTGCAATGTATAGAAGGTTGAATCAACCAAGGTTGATTCTGTACTTACTCATGCATCATGCTAAGAATTATACTAATAAATTTCCCCCTTAGAAAATGCCGCCGCGCACAAGAAAGACCGCGCGTAAGTCGACTGGACCAATTGGAGTACCTCGACATCAACTTGCTCCGCGAGATGTAGATAGTAGTAGTGGGAGCAATGATCCTATAGGGGATCTGGAAGCAGAAGTAAGCAGGCTCCAATTGGAACTCCGCCGCAGGACAGCTATATGGATTGGAGATGGTGACCGTATAAATGAGTTACGAAGAGACGTTCGCCATCTACAAGACCAGCTGGCAGATCGGGATTTGGCACTCGATTGGGTTGTTCAATCTCGTTCATTGGCATGGGCCAAGGAGGCAAGGGCTCAGGCCCGAGTTAAAGAACTCAGCTCAGCTGTCGACAACCTGCAGGTTTACTGCAATACATTGCATGAGGAAGTCCATGTGCTCTACTCGCAACTACACCCTAGTGAGCCTACACCCTCTGCTAAGGCGGAAGCCGGACCTTCTCACGTTGCGGGACGCGCGTTGGGTGGGGAATTAGACCTGTATGAACCCCCTCCTTCTTTGAGGTTGGTTGACGTCTGGACTCCCACACCTGATGATGAAGCCGCCAAAAGCAACGGGAAACAAGACTAGTGGTGTAATAAGAGTAGAGTAGTGTATTGTAGGGTGTACTGTTATATTAGAGTAGTGTATCGTAGGGTGTACGGTTGTATAATAGGTTAAACTTTTGTAAAATGGGTAATGTATCCTGTTGTGTAATGTCGAGTCTGTACCATTACTCTTTACAGTAATGTAAAACGGAAGGTTTTCTTTGGCACATTATGTTTATTCAAATGTTTTTGCCTCAGATGCCGACCCGGACTCGCGGACAGGATGCAGCCGGAACATCCGGGGGTCGGGATGCTACCCCGAATCCACCTCCCGTTCCACCCACGCTTGCCGAGGCAATCGCTGCCTTGGTAAATGCTACAGCCGACAATACCCGCTTCCTGAGGGAGATGGCGGGTCAGCAACAGCTTCAGCAACAAGCAGGAAGAGGATTTCAACAGGGTCCCCGTGAGACCACTTATCTGGATTTCTCCGAGACTCGTCCGCCTCTCTTCGTCAAAGCAGAAGATCCGCTCGAAGCCGACGAATGGATACGGGTCATAGAACAGAAATTTGGCCTTCTCCGTTGTTCGGAAACCCAGAAGCCATTGTTTGCGGCTCAGCAACTCCGAGGCCCTGCCAGCACTTGGTGGGGGAACTTTGTGGCCATCCAACCGGACAACCATCAAATTACATGGAATGAGTTCAAAGCAGCATTCCGCGAGCACTATATTCCTGAGGGAGTGCTGCACATGAAGCAAGAAGAGTTCATGAAATTGAAGCAAGGGGGAGATACTGTGAATCAGTATCTCAACAAGTTCATTCACCTGTCACAATACGCAATTGATCAGGTGAACACAGACTTGAAGAAAAGGAATTGTTTTATGAGAGGTCTGAATGACCGAATGCAGCGAAAAATGGCTGCCTGTATTGATCTCACCTACGGGAAGGTTGTCAGCACAGCCCTATCTGTGGAGGCCAAATATGCAAATACTGGGAAAAGTAAGGGATTCAGTGGTGATAGGCCTAGTCAGGGCCCGGTAAAGAGGCAACGGTTTATTCTCCGGCCCTCTAACCAGAACCGTTCAAGTGCACCATCTTTCCCTTTCAAGCAGCCCATAATTATTCGTCCCAACAAAGCCCCTACTGTCCAAAGTCAGCCGGGTGCCCCAGGCACTCGATTCCCTGCTCTGCTAAGTTCTTCAACTGGATGTTTTAACTGTGGCAAATCTGGGCATTTTATTAAAGATTGCCCCTATCCTCGGCAAAATCAAGCTAATAATCAGCAAGGATCGGGAAGTTCTGCTCCAGGCAAGGGAAGTACTTCGGGCAAGAATACCAAGAAAACGGGGCGAGTATATTATACGCAAGTGGCTACCACACCGGAGGGAGAGCCAGTGATGATGGGTACGTTCCCTGTGGCCAGTCACCCTGCAGTAATTCTTTTTGATTCTGGTGCTTCGCATACCTTCATTAGCAAGACATTTGTGGAGCAACATCACATTGCATGTCATGAATCAAAAGAGGGATTTAAAATTCATTCACCTGGGGGACACATTTTTACTAGAGAAGTGGCCTATGAAGTGCCAGTAATCATGGCCGGACGGAACTTTCCTGCTAATATGATTGTTCTGAAAGGCCAGGATATAGATGTAATTTTGGGTATGAATTGGTTAACTCAACACAAGGCAATTCTCAATACTGAACTTAGAACCGTCAGGTTGAGTTATAACCAAGAAGAAATTCTCTTGTCTCTCCCCAAAACCAATCCAGCCAAAGCTTCTGGTAGAATATTTGAAGCCATTGTACCGAAGATCAAGAACATTCCGGTAGTATGTGAGTTTCCAGATGTATTTCCGGAAGATTTGCCTGGACTACCCCCTGAAAGAGATGTAGAATTCGTAATTGAGCTAAAGCCCGGTACGGCTCCCATCTCTCGAAGATCGTACCGTATGCCCCCTAATGAGTTAGCAGAATTGAAGATTCAATTACAAGATCTGCTGAATAAAGGATTTATCCGGCCAAGCTCGTCCCCGTGGGGTTGTCCCGCCATCTTTGTGAAGAAGAAGGATCAAACCTTGCGAATGTGTGTGGACTATCGGCCCCTGAATGAGGTCACCATCAAAAATAAGTACCCTCTTCCAAGGATCGATATCTTATTTGATCAACTGACTGGGGCGAGGGTATTTTCTAAAATTGATCTCAGGTCGGGCTATCATCAAATCCGTATTCGGCCCGAGGATATACCGAAGACCGCATTTACTACGCGGTATGGATTGTTTGAGTACTTGGTAATGTCTTTCGGGCTCACTAATGCTCCTGCCCACTTCACCTATATGATGAACTCGGTGTTTATGCCCGAGTTAGACAAGTTCGTGGTGGTCTTCATCGATGATATATTGATATATTCTAAAAATGAAGAGGAACATGCTCAGCACTTACGGATTGTGTTAACGCGCCTGAGGGAACATCAGCTATATGCCAAGTTCAGCAAGTGCGCGTTCTGGCTGGAGGAAATTCAATTTCTGGGGCACGTGTTGTCAGCCAAAGGAATTGCGGTAGATCCTAGCAAGGTCAAGGATATTCTGGAATGGAAACCTCCAACAACTGTTCACCAAGTCCGGAGTTTTCTTGGACTAGCGGGATATTATCGCAGATTCATACCTGATTTTTCTAAGCTTGTGAAGCCAATCACAAGTTTATTGAAAAATGATATTAAGTTCAATTGGACTTCTAAATGTAATGAAGCCTTTGAGGAATTGAAGACACTATTGACCACTGCTCCGGTATTGGCTCAACCGGACATCACTAAGCCTTTTGATGTATACTGTGATGCGTCAGGCAGTGGACTCGGCTGTGTGCTGATGCAAGAGGGCCGAGTAATTGCGTATGCTTCAAGGCAGTTACGCCGACATGAAGAGCATTATCCAACACATGATTTAGAGCTAGCTGCTGTGGTTCATGCCCTGAAAATATGGCGTCACTATCTGCTGGGAAATATCTGTCACATATATACAGATCATAAGAGTTTGAAGTATATATTTACTCAGTCAGAGTTAAATATGAGGCAAAGACGATGGCTTGAGCTCATTAAAGACTATGAACTGGAAATCCATTATCACCCAGGCAAGGCCAATGTGGTGGCAGATGCTTTGAGTCGTAAGACTTCCTGCCACTGTCTTATGGCAAAAACCTCCGAGAACACTTTATGTCAAGAAATGGAGAAGCTGAACCTGGGGATAATCCAGCATGGGACTCTAAATCAGTTGAAGCTTGAGTCAACCATTTTGCAAAGGATAATTGATGCCCAAAAGGACAATCTGGGTATGAAGCACATACGAGAAAAGATAAGGGCTGGAACAGCCAAATGTTTCAAGGAGGATGATCAAGGTGTGTTATGGTTTAACAACCGCATAGTAGTGCCGAAGAGTGAAGAGCTCCGCCAGCAAATCTTAGATGAGGCGCATCTTAGTCGCTATTCTATTCATCCAGGAAGCACTAAGATGTATCACGATCTAAAACAGCACTACTGGTGGACGAAGATGAAGATTGAAATTGCACGCTATGTGGCTAAGTGTGACACTTGCAGACGTGTCAAAGCCATACACATGAAAACTGCTGGTCCATTGCAATCTTTGCCAATCCCAACATGGAAATGGGAAGACATCAGCATGGACTTTATTGTGGGATTGCCCAGGACGGCCAAAGGGTATGATTCTATTTGGGTTATCGTTGATCGACTCACAAAAATTGCCCATTTCTTACCCGTCAGGGCCAAATATACTGTAGCCACTTATGCAGCATTGTATATCAGCCGTATTGTTAGTTTGCATGGTATTCCAAAAACCATAGTGTCGGATCGTGGACCTCAATTCGTATCCAAGTTTTGGGAAGAACTTCATAAATCCTTGGGTACCAAATTGCTCCACAGTTCGGCCTATCATCCTCAAACCAGTGGACAAACTGAGAGAGTGAACCAAATACTTGAAGATATGCTGCGGGCATGTGTCCTGGATTTCTCACCAAAATGGGATGAATGTTTACCTTTGGCGGAGTTTTCATATAATAACAGTTATCAAGAAAGTATCAAGATGGCACCTTTTGAAGCTTTATACGGACGTCGGTGTCGAACTCCGCTAAATTGGTCTGAACCTGGAGAAAGGTACTTCTTTAGGCCTGATATGGTGAAAGAGGTCGAAGAAAAGGTTCAGAAAATTATTCATAATATGAAGAAAGCTCAGACTCGACAAAAGAGTTATGCAGACCGACGACGACAACCCTTATGTTTTCGGGTAGACGACCATGTCTACTTGAAAGTTTCACCGATGAAGGGTGTATCGCGTTTCGGGGTTAAAGGAAAACTTGCACCCAGATACATTGGTCCATTCCTGGTGCTTGAACAATGTGGACCAGTGGCGTACCGACTCCAACTACCCGAAACATTGTCTGCTGTGCATAATGTGTTCCATGTATCGCAATTGAAGAAGTGTCTTCGGGTTCCCGATCGAACCGTTGAAGTGAATGATGTTGTCCTGGAACCAGATTTAACGTACTCGGAACATCCCATTCGAGTTCTGGATCAAAAGGACAGGGTTACCCGGAGAAAGACTCTCAAGTTTTATAAGATACAGTGGAACCAGCATTCGGAAGATGAGGCTACATGGGAAACCCAAGATTTCTTAGATAAGAATTTCCCAGGCTTTCTAGCCTCTTGTAAGTTGTAAAGTTTGTATAACTGTGTAGTAAAGGAATGAACCCCCACACCACCCCTGCCTTGTACCAAAAATAAGGAAATAAAAATGTGACACATTTCCTTTTCCATTACTCACCCTAGGACTTTAAATCTCGGGACGAGATTCTTTTATGGGGGGAAGGATGTAACACCCCTGGTGTTACTATAACTAAAACTTGAGCATGTCATCATGAGTATGGGCATGGCATATGTTTGACACACCTAGAGTGCATTCACTAGGCAAAAATTTCAAACAAGTTGTATTGTTTTACTGTTTTGCAAATAGGACCCTGGTTTAAGGACTTAACCCTAAATAGTGGTTAAAGGGGTAAAACTTAACCCAAGTTGAGAAAAACTTTAGGGCTTGTGAGAAAAGTCATAAAATATCCCCAAACACTAAGTTGAATCACATTTATACCCCTGGAATACTAGAAACCCTAATTGGAACCCTGGGAAACCCTAACACTAAACCCTAGGGACCTAAGTGCAAAATTAGTCCACTTTTGGACTAAAGTGCAAAAACCAAGCCAAATAAGTATTTTAAGTCCTTTGGTTCACAAATATGTGATTTTGCAAGCCAAACCCTAAGTTTTGGACCTAAATGCAAAATGAACCTCATTTGAGTTTTACTCTAAGTCTGAAAAATCAGTGCATGGGCTCAACTTTGGGGCTTTGTAACTTGCAAAGTATAGGGTTTTTGCCCTAGGTCACCACATCAAAGTTGAAGACCAATTATAGGAGAACAACTTTCCTTAAGGTTGTAAGCATAGTTGTTAAGAGTATTTGAGAGATAATGAAGCTCAAAGTCGGGCTGTCAGTCGATCCCTGAACTGAATTTTCAATAGCAGTGTAATGGGATTAACTTTGAGCTCGATTTTGAATGATCTTCGGTAACTATTTGATGGCAAGTCTTGTAGCAAAGTTGATCATGGATGATAGGTGTATAATTTTGATGCAGATGGTTGGCGTGGTCACCACATAAAAATTTGAGAAAATCGACCCCAAATAGGGACTGTCAGTCACTCTGAACCGGTGTTCTGATGGTACAGTGCTCGAATACACTGAAGAAGATCTGTTCGTCCTCATCGCCGGTAGCCGCCGCCGTTGATCACGGTTCATCACGATTCGTGCTCGGCGGTCACTAGATAAGTCTGTCGTGGTAAGGTCCTCGTCACCGGTGAGCTGGCCATCACTCCGACGATCCTCCCCCCTGTCTTCCTTCGACTTTGCGGCTGGCGATAAGTTCGCCGTCGACCGCCGCTGCCCGACCGTGCGCCGCGTGGCCTACCCGGTTCATAGCACCGCCGTAACGTCCTACGACTGTCCCATCATCACCGAGAGAGTTGCCACGGCGGTGAACACGTATTCACCGCGGCCAGCACTTCTTCCTTACCTCCGGCCGCCGCGCGTCCTCCTCAAATTCGTGGCCACCGCTTTGCCCTTCTATAAATTGAGGGCCAGGCCGGTTGCGCCATGTATTTTGCTAGCTATCGCACCCGCTCCCACGCTCGATCGTCCACCAACGCGCTTGAATTCGGAGTTTCCCCCAATCCGGTTCTCCGCCGCCGTAGAAGTGAGCTCGCCGTGGGCAGCCCGTTTCAGGTCCGATCTCACCCTCGGTTCTCTTGTTTCAGCAACCTTGTTTCCTCTTGATGCTTGCCGAAGCATTGAATCAAGCTAGACCACCCTGGGTCGCCGGGAACACAATCATTACGCCGCTTTGATTACGGCCACCGTGGCCGGAGTTCTATAGTTCATCAATCGTGCGATTAAGTTAGGGGAAATGGTCTGGCTAACCCCAATTTCGTGTCCACCGCTCGGAGAGCCCAGCCGTTGCCCCGTTCGGCCGGCGTAGATGCTCGCCGGAGCACGGCCATGTTTGAACGCCGTCGGGGACTTTGAGTTGTAAATTGATAGAAACCCGAGGGCCTTTTCGTGAACTGTCAGTGACTTAAAACAATAGTAAACGGATCTATTTCTGTTTAGCCGTTAAGCCGAGGGCCTCTGCGCAAAGTCGCCTCGCGGGCGCGGGCGCGCGCGCGATTTCGCGCGGGCCTGGGCCGCTGGATTTGAAATCGGCCCAGTACTGTTCCTTGTTTTCCTTTTTCTTTTTCAGCAGGACTTTGAAAAACTGTAGAAAATTGTAGAAAAATCCTAAAAATATGAGACCAATTTTCCTAGGCTTGTTATTTTCCATAGTATTTAATAAAAATAGTTTTATGATTTTTAGTTGGAATAGGGAATTTTAGGATATTTAAAATAGCCTCAACCAATGGTTCTGGATTTTTAGAAAATAAATAATAAGTCCAAAATTCCCCAAACTTTTTATGTGAGCTTTTCACATTATTTAGAAGCCATGGGTAGAGTTTGGTTTGATTTGAACCTTGTTTGATCACTAAACCCAAAACCACCCCCCCCTGCTCCATGAACTCCTTTACTGACTCCGGAAACCCTAGGTTCTCGGAGTACCGTGAAGGAAAGTTGTACTCAAGACATAAATAATAAGTTTATGTTATCTTTGCATCCTCATGAGCATTCCATGACATCCATTCTTATGCATGTATATGATTATATTAGAGCAAGAAGAAGAAGAAGAAGTTTTTGAAGAGGGGATACCACCCACCTCTGATCCTCAAGCGGATAACTGCTTTTATTTTGATATCTGTGGATCCGAGCAAGACACCTCTGATAACAAAGGCAAGCCCCGGTGCATTTGCCACCTCCCTTGATGTTTTTAAATACTTTTCGCACACTTTAAGTCTAGTGAAATGTGCATTAGGTTTATAGGAGTTACCTGAAACCCTTTGATGCATTGCTTTCCTTGATATCCATACCTGTTTAGATACTTCTGTGAAGTATCAAAAGTATGATTTACAAAAATGCTTAGCCTTGCTTAGATCTTGTGGATAGAGGTTGTCCTCAATTTAACCATGGAGAGGATGGCTTCTACCCGCAAGAATATTTTCATTTGGAGCAATAGTGGGATCTTACTGCAAAGTTCCCTGAGATGCTCTTTCCTCCTTAGGAACAGACACAATCCTAAGGATAGAAATACTTAAATTGAGACTTGGGGGTAGGAACAGGTGATGTTCTACCCAGGTTGGTTAAGGATTAACGCGTATGTAGGCGTGCTGACCGAGGACCCTTTAACTGGTCACATGCCTCGTCATGGGTAAGCCTTGCCTCGGGCAGACTAAGGCCGGAATAAGATAACACGAAATGGGAGTGGAGCGGTGGCGAGAGTAGCGTGTACCCTCCGTGGCAAGAGGCTGGACGGTGGTGTATCTGTGCTCTCGGTTTGCGTGAACCTGATCCGGTCTTAAGAACCCCGGTGGCGGGTTGACATATGCAAGGGTTAAGTGCTACATATGTCGTGTGATTGGAGATCCTCAGCTGAGTATAATCGATTCGGATCGCCGTACCTTCGCGGTTATGAAGACTTGGTCACTTTTCTACAACCTAGAGTCAGGATGTGAAAATGATGGACAAAAATGATGTTGTCTTGATGTGATGCGAAATTAGACTAGATGCAAATGGAGTCTATTAATACTTAATATGGCGTTAAAAGATTGAAAGTAAGGACTCACTTTAGTAAGCAGCTTCTGCGAAATATAAGTTGATTTTTGCTACAGCCTCCCCTTGACTCCTAGTTATCCAGCATACCCTTGAGAGTCTTTTCCTTAGTCGGGTAAGACTTGCTGAGTAATTCCATACTCAGGGTTTATCCCTTTGTTGTTTTTAGGTGGGGAAGTAGCAGATTTTTGCTGCTTCTGTGCTAAGGTGGTTCCCAACGAGGAAAAACAAGACTGAAGTGCGGGAGGACTCGGTCCTCCACTTAAGATCTTTTGTTTATAGTCTTTCGGGAGAAGGTTGTGTCTCCCTGGTTTGTATAATTATTACTTTTATGCACTCACTTTAGCCTGGTCTGTAAATAAATGACTTAAGCTTGCTTTTTGAAATAAATGTAAGTTTATGTAATTCGCTTCCGCATATCTTCATCTCCGATGTTCTGTAATGTCTGCAAGACGGGTGAAACGTTCCTGGTAAGGTAAGGAAAGATACCGAGCTTGTCAAGTAACTTAGGAACATCTACAGGGTGTCTGAGGTCTGCTAGACAAGGACAACTGTAGGTGGGCCCGATTACTTGGGAGGTTCCGTCACAGACGCAGCCCACGTAAAATTACATCCATGTCCATTACATTTGTTAATGACTTATGGAAATCTGTCAAGGCCCACGTAGTCTTTTCATCTTTAAGTCGGTTCCCCTCTCTGCTATCGCGACGAAGCTTCCCTGCGCACAGCTTCGGCTGTGCACCATTCTTCGTGGAGCTTGGTAATCAGCTCGTCCTTCGTCTGGTCCAGGCTTCGTCCTGACCGTACTTCATGTTCATAATTCTGAGTCCGAAGATACCTGTTCACATAATCCACTTGGAAAACATTGTCAAATCATGTTTTTGAGGACCTTCGGAGGACGAAGGCCCCCAACAGTAGCCCCTCGCAATATTAATTTGTTAATGATAAATTCAAATTGCGATATGGACGAAGGCCTTGAGCCGAAGGTCCGAAAAAACACCTTCCCTTTGCTAGAATAGCAACATTCACTGACAAGTGGGGTCTTTCAATTTTCAACGCCCTGGGGGTATAAATAAGATCATACCGCAAACTTATTTGGTACGCACACTTGCCATCTGCTTCGGCCCACTAAATTTTTAGCTCTTGTGCACTAAGATTTGCTGATCTTTTTGATTTTAAAGCTTCGGCCTTGGAAACAGTTTTTTAGTGGTTCCGAAGATGTCTGAAGGTAAGAAGATCCCTGCTGAGACGAAGCTGAGTCTTGACGAAGAGAAGAACTTGGGGTTCCTTATAGCGATGGCGGAGACCAATACAGAGAAAATCACCAAGGAAATTCTTGAAGGTTTGTCCGAAGATACTGATGACAGCGACAGTTTTGATGTAGAAAGTGGTGGGGAAGAATCCGAAGATCGACCATGGCGACCACGTCATACGGTTTTCGGGAAAACTACTATTAAGCAGAGCCATATTGATAATATGAGGGGGCGGTATTTTCGAGATATTTCTATTGTGAGAGTTGACGCTGGAGAAAAGACTTCTCCCACCCCCGAAGAAGATGAGGTCGTAATCTTCCAAAGCTTTCTCAAGGCTGGGCTTCGATTCCCCCTAAGCAACTTTGTTGTTGAAGTCCTGAGGACATTTCAAGTCTACCTCCATCAAATTACTCCCGAAGCTATCTTAAGAATGGGGATGTTTGTCTGGGCTGCAAGAAGCCAAGGTTTAGAACCAAATGCTAAAAGCTTTTGCAACATTCATGAGTTGTTATATGAGACGAAGCCCTGGGGGAAAGAACAATATCACAACAACTTCGGGTGCTACAGCTTCGGTGCCCGCTCCGGGTCAAGCCGCCCTGTGCCAACCTTTCGGAAGAGGTGGCCCGGAGCCTGGATGACTGAATGGTTCTATGTAAAGAATGACTTAACGGCACAAGAAGATGTCAAGAGTATCATTATGCGCCCCATCTGGCAACGCTTCGGACTTCGTAGGCCGAAGGTTGAAATGGATGAAGCAGCCGAGGAATGCCAAAGAGCCTTCGGCGTGGTCTGCTCTTTCATTGGGACAAGGGACTTGGTCCAAGAGCATATTGCCTTCAGGGTGTGGCCACTTGCAGGAAAGTGGGAAATGCCGAAGGAGACCATCAAAGAGTCCGACGAAGGCGGACTGGTCAGACTGAAATACACATTCAAATACGCAGATAAATTTGTTGAACCTGATGATGACTGGTTGAAAAGCATTGAAACATTGAGTGACGAACTGCTTGGGGCATACTCGAAGGCCGAGAACACTGCGTTATCAGCAGCCTTCGGAGGCCGAAAAAAGAAAAGGCTCAACCGGGTATTTGACGCAGTCGGGTTTGTCTACCCTGACTACCATTATCCGGTATTGAGTCGCAAAAGAAAAAATACTTCTACTGCGGCAGAAGCTACCACGAGTGCTACTAATGAGCCAGTGCCGCAAAGGAAAAAGATAAAGGTGCTCACTCACCGAGCGCGTTTTATTGAGCCGGCCACAGTGCCAGAATTTATTGGTGAAATCTCTTTGGCCTCTGAAGCTACAGAACCAGCTCCAGTGCCGAAGGTGGGAGAAAAGACTGAAGCGCTTTCAGCAGAAAAAGCAAAGAAACCGAAGGTTGAAGAGCCAAAAATATCAGAAATCTTAAGTCCTTCGGTAAATGTCGAAACAATAAAAAATCAAAAGGGGCCGTCAGTGACCCCGAAAAGAAAAAGAATGGTAAACGTGCTAGATGTTTTGGAGACAATTAAGTCTTCAAGCACAACCCCAAAGAAGACTATTGAAGTTGCTGAAGTGTCTACCGAAGCTGTAGTTGCTGAAGCTTCGAAGCAACAACCTGAAGCTGAGGCTGGGCCTTCAGAGCCCACCAAAGAACAATCTTTGAAAACAAAAATATCAGAACCAAATTTGGTTGAAGAAATTGACACTGCCGCCCCCGAAGCTCCTGCCAGCATACGTGATTACATCGTACGACATGCTTCAGGGAAGAAATTATCTGAAGAAGAGACTTACGAAGCCAACTACTATGCCAGAGAGCTAAAATATCCGAAGGGGGCAGTAGTGTTTAACGGGACAAATGAAGATGACTTCCTGTACTGCCTTCCTGATAATAAAGAACTGTCTGTCTGCCGAGAGATGGCTAGAAGTATGGGATTCCCGAAGCTCGAAGCTGGGTTATGCGCTATGACGAAGGAAGATCTCGCAGATAGTCTTGCATATAATAGCCTGAAGGTTTGGGAATTAGACTTTTGAAAAAATTTTACAATACGTAATTCATTCCTTTATTCTTATATGGATTCTTTTTTTGTATAGGGTTTAATCCTGAGCAACGCATTGAGAGCACAAAAGAGTGCCGAAGATGAGAGCTATGAAATTGCATTCAACAATTTACGATCAGAAGTTATAAAACTGAGAAACGAAGCTCTAGAAAAAGATAAAATTCTGGTTACACTAGTAGACAAGATAAAAAAGGACGAAGCTGCTGCAAAGATTCAGGCCGAAGCTCAGAAACGCGAAATTAAAGATCTTCAGAAACAATTGGCCCGGGCGAAAGAAGAACGCATACTTGAAGAAACAAGACGGGAATGCAGCGACCAATGGGCTGATCATTTGGAAGCAACCGTGGAAGAGCTTCGGTCTTCTAAGAAAAAATGCTACGAAAAATCCATGGAATGCGTAAAGAAAATTAAAACCAGCTTCGCCAGCGTGGGCGCATTTTCCAGTGAAGAGAATTTCTCAAGAGGCAATCCCGAAGGTCCAATAGAATGGATCAGTCACGAAGCAGAGGCCTTCGAGGAAATCCTAAGTAGCCGTGGCGACATCTGCGCTTTTTCGGGCGCCAGGGGAGTTGCTACTGTCTTGGAGAAGAAAGGTTGCGGGCATGTAAAATCTTTAGCTCAGTCCGAAGCTGCCTTATCCTCCGAAGACATCAAAGACCCCTCGGCCGAAGCAAGCGTGGTTGGTGGCAAATTCTTTACTGATATCTGGGACAACGGCGGCCGAGAAATGGCGCAAGAAATCATTCAAAGGAGTGAAAAAGGCATCCATGATGCTAGGAAAGTGACAGAAGTTGCCGAAGGGCAAAAAGGTATTAATTAGTCGCTCTTGTTGTGTTGTAATTTTTATTTCAAACTTTGCTCGCGGTTTGCAATAGTAATGCAAAAATATTTTGCTTCCTCAGAACCTGCCGGATCGTCAATTGACCCTCACACAAAGGAGGATGACGAAATCAAACAAATGGCCGAAGCTATCATGGATAAAGCTGTTGAACAACTTCTAAATGAGGCTGCCGAAGTAGTATTAAGAGAAGACTAGGTGTTATTAGAAAAACATTTAAAATGTGATCTATGTAATATTTTGTACATTTGAATGTAATATACAGGTCTCTTTTCATTATTCAATTCTTTACGATGCATGAAATTCTACATACATACCATTTTTGAGCCTTCGGCGAAAAAAACACCTTCCCTTCTTTTCATGCTTCGTGAAGAAGACACTCTTCGTTAAAACTATTCTGATGAATCACGTCCACACTTCGAAAAAAACTTTCTCCGAAGTTGTACAATTTCGATATTACTCTGATGAAGCTCATCCATGCTTCGAAAAAACTTTCTCCGAAGCTGTACTCCGAAGATTATCATTGTATTTCCTCGTGACTTTACACAATTTGCACTTTCTTAAAGCATCCTCTCGAAGGTTGATATTGTGTCCCCTTCTTTTGCCATATGCAACATGATGTATGATGCTTATGCTATGCAAAATGATGTGATGATGTTATGTTATGCAAATGACGTTTGTTCCGAAAATACACACAAAATATCTTTATAAGCTCTGCATTCCCTTAGGAACGTCTTTGGAGCTTCTTCGCCTTTTACTTAGACGGTATAAGCTCTGCATTCCCTTAGGAACGTCTTTGGAGCTTCTTCGCCTTTTACTTAGGCGGTATAAGCTCTGCATTCCCTTAGGAACGTCTTTGGAGCTTCTTCGCCTTTTACTTAGGCGGAATCAGCGTTGACTTTTCGCTGTATGCTCTGCATTCCCTTAGGAACGTCTTTGGAGCAAAAAACTTACACTGCGTTCCCTTTGGAACGGCTTTTTGTAACTTCGGCAACTTACTCTGCGTTCCTTAGAACGACTTTTTGTTGCTTCGAAGGATTTTTAATAATTCGAAGGTCCTCCTTGTTACCGCAAATTTTTAAGCTTCAGCAACTTAAGCCTGTGGAGAAGATAGGTTTTCCTCATAACCAACCACGAAATTACTATATGAAAACTGAAATGTTCTTTATTACACAGAAAATAGAACTTAAACGGAAAAGACTGCTATCAAAGTAGGATATATGTCAATAAATGTGCTTCGACTCTGGCACAGTACTATTGACTGTGCGAGCTTCAGATTGCTCTCTGAGATCCCTTTGGTGCGGAACATATTGGCTCCCTTCTGGCTGTTGGCCTTGTTGCAGCGGAGGTGGAGGCGGGGGCTGTTGCCATGAAGCTTGAGGTTGACTCGCCGAAGCTACGGAAACTGCAGGGTGGTTGCCCACGTATTCCGGGATGTAAGGCTGATGATACGAAGTAGTATGCATGACCTGCTTCGGCTGGCCCTGTTGCGCTGCAGCTTCTGCTAGTTCCTTTTGTTTCTGGATGGTGACATGGCACATCCTGGTGGTATGGCCCTTGTTTTCACCACAGAATAAGCAAAATATCCTCCTTGGTTGATCTCCAAATCTCCCGCCGAAGCCCCTGGCGCCTCTGCCTCTTGGAGCTGGTGGCCGAAAGAAAGTTTGCTGTTGCCCCGAAGCCTGTGAGGAGCACTGCGGCCTGTTCTGCTGACTCCCCTTATCATCATTTTGAGTGGAGTTGTGGATGGACCTGACATGCCTCGGATAGAATCTTCCTCCGAAGCCCCTGGTCATCTCAGAAAATCTGAAGGCCTCCTCCCTTCTTTGGCGAAAGTCATTATCGGCACGAATGTACTCGTCCATCTTTTGGAGCAGCTTCTCCAGAGTCTGAGGAGGCTTCCTAGCAAAGTATTGGGCTGCAGGTCCAGGACGAAGCCCCTTGATCATGGCTTCGATGACAATTTCGTTGGGCACCGTTGGTGCCTGGGCCCTCAAACGCAAGAACCTTCTGACATACGCCTGAAGGTATTCTTCATGATCCTGAGTGCACTGGAACAAGGCTTGAGCAGTGACCGGCTTTGTCTGAAATCCTTGAAAACTGGTTAACAACATATCCTTCAGCTTCTGCCATGAAGTGATCGTTCCTGGTCGAAGGGAGGAATACCAGGTCTGAGCAACACTCCTGACGGCCATAACGAAGGACTTTGCCATGACTGCAGCATTGCCCCCATACGAAGATACTGTTGCTTCGTAACTCATCAAGAACTGCTTCGGGTCTGAATGGCCATCAAACATGGGAAGCTGGGGTGGCTTATAGGACGGAGGCCAAGGTGTAGCCTGCAGCTCAGCGGACAGAGGAGAAGCATCATCGAAAACAAAATTTCCATGATGGAAATTGTCATACCAGTCATCTTCGTTGAAGAAGCCCTCCAGACGAAGGTCTTTTTGTTGAGGCCTTCGGTTCTCATCATCGTGGGTAAGATGACGGACTTCTTCAGAAGCTTCGTCTATCTGCCTTTGCAGCTCAGCTAGCCTGGCCATCTTTTCTTTTTTCCTCTGCACCTGTTGATGAAGCATCTCCATATCCCTGATTTCTTGGTCTAGTTCATCCTCCTGAAGCGTCGGGCTGACGGCCTTCCTCTTCTGGCTTCGGGCCTCCCGAAGAGAGACGGTCTCCTGGTTGGGGTCCAGCGGTTGCAGTGCTGCAGCCCCAGTCACTGAAGCTTTCTTCGGCGCCATAGCGAGGGTCTATAGCTTCCGAAGGTGTTCAAAAAACTTGAAGTGGAAGTGAGTTCACCGACGGTGGGCGCCAATGTTGGGGACTTGTTCTCAAATGCTAAGAGTTAAGAACAAGGCAACATAAAAAGTGTTAGGTGTTAAGGTCCTTCGTCCTTCGAAACATTATGCCCCTTCAGGAGATAATGAATTTCGGACGAAGGTTACGAGAGACATACCTTCGTAAATATAACAAGTAATGACGAAGGTTTCATATAAAGCATGAGATATAATATAAACATTATCATAAAATCATTTCTATTTTATTATCATGGAAAAATAGAAATGATTTTAAATTACAAGTGTACCTTCGGCTTGAAGGAAGGCAAAAGTACAAGCGTGACGCAAAAGCAAATGCCAAGTCAGCGTGAACAGTACGGGAGTACTGTTCATCTATTTATAGACGCGGGACGCAGCCCACGTAAAATTACATCCATGTCCATTACATTTGTTAATGACTTATGGAAATCTGTCAAGGCCCACGTAGTCTTTTCATCTTTAAGTCGGTTCCCCTCTCTGCTATCGCGACGAAGCTTCCCTGCGCACAGCTTCGGCTGTGCACCATTCTTCGTGGAGCTTGGTAATCAGCTCGTCCTTCGTCTGGTCCAGGCTTCGTCCTGACCGTACTTCATGTTCATAATTCTGAGTCCGAAGATACCTGTTCACATAATCCACTTGGAAAACATTGTCAAATCATGTTTTTGAGGACCTTCGGAGGACGAAGGCCCCCAACAGCTGTTTTGTGGGGAAGAGAGGAGGAGCAGAGGAGGGCGCCGGGGATCCGCTGCTGTGCGCGCGCAGGGGCTTGGGGGAGGGAGATGCTGCGCAGAAGAACGAAGAGCTGGGCGCAGGGAGGAAGGGGGCCGGCTACGTGGATTTTCTGGGCGCCAGCCATTCCCTGCGTGATGGCGAGGCCAAGCTGGGAGAGGGGAGTCGCTGTCCTCTGCTGGCCGAAGTTGCTGCTCACCTGCAGGGGAAGTGGGGCTCACGCCCATGGGAGGAGAAGGGCAGGGGACGCCATGGCTGTGGAGGTGCTCGGCTGCTGCAAAGATGGAGCTCGTCCATGCAGGAAGGAGCCGAGGGGGCGCCGGCTGCCCTGCGCGCGACGGAGAAGAAACCAGCAGAGAGCTCCGCGGTGAGCAACAACTAGTGGAAATGGAGGTCCGAGTGGGGGGGATTGCTGGCAAGCCCCTAGCAGGGAGGTGAGCTCGGCCAGGGAATGGCGCTCACGCCATGGCTGGAGCTGCAGCTGCCGTGGGAAAAACCAGAGAGGAGGACTGCGTAGGGGAGAAGAAGGTTGCTGGTGGTGGCTGGGAAAAGAATAGGGGTGGGAGTGCAAAACAGCCAAGGGCAAGGGAGAGGGATCCGTATTTATAGAGAAACCCTAGGGTTAGGGTTTCAAATGGGCCTAATTGGGCTGGGTTGGGCTGGCCCAAACACGAAATCGGGCTGCGTTAAATTATTTCCGAAATAAAAATGTTCTTGCGGATTTCGTCTGTACGCAAAACAGAGCGAACTAGAGTTTCGACGAACGGACGATTTAGCGATTAACTCGGCCGAGAGTTGGATTTGATTTCGCTCGGCAATAATTCGCTACGCAAGATTTGAAAATAAATCGTCTTAAGATATGACTGGCTTTTGGATTTATGATTGAAAGAGATAAATCGCGATATTTTAAATTTATCGTCGAGGTTGATTTTTAAATCGGGATCGAATCCAGAGGTATGAGTCGAGTCGGATAAGAGTTAATTAGAGGGCGACGTATAGAGTATCCCGTTGGAGAATACGGACCCGGATACAATAGTCGGACATCGATCGAAGTTCGAGGAGTTGGATTCGGACATAGATCAAATAACAGCCGTTGAGAGTTTGATTAAAGAGCTTCGGATGAGATTTATAATTCGAGAATGGTCTTCGAGTCTGCATTAGTTCCGAGAATTAAAAGTTTTAACACGCTCTGAAATTGGTTGTTTCTCGCGATCGATTAACTCTGAATTTGGTGAACTTCCAAGAGAAAGCCTGATAAACAGAGATAGGCACGATCGAGAAATAGAATTTTTTGCTGAGCATCCGAGATTAGGATAAATCTCCCGTCATAACGCGAAATAGACACCTGGGGTGTCACAGAAGGGAAGCTGGTTGTTGGGGTCGATGGGTGGGATGAATGCAGCAGCGGTGCTCTGCCTCTTCCGTTTTGGCGCCATCGCGATCTTTTTGGCGGAACGAGCAGGATTGAAATCTTAGGGAAGCAGAGGAGCGGATGAAGAGAGAAAGTGAAGCTAGGGCTCGGAAATCAAAAAAGGCATGTCGGCCTGAGTATAAATGGGGTTTCCTAGGTCGGGCACTATTTCTAAAGTGCCAAGTCATTACTCGGGAAAGCAAAGTTTCAGGCATCACTCGGGGGTTACCTCTAAAACGCCGGCAGTATCAAGCATATGGACGAACTATCAAGCGCGTAAATAGAACAAACAGTAAAAGTCAGCAATCACTTGGAGCAACTAAAGTTCTTCATTAATATTGGAGGGGGTTACACAAACTCAAAAGTCGACTCATTATGAGTCAGCCTTTCCCCCCTTTTTTACCACATTACACTACATTACATTACACTACATTACATTACATTACTACTAACTACCACTACATTATTCTACTCCTACTACTACTACTAATTATCTATACTAATATTTAGACCAGTGGCGCTTTGCCACTGGCCTTGCTGCTGTCGCTGCCGCCCTTGCCGCCACCGTCGCCGTCGTCGTCTTCACCACCGCCCTTGCCACCGTCATCGTCGCCTTCGCCACCGTCACCGTCACCGCTATCGTCGCCGCTGCCACCGCCTTCATTGTCGTCGCTCCGCTCCTCGAACGAGTTGGAGGAGTTCTCCTCATCCGAGGAGACCTCCGACTCATCCGACCCCTCGAGCCCGGCACGCTCGACGGAATGGATGTACATCTAGAACTCAATGACTAACCCCTGGGAGTTGTCCGAGTCATCGGACGATGCTGGGGGAGAGGCGAGAGCCGCCGATCCCTCAGACTCAGAGGAAACCTCCTCCGAATACTCTGAGTCACTGAAGTCCTCCAAGGGAGGACTTGGGTCGCGCTTCCGCTTGTCGCATGCGCGATGGGGCGAGCCTCGACCTCTCTAGCCTTTGCCCATGGTCGGATGGAGAAGAAGAGGAAGTTAGAGGAAAACAATAGACGATCGAAAGACAAGTGAAGAGAACAACGGTGCAAGCAGACTATTTATAGAGGCCGGGGGTGACCGTCCACTTCCTATCACGCTCGCCGAACAGTCACAAGTATTCAATATGCAATTCAATCCACCTGAAAATGAGTCAGGCAACAGATGCTGCTTCACGTAACACGATACCATTTGGACCAAGGTCAACTACTCGGGCCATATGATTACACCCCACGGTCACATCAAGTTACTACTCCAGGACAGTGTGCTAAACGCTCTGCGTACCAAGATGCCCCTTGGCCACACCCATTGGGGGAGTAACCAGGAATTTTCAAAAGATTTTCTGAAGAAGTCATATCCATACAGTATATGCAATGAATGTACTGAGACAGAAGGAAGAGATCGGTAGAAATCGAAGGAAATCCAAATATAGCTACTGAACCGGAAGTCTAATCAGCAGAGGCATTGAAGCACAGAGCGAGGTGATGACCAGCCAAGAGCCATCTACCAAACGTCAAATCTATCACCGATTAAATAAATTTCAGACCTAACAAGGTGTGGGCAGATAATATTATTTGAATTCGCGAAAGCATGAGATGATGACAAAATGCTGATTTCTAAAGCATGAGATGAAGATCTTTGAGTGGATCATTTTCAAAAATCCACTCAAAGCTCGGGGGCTACACCCATTGGGTGCACCTTCGGTGCACCAAATGGATTTTTAATCCCAGAAGACAAAATGCTGACTTCTAAAGCATGATATGATGACAAGACGCTGATCTCCAAAGCATCAAATGAAGACCTTTGGGAGGACTATTTTTACTGAATCACTCAAAGTTTAGGAGCAACGCTCAATAGGTGTACCTTCGGCGCGCCCATTGCCAGCGTAGAAATCATGCCACAAACTCGCGAGCTAGACCTAGAATCTTTGGGCTGTTTATTTCAAAATCAACTCAAAGATTAGGGGCTTGTGGGGGACAGATATCCCCCGGGACCACTAGAAGGCAAGAAGGCCTCGCGAGAGGTTTTAGGCTTGTTATCTCGCAAGGCCATTCATTTGTGGGCCAGGGGAGGACTACTGGCGGAATGGGCCGACGTGAGAAGGAAGCAGGCTCGGGCCCAATCAACTCGTCAAACTCGAGCGCTATCCGTAGCGTCCTCTCGACTTTCCCGCGCGTAGCGCCCTTGAACATCGGAATGGATTAGAGATAAATTGACAAGATTATAGGAAGATAAGTTCAGTCGGTTCACTATTCTTTAGGTACTCATCATCATCCTATGCGCATGTAGTGCCCCACGGTCGAGTATATAAGGCCTAGGGGGTACCCCATCATTGCCATCGACCATCCACTCAACCCATTAGCTTTCATCCATACTGGAGACTTCTCTTGTAACCTACCACATAAAGATCCATACCAGGAAGTAGGGTATTACGCATCTCAAAGCGGCCTAAACCAGTAGAAAATCGCCTCTCATCCCTCGTGCTTTTCGCACGAACCATTGAGCTACAGTCAACAGCACCGTCCTACCTAAAAGCATCGCGAGGGGTAACCCCGGGTGTGCGGTCGGGCTCCAAACACCGACATAAAAGCATGGTGAGAAACAGAATGAGGTTTCCTAGCATGAATTTTTCTAATTTTGTGCTCAGGATAATTAACAGGATATAAAATGTAACCTTCATTATCCTGAACCATAGGAGCTTTGCCCTTAATAAAATTAGACAATCTTTTAGGGACATTAATCTTGACATTACTTCCCTGTTGGAAACCAATGCATCCTTAATGTTAGGACGTCTCCCATTATAAAGCATGCTACGAGCAAATTTAAATTTTCATTTTCGAGCTCTTGATCGGCAATTTTAGCATCTAATTTAGCTATATGATCATTTTGTTTCTTAATCATGGCAATGTGATCATCAATAGCTTCAACATTAATATCTCTATATCTAGTACAAATAGAAACATGATCAATGGTAGATGTAGAAGGTTTGCATGCATTTAATTCTTCTATCTTAGCATTTAATTTAACATTCTCATCTCTAAGACAGGAAATAGAATCATTGCAATCATTCAATTTTTCAATCTTAGAAGTTAAACTATCATTTTTAGTTCTAAGACTAGAAATTTTATCATTCAGTTCATCAATCTTAGCATTTAGACTAGCATTTTCATTTCTAAGACCGATAGTTGAATCATGAAATGCTAAGCTCTTTAGTCAAGTTTTCACATTTTTCTACTTCCTGAGCATAAGCATTCTTCACCTTAACATGTTTTTTGTTTTCTTTAATAAGGAATTCCTCTTGGCTATCCAAGAGTTCATCCTTCTCATGAATAGCTCCTATTAGCTCATTTAATTTATCCTTTTGTTGCATGTTAAGGTTGGCAAAAAGAGTAAGCTAATCATCTTCATCTTCACTAGAGCTACCCTCATCACTAGATGTTGTATATTTGGGGGTGGCTCTAGATTGTACCTTCTTCTTTTTGCCATCCTTTGCCATGAAGCACTTGTGGCCGATGTTGGGGAAGAGGAGGCCTTTGTTGACGGCGATGTTGGCGGCGTCCTTATCGGAGGAGGAGTCGGTGGAGCTCGCATCGGAGTCCCATTCCCGGCATACGTGGGCATCGCTGCCCCTCTTCTTATAGTACCTCTTCTTTTCCTTCTTCTTCCCCTTCTTGTCTTCGCCCCTGTCACTATCACTTGAATTTAGACATTTAGCAATAAAATGATCGGGCTTACCACACTTGTAGCACACCCTCATGGAGCGGGATTTGTAGTCATTCCCCCTCCTTTGCTTGAGGATTTGACAGAAGCTCCTGATGATGAGCGCCATTTCCTCATTGTCAAGCTTGGAGGCGTCGATTGGAAGCCTACTTGGTGTAGACTCCCTCTTTTCTTCTTCCGTCACCTTGAATGCGACGGGTTGCACCTTGGGTGTTGAGGTGGTGCCTTGCTCCAAGTTGACAATATGTTTGGAGTCTTTGATCAGAAGTTTAAAGCTCACAAACTTGCCAATTACTTCCTCGAGAGACATCTGTTTGTATCTAGGGTCTCCACGGATTAGTTGCACTTGAGTGGGATTACGAAAAACAAGTGATCTAAGAATAACCTTGACCATTTTATGGTCATCCCACTTGGTGCTCCCGAGGTTGCGCACTTGATTGACCATGGTCTTGAGCCAGTTGTACATCGCTTGTGGCTCCTCTCCCTTGTTGAGGACGAATCGACCGAGTTCTCCCTCGATCGTTTCGCGCTTGGTGATCTTGGTCACCTCGTCTCCTTCGTGCGCCGTCTTGAGGATGTCCCAAATTTCTTTGGCACTTTTTAACCCTTGCGCCTTATTATACTCCTCTCGACACAAGGAGGCAAGGAGTATAGTTGTGGCTTAGGAGTTAAAGTGCCTAATTTGGGTGACCTCGTATGAATCGTAGTCCTTGTCCCCCTCCTTAGGTACCTACGCTCCATACTCAACAATATCCCAAATGCTTGTGTGGAGTGAGGTTAGGTGATGCCTCATTTTATCACTCCACATACAATAATCTTCACCATCAAAATATGGTGGTTTGCCTAAGGGAACGGAAAGTAGAGGAGCACGTTTAGAAATGCGAGGATAGCGAAGGGGCATCTTAATATACTTCTTGCGCTCATGGAGCTTAGAAGTAGTGGATGACGAGTCAGAGCTGGATGTGGAGGGCGACGATGAGTCGGTCTCGTAGTAGACCACTTTCTTCATTTTCTTCTTCTTGTCGCCTCTCCTATGGGACTTGATGGAGGAAGAGGATTCCTCCTTGTGCTTGTTGCTGGACTCCCTTGAGAGAGTCCTCCCCGAGCTTGCGGGCTTGTCGCCGGTCACAATCTCCCTCTTGGCGTGATCTTCTGACATCACTTCGAGTTGTTAGACTCTAATGAAGCACTAGGCTCCGATACCAATTAAAAGTCGCCTAGATGGGAGGTGGATAGGCGAAACCTGAAATTTATAAACTTAAGCACACACTACAAGCGGGGGTTAGCGTTAGAATTAAAATCAAGTCTAAGAGAGAGGGGAAAACAAATCAAATGGGAATCAAGCGAATGAACATGGTGATTTGTTTTACCGAGGTTTGGCTCCAAAGAACCTAAGTCCCCGTTGAGGTGGTCATAAAGACCGGATCTCTTTCAACCCTTTCTCTCTCTCAAACGATCACTTAGACCGAGTGAGCTTTCTCCTTAATCAAATGGGTCACTTAGACCCCGCAAGGACCACCACACACTTAGGTGTCTCTTGCTTTGATTACAATTTGCCTCGGAACAATAATGAGGAAGGAAGAAAGCGATCCAAGCAATAAGACCGCAAAAGAACACGAAATCACTCTCTCAGAAGTCGCTAAGTGTTTGTGATGAATTTGGGACTTGGAGAGGCTTTGATCTTTTGAATTGTGTTTAGGAGTGAATGCACTAGCTCTTGTATTGAATGAGAACTTCAGAAAACTTGGATGCTTGGAGTTGTGGTGGTTGGGGGGTATTTATTGTTAGAAATATAGGCATTTTCCATATCATTTTAGTTCCATAAATTAACATTATGGTGATGACATATAAAAGATGATTAATCATAGAAATCATGATGACAAATATATCCATAACAATATGGAACATGAGAATATAAAACGTATGAATCATATAAATATAATAAGCATGTAAACATGGTACATGCAGCATGATGGAACAACTGAAAATAAATAGATATCAATATAAACAGCATGACTGTAAAATTAAAACAAACATATATGGTATATTAATAGCATAAATAGGCATCAGAAAAGTCATGATACGATATGACAGAACAGTTTGGATAATTTCATGGCTACATACAAAACAGCAGAGATGAACATATGAAACATAGAATCTGCAGAACGTAAAACGGTAAGGAGCTGAATTGATCATACCCTCCCATGTGCTTCGAGGATCATGATCCTTGTCCAACTTCTCTTCTCATCCGTATGAGATGAAGACGCCAGGAAGAAGAAGATGTTTACCAGACGGATGTTGGGCAGTCGTGAAGACGCTCCCCAAAAACCTAATTGTCGATTCCTCGTGCAAGGTCTCGATTGGCAAGGGCTTCGGAGGCACCTGCCCTCTCGTTCCTCTGTGTGCGCAGAGTCACGAGATGGAAATACCCACTCTGTGGCTGGACTATGATTTTGAAAGAGTTCTGTTCTAGTGCCAAGCGACAGGAGTTCTCCCCCTTTTATCCTTATCGCGGAAGGGAAGCTGAAGGAGAAGGGTCTCGCATGCGGTTGATCAAGAGACGGGCATCTGAAAGGTTTAACCTAGAGTTGAAACTCCCGCGTTTAATGAGTGCTAAAAATTAACACAACCACACCACGCCCGCTCGCCGCCTGCCTGCCTCGCCTCGCCACGCCTGGCCCGAGCCCGAGCCTGGCCCGGCCCGGCCCGGCGACGGCAGCGCACGCGCGCGTGGCAGGCCCGGTTCATTTCTGGACTTCTCAAATTAAGTGGAATAATTCCCACCATATAAGTCAAGCCAACAACCCTTGGAATTCCAATATGGTACTATTGGTATTCTCCATTACACACCATAGAGTTTATTGAATAAATGGGCCAAGCCCATAAAAGATCCAACAATCCCCACCAAACTCTAGGGTTTGTAATGATGAAGTATTAGAATCACAATCCTTTGATATACCAGTGTTTCGATGGAGACTGTTAAGTTGAACATCGATCTAGAATAAGAGTTTCACTCATTCACAACTAAACAATGGATTAAGCCTTGAATTGACAGTTTTGTGCGAGATGAGATTCGCTCAAATCCTTTGCTGATACTAGACTGCAAAAGGGCATCCCCGCTGTTTAGAAGCATATAAGTCACACTTTAGTGCCTTTCATGAGTATTTAGGGATTACCCAAGTCCCATAGACTGTGACCAGCAGTCTGACTCATATAGGTGTACTCCTCAGAAGATGTTCTATAGGACAACATCTCACCTTTATAAGACTCTTGGAATACATTAAGGTAAATACCATCCTGCCTTACAGATATGAAAGATGTGCATCAGAAATGAGTTAAGGAAGGGATCTTTCCTCACAATCTACTCCTAGCTTGTTTCTCCACTCTACTTCATAGGATCTCCAATCACATAGAGCAGGTTACCACTATAGTAGATTTCACATGGGTCTCATACCCATTTCTCTCGATGCACTTTCTATCACATTGCGTGACAGACCCTTAGTGAATTGATCTGCCAGATTATTTGATGTGTGGACATAATCCATTGTAATAACTCCGAAGTTTTTCAGCTTTTTGACAGATTTTAATCTCCTCTTAACATGCCTTGTAGACTTCATGTTATTCCTAGAACTGTTAACCTTTGTAATCACCGTTTGGTTGTCACAGTTCATGGAAATAGCCGGTATCGGTTTTTCAACTACCAGTAAATCCAATAGGAAATCATGGAGCCACTCGACCTCAGCCCCAACAGTGTCTAATGTTGTGAGTTCTGCTTCCATGGTAGACTTCGTTAAGATAGTCTGCTTGCAAGATTTCCAGGAAACAGCGCCACCTCCAAACAGAAACACATATCCGCTTGTGGCATAGAGCTCATCAGCATCAGAAATCTAGTTGGCATCACAATAGCCTTCCAGCACTTTTGGGTTTCCAGTATAATGAATACCGTATGTCATAGTACCTTTCAAATACCACAACACTCTCTCAAGAGCACGCCAGTGATCATCTCCAGGTTTTGACACAAACCGACTCAGTTTACTCACAGCATATGAGATGTCTGGTCTTGTTGCACTTGCAAGGTACATGAGCGAGCCAATGATCTAGGAGTATGTCAATTGATCCCTTGCTATTCTCCGATTCTTTCTCAATAGCATGCTAGGGTCATAAGGTGTTGGAGCAGGATCACAGTCACTAAAACCAAAGCGGCTCAATACCTTTTCCACATAATGAGATTGTAACAAAGTTACTCCACCATCACCTTCTCTAACAAGCTTGATGTTTAGAATGACATCAGCTTCTCCCAAATCTTTCATTTCGAAATTGCTTGATAGAAGATTTTTAACTTCCTCAATCACATTGAGATTTGATCCAAAGATCAAGATGTCATCAACATAAAGGCACAGCATAACAGACTCACCCCTACCATACCGATAATATACACACGTATCAGCTTCATTTACAGCAAAACCAGCAGCTGTAAGAGTATTATCAAACTTTTCATGCCATTGCTTAGGTGCTTGTTTTAGGCCATACAATGATTTTATCAACCAGCACACCTTGTTCTCTTGACCATCCGCAATGAACCCTTCTGGCTGATCCATGTAGATCTCCTCATCCAACTCTCCATTTAGGAAAGTTGTCTTAACATCCATCTGATGAATGATAAGACCATAAGAGGCTGTCACAGCTATTAATGTGTGAATTGTAGTCAATCGAGCAACTGGTGAGTAGGTATCAAAGAAATCATCACCCTCTTTTTGGGTATATACTTTGGCCACAACCCTTGCCTTGTACCTTTCGATTGTACCATCAGGCCTAAGCTTTTTCTTAAAGATTCATTTGCAGCCTATAGGTTGATAACCATAAGGACGGTCAACGACCTCCCAAGTACCATTTGACATAATAGATTCCATCTCACTCCTTATTGCTTCCTTCCATAAGTCAGCATCAAGAGAGGAATATGCCTCACTAATGGTAGTTGGTGTGTCTTCCACAAGGTACACTATAAAGTCATTACCAAAGGATTTTGCAACCCTCTGTCTCTTGCTCTTTCGAGTGACTATAGTGTCATCCCCCTCAGGGATATGCACGTAAGGATCCTCAACATCATCTATAGGAATAGATAGTTCGTGCTCATGGGGAATTATAGTCTCATGACTTGTATCACTAGGTGTATTCTTCATGGGAAACTCATTCTCAAAAAATGTTGCGTCTCTTGATTCCATGATAGTATCAACATACATATCAGGCACATCAGATTTTATAATTAAGAACCTATACCCAGTGCTGTGAAAAGAGTACCCAAGGAATATACAATCAATAGTTTTAGGCCCAAGTTTACGCTTTTTGTTGATTGGCACATTTACTTTAGCCAAGCAACCCCAAGTGCGAAAATATGAGAGATTTAATCTTCTCTTTCCCATTCCTCAAATGGTGTGATCTCTTTGTTCTTTGTTGGAACTCTATTCAAGACATGACACGCCGTCAAAATCGCCTCACCCCACCATGCCTTGGATAATCCCGCTGTACTCAACATGGCATTCACCAAATCTGTTAGAGTGCGGTTTTTCCTTTCAGCAATCCCATTGGATTGTGGTGAGAATGGCGGTGTCCTCTCATGAATAATACCATGTTCCACGTAGAACTCATCGAACACATTAGAGAAATATTCTCCACCTCGATCGGACCTTAACCGTTTTATTTTCCTCTCAAGTTGGTTCTCAACTTCAGCTTTATAGGTCTTAAAATAATTAAACGCTTCATCTTTTGTTTTTAAGAGATACACATAGCAAAATCTGGTGGAGTCATCTATAAAAGTGAGAAAGTATCTTTTACCACCTTTGGTCAAAATTCCATTCATCTCGCACAGATCAGAATGAACAAGTTCTAGAGGTGCCAAATTCCTCGCCTCAGCAGCCTTGTGAGGCTTGTGGGGTTGTTTTGATTCAACACACACATGGCACTTAGACTCTTTGATCAAGTTAAATTTAGGAATTATATTTAGATTTGCTAACCGCATAAGAGAGCCAAAGCTTGCATGACAAAAATGTGAATGCCATAAATCTGACTCATCAGAAAAATTAACAGAATTCACCGTTTTATTACACACATCATGCAGTGATAAGCGGAACAAACCTCCGTAGTCATATCCTTTACCAAAAAAAGTACCATGTTACGACATAACACATTTATTTGACTCAAGAACAACTTTGTACCCATCTCGACATAGCATAAAAGCACTAACGAGATTCTTCTTGATAGAGGGCACATGCTGCACGCTCGTCAATGGCACCGTCTTTCCCGAAGTAAACTTCAGAATGACCGTACCCACACCAAGAACATGAGCATGCGACCCATTTCCCATTAACAAGGCGCGAGACCTCCCGACCTGGTAGGAAGAGAACATATAGGCATCAGCACACACATGAATGTTTGCACCACTATCTATCCACCACTCAGGTAAATTACAAACTGAAAGAACAAATGGTAAAGAATTACCATACCTAGATTCCATCTCTAGTTTTAGTGGTTACAACATTAGCTGATTTCTTGTCCTATGTGAAATTGCGATCATGGCACTCTCTAGCCTAACATTGATCACTACCACAGACAAAGCATCCTCCCTTTCCCTTGTTGTTGTTCTTCTTCTTTTTAAATGGTGATGTTTGAACAGGTTTATTTGTATTCTCTTGTTTATTCTAGTTTTTCTTCTTGTTAAACTTGCGGAAGTTTCTCTTTTGCACCATATTAGCAGTAGAGGTCTCAACACCTTTTCCATTGTCCTTTGTTCTAGCCCTTTCCTCAACATCAAGAGTACCAATGAGCTCTTCCACATTGAACTCTTGTCTCTTATGTTTGAGAGAGGTAGCAAAGTCCTTCCAAGAACGTGGCAACTTGGCGATTATACTGCCAGCCACAAACTTGTCAGGCTAAGGACAAGGAAAAAGCTCAAGTTCCTTAGCTAGTGCTTGAAACTCATGAGCCTGTTCCACTATAGATTGGTTCTCAACCATCTTGTAGTCATACAGCTGCTCCATGAGATACAGCTCGCTACCAGCGTCAGTTACTCCAAACTTTCCAACAAGTGCATCCCACAGCTCTTTCCCTATAGGAAGGATGATATAGCTTTTCTGGAATTTTGTATCAAGTGCGCTAATCACTGCTCCTCGAAAGAGGTTGTCATCATGTTGGAACTTGCTCTCCCAAGCAAGTTAATCCAACGGGGGAGTAGAAGTAATGCAGACAAGGTTTTGCTCAAGAGGGCAATTGCTTTATTAATCTCCCTTCACAAGGGCACTGTGCGGGGGTATTTATAGGTGCTTGAGTGCCTAGCGCCTTGGGTTAAGTACGCATGTGCCCTCAGGCGCCCAGGTTACCCCCGGAATATTCCCATTAAAGCAGGGTTACAGACTGTAATTACAGAGAAGCCTTTACAAGTTAGGCCCTTAATGCTCCGCGGCCATGTAGGGCCTGTTATAATGGGCCAGATTGCACGTGGGCCTTCGTGTTGGACGACACCGCGGGATGGGACGACCTCACCAGAAGTCTTCGTTCCTCGGCGCATTGGACGAAGGGTGGAGTCTGCCAGTCATCTTGTCTCCGTTGGTGCAGTGAGACTAGCGAAGGCATCGAGCGAAGGGTAGCATCTTCGCCTTCGCCCCAACATTTGCCCTTCAAGGGACCAGTTCGACTAAGTCATCTGGTGCCGAAGGCGTCGCTAGATGGTGGAGACACTGCCCTCGCTCGAAGTGGTTCCGCGGGGGTTTTTGACATGACTGTTGATTGATGGCGTACTGTTGGATTGCGGGTTTCCCCAAGCGTCGCGCCCTGTGTATAAAAGGGGGTGGGGGCAGCGCAGGTTGAAATTTACCTTTCCGCGCGCCGCGAAAACCCTAACCTCCTTTTCAAACTGCTCGCTTGCTCATGTGCCCTCCTTGCTCCTGTTCGTCGGAGATCTGGCCCGCGTGAAGCAGACCGCACACTGTCGTCGATGGTACGTAGCCATGTCGTCTTCCTCCTCATCTGCTGCGACCAAGCCGACGGCCGAGGCGTCGTCCGAAGATACCTCGGGCACTGTGGCGGCGACAGAGTTACGGCCGGGTGATACGGTGGAATTTGGTGTTTCGTGGATGTCGTCGGTCCGCGTGCAAGATATACAACAGTTGGGGTATTTTGGCGGCGGGGTTGGGCGCGTCCCGGGGGCAGAGAAGGTTCCCGAGCCCGAGGGCAAATTGGTTGTTTTCGAGGCATTTTTCATCGCCGGCCTTCGCTTGCCTGTGCATCGTTTTGTGTCGGAGGTTCTATAGAAGTTCGAAGTCCAGGTTCACTAGCTGACACCGAACGCTGTGGTGGCGTTGGCGAAGTACGTCTGGGCAAGACATCATATGGCGGTCAGCCTTCGGTGAAGGTCTTCGCCAAGCATTACTGTCTGCACTGGCAGAAGAGAAAAATTGGACATAAGATTGCGCAATTCGGATCGTGCACTTTCACGCTGAAGTCCGAGAAGACTTCGATGGAAGTCGTGGAGCAGGTCCCCTGTGCCCGAAATAAGTGGGGCAACTGGTGGAATTACTGGTTCTATGTTTCAGAGGCTGAAGTCAAAGACCACCCAGGGCTCTCCGCAGCCATTATGTGCTCTCATTATTATGTGGCGTACCCGCCATTTGAAGTAGCAGAGGATGATGAGAATGAAATGGCCCTTCGGATCGCTGCCCGTATGAGTAGTGGGTGTGATCTAGTTGAGGAGTTCATAGGGTATGGGGTGTGGCCCTTGGCGCATGTATGGGCATTGGGCGAAGTATGCCCTCGCGTGATGCCCTCCCTGGGTGGGCGGAAAGTACGAAGTCCGCTTTTTGCTTTGGATGTGCGAGGGCGGGATCTTGCCGCGGTTGTGCGCGAAGCGGAGGATGGGGCGGTGCGGATTGTGGGGCACTACATGCCGAAGACGGAGGCCCTGCAGAGCTGGGATATACGCGGATCCAACGACCGCCTGAATAGGGTCTTCGAGTTGAATCATTTACTGTATGGCGGTTATCCCGGGGAAGACGTTGTCGACCGCCGCGGGAAAAGACCAGCGGCTGTGGCTGAAAAAGACACCGCGCCGGAGGCCGCCCTAGCCACTAAGAAAAGGAAGCTAGGTACTGCGGTGGGGGAGCTGAGGGTCTCCGATAGATTTGCTATGGAGTTGATGGGGACATGCGTGGCCCCCGGGGGAAGGATGTCTTCGCCCGAGCTCCGGGAGTCTTTGGCGCGGATGCTGGAGGTTACCGGGGGTCGATGGCCCAAGAACGTTCCTATCCCCCGTGCGGCTGGCGAAGACTTCTTTACGTCTCGTATGGCTCGTGACTTGAGAGTGTTTCCTTACGGACAGAATATTGCTGCTATTGTGTCGGCAGTGATGAACAAGGACCGTCGAGATGCTGCGCAGAAGCGTCGGCCGGTCGTCAGGATGGTCGACCCCGTGCGCAAGGCGAAGAGGGCGCGAGGAAGCGCGAAGGCTGCGGCCTCCGGCAGTGGCAAGCTGGTGCTGGCTATGAAAACGGCTGCGCCCGGGGGCAACAAGGCATCGACAGGCGAGAAGGCTGCAGCCGCTGTCGAAACCAAGCCTCTCCCGGGCGGTCCGTCGCCAGCGAAGCGTGTTGCTGACTTCGGCACAAATATTAGTGTCGAGGACAACCTGGGCGATAAGTCTTCTTTTTTTTGACCGGAGACGTGTTGCAAGGTCGGGCGAAGGACACTTGGTTGTTGTCCCGCCTTCGGTGGCAGCCACCTCGCCATCAGCGGTGGTAAAGGCGAAGGGGGCCACGCAGGACCCGTGGGCCGCCTTTTGCGCGAGCGGCGAGATTCTGACGGCCGCTGCCGCTAGGACATGGCGGGCACCATGTCCCAGCGGCTGAGGGAAGTGTCTCAGCAGTTGTCGCAGCAGCTGACGCAGCAGCTGAAGCAAGTAAGTTGCGCTGGACTTCGATGTTTGCTGTGTTTTGGTTCATGCGTCTGTCTCATGAAGGTTTGACTTGTGTTTTTGCCAGGCGGTCGACTTCGCCGACCGTGTTGCGTCGGGCGTCCTGACCACGGACGTCGCCGCCAAAGTCGAGAATCTTCGGGCGCAGCACGCGGATGCTGTCCGGGATAAGTCGGCCGCGGAGAGCAAGAGCCGTAGGCTGGCGGAGAAGGTGGCTGCCCTGGAGGCTGAGAGGACTGACGTTGCATGCGGACCGACGACATCCGCGAAACACCAAATTCCACCGTATCACCCGGCCGTAACTCTGCCGTCGCCACAGTGCCCGAGGTATCTTCGGACGATGCCTCGGCCGTCGGCATGGTCGCAGCAGACGAGGAGGAAGACAACATGGCTACGTACCATCGATGGTGGCGTGCGGTCTGCTTCACGCGGGCCAGATCTCCGACGAACAGGAGCAAGGAGGGCACACGAGCAAGCGAATAGTTTGAAAAGGAGGTTAGGGTTTTCGCGGCGCGCGGAAAGGTAAATTTCAACCTGCACCGCCCCCACCCCCTTTTATACATAGGGCGCGACGCTTGGGGAAACCCGCAATCCAACAGTACGCCGTCAATCAACGGTCATGTCAAAAACCCCCGCGGAACCACTTCGAGCGAGGGCAGTGTCTCCACCATCTAGCGACGCCTTTGGCACCAGATGACTTAGTCGAACTGGTCCCTCGGAGGGCAAATGTTGGGGCGAAGGCGAAGACGCTACCCTTCGCTCAATGCCTTCGCCAGTCTCGCTGCACCAACGGAGACAAGACGACTGGCAGACTCCACCCTTTGTCCAATGCGCCGAGGAACGAAGGCTTCTGGTGAGGTCGACCCATCCCGCGGTGTCGTCCAACACGAAGGCCCACGTGCAATCTGGCCCATTATAACAGGCCCTGTGTGGCCGCGAGCATTACGGGCCTAACTTGTAAAGGCTTCTCTGTAATTACAGTCTGTAACCCTGCTTTAATGGGAATATTCCGGGGGTAACCTGGGCGCCTGAGGGCACATGCGTACTTAACCCAAGGCGCTGGGCACTCAAGCACCTATAAATACCCCCGCACTGTGCCCTTGTGAAGGGAGATTAAGAAAGCAATTGCCCTCTTGAGCAAAACCTTGTCTGCATTACTTCTACTCCCCCGTTGGATCAACTTGCTCGGGAGAGCAAGTTCCAACACATCAGCCTTAAACTTAGCCTCATCCTCAGGAGGTAAGTTGCGAGGCTTGCCCTTAGCAGCATGATAACAAGACACTGCAGTAAGCCACAATTCCATCTTAGCTTTCCAAATCAATAAGTTTTTACCATCAAAAGGATCAGGCTTTAACACAGCAGCAAAACCTCTGACAGAAAAATGCCTAACATTAGGTTTTTGTATTGTTAGAAATATAGGCATTTTCCATATCATTTTATTTCCATAAATTAACATTATAGTGATGACATATAAAAGATTATTAATCATAGAAAACATGATGACAAATATATCCATAACAATATGGAACATGAGAATATAAAACGTATGAATCATATAAATATAATAAGCATATAAACATGGTACATGCAGCATGATGGAACAATTGAAAATAAACAAATAGCAATATAAACAGCATGACTGTAAAATTAAAACAAACAGATATGGTATATTAATAGCATAAATACGCATCAGAAAAGTCATGATACGATATGACAGAACAGTTTGGATAATTTCATGGCTACATACGAAACAGCAGAGATGAACATATGAAACATAGAATCTGCAGAACGTAAAACGGTAAGGAGCTGAATTGATCATACCCTCCCATGCGCTCTGAGGATCCTGATCCTTGTCCAACTTCTCTTGTCATCCGTACAAGATGAAGATGCCAGGAAGAAGAAGATGTTTACTAGATGGATGTTGGACAGTCGCGAAGACGCTCCCCAAAAACCTAATTGTCGATTCCCCATGCAAGGTCTCGATCGGCAAGGGCTTCAGAGGCACCTGCCCTCTCGTTCCTCTGTGTGCGCAGAGTCACGAGATGGAAATACCCACTCTGCGGCTAGACTATGATTCTGAAAGAGTTCTGTTCTAATGCCAAGCGACAGGAGTTCTCCCCCTTTTATCCTTATCGCGGAAGGGAAGCTGAAGGAGAAAGGTCTCGCATACGACTGATCAAGAGACGTGCATCTGAAAGGTTTAACCCAGAGTTGAAACTCCCACAGTTAATAAGTGCTAAAAATTACCACAACCACACCACGCCCGCTCGCTGTCTGCCTGCCTACCTCGCCTCGCCACGCCACGCCCGGCCGGCGACGCGCACGTGCGTGTGGCAGGCCTGGTTTGTTTTTAGACTTCTCAAATTAAGTGGAATAATTCCTACCATATAAGTCAAGCCAACGACCCTTGGAATTCTAATATGGTACTATTGGTATTCTCCACCATTACACACCATAGAGTTTATTGAATAAATGGGCCAAGCCCATAAAAGATCCAACATTTATAGCCCTCAACCACTAAAGAAGCCATTGGGGAGGCTGCTGTCGATGGGCGCACCGGACAGTCCGGTGCGCCACCGGACAGGCACTGTAGGCTGTCCGTTGTGCTGCCACGTCACCCAACCGTTAGGGTTCGGGAGCAGTCGACCGTTGGCGTCGTTGTCTTCTTGTGGCACCGAACAGTTCAATGCCACACCGGACAGGTCCTGTTCACTGTCCGGTGCGCCTCTGACTCTGCGGCTCTGACTCTGTGCGCACTGTTCTTCACTATTCATCTGTTATCAGCTTTTGTAGTTGACCGTTGTGCGAGTTAGCCGTTGCTTCGCTGGTGCACCGAACACTGTTCGGTGGCACACCAGATAGTCCGGTGCGCCAGACCACAGCACACTTGGTTTTTTTGCTCCTTTGAATTTGATCCCTAACTTGAATATTTATTGGTTTGTGTTGAACGTTTATGCACCTGTAGAACATGTATTCTAGAGCAAACTAGTTAGTCCATATGTTTGTGTTAGGAATTCAACCACCAAAATTAATTGTAGGAAAAGGTTAACCCTATTTCCCTTTCAATATAAAATGTGAGTAAATACATACACGGAGAGATAATGCACAAAATCTGAGAAAATGGCCTGAGATTTGGAAAGACCGAAGTCAAACGACACGAAAAGGAGTTTGAATGTTGAATTGTCACATAGAGTGTTTGGAATTAAAAATGGGACATGATATGACATGATAATGAGCCAAGACTTCACTGACAAGTAATTATGTATGAGAATAAGTGAACGGGGTGCTTGGTTTGAAGTTTGGCTGAGGAAAAACAATTTTGACATTCGGCACTTAAAGGTTCATAAAAAAGGTGAATATGTTGTGTAAATGAAGTCTAGAATATCGGATAGGTATGAAATTTGGCATGAGAGGTACTGGTGGTATCTAGAGTGTGCTGGAAAAAATTGGAGTCGATTTGAGCTCGTTTGACTGGTTTGGGCATTTCACCGAACACTTGGTGCGCGGGGTTTTGATTGGCGGGTGAAATTGCTATTTTAAGGTGTAAAACCTCCCAAGGGGAGACAAATACCTACAATGGAAATCTACTAGAGTACCAGAGACTCTACGGTTACTTGAAAGTGTATTGGTGCTTATGTTAAAAACAACAAAAACCAAAATCAGGTACTTTTGTTTGTCCTGTATTAACCATGGTCAACTAAGGTCAGTGATGGACATGTCTCTATGCTTTATAGATATGTTGGCTATGGCAAAAGGTTCATTCTAAAGAAGATAAGGGATTTCAAAGATTTTTGGACAATGTGCAGTACAAAACTAGCGGAATATTACGATACGAGCGCATATTTGGAGAAGGTTATGTGAGCACCGGTGGAATTGGTGAGTGCGACAATCCCTTTTAATTATAAATTGTGATGTTCTATTTGCATTGTGCCCTTAAATGTTGTTATGTATCACTGTCTAACAGAGATTATAAAAGAATTTGTGGATAAGCTGGATCTGAAACCTGGGTATAAGGTGCTTGAAGTTGGGTGTGGAATTGGGGAGGTGACTTTTATATGGCCGAAAAATATGATCCTCATGTTGTTGGTATTGATCTTTCCATAAACTTGGTATCCTTTACACTTGAGCGAGCCATTGGGCGCAGTTGCTCAGTTGAGTTTGAAGTTGTTGATTGCACCACGAAGACATACCCAGACAACACATTTGATGTCATATACAGTCGTGATAATATCCTTCATATACATGTATGTTTCAAATATGTCTTGTTTCAGATGTATACTTTTTCAGAAGCAACACTTAATGCACCTTAAACTTCTAAATTATACGAAATGATACTTGAGAGACATATTTGTTTTTATAATCACATTCCCAACATTAAATGATGCACGCTTATTTTGTTCAGAGTAACATCGTTTAGGCTGACATGATTTTGTTTTTTGTTTTGCAGGACAAACCTTCTTTGTTCAAAAGTTTCTTCAAATGGCTGAAGCCTGGAGGCAAGGTCCTTATCAGCGACTACTGCAGGTGTCCTAGGAAACCACCAGAGGAATTTGCAGCCTACATCAAGCAGAGAGGTTATGACCTACATGATGTGGAGGCTTATGGACAGGTGTTTCTTGCATTTTTATATGGTTTACTTGATTAGATACAGTTATTTTGATCAAAATGCAGCACTGACTCTCGCTTGTTCGTCATATTATCCAGATGCTGAAGAGTGCTGGTTTTCGTGATGTCATCGTTGAGGATCAAACTGATCAGGTTTCTTTGCAACTAGCTTTTGCACTGAGGCCCTGTTTAGATGCATATGTTTTCACCACACGAGTTGAAGGGGTTTAGTGTGGAATTTATCCTAAATCCACACCAAACCACTCCAGCACACATGGATTGAAGTGGATACATGCACATTCAAACAAGCCCTAAGATGTTTGGATGGACACAAGTTTCTACTATACTAATCCAGCGAAAGGGCCTCTAGCCTAGTGGTTAAAGACTTCCGAGTAGCACCTCCAAGTCCTGGGTTCGATTCCCCTCGGGAGCGAATTTTCAGGCTTGGTTAAAAAAATCCCTCGCTGTGCCCCATCCGCTCTCGGGTTACGATGTCCTGTGCGCCACCCTCCGGTTAGGCCGTTGCAGGGGGCCAGGGTTCGGGTATTTTCTTGGCCGGGACCATTGTTTCGGTCTCTTCTTAATATAATACCGGGAGGGCGGTCTTTCCCTCCCCGACCGAGTTTTTTACTATACTAATCCATTATGTGTGTTACATTTCAGTTCCTTGGTGTTTTAGAGAAGGAATTAGCTGAATTTGAAAAGAACAAGGACGATTTCTTGTCTGACTTTACCCAGGTGATTCAACAAAAGCCCCTTAGAACTCCAATCATGGACTGGCAGGCATATTAGGACCCTACATCCTTTCTTTGTGGTGTTTTGACATCCCTAACTCCGAGACCCACTTACATATTCTAGGAGGACTACGATGATATTATGAATGGCTGGAAAGCGAAGCTGCAGAGGAGTTCTGCTGGTGAGCAGAGGTGGGGGTGTTCATCGCCACCGAATGATGATGCAGATGTTTGTGGACGTGCAAATAGCATCCTTTTTATTATAATTGATGCCGCATTAGTTATTTTGAATCCAGATAGCATGGATCAGTACCTCCTATCCTATTTTTATCCAATTATCCTAGTACGTGAAGAGAACTCTACAGTTTTACACTCCCGTGACTGATTTGTCGGAGTGCTGTCGTAATCCATGCAGTCTAATCTAATAAAGTTAAGCTGCTTGCATGTTTTATGTGGTCTTTTGAGTTGTGTGCTATACTTGTGTGCCGGAAGTTTCAGAGTTTCTCGTTAAAGCATCCAAGGTAGTGAGACGCAACGCTGTCTGTCGCAAAAATAGATTATTGGACCATTAATGACATGGTTGATCTACGAGTTCAAATTTTGTGAGTTGTGAATTGAAAGTTTGATCCAGCAGCTTGGGAATTCCCATCACATTTGTTGGTTCGCTGCATCCGCATATGTTCCCCGTCCGAGAGCTTCCTTTGGATGCGAAACAGTACCGTGCCAAACACATGTGATGGGCCTAGCTTGTCCATGACACATGACAAAGTCGGCTAACTCGTAATAATGTCATCTCAAGTTGATTCCTTGTCACATTTTCAATTTTAAACTTCACTCTGTAAATAGTATAAAATTTTATCATCAACAGTTCTATATTTCCTATTTTACATATGCACCAAAGACAGTCTAACTATTTTAGGCCTTTTTGATTATTCCTATCTCATATAGATTAGAAAAAATGAAATATTTTTACTTTTGAGAATTAAACCCACACTATTCACAGATTGAGAGCAAAACGAGCCAGCTTTATTAGTAACGCCCGTCATCTAGCCTGCGTCGATTGTCACCTCGCCACCACCTGCTTTCGGGCCTTGAAATTTCAGTTTCGCCACTTCCGCTGCAAATTCACGCTTGCTTTCGCAATTAAGTAGAGGAAACGGTTCAATTGAATCCGCTGTCTGTTTCGTGAGCACCAGGATTCATGCCATGCAGGATGGACCGAGCCGTGTTCAGGACAGCTCCACCACTTAAAAAAACGAATCTAGATCTAATATAAAACTGTTTGAACACACAATAGTTCTAGATCCACGAAACTGAGATTTAGTTAGAATATATACCTCTTTTGCATTTGGTGTTGTCTGATATAATAGCACAAGTGTTTTGTTCATATTTATTAAAAATAGTCTATTTTTAAAACAAGTATACTATCTTAATTACAGTGATAATAAAGAGTTATATATAATCCTATTTAATATGAGATATCTAGGAGGTTAATTGAATAAAAAACAAGAGAAGAGGCCATCCCTACGTGTTTCTGTATACATATTGCCATGGTAAACTGATCCGTGGTCTCGGGGTTATATATATGCTCTAATGATAATCAAACTTATGACCTTTCATAAATGTACAGTTATGGCCTTCAGCAAACATTAACGCATGGAAAAGCAACATCTTCAATGGCTGCACTCTTCATAGAGCACTAAAAAAACAGAGATATCACTATCAGGAGAGCAAAATGACAGAAAATTTCTAGAGGAATGCACTTGGTCCTTGATTGTTTAACCATCGAAAAAATCTTACGCCCCGTTTGGATCACTGGAATTGAATTCCATTCTAATAATAGTAATTTAGGCATATATTAATTAAGCTAATTCACTTTTATACAAAATATATTTATATACTATTATTAGTAAGATGTCCTAAATATTTATGTGCTACATTTTTACTATAGAGGAGTAGAACGAAGAGTGTCATGTAAGTTATAGATTAGAAACAAATTCCAATCATGCATAAAATCATTTCCTATCATCCACCCTATGAATTTGAGATAGGCTTATATCTGAACTTTGGAAAGTGGTGGAATGCCAAATTCCAAACTAAATAAGTTACTTTATTGAGTGAATTCCAATTCCTTTAAAATGAAGGGATCCAAACGCCCCGTTAGCTGAAAGATTCGATGACAAAGGTCGGTACTTTTGTTTGTTTTATACCTGCGTTCAAAATAATTGTTGATATAATATTCATGTTGGGCAATTTTTTAAAATTTTTAATTTGATTTATATAAAAAATTAGCAATATTTGTATATCTAAATGAGTTTATTATAGAAATAGATTGAAAGATCTATATACTAATCACGTATATATATATATTAATATTTTTTATGTATATTTATGAAAGTTAAAAATACGAGAACGGCAGTGCACAGAAAATATTACAAATTCCACTTGCTATACCGACCAAACGATGAGACCCGTCCTTTGCACATGCCCGTGGTTTTTTTACCGTAGTAGATTCCTTGCTGCATAGTACATTTGTAAGGTAAAAAACTCTGTGTTGCCACGAAGGTCCTCTCCAAATGATGTTTATGAGTTGACAGAGTACTCGTTTCTTGATTTATTCGCGTCGCAAGTCACGGTGGAATCAAGAAAAGCAGGTCGCGGCAAGGCATAGTATATGACCATGCCAAAAAGCCCTCGGAAATGCCGAAGCGCGTCGGTCGACGAGGACGAGCCATGATTCCTCGAACGTCTTGATCAATCAATCCATAAAAAAAAGACAAGCGAAATCCCACCGTAACGGCGTGACCTTTATCACGCGCTCCAGATCATCCCACACATCGGCGCGTATTCTCAGTCCCCACCCGAAGGCCGCAGCGGCGTCATACGGACACGGGACACCAGCGCCCGACAGGGACGCCGTGCGCGTCACACACACAGGGCCGAACTGGAAAGACCGCACCGAAAACTTTAGTCTAACTGCCCAACACGCACCACCGCAACAACCACGGGCGGGCACGGCACATTCATCTCTCGATCTCCCCGTTGGTCCGTTCCCGGCTCGGCGGCTCCCGTCCGGCGTCCGCCTCCACTCGCGCGCACACAACTCAACCCGTCACCGTCTCTCCCACGCGCCGCGGCCGCGGCCGCGCCAGTCGCAAGCGCCCGCCCCGAAACGCCACGCAAACCCCCGCCTCGGCCGCCATCTCCTCTTTAACCCAGACGCGGCGGGCTCGGCCGCGGCGTGGGCTGGTCCTCTTCCGTTCTTCCTCCTCGCCCTCGCCCCCTCGCGCCCCTCGCCTTTCAGTTTTGGATGCAACGGAGGCCTGCCAGTGGTGGGCCACCGTCTCACCCCGCCGCCGTACGCGCGCGACGATGCCGGTGAAGCGTTCGGCGTCTGCGGTGGCGCTCCCGCCGGTCGGCCGCCGCGCGCGGGCCCGCCTCTGCATCCGCCTCGCCGCGCCGCTCTCCTTCCTGCTCCTCTTCGTGGCGCTGTTCCACGCCCAGCCGCTCCTGGGCGTTCCGCCCGCTGCGCAGCCGCCCTCCGCGGGGCCCGGTAAGGTCGCCTTCCTTTTCCTCGTCCGCGCGGGGGTGCCGCTCGACTTCCTCTGGGACGCCTTCTTCCGCGTAAGCATCAAGCTCCCCCACCCAGTCCCCGTGATCGATCCGTTCATCCACTCCTCGCCTCTGGCTATCTATTCGACTATGTTTTCTGCAGAACGGCGAGGAGGGGAAGTTCTCGGTGTACGTGCACTCCGCGCCGGGGTTCCAGCTCGACCGCACCACCACGGGATCCCCATACTTCTATGGGCGGCAACTTGCGAGGAGCGTCAAGGTTCGGACCATCTGTATTTTTCTACTGTACCTTTCCTGTGACGTGGGGCCTCTTAGTACGATCTTGACTTGGGGGAATATGGTTGCGAGCTGCGACCTGCAGGTGGTGTGGGGCGAGGCCACCATGGTGGAGGCAGAGAGGATGTTGTTTGCCGCCGCGCTTCAGGATCCCGCGAACCAGCGCTTTGTTTTGCTCTCTGATAGGTAGGTGTGCTACTTTCTGATGTTCCCGGCAT
Organism: Zea luxurians; assembly: GCA_029449295.1. Taxonomy (NCBI): domain Eukaryota; kingdom Viridiplantae; phylum Streptophyta; class Magnoliopsida; order Poales; family Poaceae; genus Zea; species Zea luxurians. The sequence continues at coordinate 48,490,623 of JAOPSE010000023.1, forward strand.
GTGTTAATTGATCTTGTTTGTACGTACAGTTCAAATTCCGTGAAGTGGTCCACATTGAAATGCACGTTACATTGTCTGAATCTTGATGGATTTAACAGTAAGCTTTAAAAGATGTCTGGTAATGGTAATTGACCTAGTCATATGCAATTAATTAGACGTCCTCCTGTTCTGCTGGTACTGCTTTCGTTATGCTTTTCTGATATAAATGTTCTCTAGTGTCTCCATGTCATGTTTGTGTTTTGCTTTCATATGTTGGCATCCTCACTTGTTATTTAAAGCTTGCAATTTCTATATTATAATTTAACATTTTCATATATTTTCCCTTTTTTTCTTATGCAGTTGTGTCCCACTCTACAATTTCAGCTCCATATATACTTATCTGATGGCTTCACCTAAAAGTTTTGTAGACAGGTAATGTGAAAAAACCATGCAATTTCTTGTCTGTTCATTTTGATCTTCTCCACAATCTTCAATATTTCAGTTATTTGTTCTCAAATATAATAAGTTAGTCTTGCAGCTTTGTTGATAATACGGAGAAGCGTTATAATCAAAACATGTCTCCTGCCATTCCAAAGGATAAATGGAGGAAAGGATCTCAGGTTATTAATCTGTGACCTTTCTTGTTCTATATATTTCAATACCTGCTGAGAGCTGTATTCTGACTTCTGGGTTCATCTGTCAACTCATTTCAGTGGGTAGTATTAATCAGAAAACATGCTGAAGTTGTTGTTGGTGACAAAAACGTATTAAAAGTATTCAGAAGACATTGCAAGGTGTATTGTTGTTCTCTTCATGTTGACACTGGAATTTGTTTTTAGTTTCATTTGTTCTTTTGACATTGACATTGTGAAGAAATGTAACTATCAAAGGGATTTTCAGTGCACATTGTTTCATTTTTCTCTTCATTGCTCTAATAAGTGCTCGATCCTTGGACCCATGAGCTTACAACCAGTTGAACAATACCATGAGATTTGCTGACTTTTATTGAAATCAGGCAAATCTGTCCCTTTAATTTTGATTCACTTGTAGTCCAATTAATAATTCTAGCACCCTATTGCTGCCTTGGTTAAGTACCAAGCAAACTATTCAAATACTTCAAGGTTTAAATACTAAGATGAGGTAGTTTTATGAAATATAGTCTGTTATTCTTTTCCACAAACAACATTACTCGATGTAGTCTACACGTCCAGGACTATCTTCATAAAACTACTGTATGAGTTCTACTTCATTAGTGTCTATTTTGATTAGCACCATGATCAATGACTGGTGCAGATTTATTATGATCTTTATCTCACTTATATGAGGCTCTAATACAACAGAAAAATATAGTCTTCATATTCTTCAATCAGAAGTAATGATTTTTTTGGGTTTAACCAACTTCTGCAGATGGTAGTAACCAAGAGCATGTTTAGACGAAGGCCAAATGCTGTAAGTTTTTAGTTTACTTCATTCATGCACACTTTTACTAGGTTTGTAATTACTCTATACTTCTATAGATACAAAGTTGTGAGCCAAAATTATGGCATTCTATGCCTGTTGTTTGGCACTTCGATGAAAAGGCGATTTTAATGTAGATCGGGAAATATCGTACATAAGAACGATCATTACCTTATCTATGCAACCTTAGCTAAAATGAGATTTGTAATGTACTGGAGCTAGTAATAAATATAATTGGATCTGCACCATTGCTCTATGCTTTGTAATATGGACTACATTCATCTTACCAAATGTGATATTCTGTAAATGATGTGTTTTGTCTAAGTTTTATATTAGGTACTCGTTCCGTTTCAATTTATAGGCCATTGTAGCTTTTCTAGATACACAACTTTTAGTACGTATCTAGGTATATCATATATTTAGGTCCATAGCAAAAACTATGTACCTAGAAAAAAACAAAAACGATATATAATTTGGAACAGAGGGTGGTAAGTATTTTTTTCTTTCAATCCTAAATCAATCTAATGGGCGAACTAATTTTCCATCCCCTGTTCAGTAACTATGTTTCAAGCATCAAACAACTGATCATCTTGTCCTCTAATTGAATGTTCTTGTTTGTTTGATTAGTGTTTAGATATAACCAAATCCACTTTCCTTGCAGAGACAACTGGGGTTCACCTTTCGGAGAAAGCAGATACTGGTAAAGTTCAGCTGTCCACATTCTCTTCAAATATCGTCAAGCATGTATTGAGAAGTAGATCTAGTTGTCATACTTACACATATGATTGCAAAAAGAAAGGAGCACAGAGAGTTTCTTGTTCATGGCTATTGCTCGAAGCACATAAGGTTTCTTGTTCATTTAATTATGTGCCTGACACATATCATATTTAACATTTCAGAAAGGAGTAGCTCAACAGGAGCATGATTGTATTCCGGATGAACATTATGTGCAGACATTATTTTCTGTAAGCTTTGTTGTTACTTCTATAGATCTCAAAGTTGGAACTGTCATAATTATCACACAGATTCATAATGGCTGGCTCATTATTTTAATATATATTCTAGATGAAAGGACTTGAAGATGAACTGGAGAGAAGAACTTTGACCTATACCTCGTGGAACCAATCATCAAATCCGAAAGACAAAATGACTTGGCATCCTATGAAATTTGAGTATGATACATCTAGCCCTGAGCATATCAATGCTATCAAGGTAGGCCCTTGATTTTCTTCTGTATGTATTACTCAGATCAGAATTTGTGTTTGCATGGTAGAATTAGTTACCTCAAACCTATGTGTTGAGAATAGGTTTAACTGTCGATTCCTGATGGCAATGTGCATTCTATTATTCAAGCATGATCCATTGTACTTTTATCTCAGCCCGCTTTTCTTAGATAAACCTTGTGTTCTGTAGGACAGAACATATATATTGTTATTGCTCAGTTACCACCACGCCACTCATAATTTGTTATGAATATTTTTTGTAGAGAATTGATCATGTCAACTATCAAATGGAGCACAGGACAGAGTGGTGCCAATGCAATGGTACCTCGGTCCCATGTTTTTTATTTGCCAGGAAGTTCTCCTATAGTGCGGCCATGCATCTTTTGGAACAAGGAGCCATTGGCACACCGAAATCTGCTCAGCTGATGATTAACTTTTAACAAAATTGTTTACACAAGTCCGCGCTCACTTTTTTGATGGGTTATTATACCGTTCACAATTTCACCAGCCTCAATGGGAGCTGTAGCATTTGCAGCGGTAGCTACAGAGACATGGAGTATCAGATTATTGACAGCGACCAGAATGCGCTTAGACAGCTAAGGACTTGAAGAGAGTTGATGCACAAACTACAGAGCCTCGGTTTTGAAGTTTGTCAGCTCTATCAGTATGCGATTTCCAGGAGACAGATGGTAGTGAAGGACAGAGTACACACAACCCTTACCCTAACAGGACAGAAAAGTTATAACAATAGCTTGATTTTCCTTATAAATATTCTTCCCCTTGTATGATTAAAGAATAGATAGTTTTTTTACTTGCATACAGGTTATCAGACATAGCGAATAGAAAAACATGCAAGAAGATACATGTGTCCATAGGACCTACTGTTTAGAACATTGGTCACATTGGCAAGAAGATAAGCTGCCTTTTCATGATCTGCAGCTACAACATAGCAATCTGGGCTCCACCAATTTTGAATCGACGTCTATATAAACTGCCTTTTCATGGCCTCCAGCTAAAACAAATTGACCACCCAACTTGTCTCTCAAGCGAAGAGCCTTGTTGCCCGAGTCCTAGCCAGTTGCTGCTTTTCTGAACACATCGAGCGGCAAAGGGACGCAAACACTGGTCGACAGAGTGGCGCGCCACCGCTCGAAGCCAACGTGCCAGCGTGTTTGGTTCGCAGCGTGGCCTCGGGGCGCTCGCGCAGTCACGTCGAAATCGATGGCCTGGAGTGGGAGCTACCTGCCGCATGTAACTTTACCAGGTACAAAACCAAACAAGCAAAATCTACCAGGTTCAGGCTATTCCAACAGTCTTTTCTATCTAAGAAGTGCAAACTATAATGCTAAATAATATAAAACAATGTTTTACAAGATCATAATCTTAGAACCAATGTAGTGAACCAACGTAGAACCAATGTAGAACGATCGCTATGGGTCATCAGTAGTGGTCATGACTCATAGACTAGGCTAATTTAGGTTCTGTTTGAGAGAGCTTTACTTCAAAAATTTAACTTCATTTCAACTTCCACTCAAACAGGTTCAGCTCCACAAGTTCTATCTTTAAAAAAAATCAAAATTAGAGGTCAGTTTCATGAGTTTCATGAAGCTCCTTAGAAGGTGCTTCAAAAACACTGTTTACGCAACATACAACTTTTGTTCTCTCTCGCGACAGTCCACTAATCATCAAGGATAATTAAGGAAACTCACACAAATCGTTTGTAATGTAGAAGTTGGAGTCCATATGCAAGCCAAACGCTCCTAAAATCCATCTTAACAATTTGCTAGAGTTGTTTTATGGTGAAGCTAAAAAACAAAAGCCGAAGTTTTTTAAAGTAAAGCTCTTTTAAACATGCCTTTATGACAGCTTTCCTAACTCCAGACTTGCTTAAAAACAGCCCGACGGGAGTAGTGGTCATACCCATAAACCAGGCCAATTTCTCAAGATTTACTTTAAAACAGCATGACGGTTCCGATAGAGCTCTGCTCCATAATTCTTTAGTTCCGAAAGTTGATTCTTTAATATAGTGATTTTCTACCGGAAGTGAATCTATTTGACGAAAACTGTTTGGCAAATAAGCTGTGAAGTGATTTCTAAGGGGTTAAAGAGTGTGGAGCATGTTAGGAGTGGTGGGAAGCAGGTTTTTTTGGCTCTCACTTTCTAATACAAAGCAAAGAATAGATTTACTCCACTCCCAACATAAAGCAATTCATATTTTTATCGTTTGGCTCGGCAGTAGTGATTCTTGAAAGGGAAATGTGCCTTTGGGCCATTTCTAAGTATTTTGGTGATTTAGTGTCCAACACAAGTGCTTAAGTGTTAATCTATGCCAAGTGATGGACTAAGTGCAAATCAAGATTAAAGGTATGTTTCTAGACTTGGTACATTGTTTTAAGAACTAATGTATTATGTCTAAGTGCTGGAAACAGGAGAAATCAAATTGGAAAAGAGATGGCTTTGTTCAGCCAAAGACAACTCGGTCTGGGTGCACCGGACTGTCCGGTGGTGCACAAGACAGTGTCCGGTGCGCCAGGCTGGCGACTGTCAACTGGCTGCTCTCGGGAGGCGATCAACGGCGTACGACTATAAATCACTGGACTGTCCGGTGGTGCACCGGACTGTCCGGTGAGCCATTCACAGGCGAAGTCGTCGCTCTCGGGATGTGATTAACGGCGTACGGCTATAAATCACCGGACTGTCCGGTGGTGCACCGGACTGTCCGGTGAGCCAACAGTCAGCCGGGCCAACGGTCGGCCGAGGAATCCGCGCGTGACGGGTGGCCGAGCCAACGGTCACAAGGGGGCACCGGACTGTCTGGTGCGCCAACGGCTCTGAATATGCAATGGTCGGCTTCACCAAATAAGGAAAGAGATCCGCACTGGACAGTGTCCGGTGGTGCACCGGACTGTCCGATGCGCCAGACGACTGAAGGCAAGAATTGCCTTCCTAGAATGCTCTCAACGGCTCCTAGCTGCCTTGGGGCTATAAAAGGGACCCCTAGGCGCATGGAGGAGGACACCAAGTATTCTCTAAGCATTCCTAAGCACCAAGACTTCGATTCCGCGCATTTGATTCTTTGTGATAGCAACTAGAGCTCTATTTGAGTTGTGAACTCGTCGGGGGTGTGTTGTGAGCTCTTGTTGTGACTTGTGTGCGTGTTGTCGCTCTGATTTTGTGTCTTGTGTGCGTTGCTCATCCCTCCCTTACTCCGTGCTTCTTTGTGAACATCAAAGTGTAAGGGCGAGAGGCTCTAAGTTGTGGAGATTCCTCGCGAGCGGGATATAGTAAACAAAGCAAAACACTGTGGTATTCAAGTGGGTCTTTGGACCGCTTGAGAGGGGTTGATTGCAGCCCTCGTCCGTTGGGACGCCACAACGTGGAAGTAGGCAAGCTTTGTACTTGGCCGAACCATGGGATAAACCACTGTGTCTACCTGTGTTGATCTTCCTGTGGTTATCGTGTCTTGCAAGAACTCCTCTCTAGCCACTTGGCCTTATCGTGCTAACCCCTAATCAAGTTTTTGTGGCATTAAGTTTCAAGTTTTACAGGATCACCTATTCACCCCCCTCTAGGTGCTCTCAATTGGTATCAGAGTCGTTCTCTTCAAGAAAGGGACTAATCGCCCGAAGAGATGGATCCTAAGGGCAAGGGGATTATGATCAATGATAAGGAGAAGGAGTCCTTCGTCAACGAGCCGAAAGATGACAAGCCTACCGACTCGGGCTTGGGCTACAAACAAAAAGATGGGAAGAAGAAGAAGACAAGGCGCATCAAGGAGATCGTCTACTACGACGACAGCGACGAGTCCTCTTCTTCCCAAAAGGACAACGACGACAACGACTACGAGAAAAAGAAAACGGTCAATTCGAACTTTTCTTTTGATTACTCTCGTATTCCGCAAAGTACCAATGCTCATTTACTTTCCATTCCTCTCGGCAAACCTCCTCACTTTAATGGAGAGGACTACGGATTTTGGAGTCACAAAATGCGTAGTCACTTGTTCTCTCTCCATCCAAGCATATGGGAGATAGTAGAGAGTGGAATGAAATTTGATAGTACTGATAGTCCCATGTTCATTAATGAGCAAATTCACAAAAATGCACAAGCTACTACTGTTCTTCTAGCTTCATTGTGCAGGGACGAATACCATAAGGTGAGCGGCTTGGATAACGCCAAGCAGATTTGGGACACCCTCAAGATCTCACATGAGGGGAACGACGTCACCATGCTCACCAAGATGGAATTGGTGGAGGGCGAACTTGGGAGATTCGCAATGATCATGGGCGAGGAGCCAACCCAAACGTACAATCGGCTCAAGACCCTCATCAACAAAATAAGGAGCTATGGAAGCACGCGATGGACGGACCACGACGTCGTCCGCCTAATGCTAAGGTCCTTTACCGTCCTTGATCCACATCTTGTGAACAATATTCGTGAGAATCCTAGGTACACCAAGATGACGCCCGAGGAGATACTTGGAAAGTTTGTAAGCAGGCGGATGATGATCAAGGAGGCAAGATACGTCGATGATGCATTGAATGGCCCAATCCAAGAGCCTCAAACTATTGCTCTCAAGGCAACGAGGAGCAAAGAGGCGCTACCTAGCAAGGTGGCGCAAGTTGAGGCGGTCGGGCTTAATGATGAAGAGATGGCCTTCATCATCAAGCGCTTCAAGACGGCGCTAAAGGGTCGCAAGGGGCATCCTAACAAGAACAAGACAAAGGGGAAGCGCTCATGCTTCAAATGTGGTAAGATTGGTCATTTTATCGCTAATTGTCTCGATAATGATAGTGACCAGGAACAAGGGAACAAGAGGGAAAAGAAAAAGGCGTACAAGAAGGCTAAGGGCGAGGCACACCTTGGCAAGGAGTGGGACTCGGATTGTTCGTCGTCCGACTCCGACAACGAAGGACTCGCCGCCACCGCCTTCAACAAGTCGTCCCTCTTCCCCAACGAGCATCACACTTGCCTCATGGCAAGGGAAAAGAAGGTAAGCACTCGTAATACTAGTACTTACGCTTCCTCAAGTGATGAAGAATCTAGCGATGATGAAATAGACTATTCATGTTTATTCAAGGGCCTAGATAGAACTAAGATTGATAAGATTAATGAATTAATTGATGCCTTGAATGATAAGAATAGATTATTAGAAAAGCAAGAGGATCTTTTGTATGAAGAACATGATAAGTTTGTAGAGGCTCAAAAATCCCTTGCTTTAGAAATTAAAAGGAATGAAATGTTTTCTTGTGAATTGTCTACATGCCATGACTCTATTTCTAGCTTAAAGAGAATAAATGATGATTTGTATGCTAAGTTAGAAATAGCTAATAAATCAACATCTTGTGTAGAACATGTTACAATTTGCAATAGGTGTAAAGATTTCAATATTGATGCTTGTAGCGAACACCTAGCTTCAATTTCTAAATTGAATGATGAAGTGGCTAGTCTTAATGCCCAACTTAAGACTAGCAAAAGTGAATTTGATAAGCTAAAATTTGCAAGGGATGCCTACACGATTGGTAGACACCCCTCAATTAAGGATGGTCTTGGCTTTAAGAGGGAAGTCAAGAACTTAACAAGCCATAAGGCTTCCATCTCCACCAAGGAGAAAGGGAAGGCCCCTATGGCTCATAGTGCTCAAAAGAATCATGCATTTATTTATAGGAAATTTTCTAGAAATATTCATCATGATAGGAGTTGTAATGCTTATGATTCAAATGCAATGTTTGCTTCAAGTTCTTCCTATATGCATGGTAGAGATATGCCTAGGAGAAATGTCTTTCATCATATGGCTAGGAGAAATGTTGCTCATGTTCCTAGGAAGATTAATGAACCTTCTACAATTTATCATGCTTGCAATGCTTCCTTTGCAATTTGTAGAAAGGATAGAAAGGTGATTGCTAGGAAATTAGGGGCAAAATGCAAGGGAGATAAAACTTGCATTTGGGTCCCTAAGAGCAACTCCAGTAGTTCTCTAAAAAACTTCCTAAATCAATAATTTAGGTAGTTAACATGAAAACTATTCTCCAACAGTTCTCTAAATGAACTTTCTAAATTTAACAACTTGTCATCTAACCTCATTTTCTTTCTACATTTGGCAACCATTTAACAACTCCCTAAACAAAAAATGTTGACTGCATTATATAGTTTTTGTGACTTATTTTTTATGTGGATAAATACAAAACAAAATTACAACCTATATTTAGAGAACTATTGGAGAACTCACATTTTTTTACTCCAAAAACCATTTAAATATGTGATTTAGAGAGCTAAAATTTACATAACTATTGGAGTTGCTCTAAGAAAATTGTCACTAACCTTGTAGGACCCAACAAGAGTTGGGTACCTAAGACCCAAGCCTAAATTTGTCTTGCAGGTTTATGCATCCGGGGGATCAAGCTGGATTATCGACAGCGGATGCACAAACCACATGACGGGGGAGAAGAAGATGTTCACCTCCTACGTCAAGAACGAAGATTCCTAAGACTCAATCATATTCGGTGACGGGAATCAAGGCAAGGTGAAAGGGTTAGGAAAAATAGCTATTTCATCCGAGCACTCCATTTCCAATGTGTTTTTAGTTGAATCGCTTGGATATAACTTGTTGTCTGTGAGTCAGCTATGTAATATGGGATATAACTGTTTATTCACAAATGTAGATGTGTCTGTCTTTAGAAGAAGTGATGGTTCATTAGCTTTTAAGGGTGTATTAGACGACAAACTCTATTTAGTTGATTTTGCAAAAGAGGAGGCCGGTCTAGATGCATGCTTAATTGCTAAGACTAGCATGAGCTGGTTGTGGCATCGTCGTCTAGCTCATGTGGGAATGAAGAACCTTCACAAGCTTCTAAAGGGAGAACACGTGATAGGTCTAACTAATGTAACTTTCGAAAAAGATAGACCTTGTGCAGCTTGTCAAGCAGGTAAACAGGTGGGAAGCTCTCATCATACCAAAAATGTGATGACCACATCAAGACCTTTGGAGATGCTTCATATGGACCTCTTCGGACCCATCGCCTATCTGAGCATAGGAGGAAGTAAGTATGGTCTTGTTATAGTTAATGATTTTTCCCGCTTCACTTGGGTATTCTTTTTGCAGGATAAGTCTGAAACCCAAGGGACCCTCAGGCGCTTCCTAAGGAGGGCCCAAAATGAGTTTGAGCTCAAGGTGAAGAAGATAAGGAACGACAACGGGTCCGAGTTCAAGAACCTTCAAGTGGAGGAGTACCTTGAGGAGGAAGGAATCAAGCACGAGTTCTCCGCTCCCTACACACCACAGCAAAATGGTGTGGTATAGAGGAAGAACAGGACGCTCATAGACATGGCGAGGACGATGCTTGGAGAGTTCAAGACCCCCGAGCGGTTTTGGTCGGAAGCCGTGAACACGGCTTGCCACGCCATCAACCGGGTCTACCTTCACCGCCTCCTCAAGAAGACTTCGTATGAGCTTCTAACCAGTAACAAACCCAATGTGTCTTACTTTCATGTTTTTGGGAGCAAATGTTATATTCTAGTAAAGAAAGGTAGAAATTCTAAGTTTGCTCCCAAAGCTGTAGAAGGGTTTTTGTTAGGTTATAACTCAAATACAAAGGCGTATAGAGTCTTCAACAAATCATCGGGTTTGGTTGAAGTCTCTAGCGACGTTGTATTTGATGAGACTAATGGCTCTCCAAGAGAGCAAGTTGTTGATCTTGATGATGTAGATGAAGGAGACGTTCCAACGGCCGCAATACGCACCATGGCGATTGGCGATGTGCGACCACAGGAACTCGAGGAGCAAGATCAACCTTCTTCCTCAACAATGGTGCATCCCCCAACTCAAGACGATGAACAGGTTCATCAAGAAGAGGCGTGTGATCAAGGGGGAGCACAAGATGATCATGTGATGGAGGAAGAAGCACAACCGGCACCTCCAACCCAAGTTCGAGCGACGATTCAAAGGAATCATCCCGTCGACCAAATTTTGGGTGACATTAGCAAGGGAGTAACTACTCGTTCTAGATTAGTTAATTTTTGTGAGCATTACTCCTTTGTCTCTTCTATTGAGCCTTTCAGGGTAGAAGATGCCTTGCTAGATCCGGACTAGGTGTTGGCCATGCAGGAAGAGCTCAACAACTTCAAGTGTAATGAAGTTTGGACACTGGTGTCTCGTCCTAAGCAAAACGTTGTGGGAACCAAGTGGGTGTTCTGCAACAAACAAGACGAGCACGAGGTGGTGACAAGGAACAAGGCTCGACTTGTGGCAAAAGGTTATGCCCAAGTCGTAGGTTTGGACTTTGAGAAGACTTTTGCTCCTGTGGCTAGGCTAGAGTCCATTCGTATTTTGCTAGCATATGCCGCTCACCACTCTTTCAGGTTGTTCCAAATGGATGTGAAGAGCGCTTTCCTCAACGGGCCAATCAAGGAGGAGGTGTACGTGGAGCAACCCCCTGGCTTCGAGGATGAACGGTACCCCGACCACGTATGTAAGCTCTCTAAGATGCTCTATGGACTTAAGCAAGCCCCAAGAGCATGGTATGAATGCCTTAGAGACTTTTTAATTGCTAATGCTTTCAAGGTTGGGAAAGCCGATCCGACTTTATTCACTAAGACTTGTGATGGTGATTTATTTGTGTGCCAAATTTATGTCGATGACATAATATTTGGTTCTACTAACCAAAAGTCTTGTGAAGAGTTTAGCAGGGTGATGACTCAAAAGTTTGAGATGTCGATGATGGGCGAGTTGAACTACTTCCTTGGGTTCCAAGTGAAGCAACTCAAGGACGGCACCTTCATCTCCCAAACAAAGTACACATAAGACTTGCTAAAGCAGTTTGGGATGAAGGACGCCAAGCCCGCAAAGACTCCGATGGGAACTGACGGACACGTCGACCTCAACAAAGGAGGTAAGTCCGTTGATCAAAAAGCATACCGGTCCATGATAGGTTCTTTACTTTATTTATGCGCTAGTAGACCGGATATTATGCTTAGTGTATGCATGTGTGCTATATTTCAATCCGATCCAAGGGAGTGTCACTTAGTGGCTGTGAAGCGAATTCTTAGATATTTAGTCGCTACACCTTGCTTCAGGATCTGGTATCCAAAGGGGTCTACCTTTGACTTAATTGGATATTCAGACTCCGATTATGCTAGATGTAAGTTCGATAGGAAGAGTACATCGGGGACGTGCCAATTCTTAGGAAGGTCCCTGGTGTCATGGAGTTCTAAGAAACAAACTTCTGTTGCCCTATCCACCACTGAGGCCGAGTATGTTGCCGCAGGACAGTGTTGCGCGCAACTACTTTGGATGAGGCAAACCCTCCGGGACTTTGGCTACAATCTGAGCAAAGTCCCACTCCTATGTGACAATGAGAGTGCTATCCGTATAGCGGACAATCCTGTTGAGCATAGCCGCACAAAGCACATTGACATCCGGCATCACTTTTTGAGAGACCACCAGCAAAAGGGAGATATCGAAGTGTTCTATATTAGCACCGAGAACCAGCTAGCCGATATCTTTACCAAGCCTTTAGATGAAAAGACCTTTTGCAGGCTGCGTAGCGAGCTAAATGTCTTAGATTCGCGGAACTTGGATTGATTTTTAGCATACATGTGTATTATGCCTTGATCATGTTCCTTATGCATTTTGTTGTTTATTTATGGTGCTCCAGTTGTACAAACACTCCCCAAACCTCAAAAGTCCATGTGTGAGTGATGCACATATTTAGGGGGAGATGTGCTACAACTTGACCATTTGAGACTAACCGTGTGCTTGAGTTTGCTTGATTTAGTCTCAAAGGTGGATTGAAAGGGAAAGGTGGACTTGGACCATAAAAACTTCCACTGCACTCCGATGAGAGGGTAACTCACTCCAAGTTCATTCCCATATCCTTATTGCCTTTGTACTCTTATGTGAAGATTTTGGTGAGGCAATGGGGTTTAAGGGCCAAGATTGATTCCGTTTTGGTGCTTGATGCCAAAGGGGGAGAAAATAAGGCCAAAGCAATAAATGGATCAGCTACCACTTGAGAATTTTGAAAATAGTAGAATAGAGCTTTTAGTTTGGAAAAACTCTCTTGTTGTCTCTTTTTTCAAAAGTTGGCTTCTTGTGGGGAGAATAGTTGATTATGGGAAAAGGGGGAAGTTTTTTAATCTTTGATCAATTTCTCTTGGAATACCTCTCTTTATGTCTCTACAAGTGAATTTGACTTAGAGATAGGAAATTGAGTTTGATTTGCAAAAACAAACCAAGTGGTGGCAAAGTGAAAGTCGCCTAGAGGGGGGGTGAATAGGGCGAAACTGAAATTCTCAAAAATAAACACAACTACGAGACGAGTTAGCGTTAGAAATATTATTGAGTCCGCGAGAGAGGGTGCAAAACAAATCGCAAGCGAATAAAGAGAGACACGTGGATTTGTTTTACCGAGGTTCGGTTCTCGCAAACCTATTCCCCGTTGAGGAGGCCACAAAGGCCGGGTCTCTTTCAACCCTTACCCTGTCTCAAACGGTCCCTCCGACCGAGTGAGCTTTCTCTTCTCAATCACTTGGAACACAAAGTTCCCACAAGGACCACCACAAGATTGGTGTCTCTTGCCTCAATTACAAGTGAGTTTGATCGCAATGAAGAATCAAGAAAGAAGAAAGCAATCCAAGCGCAAGAGCTCAAAAAGAACACAAGCAAATCTCTCTCTCTAGTCACTAAGGCTTTGTGTGGAATTTGGGAGAGGATTTGATCTCTTTGGTGTGTCTAGAATTGAATGCTAGAGCTCTTGTAAGTAGTTGGGAAGTGGTAAACTTGGATGACTTGAATATGGGGTGGTTGGGGGTATTTATAGCCCCAACCACCAAACTAGCCGTTTGGTGAAGCTGTCTGTCGAATGGTGCACCGGACAGTCCGGTGCACACCGGACATGTCCGGTGCGACAGCCACGTCACCAGTCCGTTGGAGTTTCGACCATTGGAGCTCTGACTTCTGGACCCGCCTGGATGTCCGGTGGCGCACCGGACATGCACTGTAGAGTGTCCGGTGCGCCATGACGCGCGTGCCTGACTTCTGCGCGCGCTGGCGCGCATTTAATGCGCTGTAGGTAGCCGTTGGCGCCGAAATAGCCGTTGCCCCGCTGTTACACCGGACAGTCCGGTGCACACCGGACATGTCCGGTGAATTATAGCGGAGCAGCTGAAATAAATTCCCGAGGCTGGCGAGTTCCGGAGGCCGTTCTTCGTTGGAGCACCGGACATGTCCGGTGTACACCGGATAGTCCGGTGAATTATAGCGGAGCTGCCTCTGGAATTTCCCGAAGGTGACGAGTTGGAGTTTGGAGTCCTCTGGTACACCGGACATGTCCGGTGGCACACCGGACAGTCCGGTGCGCCAGACCAGAGGTGCCTTTGGTTGTCCCTTTGCTCTTTTGTCGAACCCAAAACTTGGTCTTTTTATTGGCTAAGTATGAACCTTTGGTACCTGTATAACTTATACACTAGAGCAAACTAGTTAGTCCATTTATTTGTGTTGGGCAATTCAACCAACAAAATTATTTAGGAACTAGGTGTAAGCCTAATTCCCTTTCAATCTCTCCCTTTTTGGTGGTTGATGCCAACATAAACCAAAGCAAATGTAAGAGTGCATAATTGAACTAGTTTGCATAATGTAAGCGCAAAGGTTGCTTGGAATTGAGCCAATATAAATACTTACAAGATATGCATGGATTGTTTCTTTATAATTAACATTTTGGACTACGCTTGCACCACATGTTTTGTTTTGCAAATTCTTTTGTAAATTCTTTTCAAAGTCCTTTTGAAGGATAGTCAAGGGTAAATGAATAAGATTTTGCGAAGCATTTTCAAGATTTGAAATTTTCTCCCTTTATTTCAAATGCTTTTCCTTTGACTAAACAAAACTCCCCCTCAAATAAATTCTCCTCTTAGTGTTCAAGAGGGTTTTAAGATATCAAGTTTTGAAAATACTACTTGCTCCCCCTTTAGAACATAAAGAGATGCCAATTTGAAATTTACCAATTGAAAATCATTAATTTTAAAAATTAGGGTGGTGGTGCGGTCCTTTTGCTTTGGGCCAATACTTTCTCCCCCTTTGGCATGAATCGCCAAAAACGGATACTTTGAGTGAGATATAAGCCCTTCAATTACTTTCTCCCCCTTTGGTCATAAATAAATAAGTGAAGATTATACCAAAGTTGGAGAGTTATGCGGAGCGACGGCGAAGGATGAGTAGTAGAGTGGAGTGGAAGCCTTTGTCTTCGCCGAAGACTCCAATTCCCTTTCAATATACCTATGACTTGGTTTGAAATACACTTGAAAAACACATTAGTCATAGCATATATAAAAGAGACATGATCAAAGGTATACTTGTGTGCTATGTGTGCAAATTTAGCAAAAGAAATTCCTAGAATCAAGAATATTGAGCTCATGCCTAAGTTTGGTAAAAGTTTGTTCATCAAGTGGCTTAGTAAAGATATCGGCTAATTGATCTTTAGTGTTAATGTATGAAATCTCGATATCCCCCTTTTCTTGGTGATCCCTAAGAAAATGATACCGAATGGCTATGTGTTTAGTGCGGCTATGCTCAACGGGATTATCCGCCATGCGGATTGCACTCTCATTATCACATAGAAGGGGAACTTTGGTTAGTTTGTAACCGTAGTCCCGCAGGGTTTGCTTCATTCAAAGTAATTGCGCGCAACAGTGGCCTGCGGCAATATACTCGGCTTCGGCGGTAGAAAGAGCGATCGAATTTTGCTTCTTTGAAGCCCATGACACCAAGGACCTTGCCAAGAACTGGCAAGTCCCCGATGTGCTCTTTCTATTAATCTTACACCCCGCCCAATCAACATCTGAATAACCAATCAAATCAAATGTGGATCCCCGAGGGTACCAAAGCCCAAACTTAGGAGTATAAGCCAAATATCTCAAGATTCGTTTTACGGCCGTAAGGTGGGATTCCTTAGGGTCGGCTTGGAATCTTGCACACATGCAAACGGAAAGCATAATGTCCGGTCGAGATGCACATAAATAAAGCAATGAACCAATCATCGACCGATATACCTTTTGATCGACGGATTTACCTCCCGTGTCGAGGTCGAGATGCCCATTTGTTCCCATGGGTGTCTTGATGGGCTTGGCATCCTTCATTCCAAACTTGGTTAGAATGTCTTGAGTGTACTTCGTTTGGCAAATGAAGGTACCCTCTTGGAGTTGCTTGATTTGGAATCCTAGAAAATACTTCAACTCCCCCATCATAGACATCTCGAATTTTTGTGTCATGATCCTACTAAATTCTTCACATGTAGATTCGTTAGTAGACCCAAATATGATATCATCAACATAAATTTGGCATACGAACAAATCATTGTCAAGAGTTTTAGTGAATAAAGTAGGATCGGCCTTGCCGACTTTGAAGCCATTAGCAATAAGGAAATCTCTAAGGCATTCATACCATGCTCTTGGGGCTTGCTTGAGCCTATAAAGCACCTTAGAGAGCCTATAGACATGGTTAGGGTACTCACTATCTTCAAAGCCGGGAGGTTGCTCAACATAGACCTCCTCCTTGATTGGTCCGTTGAGGAAGGCACTCTTCACGTCCATTTGATAAAGCTTGAAGCCATGGTAAGTAGCATAGGCTAATAATATACGAATAGACTCAAGCCTAGCTACGGGTGCATAGGTTTCACCGAAATCCAAACCTTCAACTTGGGAGTATCCCTTGGCCACAAGTCGAGCTTTGTTCCTAATCACCACACCATGCTCGTCTTGCTTGTTGCGGAAGACCCACTTGGTTCCTACAACATTTTGGTTAGGACGTGGAACTAAATGCCATACCTCGTTCCTTGTGAAGTTGTTGAGCTCCTCTTGCATCGCCATCACCCAATCCGAATCTTGAAGTGCTTCCTCTACCCTGTGTGGCTCAATAGAGGAAACGAAAGAGTAATGTTCACAAAAATGTGCAACACGAGATCGAGTGGTTACCCCCTTATGCATGTCGCCGAGGATGGTGTCGACGGGGTGATCTCGTTGTATTGCTTGATGGACTCTTGGGTGTGGCAGCCTTGGTTGTTCATCCTCCTTGTCTTGATCATTTGCATCTCCCCCTTGATCATTGCCGTCATCTTGAGGTGGCTCATCTCTTTGATCTTCTCCTTCATCAACTTGAGCCTCGTCCTCATTTTGGGTTGGTGGAGATGCTTGTGTAGAGGAGGATGGTTGATCTTGTGCATTTGGAGGCTCTTCGGATTCCTTAGGACACACATCCCCAATGGACATGTTCCTTAGCGCGATGCACGGAGCCTGTTCTTCACCTATCTCATCAAGATCAACTTGCTCTACTTGAGAGCCATTAGTTTCGTCAAACACAACGTCACAAGAAACTTCAACAAGTCCTGAGGACTTGTTAAAGACTCTATATGCCCTTGTGTTTGAGTCATATCCTAGTAAAAAGCCTTCTACAGTTTTAGGAGCAAATTTAGATTTTCTACCTCTTTTGACAAGAATAAAACATTTGCTACCAAAAACTCTAAAATATGAAATATTTGGCTTTTTACCGGTTAGGAGTTCATAGGATGTCTTCTTGAGGATTCGGTGAAGATATAACCGGTTGATGGCGTAGCAAGCGGTGTTGACCGCCTCGGCCCAAAACCGATCCGGTGTCTTGTACTCATCAAGCATGGTTCTTGCCATGTCCAATAGAGTTCCATTCTTCCTATCCACTACACCATTTTGTTGTGGGGTGTAGGGAGAAGAGAACTCATGCTTGATGCCCTCCTCCTCAAGGAAGCCTTCTATTTGTGAGTTCTTGAACTCCGTCCCGTTGTCGCTTCTAATTTTCTTGATCCTCAAGCCGAACTCATTTTGAGCCCGTCTCAAGAATCCCTTTAAAGTTTCTTGGGTTTGTGATTTTTCCTGTAAAAATAATACCCAAGTGAAGCGAGAATAATCATCCACAATAACTAGACAGTACTTACTCCCGCCGATGCTTATGTAAGCGATCGGGCCGAATAAATCCATGTGCAGGAGCTCCAGTGGCCTGTCACTTGTCATGATGTTCTTGTGTGGATGATGAGTGCCAACTTGCTTCCCGGCTTGGCATGCGCTACAAATCCTGTCTTTCTTAAAATGAACATTGGTTAGTCCTAAAATGTGTTCTCCCTTTAGAAGCTTATGAAGATTCTTCATTCCAACATGGGCTAGTCGGCGATGCCAGAGCCAACCCAAGTTAGTCTTAGCAACCAAGCAAGTGTCGAGTTCAGCTCTATTAAAATCTACCAAGTATAGCTGACCCTCTAACACTCCCTTAAATGCTATTGAATCATCACTTCTTCTAAAGACAGTAACACCTACATTAGTAAATAGACAGTTGTAGCCCATTTGACATAATTGGGATACGGAAAGCAAATTGTAATCTAAAGAATCTACAAGAAAAACATTGGAAATAGTATGGTCAGTGAAAGTCGCCTAGAGGGGGGGGGGGTGAATAGGGCGAAACTGAAAATCTCAAAAATAATCACAACTACAAGCCGGGTTAGCGTTAGAAATATAATAGAGTCCGCGAGAGAGGGCGCAAAACAAATCGCGAGCGAATAATGAAGTGAGACACGCGGATTTGTTTTACCGAGGTTCGGTTCTCTCAAACCTACTCCCCGTTGAGGAGGCCACAAAGGCCGGGTCTCTTTCAACCCTTCCCTCTCTCAAACGGTCCCTCGGACCGAGTGAGCTTCTCTTTCTCAAATCACTTGGGAATCAAACTTCCCGCAAGGACCACCACACAATTGGTGTCTCTTGCCTCAATTACAAGTGAGTGTTTGATCACAAGAAAGAATGCCAAAGAAAAAGAAGCGATCCAAGCGCAAGAGCTCAAATGAACACTACAAATCACTCTCTCTAGTCACTAGGGCTTTGTGTGGAGTTGGGAGAGGATTTGATCTCTTTTGGTGTGCTTTGCAATGAATGCTAGCTCTTGTATAGTGGTTGCAAGCTGGAAAACTTGGATGCAATGAATGGTGGGTGGTTGGGGGTATTTATAGCCCCAACCACCAAACTAGCCGTTTGGTGAGGCTGTCTGTTCGATGGCGCACCGGATAGTCCGGTGCACACCGGACATGTCCGGTGTGACAGCCACGTCGCCAAAGCCGTTGCAATTTGACCGTTGGAGTTCTGACTTCGGGGCCCGCCTTGATGTCCGGTGGCGCACCGGACATGCACTGTAGAGTGTCCGGTGCGCCTGCTCCCGCGTGCCTGACGACTGCGCGCTTCTGGCGCGCATTAAATGCGCCTGCAGGTGACCGTTGGCGCGAAGTAGCCGTTGCCCCGAGGTTGCACCGGACAGTCCGGTGTACACCGGACATGTCCGTTGAATTATAGCGGAGCAGCCTTTGCGAATTCTCGAGACTGGCGAGTTCCTGAGCCGTGTCTCAAATGAGCACCGGACACTGTCCGGTGTACACCGGACAGTCCAGTGAATTTTAGTGCGCTGGCTCTGGAAATTTCCCGAGGGCGAAGAGTTTGAGCTGAAGTCCTCTGGTGCACCGGACACTGTCCGGTGGCACACCGGACAGTCCGGTGCGCCAGACCAGAGGAGCCTTTGTTTGCTCCTTTGCCCTTTTGTTGAACCCAACACATGGTCATTTTATTGGCTAAGTGTGAACCTTTTGCACCTGTATAACTTATACACTAGAGCAAACTAGTTAGTTCAATATTTGTGTTGGGCAATTCAACCACCAAAATTATTTAGGGACTAGGTGTAAGCCTAATTCCCTTTCAATCTCCCCCTTTTTGGTGATTGATGCCAACACAAACCAAAGCAAATATAGAAGTGCATAATTGAACTAGTTTGCATAATGTAAGTGCAAAGGTTGCTTGGAATTGAGCCAATATAAATACTTACATGATGCGCATGGATTGTTTTCTTTGTTTTTGACATATTGGACCATATTTGCACCACAAGTTTTGTTTTTGCAAACTCTTTTGTAAATTCTTTTCAAAGTCCTTTTGCAAGATAGTCAAAGGTAAATGAATAAGATTTTGCAAAGCATTTTCAAGTTTTGAAATTTTCTTCCTTTGTTCCAAATGCTTTTCCTTTGACTAAACAAAACTCCCCCTCAAATAAAGTCTCCTCTTAGTGTTCAAGAGGGTTTTAAGACATCAATTTTGAAAATACTACTTGCTCCCCCTTTAGAGCACAAAGAGATACCAATTTTGAAATTTTTCATCCGATTGACAAACATTAGTTTTAAAATTAGGGTGGTGGTGCGGTCCTTTTGCTTTGGACTCATATTTTCTCCCCCTTTGGCATGAATCGCCAAAAACGGAATTATTAGAGCCCTTTTAAGTACTTTCGCCTCCTTTGGTCATAAAATAAATGAGTGAAGATTATACCAACGTTGGAGAGTGATGCAGAGCGACGGCGAAGGATGAGTAGTAGAGCGGAGTGGAAGCCTTTGTCTTTGCCGAAGACTCCAATTCCCTTTCAATATACCTATGACTTGGTTTGGAATACACTTGAAAACACATTAGTCATAGCATATAAAAGGGACATGATCAAAGGTATTCTTATGAGCTATGTGTGCAAGTTTAGCAAAAGAAATTCCTAGAATCAAGAATATTAAGCTCATGCCTAAGTCTGGTAAAAGATTGTTCATCAAGTGGCTTGGTAAAGATATCGGCTAATTGATCTTTAGTGTTAATGTATGAAATCTCGATATCCCCCTTTTGTTGGTGATCCCGAAGAAAATGATACCGAATGGCTATGTGTTTAGTGCGGCTATGCTCAATGGGATTATCCGCCATGCGGATTGCACTCTTATTATCACATAGAAGAGGAACTTTGGTTAATTTGTAACCGTAGTCCCGCAGGGTTTGCCTCATCCAAAGCAATTACGCGCAACAATGGCCTGCGGCAATATACTCGGCTTCGGCGGTAGAAAGAGCGACCGAATTTTGCTTCTTTGAAGCCCATGACACCAAGGATCTTCCCAAGAACTGGCAAGTCCCCGATGTGCTCTTCCTATTAATCTTACACCCCGCCCAATCGGCATCCGAATAAACAATCAAATCAAAAGTGGATCCCCGAGGGTACCAAAGCCCAAACTTAGGAGTATAAGCCAAATATCTCAAGATTCGTTTTATGGCCGTAAGGTGTGATTCCTTAGGGTCGGCTTGGAATCTTGCACACATGCATACGGAAAGCATAATGTCCGGTCGAGATGCACATAAATAAAGCAATGAACCAATCATCGACCGGTATACCTTTTGATCCACGGACTTACCTCCCGTGTCGAGGTCGAGATGCCCATTTGTTCCCATGGGAGTCTTGATGGGCTTGGCATCCTTCATTCCAAACTTGCTTAGAATGTCTTGAGTATACTTTGTTTGGCAAATGAATGTGCCCTCTTGGAGTTGTTTGACTTGAAATCCTAGAAAATATTTCAACTCCCCCATCATAGACATCTCGAATTTCTGTGTCATGATCCTACTAAATTCTTCACATGTAGATTTGTTAGTAGACCCAAATATAATATCATCAACATAAATTTGGCATACAAACAAATCATTATCAAGTGTTTTGGTGAATAAAGTAGGATCGGCTTTGCCGACTTTGAAGCCATTTGCAATTAGGAAATCTCTAAGGCATTCATACCATGCTCTTGGGGCTTGCTTGAGCCCATAAAGCGCCTTAGAGAGCCTATAAACATGGTTAGGGTACTCACTGTCTTCAAAGCCGGGAGGTTGCTCAACATAGACCTCCTCCTTGATTGGTCCATTGAGGAAGGCACTCTTCACATCCATTTGATAAAGCTTGAAGCCATGGTAAGTAGCATAGGCCAATAATATGCGAATTGACTCAAGCCTAGCTACGGGTGCATAGGTTTCACCAAAATCCGAACCTTCGACTTGTGAATACCCCTTGGCCACGAGTCGAGCTTTGTTCCTTGTCACCACACCATGCTCGTCTTGCTTGTTGCGGAAGACCCACTTGGTTCCTACAACATTTTGATTAGGACGTGGAACTAAATGCCATACCTCATTCCTTGTGAAATTGTTGAGCTCCTCTTGCATCGCTATCACCCAATCCAAATCTTGAAGTGCTTCCTCTACCCTGTGTGGCTCAATAGAGGAAACAAAAGAGTAATGTTCACAAAAATGTGCAACACGAGATCGAGTAGTTACCCCCTTATGAATGTCACCGAGGATGGTGTCGACGGGATGATCTCGTTGTATTGCTTGGTGGACTCTTGGGTGTGGCGGCCTTGGTTGTTCATCCTCCTTGTCTTCATCATTTGCATCTCCCCCTTGATCGTTGCCGTCATTTTGAGGTGGCTCATCTTCTTGATCTTCTTGTTCAACATCTTGAGCCTCATCCTCAATTTGAGTTGGTGGAGATGCTTGCATGGAGGAGGATGGTTGATCTTGTGCATGTGGAGGCTCTTCGGATTCCTTAGGACACACATCCCCAATGGACATGTTCCTTAGCGCTATGCATGGAGCCTGTTCTTCACCTATCTCATCAAGATCAACTTGCTCTACTTGAGAGCCGTTAGTCTCATCAAACACAACGTCACAAGAAACTTCAACAAGTCCTGAGGACTTGTTAAAGACTCTATATGCCCTTGTGTTTGAGTCATATCCTAGTAAAAAGCCTTCTACAGTTTTAGGAGCAAATTTAGATTTTCTACCTCTTTTAACAAGTATAAAACATTTGCTACCAAAAACTCTAAAATATGAAATATTTGGCTTTTTACCGGTTAGGAGTTCATAGGATGTCTTCTTGAGGATTCGGTGAAGATATAACCGGTTGATGGCGTAGCAAGCGGTGTTGACTGCTTCGGCCCAAAACCGATCCGGTGTCTTGTACTCATCAAGCATGGTTCTTGCCATGTCCAATAGAGTTCGATTCTTCCTTTCCACTACACCATTTTGTTGTGGAGTGTAGGGAGAAGAGAACTCATGCTTGATGCCCTCCTCCTCAAGGAAGCCTTCAATTTGAGAGTTCTTGAACTCCGTCCCATTGTCGCTTCTAATTTTCTTGATCCTTAAGCCGAACTCATTTTGAGCCCGTCTCAAGAATCCCTTTAAGTTCTCTTGGGTATGAGATTTGTCCTGCAAAAAGAACACCCAAGTGAAGCGAGAATAATCATCCACAATAACTAGACAGTACTTACTCCCGCCGATGCTTATGTAAGCGATCGGGCCGAATAAGTCCATGTGTAGGAGCTCCAGTGGCCTGTCACTAGTCATGATGTTCTTGTGTGGATGATGAGTGCCAACTTGCTTCCCGGCTTGGCATGCGCTACAAATCCTGTCTTTCTCAAAATGAACATTGGTTAGTCCTAAAATGTGTTCTCCCTTTGGAAGCTTGTGAAGATTCTTCATTCCAACATGGGCTAGTCGGCGGTGCCAGAGCCAACCCAAGTTAGTCTTAGCAACCAAGCAAGTGTCGAGTTCAGCTCTATCAAAATCTACCAAGTATAGCTGACCCTCTAACACTCCCTTAAATGCTATTGAATCATCACTTCTTCTAAAGACAGTAACACCTATATCAGTAAATAGACAGTTGTAGCCCATTTGACATAATTGAGATACGGAAAGCAAATTGTAATCTAAAGAATCTACAAGAAAAACATTAGAAATAGTATGGTCAGGTGATATAGCAATTTTACCCAATCCTTTGACCAAACCTTGATTTCCATCCCCGAATGTGATAGCTCGTTGGGGATCTTGGTTTTTCTCATATGAGGAGAACATCTTCTTCTCCTCTGTCATGTGGTTTGTGCACCCGCTGTCGAGTATCCAACTTGAGCCCCCGGATGCATAAACCTACAAAGCAATTTTAGTTCTTGACTTTAGGTACCCAAACGGTTTTGGGTCCTTTGGCATTAGATACAAGAACTTTGGGTACCCAAACACAAGTCTTGGAGCCCTTGTGTTTGCCCCCAACAAACTTGGCAACTACCTTGCCGGATTTGTTAGTTAAAACATAAGATGCATCAAAAGTCTTAAATGAGATGTCATGCTCAATTGATGCATTAGGAGTTTTCCTTTTAGACAACTTAGCACGGGTTGGTTGCCTAGAACTAGATGTCTCACCCTTATACATAAAAGCATGGTTAGGGCCAGAGTGAGACTTCCTAGAATTAGTTCTCCTAATTTTGCTCTCGGGATAACCGGCAGGGTACAAAATGTAACCCTCGTTATCCTGAGGCATGGGAGCCTTGCCCTTAACAAAGTTAGACAAATTCTTTGGAGGGGTATTAATTTTGACATTGTCTCCCCTTTGGAAGCCAATGCCATCCTTGATGCCAGGGCGTCTCCCATTATAGAGCATACTTCTAGCAAATTTAAACTTTTCATTTTCTAAGTTATGCTCGGTAATTTTAGCGTCTAATAATGCTATATGATCATTTTGTTGTTTAATTAAAGCCATGTGATCATGAATAGCATTGATATCAACATCTCTACATCTAGTGCAAATAGAAGTGTGCTCAACGGTAGATGTAGAGGGTTTGCAAGATTTTAATTCTACAACCTTAGCATGCAACATATCATTCTTAGTTCTAAGGTCGGAAATTGTAACATTGCAAACATCTAATTCTTTAGCCTTAGCAATTAATTTCTCATTCTCATTTCTAAGGCTAGCAATAGAAACATTCAACTCATCAATCCTAGCAAGTAAATCAACATTATCATTTCTAGGATTGGAAGTTGAATCAATACAAACATGAGAATCAACCTTAGCAATTAATTTAGCATTTTCATTCCTAAGGTTGTTAATGGTCTCATGGCAAGTGCTTAGCTCACTAGACAATTTTTCACATTTTTCTACCTCTAGAGCATAAGCATTTTTAACCTTAACATGTTTTTTGTTTTCCTTAATAAGGAAGTCCTCTTGTGAGTCCAAGAGATCATCCTTCTCATGAATAGCACTAATCAATTCATTTAATTTTTCCTTTTGTTGCATGTTAAGATCGGCAAAAAGGGTACGCAAATTATTCTCCTCATCACTAGCATTATCATCACTAGAGGATTCATATTTAGTGGAGGATTTAGATTTAACCTTCTTCCTTTTGCCGTCCTTTGCCATAAGACACTTGTGGCCGACGTTGGGGAAGAGGAGTCCCTTAGTGACGGCGATGTTGGCGGCGTCCTCGTCGTTGGAGGAGGAGTCGGTCGAGCTCTCGTCGGAGTTCCACTCGCAGCACACGTGGGCATCGCCGCCCCTTTTCTTGTGGTACCTCTTCTTTTCTCTCCTCTTGCCCTTCTTGTCGTTATCCCTGTCACTGTCACTTGATAATGGACATTTAGCAATAAAGTGACCGGGCTTACCACACTTGTAGCAAACCTTCTTGGAACGGGATTTGTAATCCTTCCCCTTCCGTTGCTTGAAGATTTGACGAAAGCTTTTGATGATTAAAGCCATTTCCTCATTGTCGAGTTTGGAGGCGTCAATTGGTTGTCTACTCGGTGTAGACTCCTCCTTCTTCTCCTCTGTTGTAACACCCGGTTTTAAAGGACAGAGCCGGGTGCATCTCATACATGCGCCAAGAAGACAACACATATAATAACAGAGTGTATAGGGATAAATGTCATAAAACATCAGAGTATTTATTACATAGCGGAAGACTTATTACAAAATAAAATAACAAATATAAAACGAACTAAGGATCGTCGGCGCGGATGTCGACTGGGAAACACCACCTAGATCAGATCAAACTCCTCGATACTTGACTCCACTTGAAACCACCTGTTCTTCTCCTGTGGGGGGGGGGGGTGAGACAGCAAGAGTGAGCTCACATACGATCATAGCTCAACAAGTCGTGGGGAATAATGTGGCATGAACTCACCAAAGGTGGGAGTTCATGAAGTGTAAGGCTGATCAATGAGATAAAGGCTGAAGCTGAGCATTGCTTTTATAGGTTGGTCAAAATTTTATTAGCAGTTACTAAGTGTAAGTACATACCAAACCATAGTAATAATAAGTAAAAGTAATAATAAAATAATCCCAAATGCAATGAAATGACAGATTAAGTTTAAGTTCCATAAATTAATCATGTGAGGGTCCGAGCCGCTCATGACCGTGAGCACGGCTAGTATACCAGTTTTACACTCTGCAGAGGTTGCGCATCTTTACCCACAAGTCATGTTACCCATCTGCCAAGAGATGGCCAATCCCATACACCTCTACCGAGGAGGCGAGGCAGGGTAACACTACGAGGCCTTTACAAAGTTCCACTAGCTTCAGACTACCCGCTACAGTTTATGGGAAGATCCAGTAAAGGGTTCCTGGCTGATAGCCATCGCAGCAAAATCAACCAGGGACCTCCCCGCACTGACCTCTCCCCTACTGCCCTTGCCCCTTTCGGGTAAGGTAGACCTCCCCTAGCTTTCCTAGTTAATCAGCCAAGGGCGTCCCATTCCACCCTTGTGGTAGCACTGTTTTCCCGGGTGGTTCTCCATGTTCCCATTAACATAACGATCTTAACATGAACAAGGAATAACAAAACAGATAACAATAGATAGTATAACAATAAGTGATGAATATCTCTATACCCAAATCCACATAAAGCAATAGCATGTACTACCCAAAACTTTAGTAGTAAAACCAGTGGTGAAGCAAGGTATAAAGATAGTCAAAATCTAGGGCATCCTATTGGGTCCCAGCAAAATTATCCTATGCAGATCATTATGAATAATAAGAACATGAATGGGTAAAAGAAGTGATCAAGGGCACAACTTGCCTGGCACTTGAGATTCCAGGTACCAACTTGCTTTTCAGATGACACGTCCTCGCGCTAGTCGTAGCAATACAAACAAACATAGTATAGATAAAATTAACATCACACCAAACATAAGAATATACTGCATAATAATGATCTACGTGTTTCTACGAGACTAACGCAACTGGAACGGAACAAATCGGAATCAAAACGGAGAAGTTACGAATTTCTGAAGATTTTATGTGTTTGGTACGAGAATAACTAGGTGATCAATTTTAACATAGTTTTCATGCTAAAACAGTGTCACTAGGTGATAGACAATAATATTACCAAATTATAGGAACTGGAATGGGTTAAAAATGAGTTAAAATAAATTTTATATGAATTTTACAAGTTCTGGAATTGTTTTTATATAAGAAATTCATTTTATAAATCAATTTCTCTGATTTTATAAATCTCTGGACTGGCCATCAATTTCTGTAAAATACAGGGGCTGCGGCGCAAATAAACCCAAGACACAGCGAATCCCCATGTGGACGGCGGGTTGATTTCCTAGAAACCGGAGGGCTCTTGTGCAAAACAACCCGGCCGAAGGGGTAAGGAGCAACCAGAGCCGTTGGATCAGACACGCGCGGCTCTGATTAGAATCGAATCGGTACACTATCTAGGTCATCCGATCAGGGATCAACGGACCGCGTTTAATGAAGGGCTTTCCTATTGTAACCCGTCCGATCGGGACATCTATGGACACGATTTAAGGACAACGAGAGGCATCCGCGACCCTTAGATTAAATCGAACGGTCTACATTACCCCGGGCTGATCTGAACGCCGACTTAAGATCCAACGGTCCATACACCTTCACCTACCTCCAGGTGGCCATACACCAGTTGACGCCAAGACTCCATGGCGGCAACCCTGCCAGTGAGAACTCCCCGCTCCAATCCTGAGATCCCAGTACAGAAGACCACATGCCCAAAGGTAGTGTGTGCTACCCCGCAGCCGCACGCGAAGCTCCCAGACGGCTGCATCCTCTCTGATTCCTCTTCTCTCACATGGATTAGCGCAGCCTGCACGGCGCCCCGGCACGTCATACACCTAATTAATCGGTCCTACGCTCGGTGGAGGCGACAAGGAGATTCCAGGAGAGTCTTACCGAGGTCCAGAAATGTGGAGGTCCCGGTTCGTGCGGAGACACAGCTTGGCGCGCGGCCGTCCCCAGCGACTCCGCCCGGCACCAGTGGTATTACGCTGGCGAATTCACCTCTCAACTCGCGGCCTATGGCGATGAGGACGACTGTCGCGCTGTGTTTCGAGGGAGCGAGGGGAAGGATAGGTGAGCGCATACGAAGGGAAGAGCACGACACGCCTGGCTTTTAAACACGAAGCCAAGGTCTTCCGAGCGCACAGCGAGGAAAGCGTGGACGCGGCGACCTTCTGTTACCTCAGCGCACAGTTTTCGGAGGATGAAGACCGGGCGAGGGAGGTCGCACGTGCGCGGTACTCGGTTTGTTGGAACGGCCCCGATTTCAGCGCGTTGCTTGGACGGCTACCGCGGACGATGGAGTTTTGAGTCCGCGCGGCGAGGAATGCGTGGATTCTGTTCAGGTGCGGACGAAGGTGCCGACCTGGTGGCCCTACGTAGTAGTGACCGGCTCGCGCCCACGATCGGCCGTCCCACGCGGAATCCGCGGATTTGGTTGAGGTGAGCTCGGAGCGAGGAAAGATGATGACAGGGTGGGCCCACTGGTAAGCCACACACGTTATCAGCAGTGAGCACCACGGGCCGAGCGGAAGAGAAGAAAAGAAACGGGCCACGCGGAGTGAAGGGCAAATGGGCTGAAAGGTTGGCCGTCGGCCCATTTAGTTTAGAAATCTTTTCTCTTTTCTTTTCTTTTCCTATTTCTCTTCCTTTTTATTCTTTTAATTCCAATTTTCAGAATTCACATCCTTGTTGCAATTTTGTTCCTTGAATTAAATATTCTGATTTCACATACTAACATGGTGATAAATTTACTTATATGCTTATTTTATACTATGTAGTATTTCTCTTCTTTTCCCTTTTCCATTTTCAAAGCAGAGTTTAAATTCTATGTGACCATTAACATATTAATAATACTTTATTTTATTAGCCAAAAATGCACAATCAAGTAAAACTCAGCATGGTGCATGATTTATTTAGGTGTTATTGGTTATTTAATTCCCTTTTTGATGGCATTTATTCATATGTGATGGTAACTAGAGATGGTGCACACATATAGATAAAGGAAGTATTCTCTTATCATAAGATTTACAAATTTAGGTATTACAAATCCTACCCCCCTTAAAAATAATCTCGTCCTCGAGATTTAAGAAGAACGAGGGAAAAGGTGGGGAAAATCTATGCGAAGCCCTTCTTCTCTTTCCCACGTTGCTTCATCTTCGCCGTGGTGGCTCCATTGCACTTTGCACATCTTTATAACCTTATTCCTCGTAACTCGAGTCAAAGTATCCAAAATCTTGATCGGGTACTCCGTGTAAGTCAAATCACCTTGAACACTGAGCTCTTCCATTGGTAACTGTTCCTCAGGGACACGGAGACACTTCTTTAGTTGAGACACGTGAAACACATTATGCACATCCGATAGAGTAGCAGGTAACTCGAGTTGGTAGGCCATCTCTCCAACTTGCCTAAAAACTCTGAATGGTCCAATATAGCGAGGGGACAATTTGCCCTTGACTTTGAATCTTCTCATACCACGAAGTGGTGACACCTTCAAGTAGACATGATCACCCTCCTTAAACTCCAGTAATCTCCTTCTGTTATCTGCATAGCTCTTTTGCCTTGATTGTGCAATCCTCAAATTTTCTCTTATCATTCGAACTTGTTCTTCTGCCTCTTGAATAAGCTCAGGCCCAAAGAACTGTCTTTCTCCAGTTTGATCCCAATACAGGGGAGTCCTGCATTTCCTGCCATACAAAGCCTCAAATGGAGACATCTTCAAACTGGCCTGGTAGCTATTATTATAAGAAAACTCAGCATATGGTAAACTCTTCTCCCAACTTCCACCATGCTGAAGGGCACAAGCTCTCAACATATCCTCCAACACTTGGTTAGTCCTTTTAGTCTGTCCATCATTCTGAGGGTGATAGATTGCACTAAAATTCAACTTCGTATCCATATTCTCATGAAAATTTTCCCGAAATCTAGGGGTAAACTGTGATCCTCTATCCGAAACGATCTTCTTAGGCACTCCATGTAAACAAACTATCCGAGTCATATACAACTCTACCAATTGAGATACCTTATAAGTAGTCTTAACCGGAAGGAAATGGGCCACTTTGGTCAGTCTATCCACAATAACCCATATAGAATCGTATCCTTTCAAGGTGCGAGGCAGACCAGTGATGAAGTCCCTACCAATCTCTTCTCACTTCCACTCGGACATCTTTGGTGGGTGTAATAGTCCAGCTAGTCTTTGGTGTTCTGCCTTAACTCTTTGACACACACCGCACATAACCACACGTGCAGCCATATCTCTCTCCAGTCCATATCACCAGCACTTCTGCTTTAAATCCTGATACATCTTGGTACTACCAGGATGAATAGAATAATCCAAGTCATGGGCCTCCTTTAAAGTAGTCTCATGAAGGCTATCAATCTCCGGAACACATCTCTTGTCCTTGAACCATACGGTGCCTTGCTCATCTTCCGTAAATTCCGGAACTCGATCTTCAGTAATTAGATCCTTAGTCTCTTGTATCTTAGCATCACCAATTTGTCCTTTGCGGATCTCTTGCTCCTAGGTAGGTTCCACATCCACAATAACTCCTTTAGTGTGAGCAACTATCCCCAGGTTAAGTCTCCTGAAACTCCCAACAATCTCATCGAGTAGCTGGGCAACAACAGCTAAATGAACATGCTCCTTTCGACTCAAGGCATCTGCCACCAAATTTGCCTTGCCCGGGTGATAGTGAATTTCCAAATCGTAATCCTTAATAAGCTCCAACCAACGGCGTTGCCTAAGGTTGAGATCCTTTTGAGTGAATGTATACTTCAAACTCTTATGATCCGTATATACTTGGCGCTTCTCGTCCCACTTGAATTCTCTTTCCTTCACCAGAAACGAGGTCGGAGGTTTAGCAATCTTAGAAAATCCTTCAATATACCTCCAATAATATCCTGCAAGTCCCAAGAAACTTCGGTCCTCCGTAACCGTAGTGGGTATGCTCCACACCACTATCTCCTTGACTTTAGCAGGATCCACTGATATCCCTCCATTAGAAATGATATGTCCAAGAAATGGCACCTCGCCAATCCAAAACTCGCATTTACCGTACTTGGCGTAGAGTTGATTATCTTGTAACTTCTGTAGCACCAACCTTAGATGTTCCTCATGATCACTATCACTCTTGGAATAAATAAAAATATCGTCGATGAAAACCACGACGAATCTGTCTAGATCATGAACTCCTTATTCTTCAGATCCATAAAATAGGCTGGTGCATTAGTTGTCCAAATGACATAACGGTAAACTTATATAAACCATATCGGGTCGAGAATTTCGTCTTGGGAATATCCGATGGCCTAATCTTCATTTGATGGTAACCCTGATCAGAGATCAATCTTCGAGAATACCCTGGCTCCTCTCATCCGATTAAATAAATCCTTAATGCGGGGTAACATAAACTTGTTCTTCGCAGTGACATCATTAAGGGACCTTTAATCCACGCACATCCCTTACAATCCATCTTTCTTCTTTACAAACAAAACTGGTGCTCTCCAAGGTGAAGACTCGGACGAATGTACTCAGCCTCTTGCAAATCCGTTAAGTGCTTCTTGAGTTCTTTTAGTTCTTCTATGGACATTCTGGATAGCCGTTTAGAAATAGGAGCAGTCTCAGGTAGAGATCAATGACCAACTCAACTTCAAATCTTTGTCCTTTGGAACTGGTGAGTTCTATGGTTCCTTTAGCACAGTGTATAAACTATCTTTTCCTTTCTTAACCATGACATACCAAGGATCACGTCTATAGTGCTCTCTTCTAACACTATAGGGGTAGCCCATCTCGATTAGAAACACAAGGGACGAAAGAAAGGATGAATTATAGACAAGGCAAGTAATTACAATCATGTTACTTTGGGGGACTTATTAGCTAAGTAGATTAGTGTGTCACCTACTAAAGCTAATACAGTACCTTATAGAGGTACATGCTAAGATGCCCGTCTATAATATTTCAATCAATCAAAGAAGCAAATCAGACATTGATCATCAGAACAATCAACCAACATTTTTAATAGGGAAAATAGTTTTAATTTTTGTCTTAGGCTTCCTATCTCTTAAAAATGTCATAGGGGTAGGGATTCCAAGGTTTGAAATCCATCTTGTCTTAGAGTAGAAAAGGTAAGAATGATCAGAGTAGAACAGTAGAAGGTGAGACAGGATCAAGATAAGTGTAGAAAGAATCAGAGTAAGGTGAGTGTAGAATGAATCAGAATGAGATAAGTAGGTAAGGGTTTGTCCAGTCTATCTAGGTTTCGTCCTACAGTCAACATTTGCTCTGATACCACTTCTGTAACACCCGGTTTTAAAGGACAGAGCCGGGTGCATCTCATACATGCACCAAGAAGACAACACATATAATAACAGAGTGTATAGGGATAAATGTCATAAAACATCAGAGTATTTATTACATAGCGGAAGACTTATTACAAAATAAAATAACAAATATAAAACGAACTAAGGATCGTCGGCGCGGATGTCGACTGGGAAACACCACCTAGATCAGATCAAACTCCTCGATACTTGACTCCACTTGAAACCACCTGTTCTTCTCCTGTGGGGGGGGGGGGGGTGAGACAGCAAGAGTGAGCTCACATACGATCATAGCTCAACAAGTCGTGGGGAATAATGTGGCATGAACTCACCAAAGGTGGGAGTTCATGAAGTGTAAGGCTGATCAATGAGATAAAGGCTGAAGCTGAGCATTGCTTTTATAGGTTGGTCAAAATTTTATTAGCAGTTACTAAGTGTAAGTACATACCAAACCATAGTAATAATAAGTAAAAGTAATAATAAAATAATCCCAAATGCAATGAAATGACAGATTAAGTTTAAGTTCCATAAATTAATCATGTGAGGGTCCGAGCCGCTCATGACCGTGAGCACGGCTAGTATACCAGTTTTACACTCTGCAGAGGTTGCGCATCTTTACCCACAAGTCATGTTACCCATCTGCCAAGAGATGGCCAATCCCATACACCTCTACCGAGGAGGCGAGGCAGGGTAACACTACGAGGCCTTTACAAAGTTCCACTAGCTTCAGACTACCCGCTACAGTTTATGGGAAGATCCAGTAAAGGGTTCCTGGCTGATAGCCATCGCAGCAAAATCAACCAGGGACCTCCCCGCACTGACCTCTCCCCTACTGCCCTTGCCCCTTTCGGGTAAGGTAGACCTCCCCTAGCTTTCCTAGTTAATCAGCCAAGGGCGTCCCATTCCACCCTTGTGGTAGCACTGTTTTCCCGGGTGGTTCTCCATGTTCCCATTAACATAACGATCTTAACATGAACAAGGAATAACAAAACAGATAACAATAGATAGTATAACAATAAGTGATGAATATCTCTATACCCAAATCCACATAAAGCAATAGCATGTACTACCCAAAACTTTAGTAGTAAAACCAGTGGTGAAGCAAGGTATAAAGATAGTCAAAATCTAGGGCATCCTATTGGGTCCCAGCAAAATTATCCTATGCAGATCATTATGAATAATAAGAACATGAATGGGTAAAAGAAGTGATCAAGGGCACAACTTGCCTGGCACTTGAGATTCCAGGTACCAACTTGCTTTTCAGATGACACGTCCTCGCGCTAGTCGTAGCAATACAAACAAACATAGTATAGATAAAATTAACATCACACCAAACATAAGAATATACTGCATAATAATGATCTACGTGTTTCTACGAGACTAACGCAACTGGAACGGAACAAATCGGAATCAAAACGGAGAAGTTACGAATTTCTGAAGATTTTATGTGTTTGGTACGAGAATAACTAGGTGATCAATTTTAACATAGTTTTCATGCTAAAACAGTGTCACTAGGTGATAGACAATAATATTACCAAATTATAGGAACTGGAATGGGTTAAAAATGAGTTAAAATAAATTTTATATGAATTTTACAAGTTCTGGAATTGTTTTTATATAAGAAATTCATTTTATAAATCAATTTCTCTGATTTTATAAATCTCTGGACTGGCCATCAATTTCTGTAAAATACAGGGGCTGCGGCGCAAATAAACCCAAGACACAGCGAATCCCCATGTGGACGGCGGGTTGATTTCCTAGAAACCGGAGGGCTCTTGTGCAAAACAACCCGGCCGAAGGGGTAAGGAGCAACCAGAGCCGTTGGATCAGACACGCGCGGCTCTGATTAGAATCGAATCGGTACACTATCTAGGTCATCCGATCAGGGATCAACGGACCGCGTTTAATGAAGGGCTTTCCTATTGTAACCCGTCCGATCGGGACATCTATGGACACGATTTAAGGACAACGAGAGGCATCCGCGACCCTTAGATTAAATCGAACGGTCTACATTACCCCGGGCTGATCTGAACGCCGACTTAAGATCCAACGGTCCATACACCTTCACCTACCTCCAGGTGGCCATACACCAGTTGACGCCAAGACTCCATGGCGGCAACCCTGCCAGTGAGAACTCCCCGCTCCAATCCTGAGATCCCAGTACAGAAGACCACATGCCCAAAGGTAGTGTGTGCTACCCCGCAGCCGCACGCGAAGCTCCCAGACGGCTGCATCCTCTCTGATTCCTCTTCTCTCACATGGATTAGCGCAGCCTGCACGGCGCCCCGGCACGTCATACACCTAATTAATCGGTCCTACGCTCGGTGGAGGCGACAAGGAGATTCCAGGAGAGTCTTACCGAGGTCCAGAAATGTGGAGGTCCCGGTTCGTGCGGAGACACAGCTTGGCGCGCGGCCGTCCCCAGCGACTCCGCCCGGCACCAGTGGTATTACGCTGGCGAATTCACCTCTCAACTCGCGGCCTATGGCGATGAGGACGACTGTCGCGCTGTGTTTCGAGGGAGCGAGGGGAAGGATAGGTGAGCGCATACGAAGGGAAGAGCACGACACGCCTGGCTTTTAAACACGAAGCCAAGGTCTTCCGAGCGCACAGCGAGGAAAGCGTGGACGCGGCGACCTTCTGTTACCTCAGCGCACAGTTTTCGGAGGATGAAGACCGGGCGAGGGAGGTCGCACGTGCGCGGTACTCGGTTTGTTGGAACGGCCCCGATTTCAGCGCGTTGCTTGGACGGCTACCGCGGACGATGGAGTTTTGAGTCCGCGCGGCGAGGAATGCGTGGATTCTGTTCAGGTGCGGACGAAGGTGCCGACCTGGTGGCCCTACGTAGTAGTGACCGGCTCGCGCCCACGATCGGCCGTCCCACGCGGAATCCGCGGATTTGGTTGAGGTGAGCTCGGAGCGAGGAAAGATGATGACAGGGTGGGCCCACTGGTAAGCCACACACGTTATCAGCAGTGAGCACCACGGGCCGAGCGGAAGAGAAGAAAAGAAACGGGCCACGCGGAGTGAAGGGCAAATGGGCTGAAAGGTTGGCCGTCGGCCCATTTAGTTTAGAAATCTTTTCTCTTTTCTTTTCTTTTCCTATTTCTCTTCCTTTTTATTCTTTTAATTCCAATTTTCAGAATTCACATCCTTGTTGCAATTTTGTTCCTTGAATTAAATATTCTGATTTCACATACTAACATGGTGATAAATTTACTTATATGCTTATTTTATACTATGTAGTATTTCTCTTCTTTTCCCTTTTCCATTTTCAAAGCAGAGTTTAAATTCTATGTGACCATTAACATATTAATAATACTTTATTTTATTAGCCAAAAATGCACAATCAAGTAAAACTCAGCATGGTGCATGATTTATTTAGGTGTTATTGGTTATTTAATTCCCTTTTTGATGGCATTTATTCATATGTGATGGTAACTAGAGATGGTGCACACATATAGATAAAGGAAGTATTCTCTTATCATAAGATTTACAAATTTAGGTATTACATCTGTCCCCTTAAATGCCACCGGTTGTGCTTCGGACGTGGAGGGCTCCTCAAGCTCGTTGATCTTCTTTGAGCCTTTAATCATGCATTCAAAGCTCACAAAATTCCCGATAACTTCCTCGGGGGTCATTAGTGGGTATCTAGGATTACCACGAATTAATTGAACTTGAGTGGGGTTAAGGAAAATAAGAGCTCTTAAAATAACCTTAACCACCTCGTGGTCGTCCCACTTTTTGCTCCCGAGGTTGCGCACTTGGTTCACCAAGGTTTTGAGCCGGTTGTACATATCTTGTGGCTCCTCCCCTTGGCGAAGACGAAAGCGACCGAGCTCCCCCTCGATCGTTTCCCGCTTGGTGATCTTGGTGAGTTCATCACCCTCGTGCGCCGTCTTGAGTAGGTCCCAAATCTCCTTTGCATTCTTCAACCCTTGCACTTTGTTGTATTCCTCCTTGCTTAGAGAGGCGAGGAGAATGGTTATGACTTGGGAGTTGAAGTGCTCGATTTGGGCCACTTCGTCCGTATCATAATCCTCATCCCCTATTGATGGTACCTGTGCTCCAAACTCAACAACATTCCATATACTTTTGTGGAGTGAGGTTAGATGAAATTTCATTAAATCACTCCACCTAGCATAATCTTCGTCATCAAAAGTTGGTGGTTTGCCTAATGGAACGGAAAGTAATGGAGTATGTCTAGATGTGCGGGGATAGTGTAAGGGGATCTTACTAAACTTCTTGCGCTCTTGGCGCTTAGAAGTTACGGACGGCGCATCGGAGTCGGAGGTTGATGTTGATGAAGTGTCGGTCTCGTAGTAGACCACCTTCCTCATCTTCTTGTGCTTGTCGCCTTTCCGATGCGACTTGTGAGAAGAAGATTTTTCCTTCTTCTCTTTGTGGTGTGAGGAAGAAGATCTTTTCTCCTTCCGTTTGGAGGAGTCCTTATTCTTCTCCTTCCTCTTGGTGCGGGACTCTTCCGATGAAGTGCTCCCTTGGCTTGTAGTGGGCTTGTCGCCGGTCTCCATCTCCCTCTTGGTGTGATCTCCCGACATCACTTCGAGCGGTTAGGCTCTAATGAAGCACCGGGTTCTGATACCAATTGAAAGTCGCCTAGAGGGGGGGTGAATAGGGTGAAACTGAAAATCTCAAAAATAATCACAACTACAAGCCGGGTTAGCGTTAGAAATATAATAGAGTCCGCGAGAGAGGGCGCAAAACAAATCGCAAGCGAATAATGAAGTGAGACACGCGGATTTGTTTTACCGAGGTTCGGTTCTCTCAAACCTACTCCCCGTTGAGGAGGCCACAAAGGCCGGGTCTCTTTCAACCCTTCCCTCTCTCAAACGGTCCCTCGGACCGAGTGAGCTTCTCTTTCTCAAATCACTTGGGAATCAAACTTCCCGCAAGGACCACCACACAATTGGTGTCTCTTGCCTCAATTACAAGTGAGTGTTTGATCACAAGAAAGAATGCCAAAGAAAAAGAAGCGATCCAAGCGCAAGAGCTCAAATGAACACTACAAATCACTCTCTCTAGTCACTAGGGCTTTGTGTGGAGTTGGGAGAGGATTTGATCTCTTTTGGTGTGCTTTGCAATGAATGCTAGCTCTTGTATAGTGGTTGGAAGCTGGAAAACTTGGATGCAATGAATGGTGGGTGGTTGGGGGTATTTATAGCCCCAACCACCAAACTAGCCGTTTGGTGAGGCTGTCTGTTCGATGGCGCACCGGACAGTCCGGTGCACACCGGACATGTCCGGTGCGACAGCCACGTCGCCAAAGCCGTTGCAATTTGACCGTTGGAGTTCTGACTTTGGGGCCCGCCTTGATGTCCGGTGGCGCACCGGACATGCACTGTAGAGTGTCCGGTGCGCCTGCTCCCGCGTGCCTGACGACTGCGCGCTTCTGGCGCGCATTAAATGCGCCTGCAGGTGACCGTTGGCGCGAAGTAGTCATTGCCCCGAGGTTGCACCGGACAGTCCGGTGTACACCGGACATGTCCGGTGAATTATAGCGGAGCAGCCTTTGCGAATTCCCGAGACTGGCGAGTTCCTGAGCCGCGTCTCAAATGAGCATCGGACACTGTCCGGTGTACACCGGACAGTCCGGTGAATTTTAGTGCGCTGGCTCTGGAAATTTCCCGAGGGCGACGAGTTTGAGCTGAAGTCCTCTGGTGCACCGGACACTGTCCGGTGGCACACCGGACAGTCCGGTGCGCCAGACCAGAGGAGCCTTTGGTTGCTCCTTTGCCCTTTTGTTGAACCCAACACATGGTCATTTTATTGGCTAAGTGTGAACCTTTTGCACCTGTATAACTTATACACTAGAGCAAACTAGTTAGTTCAATATTTGTGTTGGGCAATTCAACCACCAAAATTATTTAGGGACTAGGTGTAAGCCTAATTCCCTTTCAGTCAGGTGATATAGCAATTTTACCCAATCCTTTGACCAAACCTTGATTTCCATCCCCGAATGTGATAGCTCGTTGGGGATCTTGGTTTTTCTCATAGGAGGAAAACATCTTTTTCTCCCCTGTCATGTGGTTTGTGCACCCGCTATCGAGTATCCAACTTGAGCCCCCGGATGCATAAACCTACAAAACAATTTTAGTTCTTGACTTTAGGTACCCAAACGGTTTTGGGTCCTTTGGCATTAGAAACAAGAACTTTGGGTACCCAAGCACAAGTCTTGGAGCCCTTGTGTTTGCCCCCGACAAACTTGGCAACTACCTTGCCGGATTTGTTGGTAAGCACATATGATGCATCAAAAGTTTTGAATGAAATAGCATGATCATTTGATGCATTAGGAGTTTTCTTCCTAGGCAACTTGGCATGGGTCGGTTGCCTATAGCTAGATGTCTCACCCTTATACATAAAAGCATGATTAGGGCCAAAGTGAGACTTCCTAGAATGAGTTCTCCTAATTTTGCTCTCGGGATAACCGGCAGGGTACAAAATGTAACCCTCGTTATCCTGAGGCATGGGAGTCTTGCCCTTAACAAAGTTGGACAAGTTGTTAGGAGGGGCATTAATTTTGACATTGTCTCCCCTTTGGAAGCCAATGCCATCCTTGATGCCAGGGCGTCTCCCATTATAGAGCA
Organism: Zea luxurians; assembly: GCA_029449295.1. Classification (NCBI taxonomy): domain Eukaryota; kingdom Viridiplantae; phylum Streptophyta; class Magnoliopsida; order Poales; family Poaceae; genus Zea; species Zea luxurians. The sequence continues at coordinate 48,529,160 of JAOPSE010000023.1, forward strand.
TACTTCTAGCAAATTTAAATTTTTCATTTTCTAAGTTATGCTCGGCAATTTTAGCATCTAACATTGCTATATAATCATTTTGTTGTTTAATTAAAGTCATGTGATCATGAATAGCATTAATATCAACATCTCTACATCTAGTGCAAATAGAAACATGCTCAACAGTAGATGTAGAGGGTTTGCAAGATTTTAATTCTACAACCTTAGCATGTAATATATCATTCTCACTTCTAAGGTTAGAAATAGTAACATTGCAAACATTAAAATCTTTAGCCTTAGCAATTAATTTTTCATTTTCAATCCTAAAGCTAGGAAGAGAAGCATTCAACTCATCAATCCTAGCAAGCAAATCAACATTATCATTTTTAGGATAGGAAGTTGAATCAATACAAACATGAGAATCAACCTTAGCAATTAATCTAGCATTGTCATTTCTAAGGTTGTCAATAGTGTCATGGCATGTGCTTAGCTCACTAGATAATTTGTTACATTTTTCTACCTCTAGAGCATAAGCATTTTTAACCTTAACATGTTTTTTGTTTTCTTTAATAAGGAAGTCCTCTTGAGAGTCCAAGAGATCGTCCTTCTCGTGAATAGCACTAATCAATTCATTTAATTTTTCCTTTTGTTCCATGTTAAGGTTGGCAAAAAGGGTACGTAAATTATTTTCCTCATCACTAGAGGACTCATATTTAGTGGAGGATTTAGATTTAACCTTCTTTCTTTTGCCGTCCTTTGCCATGAGGCACTTGTGGCCGACGTTGGGGAAGAGGAGTCCCTTGATGACGGCGATGTTGGCGGCCTCCTCGTCGTCGGAGGAGGAGTCGGTGGAGCTCTCGTCCGAGTCCCACTCCCGGCAAACATGGGCATTGCCACCCTTCTTCTTGTAGTACCTCTTCTTTTCTCTCCTCTTTCCTTTCTTGTCGTTGCCCCTGTCACTGTCACTAGATATAGGACATTTTGCAATGAAGTGACCGGGCTTACCACACTTGTAGCAAACCTTCTTGGAACGGGATTTTTAGTCCTTCCCCTTCCGTTGCTTGAGGATTTGGCGAAAGCTCTTGATGATTAAAGCCATCTCCTCATTGTCGAGCTTGGAGGCGTCAATTGGTTGTCTACTCGGTGTAGATTCCTCCTCCTTCTCCTCCGTCGCCTTAAATGCCACCGGTTGTGCTTCGGACGTGGAGGGTTCATCAAGCTCGTTGATCTTCTTTGAGCCCTTGATCATACATTCAAAGCTCACAAAATTCCCGATTACTTCCTCGGGAGTCATTAGTGTGTATCTTGGATTACCACGAATTAATTGTACTTGAGTAGGGTTAAGGAAAATAAGTGATCTTAAAATAACCTTAACCACCTCGTGGTCATCCCATTTCTTGCTTCCGAGGTTGCGCACTTGGTTCACCAAGGTTTTGAGCCGGTTGTACATATCTTGTGGCTCCTCCCCTTGGCGAAGACGAAAACGACCGAGCTCCCCCTCAATCGTTTCCCGCTTGGTGATCTTGGTGAGTTCATCACCCTCGTGCGCGGTCTTGAGAAGGTCCCAAATCTCCTTTGCATTCTTCAACCCTTGCACCTTGTTATATTCCTCCTTGCTTAGAGAAGCGAGGAGTATGGTTGTAGCTTGAGAGTTGAAGTGCTCGATTTGGGCCACTTCGTCCGTATCGTAGTCTTCATCCCCTATGGATGGTACCTGCGCTCCAAACTCAACAACATTCCATATACTTTTGTGGAGTGAGGTTAGATGAAATTTCATTAAATCACTCCACCTAGCATAATCTTCGCCATCAAAAGTTGGCGGTTTGCCTAATGGAACAAAAAGTAATGGAGTATGTCTAGATGTACGAGGATAGTGTAAGGGGATCTTACTAAACTTCTTGCACTCTTGGCGCTTAGAAGTTACGGACGGCGCATCGGAGTCGGAGGTCGATGTTGATGAAGTGTCGGTCTCGTAGTAGACCACCTTCCTCATCTTCTTGTGTTTGTCGCCTTTCCGATGCGACTTGTGGGAAGAAGATTTCTCCTTCTTCTCCTTGTGGTGTGAAGAAGAAGATCTTTTCTCCTTCCGTTTGGAGAAGTCCTTCTTCTTCTCCTTCCTCTTGGTGCGGGACTCTTCCAATGAAGTGCTCCCGTGACTCGTAGTGGGCTTGTCGCCGGTCTCCATCTCCCTCTTGGTGTGATCTCCCGACATTACTTCGAGCGGTTAGGCTCTAATGAAGCACCGGGTTCTGATACCAATTGAAAGTCGCCTAGAGGGGGGTGAATAGGGCGAAACTGAAATTCTCAAAAATAAACACAACTACGAGACGGGTTAGCGTTAGAAATATAATTGAGTCCGCGAGAGAGGGTGCAAAACAAATCGCAAGCGAATAAAGAGTGAGACACGTGGATTTGTTTTACCGAGGTTCGGTTCTCGCAAACCTACTCCCCGTTGAGGAGGCCACAAAGGCCGGGTCTCTTTCAACCCTTACCCTCTCTCAAACGGTCCCTCGGACCGAGTGAGCTTTCTCTTCTCAATCACTTGGAACACAAAGTTCCCACAAGGACCACCACAAGATTGGTGTCTCTTGCCTCAATTACAAGTGAGTTTGATCGCAATGAAGAATCAAGAAAGAAGAAAGCAATCCAAGCGCAAGAGCTCAAAAAGAACACAAGCAAATCTCTCTCTCTAGTCACTAAGGCTTTGTGTGGAATTTGGGAGAGGATTTGATCTCTTTGGTGTGTCTAGAATTGAATGCTAGAGCTCTTGTAAGTAGTTGGGAAGTGGTAAACTTGGATGACTTGAATGTGGGGTGGTTGGGGGTATTTATAGCCCCAACCACCAAACTAGCCGTTTGGTGAAGCTGTCTGTCGAATGGTGCACCGGACAGTCCGGTGCACACCGGACATGTCCGGTGCGACAGCCACGTCACCAGTCCGTTGGGGTTTCAACCGTTGGAGCTCTGACTTCTGGGCCCGCCTGGATGTCCGGTGGCGCACCAGACATGCACTGTAGAGTGTCCGGTGCGCCATGACGCGCGTGCCTGACTTCTGCGCGCGCTGGCGCGCATTTAATGCGCTGTAGGTAGCCGTTGGCGCCGAAATAGCCGTTGCCCCGCTGTTACACCGGACAGTCCGCTGCACACCGGACATGTCCGGTGAATTATAGCGGAGCAGCTGAAATAAATTCCCGAGGCTGGCGAGTTCCGGAGGCCGTTCTTCGTTGGAGCACCGGACATGTCCGGTGTACACCGGACAGTCCGGTGAATTATAGCGGAGCTGCCTCTGGAATTTCCCGAAGGTGACGAGTTGGAGTTTGGAGTCCTCTGGTACACCGGACATGTCCGGTGGCACACCGGACAGTCCGGTGCGCCAGACCAGAGGTGCCTTTGGTTGTCCCTTTGCTCTTTTGTCGAACCCAAAACTTGGTCTTTTTATTGGCTAAGTATGAACCTTTGGTACCTGTATAACTTATACACTAGAGCAAACTAGTTAGTCCATTTATTTGTGTTGGACAATTCAACCACCAAAATTATTTAGGAACTAGGTGTAAGCCTAATTCCCTTTCACAAAGTATGATCCAAATATGCCAAAGTTGAATCAAAACAATTTGTGTTCTTATTTGCATTGATATTGCACTTGTTCTAGTTGCTTTGTGTTGTGTTGGCATAAATCACCAAAAAGGGGGAGATTGAAAGGGAAATGTGTCTTTGGGCCATTTCTAAGTATTTTGGTGATTTAGTGTCCAACACAAGTGCTTAAGTGTTAATCTATGCCAAGTGATGGACTAAGTGCAAATCAAGATTAAATGTATGTTTCTAGACTTGGTACATTGTTTTAAGAACTAATGTATTGTGTCTAAGTGCTAGAAACAGGAGAAATCAAATTGGAAAAGAGATGGCTTTGTTCAGCCAAAGACAGCTCGGTCCGGGTGCACCGGACTGTCCGGTGGTGCACCGGACAGTGTCCGGTGCGCCAGGCTGACGACTGTCAACTGGCTGCTCTCGGGAGGCGATCAACGACGTACGACTATAAATCACTGGACTGTCCGGTGGTGCACCGGACTGTCCGGTAAGCCGTTCACAGGCGAAGTCGTCGCTCTCGGGATGTGATTAACGGCGTACGGCTATAAATCACCGGACTGTCCGGTGGTGCACCGGACTGTCCGGTGAGCCAACAGTCAGCCGGGCCAACGGTCGGCCGAGGAATCCGCGCGTGACGGGTGGCCGAGCCAACGGTAACAAGGGGGCACCGGACTGTCCGGTGTGCACCGGACAGTGTCCGGTGCACCAACGGCTCTGAATATGCAACGGTCGGCTTCGCCAAATAAGGAAAGAGATCCGCACCGGACTGTCCGGTGCGCCAGGCGACTGAAGACAAGAATTGCCTTCCTGGAATGCTCTCAACGGCTCCTAGCTGACTTGGGGCTATAAAAGGGACCCCTAGGCGCATGGAGCAGAACACCAAGTATTCTCTAAGCATTCCTAAGCACCAAGACTTCGATTCCGCGCATTTGATTCTTTGTGATAGCAACTAGAGCTCTATCTGAGTTGTGAACTCGTCGGGGTGTATTGTGAGCTCTTGTTGCGACTTGTGTGCGTGTTGTCGCTCTGATTTTGTGTCTTGTGTGCGTTGCTCATCCCTCCCTTACTCTGTGCTTCTTTGTGAACATCAAAGTGTAAGGGCGAGAGACTCTAAGTTGTGGAGATTCCTCGCGAGCGGGATATAGTAAACAAAGCAAAACACTGTGGTATTCAAGTGGGTCTTTGAACTGCTTCAGATGGGTTGATTGCAACCCTCGTCCGTTGGGACGCCACAACGTGGAAGTAGGCAAACTTTGTACTTGGCCGAACCACGGGATAAACCATTGTGTCTACCTGTGTTGATCTTCCTGTGGTTATCATGTCTTGCAAGAACTCCTCTCTAGCCACTTGGCCTTATCGTGCTAACCCCTAATCAAGTTTTTGTGGCATTAGTTTCAAGTTTTACAGGGTCACCTATTCACCCCCTCTAGGTGCTCTTAATTCTCAATGGGAGCGGAGTTATAGGAGCTCCGCCAAATGCCCCCTACGGGCTAGTTTGAGAGTCCAAATACCGTAGGAAATTGGAGGAGCTAAAATCCACTTATTATTCAAAATTAAATAAAGAGGGGATTTTAACCCCTCCAATCTCATCCCGTTTTGTGGCTCTTAAACTAGCCTAAAGATTAGATTCTTCATTTCGGTGAAGCTACCAAAAAAACATTCCATCAACTTATATTTAGTGAAGTAGGTGAAAATCACCTTTGTTACTCGTTACATCACTTTTTTCTGTATTCCCCACCATACCCAACCATGGTAGCCCCTTCCTGACCGGCCATGCCCCGACCATGATCCCTGCACACATGAGATCGAGATGAAGAGGAACAGCTCCCTGCTCGATGTCTTTTTCTTGAAGAAAAAGAACAGATCAGCCATTGATATGTAGGGTCTGTCCCAAGGACAAGTCGTTCAAACTAAAATATCCTTGTGTGGATCTAAATCTGCTGCATAAGCCAAACACTTTCACGGTGAATCTCAAATTCATTAGTGGAGTTGCTGCACAGTGAATCCCAGGTCCATATTCAATTTCTCACCGATGGAGGTGTCCCAAACAACCTCTAAATGTACGAGCAAGATCCACATCATAAGGCCATTTTCAACGCAAATCGTGATGTTAGCTTCCAAATCAATATCAAGACCAATTCCTTTAATAAAGCCCCCCCCCCCCCCCCCCCCCCCTCCCTCCCGCAAGGGAGAAACACCTCTTTCTACTTTTGATTATTCAAAGTCAAAGATCACATTCCATAGTCCATACCTACAAACCGTAACATTTGAACATCATCATTGGCATGCTTAAGGTTGTTCGCCTGTGTTGAACTGTGATGAATACCTTTGTGCCAATCCAAAAAGGCCAAGGGTGCCACCCGTATGGATCATCAAGACTTTGGCTTCACTGTCTCCACAGCATATATCAACAGCTTGCTCCCAGGCAGCCAAGGTATAGATAGGATCCAGCAGGATACCGGTCTGTTGAGCTACCTGGCGGCACATTGCGATTTCACCATCCAGCACCTTGCCAAATCTGAAGGAAAAGGCGAAAGATATTGAAAGTTCAGTGCAAGAGAAGTCCAAGTTTCTTGCCAGTTTGGCAGTTTCTCAAAGTAATAATTACTGTTTTGTTCACTGAGATACTTTATACTGCCTCCGTTCTCAAATATTTGTCGTCCGCTAGTTCATTTTTGAACTAAAACACGACAAATAAAAAAGAACGGAGGGAATACATTGCATGTTGATTCCTCTAGAGAGAAGGTAGATGGATATCCTTCATCACAATCAGGATACCACTGAAACAATTTAGTAGATGGATACCCATAATCAGGATAGGTTGAATCTTGAATGTTATCCTCTAATATTAGAGTTTGGTTCTGAATATGCTGACTCCTGAATTTTATCCACAAATTACAGAACTACCAAGCATGCCATCAACAAGCAACCTTTATACTGTAAAGCATAGAAGTTTGGAGCTTCAGGAAACTTTATTGCACCGAAAAATATTTTTATGAGCTTTCTGAGAAGTTTCAGTGACTTTGCATATTGAACAAAACGGGTACCAAGTATTAAAATGCAGCATATGCACTTTATTAAACCATACCTTCTAGGTGAAAACCGCTCCACCCATTGAACTAGATTGTCATGAGTAGCATCTTCCACCATTCCATGGTATATTTCCGGGAAAACCTTCTCAAAATCAGATACAAGAGATCTCTCTCGCTGTTTATATCCTTCAAGTGTGTCAGCAAGCATAACAGCAGTAACCCTCCACTGGAGTCTGCATGTAAGAGAATTAAATGAGATGTGGTAGGTAGCAAAGATGCATGGAGAGTAGCACTAACAACATTAGGTGATATGGTAATGAAAACCATAACTAACAGTTTCAAATTCCCAACACAACAGAATGGGGGCATTTTCAAATTTATGACTGGAGTCTGCATGTAGAACTAGATGAGATGTGATAGGTAGCAAAGATGCATGGAGAGAATAGCACTAACAGCATTAGGTGATTATGTGATGAAAATCATAACTGACATTTTCAAATTACCAATACAACAGAATAGGACATTAATTTATGACTGATTGTTTAGTTTCCGCAATTTTTGTCAGAATGTGCGGGTATTTGTATCAAACGCACCCTAGACATACCGCTCCAAGAGCTAACCCCACAGCAGTTGTTCCTGTTCCAGAATCTACCACGATATGAACTTTCTCATCCTTTCTAAATAATGTCAAACCAGAAAGATACTTCAGTAGCCGCATGACACCTGAAGAGAGAATAAATCATGTGAAAAGTAGCACAATAACTTTCTCTATCGAGCTCCAGTAAAAGTTTTCCTTTTACAAATCTGAAATCTCAGAACAGATATAAGAAATAAACATATGCTGGTGCAAAGTATTTGATAATAGTGATCTTAATGCTCAGAATTTAATTTCTCAGTCCTGATGAAATACAGCTTGAATATGATGAAGTGAAACCAGTGACCAGTCAAAGCTGCATGGACTAGAATATGATCCTATTAATTTATTTTGTTTTATTGGCAGTACAAACATCATGTGTAATCATGAATGATTAAATGGAAACTAGCCAAAAAGAATCCCTCCTTACCAAGCAGTGCTTGAACACTACCTGCCCCTTCCTTGACAATCATCACTCTTCTTGAACCATTTCCATCAGTGGTGTCCTCATCTACACCCAAACCCTTTCCTATAACTTCATCTGCCCACATCACCGTGCCACTATATCCTGCGACCTTTATGGCATGCTCATAAAGCATCTCATCTCTTTGGGCATACAAAGACCGAGAGACATATGTCACATTGCCAAACATCAATGAGATGAGATTATACCCTGTGGGAACATCCAGTTGCTCGCCTCTCAGCAGTATATGTGGCCTGATTCCCCATTCGGCACAGTGAACCGCTGATACATACAGAGAAAATAAATTGTTAGGGAAACGAAAAAACATGAAGTACCATTCGAAGTTCTAAATCTCCAGCTATAGCTGCCGCTATATCCAGATACAACTGTTTGTAGAGGGTAAAGCTATATGCTTCTATAGTCCTATGTACAATTTAGCCACTACAGCCCGATTTAGCCCGCTATTAGCTGTTTGAGAAAGGTGATCGCTAAATGCCTAAGCTCATCCAAAAACAAAATTTGGATTTAAACATGTATACATTACACAAATCTATATCTATAATAGATGGAGGCCAGTAGCATTCATTAATTGCTATAAAGCACAATCCTCATGAAGCCACATCACCCAAATCAGCCACCAGTTGTCTGATATTTCTTTTGATTCCACCTCATTTAACCGTGTCCAGTAGCAATCATTAACTAAAGGTCAATCCTCATGAAGCAACTCATCTCTTACAACCACCGTGCAGGCATATACACCTTTTATTCATTCATATTTCATACACCACACGGTTTGGCTTGGTTTTAGGAGCCTCTTCTTTCATAGAGAGATCATTTGAATTATTTTTCAATTCCCACAGCAATGCGCACTGGGAGATCACCTAATCTATATTAAATAATATGGGCGATTCGAGCAAACAAATTTGCAGGGATATATTGGAACTCAACAAGTAAATTTACAGAAGTATGGGACGCACCGATAGCTGCGGCATGGGCGCTCTGGCAACCCCCACATGTAACCTGCAATTGGGAGTTTGAGACAGTGAGAATTACCTATATATCATAAAACTAGATGCAAAGCGAGGAAAGGGGCTGGCGAGATGAACGGACGATGTCAGTAGCGCCGCAGCGGCGGAGGACGGGCAGGAGGGCGTCGAGCTTGCGCGCCTTGTTGCCGTTGGCGAGCGGGTGGAGGAGGTCGTCCCGTACTACGTGGAACTTAGTACTGCCACTCTCTCCCTCGTTGCCGCCGCTATTCCTGAGCGACATCGTGAGGTTGGAGAAGGCGAAGTCGCGACGGGAGGGAAGTACGGAGATGGTGTGGACTTGCGTGGCCGGAGACGGAAGCATCCATTCAGTGGCGGATAGGAAGCTTGTTACCATGCGTCCGCCGGCGGCGAGCGCCGGCGTCGGCCGCATAGGGTTGAGGGAGGCAGCGGCGTCAGGAGTGGTAGACTCTCTTCACCGCTTCACTCTCCCCCATAACTGTTCACTTTTTAGAGGATAAAGAGTCCCCCTACGCCATTCAACGGTGCACGCTACCTGCTTCTCTTCGCCATACAGTGATAGAGGAGGCAACATCAACACGCTAGATCAAGAGCTGTGTGCGCCTGCCCCCTTGCCTCGGTTTCTGTGCACAAAAGTATTTATTAGTTGGGAAAAAAATGAGAATAGATGATGAATAGATATGAAAAATGATATTTTATGATTATAGTGGGGTATAGGGGAAGGATATAGGGGAAACCGCTGTAGAGCGTGGAGAAATAGGGGGAGAGAGAACGCTGACGTGACACGTGAGTGGGATATAGGGGGAAAAATTTAGGGGGAACCGTTGAAGTCAGTCTAAAGGTACAACACACCACAGACGGACAGACCACACACACTGATACGCAGCGCTCTAGGATTGTCCAAACAAACCCATACGTGATACGGCCATACCCAAGAACAAGGGGGGAATTGTGCAAGGCCAGGCCAAGTTTTTTTTTTTGGAAAAATTGCACTAAACAAAAAAACTTTAAATTGCTAAAATCAAAATTAATTAGGTCACAAAATAGTTATCTAAATTTTCTAAAACAATATAAATTCTTTGCAAATCTTAATGTTGGGCAATTAGAAGATAGTGCAAACACTTCTGCCAATGATAAATTAATAAACAAAAAAATGGCAAATTAAAAGCAAAGCTAACAACTCACAAGAAGCATATGATAGTTTGCTTGATAAAATCAAAATCCTTAGCAAATATAATTATAAGCTAACAATTATCTAGAGTTTACCGATAGCACCCAAGGCATCTAAAATTGAAATAGTTGAATTTAACAAAAAGGATGTCTCCACTTTGAATTATTAGTTTTAAACTCACCCTCTTGCAAACAAGTTCATGTTACGAATGTTATTTCAAAGAAAAATGAGGAACTCAGGTAAGAAATGATCCACCTCACCAAGAACTTGATCAAGGTAAAGGCTAAGATAAAGCTAACCTGACCTCATCAAGATAACACGATCAAGGAAGTGCACAAGCTTGATGAGGGATGCATCGTGGTTTTTATGTGCTACAATGAAGTTCACAAGTCCTATTAGTGCAAGGTAAAGATTAGGGGAGAAAACAAAAACAAATAAAGAAGTTCTCCGACACTTACACCATCAAGGTAGTTAAGAAAGCTAACTCAAGAGGCACCAAACATATTTGGTTTCTAAAGGAGATCATTTCTAACATAAAAACACAAAAAAGATTTGGTCCCAAATGGGAAGTAGAAGTCCAATGGACTTTGTGGAATTTGGTGACTTGGCAAAGCTAGGAGACCCAAATTCCTCACCCATGTTAGTTAACTAGATTCTAGATTTTGGTATTAGATTTTTGTTGTCTTACAAGTGGTGTCTTGTTCATTTTGTACCTAGCTTTGCATATGCATATTTGAATTCTTATCATACATATACTAGCTATATCATATGATAGAATTTTTCTGTTTCACTCTTTATCCCTGGAGCAAACCTACATGGTTTAAAATTATTTAGGAGCATGACACATAGCATTTCCAAACTTTTCATATGGTGTCCAATATTCACAGGTGGTATCATTTGATTTATCTAATATGTGCCAAAGTAAAAAAATTATAGATGGCTTACTAGTAATATGGCAAACAAGGAATGCTCACATTTTTGTGATATTTTCTCAACAAGTGATTTTTTACCTTAAAAGCCTAAAGGCATGTCTCCTATGAGTATTTAAAACATGTATACTTTTAGAGGGAGGTCACTCTATAAGTTGTTATCTTTGAGACTAACATCCTTTCCAAGCTCATCGTGTGTGTAGTACTCTCACCGAAAGAAAAATGGAGTCTATGAAGGAAAGCAACATACTTCAACTACTAGCGGTATCTTGCACTTGGTATCAAGTTCAAATGAACTTCTACATGTGGTATCTCTAATCCCATGTCAGAACGCAGTCTTTCAATTGATACAAAGATCATTTGGTACCTTTTATGTGCTTTTATATAGGTTAAATTTCCACATGACTTTAATTCACCCCTTCGGTATACATATGCTTTGCTACTCATCACATGTATGGATAAATATAGGGGTGGCTTAGTCTATATAATACAAGAGTCAAATCTTTGTGATCGATTTCATATAAAAAGGGGTAGAATTTCATAGGACCACAAAAAAATTGACCCTCCTTAGGTGCTTTTAATGTCGTTCTTTTTGGTGTTTACTTCTAAGGGGGAGAATTTGTATGACCAAAAACAAGTTCAAACCATATCAAATACTAAGTTAAAAACAAGTTTAAACTATAATCTTCAAAATTTTCACGCTAAAATAAAACTAAAAATGAGTTGGAAACCAATCGGTTGAGAATAGTACAGTAAAACCGACTTGGCCAGATCCCAAATTGGTCTGGTCAAATTTTTGGTGGTTAGACAACCTCAGTTGGTCCCTAAACTAACATGGTGTTATGCTCCGCTATAGCGAGCATCCACTCATCCACCTCGTAAGAAGATGTTGTACTGTAAAAGCTTGTTTAAATGGCTACTGATTAAAACTATCTAGTCTAAACGTCGTCCATCCCAGACATGAGACATCTAATTTTGATCATATGAGGCTGGGATGAGCTAGTGCCTGACCGGCAAGCTACCTCGCAGAGCAGCAACCAAACACACACCCTAACAGCATGTCGCAACTATATATTCTAAAGTGTTTTGGTTGTTTTAGTTATACGCTTAATGTTACAAAATCCACCTAGATATTACTTATGTTTCGGTAACTATATAAATATACTAGGTGAGTGCCCGTGCGTTGCAACGGAATCAATATGAATACATTGATATACAATGTCTCACAGTCTAGCATAAGTAGGAATAATTGTATAAAGCAGCTGCGGCCATTAAACAAAGATGGGATGGATAATAATACATGTTGCAAAGACCATCACTTTCATCAGTTCTAGGCTATCAGGCTTGTCATTGCGCTTCCTTGGTCCATGCGTTAATCTTGCAAAAGTAGAAGTCCACTTATTCATAGCTCATGAGAGATGAACTGAATGGAATCGCTGGTAAGGAATACAATATATCTGGGGATCACCTTTCATCGAATGCTTAAACGAGATCTTCAACTCAGTTTTAAATTCGGGTCGATTATGATCTCGTTATGCTACTTATATTATACGAACTATGCATCTGCTAGCTGCTCACTGAGCAATGTCACACGCCTAAGAACCCCCACCATAACAGCATGCCTGGAAAGCAACACCTCTGGAAAGCAACACCTCTGATTAGAATTTGTACTCTAAACAAGAACTTCTGGGTAGAAATAGAATCGTACAGAGTATAACATTGTTGTTATGTAGATGTCCGAGCTTCCTCAGCTCAGCAATAGTAATGACATCCCTCATCAGGGGCTGATACTCATTAGGTATTTCAGCCCTCGCCTGCACATGCAGTTCTCTGACAGAGGATCTGAGAGGAGGGCCACTGGGGTCAGAGACATGCCATAGTGCCACACCTACACGATTGCCCCTTAATTCTAAAATGGTGAGCACCTTAGAAGTTAGAAGAGTAGATTCACAAACTCAGTACGCATGGATTATGCGCCAATGAACAAGATCCATTTACCCACATGCAATTCTCAACGCAAATTTCATTTCAGTGACGTTATTTAATTAAAATTTTTACATCATAATAAAATTATTACAATGATGTCAAGAATTGCTAAGAATCTACAATTGATTAGGATGGTAACTGTTGGCCCAGCTCCTGGTAATGCAGTGTAAATTTTGTCATCACAGCATTGTCAAAACAAGGAGAAATGGATCGAGGGTCCAGCATAACTCCAGCAAATGCCTACATATTTTTAACAAATAATCAAACATAAGTTTGCATTGAACACTGAGTGAAGCAAAAGAGCATTGCTGAAATACCAGCAATCTACATGGCCTTAAGGAGTAGTAGAGATATGCAATAACAGTGCTCCTGTTTGATTTTTTCTTTAAAAAATAAAGAGAGAACTCATGCACAAGCTATGACAATTGTTTTGTAAAGCGTAAACTGATACGGTATTATCATCCTATTTATATCTATAAGCCTGCCTATGATGGAGCCACTTCTTATAATAGGCTGGATATTAGTTTTGATTTTTTTATTCCATATTAATTCTGAATAGATCAAGCACGTCCATATACCAGCAATCTCATTACATAACAGTATTTTTCCTTGTACAAACTTCACTTAAGATTTGAAGTTCAGTTTTGCAGATGAGGGAATACAACACCAATGATTCTCTACGATGTATTAGTCATCGATAATATTTTTTCTTTTACATATCATTGGTGGTCAATTATTCATCCCAGAACAATAAATGTCAAAGTGACAGCGTACACCTGATACTGGCAGAATTATTTCAAGCGATGTTTCAACATCAGACCTGATACCGGTGAAAAGTGGAGTCTGGTCACCTAACTAAATACAAGAAGACAGAAACCCTACATGAGGCCACAATTGCTTATCCTTCCAAACTGCAATTGCTTGTCCAGGAGCGCACATAAAAGCCTACATGAGGGTGCAGTTAGTGTACTAACATGAAAATACTTATGGCATGAAGGTGAGGACGGGGATTAGGGCAGTCACACCTGGTGGAGTGGAGTCTGGTTTTATTAATTAAAAACCTTTAAGTCATATACAAGGTTCGAATGTGGTTCTGAGTAACAGATATCAATTATTACTGTAAGAAATGTTTGAACTTTGAAGGTCATATAAAATAATCTCCACTAAGGCACTAACCTATTCACATGACCTTGCCAAGATTGGGATTAGAGCTACCTCAATATCAGCTAAACAGGAATTATCATCCAAGGTTGCTTTGAAGAAGTAAACTGTGATAAAAATCTACAAAGGATATTTTATTTAAGAAATGGAAATGGACAAAACATATACAAATGTAAATACCATGTGTAATCTCAACAAGTTAGCACATCCCCTTTTCAGCAAAACAATACAGACCATGGATTCTTCCTAGAGAGAGGTTAAAGAACAGAACAGTGGACTCGCACTCATTTAGTATAGTATGTGAAATACTATCAGTCTAATAGAAGAAAAGTTCACAGCTGATGCTCCATATTCTTTTAGAGTGCAAGCATAAAAGGATCCATATTTATCTTGGGTTTATGGAGATAGCCAAATGCCATGTGCATTTCTACCTATTAGAATTAACTAATGAGTTATTATGCTGAATCTTGACAAACCCATAACATGTTGATAATCACATGTTTAAATGAGGTAAAGAGCCATCACTACGAAGCGACCTGATTATGGGTGCCCCGACCTCCAGGACCAACTAGGAGATTGCGATGAGGGACTGGCGTGCCGCTTCCATCTATGTGAACTTTGTCAGTGTTGCTGCGCCTGCGGGTGCGGGTGAGGCCGTCGATTGAGTGATGCAGTTCACGTTCAAGGTCAAAGAGGGAGGCATGTGAGAGCCGTAGCTAAACATGGACACATGGTGCAGTGCAGTGCAAGTCTAGTGAATACTTGAATAGAAAGGAAATATATTGGTACAAGCCAAAGGCCTCTCACATATTTTTCAGCATGGATTGGAGTATGCAATGCTCATATCAAGTGGCAAAGTTTTAGACTGAAATCTGATAAGTAACTAAGTATAAGAGTCGTCCAGTTTAAGTGGTACGACTAAATTTGAGCACACTTTGTTTAGGTGGGGCCATTCAAAGGCAGTTTAAGACTTTAAGTGACACATACATACAATTAAGCTTAAGAAGACCAACACTACATAACACGTCAAAAATATTCTTTTCCCTGGATATGGTGTAGAGATATCAACTGTTGTCCAATATGGAACTATGGAAGTGGATAACAAATAGGGTAGCACAACATCAATCAAAATATTGTAACCTCCTAGCCAAAATAAAAGGAGGTTAGCATAAATTTTGTAGTTCCACGTCGCGATATACACATACATGATTGATGAGTTGCATTTAGGAAAAAAGACATTGTGTCCTAGAGAAGTTCTCGCGGAACAACACAGTTCAACCACTATTCAAAGATCCAAAGAAGCTAACCATGTAGTAAACTACAAGGTGCAAACCTCGCAGCACAGTATCACACGACTGCTGCTACCAATGCTAAAAACACAGACAGAGATGGTGGGATGGAGAGCGCTTACCGTTACCAAAGACGGAGCCGAGCAACTGGAGAAGACAAGGAGAAACATAAGGAACTTTTAGGTAGCTGCTATCTGATTAGTCCCCTTAATCCTTCATTCCTTCCACTTGGCTGAGTATAGGAATTCCACATTAATCTCCTTATCCTCTGTCAGGTCAACCTTTGATCATATACCTATACAGGCTGAGTAGGAAGCGAATTAAACCCTACGAGAAGGTCCTAGTTCATGTTTAAATGAGGAGTAACATGTGGATTTAGTAAGAGCACGTCCCTATGAATACCAGACAACCGCCAGTGATCCTGATCTTCAAGATAAGAGCCATCACTCCATCTCATAACTTGAACAGCAAGAACATTTTCCTTGTCCGAAACACAAGGATGGCAACAATTGGTAATTTCAAACTTAGTAGGAAGCCTGCTTTCCTGGCTGCATTGATACATTAAGTATCTCTCAATCAAATAAACAATTCATTACAAATCTAAAAGTACTAAAATAAAAATAGATAGAGCACTATAAGAACTATTGTCTCTAAAGTGTCCTAAAAAGGAAAAAAGGGAAAAAGCGGGTAGCCAGTGGCCCGACACTCCTAATCACAACCAAAATATATAAGCTATCATATTTTGGGGTGCAATTAAAAAAACTATGTTCCTATAGAAAACAAAAATTTCTACATCTAAGCAAAACAATTCACAACAGTAAAACATGATTTATAAGGTTGGGGATTGGAAGAACTTCACTTCTTTCAAATAGAGGAGCAGAAGATACTCAATGGAAAATGCTAAAACTATGTATGCATGTAAACTTTTTGGATACCACACGACAAACAATTTGTGGTTGCAGATTATCGTGTACGATAAAATGCATTCATATGCAAAAATGTCCATTGGTGGATAGTCATTGACCAAGTTGCATAGGTCCTGCATCTTGTGGGAATATGACTTCCTACAAACAATAAATAAATAGAGTAAATATCCATCACAAAGAAAATATGTTCAATACTAAGAATAATTATTGGACTCACGGCTCCTTTAGTAATTTGGGCTAAATGCTTCACGGACTACAAAATAATTGCTGAAATCTCTTCGTCTCTAGAGAAACCAGAAACAACAAATAAAATTTTATCACCAAGTTACAATGCATATGATTCAACATGATTAAATAAAGTGTTTTGCTCTCCTATCGTGGCCTCTACGCTTGTGCATATGTCTGTAAGGCTTGCAGACCTTAAATAGTATAGGGTGTTTGGTTTGTGATATAGTGGACCATCGTCATCTGACTCTAGTTTTTTTCTCGTAGAAAGAATAAGCAAGCTAAATTGTGTAGCATGAGGAATGAGATGATTGAGACCATTCTAATAAATTTGATGAACAGATTTCGGCTGTCGCATATTCTGACAGACTTCCCATATGCATCATCAGAAGTTTATAACTTGACAAAATCGAACACCCAAAAATATGGTTCTGTACAGCCAGTGAATATTCCTACACGCTGCAAAAGTGTGGCTTCCATCTGAATCATCAATTGAAAACCTGAGCAAACAGGAACATTAGCTGAGCTTTTTGCAAACAAGAAAAATGTGGGGACCAACTTCGGTACAGACTCAGTTTGAGTCTAATTTCTTCTCAGCTTCACTGATGACCTCTAGTTGTTCCAACAAAGCGGTGAGCTTTCTCATGTCCTCCTCCTGCACGCTTTGTGGAGCCTTCTCGCGATACCCAGAGGCGTCCATTTTCTGTGCTAGTGCATTTTGTAGCATGCGTGTATGATAAGAGACATGTTACCGATAAGATTGAACAGCATTGAAACATAAGGATATTTACTGTCAAAAATGGACCTAAGAAGACAAGTGCACTTACTTTTGAATTTCATTTTTTTCTTCCTTAGCTTTTCACGCTCAGCATCTGCATTTAAATCTCCTTGGAGCTGAAGGTACACAAACAAGTCTTTGTTGACAACAGCAGTTGCACAATCGGCTGGAGTTTCATCACTCTCTGTCAGGATCTGAATAAATCGCAAGGAGGTGCAGGTACTCAGCTTGAGGCCAGAATGCTCCAGCTTCAGAAGCCAAGTCCACGCGACGCGTTATCAAATTCTACAACCACGAGGTCAACTGTGCTACCACGAATGGAAGCCTGGGAGGCGCATCGAGTCAAATTCTGACCAATGGGCAGGGTGAAATGGCGAACGAGATGAACCATTAGGGAGGTAACCAGGTGGCGAGGAAGGCACGTACCTTGATGCGTGCGGTCATGTCCTGGTTGGCCTCGAGGAGCTGCGCGACCTCGCGACGCATCTGGCGTACCTGCACCTCCTTGCGATTCCGCAGCAGCTTGATCCGGGCCACCGCCATCCGCAGCGACGTCTTGCTGGGAAACCATCGTAGGAAGAAAAAAATAAAGCAGACGTTAGGTAGGTTGCCCCATCCTTCGGCATCCGTCCGCGAGCAGCAGAAATCGATCTCCACAAACCACTTGTCAGGCTTGAAGCCCTTGTGCAGGATGCCGGAGAACTTCCCCTTGCTCTTGTGCATCTCCGCCCCCGCCGTGTGGCGAAATCAGGGCTAGGGCGTCGGCGGTGGGATCGGAGCTACGGTTGCTGGGGGATTGTGGCTGGGCAGTTAGGTGAGAGAAGGGCGTGAGGAGGAGGGATGGATTGGGGGAGCTGTTGCTCGCGCGGGGCGTGAGCATGATCCGGCGGCGTGAGGAGAGGATGAGGACGGGGATGGCGGGTCATGCCGTGCGGCGTTTGCGGCGGTGGGGTCGAGGTAGGCAGGGCGACGGTGGCCGCGGTTGCTCGCTCGCACGGATGGGAGGGGCGGAGGGCTGACGAGTGACGACCAGAGTGATGTACGCGCGGGGCTGGGCAGCATCCGATGGACGACGAAACAGAGGTACGGACGGACGGTTGAGATCGTTGGATGGCAGAACAGCGGGAGGCAGCCTACCCCTTGCGTTCTTAATAGGTAGTATAGATTTTGTAGATATATATTGTATATGTGGTGACGGTGGAGCCATCGTTAGCACGTGGATGAATATGCCCGGCCGTGGTCCGTGGACCTCTCCCTCTGATGTAGTATTACCGTGCAGTGACGTTGAACGGACGTCATCGGGCGTCTTCATCATCGGGCCCGGCCCGGTCGAGGTTTGGCCTGACATACAGCGGTACAGGAGCAAATATAGGCACGGAGTACCTGCAACTCTCTAGTAGTAGCACTGGAACGGTTGGCGCCGCAGCTCACGGAAAAAAAAAACATCGCGGTTCCGCTGCAGAAGATGTTTGGTCTGGTCAGGTCTCCATGACATGCGTGGATTGTCCAGCGACGGAAGCAGCACAAAAAATTATGGGAACTAAGAAACCCCGTAAGAGCAACTCCAATAATGAGTCTCATAGTTGGGCCCTATAATTTAAGTTAGCTACCTGTTCTATTTGTTTAGGGCCCAAATACAATTGTTGATTCCAACCGTGGACCCTAAAATAGCTTACATTTGTAACCAACCCATATTCCCCTGTACGTAGATCCTCTGTTCTGTGCCACTCCGAGCGTAGACTGTTTTTTGCGCCGCCTGTACGTAGACTGTTTTTTGCGCCGCCGCTGGGTAGTGTTCCGGCGCTCATCCAGTAGAAGCCGCCATTCCTGCGCAGACTGTTTTTTTGCATCGACCAGGATTGCTGCCTTCATTTCAGGTACACAGCGACATCAGTTGATCGTGGAACCGGCTACAATCAAATTTTGCGAATAGAACAGAGGTGGCCCAATCCTCATTCGATGGTTTTGTCGTATTTGAACAATATATGTTGTCCTCACTGGATGCAGGATGGTTTATGGAAGTAGGAGATCAAAAAGGCACCAAGAAGATGATGAGATTGATGATGACCTTCAGCACATATTGGTTTTTATGCTAGGTGAATACCGGAAGAGGAAGAATGAAGATCAACATAAAAAGCGTCGAGGTTCAATTTTTGGACATGAGATATATGATCGTAGTAGAGGAGAGCATGATTTAAAATTATTCAATGACTACTTTGCTGAGCGTCCAACATATCCTGAGAAGTATTTCCGACGACGCTTTCGGATGAGTCGTCCTCTTTTCTTGCGGATAGCTGAAGCTGTTAAACAACATGATCACTATTTTGCTCAGAAAAGAAATGCTGTCGGTGCTCTTGGGTTTTCTTGTCTTCAAAAGGTGACTGCAGCTTTTAGACAGCTTGCTTATGGTGTTCCAGCAGATTACGTTGACGAGTATTTGCGGATTGGAGAAAGCACGGCTATCGAGAGCCTACGAAAATTTGTCAGGGCAGTGTGTGAGGTTTTTGGACCAGAGTATTTGAGACCTCCAAATGAAAATGATATAGCTAGGTTGCTTACTATTGGTGAACAACGTGGATTTCCTGGAATGATTGGTAGTGTCGATTGTATGCATTGGAAGTGGAAAAATTGTCCTACAGCTTATCAAGGCATGTATTGTGGTCATGTGAAAGAACCAACTATTGTACTAGAGGCTGTGGCGTCTACCGATTTATGGATATGGCATGCATTCTTTGGTCTACCAGGGTCTTTCAATGATATTAATGTCTTGCACAGATCCCATCTTTTTGATAGACTTGCTCAAGGGGAAGCCCCATCAGTTAACTATACAATTAACGGACACAATTATGACAAGGGCTACTATTTAGCAGATGGGATCTATCCTAATTGGTCAACCTTTGTGAAAACAATTAAGGCACCAGCAAATTTGAAGGACAAAAACTATTCAGCAGCTCAGGAATCCCAGCGAAAAGATGTTGAACGTGCATTTGGCGTATTGCAAGCTCGCTTTGCCATTGTTCGAGGTCCAGCTAGGTTCTGGGATAAAGCAACACTTACAGACATTATGAATGCTTGCATAATAATGCACAATATGATAATAGAAGATGAACGCGACAAATGTCGTGTTGAGCCACCTTATGACAAGAGTGATGCTGAGACAAGGGGCTGGGTTTCTCATGAAGGGACTTCGAATTTTTCATCGTTTGTTGACAAGCATAAAGAAATCCGAGATCCTCACATTCACAATCAACTACAACGGGACCTAGTGGAACATCTATGGGAGCGTCAAGGTCAACGTACTGGGCAGCAGTAGTTTGGAACCATACTTGTTTATCGGTTATCTTGTTTTTCTCTGAATAATTTGTGCTGTTATTTGTAATGTCGTACTATTTTCATTTTAGTTAATTACCTCTTATTTCAGATTAATCTATGTTCTAAAGACTGTTTCAGAAAGATGGTTTTCTCTATCGAAGTTTTTATCTTTCATTTTAGTTAATCTGTGATGTCGTACCGGAGCATGTATTTCAAGAATGAACAAAAAAAATTCAAGTAACAACAGCTAGCGTCAACTGCTAGCAGCAGCTTCCATTATGGCTGTTTGGAACATTCAGTGTACATACCTCATCTCAGAAACAACAATACAGACCGCAGGTAGGAGCAGTTTCAATCTCAGAACCCAACTGACTGCCATCTCAGAAACAATACAGACCTCATCTCAAGATTTTCATACAAAAAATAACTACCAGATCCGACTGCCATGTGTAGAAACATTCATAGTCTCATTGGATGCTGTCTGAAATGAACTAATCAAAATTACCTTATTATTCTAAAAAACAGTAAAAATAAACACCTTATTGTGCTGCTTTGCTCCCTAAACAGTAAAACAAAGTATTTATTCTAAAGAGCTAAACCCCTAGTCCCAAAACGGCGAGATAAAATCTCTTCTTTCAACAGCCTAAAGTACTGCTTTGATTGGTCATCCATTGAACTTGTGTCTGTTGTCATTATCACTTTATCATGCTGGTCTTGCTCCAAGTTTAGTTTTTTTGTGTCAAGCTCGATAAACCTTTCATCACGTTCCTTTCGTTCGATCTCAATCCGTTCTCTTGATTCTCTCATTTTTTTAACTTCCTCAATGAAAGGATCAGGTTCTTCGTCACTGCGCTTTTTCCTTTAGCTTTTTCCTTTTCAGCTTTCCTTCCTAGAGGTCTTTCTGAATTTGGATGATCTTCCCCCTTGGATATCTTCTCTTCTGCCCACTTCGGCTCATCTTTAAGAATGTTCCATGCATGGAAGAGTGAAAACGCCTTACTTTTAAGTTCCTGGAACATTGTATTAGCTTGTGCAAGCTGCATACACAAAGTTTAGAACTTAATGTTAAAACTTCGTATTACCTATCTGCTTGAAAAATAACAATTAGAGGTAATTAGTATACCTTATCACTCATCGTCTTCCCACTTTCATTCTTCCTTTGTATGGCATCTACAAAACCTTGAAACAGACTCACTTCTTTATGAATAGTACTCCATCGATGCTTCAGTGATGACCAATTGCGCTCTGATTCAAATGTCTTATTGTCATGGAAGTATTTTTCAACTCTTTCCCAAAATCTACCATCTTTTTGATCCCTTCCAACAATAGCATCTTTACTTATATTAAGATATGCTGAAATCAATAATATATCTTCAGCTTCATTGAAATTCTTGGAACGACCCTTTGGTTTTGACTGTGAAATCATGTCGTTCACTGGTGGGGACTCCATAACTTCATTTTCGGTTGCCATGTTTTCATCAAGGATAAAAACATCATCATTCTCCCGGTTCAGTAGGTTAGTGAAGTACCCAGGTGACATGGAGCTGTAAAACATTTGAGTAAACATTTGATCTCAACAAACACATGCCTTCCAGTGATGTATTTAGAGAGGTAACAATGCATTTAGAGAGAGGGGTTCAGACTAATATGTGTACAACCATAACTAAATTATTTGGTAGTCACTCTGATTTATGATAAAGTGAATACATATTTATGATGCATATATTAAATGATATAGAAGGAAGTTATACTTATCTCTTGAATTAGAATATATACATGTTACTACTGTCCATTCCTACCTCTTGCAGAAGCAAAGCTAAACAGTATGTATACATGATGCTACACGTTACATGATGCTACAAATTACCTCTGTCCATTCAGATTAGACAGGAAAAACACGACATTCAGATAATGGAATCATATAATACATAGCTAAATGCATTCAGATATGTATCCCGCACCTGTAGCTATCCATGTTTGGCAAAGGAGCCTGGATTGTCGCCTCTGATGCAGAGCCATGGTCGCCAGCAACGTTTGATGGCCGACGGCGAGATGCCGGTGTGGGAACCTGGCAAGACGCTGGTGTGGGAACCTGGCGAGACGCGCCACGGGCGAGCTGGGAACCACCTCCGATTGCATCAAGAACCCTATTCAAAGATAAACGCCGATTCTTCGCCGTCGGTCGTGATAGGGGGGAAGGAGGTCGACCATCCATCGAGTCTGCCGTCAAATCCAGATCGGGGTCAAGGGCTAGAACAAAGGAACGAGGGAGAAGAACAAGGGAATGATGGAGTAGTAGTTTGGCGTAGTAGGAGCGATGTACCAGGGGATCTGCGAAGGGAGGATGGCGTCCACGATCGGGAATGGAGTTGGCGGCGGCGCTGTCCAGGCGCACGGTGAAATTTCCAAAGGAGGTTGGGGTCGGCGCGAACAGTATACGACCCAAAGTTTCTGGGTCCCAAATATGCAACTTTTGAGATTGGGCCCTAAATCATTTAGATAAATTTCATTAAAATGAGGCTCCTATTGGAGCTGTCTTTTATTGTTTAGGCCCTATATTTCAATTTGTTTTTGTGTTTAGGGCTCCTATTGGAGTTGCTCTAAGACCATACACACTATTGTGACGTAGAATTCAATTTTTATATCAATACATGGTTAGTTCAAAGAAAGAAACAATACGAATTAAAGAAGGAAATATATTATTAAATTCTTGTTGGCTGCATCATTCTAGACGTTGAAAGCAGCTGAAAAAGCTACTCAATTATCTAAATAAAGAGTAACAATAATTATCCACTGATTAACTCATTTATCCACTGCAGCTCTGTTGCGGAACCCGTGCCTACAATCAACATATATCTGCTTTAAGAGCGGAAGTCTCGACCTGTGGACGACGGCAACTCGGCAAGGACCAGCGAGGCAAGCAGTGAAGCAGGTAGCGACAGGGGCAGGCTTCAACAGTTCGTCATCGTCCTTGAGTGCTGTGCAATCTGCGCTGGAAGGGGGCGGTGGCGGGTGTTGCAACGGTTACCCCTAAATTTTTTCCTCTATATTATTTTTTTACGTCACATCATCAACATTTCATCCCCTACTTTTTTATCTCCCGCAGCGGTTCCCCCTATATTCTCCCCCTATACCCCACTACAACTATAAAATATCACTATCCAACCCTACTTATCATTTATTACTATTTTTCTTCACCTATTAAAAACTCACCGTACGCATGAATAGTGAATAGAGGGGGTGGCTGCTTTATGCTGGCTGTGGCGGTGCATTGTTCAAATCTGCTGCCTAGGGGGTCCTGCAGGGGATGCCGTTGCAGGCTTAGGGGGCTTCTGTAGCCGCCAGATCAAGGGGAGGGGCTGCCTCGCGGACGCGGCTGCGGACAGCCTTACGGCCGAGGGGCATCTCGCTGGCCACGTCGCGGCGCTGGGAAAGGTGCGACCACCGATCCAAGCGGGTGGCTTATGTCAACCGGATTTAAAGAATAAAGTCGGATACATCTTATATATATATATATATATATAAAAGAACAACATATAGATAAATGTCATAAATATCATAAATGTATTTATTACATAGTGGAAGTTTTACAAAATAAATGATAAATATAGAACGAACTAAATATTACTTTCCTAACGTCACAAAGCTGACTGGGAGACGTCGCCTATAGTAAGTCGAATTCCTCGTTATGCGGCTCCTCTTCGACCACCCGCTCTTCACCTGTGAGAGGGTTTATATCGCAAGAGTGAGTTCACAAAAGATCATAACTCAACCAGAAGTGGGAGTTCATGTGAAGTGTAAGGCTGATCAATAAGTAAAGGTTAAAGCTGAGCATTGCTTTTATAAGTTGGTCAAAATTTTATTAGCAGTTACTATAATAATAATTCAAAATAATAATAAATAATTCCAATGCGATGCAAATGATAAATTAAATTTAATTTCATAAATTAATCATGTGAGTGTCTGAGCTGCTTATGATCGTGAGCACGGCTAGTAAACCAATTTTACAATCTGTAGAGGTTGCGTATCTTTACCCACAAGTCGTGTTATCCATTTGCCACGGGTTGATCGGACCCCATACACCTCTACTAAGGAAGCGAGTCAAGGTTCCACTACGAGGCCTTCACAGAGTTTCACTAGCTTCAGAAAACCCGCTACAGTTCTAGGAAGCTCCAGTGCAGGGATCCCTCGCCTGACCGCTATCGCAGCAAAATCAACCCAAGGACCTCCCTACACTGACCACTCTCCTACTGCCCTTGCCCCTATCGGGTAAGGTAGTCCTCCACTAACTTTCCTAGTTAGTCAGCCAAGGGCGTCCCATACTACCCTTGTGGTAGCACTGTTTTCTCGGGTGGTTCTCCATGTTCTAATTAACATAATGATCTTATCATGAATAATAAATAATAAACTGATAATAAAAGTGTGAACATGAATAACGTATATCTCCATACCCAAAACCACATAAAGTAATAGCATGTACTACCCAAATATTTAGTGGTAAAACCAGGTATAAAGATAGCCAAACTAGGGTAACCTATTGGGTCCCATCAAAATTAACCTATGCAGATCATTATGATTAATAAGAACATGACTGGGTAAAAAGAAGTGATTGAGGGCATAACTTGCCTTCAACGAGCTCCTGCTCAGCAGTCTCCACCTGCTGAACCCCTGGATCCTCTGTGGCTTGCTCGTCTACTCGCATCAATACAAACATACATAGTATAGCAAAAATTAACATCACACCAAACAATAGAACAAAATGCATGATAATATTCTACACTTCGTAATGAGATCGTAGGAACAAGAATCACTAAATTCAGAGCTATGATTTTTAAGTTATGTATTTCTGAAGTTATTGAGTACATGGTATAGATTAATTCAGATGAATAATTTTAATTCATGTTTCATGGCTAAATAGAGGTACTAATTGGTAGACAATATTAAAGCAAAATTAATGTCTCTGGAATGAATTAATTTAGAGCTAAAATGAATTTAATATGATTTATACAAGTTGTTGGATTTATTTTTGTATTAACAATCGATTTCTAATACTAATAATCTATTTCCTTAGTTTTCTGGACTGCGCGCCAAATTCTGGAAAACGCAGGGGCTTTGGCGCAATTTGTACGCAGACTCACGCTAACCCTGTCTATGGACTGCGGGTTGATTACAGAAAAGACAAGGGTCTCATAAGCAAAACTTCAGACCGAAGAGGTATCGACTGATCTCAGCCATCCGATCAAGCGCGGACGGTCGCGATTAGATCGAATCAGATTAAACCCTCGCCCTCACATGTCATCATCAGATCCATTACGCATGGCCCTGATTTATAATAAGCGCACTCCGATTGCATCCATCCAAGATTAGATGAACGACCTGTATGACGGCAGCGAACGGGTATGGTCTGCTCTAATCGCCACTGTCCAAATCCCATCGAATGGCGCGAGGCCAGCTTCTTCCCTTGCCCGACGAGCTGCGGCGGTGTCCACAAGCGACGGTGGTGCCATGGCCAAGACACCCCAAAACTCGTCACCGTGCACTATGCCTTAAACCGAAAGGTCCACTACAATGCCTAAGGCAAGGGAAATATGCTGGTCATATTCGTACCTCACTGTGCGCCGCAAAGAGACCTGGTCACGGTGAGCGGCGGATCTCCAACTTTGGCGAAGAATCCACACGACCCCCGTTCACCACCTTCCGATTGCGCCCATGTATGGCTTCTACGCGAGCAGCCCAAGCCTTGGTTGACCAGGTTAGGGCCGGATTCGCACTAATGGTGGGTATCCGCGGTGGCGCAATGGATGGCGTGGTGAAGCGGCGGCGAGGAAATAGGAGCATGAGCGGGCGAGGTTGTGGGGTCCAATATTTGTAGGTGTGGTGGGGTACGGGCGGCTGCAACGGACTCTGGAGCTTTCGGCGGTGCAACAACATGCGCGAGGGAGTGGGTAGCGCTCGGAGAAGACGACAGCGCACAGGTGCGGGGGGACTGCCCGGTGGGCCCCGCGAAGCAGCCACACGGGTGCGAGGGAGCGCCTGCCAAGGGGCCCCGATGGGCGGCACTGTCTCATCTCGTGGACTGGGCCGACACGCAATAACTAGGCCAGCCACCCGGAAATCAGCCCACGCGCAAGTTTCCTTCCTTTTTTTCTTTTCTTTTATTCTCTTCTCTTTCTTTCTAAATTTAAACTTTAATTCCCATTTAAATTCCAAATTTCGTGATAAACTTGTTTACACATTAAAGGTTCCATTTAAACAAATCATGGGATGAATTTATTTATTCTTGAATTTATTTTGTATTGACTAGTGTTTCTTTCTTTCCCTCTTTTCTATTTTCAAATCCAAATTCTAATTTATGTTTTAACTCAAATCCTCAACTCATTATTATATATTTTTTATTGGTATTATTGTTAAATGCACCAACAAACAAAACTCCAATATGATGCATATTTTATGGATGTGTTTTATTTAATTCTTGAAATGTGAGTATTTCCACGAGGTAACGAGTGGATGGCAAACACGTCATGAGATCAACTCTTATATAATTTTGGGAATTACAAATTCTACCCCCCTTACAAAGAATCTCGTCCTCGAGATTAGGAAGGACTAGGAAAGAGGTGGGGAAAATCTACTCGTAGCACTTCTTCTCTTTCCCAAGTAGCCTCATCTTCTCCATAGTGACTCCATTGCACTTTGCACATTTTAATCACTTTACTCCTCGTGACATGAGTCAAAGTATCAAGAATCTTGATAGGATACTCAGTATAAGTCAGATAATCTTGAACACTAAGATTCTCCATAGGTAGCTGCTCTTCGGGTACCGTGAGACACTTCTTCAATTGTGATACATGGAAAACATCATGTACATTTGCAAGATGATCGGGTAGTTCCAGTTGATAGGCAACTTCTCCCACTCGCTTCAGGATCAAGAAGGGACCAATAAAGTGAGGGGAAAACTTCCCTTTAACTTTAAATCTTCTCATACCCCGGATTGGTGACACCTTTAGATACACGTGATCACCCTCCTTAAACTCTAGTAGTCTTCTCTGGGTATCCATATAGCTTTTCTGCCTTGACTGCGCAGTTCTCAAATTCTCCCTTATCATTTGCACTTGTTCTTCTGCCTCTTGTATAATTTCAGGCCCAAAGAACTGCCTTTCACCAAGCTAATCCCAATATAGTGGAGTCCTGCATTTTCTGCCATATAAAGCCTCGAACGGGGACATTTTCAAACTGGCCTGGTAGCTATTATTATAAGAGAACTCCGCATACGGTAAGCTCTTATCCCAACTACCACCATGTTTAAGAGCACAATCTCTTAACATATCCTCCAGTACTTGGTTGGTCCTCTCGGTCTGCCCATTAGTTTGAGGATGGTAGGCCGAGCTGAAATTCAACTGTGTATCCAAGCACTCGTGCAACTTCTGCCAAAACTGAGAAGTAAATTGTGATCCCCGGTCTGACACAATCTTCTTAGGCACTCCAAGTAGACAAACTATCCGAGCCATATTGAAAGGGAATTAGGCTTACACCTATTTCCTAAACTAATTTTGGTGGTTGAATTGCCCAACACAAATAATTAGACTAACTAGTTTGCCCTAGTTTATAAGTTCTACAGGTGGCAAAGGTACACAATAAGTCAATAAAAAGATCAAGAGAAAGGGTTCAAACAAAGGAGCAAAGGGACAACCGAAGGCACCCTGGTCGGGCGCACCGGACTGTCCGGTGTACCAGGGGACTCCAAGCTGAACTTCGCACCTTCGGGAATTCTCAGAGCCGCCGCGCTATAATTCACCGGACTGTCCGGTGTACACCGGACAGTGTCCGGTGCTCCAAGAGGACGCGACTCTGAACTCGCCAGCTTCAGGAATTCGCAACGGCTAGTCCGCTATAATTCACCGGACATGTCCGGTGTGCACCGGACTGTCCGGTGTGACGACGAAGCAACGGCCACTTCGGCGCCAACGGCTACCTGCAGCGCATTAAATGCGTGCCAGCGCGCGCAGAAGTTAGGCACGCCCATGCTGGCGCACCGGACACTCTACAGTGCATGTCCGGTGCGCCACCGGACATTGTGGCGGGCCCAGCAGTCAGAGCTCCAACGGTCGGAACCCTAACGGCCGGGTGACGTGGCTGGCGCACCGGACATGTCCGGTGTGCACCGGACTGTCCGGTGCACCATGCGACAGACAGCCTCCACCCAAACGACTAGTTTGGTGGTTGGGGCTATAAATACCCCCAACCACCCCACATTCAAGTCATCCAAGTTTTCCACTTCTCAACCACTTACAAGAGCTAGGCATTCAATTCTAGACACACTCAAGTGATCAAATCCTCTCCAATTCCACACAAGGCTATAGTGATTAGAGAGAGAGATTTGTCATGTTCTTTTGAGCTCTTGCGCTTGGATTGCTTCTTTCTTTCTCACTTGCTTTTGTGATCAAATCTCAATTGTAATCAAGGCAAGAGACACCAATTGTGTGGTGGTCCTTGCGAGGGAAGTTTTGTTCCAGGTTTGATTTGAGAAGAGAAGCTCACTCGGTCCGAGGGACCGTTTGAGAGAGGGAAAGGGTTGAAAGAGACCCGGCCTTTGTGGCCTCCTCAACGGGGAGTAGGTTTGCAAGAACCGAACCTCGGTAAAACAAATCATCGTGTCTCACTCCGCATCTACTCACGATTTGTTTTGCGCCCTCTCTCGGACTCGTGTTTATTTCTAACGCTAATCCGGCTTGTAGTTGTGTTTATATTTGTAAATTTCAGTTTCGCCCTATTCACCCCCCTCTAGGCGACTTTCAATTGTATCAGAGCCCGGTGCTTCATTAGAGCCTAACCGCTCGAAGTGATGTCGGGAGATCACACCAAGAGGGAGATGGAGACCGGCGACAAGCCCACTACGAGTCACGGGAGCACTTCATCGGAAGAGTCCCGCACCAAGAGGAAGGAGAAGAAGAAGAGCTCCTCCAACAAAGGGAAGGGGAAGGAAAAGAAATCCTCTTCCCACAAGTCGCATCGGAGAGGCGACAAGCACAAGAGGATGAGAAAAGTGGTCTACTACGAGACCGACTCTTCATCACCATCGACCTTCAACTCCGATGCGCCGTCCGTGACTTCTAAGCGCCAAGAGCGCAAGAAGTATAGTAAGATCCCCCTACGCTACCCCCACATTTCAAAGCGTACTCTTTTACTCTCCGTTCCATTAGGCAAACCACCGGTTTTGACAGTGAAGATTATAATATGTGGAGTGACAAAATGAGGCACCATCTAACCTCACTCCACACAAGCATATGGAATGTTGTTGAGTTTGGTGTACAGGTACCATCCGTAGGGGATGAAGACTACGATTCGGACGAGGTGGCCCAAATTCACCACTTTAACTCCCAAGCCACCACTATACTCCTCGCCTCTCTAAGTCGAGAGGAGTATAATAAGGTGCAAGGGCTAAAAAGTGCGAAGGAAATTTGGGACGTACTCAAGACCGCGCATGAGGGAGACGAGGTGACAAAGATCACCAAGCGGGAAACGATCGAGGGGGAGCTCGGTCGCTTCATGCTTCACCAAGGGGAGGATCCACAAGCAATGTACAACCGCTTGAAGACCTTGGTGAACCAAGTGCGCAACCTCGGGAGCGAAAAATGGGATGACCATGAGATGGTCAAGGTTTTTCTTAGATCCCTCGTATTTCTTAACCCTACACAAGTTCAATTAATTCGAGGTGATCCTAGATATAAGCTAATGTCTCCCGAGGAGGTCATAGGAAAATTTGTGAGCTTTGAGCTAATGATTAAAGGCTCAAAGAAAATCATCGAGCAAGGCACCTCCTCCACGCCCGAGGCACAACCCGTCGCATTCAAGGCGACGGAAGAAAAGAAGGAGGAGGCTACTCCAAGTCGAACACCCATCGACGCCTCCAAGCTCGACAACGAGGAGATGGCGCTCATTATCAAGAGCTTTCGCCAATTCCTCAAGCAAAGGAGGGGGAAAGACTACAAACCCCGCTCCAAGAAAGTGTGCTACAAATGTGGTAAGCCCGGTCATTTTATTGCTAAATGTCTATTATCCAGTGATAGTGACAGGGGCGACGACAAGAAGGGGAGAAGAAAGGAGAAGAAGAGACACTACAAAAAGAAGGGCGGTGATGCCCACGTGTGCCGCGAGTGGGACTCCGACGAGAGCTCCACCGACTCCTCCTCCGACGAGGACGACGCCAACATCACCGTCACCAAGGGACTTCTCTTCCCCAACATCGGCCACAAATGCCTTATGGCAAAGGACGGCAAAAGGAAGAAGGTTAAATCCAAATCCTCCACTAAATATAAGTCTTCTAGTGATGATAATGCTAGTGATGAGGAAGATAATTTGCGTACTCTTTTTGTCGACCTCAACATGCAACAAAAGGAAAAATTAAATGAATTGATTAGTGCTATTCATGAGAAGGATGATCTCTTGGACTCTCAAGAGGACTTCCTTATTAAGGAGAACAAAAAGCATGTTAAGGTTAAAAATGCCTATGCTCTACAAGTTGAAAAATGTGAAAAATTGTCTAGTGAGCTAAGCACTTGCCATGAGACTATTAACAACCTTAGAAATGAAAATGCTAGATTAATTGCTAAGGTTGATTCTCATGTTTGTGATGTTTCAATTCCCAATCTTAGAAATAATAATGATGATTTGCTTGCTAAGATTGAAGAATTAAACATCTCTCTTGCTAGCCTTAGGTTTGAAAATGAAAAATTAATTGCTAAGGCTAAAGAATTAGATGTTTGCAATGTTACAATTTCTAATCTTAGAGATAACAATGACATTTTGCGTGCTAAGATTGTTGAACTTAATTCTTGCAAACCCTCTACATCTACCATTGAGCATGTTTCCATTTGCACTAGATGTAGAGATGTTGATATTAATGCTATTCATGATCACATGGTCTTAATTAAACAACAAAATGATCATATAGCAAAATTAGATGCAAAAATTGCCGAGCATAACTTAGAAAATGAAAAGTTTAAATTTGCTAGAAGTATGCTCTATAATGGGAGACGCCCTGGCATCAAGGATGGCATTGGCTTCCAAAAGGGAGACAATGTCAAACTTAGTGCCCCTCCTAAAAATTTGTCTAACTTTGTTAAGGGCAAGGCTCCCATGCCTCAGGATAACGAGGGTTACATTTTGTACCCTGCCGGTTATCCCAAGAACAAAATTAGGAGAATTCATTCTAGGAAGTCTCACTCTGGCCCTAATCATGCTTTTATGTATAAGGGTGAGACATCTAGCTCTAGGCAACCAACCCGTGCTAAGTTGCCTAGAAAGAAAACTCCTAGTGCATCAAATGATCATAGCATTTCATTTAAAACTTTTGATGCATCTTATGTTTTGACTAACAAATCCGGCAAGGTAGTTGCCAAGTTTGTTGGGGGCAAACACAAGGGCTCCAAGACTTGTGTTTGGGTACCCAAAGTTCTTGTTTCTAATGCCAAAGGACCCAAAACCGTTTGGGTACCTAAAGTCAAGAACTAAACTTGTTTTGTAGGTTTATGCATCTGGGGGCTCAAGTTGGATCATCGACAGCGGGTGCACAAACCACATGACAGAGGAGAAGAAAATGTTCTCCTCTTATGAGAAAAACCAAGATCCCCAACGAGCTATCACATTCGGGGATGGAAACCAAGGTTTGGTCAAAGGTTTGGGTAAAATTGCTATCTCTCCTGACCATTCCATTTCCAATGTTTTTCTTGTTGATTCATTAGATTACAATTTGCTTTCCGTTTCGCAATTATGTCAAATGGGCTACAACTGTCTATTCACTGATGTAGGTGTCACTGTCTTTAGAAGAAGTGATGATTCAATAGCCTTTAAGGGAGTGTTAGAGGGTCAGCTATACTTGGTAGATTTTGATAGAGCTGAACTCGACACTTGCTTAATTGCTAAGACTAACATGGGTTGGCTCTGGCACCACCGACTAGCTCATGTTGGAATGAAGAATCTTCATAAACTTCTAAAGGGAGAGCACATTTTAGGACTAACCAATGTTCATTTTGAGAAAGACAGGATTTGTAGCGCATGCCAAGCCGGGAAGCAAGTTGGCACTCATCATCCACACAAGAACATCATGACAAGTGACAGGCCTCTGGAGCTCCTACACATGGATTTATTCGGCCCGGTCGCTTACATAAGCATCGACGGGAGTAAGTACTGTCTAGTTATTGTGGATGATTATTCTCGCTTCACTTGGGTGTTCTTTTTGCAGGAAAAATCCCATACCCAAGAGACCTTAAAGGGATTCTTGAGACGGGCTCAAAATGAGTTCGGCTTAAGGATCAAGAAAATTAGAAGCGACAATGGGACGAAGTTCAAGAACTCTCAAATTGAAGGCTTCCTTGAGGAGGAGGGAATCAAGCATGAGTTCTCTTCTCCCTACACCCCACAACAAAATGGTGTAGTGGAGAGGAAGAATCGAACTCTATTGGACATGGCAAGAACCATGCTTGATGAGTACAAGACACCGGACCGGTTTTGGGCCGAGGCGGTTAACACCGCTTGCTACGCCATCAACCAGTTATATCTACACCGAATCCTCAAGAAGACATCCTATGAACTCCTAACCGGTAAAAAGCCCAATGTTTCATATTTTAGAGTTTTTGGTAGCAAATGCTTTATTCTTGTTAAAAGAGGTATAAAATCTAAATTTGCTCCTAAAACTGCAGAAGGCTTTTTACTAGGATATGACTCAAACACAAGGGCATATAGAGTCTTTAACAAGTCCTCAGGACTAGTTGAAGTTTCTTGTGACGTTGTGTTTGATGAGACTAACGGCTCTCAAGTAGAACAAGTTGATCTTGATGAGATAGGTGAAGAACAGGCTCCGTGCATCGCGCTAAGGAACATGTCCATTGGGGATGTGTGCCCTAAGGAATCCGAAGAGCCTCCACATACACAAGATCAACCATCCTCCTCCACACAAGCATCTCCACCAATCCAAAATGAGGACAAGGCTCAAGTTGATGGAGATGATGAGCCACCTCAAGATGACGGCAATGATCAAGGGGAAGATGCCAATGATCAAAACAAGGAGGATGAAGAGCCAAGGCTGCCACACCCAAGAGTCCACCAAGCAATCCAACGAGATCACCCCGTCGACACCATCCTCGGCGACATTCATAAGGGGGTAACTACTCGATCTCGTGTTGTACATTTTTGTGAACATTACTCTTTTGTTTCCTCTATTGAGCCACACAGGGTTGAGGAAGCACTACAGGATTCGGATTGGGTGATGGCGATGCAAGAGGAGCTCAACAATTTCACTAGGAATGAGGTATGGCATTTAGTTCCACGTCCTAATCAAAATGTTGTAGGAACCAAGTGGGTCTTCCGCAACAAGCAAGACGAGCATGGTGTGGTGACAAGGAACAAATCTCGACTTGTGGCCAAGGGATACTCCCAAGTCGAAGGTTTGGATTTCGGTGAAACCTATGCACCCGTAGCTAGGCTTGAGTCAATTCGCATATTATTAGCCTATGCTACTTACCATGGCTTCAAGCTTTATCAAATGGACGTGAAGAGTGCCTTCCTCAATGGACCAATCAAGGAAGAGGTCTACGTTGAGCAACCTCCCGGCTTTGAAGACAGTGAGTACCCTAACCATGTCTATATGCTCTCTAAAGCGCTTTATGGGCTCAAGCAAGCCCCAAGAGCATGCTATGAATGTCTTAGAGATTTCCTTATCGCAAATGGCTTCAAAGTCGGCAAGGCCGATCCTACTTTATTCACTAAAACTCTTGACAATGATTTGTTTGTATGCCAAATTTATGTTGATGATATCATATTTGGGTCTACTAACGAATCTACATGTGAGGAATTTAGTAGGATCATGACACAGAAATTTGAGATGTCTATGATGGGGGAGTTGAAGTATTTTCTAGGATTCCAAGTCAAGCAACTCCGAGAGGGCACCTTCATTAGCCAAACAAAGTATACTCAAGACATTCTAACCAAGTTTGGAATGAAGGATGCCAAGCCCATCAAGACACCCATGGGAACCAATGGGCATCTCGACCTCGACACGGGAGGTAAATCTGTCGATCAAAAGGTATACCGGTCGATGATTGGTTCATTGCTCTGTTTATGTGCATCTCGACCGGACATTATGCTTTCCGTATGCATGTGTGCAAGATTCCAAGCCGACCCTAAGGAATCACACCTTACGACCGTAAAACGAATCTTGAGATATTTGGCTTATACTCCTAAGTTTGGGCTTTGGTACCCTCGGGGATCCACATTTGATTTAATTGGTTACTCGGATGCCGATTGGGCAGGGTGTAAAATTAATAGAAAGAGCACATCGGGGACTTGCCAGTTCTTAGGAAGATCCTTGGTGTCTTGGGCTTCAAAGAAGCAAAATTCGGTCGCTCTTTCTACCGCCGAAGCCGAGTACATTGCCGCAGGCCATTGTTGCGCGCAATTGCTTTGGATGAGGCAAACCCTGCGGGACTATGGTTACAAATTAACTAAAGTCCCTCTTCTATGTGATAATGAGAGTGCAATCCGCATGGCGGATAATCCCGTTGAGCATAGCCGCACTAAACACATAGCCATTCGGTATCATTTTCTTAGGGATCACCAACAAAAGGGGGATATCGAGATTGCATATATTAACACTAAAGATCAATTAGCCGATATTTTTACCAAGCCACTAGATGAACAAACTTTTACCAAACTTAGGCATGAGCTCAATATTCTTGATTCCAGGAACTTCTTTTGCTAATTTGCACACATAGCTCATAAGTATACCTTTGATCATGTCTCTTTTATATATGCTATGACTAATGTGTTTTCATGTGACTTTCAAACCAAGTCATAGGTATATTGAAAGGGAATTGGAGTCTTCGGCGAAAACAAAGGCTTCCACTCCACTCTACTACTCATCCTTCGCCGTCGCTCCGCTTCACTCTCCGTCTTTGGTATGATCTTCACTCATATGTTTTATTTGCCAAAGGGGAGAAAGTAGCTAAAAAGGGCTTATATTTCACTCAAAGTATCCGTTTTTGGCGATTCATGCCAAAGGGGGAGAAAGTATGAGCCCAAAGCAAAAGGACCGCACCACCACACTGATTTTAAAATGATTTTCAATTGGTAAATTTCAAATTGGTATCTTATTGTGTTCAAAAGGGGGAGCAAGTAGTATTTTCAAAATTGATATCTTAAAAACCCTCTTGAACACTAAGAGGAGAATTTATTAAGGGAGAGTTTTTGTTTAGTCAAAGGAAAAGCATTTGAAATAAGGGGACAAAATTTTAAATCTTAAAAATGCTTCGCAAAATCTTATCCAATTGCCTTTGACTATTTGCAAAAAGACTTTGAAAAGGATTTACAAAAAGAATTTGCAAAAACAAAACATGTGGTGCAAGCGTGGTCCAAAATATTAAAAATAAAGAAACAATCCATGCATACCCAGTAAGTAATATTTATTGGCTCAATTCTAAGTAACCTTTGCACCTACACTTTGCAAACTAGTTCAATTATGCACTTCTATACTTGCTTTGGTTTGTGTTGGCATCAATCACCAAAAAGGGGGAGATTGAAAGGGAATTAGGCTTACACCTATTTCCTAAACTAATTTTGGTGGTTGAATTGCCCAACACAAATAATTGGACTAACTAGTTTGCCCTAGTTTATAAGTTCTACAGGTGGCAAAGGTACACAATAAGTCAATAAAAAGATCAAGAGAAAGGGTTCAAACAAAGGAGCAAAGGGACAACCGAAGGCACCCTGGTCGGGCGCACCGGACAATGTCCGGTGTACCAGGGGACTCCAAGCTGAACTTCACACCTTCGGGAATTCTCAGAGCCGCCGTGCTATAATTCACCGGACTATCCGGTGTACACCGGACAGTGTCCGGTGCTCCAAGAGGACGCAACTCTGAACTCGCCAGCTTCGGGAATTCGCAACGACTAGTCCGCTATAATTCACCGGACATGTCCGGTGTGCACCGGACTGTCCGGTGTGACGACGAAGCAACGGCCACTTCGGCGCCAACGGCTACCTGCAGCCATTAAATGCGCGCCAGCGCGCGCAGAAGTTAGGCACGCCCATGCTGGCGCACCGGACACTCTACAGTGCATGTCCGGTGCGCCACTGGACATCGTGGCGGGCCCAGCAGTCAGAGCTCCAACGGTCGGAACCCTTATGGCCGGGTTACGTGGCTGGCGCACCGGACATGTCCGGTGTGCACTGGACTGTCCGGTGCACCATGCGACAGACAGCCTCCACCCAAACGGCTAGTTTGGTGGTTGGGGCTATAAATACCCCCAACCACCCCACATTCAAGTCATCCAAGTTTTCCACTTCTCAACCACTTACAAGAGATAGGCATTCAATTCTAGACACACTCAAGTGATCAAATCCTCTCCAATTCCACACAAGGCTATAGTGATTAGAGAGAGAGATTTGTCGTGTTCTTTTGAGCTCTTGCGCTTGGATTGCTTCTTTCTTTCTCACTTGCTTTTGTGATCAAATCTCAATTGTAATCAAGGCAAGAGACACCAATGTGTGGTGGTCCTTGCGAGGGAAGTTTTGTTCCCGGTTTGATTTGAGAAGAGAAGCTCACTCGGTCCGAGGGACCGTTTGAGAGAGGGAAAGGGTTGAAAGAGACCCGGCCTTTGTGGCCTCCTCAACGGGGAGTAGGTTTGCAAGAACCGAACCTCGGTAAAACAAATCATCGTGTCTCACTCCGCATCTACTCACGATTTGTTTTGCGCCCTCTCTCGGACTCGTGTTTATTTCTAACGCTAACCCGGCTTGTAGTTGTGTTTATATTTGTAAATTTCAGTTTCGCCCTATTCACCCCCCTCTAGGCGACTTTCACATATACTGTCACACCCAGTTTTAGAAGGCAAACCGAATGCGAACCATGTACGTGCCAGGATCAGCAATTCACGTACACAGCAGTTACATAACATGGACATCATCACACAGTGCTCAAATAGTATTAAAAAGGGAAATAATAGTCGATTACATCATATGTCTGAGACGTCCATACAGTCCTTACAATAAATCAAAGTGCGAAAACGAAACGTAGATAAACGCGGCCTTCACAGGCAGCCGACTGAGGGTTGCCGCTAACCCACGCCTAGAACTCATTGTAGTCTTGGAACTCCTAGAAGTCTCCTTCCACGGCTTCATCTTCTTCTGAGCAGTGGTTGCAATGCTGATAACCTGGGGATGGGGGGGTTTGGTGTGTAGAGCAAGGGTGAGTACACATCAACATACTCAGCAAGTATCCTGTTTGGCTGTAGTGGACTAGCTTTATGTGGGGATAAGTCAAGCAGTTGCTTTTAGTTGGTCAGATTATTATTTACTAGTAGAAAGCCAGGTTTTAACATTAACCCAAGTTATTAGCCCGATGTACCCTTTCCAAACGGAAAGAATACCACTTACCAGCACCATAGACATAACCAAAACCATCAGTCTCATTGCCACCTGTAAACCAAAATGTCTCTGATCAAGTACCACTAATCACTAGAGCTCCCTTGGCCGCTCATAACCGCGAGCACGACTGATATATCAGTTTTCAAACATTCTGCAGAGGTTGTGCACTTTACCCACAAGCCGTGATTCCCTTTTTGTCCGGAGATCATGACTCTCCATTGATCACTACCAAGGTGACCCAGCAGGGTATCACTACGTAGCCTTTACAAAGATTCCCCGGGGCTGTAGCCGCCCGTTAGGTTTCCTAAATGTATCGCACTCCTCCCCAAGGGACAAATCAACCTTGGCAGAGCGAGCCGCATACACCGAGCCCCATTGACGGCACAACGGCTAAGCGAACTACACCCTAGATCCTCTAATTATTCAGCTAAGGGCGTTCCACTCCACCCTCATGGTTGCACTGTTTTTCCCGGGCGGTCATCCATAGAACAGGTCCTTACGGAGAGGCACTCGAGAAACCGCTCGAGCCCCCTTGAAGACCACAAGTATAACATCATAATAAGAGAGGGGAAAACAGCGTATCATAGATATTCTCATCATGTTCATTGATTAGAGTTGAGCAATAGCATAAGACTAAGCAATAATAATAATCCGACCCAAATAGGTAAACAAGGACATGGGAAACAAAAGCTAGTCGATCCTTAGGTATAAATATGTAATGTGGGAGGTGAATTAAAGAATGAATAGGACAGAGATAGGTCAAGGGACACTTGCCTCCACCAACCGACTGCTGCTCAGGGGCTTCTCCTGCGAGTTCTTCGGTCTCCTCGACCGAATCGTTCTCTATGTGATTGCAAGCATACATACATCCACATATTTAATACAAAAGAACAGTGCACCATACAATAGAATGCAGTAAGTAAACAGACGTTCCACGCGGGCTCGCAATTATGGTTAAGAGAGAAAGAGAAAAAGACAGTCGAGAAACGGTCACGTTACATGATTATAAATTAACCACTCGCTTAATAGAAGGAAGCTAATGTAGACACTATGTTTAGCATAAAGTAAAGTCATGTTTCATGTCTAATCATTATAAGCGAATGAAGATAAATAAAAAGAATTGTCGCGCGGCGAGGCGCGCGACATAGCACTCTAAAACGAATTAAGAAATTAATGACTCGTCGCGCGACCGAGCACGCAACGAGACACTTCGCATTAATTATAAAGAGACGTTAAGCTTCGCGCGACGAAACGCACGACGGCATACGTCGACTAAACTGAGTCTAAAGTGGAACGTCGCGTGAATACACGCGCGACGTTACACCTTAAACAACCTGAAATTAAAATGGATTGTCGCACGACGAAGCGCACGACACAACACATAAATAGAATATGAAATTAGACAAATCCGTCGCGTGACGAAGCGCGCGACGCAGCACGCTAACTAACGGAGTTTGACATTGACTACCGACCAAAAAATAATCACCGCGAGCGCGGGTTTGCGCACGTGGGAACGCGCTAGCGGTAAACGGGGAAGCGTGAGGCCACGCCAAGGCCACGCGAACCACGCCGAGGGCCGGGACGCCGCGCGCAGGGGGCCGAGGCCACGCGCAGGGAGCTGCGCGCCGGGGGCAGGGGCCGCGGCCAGGGCGGGCGCTACGCCGGGGTCGAGCCACCGGGGCCGCGCCAAGGGCCGCGCCGGGCGAGCAGGGGGCGGGGGCCGCGCGCCGCCGCGGGCAGAGGGCGGGCGGGGGGCCGCCGCGCGCCGGCGAGCAGGGGACGGGGCGGGGCCGCCGCGCGCGAGCAGGGGGCGGGCGGGGCCACGTGCCGGCGAGCAGGGGGAGGGGGCGGGGTCGCCGCCGCGGGCAGGGGGCGGGCGAGATCGCCACCGCGGGCAGGGGGCGGGGGCGAGGGGGCGCTGCCGCGGGCCGGGGGCGGGCGGGGTCGCCGCCGCGGGGTCGGGTGGGGGCGGGCGCCGCTACGCCGAGGTTCGGGGTGGGGGCGGGCGCCGTCGCGCCGAGGGCTGGGGTGGGGGCGGGGGGCACCGCCGGATGGGGAGGAGGGGGGGGGGGCGAGCGCCGCTGCGCGCAGGGGAGGGGCGGGGCGGGCCATGCCGCCGGCGAGCGGGGAAGGGCAGGGGTGCGCGCAAGCATGGGAAAGGGAGTGCGCACGCGGGGGAGGAAGAAGAGGAGGGAGAGGGAGAGGGAGAGGAGGAGGGGAGGGGAGGGGAGCTCACCTCGGGGTCCAAATTCCGGTGATCGCCGTCTCCAATTCCTAGGGAACCACGGGGAGAGAGAGGTGGAAGAGGGAGAGGGAAGTTGTTGCGCGGGAGATCCAAATGAGAGAGAGAGAAGAGGGGGGGGGGGCGCATGGGGGGGTGTGGGCGCCAGGGGCGCGCAGGGTCGGGCCGGGGCGGACTAGGCCGGGCTGGGTTGGGCCGGGCCACTTCGCGGATCGAAACCCACAACACGCACAACCCAATCCGAGACGCACGACACGGGCTCCAATCGCGAACCGAAAACCGAGACAGAACGAGACGAACACGCGATATCAGACAAAGAAATGCGCCTCGGCATGATGCAACACCCATGACACTTAGGTTTTGGTTTATACATGACACGGACACCGTCACTATACGGGTTTGAAATTGGGAGGAAGGAGCGAAACAGGAAAGAGAAAAGAGAGTAACGCCCGAATTTGGTGAGAGAAAAGAAGAAAAAATTCTACCCCCAAATTCAGTGCGTTACAAACCTATCCCCCTTAAAAGAATCTCGCCCTCGAGATTCAGGGTTGGCTAGCAAAGAGCTCGGGGTATTTAGCCATCAGATCATCTTCACGCTCCCAGGTTGCTTCTTCCTCAGAGTGGTGATTCCATCTGACTTTGCACATTCTGATGGTCTTCCTCCGGGTGACTCGATCTGCAACCTCAAGGATTTGCACTGGCTTCTCAACGTAGGTCAAGTCCTCCTGGACTTCAAGACCTTCCACTGGCAACTGCTCTTCTAGCACACGCAAGCACTTCTTCAACTGAGACACATGAAAGACATCATGCACAGCAGACAAATTTTCTGGCAGACTGAGCTGATAGGCCACTTCTCCACATCTTGCAAGAATCTGATACGGACCAATGTAGTGGGGTGCTAGCTTGCCTTTGACTCCGAACCTTCTGACTCCTCTGATCGGTGACACTTTCAGATAGACGAAGTCTCCGACTTCGAAACTCAGCTCTCTTCTTCTTGTATCTGCATAGCTTCGCTGCCTCGATTGCGCTATCTTCAAATTCTCTTGGACCATCTTGATGTTCTCTTCAGCTTCAAGCAAAATGTCTGGCCCAAACACTTGCTTTTCTCCAGGCTGATCCCATTGCAACGGAGTTCTACAACTCCTCCCATAGAGCGCCTGAAATGGTGACATCTTCAAACTGGCCTGGTAACTGTTGTTATAGGAGAACTCTGCATAAGGCAATCTCTTGTCCCATCCGGACTGATCTTGCAACGCACAGGCTCTCAACATGTCCTCAAGAATTTGATTGGTCCTTTCGGTTTGACCATCTGTCTGCGGATGATATGCTGAACTGAAATTCAGATGTGTGCCCAAGGCTTCATGCAACTGCTGCCAGAAATGAGAGGTGAACTGCGTTCCTCTGTCTGACACTATCTTCTTTGGCACACCATGAAGACAAACGATCCGAGACATATACAACTCTGCCAATACTGCACTGCTATAGTTGGTCTTGACAGGTATGAAGTGGGCTGACTTGGTCAAGCGGTCCACTACTACCCAAATGGAATCGTAGCCGGCTCGAGTGCGAGGCAATCCGACCATGAAATCCATACCGATTTCATCCCATTTCCACTGAGGAATTTGCAACGGTTGCAACAATCCAGCTGGTCTCTGGTGCTCTGCCTTGATCCGTCGACAACTATCACACATAGCTACATGCTCTGCTATTTCCCTCTTCATTCCGTACCACCAGAAAATTTCTTCTTCAGATCTTGATACATCTTCTCACTGCCAGGGTGAATCGAATAGACTGTCTCATGAGCTTCCTTGAGGATCAACTCCCGAATGGATTGGACATTGGGAACACACAAGCGGTCTTTGAACCATATCACACCTTCTGCATCTTCTCGAAAATCTTTGCCTCTGTCATTTAGAATCAGTCGCCGGATCTCACTGATCTTCTCATCATTTTTTTGTGCTTCTTTGATTTCCCACTCCAGGGTAGGTTCCAACTCAACTGTAACTCCTCACGAATTGTTCAGAAACCCAAGACTCAACCTGTCAAACTCTTTGGCCAACTCATAAGGCATCGAACGAGCGACCATCAGATTGACTTGACTCTTTCTGGTCAAAGCATCTGCCACTGCATTCGCTTTGCCTGGATGGTAGTGAATCTCCAACTCATAGTCTTTGATCAACTCTAACCATCTTCGCTGCCTCATATTCAACTCTGACTAAGTGAATATGTACTTCAGACTCTTGTGGTCTGTGTAAACATCACATTTCTGTCCGTACAGATAGTGCCTCCATGTCTTCAGTGCGTGAACCACTGCTGCCAACTCTAGGTCATGGATTGGATAATTCTGCTCATGAACCTTCAGCTGTCGAGACGAGTAAGCCACAACTCTTCCCTCTTGCATCAACACACATCCCAAACCAGTGTAACAAGCATCACAATACACCGAGAAAGGCTTGTGCACATCAGGCAAGACTAAGACATGCGCTGTAGTCAACTTCTCTTTCAGCGCTTCAAAGGCCTCTTGACATTTCTGGATCCACTTGAACTCAACTTTGTTGCCTAGCAACGCTGTCATTGGTTTCGCAATCTTTGAAAACCCTTCAATGAATCACCAATAATATCCGGCCATTCCAATGAAACTCTTGATTCCTCGGGCATCTGTTGGCGCTTTCCAGTTTAGAATGTCTGCCACTTTCTTTGGATCCACAGCCAATCCTTCTTTGTTGATTATGTGACCCAAGAACAGGACTTCACTGATCCAGAATTCACACTTGCTCAACTTTGCATACAATTGGTGCTGTCGCAATCTCTACAATACCATCCTCAAATGATCTGCATGCTCTTCTTCGCTTTGAGAATAAACCAAAATGTCATCAATAAATACCACCACAAACTTATCAAGATAATCCATGAATACGCTGTTCATCAGGTTCATGAAGAACGCTGGTGCATTGGTTAGACCGAAAGACATCAC
Source organism: Zea luxurians (assembly GCA_029449295.1). Classification (NCBI taxonomy): domain Eukaryota; kingdom Viridiplantae; phylum Streptophyta; class Magnoliopsida; order Poales; family Poaceae; genus Zea; species Zea luxurians. The sequence goes on from JAOPSE010000023.1 coordinate 48,572,267, forward strand.
AGTGAACTCATACAACCCATACTTGGTAATGAATGCCGTCTTCGGAATATCCGAAGGTCAGATCCTGAGCTGATGATAAACTGACCTCAGATCAATCTTGGAGAACACACGGGCTCCTCTCAACTGGTCGAACAGATCTTCTATTCTGGGCAAAGGGTACTTGTTCTTGATCGTGACATCATTCAAAGCTCGATAATCGATACACATCCTTTTGGTGCCATCTTTCTTCTCCACAAATAGGACAGGGGCGGCCCAAGGCGAGGTGCTTGGCCGGATGTAACCTTTCTCTGACAGCTCATCAATCTGCTTCTTAAGTTCAACCAATTCTGGTCCGGATATTCTGTAGGCTCTCTTGAAGATGGGGGTAGTTCCAGGAAGTAGCTCTATAGCAAACTCAACTTTCCGCTCTGGTGGCATACCTAGTAAGTCCTTTGGAAACACATCTGGGAACTCGGACACAACCTTGATACTCTCGATTGGGTCTGCTTCACTGCTATCAACGACCATCTGATAACAACTTCCTTTCTTTGGCTCAGGCGGGAATAACTCGGTCACCACTTCCTCTCCTAGTGGGGACACCAACTTGATTGTCCTTTTATCACAGCTGATAACTGCCTGATACTTATCTAGCCAATTCATCCCTAGGATGACATCTATTCCCTGAGTACCCATTACTATAAGGTTAGCGGGAAACGCTATCCCCCTTATTTCCACACTTACATTCAAACCTATGCTATCAGCTCGAATTCTACCACCGGCTGAGTCAATTTGAATGGGGTTTGACATGGTAGTAATTGGAAGATTATGTGTTCCTACCCATGATGCAGTAATGAAATAATGCGTTGCTCCAGTATCAAATAACACTTCTGCAATATGGGAGTCGACTGGGAACATACCTACTATCATGCCGGGGGTCTCCTGAACTCCTTCAGCCTTCAAGTGGTTCAGTCTCCCATGATTATAACGCGGCTGAGAGCGGTTGCCTGCTCCTGGCTGAGGCACATTCTGCTTTGCTGGGGCATTGGGGCCTGACTGCTGCTGGGTTGCCTTCTTCGGACATTGCATCACCTAATGGCCTTGCTCTCCACAGTGGAAACATGCTCTGTTTCCAACCTGAGCTGGTGCTGTCTGACTATTCTGCTGGTTTGCTGGGGCAGGAAGACGGGGTGCCTGCTGATTCTGCCTCTGAAACTGACCTCCTGACGAATTGTTCTGACGATTCTGGTACTGATGCCGAGGATACTGCCTTTGGAACTGCTGCTGCTGCTGATGTGGACGCTGGTTCTGCCTAAACTGCTGAGGTTGATTGCCTGAGAAATGAGGACGATTGCTGCTTCTAGGCTGGGGTCCACTGATCTTGCGCTTACGATCCTCCATCTCCTTACGCTTCCTCTCTGTCATAATTGCTCTATCAATCAGGTGCTGGAATGTCGGGAAGGTGTGATTCATCAGCTGATAATGCAAAGGGTCAACCAAGCCTCTCAAGAAACGGTATTGTCGCTTGGCGTCGGTGTTGACATCTTCAGGAGCATAGCGAGACAACTGCAGAAACCTGTCCCAGTACTCGCTGACAGACGATGACCCTTGCTTGAGAGCCAGGAACTCCTCCTTTTTCACTGTCATCAGACCTGCAGGAACATGGTACTGACGAAAGCTACCTCTGAACTCTTCCCAAGTGATGGCGTCAGGGTTGGCATGGGTGGCAAGATAAGACTCCCACCATGATTGGGCTGCTCCTCTCAACAGACGGGGACCGTACAAGACTTTATCTCTGTCATCGCACTGAGCGGTATGCAACTCCCGCTCCACAGTGTGCAACCAATCTTCAGCATCCATGGGGTCAGAAGAGTGAGCAAACGTTGGGGAATGACCTCTCATGAATTCAGCACGCTTGTCTCTGGGCATCTGAGGCATCTGAGGTTGAGGTGGCGCCTGCTGCTGCTGCTGCTGCTGAATGGCGGCCAGAGTCTGACCGATGGCTTGAACTGCCTGAGTCTGCATTAGAAACATCTGCTCGATCGACATCGGGGGCGGGGGCGGCAGATGCTGTTGCTGGGGTACCTCATCCTGCTGAGCGGCTCGCTCCTGCTGAGCACGCCTTCCTCCTCTGCGCCTGTTCTCTGACATCTGCAGAATTCAACCACACATCAGAACTGATCTTGCAAATCTTGCAGCATAAGAAAAGAGTATAGAATTCTTCGACAGCACTGAACAGATGAGCATCTTCACTGATCTCCAACATAGACCACACAGCTTCTCAGATAAAGAGGAAAGTGGAATAAAAGGTTTCCCAACTATATAGCTAACTCCACTAACATATAACAGGTAAACCATAATGCAGGGGATACCCACTGTTGGGGACTTGTTCTCAAGTGCTAGGAATTAAGAACAAGGCAACACAAAATGTTAAATATTAATGTCCTTCGTCCTTCGAAGCATTATTTCCCTTAGGATATAACGATCTTCGGACGAAGGTCATGAAGGACGTACCTTCATCATCACAATATACATTAATGAAAGACGAAACATATGAAACATGAAAGTTGACATGGATAATTACATAACATTATTAACATAACTTTATTATATCATTATGGAAAGATAGGGACAATATCGAATCACAAAAGTACCTTCGGCTTGACAGAAGGTAAAAGTACGAGCGTGACGCACCAGCAAGTACAAGTCAGCGTGAACAGTACGGGGGTACTGTTCATCTATTTATAGGCATAGGGCGCAGCCTGTGAGATATTACAATCATGCCCCTCATAAAAGTTTACAACATCGACTCAAGCTTTTATGGACTAGAAGGTCATTCTATCTTTAAGTCGGTTTGTGACTTCGAAGCTTCATGGGCGACACCCTTCGGCATTACGTACCGACAGCTTCAACCGAAACCGTTTCTTCCTTCAGGACCTTCGGCGACGAAGCATGGTCCCAACACCGACACTCTAGTGACAGTCATTACAAAGATCCAAACCAAACATAGTTCATCATGACAAACATAAATGCACAGGATATAGCAAACTACCCTGTCTAACTAAGACTAACTAAAAGCGAGACTAACGCTAAGACTGTAGCTTCTACATATATATATATTTTGTATTAATTACAAGATCCAACTCTAACGATCTATGGTTCTAGATTTATCTTGGTCTTGCAGTCGGGATTGCCATAAGACCGGTGTCCACGCCGAGGTGAGCGGTACGGGTGCTGAGTCCCGACGGGAGCGGGGGAACCATCATCCAGGTGACGACGTTCCGCGCGCTCAGCCCGCAGTAGGGCGATCTCAGCACGAGCCCTACTCAGCTCGTCTAATGCATGGTCCAGCTCCGTGTTTAGCACGGTGGCTAGGTTGACTGTGCTGCTCAACCTAGGATTGTCCTCACCAGCAGGTGAAACAATCATGCCACCTGTGCTGCCAGATGGACGGCTGGGGTAATACTTCAGGTCGAGACCATTAGCTACCCCACCGAAAACCGAGCAGTAGTGCGAAAGCGCACGCCATGCGACATCTTGCATGGCCGCCTCAGCTGAGTCCCGCTCAGAGATGGAATAGTGCTCTGAGCAGACCTCAGCACCCTAGAGACTGTTCTATGGACGGCGCACCAAGCAAGTCGACTCCCAGTGGTCCAGGTAGACCCCACGACTACGCTGGTAGACCACACAGCGATACTCGATGGACCAAGTACGCCGGTTAAGTGCCCAACGTAGCAGGGTGTCGAGCGCATCGTGGAAGTGACACCCGCGAGCAGCGTCGCGAGTGATGGGTCGAGCAACCCATCCTTCCGGCTCCTAGTCAGCAGGGAAGTCGGTGTCGTGGCTCGAGCTGTCGTCGCCACCTCCGTCGTCTGGGTCTCCTCCAACAGCTACTCCAGAGGCTGGGGCGCCCAGTGGTGGTGTAGGGGGCGCCTCCAAGGGAAGCACAGGAGAGCAGCTCCTCACAGACTCTATCTCCTGCTGGAGCGAGAAAGAAGAGCCCTGCTGCTCCTGTCGTCGACGTTCCTGCTCCTCATGCAGGCGGTGGTGCAGTCTCTCCAAGTGGCTGGACTGTCCGGCCACGGGACGGCGAAGCGGACGCTCAGCAAGGCGGGAGGGTAAGTAGGGGATGATGGACTTTCGTGCAGTGTGTCTAAGTCGAGCCATCTACAAAAGACACCGCAAGCAAAAGAGTGAGAACAGAACTAGTGTGACCAGCAAATAATGAACCATAAATACATGAAGGATTAGAATAAACACAATTTTCAGCAAGGTATATTATATAGTAGAACATAGGTTTGGTCGGTATGACCAACTTTTGAAGGGATATCAAAGTCAAGTCAGGGACAGAGGTCTATAGTCCTTAGAACGACCATTCTATTCTAGGTTAGCGGTCCTACAGTCAGCACGGCTTTGATACCAGCTTATGTCACACCCGGTTTTAGAAGGCAAACCGAATGCGAACCATGTACATGCCAGGATCAGCAATTCACGTACACAGCAGTTACATAACATGGACATCATCACACAGTGCTCAAATAGTATTAAAAAGGGAAATAATAGTCGATTACATCATATGTCTGAGACGTCCATATAGTCCTTACAATAAATCAAAGTGCGAAAACGAAACATAGATAAACGCGGCCTTCACAGGCAGCCGACTGGGGGTTGCCGCTAACCCATGCCTAGAACTCGTCGTAGTCTTGGAACTCCTAGAAGTCTCCTTCCACGGCTTCATCTTCTTCTGAGCAGTGGTTGCAATGCTGACAACCTGGGGATGGGGGGGTTTGGTGTGTAGAGCAAGGGTGAGTACACATCAACATACTCAGCAAGTATCCTGTTTGGCTGTAGTGGACTAGCTTTATGTGGGGATAAGTCAAGCAGTTGCTTTTAGTTGGTCAGATTATTATTTACTAGTAGAAAGCCAGGTTTTAACATTAACCCAAGTTATTAGCCCGATGTACCCTTTCCAAACGGAAAGAATACCACTTATCAGCACCATAGACATAACCAAAACCATCAGTCTCATTGCCACCTGTAAACCAAAATGTCTCTGATCAAGTACCACTAATCACTGGAGCTCCCTTGGCCGCTCATAACCGCGAGCACGGCTGATATATCAGTTTTCAAACGCTCTGCAGAGGTTGTGCACTTTACCCACAAGCCGTGATTCCCTTTCTGCCCGGAGATCATGACTCTCCATTGATCACTACCAAGGTGACCCAGCAGGGTATCACTACGTAGCCTTTACAAAGATTCCCCGGGGCTGTAGCCGCCTGTTAGGTTTCCTAAATGTATCGCACTCCTCCCCAAGGGACAAATCAACCTTGGCAGAGCGAGCCGCATACACTGAGCCCCATTGACGGCACAACAGCTAAGCGAACTACACCCCAGATCCTCTAATTATTCAGCTAAGGGTGTCCCACTCCGCCCTCATGGTTGCACTGTTTTTCCCGGGCGGTCATCCATAGAACAGGTCCTTACGGAGAGGCACTCGAGAAACCGCTCGAGCCCCCTTGAAGACCACAAGTATAACATCATAATAAGAGAGGGGAAAACAACGTATCATAGATATTCTCATCATGTTCATTGATTAGAGTTGAGCAATAGCATAAGACTAAGCAATAATAATAATCCGACCCAAATAGGTAAACAAGGACATGGGCAACAAAAGCTAGTCGATCCTTAGGTATAAATATGTAATGCGGGAGGTGAATTAAAGAATGAATAGGACAGAGATAGGTCAAGGGACACTTGCCTCCACCAACCGACTGCTGCTCAGGGGCTTCTCCTGCGAGTTCTTCGGGCTCCTCGACCGAATCGTTCTCTATGTGATTGCAAGCATACATACATCCACATATTTAATACAAAAGAACAGTGCACCATACAATAGAATGCAGTAAGTAAACAGACGTTCCACGCGGGCTCGCAATTACGGTTAAGAGAGAAAGAGAAAAAGACAGTCGAGAAACGGTCACGTTACATGATTATAAATTAACCACTCGCTTAATAGAAGGAAGCTAATGTAGACACTATGTTTAGCGTAAAGTAAAGTCATGTTTCATGTCTAATCATTATAAGCGAATGAAGATAAATAAAAAGAATTGTCGCGCGGCGAGGCGCGTGACATAGCACTCTAAAACGAATTAAGAAATTAACGACTCGTCGCGCGACCGAGCACGCAACGAGACACTTCGCATTAATTATAAAGAGACGTTAAGCTTCGCGTGACAAAACGCACGACGGCATACGTCGACTAAACTGAGTCTAAAGTGGAACGTCGCGTGAATACACGCGCGACGTTACACCTTAAACAACCTGAAATTAAAATGGATTGTCGCGCGACAAAGCGCACGACGCAACACATAAATAGAATCTGAAATTAGACAAATCCGTCGCGCGACGAAGCGCGCGACGCAACACGCTAACTAACGGAGTTTGACATTGACTACCGACCAAAAAATAATCACCGCGAGCGCGGGTTTGCGCACGCGGGAACGCGCTAGGGTAAACGGGGAAGCGCGAGGCCACGCCAAGGCCACGCGAACCACGCCGAGGGCCGGGACGCCGCGCGCAGGGGGCCGAGGCCACGCGCAGGGAGCTGCGCGCCGGGGGCAGGGGCCGCGCCGGGGCCTAGGAGGCCGCGCCGGGGGCCGGGGCGGGCGCTACGCCGGGGCCAAGCCGCCGGGGCCGCGCCGGGGGCCGCGCCGGGCGAGCAGGGGGCGGGGGCCGCGCGTCGCCGCGGGCAGGGGGCGGGCGGGGGGCCGCCACGCGCCGGCGAGCAGGGGACGGGGCGGGGCCGCCGCGCGCGAGCAGGGGGCGGGCGGGGCCGCGTGCCGGCGAGCAGGGGGAAAGGGCGGGGTCGCCGCCGCGGGCAGGGGGCGGGGGCGAGGGGGCGCTGCCGCGGGCCGGGGGCGGGCGGGGTCGCCGCCGCGGGGCCGGGTGGGGGCGGGCGCCGCCACGCCGAGGGCCGGGGTGGGGGCGGGCGCCGCCGCGCCGAGGGCCGGGGTGGGGGCGGGGGGCGCCGCCGGACGGGGAGGAGGGGGGGGGGGGCGAGCGCCGCCACGGGGGGAGGCCGGGGCGGGCGAGCGCCGCCGCGCGCAGGGGAGGGGCGGGGCGGGCCGCGCCACCGGCGAGCGGGGAAGGGCAGGGGCGCGCGCGAGCAGGGGAAAGGGAGGGCGCGCGCGGGGGAGGAAGAAGAGGAGGGAGAGGGAGAGAGAGAGGAGGAGGGGAGGGGAGCTCACCTCGGGGTCCAAATTCCGGTGATCGCCGTCTCCAATTCCTAGGGCACCACGGGGCACGGGGAGAGAGAGGTGGAAGAGGGAGAGGGAAGTTGTTGCGCGGGAGATCCAAATGACAGAGAGAGAAGAGGGGGGGCGCATGGGGGGGTGTGGGTGCCAGGGGCACGTAGGGCCGGGCCGGGGCAGACTGGGCCGGGCTGGGTTGGGTTGGGCCGGGCCACTTCGCGGATCGAAACCCACGACATGCACAACCCAATCCGAGACGCACGACACGGGCTCCAATCGCGAACCGAAAACCGAGACAGAACGAGACGAACACGCGATATCAGACAAAGAAATGCGCCTCGGCATGATGCAACACCCATGACACTTAGGTTTTGGTTTATACATGACACGGACACCATCACTATACGGGTTTGAAATTGGGAGGAAGGAGCGAAACAGGAAAGAGAAAAGAGAGTAACGCCCGAATTTGGTGAGAGAAAAGAAGAAAAAATTCTACCCCCAAATTCAGGGCGTTACATATACAACTCTGCTAGCTTGGCTCCCGTGTAATTAGTCCTCACAGGTATTGTCGGTGTTTCGAAACCCGGGGGGTCCCTGGACCGACGAGTAAATCGTCGTCGCGTGCCCCGGCCCAGATGGGTCGGCGCGAGGCGGAACGTGAAGGGGGGAGAGAGCAGCCGGAGGGAGACAGGCGTGGGAGGTGGAACCCGTGGCCTTCGTGTTAGCCCCGCGCCTAGGTCGGGTGCGCTTGCAGTAGGGGGTTACAAGCGTCCACGCGGGAAGGAGCGAGCGGCCTTGTGCGAGCGCCGTCCTGTCCTTCCCCGCGCGGCCAACCCTCCGTAAGAGGGCCCTGGTCCTCCCTTTTATAGGCATAAGGAGAGGATCCAGGTGTACAATGGGGGGTGTAGCAGAGTGCTAACGTGTCTAGCGGAGGAGAGCTAGCACCCTAAGTACATGCCATCGTGGCAGCCGGAGAGGTTTTGGCACCCAGTTCGCGTGATGTCGTGGCCATAGGAGGAGCGCTGGAGCCTGGCGGAAGGACAGCTGTCAGGGCTGTTGAGTCCTTGCTGACGTCCTCTTGCTTCCGTAAGGGGGCTGAGAGCCACCGTCGTCACAGGGCATGCGGGGCGCCATCATTACTCGTATAGTAGAGCGAGCCAGATGGGACGCCGGTCTTTTTCCCCGTAGCCTGAGTCAGCTCGGGGTAGGGTAATGATGGCGCTTCCTGTTGACGTGGTCGGTCTGTGCCCTAGGTTGGGCGAGGTGGAGGCTCCTCCGAGGTTGAGGTCGAGTCTGTCTTCCAAGGTCGAGGTCGAGTCCGAGCCTCGGGTCGGACGAGGCAGAGACCGTCGGCTGAGGCCAGGGCTGAGTCCGAGCCCTAGGCTCGGGCGAGGTGGAGTTCGTCGTCTTCCAGGGCTGAGCCCGAGTTCGAGCCCTGGGGTCGGGCGAAGCGGAGTTCGTCGTCTTCCGGGGCTGAGCCCGAGTCCGAGCCCTGGGGTCGGGCGGAGCGGAGTTCGTCGTCTTCCGGGGCTGAGCCCGAGTTCGAGCCCTGGGGTCGGGCGGAGCGGAGTTCGTCGTCTTCCGGGGCTGAGCCCGAGTCCGAGCCCTGGGGTCGGGCGGAGCGGAGTTCGCCGTCTTCCGGGGCTGAGCCCGAGTCCGAGCCCTGAGGTCGGGCGAAGCGGAGTTTCCTATGACGCCTGAGGCCGGACTTGGCTGTTGTCAGCCTCACTCTGTCGAGTGGCTCAGCAGTCGGAGCAGCGCAGGCGGCGCTGTCCTCTTGTCAGACCGGTCAGTGGAGCGGCGAAGTGACTGCGGTCACTTCGGCTCTGTCGACTGGAGGGCGTGCGTTAGGATAAAGGTGTTAGGCCACCTTTGCATTAAATGCCTCTGCGATTTGGTCGGTTGGCATGGCGATTTGGTCAAGGTTGCTTCTTGGTGAAGACTGGGCCTCGGGCGAGCCGAAGGTGTGTCCGTTGCTGGAGGGGGTCCTCGGGCGAGACGTAGATCCTCCGGGGTCGGCTGCCCTTGCCTGAGGCTGGGCTCAGGCGAGGCGTGATCGCGTCCCTCGAATGGACCGATCCTTTTCTTAATCGCACCCATCAGGCCTTTGCAGCTTCGTGCTGATGGGGGTTACTAGCTGAGATTTAGGAGCCTTGAGGGTACCCCTAATTATGGTCCCCGACAGGTATGAAGTGAGCCACTTTTGTCAGTCTGTCCACAATCACCCAAATGGAGTCATACCCTACAAGAGTGCGGGGTAGTCCAACAATGAAATAAATGTCAATTTCTTCCCATTTCCACTCAGGTATCTTAAGCGTGTGAAGTAATCCTGCAGGTCTCTGATGCTCGGCTTTACCCTCTGGCAAACATCACATTCCGCCACATGTGCAGCAACATCCCTTTTTAGTCCATACCACCAATACTTCTGCTTCAAATCTTGGTACGTCTTGGTACTACCCGGATGGATGGAATAAGCTGAATCATGTGCTTCCTTCAATATGGTTTCACAAATACTATCGATATCAGGGACACAAATCCGGTTCTTGAACCATATCATGCCCTGTTCGTCTTCCGTGGAATCTGGGCCTCTACCTTCAGTAATCAGATCCTTGATCTCCTGAATTTTAGCATCACCGATCTGACCCTTACGTATTTCCTGCTCTAAGGTAGGTTCCACTTCTATGGTAAATCCTTCGGTATGATCAACTATCCCTAGATTGAGCTTCTCAAAATCTTCTGCTAACTCATCGGTTAACTGGGTGACAATAGCTGCATGGACATGCTCCTTCCAACTCAAGGCATCTGCAACCAGATTCGCCTTGCCCGGATGATAATGAATTTCCAAGTCTTAATCCTTGATGAGCTCCAACCAACGGCGTTGCCTAAGGTTGAGATCCTTCTGAGTGAAGATGTATTTTAAGCTCTTGTGATCAGTGTAGACTTGGCACTTGGTTCCCATAATATAGTGTCTCCAAATCTTGAGAGCATGCACAACAGCTACTAGTTCTAAGTCATGAGTGGGGTAGTTTAACTCATGTTTCTGCAACTAGCGGGATGCGTAGGCGATGACATGTCCTTCTTGCATAAGCACACATCCCAAGCCCTGACGACTTGCATCACAATATATATCAAAATTCTTCTGTAGATCTGGCATCACCAACACTGGAGCAGCCATCAATTTAAACCTTAATTGATCGAAGCTTTCTTGGCATTCCTAGGCCCATTTAAACTCCTTGCCCTTCTCCAACAATGAGGTCATAGGCTTAGCAATCTTGGAGAACCCTTCATTGAATCGTCGGTAATAGCCTACGAGTCCCAGGAAACTCTAGACCTCTGAGACTGTACTTGGTATCTTCCAACCAACTATCGCTGTCACTTTAGTTGGATCCACAGAAATTCCTCCTTTGGAGATGATATGCCCGAGGAAATGTACTTCATCAAGCTAGAACTCACACTTGGTAAATTTGGCATAAAGCTGATTATCTCGTAACTTCTGTAGCACCATCCACAAATGTTCCTCATGATCACTATCATTCTTGGAATAAATAAGAATGTCGTCGATGAATACCACGATGAATTTATCGAGATACTCCATGAACACCTTATTCATCAAATTCATGAAGTAGGCTGGTGCATTGGTTAAGCCAAACGACATGACTGTGAATTCATATAGACCATATCGGGTAGAGAAAGCCGTCTTGGGAATATCAGATGGCCTAATCTTCATTTGATGGTAACCCAACCTAAGGTCAATCTTAGAGAACACCCTAGCACCTCTCATCTGATCAAACAAGTCATCAATATGAGGTAACAGGTACTTGTTCTTAACGGTAACATCATTAAGTGATCTATAGTCCACACACATTCGTCGTGATCCTTCTTCTGTAAAAATAGTACCGGTGCTCCCCAAGGTGAGGAATTTGGACGAATGTACCCTGTTTCCTGCAACTCCGTTAACTATTTCTTAAGTTCTTTTAACTCTTCCACTGACATCCTATATGGCCTTTTCGAAATGGGAGCAGTACCGGGTAAGAGATCAATGACAAATTTGACTTCCCTATCTGGCGGCATTCCGGGTAACTCTTCAGGAAAGACGTCTGGAAAGTCTCTAACAACTCGAACGTTTCTACCCACAAAATTCCATCTACTACAAATATGGCTGGTCTGGTAGAGGCAGTTACAGTAATCTCAACTTCAAATCTTTCCACTTTGGAACTGGTAAGTTCTACGGTTCCCTTAGCACAGTTTATAACTGCCTTTGCTTTCCTTAACCAGGACATCCGAGTATCAGATCTATACTTTTTTCTTCTAGTACTATGGGTGTAGACCAGAATTCCCTTCCCATAATTGTCAGTGTTAATCTTTGTGTCATATAGGTTGCTTCAACAGGTTCTTTAGGTGTAATTACTACCATAGGTGTTTTCATATTTTGCAGTGACAATTCATTGGTGGTGGCAAATCGAGCAGAAATAAACAAATGCGTAGCTCCAGAATCAAATAATAATACTGTTGGAATTGCATTAATATAAAACATACTGATAGCGATGTCCGCACCGTCAGCAGTGGCCTCAGCACTGACTTGGTTAACCCTGGCAATGCTGAATCCCTTGCCAGGAGTCTATTGCTTGTTCTGAGCTGATGCACTGGAATTCCCCGCCGGACAAGCATTTGCATAATGCCTAACTTGATTGCACTTGAAGCATGTTGGGCCTCTCTTCTGTCCTGTAGGCCTCACCAGGGTGCCAGTGGGGGCAGCCTGACGAGTGTGGGGTGTCTGTGGAGTCCCCTGTGGAGCGTACTGAGCTGGGCGTGGTCCTCCTCCAGGACGAGCTGGTGTACCCTGAGGCAGAACATAGCGAGGACGAATACTGCTGCTACCCTACCCCTGGGCAATGGCCTTCCTCTTCAAATCTCCCAATTGAACACGCTTGTGTTCAATAGCTAGAGCCTTATCAAACAGCCTCTGAAAAGATGGGAAGGTATGAGCAACCAATGCATACTGTAGTGGCTCATTGAGTCCTTCTGTGAAGTGCTCTTGCTTTCTCTCATCATATGCCACCCCATCAGGAACATATCTAGATAGCTGAATGAATTTGTCACGATACTCGATGATAGACATGTTGCCTTGCTTCAATGACAGAAACTCCTTCTTTTTAATCTTCATCAGTCCAGCAGGAATGTGGTAGTTTCTGAACTGCGTGATGAATTCGGCCCAAGTAATAGTGTTGACAGCATCATGGGCAGCAACATAAGAATCCCACCAATCAGTAGCAGGACCAGTCAGACGACCAGAAGCATAGAGAACCTTCTTCGGTTGGAGCATTGGGCAATGTTTAGCATCTTCTCTACTGTCTTCAACCAATCATCAGCATGTAATGGATCTGGTGAGCTAGCGAAGGTAGGCGGCTTGTGGCTCATAAATTCTTGGTGCTTGTCCTAGGGTGGAAGTGGTGGTGGCGGTGGTGGCAATGGGACTTGCTGCTGTTGCCCCATCATCTCCTGACGTATCTCCTCTCTCTCTTGATGCATCTCTTGGCATTCCTGCCACATTTGCGCATGCATATCTGCCATAGTATCAGCCATCTGTTGCATTATCCGCATCTAGGCTACAACTGCTGGATCAGTTCCGGCTGGTGGAGGATTTGGAGGATTCAGAGGATTCATCTCGGCTTGCTGTTGTTGTTGTCTAAGTATCCTCCGGTTGAATGGATTGGGGGGTAGATCAATTCCTCCTCCCTTCCTGGTATTGACCATCTGAGTTAGAAACACATAGTAAGAAAGAAAGGATTGTAGACAAGGCAAGTAATTAGGAGACATGTTACTTTGGGGTTTATTAGATAAGAAAATTAGTGTGTTACCTACTAAAGCTAATACATTACCTTATGGTGGTACATGCTAAAATGCTGAACTATACTATTTTATTCAATTAAAGAAGCAAATCAGACATTTATCATCAAAACAATCAACCAACATTTTTAAATCGGAAAATAATTTTAAATTTTGTCTTAGGTCTTCTATCTCTTTAGGGGGGTCATAAATGTAGGATTCTAAGGTGTGAAATCCATCTTGTCTTAGAGTAGAAAAGGTAAGAATAATCAGAGTAGAAAAGTAGAAGGTGAGACAGGATCAAGATAAGTATAGAAAGAATTAGAGTAAGGTAAGTAGGTAAGGTTTTTGTCCAAATCTATCTAGGTTTCGTCCTACAGTCAATATTTGCTCTGATACCACCTCTGTCACACTCGGATTTAAGGGATAAAACCGGGTGCGTCTCATATGTGCGCCAAAGAAGAACAACACATATAATAACAGAGTGCATAGAGATAAATGTCATAAATATCATAAATGTACTTATTACATAGCAGAAGTCTTACAAAATAAATGATAAATATAGAACGAACTAAATATTATTTCCCTGGCGCCACAAAGCTGACTGGGAGACGCCACCTAGATCAAGTCGAACTTCTCGTTATGCGGCTCCTCTTTGACCACCTGCTCTTTACCTGTGGGGGTTATATAGCAAGAGTGAGCTTACAAAAGATCATAACTCAACAAGTTGTGGAGAATAATGTGCATGAACTCACCAAATGTGGGAGTTCATGTGAAGTGTAAGGCTGATCAATTAGTAAAGGTTAAAGTTGAGCATTGCTTTTATAAGTTGGTCAAAATTTTATTAGCAGTTACTAAGTATAAGTAAATACCAATCCATAGTAATAATAAGTCAAAATAATAATAAATAATCCCAATGCGATGCAAATGACAAATTGAATTTAATTACACAAATTAATCATGTGAGTGTCCGAGCTGCTCATGACCGTGAGCATGGCTAGTAAACCAGTTTTACACTCTACAGAGGTTGCACATCTTTACCCACAAGTCGTGTTATCCATTTGCCACGGGGTTGGTCGGACCCCATACACCTCTACCAAGGAAGCGAGGCAGGGTTCCACTATGAGGCCTTTACAAAGTTCCACCAGCTTCAGAAAACCCGTTACAGTTTCTAGGAAGCTCCAGTGAAGGGATCCCTCGCCTGACCGCCATCGCAGCAAAATCAACCCAATGACCTCCCTACACTGACCACTCCCCTACTGCCCTTGCCCCTATCGGGTAAGGTAGTCCTCCAGTAGCTTTTCTAGTTAGTTAGCCAAGGGCATCCCATACCACCCTTGTGGTAGCACTGTTTTCCCGGGTGGTTCTGCATGTTCTAATTAATATAATGATCTTATCATGAACAGTAAATAATAAACTGATAATAAAAGTGTGAACATGAATAATGTATATCTCCATACCCAAATCCACATAAAATAATAACATGTACTACCCAAAAATTTAGTGATAAAACAAGGTATAAAGATAGCCAAACTAAGGTAACCTATTGGGCCCCATCAAAATTAACCTATGCAAATCATTATGATTAATAAGTACATGACTAGGTAAAAAGAAGTGATCAAGGGGACAACTTGCCTTCAACGAGCTCCTGTTCAGCAGTCTCCACCCGCTGAACCCCTGGATCCTCTGTAGCTTACTTGTCTACTCGCATCAATACAAACATACATAGTATAGCAAAAATTAACATCATACCAAACAATAGAACAAAATGCATGATAATATTCTACACTTCGTAATGAGACCATAGGAACAAGAATCACTAAATTCAGAGCTATGATTATTAAGTTATGCATTTCTGAAGTTATTGAGTACATGGTATAGATTAATTCAAATAAATAATTTTAATTCATGTTTCATGGCTAAATAGAGGTACTAAGTGGTAGACAATATTAAAACAAAATTAATGTCTCTGGAATAAATTAATTTGGAGCTAAAATGAATTTAATATGATTTATACAAGTCGTTGGATTTATTTTTGTATTAAAAATTAATTTCTAATACTAATTATCTATTTGCTTAGTTTTCTGGACTGCACGCCAAATTCTGGAAAACACAGGGGCTCTAGCGTAATTTGTACTCAGACTCAGGCTAACCCTGTCTATGGACCATGGGTTGATTACGGAAAAGACAAGGGTCTCATAAGCAAAACTTTAGACCGAAGAGGTATCAACTGATCTCAGCCATCCAATCAAGCGCGGACGATCGCGATTTGATCGAACGAGATTAAACCCTCGCCCTCACATGTCATCGTCGGATCCATAACGCATGGCCCTGATTTAAAATAAGCGTGCTCCGATTGCATCCATCCGAGATTAGATGAATGGCCCGGATGACGCCAGCAAACGAGTATGGTCTGCTCTAATCTCCACCGTCCAAATCCCATCTGACGGCGCGAGGCCATCTTCTTCCCTTGTCCGCCAAGTCGTGGTGGCGTCCACAAGCGGCGGCAGCGCCATGGCCGAGATGCCCTGAAACTCGTCACCGTGCACTATGCCTTAAACCAAAAGGTCCACTACAATGCCCAAGGCAAGGGTAATACGCTGGTCATCTTCATCATACCTCACTATGCGCCGCAGAGAGACCTGGTCACAGCAAGCGTCAGATCTCCATCTTCGGCGAAGAATTCACACGGCCCCCGTTCACCACCTTCTGTTTGTGCCCACGTATGGCTTCTACGCGAGCAACCCAAGCCTCGGTTGACCAGGTTAGGGCCGGATTCGCACTAATGGTGGGTATCCGCGGCGGTGGTGTTATACCCTCGCGCGGAATGCGGCGGCGCAATGGATGGCATGGTGAAGCGGCGGCGAGGAAATAGGAGCACAAGCGAGCGAGGTCGTGGAGTCCAATATTTGTAGGCGTGGTGGGGTACGGGCGGCTGCAACGGACTCTAGAGCTTCCAGCGGTGCAGCGACATGCGCGGGGGAGTGGGTAGCGCGCGGAGAAGACGATAACGCACAGGTGCAGGGGGACTGCCCGGTGGGCCCCACGGAGCAGCCACACGAGTGCGAGAGAGCGCCTGCCAAGGGGCCCCCGATGTTCGGCATTTTCTCATCTCGCGGACTGGGCCGACGCGGCGCAATAACTAGGCCAGCCACCCGGAAATCAGCCCACACGCAAGTTTCCTTCCTTTTTTCTTTTCTTTTATTCTCTTTTCTTTCTTTCTAAATTTAAACTTCAATTCCCATTTAAATTCCAAATTTCGTGGTAAACTTGTTTACACATTAAAGGTTCCATTTAAACAAATCATGGGATGGATGTATTTATTCTTGAATTTATTTTGTATTGACTAGTGTTTCTTTCTTTCCCTCTTTTCTATTTTGAAATCCAAATTCTAATTTATGTTTTAACTCAAACCCTCAACTTATTATTATATATTTTTATTGGTATTATTGTTAAATGCACAAACAAACAAAACTCCAATATGATGCATATTTTATGGATGTGTTTTATTTAATTCTTTAAATGTGAGTATTTCCACGAGGTAACGAGTGGATGGCAAAACACGTAATGAGATCAACTCTTATATAATTTTGGGTATTACACGCCGCGCGCCAAAAGTGGATGGGGAGGGGCGCAGCCGGTTCGGGGCCTACAGAGGTCGATGGGGTGGGGCACCGCCGCGCCGAGGCTAGCCACACGTCGGGCGCTAGGAAAGGGGCGACAACCGGTCGGAGCGGGTGCGCCACACTCCGGAAAGTGGATGGGGCAGGGCATGGACAGTCTAGAGCCTACATAAGTGTCACACAAGTTTCGTAAGTCAAACCAAATGCGAACCATATATGTGACATGATCAGAACTCACATATACGACGATTATATAAATGAACATCATTGCACAGTACTCAAATAATAACATAATAATGTATTAACTTACTACATCATGATATCAAAGACATCCACATAGTCATCAACTTAAAGAGTAATCAAATTATTAAAACGAAACATAATAAAGATAAAGCCTTTACAGGCAGCTGACTGGGGGTTGCCACTAATCCAGATCTAAAACTCCTCGAAGTTCTGAAACTATTGGAAGTCCTCCATGTTGGCTTCATCTTCTCCTAAGCAGTGGTCGCAGTGTGAACAACCTTGTGTTTTGTGTTTAAGCAAGGGTGAGTACACATCAACGTACTTAATAATTGTCCCATTTGACTGAAGTGGACTAGCTTTATGTGGAATTAGGCTGAAAGCAGGTTTCTTTTACTTAGTCAACTTTAATCATTAATTTAAGCCAAGTTTTATAATAAAATTCAAGTTATTATCTCAAAAGATACCTTATCAAAGAGGGGATACTAGAATTCATAATTATAGTTATCATCATTAAAGCCATCATCATAAATGTATCCAGAGTATTTCTAATCAAAGGAGCTCCTAGGACCGCTCATAACCGTGAGCACAACTGATATATCAGTTTCTAACTCTCTACAGAGGTCACACACTTTACCCACGAGTCGTGATCCCTTTCTGCCTTGGGTTGTACAAACCCTTAAACATCCCCAAGGTGAGTCGGCAAGGTTTCAGTACGTAGCCTTTACAATGATTCACTAAAGGTATATCTGCCCATTAGGATTCTTCGGGTTTCATAAACACAGTACTTGTCGCCATAGGAGGTGACTAACAAAGAAGCAAAACGAAAGAACCTCGACACCTAGCCTCGGTAGAGACAGTACTGTGCTACAGACCCATTGACGGCACGACAACGAAGCATCTACACCTCTAGCTCCTCTAATTAATTAGCTAAGGGTGTCCCGTACCACCCTCATGGTTGCACTATTTTTCTGGGTGGTCATCCAATGAACAGGTCCTTACGGAGAGGTACCCGGGAAACAGCCCAAGCCCCCTTTAGTGTCACAAGTTCATCATCATATCCATAATAAAACATCGTATCATAAAGTAGTTTTTATCATGTTCATCGATTAAGTAAAGCACTAGTATAATATTGATCATAATGGACCAACCCAAAAAGGAAATCAAGGATAGGATAAATAGATAGCTAGTCAATACTTAGGTTAATCATGGTATGTAGGAGAATTAATTATAAAGTGAATAGGACATAATAGGTTAGAGGACACTTTCCTTCACCAAGATGATGCTCAGGGACTTCTCCTGCAACTCCCTTGGAAAACACGGACAGCTTGTTGTCTACACAAGGCAATCGTTCATTCAACACACTTGGGGAATAACAAAAGAACAATACACCAAATATATGCAACAGAGTAATCACAAGTTCAATAGAAAGGTATAGACAATGTGGCGTTCCCCTAAGTCTAGGGTAGATCACTACACAGGGTGGTTTACTATTCACCAATCGTGTCTATGTTATTATAATATTGTTCAAATAAAGTTAGTTTAGGGATGGTATTAATCACTAGATGGTGTTGAGTACCAAAACTAGGACATTTGTTAGAGTTATCTATCCATGGATTATTTTTTATCAAGGCCCTAATAACTTGATTTTCAAACTAGAGGTTATCCATTAATTATGACATGAAAACAGTGGATGATCATAATTCTAGTAGGTAGACAAAAACATAATGAACATCATGCAATTTGAAACACTTGATTTGGAGTTCATATGATAAAGTTATGAATTTTGCAGGATTTGGGATTTAAAACTCTATTTAATACATGTTTCTGATTAAATAAAAGTATGAGGGACCTATCTACAAAATGCTAGGGGACCAGACAAAAGAAACAGGGATGATAGGTTGATTTCTAGGAAAACCGGGGGTTCAAAAGGGGTATTGAGTTATGTGGGCCCTCGGATCGGGAATGGAGGGCCGAGATTAGAAGGGGGGCTGAGCACGCGCGTGGTGGGGTCCAGTAGCCAGTGGCAAGGGCATGGGCACAGGCGCAACGGGGGAGAGGGGCCTCCTGGTGGGGACCCCTGGTTAGGGACCTAGGAAGAGAGAGGGGGAAGAGGGGTCATGGTGGGGGCTGCCAGGTGGGACCCACTTGTCAGGGATGTCGTCTCCCTCCAGTCGTGTGTGACATAGAGAAAAGAGAGGGGGGAGTTCCCGACAAGGGGCTGCCCGGCGTCGAGGCACGGCATGTCGAGGCAAGAGAGAAGAGAGGAGGGGAGAATTTGTCGAGCATGACGGTTAGCCAGAGAAAGGGGGATGGAGCGGTGGCGTGGGGCGCAACAACTGGCCATGGCCATTAGCGCCGACCGGGGTGGGGGAAGAAGGCGCGCCATTGGTGTTGACCGACCCACGAGCGGGTGCGGCGCCATCCCACGACCATGGGCTACGGAGGCCTTTCCATTTGGCCTAACGATCATGATAGAGGAGAAAGGGAGGAAGAGAGAGGGAGGGGGTAGACGCTCACCGACGTGGACGTCGGCAAGGGTGAGGCTCGGCTCGACGGTGTGTTGTTTGGTGCAAGGGCGGCAGATGATGGGGTATGGCTAATGGCGATGCTCAAAGCATGGTGTAACTAGGTGTAGCACGACGACGGTTTGATGGACTTGGGCTCCGACGTGGCGAGGGGAACGTGAGGTCGGCGGTCCCAAGCGAGCGAGGCTAGAGCGGGTGTGAGGAATGATGCAAGGGGGAGAGAACGAGAGTGTGTGGGGGGTCAAAAGGAGTCGACATGCGCGCGGGGCGGTTTTCCAAACTAGGCGTGTGACGTGCACACGTCGAGCAGAGGGGAGCGAGGGTGGTGGTTACGGCGAGGAAGGGGAAGATGTCAGGGGCCGCGATGCAGTGAGGTAGGCACGAGCGCGAAGAGGGGGATGACAAGGCTGGTGGGCGGGGTTCGCCGGTCAGTGACCATGGGCGCGCGTAGGGCAGGGCGCATAGCTTACAGGTGGGCCCCACGGCTCAACCACTAAGCGCGGGTGCGATGGGTCGACTTGGGCCTAAAGGCCGACTGGAGAGGGGGGCTCCATTTCTATTTTCTTTTTATCTTTGTTTTTTACTTTTCTTTTGTTTTATTTTGAACTTCAAACTCAAGTGAACTTCACAAAATAAATTCAAAGGAAAGCACACAATACATATGCACCAAACAAAGTAAAGTATGATGCAACATTTCACGACTCCCTTGAGGCTTTACTTACTAGGATATAATTAAATCTCCCAACAATAAATCTCCTTCTAAACAAAATAAAAGAGAAGAGGATTAACTAGTATAGGAAGGAAAAGAGGAGTAACACCCTAAACACTATGGATGTTAGCAAATAAATTTTGTACCCCTAGATTCAGAGTGTTACAAGAAGTGGATGGGGTGGGGGCGCCGTCGCGCCGAGGCTGGCAATACGTCATGGAGTGCCCGACGCCGGGAAGTAGACGCCTGGACAAACCGGCAAAAACGAAGAAGCGAGCAGGCGGCGACGTGAGCATGAAGACCACATTTCCACGTGTCTCGTGAAGCCTTGGGGTTGTTTGGTTTGCTTCCTAAGGCACCATAACTTGGCTAACTTTTCTTCCTAGGCTTAGTTCCTCAATTTGAGCGACTAAGGTTAGGCAGATTTTGACGTCTTAGCTAGGAAACCAAACATGCCCTAAACCCTAAACAGTTGAACGTGAGCAGGCGTGGGCCGTTGGCATGAGCTATGCTCACTGAGCAGTGGAAGTCGAAGGCCCACAAAGTTGAGTTTTGGCCCATCATAACTTAGCATTTTCTATATTTACCAGTGAACATGTATTATATATAACTAGTTCCAAAAATTCAGGGGGCCATGGCCCACTTTGCCCCCTGTGGGTCTGCCCCTCTCGTGTGGTTACGTGTGACAATGGGCTCTAAACTTTACACTATAAAATTTAAGGATTAGATTAGATTAGGATCGAACTCTATTTCATCTCATTTTTAGCTAAAATATTTTTAGGGCTCTAACGAATTGTGAATGTTTGAGTTATTTGTGGCTTTGCACTTTAATGGGGGTGTTTCCTGTGTAATGGTCTTAGGCCCAACAACTATGTTATAAATATATATCTTCCAACCCTGGTTAGGGTTAGGGTTTCAGTTTCCAATATAGTATGGAGCAAGTTTCTATTTCTCTCCCCCCTCTCACCTTGTAGCCCATCCCCAGCTAGCCCCCCTCTTCCTAGCCGCTAGCCTCCTCGCATCCCTAGCCACGAGCCTTCCCCCACCGGTCGGCCTCGCCCCTTCCCCATTGCCTCACGTCGTCACCTGTGGCTCTGTTGCACCACCGTCCTAGGCGAGCGCACCTAGCCATGCCCTTCTGTGTGGGCCACCTTTTCTGTCACGGGGCTGGTCCCCTTGAGCAGGACCGTCGTGATTCTACTGCTGGTGTACCGCCATATCCCCCTCCGCCACGTCGCACCCTACCTCCGCCACGATTCTTGTGCCTCCCTACCATGTGCGTGTCTCCCTTCACACTAGCCATCTCCTCCGGGCCACATTCGTGGCCCTTGATCGAGTCATGAACCCTGTTCTTCAAGACTACATCGAACTCCAACCTTAGGTGGGCCACCACACTACCGGGCCATTTGTGTTTCCCAGCATCGTGATTGTCTACATGACGATCGAGGCCTTGTCCTCTTCCCCATCCATGCTTGTCGTCAGCATGCTCACTGTTGACGACTACACCCCTTCTGGTGGCTCTAAGGGGGTGACATCGCTGGCTCTCTCATCCTTCTACATATCATCGCCACCACCTCCTCCCACTGTCTGGGTTGCCGACTCTGGCACCTCATTCCATATCACTCCTGACCCCAAGTTGCATCTTTACCTCATCCTCCTAGCCCCACATTCCCTTCCTCCATCATTGTCGGTAATGGGTCGAGTCTATCTATCACCTAAACCCCAATATCTCGGATATGTAGTATATCTCATCATTCTGGATGACTTCTCTCACTACATGTGAACCTTTCCCCTCCATCATAAGTCTGACACCGTCCCCACCTTTCTCATTTCTTTGTGTGTGTGCGTTGACTCAGTTTGGTCATACAATCTAGGCTATTCAGTCTAATAATGGACGAGAGTTTTATAACTCCACGTCTCGCACATTCTTTCTCTCCCATGGCGTGCAAATGCAGATGTCGTGCCCACACACCTCCCCTCAAAATGGTCGAGCCAAGCGCATGATTCGCATCATCACCAACATGTTGTGTTGCCTACTCTTTTAGGCTACTCTTCTCGCCCGCTACTAGGCTGAGGCCCTGAACACAGCGACCTATCTTCTCAATCATCTTTCCTCCAAGGCAGTTTCCCATTGAAAGGGAAATAGGCTTACACCTTTTCCTAATTGATTTTGGTGGTTGAAATGCCCAACACAAATAATTGGACTAACTAGTTTGCTCTAGATTATAAGTTTTACAGGTGCCAAAGGTTCACAATAGACCAATAAAAGGACCAAGAAAGGGTTCAAACGAAGAGAGCCAAAGGCAACCGAAGTGTGCCCTGGTCTGGCGCACCGGACTGTCCGGAGCACCAGGGAACTCGACGCTGAACTCGCTACCTTCGGGAAAATGGAGGCCGCTCCACTATAATTCACCGGACCGTCCGGTGTATGCACCGGACAGTGTCCGGTGGCACACCGGACTGTCTGGTGTGCCAGCGGAGCAACGGCTACTTCGCGCGCAACGGTCGACTGGAACGCATTTAATGCGCGTCTGCGCGCAGAGGTTAGAGCACGCGCAGCAGGCGCACCGGACAGTCTACAGGACTTGTCCGGTGCACCACCGGACAGCCCAGAGGCCCCACCAGTCAGAGCTCCAACGGTCGAACCCTAACGGCCGGGTGACGTGGCTGGCGCACCAGACTGTCCGGTGCGCCATGCGACAGCAGCCTCCACCAAACGGCTAGTTTGGTGGTTGGGGCTATAAATACCCCAACCATCCCACATTCAATGGTATCCAAATTTTCAGCATTCACACCTCATACAAGAGATATAGCATTCAATTCTAGACACAACCAAAGAGATCAAATCCTCTCCCAAGTCTCTAGTTCAATTCCAATCAATAGTGACTAGTGAGAGAGTGACTTGTGTTCATTTGAGGTCTTGCGCTTGGATTGCTTCTTTTCTTTCTCATTCTTTCTTGTGAATCACTCAATTGTAACCAAGGCAAGAGACACCAATTGTGTGGTGGTACTTGCGGGGACTTTGTGTCCCGTGTGATTGAGAAGAGAAGCTCACTCGGTCTAAGTGACCGTTTGAGAGAGGGAAAGGGTTGAAAGAGACCCGGTCTTTGTGACCACCTCAATAGGGAGTAGGTTTGCAAAAACCGAACCTCGGTAAAACAAATCCTTGTGTCTCACTCTTTATTTGCTTGCGATTTGTTTTCCACCCTTTCTCTCGGACTCGCTTATATTTCTAACGCTAACCCAGCTTGTAGTTGTGATTAACTTTGTAAATTTCAGTTTCGCCCTATTCACCCCCCTCTAGGTGACTTTCAATTGGTATCAGAGCCGGTGCTTCATTAGAGCCTAACCGCTCGAAGTGATGTCGGGAGATCACGCCAAGAAGGAGATGGTGACCGGCGACAAGCCCGCTACAAGCCACGGGAAGGCTCCATCAGGAGAGTCCTGCAACAAAGGGAAGGAGAAGGAATCCTCTTCCCACAAGTCGCATAGGAGTGGCGACAAGAAAAAGAAGATGAGGAAGGTGGTCTACTACGAGACCGATTCTTCATCGCCATCCACCTCCGGCTCCGACGCGCCATCCATAACTTCTAAGAGCCATGAGCGCAAGAAGTATAGTAAGATTCCCCTACGCTACCCTCGTATTTCAAAGCGTACTCCTCTACTCTCCATTCCATTAGGCAAACCACTGGTTTTTGACGGTGAAGATTATAATATGTGGAGTGACAAAATGAGGCATCATCTAACCTCACTCCACACAAGCATTTGGAATGCTGTTGAGTTTGGTGCACAGGTACCATCCGTAGGGGATGAAGACTATGATTCGGATGAAGTGGCCCAAATTCATCACTTCAACTCCCAAGCCACTACTATACTCCTCGCATCTCTAAGTCGAGAGGAGTATAATAAAGTGCAAGGGTTGAAGAGTGCAAAGGAAATTTGGGACGTACTCAAGACTGCGCACGAAGGAGACGAGGTGACCAAAATCACCAAGCGGGAAATGATCGAGGGGGAGCTCGGTCGCTTCATGCTTCACCAAGGAGAGGATCCGCAAGCCATGTACAACCGCTTGAAGACCTTGGTGAACCAAGTGTGCAACCTCGGGAGCACAAAATGGGATTACCATGAGATGGTCAAGGTTATTCTTAGATCCCTCGTTTTTCTTAACCCTACGCAAGTTCAATTAATTCGAGGTAATCCTAAATACAAGCTAATGTCTCCCGAGGAGGTTATAGGAAAATTTGTGAGCTTTGAGCTAATGATTAAAGGCTCAAAGAAAATCATCGAGCAAGGCACCTCCTCCACGCCCGAGGCACAACCCGTCGCATTCAAGGCAACGGAGGAGAAGAAGGAAGAATCTACATCAAGTAGGCTCCCCATCGACGCCTCAAAGCTCGACAATGAGGAGATGGCTTTAATCATCAAAAGCTTTCGACAAATCCTCAAGCAAAGGAGGGGGAAGGACTACAAGCCCCGCTCCAAAAAGGTTTGTTACAAGTGTGGTAAGCCCGGTCACTTTATTGCAAAATGTCCTATCTCTAGTGACAGTGACAGGGGCGACGACAAGAAGGGGAGAAGAAAGGAAAAGAAGAGGTACCACAAGAAGAAGGGCGGCGATGCCCATGTGTGCCGCGAGTGGGACTCCGACGAGAGCTCCACCGATTCCTCCTCCGACGAGGACGCCGCCAACATCGCCGTCAACAAGGGACTCCTCTTCCCCAACATTGACCACAAGTGCCTCATGGCAAAGGACGACAAAAGGAAGAAAGTTAAATCTAAATCCTCCACTAAATATGCATCCTCTAGTGATGAAGATAATTCTAGTAACGAGGAGGATAATTTGTTTACTCTTTTTGCCAACCTTGACATGGAACAAAAAGAGAAGTTAAATGAATTGATTAGCGCTATTCATGATAAGGATGAACTCTTGGATAGCCAAGAGGACTTCCTAATTAAGGAAAATAAGAAGCATGTTAAGGTAAAGAATGCTTATGCTCTAGTAATGGAAAAATGTGAAAAATTAACTAGTGAGCTAAGCACTTGTCATGATTTGATTGCCAACCTTAGAAATGAAAATGCTAGATTAATTGCTAAGGATGATTCAAATGTTTGTGATGATTCATATGCCAATCTTAGAAATGATCATGCTATTTCTATTGCTAAGATTGAGAAATTGAATGCTTCTCTTGCTAGCCTTAGGATTGAAAATGAAAAATTGATTGCTAAGGCTAAAGACTTAGATGTTTGCAATGCTTCCATTTCCGATCTTAGAAGTGAAAATGATATTTTACATGTTAAGATTGTTGAACTTAAAATTTGCAAACCCTCTACATCCACTATTGAGCATGTTTATTTTTGCACTAGATGTAAAGATGTTGACATTGATGTTATTCATGATCACATGATTTTAATTAAACAACAAAATGATCATATAGCAAAATTAGATGCTAAAATTTCCGAGCATGAGCTAGAAAATGAAAAATTTAAATTTGCTCGTAGTATGCTGTATAGTGGGAGACGCCCTGGCATCAAGGATGGCATTGGCTTCCAAAAGGGAGACAATGTCAAACTTAATGCCCCTCCTAAAAAATTATCTAACTTTGTTAAGGGCAAGGCTCCCATGGCTCAGGATAACGAGGGTTACATTTTGTACCCTGCCGGTTATCCCGAGCATAAAATTAGGAAAATTCATTCTAGGAAGTCTCACTCTGGCCCTAATCATGCTTTTATGTATAAGGGTGAGACATCTAGCTCTAGGCAATCAACTCGTGCTAAATTGCCTAAAAAGAAAACTCGTAGTGCATCAAATGAACCTAGCATTTCATTTAAGACTTTTGATGCATCTTATGTTTTGACTAACAAATCTGGCAAAGTAGTTGCCAAGTATGTTGGGGACAAACACAAGGGAGCAAAGACTTGTGTTTGGGTACCCAAAGTTCTTGTATCTAATGTCAAAGGACCCAAAACTGTTTGGGTACCTAAAATCAAGAACTAAATTTGTTTTGTAGGTTTATGCATCCGGGGGCTCAAGCTGGATCATCGATAGCGGGTGCACAAACCACATGACAAGGGAGAAAAAGATGTTCTCCTCCTACGAGAAAAATCAAGATCCCCAACAAGCTATCACATTCGGGGATGGAAACCAAGGTTTGGTCAAAGGTTTGGGTAAAATAGCTATATCTCCTGACCATTCTATTTCCAATGTTTTTCTTGTAGACTCTTTAGATTACAATTTGCTTTCCGTTTCTCAACTATGCAAAATGGGCTACAACTGTCTATTTACTGATATAGGTGTCACTGTCTTTAGAAGAAGTGATGATTCAGTAGCATTTAAGGGAGTGTTAGAGGGTCAGCTATACTTAGTTGATTTCAATAGAGTTGAACTCGACACTTGCTTAATTGCTAAGACTAACATGAGCTGGCTCTAGCATCGCCGACTAGCACATGTTGGGATGAAGAATCTTCATAAGCTTCTAAAGGGAGAACACATTTTAGGACTAACCAATGTTCATTTTGAGAAAGACAGGATTTGTAGCGCATGCCAAGCCGGGAAGCAAGTTGGCATTCATCATCCACATAAGAACATCTTGACGACTGACAGGCCACTTGAGCTCCTCCACATGGACCTATTCGGCCCGATCGCTTACATAAGCATCGGCGGGAGTAAGTACTATCTAGTTATTGTGGATGACTATTCTCGCTTCACTTGGGTATTCTTTTTACAGGAAAAATCTCAAACCCAAGAGACCTTAAAAGGATTCTTGAGACGGGCTCAAAATGAGTTCAGCTTGAGGATCAAGAAAATTAGAAGCGATAATGGGACGGAGTTCAGGAATTCACAAATTGAAGGCTTCCTTGAGGAGGAGGGCATCAAGCATGAGTTCTCTTCTCCCTACACGCCACAACAAAATGGTGTAGTGGAGAGGAAGAATAGAACTCTATTAGACATGGCAAGAACCATGCTTGATGAGTACAAGACTTTGGACCGGTTTTGGGCCAAGGCGGTCAACACCGCGTGCTACGCCGTCAACCGATTGTATCTACACCGAATCCTCAAGAAGACATCTTACGAACTCCTCACCGGTAAAAAGCCCAATGTTTCATATTTTAGAGTCTTTGGTAGCAAATGTTTTATACTTGTTAAAAGAGGTAGAAAGTCCAAATTTGCTCCTAAGGCTGTAGAAGGCTTTTTACTAGGATGTGATTCAAACACAAGGGCATATAGAGTCTTTAACAAGTCCACTGGACTAGTTGAAGTTTCTTGTGACATTGTGTTTGATGAGACTAACGGCTCTCAAGTAGAGCAAGTTGATCTTGATGAATTAGATGATGAAGAGGCTCCATGCATCGCGCTAAGGAACATGTCCATTGGGGATGTGTGTCCTAAGGAATCCGAAGAGCCCATTCAAGCACAAGATCAACCATCCTCCTCCATGTAAGCATCTCCACCAACTCAAGATGAGGATGAGGCTCAAGATGATGAAGAGGAAGATCAAGAAGATGAGCCACCTCAAGACGACGGCAATGATCAAGGGGGAGATGCAATTGATCAAGACAAGGAGGATGAGCAAGTTCCAAGACCGCCACACCCAAGAGTCCACCAAGCAATCCAACGAGATCACCCCGTGAACACCATCCTCGGCGACATTCATAAGGGGGTAACCACTAGATCTCGTGTTGCACATTTTTGTGAGCATTACTCTTTTATTTCCTCTATTGAGCCACACAGGGTAGAGGAAGCACTTCAAGATTCGGATTGGGTGATGGCGATGCAAGAGGAGCTCAACAACTTCACGAGGAATGAGGCATGGCATTTAGTTCCACGTCCTAACCAAAATGTTGTAGGAACCAAGTGGGTCTTCCACAACAAGCAAGATGAGCATGGTGTGGTGACAAGGAACAAAGCCCGACTTGTGGCCAAGGGATATTCACAAGTCGAAGGTTTGGATTTCGGTGAAACCTATGCACCCATAGCTAGGCTTGAATCAATTCGCATTTTACTTGCCTATGCTACTTACCATGGCTTTAAGCTTTATTAAATGGACGTGAAAAGTACCTTCCTCAATGGACCAATCAAGGAAGAGGTCTATGTTGAGCAACCTTCCGGCTTTGAAGACAGTAAGTATCCTAATCATGTTTATAGACTCTCTAAGGCGCTTTATGGGCTCAAGCAAGCCCCAAGAGCATGGTATGAATGCCTAAGAGATTTTCTTATTGCTAATGGATTCAAAGTCGAAAAGCTGATCCTACACTCTTTACTAAAACACTTAAAAATGATTTGTTTGTATGCCAAATTTATGTTGATGATATTATATTTGGGTCTACTAACGAATCTACATGTGAAGAGTTTAGTAGGATCATGACTCAGAAATTCGAGATGTCTATGATGGGGGAGTTGAAGTATTTTCTAGGATTCCAAGTCAAGCAACTCCAAGAAGGCACCTTCATTAGCCAAACAAAGTACATTCTAGACATTCTAACCAAGTTTGGGATGAAGGACGCCAAGCCCATCAAGACACCCATGGGAACTAATGGGCATCTCGACCTCGACACGGGAGGTAAATCCATAGATCAAAAGGTATACCGGTCGATGATAGGTTCTTTACTCTATTTATGTGCTTCACGACCGGATATTATGCTTTCTGTATGCATGTGTGCAAGATTCCAAGCCGATCCTAAGGAAGCTCACCTTAGGGCCGTAAAACGAATCTTCAGATATTTAGTTTATACTCCTAAGTTTGGCCTTTGGTACCCCAGGGGATCCACATTTGATTTAATTGGTTATTCCGATGCCGATTGGGCAGGGTGTAAAATTAATAGAAAGAGCACATCAGGGACTTGCCAGTTCTTGGGAAGATATCTGGTGTCTTGGGCTTCAAAGAAGCAAAATTCTGTGGCTGTTTCAACCGCCGAAGCCGAGTATATTGCCACAGGCCATTGTTGCGCGCAATTGCTTTAGATGAGGCAAACCCTCAGGGACTATGGTTACAAATTAACCAAAGTTCCTCTTCTATGTGATAATGAGAGTGCAATCCGCATGGCGGATAATCCTGTTGAGCATAGCCACACTAAACACATAGCCATTCGGTATCATTTTCTAAGGGATCACCAACAAAAGGGGGATATCGAGATTGCATATGTTAGCACCAAAGAACAATTAGTCGATATCTTTACCAAGCCATTGGATAAACAAACTTTTACCAAACTTAGGCATGAGCTAAATATTCTTGATTCTAGAAACTTTTATTGATGTTTTGCACACATAGCTCATATATTTACCTTTGATCATCTCTTTCATGTGCTATGACTAATGTGTTCTTTCAAGTTCGTTTCATGCTAAGTCATAGATTGAAAGGGAAAAGGAGTCCTCGGTGAAGACAAGGCTTCCACTCCGCTCCATCGAATCATTCATCCTTCGCCGTCGCTCCGCACAACTCTCCAACTTTGGTATAATCTTCACTTCTATACTTCTATCCAAAGGGGGAGAAAGTAGTTTAAAAGGCTTATATTTCACTCAAGCATCCGTTTTTGGCGATTCATGCCAAAGGGGGAGAGAGTATTAGCCCAAAGCAAAAGGACCGCACCACCACCAATTTAAAAAATGTAGTCTTTTATTTGGTATTAAAAGAAGTTTTTCAATTGATATCTTATTTCGATATAATTTCAAATTGGTATACCCTCTTCAAAATTAATATCTAAAACCCTCTTGAACACTAAGAGGAGGATTTGATTAAGGGAGAGTTTTGTTTAGTCAAAGGAAAAGCATTTGAAACAGGGGGAGAAAATTTCAAAATTTGAAAATGCTTCTCAAAAATCTTATTCATTTACCTTTGACTATTTGCAAAATAACTTTGAAAAGAATTTCCAAAACATTTTGCAAAACAAAACATGTGGTGCAAGCGTGGTCCAAAATGTTAATAAGAAGAAAAGACATCCATGCGCATCTAGTAAGTAATATTTATTGGTTTCATTCTGTCGGGGACCATAATTAGGGGTACCCTCAAGACGCCTAATTCTCAGCTGGTAACCCCCATCAGCATAAAGCTGCAAAGGCCTGATGGGTTTGATTAAGTCAGGGATCAGTCCATACGAGTGACTCGATCACGCCACGCCCGAGCCTAGCCTCGGGCGAGGGCAGCCGACCCTAAGATGACTCCGTCTCGCCTGAGGTCTCCTCTTTCACGGCAGACGCATCACCGGCTCGCCCGAGGCCCCGCCTTCGATAAGAAGTAACCCTGACTAAATCACCGCGCCAACCGACCGAGTCACCGGGGCGTTTAACGCAAAAGGTAAGACCGACGGGCGACCAAACTCCGCTCCACCCGACCCAGGGCTCGGACTCGGGCTAAGGCCCCAGAAGACGGCGAACTCCGCTCCGCCCGACCCAGGGCTCGGACTCGGGCTAAGGCCCCGGAAGACGGCGAACTCCGCTCCGCCCGACCCAGGGCTCGGACTCGGGCTAAGGCCCCGGAAGACGGCGAACTCCGCTCTGCCCGACCCAGGGCTCGGACTCGGGCTAAGGCCCCGGAAGACGACGAACTCCGCTCCGCCCGACCCAGGGCTCGGACTCGGGCTAAGGCCCCGGAAGACGACGAACTCCGCCTCGCCCGACCCAGGGCTCGGACTCCGCCTCGGCCTCTGCCGAACGACCTCCGCCTCGCCCGACCCAGGAGTCCGGGCTCGGCCTCTGTCTTGCAGGACGGACTCGACCTCGACTTCGGAGGAGCCTCCACGACGCCCGACCTAGGACACAAGACCGCCACGTCAACAGGAAGCGTCATCATCACCCTGCCCTGAGCCGACTTGGGTCACAGAGAACAAGACCGGCGTCCCATCTAGCCAGCTCCGCCAGATAGGCAATGATGGCGCCTCACTAGACCATGACGACGGCGGCTCCCAGCTCCCTTACGAAAGCAGGAGGACGTCAGCAAGGGCCCAGCCACTCCGACAGCTGTCCCTCCGTCCGGCTCCGTTACTCCTCCAACAGCCACGACGCCACACCAACAGGGTGCCAAGATCTCTCCGGCTGCCACCTTGGCATATACTTAGGGCGCTAGCTCTCCCTCGCTAGACACGTAGCACCTTGCTACACCCCCATTTTGTACACCTGGATCCTCTCCTTACGACTATAAAAGGAAGGACCAGGGCCTTCTTGGAGAAGGTTGGCCTCGCGGGGACGAAGGGCAGGGGCAGGCGCTCTCTCGGGGCCGCTCGCTCCCCTCACCTCGCGCGGACGCTTGTAACCCCCTACTGCAAGCGCACCCGACCTGGGCGCGGGACGAACACGAAGGCCGCGGGAATTCTCCGACTCCCTCGTCGCGACCCGGCTCCGGCCACCGACCTCTCGCTCTACTCCCCCCTTCGCGCTCGCCCACGCGCTCGACCCATCTGGGCTGGGGCACGCGGCACTCTCACTCGTCGGCTCGGGGACCCCCCGGTCTCGGAACGCCGACAGTTGGCGCGCCAGGTAGGGGCCTGCTGCGTGTTGACGAGTAGATTCCCGTCAAGCTCCAGATGGGCAGTCTCCAACGACCTCTTCAACCCGGATCGGTGCTCCGTTTCGGGAGTCTCGAGTTCATGTCTCTCGACAGCGGCTACGACATGATACTCCTTCCACCGCCGCGCGACAGCGACAATGGTGGCAGACAGCCCGCTCGCCGGCGGCGGAATCGACGACGTCTTTCCCGCGTGGGGGAAGGACAACTTTCGAGCTCGCCCCATCCTCTCCCTCGCCATCGGAGGAGGAGGAGGCGGGGCAACCAGGGCCGAGCGGGAGGCCGCGCTCCGACGGCTGTCGAGCAAATCGACATCCCCGGCGCCCCGACGGAGGACATGCCAAGCGTCGCCCTCGCGTTCGAGGCAAAGGCGAGCGCCATCCCCCCGCAGCACGTCGACCCCGAGCAGGCGGACGACGCCAACACGCTCGCGAAGGGCCTGCAGGACATCGCCCTCATACCCAGGACGACGGCGCGATCAGCCCCCGACGTGACTTCATCGCTCCTCGTCGACAAAAAGGTACCGACTGCTACCCATCTTTCGTCATTTCGACTCGGCCTCAACCCGCCTGGCGACCTCGCTTTGGCGGGCGCTCACGTTGAGGCGAGTGCAACCTCTCTGGGGTTTCGTGTGCGGTCGCCTTGGGACCGATCGACGGGTGTCTCGACCTACGGACCCTCTGGGTCCGAGGAAGATGACGACCCCAGCATCTGCTGGGATTTCTCCGGATCTGGCAACCCTAGTGCCATGCGGGACTTCATGACCGCATATGACTACTGCCTCTCCGACTGTTCCGACGGCAGCCGCAGCCTTGACGACAAGGACTGCGGCCCGAGCCGCGAATGTTTCCATATCGAGCTAGGGGATCCCTCCGGAGGCGGCTGTCTCGGCATGCCGGAGGACGGTGATCCCCCTAGGCCAGCGCCTCGCGCCGACATCCCGCGGGAGCTAGCTGTGGTCCCCGTTCCGGCGGGGGGTTACGACCCACAGCTCGAGCAAGTCCGCAGGGCGCAGGCCGGGCTCGATGAGGGAGCAGGAGCGCTCGAGGCGATCCGCCAGAACATCGGGCAGGTATGGGCGAGCCAGCCCCCGGCTAGAGGAATACGTCACCTGCCCCAAGGTCTCCAGCACCGCATCGCCAACGACGCCAGGGACAGACCGCCACCCGCATCCGGCGGAACCGGTCAGGACCTGGCCGCTGCAGCGATGCTCCTCCGCGCGATGCCGGAGTCATCAACCACCGAGGGTCGGCGAATCCAGGGAGAACTCAAGCATCTCCTGGAAGGCGCTGCGGCCCGGCGGGCCGAGAGCTCTGCCTCCCGAAGGCAGGGATACCCCTCGGAACCTCGTGCCGCGACTTCCCGACTCACGCGGGAAGCCTCGGCCTACACCGGGCGCACGCGCAACACCGCGCCTGCGGCCCCGGGCCACCTCGGCGACGAGCACCCTCATCGCGATCGTCGGGCACGCCTCGACGAAAGGGTGCGCCGAGGCTATCACCCCAGGCGTGGGGGACGCTACGACAGCGGGGAGGATCGGAGTCCCTCGCCCGAACCACCCGGTCCGCAGGTCTTCAGCCGAGCCATTCGGCGGGCGCCGTTTCCGCCCCGATTCCGACCCCCGACTACTATCACGAAGTACTCGGGGGAAACAAGACCGGAATTGTGGCTTGCGGACTACCGCCTGGCCTGTCAACTGGGTGGGACGGACGATGACAACCTCATCATCCGAAACCTCCCCCTGTTCCTCTCCGATACCGCTCATGCCTGGTTGGAGCACTTGCCTCCGGGGCAGATTTCCAACTGGGAGGATCTGGTCCAGGCTTTCGCCGGCAACTTCCAGGGCACATACGTGCGCCCCGGGAATTCCTGGGATCTCCGAAGCTGTCGGCAACTGCCGGGAGAGTCTCTCCGGGACTACATCCGGCGGTTCTCGAAGCAGCGCACCGAGCTGCCCAACATCACCGACTCCGATGTCATCGGCGCGTTCCTCGCCGGCACCACCTGCCGTGACCTGGTGAGCAAGTTGGGTCGCAAGACCCCCACCAGGGCGAGCGAGCTGATGGACATCGCCACCAAGTTCGCCTCCGGCCAGGAGGCGGTAGAGGCCATCTTCCGAAAGGACAAGCAGCCCCAGGGCCGCCCGTCGGAAGATGCTCCCGAGGCGTCTGCTCCGCGCGGCGCCAAGAAGAAAGGCAGGAGGAAGTCGCAAGCGAAACGCGACGTTCCCGATGCAGACCTTGTCGCCGCCGCCGAGCACAAGAACCCTCGGAAGCCCCCCGGAGGTGCTAACCTCTTCGACAAGGCACTCAAGGAGACGTGCCCCTATCATCAGGGGCCTGTCAAGCACACCCTCGAGGAATGCGTCATGCTTCGGCGCCACTTCCACAGGGCCGGGCCACCCGCAGAGGGTGGCAGGGCTCACGACGACGGCAAGAAGGAAGATCGCCAAGCAGGAGAGTTCCCAGAGGTCCGCGACTGCTTCATGATCTACGGAGGGCATGCGGCGAATGCCTCGGCTCGGCATCGTAAGCAAGAGCGTCGGGAGGTCTGCTCGGTGAAGGTGGCGGCGCCAGTCTATCTAGACTGGTCCGACAAGCCCATCACCTTCGACCGGGACGACCACCCCGACCACGTGCCGAGCCCGGGGAAGTACCCGCTCGTCGTCGACCCCGTCATCGGCGACGTCAGGCTCACCAAGGTCTTGATGGATGGGGGCAGCTGCCTCAACATCATCTACGCCGAGACCCTCAGGCTCCTGCGCGTCGGTCTGTCATCCGTCCGAGCAGGCGCTGCGCCCTTCCATGGGATCATCCCCGGGAAGCGCGTCCAGCCCCTCGGGCAGATCGACCTTCCTGTCTGCTTCGGAACACCCTCCAACTTCCGAAGGGAGACCTTGACGTTCGAGGTGGTCGGGTTCCGAGGAACCTACCACGCAGTGTTGGGAAGGCCATGCTACGCGAAGTTCATGGCCATCCCCAACTACACCTACCTAAAGCTCAAGATGCCGGGCCCCAACGGGGTCATCACCGTTGGCCCCACGTACAAGCACGCATTCGAATGCGATGTGGAGTGCGTGGAGTACGCCGAGGCCCTCGCCGAGTCCGAGGCCCTCATTGCCGACCTGGAAAGCCTCTCCCGAGAGGTGCCGGACGTGAAGCGACACGCCGGCAACTTCGAGCCAGCGGAGACGGTTAAGGCCGTCCCTCTCAACCCCAGTGGCGACACCTCCAAGCAGATCCGGATCGGTTCCGGGCTCGACCCCAAATAGGAAGCAGTGCTCGTCGACTTTCTCCGCGCAAACGCCGACGTCTTTGCGTGGAGTCCCTCGGACATGCCCGGCATACCGAGGGATGTCGCCGAGCACTCGCTGGATATTCGGGCCGGGGCCCGACCGGTCAGACAGCCTCTGCGCCGATTCGACGAGGAAAGGCGCAGGGTGATAGGCGAGGAGATCCACAAGCTGATGGCAGCAGGGTTCATTAAAGAGGTATTCCACCCTAAGTGGCTTGCCAACCCTGTACTTGTGAGGAAAAAAGGGGGGAAATGGCGGATGTGTGTAGACTATACTGGTCTCAACAAAGCATGTCCGAAAGTCCCCTACCCTCTACCTCGCATCGATCAAATCGTGGACTCCACTGCAGGGTGCGAAACCCTGTCTTTCCTCGATGCCTACTCAGGGTATCATCAAATCAAGATGAAAGAGTCCGACCAGCTCGCGACTTCTTTCATCACGCCCTTCGGCATGTACTGTTATGTCACAATGCCGTTCGGTTTGAGGAACGCGGGTGCAACGTACCAGCGGTGCATGAACCATGTGTTCGGCGAACACATCGGTCGCACGGTCGAGGCCTACGTCGATGACATCGTAGTCAAGACGAGGAAAGCCTCCGACCTTCTCTCCGACCTCGAACTGACATTCCGGTGTCTCAAGGCGAAGGGCGTCAAGCTCAATCCCGAGAAGTGCGTCTTCGGGGTGCCCCGAGGCATGCTCTTGGGATTCATCGTCTCCGAGCGGGGCATCGAAGCCAACCCGGAGAAGATCGCAGCGATCACAAACATGGGGCCCATCAAGGACTTAAAAGGCGTACAGAGGGTCATGGGATGCCTCGCGGCCTTGAGCCGTTTCATCTCGCGCCTCGGCGAAAGAGGCCTGCCCCTGTACCGTCTCTTAAGGAAGGCCGAGTGCTTCACTTGGACTCCCGAGGCCGAGGAAGCCCTCGGGAACCTGAAGGCGCTCCTCACCCAGGCGCCCATCTTGGTACCCCCAGCCGATGGAGAAGCCCTCCTGGTCTACGTCGCCGCAACCACTCAGGTGGTCAGCGCCGCGATCGTGGTCGAAAGGCAGGAAGAGGGGCATGCTTTGCCCATTCAGAGGCCAGTTTACTTCATCAGCGAAGTGCTGTCCGAGACCAAGATCCGCTACCCACAAGTCCAGAAGCTGCTATATGCAGTGATCCTGACGAGGCGAAAGCTGCGACATTACTTCGAGTCTCATCCGGTGACTGTGGTGTCATCCTTCCCCCTGGGGGAGATCATCCAGTGCCGAGAAGCCTCAGGACGGATCACAAAGTGGGCGGTGGAAATCATGGGCGAGGCAATCTCGTTCGCCCCTCGGAAGGCCATCAAGTCCCAGGTACTGGCGAATTTCGTAGCCGAATGGGTCGATACCCAGTTGCCAACGGCTCCGATCCAACCAGAGCTCTGGACCATGTTTTTCGACGGGTCGCTGATGAAGACGGGAGCCGGCGCGGGCCTGCTCTTCGTCTCGCCCCTCGGGAAACACCTGCGCTACGTGCTCCGCCTCCATTTCCCGGCGTCCAACAACGTGGCTGAGTACGAGGCTCTGATCAACGGATTGCGAATCGCCATCGAGCTAGGGGTCCGACGGCTCGATGCACGAGGTGACTCGCAGCTTGTCATCGACCAAGTCATGAAGAACTCCCTCTGCCGCGACCCGAAGATGGAGGCCTACTGTGAGGAGGTCCGACGCCTGGAAGACAAGTTCTACGGGCTCGTGCTTAACCACATCGCCCGGCGTTACAACGAGACTGCGGATGAACTGGCGAAGATAGCCTCGGGGCGAACAACGGTTCCCCCGGACGTCTTCTCCCGGGATCTGCACCAACCCTCCGTCAAGATAGGCGACGCGCCCGAGCCCGAGCCACCCTCGGCCTCGTCCGAGGTGACCTCGGCCCAGCCTGAGCCATCCTCGGCTCAACCCGAGAAACCCTCGGAGCCCGAGGGCGAAGCGCTGCGCATCGAGGAAGAGCAGAGCGGGGTCATGCCAGATCAAGATTGGCAAACCCCGTACCTGCAATATCTCCGCCGAGGGGAACTGCCCCTCGACCGAGCCGAGGCTCGGCGCGTAGCGCGACGCGCAAAGTCGTTCGTCTTGCTGGGCGATGAGAAGGAGCTCTACCACCGCAGCCCCTCGGGCATCCTCCAGCGATGCATCTCCATCGCCGAGGGTCAGGAACTCCTGTAGGAAATACACTCGGGGGCTTGCGGTCATCATGCAGCACCTCGAACCCTCGTCGGAAACGCTTTCCGCCAAGGCTTCTACTGGCCGACGGCGGTGGCTGACGCCACTAGAATTGTCCGCGCCTGCGAAGGGTGCCAATTCTATGCGAAGCAGACCCACCTGCCTGCTCAGGCTCTGCAGACGATACCCATCACCTGGCCCTTCGCCGTGTGGGGTCTGGACCTCGTCGGCCCTCTGCAGAAGGCGCCCGGGGGCTACACGCACCTGCTGGTCGCCATCGACAAATTCTCCAAGTGGATCGAGGTCCGACCCCTAAACAGCATCAGGTCCGAGCAGGCGGTGGCGTTCTTCACCAACATCGTCCATCGCTTCGGGGTCCCGAACTCCATCATCACCGACAATGGCACCCAGTTCACCGGCAAAAAATTCTTGGATTTTTGCGAGGATTACAACATCCGGGTAGACTGGGCTGCCGTAG
Organism: Zea luxurians; assembly: GCA_029449295.1. Classification (NCBI taxonomy): domain Eukaryota; kingdom Viridiplantae; phylum Streptophyta; class Magnoliopsida; order Poales; family Poaceae; genus Zea; species Zea luxurians. The sequence continues at coordinate 48,609,874 of JAOPSE010000023.1, forward strand.
CTCACCCCATGTCGAATGGGCAAGTGGAACGTGCCAATGGCATGATCCTACAAGGGCTCAAGCCTCGGATCTACAACGACCTCAACAAGTTCGGCAAGCGGTGGATGAAGGAACTCCCCTCGGTGGTCTGGAGCCTGAGGACGACGCCAAGCCGGGCCACGGGTTTCACGCCTTTCTTCCTGGTCTACGGGGCCGAGGCCGTTCTGCCCACGGACCTGGAATACGGCTCCCCGAGGACAAGGGCCTACCACGAAGAAAGCAACCAAGCTAGCCGAGAAGACTCGCTGGACCAGCTGGACGAGGCTCGGGACAGGGCCTTACTACACTCGGCGCGGTACCAGCAGTCCCTGCGACGCTAACACGCCCGAGGGGTCCGACCCCGAGACCTCCAGGTGGGCGATCTGGTGCTTCGGCTTCGGCAAGACGCCCGAGGGAGACACAAGCTCACGCCCCCCTGGGAGGGGCCGTTCATCATCGCCAAAGTTCTGAAGCCCGGAACGTACAAGCTGGCCAACAGTCAAGGCGAGGTCTATGGCAACGCTTGGAACATCCAACAGCTACGTCGCTTCTACCCTTAAGATGTTTCCAAGTTGTTCATATACCCCGCACCCACGCAAAGTTTAGTCAACAAGGAAGGGTCGGCCTCGCCTCGGCAAAGCCCGACCCTCCCTCGGGGGCTAAAAGGGGGGAAGCCCCCTCTGCGTCAAAATTTTCCTCGAACAAAAAATCTCTTTTACCAGAATATCTTTCGTGCTTTCTGACTACTTCGAAAAGTGGGTCCTGGAAACGACGGGGTACACGTAAGCAGTCAAGGCTGACCGAGCCGAGGGACTCCTACGCCTCCGGGATACGGATACCTCACTCATCACCTTCTGCGATAAGTAACTCGCGCTCGGATAAGGTGAATCCGCGGATCGAACGAGTCTTTACGTACGGAAGCTCTTCTGTCGAAGCGATTCTTCGAGCCTTCTCGACCGAGTCGGTGACAGGGCCTCATGGACGGGTGAAAGTACGCGTAAGCGGCAAGGCCGACCGAGCCGAGGGACTCCCACGCCTCCGAGATACGGATACCTCACTCATCACCTTCCGCGAGAAGCAACTCTCGCTCGCACTAACATCCCTGCTATCGACAAAAAGTCCAGATACTCGAAACAAGAGGAAAAGAGACGCAGCTTTATAACGAAGCAAGGGTGTGTGTTCTGGCCTCGACGGCCGCACAAGGCCCACGCTACAAGACGATTTGACCCTGCAGGCTCGGATCTTGACGCTGGAAGAGGGCGAGGACACCCTCGGCGTCGACAGCACCTTCGGCAAGGCCCGACCTGGCCTCGGACGGCGACGCGGTCCGAGGGCCTCCGCTCCGAAGGACAACGTCATCGCCACGCTCGAGCAATCTCTGCCAGGGACTTCTCCGAGAACCCGGCCCGAGCGGACGGCTCGGCCGGCCACCTCCGGGGCCTCGGCCGACCTCCTTCCGAGGGCGCCAGCTCGGTCCGAAGCCTCGGCTGATCAGCTCCGACGTCGATCCTGCCAACGGACAACCCGGCTAGGCCCCGGCCAACCATGTTTTATTTCTCGAAGCCAACTCCGCCTCTGCTCGTGCTGATATCGCTACCCCTGGCCTCGGCTCGTCGAAGAGCGGCCGAGGGGTCTCGTTAACTAAGCTAGAGGAGCCTCGGACAACAGGTCCGACCGAGCCGAGGGATTCCTACGCCTCCGGGATACGGATACCTCACTCGTCACCTTGACACGGGGCGACTCACGCTTGGTGAAGCGGTTCAGGCAAACAACAGGCGAGTCTTAGTGCTCAGAAATGAGGAAAAAACACGGCTTTGTGCCGAAGTTACATACATGTTCAGGCCCCGAAAAGCCGAAATGGACAAAAAACCCGGCACTCGAAGTGCCATTACAAACGGAACTCCGGTTCCTCCCTCCGCCGCAGCGCAGGCCTCAGGAGGAGGCACAGCTGCTGTCTTGCCCTCGCCCATAACGCCACCCGAGGGGCGAGGACAAGTACAAAGAGCCGGAGGCCCGAAGCGCCGATGGTGGCGGTGATCCCGTCGCTGACGGGGACTTCTCGAGCCGCCTCCACCTCGGCACTTACGCCAGGAGCCACCAGCCTACCGGCAGATCCCCACTCAAATCCTCCCCGATGAGTGGGGCACCGGCCTCCGTGCGAAGGCGCCGCCCTGGTGCACAGGCAGGGCCACCCCAGAACACGAGCTCCGCCCTAGCGGCGTGCGGCGTCTAGGGTGGACCTCCCGTGTACACGGCGCGGCAGCCGCCCCCCGACCAAAGGGGCCGCCGGAGCCGAGCTTGCGGACCCGACACGCTGGAGGTGACGGCGTTCGCCGCCGATCCATCCCACGTTGTCGAAGTCCGCGCCGCCCGTAGGGCCAGTGAGCGCCTTCCCCCTCGAACATCGTGGGAGAGGATGACCCACAAACCCGTGCGGGAGGTGGAGCGCCGGCTCAGTCCGGCACCCACCCCAGCAAGGATGATGAACATCCTTGAAGCTGAGGGTGGGACCTAGATCGCAGTTCGGTTTGCTCCTCCCCACCCAGGAGCTGGTGGTCACCGTCTCGGGTGACCCCCAGCGGAGGGGAGCAAACGGGCTGCATGATGAAAATCCTTGAAGCCGAACGATGGCTGAAAGGTACCAACTCCCACGGAGTTGCGTTCCTCCAGCGATGGAGCGAAAAGACGGCGGTTCCCCCCATCCGGGGGCTTGGAAGATGGAGAGACACAATGCATAGGGAAGGAAGGAGACATGGTCACCTTGCGAAGGGGGTCGCCCTCCTTTTAAAGGCAACTTCCCCTGCTTGCACCCTCAACCGTCACGGGCTGAGTCTTCTCCAACACGCCTCCAAAGTCCTCCCCTGCGGCGCAGGGGCCGGGGCCCGCCTGTCATGCAGACCGGCTCCAAGCAGAAGAAGCCGAACCGCCGCGCACGACGCACGCAACCGCCCAGCGGTTACAAGTAACCCTCCACTTTTGCCCAGACCGACGGGCAAAAGGGGCAGGCGGCCATGCGGGCGGCATGCAACCGCGCCAAGTGGACGCGCCTCTCCGACTCCTGACAGGCCAGCGCGACGGCTCAAGCCCACGCGTCGTGCAACTGGCGCGACGGGTACTGCATGCGAACCGCTGTGCCACTCGCTCCACCACCGCACCTCCTCGATTGCGGAACCGATATCGCGATTCGAGGCGACCCAGCCCGCGACCCAGCAGCGCCAGCCTGGCGCAGCGGTCAAACGCGGTCAAAAATGGGCTGGCAGTAATGACGGTGGCAGGCGCGCGAGGGCAGCGGTCACGCCACCCGCCAGGCTCATGTCCCATCCGAAGGCAGCAAGAGAACCACCTCTCGCGGCGTGAAGACGACGCGCCCGTGACCCGTACCTCGAACGGCTCGCGCACGCGCAACGGCAACCTCGCCAATTACTCACCCCGGCGCATTAACTCCGCGGCTCGACGGACAGCGCTACAGGCGGGAGAGGCTGGCGACGTTTCACCTTCGCCAAAACGACCACATCAAAAAAGGTACGCCACGACGTTCAATTTCGCATCCTTTTTCCCTTTTCCTCTTTCTCTATCTCTTGCAACAGGGACCGAGAAGGGGGATAACCCCAAAGGGATCCTTCCCCGTGAAGGAACTAGGCTCCGAGCCTCCTTACTGATCAGGGGTTCGAAGGCTGGCCCCCCGAAGGGTTCAACAGCCGCCTCAGATCGCGTGGGCCCGACACCCACTACTGGTCAGGGGTTCGAAGGTCGGCCCCCGAAAGGTCCCACGACCGCCTCAGGCTACTCGGGCTCCGTGCCCCCTACTGATCAGGGGTTCGAAGGCTGGCCTGTCGAAGGGTTCACAGTCGCCTCAGACGCCGAGCGAGGGATGACCAGGGGTATGTTCGATACATAACCAAGGCTCGGGCTGCGCTCCCGAGGTACCCTAGGACATTTCCGAGACCAGCGGGAACGACTCTGTAACGGAATCCCATCGGAGGGAGGCAACGAGCCCTCGGACCCCGTCGCTAGGGGACCAGGTCCGGCAGATCACCCGCAGGTACTTTTGGGCGTGCCTCCGGGCCCCTAGCCGACCCCCAACGAACGGGGCACGGACGTCCACTCGGATTACCCGATTGCAGCTCACCGGAGACACCATGTTCGGTGCCCATCGAGGGTAACATGGCGCACTCCCCCCCTCCTCCTTGCGGAAAGGCGACGTAGGGGCGTATATAAAAAAGCCGAGTCTGTCCCTGATCGTCCTCTCGCTCCGTGCGGAGGCTCGGGGGCTGCTCTCGCAAACCCGGCTCCGGCCAAACCGTTGACAGCGTCAACATACCAGCCCGAGAACTTGGGCCCCGACAGTGCACCTGGGCTGCGCCCTGCTCGCATGAGGGAACCGCCAGACCAGCCGAGGCATTACGCAAGGCATTAAGACCTCGAAGGAGTGAAACCACTCCTCCGAGGCCTCGGGGGCTACACCCGGCGGGTGCGCTCGCGCGCACCCACCGGAACAAAGTACCTCCGAGAAAGGCTGGTCCCCTTGCAAAAAAGTGCGACGCAAGCCTCCAAGCGAGTGTTAACACTCTCTTCGAGGCTCGGGGGCTACTGTCGGGGACCATAATTAGGGGTACCCTCAAGACGCCTAATTCTCAGCTGGTAACCCCCATTAGCATAAAGCTGCAAAGGCCTGATGGGTTTGATTAAGTCAGGGATCAGTCCATACGAGTGACTCGATCACGCCACGCCCGAGCCTAGCCTCGGGCGAGGGCAGCCGACCCTAAGATGACTCCGTCTCGCCTGAGGTCTCCTCTTTCACGGCAGACGCATCACCGGCTCGCCCGAGGCCCCGCCTTCGATAAGAAGTAACCCTGACTAAATCACCGCGCCAACCGACCGAGTCACCGGGGCGTTTAACGCAAAAGGTAAGACCGACGGGCGACCAAACTCCGCTCCACCCGACCCAGGGCTCGGACTCGGGCTAAGGCCCCGGAAGACGGCGAACTCCGCTCCGCCCGACCCAGGGCTCGGACTCGGGCTAAGGCCCCGGAAGACGGCGAACTCCGCTCCGCCCGACCCAGGGCTCGGACTCGGGCTAAGGCCCCGGAAGACGACGAACTCCGCTCCGCCCGACCCAGGGCTCGGACTCGGGCTAAGGCCCCGGAAGACGACGAACTCCGCCTCGCCCGACCCAGGGCTCGGACTCCGCCTCGGCCTCTGCCGAACGACCTCCGCCTCGCCCGACCCAGGAGTCCGGGCTCGGCCTCTATCTTGCAGGACGGACTCGACCTCGACTTCGGAGGAGCCTCCACGACGCCCGACCTAGGACACAAGACCGCCACGTCAACAGGAAGCGTCATCATCACCCTGCCCTGAGCCGACTTGGGTCACAGAGAACAAGACCGGCGTCCCATCTGGCCAGCTCCGCCAGATAGGCAATGATGGCGCCTCACTAGACCATGACGACGGCGGCTCCCAGCTCCCTTACGAAAGCAGGAGGACGTCAGCAAGGGCCCAGCCACTCCGACAGCTGTCCCTCCGTCCGGCTCCGTTACTCCTCCAACAGCCACGACGCCACACCAACAGGGTGCCAAGATCTCTCCGGCTGCCACCTTGGCATGTACTTAGGGCGCTAGCTCTCCCTCGCTAGACACGTAGCACCTTGCTACACCCCCATTTTGTACACCTGGATCCTCTCCTTACGACTATAAAAGGAAGGACCAGGGCCTTCTTGGAGAAGGTTGGCCTCGCGGGGACGAAGGGCAGGGGCAGGCGCTCTCTCGGGGCCGCTCGCTCCCCTCACCTCGCGCGGACGCTTGTAACCCCCTACTGCAAGCGCACCCGACCTGGGCGCGGGACGAACACGAAGGCCGCGGGAATTCTCCGACTCCCTCGTCGCGACCCGGCTCCGGCCACCGACCTCTCGCTCTACTCCCCCCTTCGCGCTCGCCCACGCGCTCGACCCATCTGGGCTGGGGCACGCGGCACTCTCACTCGTCGGCTCGGGGACCCCCCGGTCTCGGAACGCCGACACATTCCAAGCAACCTTTGCACTTACATTATGCAAACTAGTTCAATTTTGCACTTCCATATTTGCTTTGGTTTGTGTTGGCATCAATCACCAAAAAGGGGAGATTGAAAGGGAAATAGGCTTACACCTTTTCCTAATTGATTTTGGTGGTTGAAATGCCCAACACAAATAATTGGACTAACTAGTTTGCTCTAGATTATAAGTTTTACAGGTGCCAAAGGTTCACAATGGACCAATAAAAGGACCAAGAAAGGGTTCAAACGAAGAGAGCCAAAGGCAACCGAAGTGTTCCCTGGTCTGGCGCACCGGACTGTCCGGTGTGCCACCGGACAGTGTCCGGTGCACCAGGGAACTCGACGCTGAACTCGCTACCTTCGGGAAAATGGAGGCCGCTCCACTATAATTCACTGGACCGTCCGGTGTGTCCGGTGGCACACCGGACTGTCCGGTGTGCCAGCGGAGCAACGACTACTTCGCGCGCAACAGTCGACTGCAACGCATTTAATGTGCGTCTGCGCGCGCAGAGGTCAGAGCACGCGCAGCAGGCGCACCGGACAGTCTATAGGACTTGTCCGGTGCACCACCAGACAGCCCAGAGGCCCCACCAGTCAGAGCTCCAACGGTCGAACCCTAACGGCTGGGTGACGTGGCTGGCGCACCGGACAGTGTCCGGTGGCGCATCGGACTGTCCAGTGCGCCATGCGACAGCAGCCTCCACCAAACGGCTAGTTTGGTGGTTGGGGCTATAAATACCCCAACCACCCCACATTCAATGGTATCCAAGTTTTCAGCATTCACACCTCATACAAGAGCTATAACATTCAATTCTAGACACAACCAAAGAGATCAAATCCTCTCCTAAGTCTCTAGTTCAATTCCAATCAATAGTGACTAGTGAGAGAGTGACGTGTTCATTTGAGCTCTTGCGCTTGGATTGCTTCTTTTCTTTCTCATTCTTTCTTGTGAATCACTCAATTATAACCAAGGCAAGAGACACCAATTGTGTGGTGGTCCTTGCGGGGACTTTGTGTCCCGTGTGATTGAGAAGAGAAGCTCACTCGGTCTAAGTGACCGTTTGAGAGAGGGAAAGGGTTGAAAGAGACCCGGTCTTTGTGACCACCTCAACGGGGAGTAGGTTTGCAAAAACCGAACCTCGGTAAAACAAATCCTTGTATCTCACTCTTTATTTGCTTGCGATTTGTTTTCCACCCTTTCTCTCGGACTCGCTTATATTTCTAACGCTAACCCGGCTTGTAGTTGTGATTAACTTTGTAAATTTTAGTTTCGCCCTATTCACCTCCTCTAGGCGACTTTCACCCATCCCACTCTGTTCTTCACCCTCTTCGGCACCACCCCCTCCTATAAGCACCTTTGGGTCTTCGGGTGTGCCTGCTATCCCAACACCTCTACCATCGCGCCTCACAAACTTGCACCTCGCTCTTCTCGCTATCTTTTCCTTGGATACTCCCCTAATCACAAGGGGTACCAGTGCCTTGATCTTCTCACCCAATGTATCATCATCTCTCATCATGTTGTCTTTGATGAGAATGTTTTCCCCTTGCTGATTCCTCCCCACCTCCCAACCTTGATTCCCTCCTCGATGTTGATTGTGTCGATGCTTCTCTTCCGCTACCCTCTTTCACGCCGCACACGACCCCTGCACCATGAGCACTCTCACGGTCTCTACCTTTACCCGTGCCATCGCTTGTGCCACGTGTGGCCCTGTCGACCTCGCCCTCGCCACGTGCGGCTCCATCGATGCGCGGCCTCGTCGCCACCGTCTGCGCCACGTGTGGCGCTTTTGACTCCTCCTATGCCTCACGTGGCCCCATCGACGAGCGTGGCCCTGTTGCCCTCGTCTATGCCTAACATGGCCCCGTCGCTTGCGCCCCTCGCGACACGCTAAGTGAATCCCGCCCATGTCTACCAGCGGCGTGTGCACTGTGTCTCCTTGGTGCCCTCCACTGCGCCGACTCGTGCCTGCGCTCCCTCTCGCGAGGAGCCACTGGTGTACCATTCGGTTTCTCTCTACCGGGACCCTGGGCATCTCCACCCCATGGTTACCCGACGAGTCGCTGGTGTCCTTCGGCCTATCAACCACCTGGTCCTCTCAGCCTCATCTTCTTCGACGCTCCCCTGAGCCGTCCTTTATCTGTAGTGCGCTCGCAGACCCCAACTGGCACCGTGCTATGGAGGAGTATGAGGCCTTACATGCAAATCACACCTGGGACCTGGTGCCACGCCCCTCAGGTGCCAATGTGGTCACCAAGGAATATATCTTCAAGCACATGCTAAAGGCCCTGCAGTAACTCGTCTTCACCCGCCCTGACAACGCCTACGCCGTCAAGCAGATGTGCCTCCATATGCATGCCCCGCGGGAGCCACATCTCACCTCTATGAAGCGGATCCCGCGGTACATCCCAGGCACAACCGACTTCAACCTCCTTCTCCAACGATCTGCGACCACCGACCTCGTCGTCTACACCGACGCTGACTGGCAGGGGTGGGCCCAAGTTCAAGCAAGGGTATTCCATTGAATACCCATTATTTTTTGGCAAAATAAAATTTATATATACATATATATATATATATATATATTATGTATATACATAGAAATGTTATAAAAACATAAAATGACGTCATTTTACAGCTATTTGCCTTTATGTAATTACGATATTGCCACTAGCCACTTGATTATGTCAAACAATTAATACTTTGGTATATTGAGTGTTGAACAATATCATCTTATCACACATTCTTTATTGCGTGAGTTGTGATCTAGTTTACTAGTTCTGTAATATGTATGCTCAATTATGTGCTATATATTATTTTATATGCAAGGAAATTACTTTGATGTGATACTATAATCAACTATATATGTCAAATTAAAGGCTACTAGGCTAGAATTTAGGATGTCTAAAAAAATTGTGCTCCACTAAAAATTTGAATACCCATCATCTAAATCCTGGGCCCGCCTCTACCGACTGAGCTGGTTGTCCTGACACCCGTTGGTCCATATCCGGCTTCGTCGTGTTCCTTGGCGACAGTCTCGTCTCTTGGTCTTTGAAGCGGCAACCAGTCGTCTCCCGCTCCAGCGTCGAGACCGAGTACTGTGCTATGGCTAACGGCGTCGTCGAGGCGACATGGACATGAGCTGCACAGTCCGCTGATGCGGAGCACATTTGTCTACTGTGATAATGTCAGTGTCATGTACATCTCCACCAACCCCGTCCAACACCACCGTACGAAGTATGCCGAGCTCGACCTCCACTCCGTTCGCGAGCGTGTCGCCGTCAGAGATGTGCGAGTTCTCCATGTCCCGACCACTTCTCAATTCGCCGACATATTCACCAAGGGCCTACATACGTCGGTGTTTGACGAGTTTCGGTCTAATCTCAATATCTGTCGTGGCTAGAGTTTCGACTGCGGATGAGTATTAGAGTTATTTGCGGCTTTGTACTGTAATGAGGTGTTTCCTGTGTGGGCTTAGACCCAACAACACTATTATAAATATATCTCTCCCAATTCTGATTAGAATTAGGATTTCAGTCTTCAACAGTGAAGAAACATTTAGATCACCATCTATTACCACCACTACCCGTGGTAGCCTTTTCTCCTTTGGCCACACACACTCAGTCTTAGATGTGCACGTTATGCTTTTCGGCTTCGCTGGGGGCCTGGGGTAAGCTTTACTCCTACTCCTACGCTGGAAAGGCAAACGAGAAGAATTGGCAAGATATATTATGTAGACCAGCGGCGTGCAATCGATCGGAAAATTCAAGTTCCTGGTGGATGATTGAACAGCTATCGGGGAGCTGTGGCGTCGTCTCCGGTCCGGTCCCATGTCGCGATCGTAGGATTCGGTCAGCAAAGCAGCCGCAGACACAGCCACCTGAAAAGCAATTGATGCTTTGTCACTTCGCCGGCAAGTGAAATTCTTTGATGCCAATGGCTGGGTGGCGGAGGTATCACTCGATCGGGCCCCTTTGTCTTGTTTCCTTTAGAGAGACACTCGGAAAAGGACAGCCTTACGGGTTCATTAATAAGTGTTCATCTATTAGACTAAAAATGTACCATTACGACGATGTATATCCACGGACGGGCCGGTAAATTTATTAGAGACCCTGGACTAAAATTCAAAAGAGATCATACTTTATAGAAAAAAATATAATCAAAATTATATTGTAATAGCATTTATGTATTCTGAATTGCAAAAGGTTTACTAGATGTGTTTGAAGAGCAGCAAACTAGTTGCTAACTGAGTTCAGTTTAGATGGTTGCATATTGTTTAGGTTTACTACTGAACTAAGAAGTTTTTTAGGCCTCTCAGAATTTTGGACCATGTACAATTGCACCTGTTACACATACATGAGGCCCGACCCTGTGTATCCATAAAAAGGGATCTATGAGTCCTAAATAAATACAATATGGATTTGAGTCTACCTTATAGATCAGAACAACTATCTAATTATAACTTCTCATCCTATATAGTATTTCTTAACAACCTTCCTCCACCTCAACCTTCTTCAGGTTTCGATTATGCTTAAAAAATCTCTAATAATCTTATAGATAAAACTTTAGTAAATCAGTCAGACGCCTGATATTTTGAAGAAACAAAAATCAATCTGAAGCATTTTTTTCTAAGAACTGTTTCTCGAATAAAACGATATTCTACTGCAGTATGAGCATGTAGAAACTGGTATAGCTTATTTTCTGAGAACACAATATCTGGTCTAGTCAAAGTTAAGAATTGTAAAGCTCCTACTACACTTCTATAACTTGTGATATCATTTGATCCTAGACCTAGAGGAGATCCTTCATAAAGTGATAACTTCTCACTTATTGAAAGTAGCGTGACAATAGGTTTGCAATTTGCTATCCCAACTCGTTTAAGAAGATCAAACCCATACTTTTTCTTGAGTAAGTTCGATCCTATTTGAAGTTCTTGTTACTTCTATACCATGAAAATATTGAAGACCTCCTAAATCCTTAAGAGCAAATTCTTTTCGTAAGTCATGTAATAAAATAGTGGTGGCCTTCTCTGATGAACTAGCAACAATAATGCCATCCACAAATACAAACATAAAAATTATTATATTCTCTTTGATATAAAAGAAAAAAATATATTTGTCTTTGATGCATGAAACCAAGAGAGATTAGTTTATTACTTAGCCGATAGTACCAGGATCTAGGGGCTTGTTCTAATTCATATATTGTTTTATCAAGTTTGCAAATATACCTAGGTTTTGTCATATCTTCATAACCAAGAGGTTGCTTCATATAGACCTCTGCTTCTAGATAGATATGACATTGGTTGTGATGACACGTTCAACCCAGTTGTTAAAATGGCTACTATTCATATTGTTAGATATTGAAGCTTGTGTCAACTTGATGTACATAATGCATTAGTTCCAACCTCTAGAGACAATAATATATAAATTAATATGAATAGTTGCTATTTTAATAACCAAACTAAATATGTCATCATAATCAATATCATATATTTTTAAAACATTTCGCCACTAGTTTAACTTTATATCAACGCAGCCTATCATCTTGCTTCAGTTTAGTTTTATAAACCCACTTGCATCATACAACATTACAACCTTTCATAAGAGGGATTAAATATCATGTCTTATTTTTAACAAGAGCATAAAATCCATTGCAGTTAAAAACTACTTTTAGAATTATATCATATGGTGCCACATTTATAGATCCTAGGTTACATAATACCACATTGAGCCCTTGTGATATGAGGCTATGCATCATGAACTCTAATTTCCGCACTGGATGGTACAGAATCTGAAGCCATAGAAGATCCACTATGTTTTGGTGTACGTGATTCTTTAATTTGTGGTGTGGCTGGATTTGCAGTAGTCATGCTAAAATTCATAGTAGATGGCATCGCAGCAGATACTGCCCTCGTCACGTGCAAAACAACAAAGGAAGGCGACACACACATGCATCGTTTGCGCCTAGCATGTCCCAAAGATGATGCAGAGGCAACCTACACATGGAATGATGGGATTCTTCGGCGTCAATATGAGGTGCAAGAACTAAAGTTGCTACATGCATCAATCTCGATGCTATTAGCACTAGATGTTGTACCAAATCCTTCTTAGGTTCCATTCAATTTCTACTTTGGATAAGTGCTCCTTCATGAATTGTTGTATCTCTATTTTGCAGATGAAGTTCTTTCTAATTTACATGCTCACAAATGACATTAGTAATTTCATGTGAATAATAAGTACAAGAAACCACTCTAGAATCTTCTCCATAACCTATACACGAATTTACCATAGTAGGATGAAGGACTTGAATTTTTGAGCGAAAGTGAGCGCCTACATTGCGACTTAATTTGCAAAAGGGAAAATATATTTGTCAAAGATAACATCACGAGATATATAAACATGTCTAGTTTAAATATCAATACACTTGTAGCATTTATGATGATAGATATAACCCAAGAAAACATATGGTTTTGATCTAAAATTGAAGTTTTTGAGCATTGTAAGAGTGAATATTGGGTCAACATGCACACCCAAAGGTGCATAATGAGGAGTAATCTAGGTTTTGACTATGTAGTAGACGGTCCAAGGAAGTAGAATTTTGGACAACTTTGCTCGAAAGATAATTAATCAAATATTCAATAGCAAGAAAGGCTTCATCTCGGTCTTAAGAGGCATAAATGCATGGGAGAGACCAACTTCAACTATGTGATGATATTTATGTTCCATGATATTTTTTTTGTCGGGTACCCAGGGACAGGGTACCCTAAATAAGCTCGCAACCTCGTTATCAATCCAAGTCCTCGTCAAGCAAAACTGCGAGGCAGAGCGGTTAACTAAGTCCCCACCGAGCAAGACTGCAAAGTAGAGCGGCTGACCAAGTCCCCACCGAGCAAGCCAACGAGGTAGAGTGGCTGACCAAGTCCCCGCTGAGCAAGGCTGCGAGACAAAGCGGCCGACCAAGTCCTCACCGAGCAAGCCAGAGAGGTAGAGTGGCCGACTAAGCCCCCGCCGAGCAGGTCTACGAGGCAGAGCGGTCGACCAAGTCCCCACTGAGCAAGTCAGCACGCTAGAGCTGCCGACCAAGTACGTGCACCCATGAGGTGGAGATCTGAACCCGGTGGTGCGAACCCGCACCCATCACGACAAGACGCGTCATCACCACGCCATGCCTGAACGTGCGCACACTACACAAGACGAACCTCGGGGGTCATCCTTAGCACGCTTGTACTCCCCTACAAACAATTCAGACATGCCCTAGATTACCCCATAAGGACAGACAGCCTTAGTTGGAGGAGATCTCAGCATAGGAGTCTCAACGGTGGTCCACACATCAGAAAAGATGGGATACACCATACCGAGCGTATGTATCACGTACGGTGGGAGGTGACGCAGGACGTGTAGCGGATGGGGCCACACTGTGTATGACTGCACCCTAGGACAGACTTGCGGAACCCACCACACACTGCCACTAGGACGTCAGCAACAAACTCTCTATAGAAACCAATATGATGGACAACGTCGTATCGGGGGTAGGATCACGCACGGGAAAGGAGATCCAGTTCATTGACCTAGGAAGGCTCTCTCTCCGTCGAGGAAAAAATTCCACTGTAAGGCTTCTCTATTGAGATATAAAAGGGAGAAGCCTCCTTCCAACTAGACACAAGCACACCAATTGTAACACGCTCTAGAGCAATACTATAATCAACACTACTCTAGACTAGGACACAAGCCTGAACCAATATAAACCCTCTGTCTCAACTGCTATGCTCGAGTTCCGGCGATTTATCATTCGGAGTGAGTCCGCGCTAGCACCCCCACCGAACACAAATCTTATCGTCCCCTGGTTTCCAAAACCATGATAGTTTTGTTGACATGCATGAGGATATGACACATGATAAAATATGCCAAGCTCAGTAAACAATGAGTTAAGATTTTGATATTCACCCCTCTAGTCAGATTGTAAGACAAGAATCCTATGATTGAACTATCACTCTGTAAGAGTCTACAACTATTAAATTTTCTAAAGAAACTTCTAACTTAAACTTTATGAGATGTACTAAAGTAAACTTACTATAATTATCAACAAAACTTACATAATATGTTTTGACCTATTGATTTGGGTGTTGAGCCCTATACATCAGTATGCACAAGCACCAAAAGAAATTTAGACAAACTACTAGACTTGGGTTACGGCAACTCATGACTTAGATTGTTGGCAAACATTACAAACTGACTCACTCATAGAGTCTAGTGAACATAGCACATTGTTTATTACTAATAACTTGCTTGATGATACTACTAAGCCACGTGTTTATTGATGACCTTCTAGCACTACAAACTTCCTTTATTGTTGAGGTTAGAAGCAGATATAGCCCTCCTATGCATCTCCTTGTAAGCATAACTTTCTTGGTTTTCTAATACTTAACAAGAAAGAAAGTAAAATGTAGTTTAATAAAGATTGAATTATTAGATGTAAGTCGATGAATAGAGACAAATCCTTTTATTGGATTTGTGAATGTATAGAACATCTTTTAGTATGAAAATACAACTAGGAGTAGTTAATGAAGTATGATCAGTGTAACCAATATTCATACCTGATCCAATAACGGTGTGGTTTCAATATCCTACTTGATACTTGTTTCTGATAGCGAGTTTTTCTAGCTCTCTAGTGACGTTGTCGGTGGTGACATAATCTATATATCAACTTGGATCACTATAATAAAAACCTGTGGTACAGGCAGTAAGTTTTTTTTAATCTAGGACTAACATCAAATTTGTGCTATCACTTAATAGTTGTATGATTTTTTTGAAACAAACTTGACAGTTGAGTTGCTCCTCTGATCTACCATTATTTTTGTCGGGGACCATAATTAGGGGTACCCTCAAGACGCCTAATTCTCAGCTGGTAACCCCCATCAGCATAAAGCTGCAAAGGCCTGATGGGTTTGATTAAGTCAGGGATCAGTCCATACGAGTGACTTGACCACGCCACGCCCGAGCCTAGCCTCGGGCGAGGGCAGCCGACCCTAAGATGACTCCGTCTCGTCTGAGGCCTCCTCTTTCACGGCAGACGCATCTCCGGCTCGCCCTAGGCCCCGCCTTCGATAAGAAGAAACCCTGACTAAATCACCGCGCCAACCGACCGAGTCACCGGGGCGTTTAACGCAAAAGGTAAGACCGATGGGCGACCAGACTTCGCCAGAGGTGCCATAGGAGGCTCCGCCCGACCCAGGGCTCGGACTCGGGCTAAGGCCCCGGAAGACGGCGAACTCCGCCCCGCCCAAGCGCTCGGACTCGGGCTAAGGCCCCGGAAGACGGCGAACTCCGCTCCGCCCAAGGGCTCGGAC
Source organism: Zea luxurians (assembly GCA_029449295.1). Lineage (NCBI taxonomy): Eukaryota > Viridiplantae > Streptophyta > Magnoliopsida > Poales > Poaceae > Zea > Zea luxurians. The sequence goes on from JAOPSE010000023.1 coordinate 48,625,263, forward strand.
TCGGGCTAAGGCCCCGGAAGACGGCGAACTCCGCTCCGCCCAAGGGCTCGGACTCGGGCTAAGGCCCCGGAAGACGGCGAACTCCGCCTCGCCCGACCCAGGGCTCGGACTCCGCCTCGGCCTCTGCCTAACGATCTCCGCCTCACCCGAACCCAGGGCTCGGACTCTGCCTCTGTCTTGCAGGACGGACTCGACCTCGGCTTCGGAGGAGCCTCCACGACGCCCGACCTAGGACACGAGACCGCCACGTCAACAGGAAGCGTCATCATCGCCCTGCCCTGAGCCGACTTGGGTCGCAGAGAACAAGACCGGCGTCCCATCTGGCCAGCCACGCCAGATAGGCAAATGATGGCGCCCCGCTAGACCATGACGACGGCGACTCTCAGCTCCCTTACGAAAGCAGGAGGACGTCAGCAAGGGCCCAGCCACTCCGACAGCTGTCTCCCCGTCCGGCTCCGTTACTCCTCCAACAGCCACGACGCCACACCAACAGGGTGCCAAGATCTCTCCGGCTGCCACCTTGGCATGTACATAGGGCGCTAGCTCTCCCTCGCTAGACACGTAGCACCTTGCTACACCCCCATCTTGTACACCTGGATCCTCTCCTTACGACTATAAAAGGGAGGACCAGGGCCTTCTTAGAGAAGGTTGGCCTCGCGGGGACGAAGGGCAGGGGCAGGCGCTCTCTCGGGGCCGCTCACTCCCCTCACCTCGCGCGGACGCTTGTAACCCCCTACTGCAAGCGCACCCGACCTGGGCGCGGGACGAACACGAAGGCCGCGGGAATTCTCCGACTCCCTCACGACCCGGCTCCGGCCACCGACCTCTCTCTCTGTTCCCCCCTTCGCGCTCGCTCCACGCGCTCGACCCATCTGGGCTGGGGCACGCGGCACTCTCACTCGTCGGCTCGGGGACCCCCCGGTCTCGGAACGCCGACAGTTGGCGCGCCAGGTAGGGGCCTGCTGCGTGTTGACGTTCGATTTCCCGTCAAGCTCCAGATGGGCAGTCTCCAACGACCTCTTCAACCCGGAACAGTGCTCCGTTTCGGGAACCTCGAGTTCATGTCTCTCGACGGCAACTACGACATGATACTCCTTCCACCGCCGCGCGACAGCGACAATGGTGGCGGACAGCCCGCCCGCCGGTGGCGGAATCGACGACGTCTTTCCCGCGTGGGGGAAGGACAACTTTCGAGCTCGCCCCATCCTCTCCCTCGCCATCGGAGGAGGAGGAGGCGGGGCAACCGGGGCCGAGCGGAAGATCGCGCTCCGACGGCTGTCGAGCAAATCGACATCCCCGGCGCCTCGACGGAGGACACGCCAAGCGTCGCCCTCGCGTTCAAGGCAAACGCGAGCGCCATCCCCCCGCAACACGTCGACTCCGAGCAAGTGGACGACGCCAGCACGCTCACGGAAGGCCTGCAGGACGTCGCCCTCGTACCCAAGACGACGGCGCGGTCAGCCCCCGACGTGACTTCATCGCTCCTCGTCGACAAAAAGGTACCGACTGCTACCCATCTTTCGTCATTTCGACTCGGCCTCAGCCCGCCTGGCGACCTCGCTTTGGCGGACGCTCACATTGAGGCGAGTGCAACCTCTCTGGGGTTTCGTGTGCGGTCGCCTTGGGACCGATTGACGGGTGTCTCGACCTACGGACCCTCTGGGTCCGAGGAAGATGACGACCCCAGCATCTGCTGGGATTTCTCCGGATCTGGCAACCCTAGTGCCATGCGGGACTTCATGACCGCATGTGACTACTGCCTCTCCGACTGTTCCGACGGCAGCCGCAGCCTTGGCGACAAGGACTGCGGCCCAAGTCGCGAATGTTTCCACATCGAGCTAGGGGATCCCTCCGGAGGCGGCTGTCTCGGCATGCCGGAGGATGGTGATCCCCCTAGGCCAGCGCCTCGCGCCGACATCCCGCGGGAGCTAGCTGTGGTCCCCGTTCCGGCGGGGGGTCACGACCCACAGCTCGAGCAAGTCCGCGGGGCGCAGGCCGGGCTCGATGAGGGAGCAGGAGCGCTCGAGGCAATCCGCCAGAACATCGGGCAGGTATGGGCGAGCCAGCCCCCGGCCGGAGGAATACGTCACCTGCCCCAAGGTCTCCAGCACCGCATCACCAACGATGCCAGGGACAGACCGCCTCCCGCATCCGGCGGAACCGGTCAGGACCTGGCCGCTGCAGCAATGCTCCTCCGCGCGATGCCGGAGTCATCAACCACCGAGGGTCGGCGAATCCAGGGAGAACTTAAGCATCTCCTGGAAGGCGCTGCGGCCCGGCGGGCCGAGAGCTCTGCCTCCCGAAGGCAGGGATACCCCTCGGAACCTCGTGCCGCGACTTCCCGACTCACGCGGGAAGCCTCGGTCTTCACCGGGCGCACGCGCAACACCGCGCCTGCGGCCCCGGGCCACCTCGGCGACGAGCACCCTCATCGCGACCGTCGAGCATGCCTCGACGAAAGGGTGCGCCGAGGCTACCACCCCAGGCGTGGGGGACGCTACGACAGCGGGGAGGATCGGAGTCCCTCGCCCGAACCACCCGGTCCGCAGGTCTTTAGCCGAGCCATTCGGCGGGCGCCGTTTCCGCCCCGATTCCGACCCCCGACTACTATCACGAAGTACTCGGGGGAGACGAGACCGGAATTGTGGCTTGCGGACTACCGCCTGGCCTGTCAACTGGGTGGGACGGACGATGACAACCTCATCATCCGAAACCTCCCCCTGTTTCTCTCCGACACCGCTCGTGCCTGGTTGGAGCACCTGCCTCCGGGGCAGATTTCCAACTGGGAAGATTTGGTCCAGGCTTTCGCCGGGAACTTCCAGGGCACGTACGTGCGCCCCAGGAATTCCTGAGACCTCCGGAGCTGTCGGCAACTGCCGGGAGAGTCTCTCCGAGACTACATCCGGCGGTTCTCGAAGCAGCGCACCGAGCTGCCCAACATCACCGACTCCGATGTCATCGGCGCGTTCCTCGCCGGCACCACCTGCCGCGACCTGGTGAGTAAGTTGGGTCGCAAGACCCCCACCAGGGCGAGCGAGCTGATGGACATCGCCACCAAGTTCGCCTCCGGCCAGGAGGCGGTTGAGGCCATCTTCCGAAAGGACAAGCAGCCCCAGGGCCGCCCGTCGGAAGATGCTCCCGAGGCGTCTACTCCGCGCGGCGCCAAGAAGAAAGGCAGGAGGAAGTCGCAAGCGAAACGCGACGTTCCCGATTCAGACCTTGTCGCCGCCGCCGAGCGCAAGAACCCTCGGAAGCCCCCCGGAGGTGCTAACCTTTTCGACAAGGCACTCAAGGAGACGTGCCCCTACCATCAGGGGCCCGTCAAGCACACCCTCGAAGAGTGCGTTATGCTTCGGCGCCACTTCCACAGGGCCGGGCTGCCCGCAGAGGGTGGCAGGGCTCACGACGACGACGAAAGGGAGGATCGCCAAGCAGGAGAGTTCCCGGAGGTCCGCGATTGCTTCATGATCTACGGAGGGCATGCGGCAAACGCCTCGGCTCGGCATCGTAAGCAAGAGCGTCGGGAGGTCTGCTCGGTCAAGGTGGCGGCGCCAGTCTACCTAGACTGGTCCGACAAGCCCATCACCTTCGACCGGGACGACCACCCCGACCACGTGCCGAGCCCGGGGAAGTACCCGCTCGTCGTCGACCCGGTCATCGGCGACGTCAGGCTCACCAAGGTCCTGATGGATGGAGGCAGCTGCCTCAACATCATCTACGCCGAGACCCTCAGGCTCCTGCGCGTCGACCTGTCATCCGTCCGAGCAGGCGCTGCGCCCTTCCACGGGATCATTCCCGGGAAGCGCGTCCAGCCCCTCGGACAGCTCGACCTCCCTGTCTGCTTCGGAACACCCTCCAACTTCCGAAGGGAGACTTTGACGTTCGAGGTGGTCGGGTTCCGAGGAACCTACCACGCAGTGTTGGGAAGGCCATGCTACGCGAAGTTCATGGCCATCCCCAACTACACTTACCTAAAGCTCAAGATGCCGGGCCCCAACGGGGTCATCACCGTCGGCCCCACGTACAAACACGCATTCGAATGCGATGTGGAGTGCGTGGAGTACGCCGAGGCCCTCGCCGAGTCCGAGGCCCTCATAGCCGACCTGGAAAGCCTCTCTCGAGAGGTGCCGGATGTGAAGCGGCATGCCGGCAACTTCGAGCCAGCGGAGACGGTTAAGGCCGTCCCTCTCGACCCCAGTGGCGACACCTCCAAGCAGATCCGGATCGGTTCCGGGCTCGACCCCAAATAGGAAGCAGTGCTCGTCGACTTTCTCCGCGCAAACGCCGACGTTTTTGCGTGGAGTCCCTCGGACATGCCTGGCATACCGAGGGATGTCGCCGAGCACTCGCTGGATATTCGGGCCGGAGCCCGGCCGGTCAGACAGCCTCTGCGCCGATTCGACGAGGAAAGGCGTAGGGTGATAGGCGAGGAGGTCCACAAGCTGATGGCAGCAGGGTTCATTAAAGAGGTATTCCATCCCGAATGACTTGCCAACCCTGTACTTGTGAGGAAAAAAGGGGGGAAGTGGCGGATGTGTGTAGACTACACTGGTCTCAACAAAGCATGTCCGAAGGTCCCCTACCCTCTACCTCGCATCGACCAAATCGTGGACTCCACTGCAGGGTGCGAAACCCTGTCTTTCCTCGATGCCTACTCAGGGTATCATCAAATCAAGATGAAAGAGTCCGACCAGCTCGCGACTTCTTTCATCACGCCCTTCGGCATGTACTGTTATGTCACAATGCCGTTCGGGTTGAGAAACGCGGGTGCAACGTACCAGCGGTGCATGAACCATGTGTTCGGCGAACACATTGGTCGCACGGTCGAGGCCTACGTCGATGACATCGTAGTCAAGACGAGGAAAGCCTCCGACCTTCTCTCCGACCTCGGACTGACATTCCGGTGTCTCAAGGCGAAGGGCGTCAAGCTCAATCCCGAGAAGTGCGTCTTCGGGGTGCCCCGAGGCATGCTCTTGGGGTTCATCGTCTCCGAGCGGGGCATCGAAGCCAACCCGGAGAAGATCGCAGCGATCACAAACATGGGGCCCATCAAGGACTTAAAAGGCGTACAGAGGGTCATGGGATGCCTCGCGGCCTTGAGCCGTTTCATCTCGCGCCTCGGTGAAAGAGGCATGCCCCTGTACCGCCTCTTAAGGAAGGCCGAGCGCTTCACTTGGACTCCCGAGGCCGAGGAAGCCCTCGAGAACCTGAAGGCGCTCCTCACCCAGGCGCCCATCTTGGTGCCCCCAGCTGATGGAGAAACCCTCCTGGTCTACGTCGCCGCAACCACTCAGGTGGTCAGCGCCGCGATCGTAGTCGAAAGGCAGGAGGAGGGGCATGCTTTGCCCATTCAGAGGCCAGTCTACTTCGTCAGCGAAGTGCTGTCCGAAACCAAGATCCGCTACCCACAAGTCCAGAAGCTGCTATATGCAGTGATCCTGACGAGGCGAAAGCTGCGACATTACTTCGAGTCCCATCCGGTGACTGTGGTGTCATCCTTCCCCCTGGGGGAGATCATCCAGTGCCGAGAAGCCTCCGGACGGATCGCGAAGTGGGCGGTGGAAATCATGGGCGAGGCAATCTCGTTTGCCCCTCGGAAGGCCATCAAGTCCCAGGTACTGGCGGATTTCGTAGCCGAATGGGTCGATACCCAGTTGCCGACGGCTCCGATCCAACCAGAGCTCTGGACCATGTTTTTCGACGGGTCGCTGATGAAGACGGGAGCTGGCGCGGGCCTGCTTTTCGTCTCGCCCCTCGGGAAACACCTGCGCTACGTGCTACGCCTCCATTTCCCGGCGTCCAACAATGTGCCTGAGTACGAGGCTCTGATCAACGGATTGCGAATCGCCATCGAGCTAGGGGTCCGACGCCTCGATGCGCGCGGCGACTCGCAGCTCGTCATCGACCAGGTCATGAAGAACTCCCTCTGCCGCGACCCGAAGATGGAGGCCTACTGTGAGGAGGTTCGACGCCTGGAAGACAAGTTATACGGGCTCGAGCTTAACCACATCGCCCGGCGCTACAACGAGACTGCGGACGAGCTGGCGAAGATAGCCTCAGGGCGAACGACGGTCCCCCCGGACGTCTTCTCCCGAGATCTGCACCAACCCTCCGTCAAGATAGATGACGCGCCCGAGCCCGGGGCACCCTCGGCCTCGTCCGAGGTGCCCTCAGCCCAGCCCGAGCCATCCTCGGCTCGCCCCGAGGAACCCTCGGAGCCCGAGGGCGAAGCATTGCGCATCGAGGAGGAGCAGAACGGGGTCGCGCCAGATCAAGATTGGCAAACCCCGTACCTGCAATATCTCCGCCAAGGAGAACTGCCCCTCGACCGCGCCGAGGCTCGGCGGGTGGCGCGACGTGCCAAATCGTTCGTCTTGCTGGGCGATGAGAAGGAACTCTACCACCGAAGCCCCTCGGGCATCCTCCGGCGATGCATCTCCATCGCCGAGGGCCAGGAACTCCTGCAGGAAATACGCTCGGGGGCTTGCGGTCATCATGCAGCACCCCGAACCCTCGTCGGGAATGCTTTCCGCCAAGGCTTCTACTGGCCAACGGCGGTGGCTGACGCCACTAGAGTTGTCCGCGCCTGCGAAGGGTGCCAATTCTATGCGAAGCAGACCCACCTGCCCGCTCAGGCTCTGCAGACGATACCCATCACCTGGCCCTTCGCTGTGTGGGGTCTGGACCTCGTCGGCCCTCTGCAGAAGGCGCCCGGGGGCTACACGCACCTGCTGGTCGCCATCGACAAATTCTCCAAGTGGATCGAGGTCCGACCCCTGAACAGCATCAGGTCCGAGCAGGCGGTGGCGTTCTTCACCAATATCATCCATCGCTTCGGGGTCCCGAACTCCATCATCACCGACAATGGCACCCAGTTCACCGGCAAAAAATTTTTGGATTTTTGCGATGATCACAACATCCGGGTAGACTGGGCCGCCGTAGCTCACCCCATGACGAATGGGCAAGTGGAACGTGCCAACGGCATGATTCTACAAGGGCTCAAGCCTCGGATTTACAACAGTTTCAACAAGTTCGGCAAGCGATGGATGAAGGAACTCCCCTCGGTGGTCTGGAGCCTGAGGACGACGCCAAGCCGAGCCACGGGTTTCACGCCGTTCTTCCTGGTCTACGGGGCCGAGGCCATCCTGCCCACGGACCTGGAATACGGCTCCCCGAGGACGAGGGCCTACCACGAAGAAAGCAACCAAGCTAGCCGAGAAGACTCGCTGGACCAGCTGGACGAGGCTCGGGACAGGGCCTTACTACACTCAGCGTGGTATCAGCAGTCCCTGCGACGCTACCACGCCCGAGGGGTCCGACCCCGAGATCTCCAGGAGGGCGATCTGGTGCTTCGGCTGCGGCAAGACGCTCGAGGGAGGCACAAGCTCACGCCCCCCTGGGAGGGGCCGTTCATCATCGCCAAAGTACTAAAGCCCGGAACGTACAAGCTGGCCAACAGTCAAGGCGAGGTCTACGGCAACGCTTGGAACATCCAACAGCTACGTCGCTTCTACCCTTAAGATGTTTCCAAGTTGTTTATATACCTCGCACCCACGCAAAGTTTAGTCAACAAGGAAGGGTCAGCCTCGCCTCGGCAGAGCCCGACCCTCCCTCGGGGGCTAAAAGGGGGGAAACCCCCTCTGCGTCAAAATTTTCCTCGAACAAAAAATCCCTTTTACCAGAACATCTTTCGTGCTTTTTGACTACTTCGAAAAGCGGGTCCTGGAAACGACGGGGTACACGTAAGCAGTCAAGGATGACCGAGCCGAGGGACTCCTACGCCTCCGGGATACGGATACCTCACTCATCACCTTCTGCGATAAGTAACTCGCGCTCGGATAAGGCGAATCCGCGGATCGAACGAGTCTTTACGTACGGGAGCTCTTCTGCCGAAGCGATTCTTCGAGCCTTCTCGACCGAGTCGGTGACAGGGCTTCATGGGCGGGTAAAAGTACGCGTAAGCGGCAAGGCCGACCGAGCCGAGGGACTCCCACGCCTCCGGGATACGGATACCTCACTCATCACCTTCCGCGAGAAGCAACTCTTGCTCGCACTAACATCCCTGCTACCGACAAAAAGTCTAGATACTCGAAACGAGAGGAAAAGAGACGCAGCTTTACAACGCAACAAGGGTATGTGTTTTGGCCTCAACGGCCGCGCAAGGCCCACGCTACAAGACGATTTGACCCTGCAGGCTCGGATCTTGACGCTGGAAGAGGGCGACGACACCCTCGGCATCGACAGCACCTTCGGCAAGGCCCGACCTAGCCTCGGACGGCGACACGGTCCGAGGGCCTCCGCTCCGAAGGACGACGTCATCACCACGCTCGAGCAATCTCTGCCAGGGACTTCTCCGAGAACCCGGCCCGAGCGGACGGCTCGGCCGGCCACCTCCGGGGCCTCGGCCGACCACCTTCCGAGGACGCCAGCTCGGTTCGAAGCCTCGGCTGAACAGCTCCGACGTCGATCCTGCCAACAAACAACCCGGCTAGGCTCCGGCCAACCAGGTTTCATTTCCGAGCCGACAACGCCTCTGCTCATGCTGATATCGCTACCCCTGGCCTCGGCTCGTCGAAAGAGCGGCCGAGGGGTCTCTTTAACTAAGCTAGAGGAGCCTCGGACAACAGGTCCGACCGAGCCGAGGGATTCCTACGCCTCCGGGATACGGATACCTCACTCGTCACCTTGACACGGGGCAACTCACGCTTAGTGAAGCAGGTTCAGGCAATCAGCGGACGAGTCTTAGCGCTCGGGAATGAGGAAAAAACACGGCTCTGTGCCGTAAGTTACATACATGTTCAGGCCCCGAAAGCCAAAATGAACAAAAAACCCGGCACTCGAAGTGCCATTACAAGCGGAACTCCGGTTCCTCCCTCTGCGGCGGCGCAGGCCTCAGGAGAAGGCACAGCTGCTGTCTTGCCCTCGCCCGTGACGCCACCCGAGGGGCGAGGACAAGTACAAAGAGCCGAAGGCCCGAAGCGCCGATGGTGGCGGTGATCCCGTCGCTGACGGGGACTTCTCGAGCCGCCTCCACCTCAGCACTGACGCCAGGGGCCACCAGCCTACCGCCAGATCCCCACTCAAATCCTCCCCGATGAGTGGGGCACCGGCCTCCGCGCAAAGGCGCCGCCCTGGTGCAAAAGCAGGGCCACCCCAGAACACGAACGCCGCCCTTGCGGCGTGCGGTATCTAGGGTGGACCTCCCGTGTACACGGCGCGGCAGCCGCCCCCCGACGAAAGGGCCCGCCGGAGCCGAGCTAGCGGACCCGACACGCTGGAGGTGACGGCGTTCGCCGCCGATCCATCCCGCGTTGTCGAAGTCCGCGCCGCCCGCAGGGCCAGTGAGCGCCTTCTCCCTCGAATATCGTGGGAAAGGATGACCCACGAACCCGTGAGGGAGGCGGAGCGCCGGCTCAGTCCGGCACCCACCCCAGCGAGGATGATGAACATCCTTGAAGCTGAGGGTGGGACCCAGATCGCAGTCCGGTTTGCTCCTCCCCATCATCAAGCCGGAGGTCGCCCTCTTGGGTGACCCCCAGCCGAGGGGGGCAACCGGGCTGCATGATGAAAATCCTTGAAGCCGAACGATGGCTGAAAGGTACCAACTCCCACGGAGTTGCGTTCCTCCAGCGATGGAGCGAAAAGACGGCGGTTTCCCCCCATCCGGGGGCTCGGAAGATGGAGGGACACAATGCATTGGGAAGGAAGGAGACATGGTTACCTCACGAAGGGGGTCGCCCTCCTTTTAAAGGCAACTCCCCCTGCTTGCGCCCTCAACCGTCACGGGCCGAGTCTTCTCCAACACGCCTCCAAAGCCCTTCCCTGCGGCGCGGGGGCTGGGGCCCGCCTGTCATGCAGACCGGCTCTAAGCAGAAGAAGCTGAACCGCCGCGCACGACGCACGCAACCACCCAGCGGTTACAAGTAACCCTCCACTTTTGCTCGGACCAGCGGGCGAAAGGGGCAGGCGGCCATGCAGGCGGCATGCAACCGCGCCAAGTGGACGCGCCTCTCCGATTCCTGACAGGCCAGCGCGACGGCTCTAGCCCACGCGTCGTGCAACTGGCGCGCCGGGCGCTGCATGCGAACCGCTATGCCACTCGCTCCACCACCGCACCTCCTCGATTGCGGAACCGATACCGCGATTCGAGGCGACCCAGCCCGCGACCCGGCAGCGCCAGCCTGGCACAGCGGTCAAAAGCGGTCAAAAATGGGCCGGCAGTAATGACGGTGGCAGGCGCGCGAGAGCAGCGGTCACGCCATCTGCCAAGCTCATGTCCCATCCGGAGGCAGCAAGAGAGCCCCCTCTCACGGCGTGAAGGCAACGCGCCCGTGACCCGTACCTCGAACGGCTCGCGCACGCGCAACGGCAACCTCGCCAACTACTCACCCCGGCGCATTAACTCCGCGGCTCGGTGGACAGCGCTACGGGCGGGAGCGGCTGGTGACGTTTCGCCTTCGCCAAAACGACCACGCCGGAAAAAGGTACGCCACGACGTTCAATTTCGAATCCTTTTTCCCTTTTCCTTCTTTCTCTCTCTCTTGCAACAGGGACCGAGAAGGGGGATAACCCCAAAGGGATCCTTCCCCGTGAAGGAACTAGGCTCCGAGCCTCCCTACTGATCAGGGGTTCGAAGGCTGGCCCCCCGAGGGGTTCAACAGCCGCCTCAGATCGCGTGGGCCCGACACCCACTACTGGTCAGGGGTTCGAAGGTCGGCCTCCCGAAAGGTTCCATGACCGCCTCAGGCTACTCGGGCCCCGTGCCCCCTACTGATCAGGGGTTCGAAGGCTGGCCTGTCGAAGGGTTCACAGCCGCCTCAGACGCCGAGCGAGGGATGACCAGGGGTACGTTCGATACATAACCAAGGCTCGGGCTGCGCTCCCGAGGTACCCTAGGACATTTCCGAGACCAGCGGGAACGACTCTGTAACGGAATCCCATCGGAGGGAGGCAACGAGCCCTCGGACCCCGTCGCTAGGGGACCGGGTCCGGCAGATCACCCGCAGGTACTTTTGGGCGTGCCTCCGGGCCCCTAGCCGACCCCCAACGAACGGGGCACGGACGTCCACTCGGATTACCCGATTGCAGCTCACCGGAGACACCATGTTCGGTGCCCATCGAGGGTAACATGGCGCACTCCCCCCCTCCTCCTTGCGAAAAGGCGACGTAGGGGCGTATATAAAAAGTCGAGTCTGTCCCTGATCGTCCTCTCGCTCCGTGCGAAGGCTCGGGGGCTGCTCTCGCAAACCCGGCTCCGGCCGAACCGTTGACAGCGTCAACATACCAGCCCGAGAACTTGGGCCCCGACAGTGCACCTGGGTTACGCCCTGCTCGCATGAGGGAACCGCTAGTCCAGCCGAGGCATTACGCAAGGCATTAAGACCTCGAAGGAGTGAAACCACTCCTCCGAGGCCTCGGGGGCTACACCCGGCGGGTGCGCTCGCGCGCACCCACCGGAACAAAGTACCACCGAGAAAGGCTGGTCCCCTTGCAAAAAAGTGCGACGCAAGCCTCCAAGCGAGTATTAACACTCCCTTCGAGGCTCGGGGGCTACTGTCGGGGACCATAATTAGGGGTACCCTCAAGACGCCTAATTCTCAGCTGGTAACCCCCATCAGCATAAAGCTGCAAAGGCCTGATGGGTTTGATTAAGTCAGGGATCAGTCCATACGAGTGACTTGACCACGCCACGCCCGAGCCTAGCCTCGGGCGAGGGCAGCCGACCCTAAGATGACTCCGTCTCGTCTGAGGCCTCCTCTTTCACGGCAGACGCATCTCCGGCTCGCCCTAGGCCCCGCCTTCGATAAGAAGAAACCCTGACTAAATCACCGCGCCAACCGACCGAGTCACCGGGGCGTTTAACGCAAAAGGTAAGACCGACGGGCGACCAGACTTCGCCAGAGGTGCCATAGGAGGCTCCGCCCGACCCAGGGCTCGAACTCGGGCTAAGGCCCCGGAAGACGGCGAACTCCGCCCCGCCCAAGGGCTCGGACTCGGGCTAAGGCCCCGGAAGACGGCGAACTCCGCTCCGCCCAAGGGCTCGGACTCGGGCTAAGGCCCCGGAAGACGGCGAACTCCGCTCCGCCCAAGGGCTCGGACTCGGGCTAAGGCCCCGGAAGACGGCGAACTCCGCCTCGCCCGACCCAGGGCTCGGACTCCGCCTCGGCCTCTGCCTAACGATCTCCGCCTCGCCCGAACCCAGGGCTCGGACTCTGCCTCTGTCTTGCAGGACGGACTCGACCTCGGCTTCGGAGGAGCCTCCACGACGCCTGACCTAGGACACGAGACCGCCACGTCAACAGGAAGCGTCATCATCGCCCTGCCCTGAGCCGACTTGGGTCGCAGAGAACAAGACCGGCGTCCCATCTGGCCAGCCACGCCAGATAGGCAAATGATGGCGCCCCGCTAGACCATGACGACGGCGACTCTCAGCTCCCTTACGAAAGCAGGAGGACGTCAGCAAGGGCCCAGCCACTCCGACAGCTGTCTCCCCGTCCGGCTCCGTTACTCCTCCAACAGCCACGACGCCACACCAACAGGGTGCCAAGATCTCTCCGGCTGCCACCTTGGCATGTACATAGGGCGCTAGCTCTCCCTCGCTAGACACGTAGCACCTTGCTACACCCCCATCTTGTACACCTGGATCCTCTCCTTACGACTATAAAAGGGAGGACCAGGGCCTTCTTAGAGAAGGTTGGCCTCGCGGGGACGAAGGGCAGGGGCAGGCGTTCTCTCGGGGCCGCTCACTCCCCTCACCTCGCGCGGACGCTTGTAACCCCCTACTGCAAGCGCACCCGACCTGGGCGCGGGACGAACACGAAGGCCGCGGGAATTCTCCGACTCCCTCACGACCCGGCTCCGGCCACCGACCTCTCTCTCTGTTCCCCCCTTCGCGCTCGCTCCACGCGCTCGACCCATCTGGGCTGGGGCACGCGGCACTCTCACTCGTCGGCTCGGGGACCCCCGGTCTCGGAACGCCGACAATTTTGGTTATAGATGCTAGGGCCAGTTCCCCTGTTGTTACCTCGTCCACCTAGGCATTCACGGATGCCACCTCATTCTTGAGTAGCATCATGTCCTTGACTCTTAGCGTCGATAGATATGCTATCAGAGATGAAGCCAATATAGAAGTTGATAGAACAACTCAATGACTATGACCGACTCCTTTTTGGCACAAATAATAGGGACTAGTGGGAGGCAGTTGTCATCGGGGCCTATGAGAATGTACTCCAATAATTCTTCATCTTCTAGAGGTCGGCCAAGTGTTTTCATCTCATCGTCTATGGATTTCATCTTTCTTAAGTATTAAGAAACAAATAGATCATCTTTTTTTGGTATTTCCTAGGGTCAACCGTATATTAACGGTTCTTGCTGTTGTTTGTGAGGCAAAGACATCTTGGATATCTGTCTAGGCTTTAGTTGTGGTTTTGATCAAAGAAACTTGAATCAAAATGTCTTTTGATAGTGAAAGGGAAATAGGCCTAAAAACCATTTCCACACTTGTTTTGGTAATTGATGACCATCACAATCAATCGAGCTAACTAGTTTGCTAAGTTATAAATTCAGGCACTCCAAAAAAAATACTTCAAGGAAGATTAACTCCCAAAACAGCATATCCCGGACCGTCCAAGGCTCTAGTATGGACTGTCTAGGATAACGTTGATTATCCCAGACAGGAACTTTTTGAAATTACCACGTGTACTTTGGACCGTCCGAGCCCTCTTGACGAACCGTCCGTGAAACCTCAATGGACTTTGGATAGGAACTATGCCAAATGCACATTCCTACTACGAGCCGTCTGAAAGATAAGTGAATATTGTCCAGCACCAAATGCAGATCGTTTGTCCTCATGTGTGGACCGTCCACCCATTGAAGATCAATCCAACCCAAAGGTGTCGGGTTCAGTAAAATGAATTATAATGTCCACGCAGATAGTCTGGAGGCACGACCGAACCGTCCATGTTAAGCTTTATTTGACATTTGACGACGCATTTAATGCGATTATAGTCGTTGATATAGCCGTTGTAACTGACCGTTGCGATTCAGCCATTGATCTTATAGGGGTGGACCATCCGAACTAGGTCCACGGACTGTCTGCATGGTAGAAAGGTGGCAACGGCCAGGTGATGGTTGAGGGCTATAAATATCACCCCAACCACCTCTTCAATGACATCCAAGCTTCCATAACTCTCATTCATTGCAAAAGAACAAGACTCCACTTCAATCCACACACTCAAAAGCCTCAAAACTCTTCCAAGTGCCATAATTGTGATTTTTAATCTTTAGTGATTAGAGCCTTGGAGAGACTCTAGAGAGTGTGATCTTTTGTGTTTCTTATTGCTCTTGTTGCTTGGTTTTCTTGATTGTGCTTTCTTCCTCCCTCGTCTAATTCTCATTGACTTGTAAAGCTAGCAAGGGACATTCAAGTGTGTGGTGATCCTTCCGGGGTCTAAGTGACCCTCATTATTAAGAAGAAGCACCCAATCGGTCTAAGTGACCGTTTGAGAGAGAGACAAAAGGGTTGAAAGAGACTCGTCCTACACGGATGTTGGGGACTTGTTCTCAAATGCTATGAATTAAGAACAAGGCAACACAGAAAAAGTTAATGGTTATTGCCCTTCGTCCTCCGAAGCGTTATTTCCCTTAGGATATAACGATCCCGGACGAAGGTTATGAAGGACATACCTTCATCATCATAATTTGTATTGATAATAGAAAAAGCACATGAAACATGAAAGAATACATGAATAATCACACAACATCATTAGGTGTTATCATTATATGATTACGAAAGAATAAGAACAATATTGAGTTACATTAGTACCTTTGACTTGACGGAGGGTGAAAAATACAAGCGTGACGCGCGAGTGAATACAAATCAGCGTGAACAGTACGGGAGTACTGTTCATCTATTTATAGACACAGGACACAGCCTGTGAAGAATTACAATTATGCCCCTCATAAAAGTTTACAACATTGACTCAGACCTTTATGGATTAAAAGGTCATTCTATCTCTAAGTCGGTTTATAATTCCAAAGCTTCATGAAGAGGAACCTTCGGTTGCTTCCTGGGGACGACTTCAGCCGAAGCTGCTTCTTCTTACAAGACCTTCGGCGCAACGAAGCATGACCCCAACAGTAGCCCCTTTCGCGGCGCTAGATCGTTTTTCGTAATGAGCTTGATCCGTGAAAAAAGCCTCTTAAGCTTCGGGAAGCCGAAGGTCCAAAAAACACCTTCCCTGAGCTCGTTGCCGAGAAACGATTCAGCTTCCGAGCGCGTGTCAGGCCCACCTTGCAGAGTTACCGTTTGGTCTCTGCGGTCCACCGCGTAGCGAGTGCAAGTGACTGTCCGCCTGGTGTAAAAATCCTGGCGTTTCGCCTTCTTACCTGCAGCACTATATAAACAGACGGGTAGGTGTGAAGTTACCACAGCATTCATTGCTATTTGCACTGTTTTGCTGCCAAAATTTTTAACCATAGCCGAAGCTTGACTCTCAGAATCGAACGAAGGTCCAACACGAAGTCTGCTTCGTCAGAAAGAAAGGCTTTGGGAGAAAAAAGTATTCAATTTCCCCAAACTCAGAATTAAATGGCCAGAGTGCGATCTACCGCCAGGGTTGAGCGTGAAGGAGACAAAGCTGAAGGTTCGGAGACTGTTCCCATCTCCGAGGCAATGCAACGATCCGGACTGGTAACCTCGGAGAAAACCCCCACTGTTGAAGCAGTACAAGCAACTGCCGAAGCAGAAGATGAGAACATTGAAGAAACTGATCCCGAAGATGATTACCGCATTGCCATGCCAAGTAAGCCCAGCCACTTGGACTTCGGAAAGTCGACCGTTTCGAAGGCTGATCTCTCGAAGATGGTAAAATCAGGTTATTTCAGTGAAAGTCAGAAGAAGCTACTTCGCTTCGGGGGAGAAGAAACTACCCCGAAACCAGAGAAGGATGAGATAGTCATTTTCAAGAGCTTTCTAAAGGCTGGGTTAAGATTCCCTCTTCATGGGATTATTGCAGATGTATTGAAGAAGTTTGGTATATACTTTCACCAGTTGACTCCTAACGCTATCGTTAGGCTTAGTGTTTACATCTGGGCCCTCCAAAGCCAGGCGGTGGAACCGTTTGCCGACAGTTTTTTGCCGTGTTCATGAGCTACATTACCAGACGAAGGCCAGAAAGGATGGATTACATGATTGTCACACCCGGCTTTAAGGAACAAAGCCGGGTGCATCTCATACATGCGCCAGGAAGACAACATATATAATAACAGAGTGTATAGAGATAAATGTCACAATAATCAGAGTATTTAATACATAGCGGAAGACTTACAAAATAAAAGAATAAATATAAAACGAACTAAGGATCGTCGGCGCCAATGTCAACTGAGAAACGCCACCTAGATCGGATCGAACTCCTCGATACTTGACTCCACTTGAAACCACCTATTCTTCTCCTGTGGGGGGGGTGTGAGACAGCAAGGGTGAGCTCACACATGTTCATCGCTCAACAAGTTGTGGGGAATAATGTGACATGAACTCACCAAAGGTGGGAGATCATGAAGTGTAAGGCTGATCAACAATAGAGGTTAAAGTCGAGCATTGCTTTTAAGTAGTTGGTCAAATTTTATTAGCAGTTACTAAGTGTAAGTGAATACCAAACCTTAAATAATAATAAAGAACAAAATTAATAATAAACCCATGCAAATGCAAATGACAAATTGAGTTTAGGTTCCATAATTTAATCATCGGAGAGTCCTGAGCCGCTCATGACCGTGAGCTCGGCTAGTATACCAGTTTTACACTCTGCAGAGGTTGTACCCTTTACCCACAAGTCGTGTTTCCCATGTCGCCAGGGTTAGCTAGGCCCTTAGACACTACCAAGGTGAATGGCTAGGGATCCACTACGAGGCCTTTACAAAGTTCCACTAGCTTCCGAAAACCCGCTACAGTTTATAGGAAGTTCCAATGCAGGGTTCCTGGCTGACCGCCATCGCAGCAAAATCAACCAGGGACCTCCCTACACTGACCACTCCCCTACTGCCCTTGCCCCTTTCGGGTAAGGTAGTCTTCCACTAGCTTTCCTAATTAGTCAGCCAAGGGGTCCCATTCCTCCCTTGTGGTGGCACGTGGTTCTCAAGTTAAGCTCCATGTTCCAATTAACAATAACATAATGATCTTGACATGAACATAAATAGAATAACAAAATAACTGGAACATGGATATAATGAAATATTAACCCAAAAACCACGTAAAGCAATAGCATAAACTACCCAAGTGATTCAGGGGTAAACAAGGTAATGAGATAAACAATCTAGGGTGACCTATCGGGTCCCATCAAAATTAAACCTATGCATGGTAAATGATTATAAAGAACATTATTGGGTAACAAAAGTGAATCAAGGGCACAACTTGCCTGGCACTTGAGATTCCAGGTACCAATTTGCTCAGATGACACGTGTCCTCGCGCTAGTCGTGGCAATACAAACAAACATGATATAGATAAATTAATCATCACACCAAACATAAGAATATACTGCGTAATAGTGATCTACGCGTTTCTACGAGACTAACGCAACTTGAACGGATCAAATCGGAGTTAAAACGAAGAAGATACGAATTTCCTAAGGTTTTATGTATTTGATACGAGGTTAATTAAGAAATAAATTTAATAGCATTTTCATGTTAAAACAGAGACACAGGGTGATAAACAACATTATGACAAAATTATAGAAACTGAAATGGATTAGTTTGGACTTAATATGAATTTTCTAGGGATTAAACAAGATTCTGGAATTGTTTTTATATAAGAAATTCATTTTATAAATCAATTTTTCTGATTTTACTATTGGATGGAATGCGCGCCTGAAAATGAAGAAATGCAGGGGGTTTGCTATAAAACTCCTTAAGACTCAGAGAGCTCCTGGGAGGACGGCGGGTTTATTTGTCGAAACCCGAGGGTTTCTTTTGTAAAATGACTTCGGCGAAGGGGTACCGAAGGATTTCAACCGCACGATCACACACCCGCGGTTGAGATTAGATCGGGTCCCTGGCGAACCGGTGTGCAATGTGGGCCGTCCAACGAGAGATCGATGGCCCAGATTTTAAATAACTGGACACTAACGCCGACCGTCCATCCCCCGATCTCCGGTTCAGATCAACCAACGCAGGGATGACACCAGATCTAATCGCAACCGTCCCTGAAGATCCTACGGCCCCGATTCTATCCAACAAAAACGGTACGCGAGATGTGATCACGGCCGTTGATGACTGATCGAACAGCCCACGGTTATCCAACCCAACCCAAGGGAGTCCGGGCGGCGGCGCCGCCGCCACCCACGGCGGAGGTCCCATCGGAGACATACGACACGGTGCCCTGGTGCCCCATTCGCAACCCCGGATGGTCCAACACGAAGCTACTGACATGGGTAAAGTATTGGAGCGCTATTTACCTGGGTGAAGATGGAGCCGTGAGCTGCCCACGAGCACAATGGTTTCGGATGCGTCAACAAGAACACCGACGAGCAATTGGGATTGTGACGGTGGCCGAACCTCCTTGTCTCGGCCACGAGCGCAACCCCAGTTATTATACGAAGCACCCAGAGTCTACGCTGAGGCCTCGAGGGATAGCATGGGCGAGTTCCACGGCGGCGGAACCTACGGTGGCTATGCTTCTGTGAACTCCGGCAGCCACGATTCGTTGGCTAGGGTGTCGCCCGGGTCTAGGTTCTTGATGCGAAAGAATCGCCGGCGCCCCTATTTAAATCCCCTAGAATTTGGTGTCAACAGCTCGCCCGAATTTCATGGCGCCCCCGGTCAACCTCGCCCGGATTCTCGCGGCACAATCCGGCCTTCGTGGCGAGGAAGATGACCCACGACCGGAGGGGCCCACATGTCAAAGGGAGAAGTAAAATGGCCAGGGCACTGCGGCTGACGTGTATGGCCCACTTGGCGGTGACTCAACCCTTAGAACAAAGCCTAGGCTGGGCCAGCGGGTGAGGGGAAGTTGGGCCAGATTTGGTTGCTTAGGCCCAACTGCGCCCAGTTCTATTTTTTTTCTTTTTTTATATATATTTTCATTTTCCTTTCCTTCTTTTCCAAATTCAAATTTAAATTCTAGTTTAAATTCAAACTTGTGACAAATTTATCCTTAGATTATATTATGTCATGACAATTTTCAATTTGGAGATATATATATATATATATATTATTTATATTTTTATATCACACAATATTTGTTTGCTTCTCTTTTCTAAATTCTAGAATCCCTTTTAGGTTTTAAATTCCACTTTGGATTTTAATATATTCCTTGTCACATTTATTATTTTATTTTGTCACAATGTGCACACAAGAAAAATAATCCCAGCATGATGCATGATTTATTTGAGTGCCTTTTTATTACTTATTTATTTGTATAAGTGAGGTGTCCACATGAAATGATAAGTAGAGATAACACACATACATATATACATGAATTTCATTTCTCCTTTTAGATTTTTTTTTCTTACAAAGTAGGTATTACAAATCCTACCCCCCTTAAAAAGAATCTCGTCCTCGAGATTTAGGAGGAACGAGGGAAAAGATGGGGCAAATCTGTGCGAAGCTCTTCTTCTCTTTCCCATGTTGCTTCATCTTCTTCATGATGGCTCCATTGCACTTTGCACATTTTATCACCTTATTTCTTATAACTCGAGTCAATGTATCAAGAATCTTGACAGGGTACTCCGTGTAAGTCAAATCTCCCTAATCACTGAGCTCTTCCATTGGTAACGGTTCCTCAGGGACACGGAGACACTTCTTGAGTTGAGACACATAGAACACATTGTGCACGTTAGATAGATTATTAGGTAACTCGAGTTTGTAGGCCATCTCTCCAACTTGCCTAAAAAAACTCTAAAGGGTCCAATAAAGCGAGGGGACAATTTGCCCTTGACTTTAAATCTCCTCATTCCACGAAGTGGTGACACCTTGAGGTAAACATAATCTCCTTCCTCAAATCCCATTGGTTTTCTTCTATTATCAGCGTAGCTCTTTTGCCTGGTCTGAGCTACCCTCAAGTTCTCCCTGATTATACAGACTTGTTCTTCTGCCTCTTGAATAAGTTTAGGTCCAAAGAATTGTTTTCCTCTAGTCTGGTCCAAAATAGAGGAGTCCTGCATTTCCTGCCATACAGAGTCTCGAACGGTGACATCTTCAGACTGGCCTGGTAACTATTATTATATATAAGAACTCAGCATAAGGTAGACTCTTGTCCAACTACTACCATGCTGAAGGGCACAAGCTCTCAACGTGTCCTCCAATACTTGATTAGTCCTTTCGGTCTGTCCAACAGTCTGAGGGTGATAAGCTGTACTAAAATTCAACTTTGTACTCATGTTCTCATGAAAGCTTCTCCAAAACCTTGAGGTAAACTGTGAACCTCGATCAGACACGATCTTCTTTGGTACTCCATGTAAACACACTATCCGAGCCATATATAACTCTGCTAGCTGAGAACCTTTATAAGTGGTCTTGACAGGAATAAAGTGAGCCACTTTAGTCAATCTATCCACAATCACCCATATAGCATCATATCCTTTCTGGGTGCGAGGCAATCCAGTAATAAAATCCATACCAATCTCTTCCCATTTCCACTCGGGTATCTTCAGTGGATGTAACAATCCAGCTGGCCTCTGGTGTTCAGCCTTAACTCTTTGACATACATCGCACATAGCCACATGCGCAGCTACATCTCTTTTCAATCCATACCACCAATACTTTCGCTTCAAATCTTGATACATCTTGGTACTACTAGGGTGAATAGAATAATCCGAGTCATGGGCCTCCTTTAAAAAAGTCACACGAAGGCTTTCAATCTCAGGAACACGTATCCTATCCTTGAACCACATGATGCCTTGCTCATCTTCCGTGAATTCTGGACCTCGACCTCCAGTAATCAGATCCTTAATCTCTTGTATCTTAGCATCACCAATCTGTCCTTCTACGGATTTCTTGCTTAAAATAGGTTCTGCATTAATAGTAACTCCTTTAGTGTAACTATCCCCAGGTTAAGTCTCCTGAAATCCTCAATAATCTCATGAGGTAGCTGGGCAACAACAACTGAAGGAACATGCTCCTTTCGACTCAAGGCATCTGTAACCAAATTCGCCTTGCCCGGGTGATAGTAAATCTCCAATTCATAATCCTTAATAAGCTCCATCCAACGGCGTTGCCTAAGGTTGAGATCCTTCTGAGCGAATATATACTTCAAACTCTTATGATCCGTGCATACTTGACACTTGTTTCCCATAATATAATGTCTCTAAATCTTAAGCGCATGCACCACGGTTGCCAGTTCTAAGTCATGAGTGGGGTAGTTTAACTCTTGTTTCCGCAACTGGCGAGACACGTAGGCAATCATATGTCCCTCTTGCATGAGCACACATCCCAAGCCTTGGCCACATGCATCACAATAAATGTCAAATCCTTTCTGTAGATCTGGCATAACCAACACTAGTGGTGACATCAATCTCCTCTTTAATTGGTCAAAGTTATCTTGGCACTTCTCGTTCCACTTAAATTCTCTTCCCTTCTCCAGAAGTGAGGTCATAGGCTTAGCAATCTTAGAGAATCCTTTAATAAATTTCCGATAATATCCTGCAACTCCCAGGAAATTCCGAATCTTCGTAACTATAGTGGGTATGCTCCACGCCACTATCTCTTAACCTTAGCAGGATCCACTGATATTCCTCAAGAAATGGCACCTCGCCAATCCAAAACTCGCATTTGTTAAACTTGGCGTAAAGTTGATCATCTCGTAGTTTCTATAGCACCAATCTCAGATGATCACTAGCACTCTTGGAATAAATAAAAATATCGTCGATGAAAACCATGACGAATCTATCCAGATCATGAACACCTTATTCTTTAGATCCATAAAATAGGCTGGTGCATTAGTTATCCAAATGACATAACGGTGAACTCATATAATCCATATCGAGTCAAGAAATCCGTCTTGGGAATATCTGATGGTCTAATCCTCATCTGATGGTATCCCGATCAGAGATCAATCTTCGAGAATACCCTAGCTCCTCTCATCTGATCAAACAAATCCTCAATACAGGGTAATGGATACTTGTTCTTCACAGTAACATCATTAAGGGATCTATAATCCACGCACATCTCTTGCGATCCATCTTTCTTCTGTACGAATTGAACTGGCGCTTCACAAGGTGAAGAACTTGGACGAATGTACCCAGCCTCTTGTAACTCTGTTAACTGCTTCTTAAGTTCTTTTAACTCTTCTACAGACATCATGTATGACTGTTTGGGAGTAGAAGTAGTTCCAGGTAAGAGATCAATGACAAACTCAACTTCCCTATCTGGTGGCATCCCTAATAACTCTTCTGGGAAGACATCCGGAAAATTCTTAACCACACGGATGTTGTCACCAACCAACTTCCCATCTACTAAGAATGTTGCTAGTCTGAAGGTGGTAGTTACTGCAACTTCAACTTCAAATCTTTGTCCTTTGGAACTAGTGAGTTCTACGGTTCCCTTAGCACAGTGTATATACTGCCTTTGTCTTTCTTAACCATGACATACCAAGGATCAAATCTATACTGCTCTCTTCTAACAGTATAGGGGTAGCCCATCTGGGTTAGAAACATAGGGTAAGAAATGAAGAGTTGTAGACAAGGCGAGTAATTACGAGGAATGTTACTGCGGGGGGATTTATTAGCTAAGTAGATTAGCGTGTTATCCACTAAAGCTAATACATTACCTTATGGTGGTACATGCTAAGATGCCCAACTATAATGTTTCAATCAATCAAAGAAGCAAATCAAGCATTTATCATCAGAACAATCAACCAACATTTTTAAATAGAGAAAATAGTTTTAGTTTTTTTTGTCTTAGGTCTCCTATCTCTTAAGTTCATAAATGTGGGATTCCAAGGTGTGAAATCCATCTTGTCTTAGAGCAGAAAAGATAAGAATGATCAGAGTAGAACAGTAGAAGGTGAGACAGGATCAAGATAAGTATAGAGAGATCCAGAGTAAGGTAAGTATAGAATGAATCAGAATGAGATAAGTAGGTAAGGGTTGCCCATTTCTATCTAGGTTTCGTCCTACAGTCAACATTTCCTCTGATACCACTTCTGTCACACCCGGCTTTAAGAAACAAAGCCGGGTGCATCTCATACATGCGCCAGGAAGACAACATATATAATAACAGAGTGTATAGAGATAAATGTCACAATAATCAGAGTATTTAATACATAGCGGAAGACTTACAAAATAAAAGAATAAATATAAAACGAACTAAGGATCGTCGGCGCCAATGTCAACTGAGAAACGCCACCTAGATCGGATCGAACTCCTCGATACTTGACTCCACTTGAAACCACCTGTTCTTCTCCTGTGGGGGGGTGTGAGACAGCAAGGGTGAGCTCACACATGTTCATCGCTCAACAAGTTGTGGGGAATAATGTGACATGAACTCACCAAAGGTGGGAGATCATGAAGTGTAAGGCTGATCAACAATAGAGGTTAAAGCTGAGCATTGCTTTTAAGTAGTTGGTCAAATTTTATTAGCAGTTACTAAGTGTAAGTGAATACCAAACCTTAAATAATAATAAAGAACAAAATTAATAATAAACCCATGCAAATGCAAATGACAAATTGAGTTTAGGTTCCATAATTTAATCATCAGAGAGTCCTGAGCCGCTCATGACCGTGAGCTCGGCTAGTATACCAGTTTTACACTCTGCAGAGGTTGTACCCTTTACCCACAAGTCGTGTTTCCCATGTCGCCAGGGTTAGCTAGGCCCTTAGACACTACCAAGGTGAATGGCTAGGGATCCACTACGAGGCCTTTACAAAGTTCCACTAGCTTCCGAAAACCCGCTACAGTTTATAGGAAGTTCCAATGCAGGGTTCCTGGCTGACCGCCATCGCAGCAAAATCAACCAGGGACCTCCCTACACTGACCACTCCCCTACTGCCCTTGCCCCTTTCGGGTAAGGTAGTCTTCCACTAGCTTTCCTAATTAGTCAGCCAAGGGGTCCCATTCCTCCCTTGTGGTGGCACGTGGTTCTCAAGTTAAGCTCCATGTTCCAATTAACAATAACATAATGATCTTGACATGAACATAAATAGAATAACAAAATAACTGGAACATGGATATAATGAAATATTAACCCAAAAACCACGTAAAGCAATAGCATAAACTACCCAAGTGATTCAGGGGTAAACAAGGTAATGAGATAAACAATCTAGGGTGACCTATCGGGTCCCATCAAAATTAAACCTATGCATGGTAAATGATTATAAAGAACATTATTGGGTAACAAAAGTGAATCAAGGGCACAACTTGCCTGGCACTTGAGATTCCAGGTACCAATTTGCTCAGATGACACGTGTCCTCGCGCTAGTCGTGGCAATACAAACAAACATGATATAGATAAATTAATCATCACACCAAACATAATAATATACTGCGTAATAGTGATCTACGCGTTTCTACGAGACTAACGCAACTTGAACGGATCAAATCGGAGTTAAAACGAAGAAGATACGAATTTCCTAAGGTTTTATGTATTTGATACGAGGTTAATTAAGAAATAAATTTTAATAGCATTTTCATGTTAAAACAGAGACACAGGGTGATAAACAACATTATGACAAAATTATAGAAACTGAAATGGATTAGTTTGGACTTAATATGAATTTTCTAGGGATTAAACAAGATTCTGGAATTGTTTTTATATAAGAAATTCATTTTATAAATCAATTTTTCTGATTTTACTATTGGATGGAATGCGCGCCTGAAAATGAAGAAATGCAGGGGGTTTGCTATAAAACTCCTTAAGACTCAGAGAGCGCCTGGGAGGACGGCGGGTTTATTTGTCGAAACCCGAGGGTTTCTTTTGTAAAATGACTTCGGCGAAGGGGTACCGAAGGATTTCAACCGCACGATCACACACCCGCGGTTGAGATTAGATCGGGTCCCTGGCGAACCGGTGTGCAATGTGGGCCGTCCAACGAGAGATCGATGGCCCAGATTTTAAATAACTGGACACTAACGCCGACCGTCCATCCCCCGATCTCCGGTTCTGATCAACCGACGCAGGGATGACACCAGATCTAATCGCAACCGTCCCTGAAGATCCTACGGCCCCGATTCTATCCAACAAAAATGGTACGCGAGATGTGATCACGGCCGTTGATGACTGATCGAACAGCCCACAGTTATCCAACCCAACCCAAGGGAGTCCGGGCGGCGGCGCCGCCGCCACCCACGGCGGAGGTCCCATCGGAGACATACGACACGGTGCCCTGGTGCCCCATTCGCAACCCCGGATGGTCCAACACGAAGCTACTGACATGGGTAAAGTATTGGAGCGCTATTTACCTGGGTGAAGATGGAGCCGTGAGCTGCCCACGAGCACAATGGTTTCGGATGCGTCAACAAGAACACCGACGAGCAATTGGGATTGTCACGGTGGCCGAACCTCCTTGTCTCGGCCACGAGCGCAACCCCAGTGATTATACGAAGCACCCAGAGTCTACGCTGAGGCCTCGAGGGATAGCATGGGCGAGTTCCACGGCGGCGGAACCTACGGTGGCTATGCCTCTGTGAACTCCGGCAGCCACGATTCGTTGGCTAGGGTGTCGCCCGGGTCTAGGTTCTTGATGCGAAAGAGTCGCCGGCGCCCCTATTTAAATCCCCTAGAATTTGGTGTCAACAGCTCGCCCGAATTTCATGGCGCCCCCGGTCAACCTCGCCCGGATTCTCGCGGCATAATCCGGCCTTCGTGGCGAGGAAGATGACCCACGACCGGAGGGGCCCACATGTCAAAGGGAGAAGTAAAATGGCCAGGGCACTGCGGCTGACGTGTATGGCCCACTTGGCGGTGACTCAACCCTTAGAACAAAGCTAGGCTGGGCCAGCGGGTGAGGGGAAGTTGGGCCAGATTTGGTTGCTTAGGCCCAACTGCGCCCAGTTCTGTTTTTTTTTCTTTTTTTTTATATATTTTCATTTTCCTTTCCTTCTTTTCCAAATTCAAATTTAAATTCTAGTTTAAATTCAAACTTGTGACAAATTTATCCTTAGATTATATTATGTCATGACATTTTTCAATTTGGAGATATATATATATATATTATTTATATTTTTATATCACACAATATTTGTTTGCTTCTCTTTTCTAAATTCTAGAATCCCTTTTAGGTTTTAAATTCCACTTTGGATTTTAATATATTCCTTGTCACATTTATTATTTTATTTTGTCACAATGTGCACACAAGAAAAATAATCCCAGCATGATGCATGATTTATTTGAGTGCCTTTTTATTACTTATTTATTTGTATAAGTGAGGTGTCCACATGAAATGATAAGTAGAGATAACACACATACATATATACATGAATTTCATTTCTCCTTTTAGATTTTTTTTTCTTACAAAGTAGGTATTACAATGATAACTTTGGTTGCTACAATTTTGCCTATCGAAAAACCACAAAGTTTCCTGTTATTAGCTACCGAAGCAAGTGGCCGGCAGGCTGGAAGTCAGAGTGGTTTTATGTGAAAGTTGACGAAGACGAAGAGAAGTTGGTACAAAGCCCACTTGAATTAATCTTCGGAGAAACAAGACCGCGATGCCACATGACATTAGAAGGTCCCACCTGGGCCGCGCTGGGTGAGTTTAAAATTATTTCAGAGCATATCAGCACTAGGGACCTGGTTCAAGAGTTCTTGGCCTTCAGGGTTTTCCCTACTTTAAAAGAATGGGAAATGCCGAAGCTGGAAGGGGAGAAGAAAGAAGGGGAACTTGTCCGACTTCCTTACCATTTCAAGTTCAAGAAATACTTTAAAAAACCTTGCCAAGAGTGGCTGGACACAGTTGAAGTAATATGCAATGAAATTCTTGGTAATTACTCGAAAAAAGAAGATCAATTGATGACTGCGGCCTTCGGCACCCGTCCGAAGCGAAGGCTCAATCGAGTGCTTGACGCCGTGGGTTTCGAGTACCCTGACTATGAACGGCTGAATAAGGGTGCTGAAGGCCAAAAGAGGAAAAGGGTGGCCGAAACTTTGAACAAAGATGAGGAAGAACCACCAAAAGAAAAGAATATTCCAAAGAAGAGAAGGCTATCATCTCCAAAGCGAAAATTATCCGATGAAGAGGGGACTCTTGCATCACCCTCTACCACCGACGTGGAGGAAATCTTAAAGGTAATGACTGAAACCCTGCCCGCGAAGCTAAGTCCATTAGGGCCTCAACTGACGAAGCTTTTTCAAAAGGTGGAGGATCCCGAAAAAACGAAGAAGATAACCAAAACAAAGAGACAAAGAATTATTGCAGTGACCGAAGTCATTGACAAGACGCCGCCGTGAGCCTCGGCTCGGAAAGCGCCAGCGGCTGAGGGCACAACAAATGTCGAAGTCGCACCTTCAGAGGTCGCGGCTACCGAAGCCGCTTCGGCCGAAGATTTGAACTTGGAAACTACAATTGAAGACATCGACAAAATACTGTTAGACATGGCCGCAGAAGAAGCTACCACTGCAGCCGAAAAAAACCATGGCTACAGTGCCTGAGAAGGGAAAGGAAAAAGCCAAAGATACTTTGGAGGACGAAGCCTTCATATTTCAAAATTTAGTTGGGCAAGAACTGTCGAAGGCCGAAATAAAAGAGCTTAAAGAACATGCCAAATCTTGCGGATATAAGCCAGGAGCTCTTCTTTTCGGAGGTATTAACGATGAGAAATTGGACTGCATCCGGGATCAAACTGGAGCTAAGGTCATCGGTACTCTATCGAAGAGTATCGGTTTTCCGAAGCTGGAAACGGATATCAGCCGCTACCGACGACAACATATCGTTGGTAGCTTATTTTATTCCAATTTCAAGGTAAACAACTTTTCTCTGACTTTTATTGTTTTTAATAATGAAAATGCTCCTAACGAAGGTTGTTTATGTGCAGAGCATGCTACTGAGCAAAGCTTTGAAGATGCAACAAGATTTAGAGGATAAGAAACACGAAATTATAATTGAAAATTTAGAGAGCAGAATAAAAGAGCAAACAGCTATTATTGAAAAGAAAGACTTCGAACTCCAAACAACTGAAGGCTTATTGGCAGAAACTGAAGCTAAAGTAGCAGAATTGAATTCGAAGCTTCTCTGCCAATCAAAACAATTTGAACAAGAGAAGCTAGAGCTTAACTCAAAATTTGAGGCCGAAGTCCAAACAAACTCAGATTTGAAGAAATCATTGACAAGCCTTCAAGACAAATGTTTGAAATTTAGTAACAACTGTATTCAACAATTAAAAAAGATCTTTTATTCAGTTGGAGCCAGCAGTGGAAAGTTCACCCCTTCAGCTGAAAATTTGCCAAGAACCTTTGAACATATTGAAGCTGAAATTGATGAGCTTGACGAAGTTATAGCCGGGCACGGTGACTTCTGTGCCTGGGTAGCTTCTCGGGGCACCGCTGCAGCATTTCTGAAGGCCGGCTGTGATCATGGAAAAATCGTCAACAGGCCCAATTTCACTCTATCTTCGTCAATGCTAGACGATATTCCTGACCTCGCCTGAAGCATTTCAAACAGATTTATAAAAATGATATGGACCAAAGGCGGGCAGGAAAAAGCTGGAGACGAAGCTCGAAGTCATCTTGAACCAGTAAGAAATCATACCTTGTGCTTACCTTCTCCCTCAAACTTGATTTTTACTCACAATACCTTGATTCATGTAGGATGACGAAGCTGAAACTGATGCTTAAAGAATATGCCGCCGAAGCTGAAGCCCTCTTGTAATATATCTTTACCCTTCCATTGAGGCGCTTTGATGTGGACGAAATTAGTATTTTGAGCCGAAGGCGAAAAAACACCTTCCCTTCTTTTCGTACACAACGAAGCATAAAAGACCGCTTCTTCTTTTTTGCCGAAACATCTCTTTTTTATACACAACGAAGCATGAAAGACCGCTTCTTCTTTTTTGCCGAAACATCTCTTTTTTATACACAACGAAGCATGGAAGACCGCTTCTTCTTTTTTGCCGAAACAACCACTTATGCCATGAATGAATGTTTATGAATGCAAATGCTATGATGTAATGCGATGTGCGAATGAATGTTCAAACACATATCCGAAGCCATACCCTCAGCCATTATTTCCTTAGAAACAATCACACATTAGCTCTGCATTCCCTTAGGAACGTCTTTGGAGCTTCTTCGCCTTTTACTTTCGGCGGAATCAGCGTTGACTTTTCGCTGTAAGCTCTGCATCCCCTTAGGAACGACTTTGGAGCTTCTTCGCCTTTTACTTTCGGTGGAATCAGCGTTGACTTTTCGCTGTAAGCTCTGCATCCCCTTAGGAACGACTTTGGAGCTTCTTCGCTTTTTCAGTTTTCGGCACTCGATGGTGCGTTCTCAGCTTTTACATTTACATTCCTTGGGGGATTTTGCTCTTATAAAACTAGAAAAGAAAATTACATATGATGGCCCCATTAAAAACCTTTCTCCCCCTTTAGAAAGGAAAAGGGTGCCATGAAAAAAGAAAAAACATAAAAAAGTTACATCAAATTACACATAATATCGCCGAAGCTCATCTGCATTCCAAGATCTTGGAATGTCGTTGCCGTCCATGTCCTTCAATCTGTATGAACCAGGCCTTGACGAAGATGCTACCAAGAAAGGTCCCTCCCATTTCAACTATAACTTGCCCACTGTGTCTGGGTTGGCCACTCTTCGAAGCACCAAGTGTCCTGGCTCAATATTTTTTAGCCGAACTTTTCTATCTCGCCATTTGACTGTTTCAGCTTGGTATTTATTGATATTCTCCACAGCCTGAAGCCTGATCCCTTCTAAGGCATCTTTTTCCACAAAACAAGCATCTTCAGGGCCTGATTCTGCCGAAGCTACTACTCTTATTGATCCAGTTTTAGCTTCTTCCGGAGTTATTGCTTCGTCACCGAATAATAACTTGAATGGAGTAAAGCCTGTAGACCTTGATGTTGTTGTATTGTGGCTCCACAACGAAGGTTATTTCTGATCTTTTGCACATTTCTGACAGCCTTCGCACTTTTGAACTAATTCCGCTGCATCCGAAGCTGCCTTCGGCCAATAAAACCCTTGGCGAAAAACTTTTCCAAGTAACGGCCTAGATCCAATGTGAGGTCCACATAGGCCTGCATGTATTTCTTTCATCAACTCTATACCTTCGGCTCTAGATAAACACTTGAGCAGCGGAGCGCAAACTCCATGCTTGTACAACTCCCCTTCTATCATGACATATGGACGAGCTCTTGCCTCTATCCTCCTGTTATAAGCTTCGTCATCTGAAAGGAACTTACCCTGAAGGTAAGAGATGATCTCAGTTCTCCAATCTTCGCTATAAACAGGAGATATGCTGAGGACTGCTCTTTCAAGGAGTTCCACTGAAGGTGCCTTTATTGTTTCGAAAAACACATCCGAAGGTAGAGGCAGCCCCTGTGCTGCTGACTTAGCTAGCAAATCAGCATGCTCATTTTGTCCTCGAGGGATATTTTTGACAGAAAATCCTTCGAAGGAAGCTTCGATTCTTCGGACCGTGTCCAGATATTTTTCAAGCTTCGGATCTTTAGCCTTGCAACTCTTGTCGATATGACCTGAAACAACCTGGGAATCAGTTTTAAGGATGGCCCTTCTGATTCCCATTGCTTTTAATTTCCGAAGGCCCAAAAGTAGAGCTTCGTACTCAGTAACATTGTTTGTACAGCTAAAATCAAGTCTTGCTGCATAACAAGTTTTAACTTTGGATGGTGAGACTAGCACAGCGGCTGCTCCTGCTCCGAAGGTTCCCCAAGAGCCATCACAAAACACTGTCCACACTTCGTCATCCTTATTTGTTTCTTCATCCTGAGCCCCTGGCGTCCAGTCGGCAATGAAATCTGCCAACGCTTGAGACTGGATCGAGGATCTATGCACATAATCAATGCAAAATTCATTGAGCTCTGCAGCCCATTTTCCAATCCGTCCAGTAGCTTCTCTATTTCTCATAATATCCTTCAACGGCTGCGAAGAAGGAACAACAATATTGTATGCCTGAAAATAATGCCGAAGCTTCCTGGATGCCATCAAAACGGCATATAATACCTTCTCCAGTTCTGTATAGTTTTTCTTTGATACACTAAGGACTTCAGATACAAAATACACTGGAACCTGCTTCTTGACTTGGCCATCAAGCCTCTCCTGGACAAGTGCCGCACTTACTGCTGAGTGCGAAGCTGCCACGTATAACAACAAAGGAGCCCCTGGCGTTGGTGGAGTTAATGTTGTTAGATCTATCAAATATTGCTTCAGCTCTTCGAAGGCTTTTTGTTGGCTTGGTCCCCATTGGAAGACTTCAGCTGACTTCAGCACCTCGAAGAATGGTAAATTTCTTTCTGCTGATCTGGATATGAATCTATTGAGAGATGCCAGCCTCCCTGTCAATCTTTGGGCCCCCTTTCTTGTAGTTGGTGGCTCCATTCGAAGTATAGCTTCAATTTTATTTGGATTAGCTTCAATTCCCTTTGTTGAAACCAAACATCCAAGAAATTTCCCCTTCTTTACTCCGAAGACACATTTTTCTGGGTTCAGCTTTAAGCCAGCTTGTCTGAAACTGGCGAAGGTCTCCTGCAAATCAGCAATATGATTTTCCTGTTTCGTGCTTTTTACAATGATGTCATCAACATAAGTTAGCACATTTCTGCCTATCTGAGACTGGAGGACCTTCGCAGTCATTCTGCTAAAACTTCCTCCAGCATTTTTGAGTCCCTCAGGCATCCGAAGATAGCAATATGTGCCACTTGGGGTTATGAAGCTAGTCTTCGGCTCATCTTCCTTCTTCATCCAGATTTGGTGATAGCCTGAGTAACAGTCTAGCAGACTCATGAGCTCTGAAGAAGCTGCTGCATCAACTAAAGAGTCTATGCTTGGCAATGGGAATTCGTCCTTCGGACAGGCCTTGTTGAGATCTGTAAAGTCTATACACATTCTCCACTTGCCATTGGTCTTCTTCACCATAACAGTGTTAGCTAACCACTCTGGGTACTTTACTTCTCTGATAACTCCTGCACTGAGGAGTCTTTTTACTTCATTGCGAGCCCCTTCGGCCTTATCATCAGACATTTTCCGAAGCCTCTGCTTTCGGGGTCTGAAGGATGGGTCAACATTGAGCGAGTGTTCAATAACATCCCGATTTACTCCGCAGAGGTCATTAGCTGACCATGCAAAAACATCTTTGTTGTTGAACAAAAACCTTATCAAGGTTTTCTCCTGCTCTTCGGATAATTGAGAGCCCAACAACACCTTCTGCTCTGCTATGTCCACACATAAGAGCATGGGCTTCGGCTGATCTGCTGAAGCTGCTTTCTCCCTTCTGAATTTGTACTGTTCACAAGCTTCGGCTCCATCTATGTTATGGATTGCTTTGGAGTCAGTCCAGCTTCCTTCGGCCCTTCTAGCAGCTTCCTGGCTTCCATGAATAGCAATAGGCCCTTGGTCCAAAGGTATCTTCATGCAGAGGTAAGCTGGGTGAAGAATTGCTTCGAAGGCATTGAGAGTACCGCGGCCAATGATAGCATTGTAAGGATACTCCATGTCAACAATATCAAACACAATTTGCTCAGTCCTTGTGTTGTTAACAAATCCGAAGGTTACTGGCATGGTAATCTTCCCAAGTGCTACAATCTGCCGCCCTCCGAAGCCACAAAGAGGGTGCGTAGCATCATGGATCTTATCTTCGGGCTCTTGCATTTGTCTGAAGGCCTTAGCAAATATGATATCAGCTGCACTGCCTGTATCAACTAAGACATTGTGGACCAGAAATCCTTTGATCACACAAGAGATAACCATGGCATCATTGTGAGGATAATCCTTAAGCTGAAGGTCTTCCTGAGAGAAAGTGATTGGAATGTGGGACCATTTTGACTTGATGAAGGGTCCCTGCACTCCAACATGCTGCACCCTTCTCTGAGCCTCCTTCTTCTGCTTCTTGTTAGCCGGCTCTGAGCAAGAACCGCCTGTTATCGGGAGCACCAGCCTCGAAGCCAAAGCAACTTCAGCTTGATTGTTGAACGAAGCCATCAGCTCAGAAAAGTGGAAGTGAGTTCACCGGAGGTGGGCGCCAATGTTGGGGACTTGTTCTCAAATGCTATGAATTAAGAACAAGGCAACACAGAAAAAGTTAATGGTTATTGCCCTTCGTCCTCCGAAGCGTTATTTCCCTTAGGATATAACGATCCCAGACGAAGGTTATGAAGGACATACCTTCATCATCATAATTTGTATTGATAATAGAAAAAGCACATGAAACATGAAAGAATACATGAATAATCACACAACATCATTAGGTGTTATCATTATATGATTACGAAAGAATAAGAACAATATTGAGTTACATTAGTACCTTTGACTTGACGGAGGGTGAAAAATACAAGCGTGACGCGCGAGTGAATACAAATCAGCGTGAACAGTACGGGAGTACTGTTCATCTATTTATAGACACAGGACACAGCCTGTGAAGAATTACAATTATGCCCCTCATAAAAGTTTACAACATTGACTCAGACCTTTATGGATTAAAAGGTCATTCTATCTCTAAGTCGGTTTATAATTCCGAAGCTTCATGAAGAGGAACCTTCGGTTGCTTCCTGGGGACGACTTCAGCCGAAGCTGCTTCTTCTTACAAGACCTTCGGCGCAACGAAGCATGACCCCAACAACGGACTTCTCAACGGGGAGTAGGTTCTTCGGAACCGAACCTTGGGAAACAAATCCCTCATGTTCATCGCGTTAATCTTTGTTTTGTGATTTGCTTCTTCCCTTTCTCCTCTCTAGTTTTCTTGCTTGCAATCGATTTGAGTTGGCTCCCAAAGCTATCCACAATTGATTGAGCAACTCTTAGCAAGAAGAACTACTCTTCCACATTCCGATTTCATTTATATGTGTTTTAATGCTAACCCTGGGTGAAGTTTTGAGTTCAAGTTTATAAATTTCATGTTTCTCTTATTCACCCCCCTCTAGGCGACTTTCACATAATTCACGGCCTATTGATCTCTGGCTTTGTTCTCAATCTTCATACTTTGTAAGTTTGGATTGTCCACCTTGATCTCTTTTATGTCATTGCCCATATGAGAGAGTTTGGCTGATGGTGCCTTGGTGTCACCGGTTAGAAAGCCAAACATCTTTGTGTTGCGGATATCAACTTTAACATATTACATATGTATGCCATAGCATATGGTTAGACTTTGATAGCTTCTTAGAGACGGGTAGGCCGAGGAGAGAATTCATGGAGGTAGATGAAGTCTGATGGTGAACTCACCATGGCTCTGATTACCATATAAAAGTACAGAGACACTTAGAGTGTGTTTGGTTGAGGAGTGGAAAAGAATGGAGCAGCTCAATTCTCATTTTCTAGATGTTTGGTTTCCAAGAATAGAAAACAGAATGGCTCATAGGATCTACATATATATAAAAATTTACAATAAATAGTTGGAATGCTCCCGCTCCACCAAAACGACTGGATGCGAGCGCTCACGTTCAACTCATATGACTCTCCAACCAAACAAAGAATGGAGCGGCTCCACTCTATTATACTATTCAACCAAACAAAAAATGGAGCGGCTCTGTTCTGCTTGCCAAACGCAGAATAGAACGGATCCTTTCTAAAAACCTGAAAGGGAAATGTGCCCTTTGGCCATTTCTAGTATAGTTTTGGTGATTAAGTGCCCAAAACGTATTGAGTAAGTAATCTTGTGCCAAATGATTGATGAAGTGCAAATCAACAAAAAGGTATGATTCTAGACTTAGTACATTGGTTTTTGTGTACTAACTTATTTGTCTAAGTGCTGGAATCAGAGAAAAGAGAAGAAGAAAATATCTTGGCTGGAACAGCCAAGACTCAGCGCAGTCTGGCACACCAGACTATCCGGTGGTGCACCGGACAGTGTCCGGTGCGCCAGGCCAGCCTCTGGTGAACAGGCCACTCTCGGAAACTGACGACGGTGTACGGCTATAATTCACCAGACTGTCCGGTGAGCCCTCTGCGGTGAAGTCGTCACTCTCAGGAATCGTTCAACGGCGTACGGCTAAAATTCATCGGACGGTCCGGTGAGGCACCGGACTGTCCGGTGAGCCAACTGTCGATTGTGCCAACGGTCGGCCGCGGAATCCGCGCGTGACGCGTGGCCGCGCCAACGGTCGACAGGGGGCACCGGACTGTCCGGTGTGCACCGGACAGTGTCCGGTGCGCCATCGACTCCATTTCTGCAAAGGTCGACTGTTCTATTTTTGGAAGGCAATCTGCACCGGACTATGAACAGTGCCTGTCCGGTGGTGCATCGGACTGTCCGGTGGTGCACCGGACTGTCCGGTGCGTCACCCGATAGAAGGCAAGAATTACCTTCCCAGATTGCTTCCAACGGCACCTAGCTACCTTGGGGCTATAAAAGGGACCCCTAGGCACATGGAGGAGTACACCAAGCATTCTTTGATCATCTCTAAGCACCAAGACTTCATTCTCGCGCATTTGATTCATTGTGATAGTGACTTGAGCTCTAGTTGAGTAGTGAACTCCCCGCATTGTGTTGTGAGCTCAAGTTGTGACTTGTGTGCGTGTTTGTGTTCGTGCTTTGAGTCTTGTGTGTGTTGCTCTTCCCTCCCTTACTTCCGTGCTTCTTTGTGATCATCATTTGTAAGGGCAAGAGGCTCCAAGTTGTGGAGATTCCTCGCAAACGGGATTGAGTAAAAGAAAGGAAAACACCGTGGTATTCAAGTTGATCATTGGATCACTTGAAAGGGATTGAGTGCAACCCTCGTCCATTGGGATGCCACAACGTAGTGTAGGCAAGTGTTACTTGGTCGAACCACGGGATAAATCATCGTGTCTCTTGTGCCTGTCTTTATCGTGACTATTGTGTTTCACAAGAGCTCGGTTCTTAGCCACTTGTTTCTATTGAGCTAACACTTAACCAAGTTTTTGTGGCTATAAGTGTTTGATTTTTACAGGATCACCTATTCACCCCCCCTCTAGGTGCTCTCAATTGGTATCAGAGTCGTTCTCTTCACGCAAGGGACTAACCGCCCGAAGAGATGGATCCTAAGGGAAAGGGGATGGTGGTCAACGACAAGACAAAGGAGTCCATCGTCAACGAGCCAAGAGATGATAAGCCCTCGGACTCTGGCTCGAGTCATAAGAAAAATGACAGGAAGAAGAGGTGCATCAAGAAGATTGTCTACTACGACAGCGACGAGTCTTCTTCTTCCCAAAGAGACGACGACTACGACGAGAAAAAGAAAACGGTCAACTCAAACTTTTCTTTTGATTATTCTTGTATTCCATTTAACTCAAATGCTCATTTACTTTCAATTCCACTTGGGAAACCTCCTCACTTTGATGGAGAGGACTACGCCTTTTGGAGTCACAAAATGCGTAGTCACCTATTCTCTCTCCATCCAAGTATTTGGGAGATCGTTGAACACGGAATGCTTTTTGATAGTACTGACAACCCCGTTTTCATTAATGAGCAAATCCACAAAAATGCACAAGCTACCACTGTTTTGCTAGCATCCTTGTGCACGGACGAGTACCATAAGGTGAGCGGCTTGGATAACGCCAAGCAAATTTGGGACACCCTCAAGATTTCTCATGAGGGGAACGATGCCACCATGATCACCAAGATGGGGTTGGTGGAAGGCGAACTGGGAAGGTTCACAATGATTAGGGGGGAGAAGCCAACCCAAACGTACAACAGGCTCAAGACCCTGGTCAACAAAATCAGGAGCTACGGAAGCACGAGATGGACAGACCACGACGTCGTCCGACTTATGCTCAGGTCCTTCACTGTCCTTGATCCTCATCTTGTGAACTCTATCCATGAAAATCCTAGGTACACAAAGATGACGCCTGAGGAAATACTCGGAAAGTTTGTAAGCGGGCGGATGATGATCAAGGAAGCGAGATACGTGGATGAGGCATTGAATGGTCCCATGCCCATCTACGAGCCTCAAACCGTTGCTCTCAAAGCAATAAGTAGCAGGGAGACGCTACCGAGCAAGGTGGCGCAAGTTGAGGCGGCTGGGCTAAACGAGGATGAAATGACCCTCATTATCAAGCGCTTCAAGACGGCGCTAAAAGGACGAAAAGAGCACCCTAACAAGAACAAAGCAAAGGGAAAACGCTCCTGCTTCAAATGTGGTAAGACAGGTCATTTTATTGCTCAATGTCCCGATAATACAAATGATCAGGAACAAGAAAGGAACAGAAAGAGGGAGAAAAAGAAGGCCTACAAGAAGGCGAAGGGCGAGGCGCACC
The DNA here is from genome assembly GCA_029449295.1 of Zea luxurians. Classification (NCBI taxonomy): domain Eukaryota; kingdom Viridiplantae; phylum Streptophyta; class Magnoliopsida; order Poales; family Poaceae; genus Zea; species Zea luxurians. The sequence continues at coordinate 48,662,573 of JAOPSE010000023.1, forward strand.
TTGGCAAAGAGTGGGACTCGGATTGTTCTTCGTCCGACTCCGACGATGAAGGACTCGCCGCCTCGGCCTTCAACAAGTCGTCGCTCTTCCCCAACGAGCGCCATACTTGCCTAATGGCAAGGGAAAAGAAGGTAAACACTTGAAAAACTCATAAGTACTCTACTTCTAGTGATGAAGACTCTAGTGATGATGAAGTAGATTACACTAGCTTATTCAAAGGATTAGATAGAACTAAAGTAGAAAAGATTAATGAATTGATTGATGCCTTGAATGAAAAAGATAGACTGCTAGAAAGGCAAGAGGACATTTTGTATGAGAAACATGACAAATTTGTTAGTGTTCAAAAGTCTCTTGCCTTAGAGATTAAAAGGAATGAATTACTATCTTCTGAGTTATCAATTTGCAATGAATCTATTTCTAGCTTGAGGACTTTGAATGATGATTTAAATGCTAAGCTAGAAATAGTTAATAAATCTAGTCCTTGTGTAGAGCATGTTGTGATTTGTAATAGGTGTAAGGACTTCAATGTTGATGCATGTGTTGAGCACCTTACTTCTATTACAAAACTTAATGATGAAGTAGCAAGTCTTAATGCCCAACTTAAGACTTGCAAAAATGACTTTGATAAATTAAAATTTGCTAGGGATGCCTACACCGTTGGTAGACATCCCTCAATTAAGGATGGGCTTGGCTTTCAAAGGGAAGCCAAGAACTTAACAAGCCAAAGGGTTCCCATTCCCAACAAAGAGAAAAGGAAGGCCCCTATGGCTAGTAGTAGTCAAAAGAACCACGCTTTCATGTACCATGATAGAAAATATTCTAGAGATGTTCATTATAATAGGAGTTATAATGCCTTTGACTCACATGCCATGATTGCTTCGAGTTCCAATTTTAATGGTAGGCCTAGGAGAAATATTGTGTCTCATGCTCCTAGGAAAGTTTGTAATAAACCTACCACTGTTTTTCATACTTGCAACACTACATTTGTTCTTTCATGCAAAAATAAAAAGGTGGTTGCTAAAAAGATGGGGGCCAAATGCAAGGGAGACATGACTTGCATTTGGGTCTCTAAGGCTATTGTTACTAACCTTGTAGGACCCAACAAGAGTTGGGTACCTAAAACCCAAGCCTAATTTGCCTTGCAGGTTTATGCATCCGGGGGCTCAAGCTGGATTATCGACAGCGGATGCACAAACCACATGACGGAGGAGAAGAAGATGTTCACCTCCTACGTCAAGTACAAAGATTCCCAAGATTCGATCATCTTTGGAGACGGGAATCAAGGCAAGGTTAAAGGACTGGGAAAGATAGCTATTTCATCCGAGCATTCCATATCTAATGTTCCTAGTTGAATCGCTCGGGTATAACTTGTTATCCGTTAGTCAACTATGTAATATGGGTTACAATTGCTTATTTACCAATGTAGATGTGTCTGTCTTTAGAAGGAGTGATGGTTCATTAGCTTTCAAGGGTGTACTAGACGGCAAACTCTACTTAGTGGATTTTTCGAAAGAGGAGGTCAGTCTAGATGCATGCTTAATTGCTAAGACTAGCATGGGCTGGCTGTGGCATCGCCGTCTAGCACATGTTGGGATGAAGAACCTTCACAAACTTCTAAAGGGAGAACATGTGTTAGGTCTAACAAATGTGTTTTTCAAAAAAGATAGACCTTGTGCAGCTTGTCAAGCAGGTAAACAGGTGGGAAGCGCTCATCACAACAAGAATGTGATGACTACATCAAGACCTCTGGAGCTACTGCATATGGACCTCTTCGGACCCATCGCCTACCTTAGCATCGGGGGAAGTAAGTATGGTCTTGTTATTGTTGATAATTTTTCCCACTTCACTTGGGTATTCTTTTTGCAGGATAAATCAGAAACCCAAGGGACCCTCAAGCACTTTCTAAGGCGAGCTCAAAACGAATTTGAGCTCAAGGTGAAAAAGATTAGAAGCAACAATGGGTCCGAGTTCAAGAACCTTCAAGTGGAGGAGTTTCTTGAGGAGGAAGGAATCAAGCACGAGTTCTCCACTCCCTACACATCCACAGCAAAACGGTGTGGTAGAGAGGAAGAACAGGATGCTTATAGACATGGCGAGGACGATGCTTGGAGAATTCAAGATGCTCGAGCGGTTTTGGTCAGAAGCTGTGAACACAACCTGCCACGCCATAAACCGGGTCTACCTTCATCGCCTCCTCAAGAAGACGTCGTATGAACTTCTAACCGGTAACAAACCCAACGTGTCTTATTTTCGTGTATTTGGGAGTAAATGTTATATTCTAGTGAAGAAAGGTAGGAATTCAAAATTTGCTCCCAAAGCTGTAGAAGAGTTTTTACTAGGTTATGACTCAAATACAAAGGCGTATAGGGTCTTCAACAAATCATCGGGTTTGGTTGAAGTCTCTAGCGACGTTGTATTTGATGAAACTAATGGCTCTCCAAGAGAGCAAGTTGATCTTGATGATATAGATGAAGACGATGTTCCAACGGACGCAATTCGTACCATGGCGATTGGAGATGTGCGACCACAGGAACACCAAGTACAAGATCAACCTTCTTCCTCCACAATGGTGCACCCCCAACTCAAGATGATGAACAGGTTCCTCAAGAGGAGGCGTGTGATCAAGGGGGAGCACAAGAAGATCAAGTTGTGGAGGAAGAAGCACCACGGGTCCCTCCAACTCAAGTTCGAGCGACGATTCAAAGGAATCATCCCGTCGACCAGATATTGGGTGATATAAGCAAGGGAGTAACCACTCGCTCTAGATTAGCTATTTTTTGTGAGCAATACTCTTTTGTCTCTTCTATTTAGCCTTTCAGGGTAGAAGAGGCCTTGCTAGATCCGGACTGGGTGTTGGCCATATAGGAAGAGCTCAACAACTTCAAGCGAAATGAAGTTTGGACACTGGTGCCACGTCCCAAGCAAAACGTTGTGGGAACCAAGTGGGTGTTCCGCAACAAACAGGATGAGCACGGGGTGGTGACAAGGAACAAGGCTCGACATGTGGCAAAAGGTTATGCCCAAGTCGCAGGTTTGGACTTTGAGGAGACTTTTGCTCTTGTGGCTAGGCTAGAGTCAATTCGCATTTTGTTAGCCTATGCCGCTCACCATTCTTTCAGGTTGTTCCAAATGGACGTGAAGAGCGCTTTCCTCAATGGACCAATCAAGGAGGAGGTGTACGTGGAGCAACCCCCTGGCTTTGAGGATGAACGGTACCCCGACCACGTGTGTAAGCTCTCTAAGGCGCTCTATTGACTTAAGCAAGCCCCAAGAGCATGGTATGAATGCCTTAGAGATTTTCTAATTGCTAATGCTTTCAAGGTTAGGAAAGCCGATCCAACTCTTTTCACTAAGACTTGTGATGGTGATCTATTTATGTGCCAAATTTATGTAGATGACATAATATTTGGTTCTACTAACCAAAAGTCTTGTGAAGAGTTTAGCAAGGTGATGACACAGAAATTCGAGATGTCGATGATGGGCGAGTTGAACTACTTCCTTGGGTTTCAAGTGAAGCAACTCAAGGACGGCACCTTCAACTCTCAAATGAAGTACACGCAAGACTTGCTCAAGCGGTTTGGGATGAAGGATGCCAAGCCCGCAAAGACTCCAATGGGAACCGACGGACATGTCGACCTCAACAAAGGAGGTAAGTCCGTTGATCAAAAGGCATACCGGTCTATGATAGGGTCTTTACTTTATTTATGTGCTAGTAGATCGGATATTATGCTTAGCGTATACATGTGTGCTAGATTTCAATCCGACCCAAGGGAGTGTCACCTTGTGGCCGTTAAACGAATTCTTAGATATTTAGTTGCTACGCCTTGCTTCGGGATCTGGTATCCAAAGGGGTCTACCTTTGACTTAATTGGATACTCAGACTCCGGCTATGCTAGATGTAAGGTTGATAGGAAGAGTACATCAGGGACGTGCCAATTCCTAGGAAGGTCCCTGGTGTCTTGGAGTTCTAAGAAACAAACTTCTGTTGCCCTATCCACCGCTGAGGCCGAGTATGTTGCCGCAGGACAGTGTTGCGCGCAACTACTTTGGATGAGGCAAACCCTCCGGGACTTTGGCTACAATCTGAGCAAAGTCCCACTCCTATGTGACCATGAGAGTGCTATCCGCATGGCAGACAATCCTGTTGAACACAGCCACACAAAGCACATACACATCCGGCATCACTTTTTGAGAGACCACCAGCAAAAGGGAGATATCGAAGTGTTTTATGTTAGCACCGAGAACCAGCTAGCCGATATCTTTACCAAGCCTTTAGATGAGAAGACCTTTTGCAGGCTGCGTAGTGAGCTAAATGTCTTAGATTCGCGTAACTTGGATTGATCTAGAGCATAGATGTGTTTTATGCCTTTGATCATGTTCCTTTATACATGCTATTGCTTATTTATGGTGCTCAAGTTGTGCAAGGGATCCCCGGACCTCAAAAGTCCATGTGTGAATAATGCATATATTTAGGGAGAGAAATGCTACAACTTGACCCTTTGAGACTAACCGTGTGCTTGAGTGTTCTTAATTTAGTCTCAAAGGTGATTGAAAGGGAAAAGGTGAACTTGGACCATGCAAGACTTCCACTGCACTCCGATGAGAGAGTAATTTACTCCAAGTTCATCTGCATGCTCTTATTGCCTTTTTACTCTTAATTGAAGATTTTGATGAGGCAATGGGGTTTAAGGGCCAATAATGATCCCGTTTTGGTGCTTAATGCCAAAGGGGGAGAAATTAAGGCCAAAGCAAATGGATCAGCTACCACTTGAGAATTTTGAAAATAGTAGAGTTAGAACTTTTGTTTTGTCAAAATACTCTTATGTGCAAAATTTGGCCTCTTGTGGGGAGAATATAGGATTATGGGAAAAAGGGGGAGTTTTTGGCTCTTGATCAATTTTTCTCATGGAATACCTCTCTTTATGCCTAAACAAGTGTGTTTGACTTAGAGATAGGAAATTGAGTTTGATTTCGAAAACAAACCAAATGGTGGCAAAGAATGATCCAAATATGCCAAATTTGAATCAAAAACAATTCTTGTTCTCAACTGCTTTGATGTTGCACTTCCTTTTAGTTGCTTTTTGATGTGTTGGCATAAATCACAAAAAGGGGGAGATTGAAAGGGACATGTGCCTTTGGGCCATTTCTAGTATAGTTTTGGTGATTAAGTGCCCAACACGTATTGAGTAAGTAATCTTGTGCCAAATGATTGATGAAGTGCAAATCAACAAAAAGGTATGATTCTAGACTTAGTACATTGGTTTTTGTGTACTAACTTATTTGTCTAAGTGCTGGAATCAGAGAAAAGAGAAGAAGAAAATATCTTGGCTGGAACAGCCAAGACTCAGCGCAGTCTGGCACACCGGACTGTCCGGTGGTGCACCGGACAGTGTCCGGTGCGCCAGGCCAGCCTCCGGTGAACAAGCCACTCTTGGGAACTGATGACGGTGTACGACTATAATTCACCGGACTGTCTGGTGAGCCGTCTGCGGCGAAGTCGTCGCTCTCGGAAATCGTTCAACGGCGTACGGCTAAAATTCACCGGACGGTCCGGTGAGCCAGCGGTCGATTGCGCCAACGGTCGGCCGCGCAATCCATGTGTGACGCGTGGCCGCGCCAACGGTCGGCAGGGGGCACCGGACAGTGTCCGGTGCGCCAACGGCTCCATTTCTGCAACGGTCGACTGTTCTATTTTTGGAAGGCAATCTGCACCGGACTATGAATAGTGCATGTCCGGTGGTGCACCAGACTGTCCGGTGCGCCACCCGACAAAAGGCAAGAATTGCCTTCCCAGATTGCTTCCAACGGCTCCTAGCTGCTTTGGAGCTATAAAAGGGACCCCTAGGCGCATGGAGGAGTACACCAAGCATTCTTTGATCATCTCTAAGCACCAAGACTTTTTTCTCGCGCATTTGATTCATTGTGATAGTGACATGAGCTCTAGTTGAGTAGTGAACTCCCTGCATTGTGTTGTGAGCTCAAGTTGTGACTTGTGTGCGTGTTTGTGTTCGTGCTTTGAGTCTTGTGTGTATTGCTCTTCCCTCCCTTACTTCCGTGCTTCTTTGTGATCATCATTTGTAAGGGCGAGAGGCTCCAAGTTGTGGAGATTCCTCGCAAACGGGATTGAGTAAAAGAAAGGAAAACATCGTGGTATTCAAGTTGATCATTGGATCACTTGAAAGGGGTTGAGTGCAACCCTCGTCCATTGGGACGTCACAACGTGGAGTAGGCAAGTGTTACTTGGCCGAACCACGGGATAAATCATCGTGTCTCTTGTGCCTGTCTTCATCGTGACTATTGTGTTTCACAAGAGCTCGGTTCTTAGCCACTTGTTTCTATTGAGCTAACACTTAACCAAGTTTTTGTGGCTATAAGTGTTTGATTTTTACAGGATCACCTATTCACCCCCTCTAGGTGCTCTCAAAACTGGAACAGAGCCGGTCTATTTTAGTTAATTCTCCAACCAAACGCACCCTTAGAAAAATCACTGGTATCCCAAACTTTGATCTACTTATGTTGTGTATTTATTTGTTGAATGAGCGAGGAACAACCGCTCGTGTGCGTTGGCGTACACATATTGTATGTTTGGTTGTCCGCACCATCTCATTTTAGATCATCGTATGCGTTGATTTTACTTGAGATTATGTTTAGTTGCTTGTATGTAGAGTCACAACCTGCATGAGTAGACGCAAAATAAGCCATTTTGATGCTATTAACCTGCATCCGCTCATATGCACAAAATTATCGTATCTGGCTGGCCAGGACGGCGTCAACCTGTGCATGGACGCACAACCATCCAATGAGACTGATATAGAAGCCAATTGTTTTAGATAAATACAGTATAAATTTAAACTAGATTCTAGTCTATCTTAAAACCAAAACATCTATCGGTTACAACTTTTATCCTATGCCATATCTCTTAAATTCCTCGCTCCTGTCTCTTTCAGGATCCTGAGTCACTAATCTCCGACTATGCTGTTGTCGGCAATGTAGTAGCTAGCACTACGGCATCATCAGGCACTACCACCCAGCCTGTATAGTAGTAGCACGAAATCATGGAGGGGCTAACAATGGCAATCGGTGTCATCTTGCACAAAAATGACGATGAAAATCGGTATATAAGCATGACGCGCTACAAGTGAAATAATGGCGGACGGGAGAATTCAACCGCATCCATACGTCGTGGCTCTCCGCCGGATCCTCGCCGACGACAGATGCATATGCATGTTACCACCACCAACCGCCGGATCCACGGAGTCGATGGATCGATGACGAATGCATACTTTACCTTACCTACCGACCTTAGCTTCCTAGGAATTGAATTGAACTCGATCTCGTGTGTCCTTGTGGGCGCTAGCCAGGCTTAGCTTGCGTTGCGATGGCGATGGCGATGGCGATGGCGATGGCGATGGAGCGAGCAGATCGAGCTTGCACACCCACTCCGAGCCCTGGCCGGCCTAGACGTACGGCTAGACCAACCATCAATCGCGACCGCGCGTGTTGCCCATGCTGGATAAACATCGGAATCATCAGAGTAGCTAGGACTCGACATGACCACCGCACAAGGTAAGGTGTGTATGGTCGACCAAACGAGTGAACCAAAGGACTTCATGAGCCGGCTTCGATATTTGCCATCAAAAGGCCTGCCATATATATAGAGAGAGTATAGGTACAAAGAGCTGCCACAGGCGAGAGAGCAAGCAAGCACCAGTAGTGCAAAGAAACAGCTAGGATCCAGCCATAGAGAGAGAGAGAGAGAGAGAGAGAGAGAGAAGGGATTCATGGCTGGGGGAGCGAGAGACGGTAGCGAGGACGATGCCGAGACGACGACGACGAACGAGGGACGCCGCAGCAGCGACCACGCAGCCGGGGCCACGACGAACTATTCGGAGCACAAGCAGCTGGTGCCGTTCCTTGACATGCTCCGGTACGCCGACCGCACTGACGCCGCGCTTATGGCGGTCGGCACGGTGGCCGCCGTGGCCAACGGCATGACGGAGCCGCTCATGACCGTCGTCTTCGCGGCCGTCATCGAGTGCTTCGGCGCCGGAGACGACGCCACCATCCTCCATCGGGTCAGCAAGGTACGTCAACCAGTTTGTGCTTGCTACTGCGTAAGCGCGTATAGTGTGCCCAGTGCCCACACACACACTAGTACTAGTACTATACATATATACGTCTGCTCCATGCACGCGCGCGGCGGGACCAGCTAGTGACTAGCGGCGCGGCCGCGGTGGTTACCGACGACCTACCGGCGACGGCTCACGGCGGCGTTTCGGATTGATACTGTTTGTTTCGGGCTTATAGATTAAATAATCTAAGTAGATTATAATATGAAACAAACAGACCCTAGCAGTCAGGGTACTAGACAAGGCAATATCATATTCTGAACTCTGTAATAAACAACGACGTTTCGACAACTACGTACCAAGCACTGATGCACTACCGGGGCAGCAGGGGCACGCGTGACGGCGCGCGTGATTAGTGGATGAAATATTGAGCTCGATCCAGTGCGATCTCTCTTTCTCTTTCTCCTTTAGCCTTTGTATAAACAATCCAGACATGCTAATAATAATTCTTTCCGGTGAAGTAAGCCTTACGCTGACGGCTCGTTTCCGTTTGGGAATGCCTTTTCTACCAACTTTGAGCGGACATCCTCGATAGCGCTCCTTCCACTGAGCTGATAGTACCACAACATATTCGGAAGATGAAAGCAGCGGGGCGAGAGTGATAAACATACTCTACTCCCTCCATTCTAAAGTATAAAGCATATATTCTGTCTTTTCTAGATAATGTATATTTATGTCTAAATATATATATAAAAACTATGCATATAAAAAACTAAAATACTTTATGATTTGAAACAAATGTAGTATAACAAAACGAATTCATCTTTAGCTTCGATTTCCAGACAAGAAATCTCGTATAGCGCGGTATAGGTCGTGGCGGGTGTCACTGGAATTTAGTGCAATTGTCGTTTTTTTCCGTTCCAAAATAGAACCAAAAAGGTTGCCCAAAGCCCCAAACATGATGATTTTGGTTCAACGCAATTCCAGATGCAGACGAAAAGAAACAACGAGATGTGCATAGGAAGAAAATAGATTTTTAAAGAAATTATATGTAGATTAAAATATAGGTTGATATAAGGTTTGTTCTCGCGTCTCCAGCAGCTTGCCACTGCACACCCATGGAGCTCGAGGTTTAACTATTATTTTCTAATCTCGTATTTCTATAAAAATTATTTGTCAACAGCCGATTCTGTAGGTTTAATTATAGATGTCATTGCCCATGGTCATTACAGATGCCAATAGTTGATTCTATAGGGTTATTTATAGATGTCATTGTCCATGGTCATTATAAAATAAAATGTAGCTTTTAATTTTTATAGAAAGGATAAAACATAAAAAAATAAATATGAAGTATCTCGGCGTGTTTCCAAATGAATATTAAATAGTTTTTTTCCCTTGGTACAACGCATAAATATATTTGCTAGTTATTACAAATATCACATTGTTTAGAGCAGGAATTTAAGTGCTTTTTAGTTCACATATTTGTAACGTGAAAGGTAACTGATAACGTTAAATCATGTTTGTTTAAGTCTAACGTAATCAGATACCACACTAAAACTGATACTGTCATATTCAAACTTTTTACCGTTGGTAATCGAGTGTGAATCATTATTGTTACCATTTATATCACAGTTCGTGAATCAAACAACACCTTAGGTGCTCCGGCTGTAGTTTGAAGCGACGCATGCATATATGTAGCCTCTACTGTAGTTTGTAGCCATGTATGCATATATATAACTCATAGTTGTAGGGGCCTCATATGGGAATAGTCCCAATGGGACATCTGATCTGATCATCTATATGCATCGATCACAGATCATAGATTCATAACACGTATATATGCAAGATCATCGGACACATATAGGTGGTGTTTGGCTCGCCCAAATGTAACGTAAATAGATTACATGGGGTAACGGATAATAATACTTTTGTTTGGTTAAGTTCTTTCTAGTAATACTAGGTACTATTATCCAATCTAATTATAACTAGTCACTATTACCGCCGGTAAGAGATCCCATTATCATTTTCTTAACAACGTCTGAACCAAACAGCACTATAACTGCTGCATAACACGTATAGGTGCGCGCATGACAGATCATACCTCTATCATGCGCACACGTCATCCTCACTGATTTTTTCCCAAAAATGACCCATAATTTTATCAAAATCCGTTTCCCCTGACTCTAGTGTACTATGTATACATATACTCGGAGGGCTCGCAAACAGCTCGGCCTTCTTACTGGAGCCCTCTCAAACGACATTAGAAAAACAGCGACCAAGAGCCTCGGAGAGCCGGAGCCAGAAAATAGATCCGGAGCCGGAGCCCCCAAAAGCAGCTCTGGGTGGCTCCCCTCCCGCTCCGCCTGCGCTAGTTGCTACCGTCGCGCCGCACGTCGTCCCAAGCTGGGCTACTGCCGCAGCACCGGGCCTCGTTGATAGTGATGTTGCGGCCGTCGAGCTCCTTGTCGTTGATGCCCTCCATGGCGCTCCGCATCGCTCTGTATCACCGGATGGAATGGATCCAATCCTGGACTCGAGGATCTCGTTGTAGGTGCTCAAGACGTTGTGCAGGGAGTGATCGTATGTGGCCCAGGCGAGGCCGCCGACAAAGCAGCCGTAATCAACGCCTCGCCGCCCACCCTCTGTTGCCTCCCGTCCACTAGAGCTGCTCTTACACAGAATTCATTTTTAGAGAAGCAGGAGCCGTCTCAAACGAGCCAGTATACGTTATGTACCGCTCGACTCTTTTTTTTTTCTTTGATGTGAGCAAAAAAAAAAAAAGTCCAATGACGTATATTCCCTGTGAGATCGAGGAAATGCACCCTTCTGTTTGTTTGCTTTGCTCAGAACATGCACGAAAGCTTTACATGATATACCCCCTCCTTCCTAGCGCTAGGAGTATTTCTTTTCGCTTTTTTGGGTTCCAGGCAAGTCCACACTCTAATGACTCGCTCTATTATAACTGATTATTACTACACTCACTATGTCGTTTTAGTTCTTGATTTTTATGTCTATGTTCAAATAAGTAATGATGAATCTAGACACATATAAAATATATTCATCAAGTCTTTGATGAACTCACTATTTAACTAAAACGAATTTTATTTTGATATAGAGGAAGTACTAAACAATGTACTGTAGTGTATGTGACCATTTCCTAAAGTATCAAACAAGTCCACACTATTTGAGTGTAATACATAACAAGGTGTTTTCTCCATTTTCCAGGTTATCATGTACTACATCTACCTGGGAATTGGAACTGCAGTTTCTTCCTTTCTCCGTAAGTAAATAAATAAATATATACTACTCCGTTCGTTTATGTTTGTCGCCGATTAGTTTAAAAATAAACTAGCGGACGATAAATATTCGAGAACGAAGGTAATACATATCTGGACTTGGACTACATGAAAGTAACTAGAATGGATAAATGATGTCCAGTAGCTAAATAATAGGAATTGAAAACTGTCAGATGCCACCAATGGAATGCTTGGCTGTTCCCACTGTCACAACTTGAGGCATTTGCTAAGTGGAATTGGGTTGATCCATCACCACCTCATTTGTCACAGGTTAATAATTAGTATATGCACAAGGAATAGATTGATTTTACCAAAATCCATTGGATGAACTTACGATGCACAATCTTATGAAGCATGAGGTGATTCCACAGCCTAAACACACACAAAAAAATGTGGCTAATTCAACTTACAACTTCAACAAGGTAGAGAACGGACTTTGTAGCAGCTAAAAATGAGAACTATGTTTTAGTTGAATAGCAGAATCCCAAAAGATTAGCTGAAACATTTACCTGCTCCAGAGGTGTCATGCTGGACGGTGGCTGGAGAAAGGCAGTCAACACGGCTGCGGTCATTATACCTTGAAGCTGTGCTGAGGCAAGACATTGCATTCTTTGACGTGGAGATGACAACTGCAGAAGCAGCCTCAAGAATGTCTGCGGACACTGTACTCATCCAAGACGCCCTCGGTGAGAAGGTAACAGTTCATTATTGTTTTGACAAAAGAAACAAAAGTATGCCTAGTTTCCATTAAAGGGTCTTTCATGTCTACAACATAAAAACTCGACCTGCAGTGGTAAGACAACCCTCGAGTATTGTATTAAGAAAAATACTTTCTCACACCTCGAGAAAACCCCCGAACCTCTACCCTACCCATACACAGCGGCATCGAAGCCCATGTGAGAACGACCGCGACCGATGCCGGGCCTTAGGCCTGTGCTTTAACGTGGGACAGACGACCACCTAACCAACTTAAGAAAAAAGCCTTATGTACAACACTAAAAAACTTGACTTCTCATGTTAAGGTAGGGAAGTACATACAGCTTTTGACAACCTTCGTCGGTGGCTTTATCATCGGATTCATTAGAGGCTGGATGCTGGCCCTTGTTATGCTCGCGTGCATACCTCCAAGCATTTTATCCTTTGCAACAGTCTCCCGGTTGCGAGCTCAAATATCTCGAAAGAGGCAAGAATCATATGAAGATGCAGGGAATATTGTCGAGCAAACCATTGGAGCAATAAGAACAGTGGGTGATTCTAACATTTTCTAAATACAAATTAATGCTGACAATAGTTTTTTTTTTGCAACTATTCAATATCAATAACATCTCAAAACAGGTTGTATCTTTCAATGGAGAGAAGAAAGCAATTGCAATGTACAACAATCACATAAAAAAGGCATACAAGGCTACAATCATGGAAGGGATCATCACTGGTCTTGGAGTAGGCTCCATATTTTTTGTTGTCTTCAGCAGTTACTCTCTAGCTTTCTGGTATGGTGCCAAGTTAATCATCAGCAAAGGATATACTGGAGGGCAGGTCATCAATATCGTATTTGCAATCTTAGTTGGCTCAATGTGAGTTTTGTAACTGTGAACTACATATGAAATAAATGGTAGTAGAAAAGTACTCTTAGACTCTTTGATTGAAACTGAATCGGTATTCGATAATTTTTTTCTCGAACACGCAGGAGAGCTGCATAAAATTATATTAAGAGAGGAAAGGTCCAAAATGGACCGAAATACAATTATTCGATAAAAATTAACCTAACCATTTTTAGATTTTGACATTAAGGTTTGATTATTTGGGAACAGGGCTATAGGTACTGCATCACCATCTATTTCTGCAATTGCAGAAGGGCAGTCTGCAGCACAAAGATTGTTTGAGATTATCAACAGAAAACCAAATATTGACATTAACGACACTTCCGGAATAGTATTAGAAGATATCGAGGGAGATGTTGAGCTCAAGGATGTGTTCTTTAGGTACCCTGCAAGGCCTGAGCAGTTGATACTTGATGGCCTGTGCCTGCAAGTACCTAGTGGTACTACAATGGCTATAGTTGGGGAGAGCGGAAGTGGTAAATCCACAGTGATTAGTATGGTGGAGAGATTTTATGACCCACAGGCTGGTGAAGTGTTGGTAGATGGAGTCAACATCAAAAGTCTGCAACTCCAATGGTTAAGAGGAAAGATAAGTCTTGTCAGCCAAGAACCATTGCTTTTTATGACCTCCATCAAGGATAACATAACCTATGGTAAAGCGGATGCTACAATTGAAGAGATCAAGAGAGCAGCTGAGCTTGCAAATGCAGCAACCTTCATTGAAAAGCTGCCTGACGTACTTTCAGAAACACTACTTATTTATGTATCTTACTTAAGTTTCTGCCAACTAATATCTTGTCTTCCACCTCATACAGGCATATGAGACAATGGTAGGTCAGCATGGTTCTCAGCTTTCTGGGGGGCAAAAGCAAAGGATTGCCATCGCAAGAGCAATCCTCAAAAATCCCAAAATTCTTCTTTTGGACGAAGCCACAAGTGCTTTAGATGTAGAGTCTGAAAGGGTAGTTCAAGAAGCACTAAATAGGATAATGGTAGGGAGAACTACACTCATTGTTGCTCACCGCTTGAGCACCATCAGGAGCGCAGACTGCATAGCAGTAGTTCATCAAGGGAAAGTAGTTGAACGAGGTAAGTGACTCTTCGACACCAATTACACCTTTTTAATTCTTAGAAGCAATCAATCAGTGTGAAAAAACAGAGGTAGTTCAATTCAGTTTTTTGGAACAAATTAACCAATTGACATGTCACACAGGTGTCCATGACAAGCTAATTAAGGACCCTGATGGAGCTTATTCTCAGCTTATTAGGTTACAACAGGCACATGCTACAGAAAGGCATGAGGTTCCAGATACTGACGTGTCAGGTTCAATCTATAAAAGTAGAAGTTTACCTTTGGAACAATCAACAGGCAGAGATTCTCCCAGGAACAAAGGACATCATTCCTTCACAAAAACCACTGGGCTGTCTAAAGAATTGAACAGGCAAGATTTTACAGACAGACAGGAAGACCAGGAACATGGTAATAGCAAGGCTCCTAAGAAAGCACCAATTGGACGACTATTCAAACTTAATAAGCCAGAAGCACCAGTTCTCCTATTAGCTGCTATAGTTGCCTTTGTGCATGGTCTTCTGTTCCCCTCGTTCAGTATAATGATGTCTGGTGGTATAAGAACTTTCTACTATCCACCACACCAACTTCGAAAAGATTCTCGGTTTTGGGCACTGACGTGCCTTCTGTTTGCAGTCATTGCCCTGATTTCAATCCAACTGGAATACTTTCTGTTTGGGGTTGCTGGTGGGAAACTTATACAACGTGTCCGCTCTTTGTCTTTCCAGAGCATAGTACATCAAGAAGTTGCTTGGTTTGATGAGCCTTCAAATTCTAGGTTTTGCTACTTAAACATTTTTATCCCAAATTTCTTACATTTTTCTACAACTGTTTGGACATTATTTTAGTATTTTTACTGTTTCATTTTGAAGTGGGGCCCTTGGCGCGAGACTCTATATTGATGCTTTGAACATCCGACGCCTTGTCGGAGATAACTTGGCCATACTAGTGCAGTGTATAGTAACAATAGCGGCTGGTTTTTCCATAGCATTTGCTTCTGACTGGAAACTCACGCTGATCGTCATATGTGTGATTCCCGTAATGGGCTCACAAAATTATATTCAAGTGAAATTCTTGAAAGGGTTCAGTGAAGATGCTAAGGTGAAAATATTGAATTTCCTGCAGTGAATGTAATCGTATTTATGTTTAAAAAAGCAAAACATACCTGATACTTTTCAAAACAGATGAATATGTGCAATCTTTTTAGACAACATGCAGTTTTTCATATAATATTAATAACTGTAGATATATTTTGAAGTTTACAATCAACAAAAAAATTAGTAAGATTTAATGTCTTATCAAAGGTTTCACCTAACAACTAAATGCAACAGGTGATGTATGAAGATGCAAGTCAAGTCGTAACCGAGGCAATTGGTAGTATTCAAACAGTAGCATCTTTCTGTGCAGAGAAGAGGGTAATTACATCATACATCCAAAAATGCCAAGCTTCAATGAAACATGGCATTAGAAGTGGAATGGTTGGAGGCCTTGGTTTCAGTTTATCAAACTTAATTATGTATCTGACATATGCTCTTTGTTTCTATGTTGGTGCACTGTTCGTACACGAAGGAAAAACAACTTTTAAAGACGTTTTTAGGGTAAGAGATACGCATTTGGGATCATTTAAACAATGACATTTTGTTCAGCAACTGACTAAATTTAGGCAACTGGCAGGTCTATTTTGCTCTGATTTTCACAGCTTTTGGAGTTTCCCAAACAAGTGCAACGGCAACAGATTCAACAAAAGCCCAGGAATCCACAATTTCAATACTAACTATTATAGACAGGAGACCTAAAATCAACTCGACTAGTGATGAAGGCGTGATTATAGAAAAAGTTGATGGCAACATAGATTTCAGGCATGTAAGCTTCAAATACCCATCCCGCCCAGACGTCCAAGTGCTCAGCAACTTTACTTTGGCCATTCCAGCAAGAAAGGTACTGCTTGCTTGATGCTTGTCATCGTTAATTCATAAGTTGTTTGACTGGAGGTGGAGGGGGTAGTTAGTTATTCATTGATCATTGGGAGAAACAGGGGATGGGAACTTGGGTGGTTGATCTTGCTAGGTTAGTACCAAGTTAGACCATGCTAGACACTTCACAAAAGCGATATGGCAATTCTTGGGCAGCTTAAATAATAGAAAATTATCAGATATTGGCTACAAATACAGTAACTGTTTGCTACTTTTCTCAGGTAATCAGTGCTCATTGCTCAATTCATCTTACCTTAACATAAGTTTCAGAAAAGTTGTGTACAGGTGGTACGAAATTCATTCAGCCTTCTGCAAAATTTTAAGTTCAAACTCCATTTTCAGAAGGAGTAGAAAAGGCAGACAATATGAGATGAAAGTAACAAAAAAAAAAGATTTACTATGAATTAAGGGTTTTTCCCATGCTATTTTATCTCTTTAGAAAGCTCAATTGCCCGCAATACCTGCTTTATACTCTAATTGAAAGTAAGAGCTCATGTCATTTGTGTTCAAAAAGGCTGGATAGGGTCAATCAAAATGAGCCTGAAAAAGAATCAAAATTAGTTCTTGTTTTCACATTTTCCTTTATGTTTTGTACTGATGAACTTAAAACTAAATTTCATATGCAGACTGTTGCACTTGTTGGAGAGAGTGGTAGTGGTAAGTCAACAATAATTTCTTTGCTCGAGAGATTCTACGATCCAGATTCTGGTACAATCTCACTGGATGGAACAGAACTTAAAAAACTAAAGCTGAGTTGGTTAAGAGACCAAACGGGCTTAGTGAGCCAAGAACCTGTACTTTTCAACAACACAATTCGCGCAAACATAGCATATGGAAAACAAGGAGAAGTAAGAGAGGATGAGATCGTTGCTGCGGCCAAGGCAGCAAATGCTCATGAGTTCATATCTAGCTTGCCTCAGGGATATAGCACTATTGTCGGCGAGAGGGGAACACAGCTCTCTGGAGGGCAAAAACAACGGGTTGCTATTGCAAGGGCCATCTTGAAGGACCCAAAAATACTTCTACTCGACGAGGCAACAAGTGCTCTGGATGCTGAAGGAGAGCACATTGTTCAAGATGCACTGGACCAAGTGATGGTTAGCAGGACCACCATTGTTGTGGCGCACCGACTGTCCACAATTAAAGGGGCAGATATGATCGTAGTCATGAAAGATGGTGAAGTTGCTGAGAAGGGGAAGCATGAATACCTTGTGGGAAAGGGTGGAGTTTATGCATCGCTGGTAGAACTACACTCCAAGTCAGCATAAGGATATATGGGAACTTCGATGGATTATTTGGTATTACAAGGAGAGCATTTGCAGTAGGAGGTAGTCATGCAACGAAAACAAATCCATGTGAAACTTGTCAATTCATACTTCTGGTTTGTTATTATAGGGCAGTGAGTCTTATCCTAAACTCCATGCCGACAAAGATAGCATTGGCATCACCGTATTTCATATGCTGCAGTGCACTTGATTATCAATAAATTAATGGTAAAAAGGAGAACAAATCAACCTAATCACTGAGCTGTTTTTATTTAGTCGACGAGCAGAAGCATTTCTGCGATTCCAGAGCACAAGACTACATGACAAATACACTACAACTTTGCACGCATTGGAAAGGGCGAGTTCGGATCAAATGCAGCTACCCGTCAGCGAATTGGTTCAAACCAAAAAGTTCAGGCGTATCCAGAACTTAAACCGGCGTACCTTTCGTGCGCCGAGGTCCCCTTTGGTCGTCATGATCCAACCGACGCTAGCCTAGACTTGACGTTACGACGGTAACGGTGCCCACTGGCGCGGCCACCATATCTGGCTGCTCGCTTCCTTTCCGCTCCCCACCAGCGAAGACACGCCGCCGCCGTTCCATAGCTACGTCGCCGCGCCGCGTGCTTTTCCCATTCTACCGTCCGAAAACAAAATCAACGCCTGATATTAGTTGCCTTTCCCATCGGGCCTC
Source organism: Zea luxurians (assembly GCA_029449295.1). Classification (NCBI taxonomy): domain Eukaryota; kingdom Viridiplantae; phylum Streptophyta; class Magnoliopsida; order Poales; family Poaceae; genus Zea; species Zea luxurians. Next base: position 48,680,540 of record JAOPSE010000023.1, read on the forward strand.
GAGCCGACACAGACACGATACGAAGTGGGCTGGGCTGGTACCGGGCCAAAACTGTGCCAAGCCTCAGGCCGCTCGGTCGGCCCGTAGCGTTTGGACAATATCAGCAGTTGCGGTGATTTGGACCCCGGAGGATTTGGCACGACCACGTGCCATACGCCTTCAACAGAACGTTACATACATGTATTTTCCGCTTCCAGATTCGCACTCGCACCCGTTGCGGCCTGCGTGCACTGCATCCGGCGCAGCCCGGTCCACCGCGGCGGGAGGAGTAGAGTAGGCCTCTGCCGACGAGGGTGCGCTGCTTGCTGGGAGCCTGGGAGTGTGCAGGAGATGGCCTTCGCCGTCACGCTCACGCCGCTTCGGGCAACTGCTGTCCTTGCTGGATGGAGGCGGCGCCCAGGGGTGACTCCTCCGCGGTTCGCCGTAGTCCTGGCGACGTCTACCGGAGTCGGCGGCGAACGGACCCCGCCGACGTTCAGGCGCCTAAGGGAGGAGCTCCTCCAGCTCCACGCCGAAGCCGACCTCACCCAATCCAAAGGTAACATATCTACACTGGAATTCTTAATGTTGTGTTCATGGGACCAGAGCATACTCCTGTTTCACCGTCCTGATTTCCTGGCACCTCTCATTTCATCGAGTGTCAAGTATCAGTGTTATTAAAACTACCCTAAATGTCAAAACGTTAATTAAAGGTTGAAACAGATCATTAACTATCTTTGGGCTCAATCTGCTAGTTACTTTTGGTCCAATCCGGACCAGTCTTCACACGCTTGCCCTACTCCCCCCGCCCTGAAGCCTGATGGCTAGTAGCGCCACCCAAGGTTTTAAAGTCGGCAAGTACTCTAGTCGCCTGAGCAACGATAAGGTGACTAATCATGATTAGTCGTCGATTTGCTCGATTAGTCGAGCTTCTAGTCGTCCTATAGTCGTTCACCTATAAAAGTACCATGTGTGTATATATATATTTGGGGAAATTTGGATCCATACCATTAAAAGATCACCACTTTGGATCCATACCATTACTATCTCACTTACATGTGGGTCCACATGAGTCAATGACATGTGGGGTCCATGGTATATATCTAAAGTTTGGATCTTTTAATGGTATAGATCCAATTGTTCCATATATTTGTAGCAGGACAGCAGTACACTATAGCTGTAGCAAGACAACAGTACAACATTATACTATATTGCAGATCTATTGACAATATCACAATATAACTGTACAAGCATGTTTTCACTAAAAGGTAAAGATCACTTGCCTTGGATTATACAACAGTGCACTAATTTCAACTCCAGGAATTATTAGAATGCCAAACAATGAAGCAAAGCGCAACTCAAGAGGAGGCCAAGGTAGACACAATACTGCTCAATAAGTGAACACTGAACAACCAAAATTACAGAGCAATTACCGTTTGAAGAGGTGCTCATCTCGGTCTCTGAATTTTGAATAGAGGAGTTGTCGCCTACTCGCCTGGTCGGGGCTGAACAGACAACAGAGGAGAACGGGCGTGTGTTTTAGAGGGGGGGGGGGGGGGGGCTCTGCAGACTGCAGCCGCCGAGTGACGGAGGGGGTGCAGCTACTCCTACTGCTCGAGCAGAGGGTCGTCAGAGCACAGCAGGCGTCAGCGATGGACAAGGGGCGGCGACACCGGAGAAGGGGTGGCGGCGCTGGAGAAGGGCTCACGCGCGAGTGTGCGTAATGTGCAGTGGCGGAGCCAGGAACTCTATTAGTGTAGGGCCGGATATAACACTACAAATTATTTATATCAACTAAATTTTTGAAATCACACAAATATATAGCTGGTGGCACATATGAATTCCATTTGAACACAATAATTGCAATTAACATAAAATTAACTTAAATAAGTGGTTACCTAATTAAGAAAATGATATATGTTCGTCTCAATGATCAATTCATTAATTATTTGGGTTGCTTTTATCAACAATAGGAAGTCTTTCTGGAATTAAATGATATTATGTTGTTGCATACACAGTCAAAGAAAACGAACTATAAAGTATAAAATTGTAAGAACTAAGTGTACCACTCATTTGAACATGTTGACATGTGAAGCATCTCTATATGACTGTATTAGAACCTGCCCTTTGGCTTTGCTAATGACTGAAAAGAAAATGTTACTGATATTTGGTTTTGGTAACATGTAACAACCGAATAAAGTGGACAACAATGATTTAAATGATCTAAGAACAAGCTAAGCACAGTACATTCTCCACTGAAAACTCATTTGTATACCAATTTCACTATCCTGCACAGAATAGAACATTTGCATGTCGAAGATTGATTTCTCCTCCACTAGTCCACATATGTCGCATCCATGGTTTAAATGTGGTGCTGCTGGCGTGGCTACACATGAACTTGTAGGTGACATTCGTAGCGGCGGTGGCTATGGAAACGTAAAGTTGCCCAGCGAGGGAGTCAAGGAGGGAGTCAGCGATGCGGTTGGAGAAAACCACGCCTGCTCGCCGTGGCGCCATCGCATTACCACCCGCCACCGTGCCGCTGCCCGCCTCGCTGTCGCCGCGTCACCGGTCGTCGCCCCGCCGCCTGCCTAAGCCTAACCCTGGTGACTAGCACGATGTATTCTTGGCATGTCGATTCATGGGTTTGTGCCTGCAGTTTCCGTTGATATGCCGGTGTCGGTTCATGGGCCTATAGATGTTGTTTAGCCTAAGTGTAGGGCTCGGGCCCTAGTGGCCATAGGCCTAGATCCGCCTTTGGTAATGTGTGTGTGTATTCTTGGCATGTCGATTCATGGGTTTGTGCCTGCAGTTTCTGTTGATATGCCGGTGTCGGTTCATGGGCCTATAGATGTTGTTTAGCCTAAGTGTAGGACTCGGGCCCTAGTGGCCATAGGCCTAGATCCGCCTTTGGTAATGTGTGTACCTTATTGGTATAGGTAGGGCAAAACAGTGTTTGTGGTGTACAGATGGTGGGCCGGCCTATATAACAGAGACCAGATTACTAGCCCAAAACAGGCATAACTAGTCGATCATAACCCCTAGTCGGACGACTAATCGCGATTAGTCGGTGACTAGGACGACTAATCGCTTCCTAGTCGCTCTAGTCGAGTCGGAGACCCTAATCGAGCTCGCACTAGGGATAAGGCTGACTAATCGCGATTAGTCGGACGACTTTAAAATCTTGCCGCCACCTGAAGGTGTTGTTGCTGGCGTCCGCTGCACCCTGTGCGCCCTCTCTCTCTCCCTCCGCGCCGAGTGTGCCCTCCTTCCTCGACGTGTACAGACGCTTCTCCGCGCCGTGAGCCCGCGTCGTCCGTGTTGCTCCTCTCCTTTCGCGCTGCCCTCTCCCTCCGTGCCGCCCTCTCTCCACGCTTCTGTTTGCTAGCAGCCGGTTGCGTCACCCAACAGTCGACTCCTCCCATCATATCTGCCTCTGTTTTCGTAAGCTACTGACGTTTTGGTATTTAACTTCATGTTATTGTCTGAAATTATAATATATTGGTATTTTTACTATGTTGTTTAAAACTACATTTAAACTTCGTTTATCGTTTAAATGTTTAAAAGTCAAAACTTCACCCATGAGCGTTTCAACGTTTTATCGTTTTAATAACCTTGCCAAGTATGACCCCCATTGTCCCAAAAGGTGCAGTTTGATTTATCTCCAGAAACCTGTTTTTTCTACCTAGCCCTTTTAGATTGACGTGATGTAGTGATGTGTAAATTGTAACCATACGACATTGGAACGAGACTTGACAATTCACATGCAGATATGAGTCCAATGTGCAGGCTTGAGCATTTGCTCAGCTGCACACCATCCTTGTAACAATTTCTTTTCTTTTCCTTTTTCACAGCAAATAGCGAGAGGGTAAGACTTGTGCGGTTGACTGAGGCGGCTGAGAATCTTAAGAAGCGAGCTGCAACCAGTGTCCGAATGGGCAAAGAGAGCGAGGCTGTGGATTTACTTGTGCAGAAGAAGAAATTGACCAAAGCCCTAGAGAACATTAAAGAGCGCATTGAGGTGCTTGACATGCTTTCGGCAAAGATTAGTGAGGTGAATTGCATGGTTTTTTATCTTGTAAAATGTGACTAATTTATTTTTCTAGAATGTTGTGTATTCGTTAGCTTCATTCCAGTTACTAAATTACTGAACAAGCCATTGTTTGCATTTGTGTAAGATAATTTGTTGCTCCCTTTTGAACTTTTGCTGCAGCACAGAATTGGTATTTTGGTCAGCTTTTGCTGTCCATCTATAGTACTGTAGAGGTATGTGAATAGGCCATCCTTCTAGTGGCATACATCAGCCATGTAGTAGTAGTTGGGTGCTGAGCTAAGCCATGTAGTAGTGTACCATATAGAGGCGCTAGATTTGTATATATACTAGGCGATGCAATAGAGCAAGGCAGTTCATTTGCTGCACATTCAGACTTGTGCTATGTGTGTGCTCTGTTCTCAAGTGTTCTTCTTCTACCTCTAACCGTGAGTTGTGAGAGTGAGTTTGTGAGCTGATTGCTCACCTCTGCAGGTGCCTGGGTTGCCAACAATTTGTATGTTACACTCACTGTTCATGCAGTGATTCTTCTGATCACAATCTGAAATTGACAAGTATTTGCTTCAACTATGGATAAGTGCAGTACTCGGGAACTTATTGTTGTGAATTTCTGTTCTTAAATCTTATGGTATATGCAACCCTGAATGACCAATTTTGTTGGATTCAGGTAATTTCGATGAAGCAAAACATGTTAATTGAGTATGCCTTGCGTCCAGAGACATCTAATGGTGAAGACTCTGATGACAAGATAAGGGTTTTCTCCAGTACAGTCAATGTTGGAACCAATGGAGCTGGGAGTAGCGATTCACACCCAAAATCAGTTGAAAAGGAATCTTTTGAGTTGAGAAATGAGGCACATGCAATTGCAAGCATGGCTGACGACGCTGAGCAAAGTGCACTTCAGATGTCTGATAGCTTCTCATTTTTGAACAATAGTGACCCAGCAAACTACATAAAGAATCATTCAGCATACGATGACCTTATAGAGCATATTAATTTGCAGATGAAATCATTGGAATATGAAATTGAACAGTTCATCAATTCCCAATCAGTTGAAGAGGTGGGCAGTGAGAAGCAGAGAAGTGACAAGTGGCAAAGGTTATCTGACATACAGATGCTTATAAAGGAAACTAGAGAAAAGTGAGTCTTTGATGCAAAGTCAGATAAATTCATATCATGCAAACTTTTCCATTCTAATGACAGTCATTTCATCATTACACAAGATATCCTTGATCTTCATTACAGTAACTAACAATTTCAGGATTGCGAGGATTTTGGGTATGATAGTAGAAGAGACTGAATCTGGGACTTAAGATGATAGCAACTACAAAACAGTGAATTAGTGTCATCCATCCACCATCTTTTTCGTGGGTAAGTTTGCCTCTTCATTGCTTAAGGAAACCTCAGGAATCCAATACATGTATGAATGCATTGAATAGTATCTGTTGGTTGATTGTGTTTCTTTCTGTATACCTAGACATCTTACAATTTGTTATTTCTCCATTTTTTAAGACATTCTGGAGATGAATGCAGTCTTTAGTTGAACCACAGCACACAACTTTCAGATTTGAGTTAAACCGCAACAGATAATGTATTTGAACACTCATGACATGCATGGGTATTAAATACTTCACAAAGCATACGAGGGTCTAAGAGGATATCATCGTGGTATGGGATATTTCTAAGTTACAAATACCAGATTCATAATTTTCCAATTATATCTGCCAGAGGGATCCTTTCACATTTTCCAAACTCTATCTGATCGAACTGGTCAGAGATCATTTTGATGTCTTTCTCATCAATTTTCCCCATCTCTTTGAGCTTGTAGATCACAAAATCTGATTTGCTGTTGCAAAGGAGCAAGCAGATTATTAACGAATGGCCATCGACTACTATATACATTGAATATGACTGACTTTCAAATTAATATAATAAGAAATATACAAGATGGGGGCAAAGAAAGTAAATTTAATTTATGGCAGTGAGGAGTTGATGTTCATGTCACGTTCATCACAGTCTTGTAACCTTGACCTGTCTTTCTATTTGTAGAATGTTGGTGTCTCTACTGCAGACATTTTTTAGAAACTAGTACTTTGGGCCTAGTTTCATCAGAAACTCCAAAAGAAAAGTTAGGTTGTACATGTCGCAATGAGGGCATATAGTTTTTTATCAAGATCCTTTTGTTTACTACTGCATTCAGGATTTTAAACCTATATTTTCAGCGCATAAACTACCTTTACAGTAATTTACTTTTAATTCAAAAAATGATAAATTCAGTGCCTTGTTGTTAAAAGAAATAACATTTTTTGTCTCTTTGTCCTGTAAGGAATTAATAAAGTACATAACTTCAAAAAGACCATGATGTAATCATTGAATTAAATATAGGCATCATGTTATAAGTAAGTTTGTCTGAAAAGTCGCTTCCCTTTCAGGTATTTATTATTTTTTAGAACTTCCTGGTATTAATTGTTAAAAGGCAACTGCAAATCATAAATTTTCATGAAATAATCTTTCATGGAAAACTGTACCATACCTTACAGCAGGATGGTTTTCTAGGTCTCCAACAAGTGGCTCGTTGTCCATTTTCTTCTTGAGGATCCATTTTGTAGTCCGCCGGTTCCTTTTGTCCATCCTTAAGTCTGTTAGGAACAAGAAGGCCTTTGCAACTGCTAAAGTGCTTACCAACAGGCACACAGTGGCAGTGAGTCTTCCTGCTGTTGTTGAGAAGCTTTTGTCTCCATATCCAACCGTTGTAACAGAAATGACTGATAAATAGAAACTATCGATCCAGTTTAGACCCTCAACTTCATGTACTATGATTGTGCAAATTGAGATAGTGCCTGCTACAACCGATAATGCAAGTATTACTTTCATCCTCCCTCTTGACCTTTTCTTCCTAGCATCAATCATGTAGGTGTCAAACACCTTGTTAAGCTTGTTATCGTCCATTGTGCTAAGTAGAACTGTTCTCTGCTTGTCCAGTACATTTGTCAACAGCCCATTTAGCATTAGGTCGATGAAACGAACACCAACTAGTAGGAACAAGCATGTGAACACCTTTGTGAAGGTAGTACAGGGGACTATGTCACCGTACCCTATTGTGCACAAACTAATGATGGTGAAGTAAAGGGCATCCACTAGCTTGAATGTGGATTTCCCCTTGAAGCCTTCAACATTTGTCATGTATACAAGCACCCCTATTGAGATGTATAAGATGACGCTGACAATAGCCCGCCTTGCAATTGATGGCGTATATTGTGCAGCAGCAGCAGCAGCATGGCTTTGACCACCAAGCTCATCCACACAGTGTGCTTCTTTGCTTGATGTGAATATAGAAGGTGAAGAGTGCACCCGCTGCATATTTGGTGAGGGTACCGTACTGGTAGTTTCATCAGTGGGCGGCAGATGATTGAGAGTACTGAAGTTAGCTTTGAGATAGCTGCTTGGGGAAAAGGAAGTTGCACACCTGCTTGGAACATCACAGGAGCTTCTTCTGTCTTTCTTGGAAATGTACTTTTGGTCACGCTGGACCAAAGGTAACAGAGGCTCGTCCATGGAAGGCATATTGGAGCTTGGATCGCTTAGTTGCAGCTTGTAGTTCTCAGGCTGGATCATCGCTTTATATCCATGGTGGTTCTGCCGAGACCTTGAGGATGGAAGCGTTCAAGCAGGGATGTACACTTCCCTGGCATTTCTGGGATGAATGGGCTGGGTTACATCATATCTTGAAACATATCTTTCTTATTTATTGCGACATTTATATCACGTAGTTTCTAGTATCTTGCATGGTAGCTGATGCAGTAGGCAACTGATGAAAGAGAGAGAACGGTTGACATATTCTTTCGGCTGATGTCTGAAACAGAACCCTAGTTTTATCTTCGCAATCCCTGTGTTTGTGGTGGGATATGGCGTGCACCAGAGACTGAATCACCCTCTTTGTTCACTGCCTGTGCATAACTATGTGTTCCTGAATTACACTTCGATGCAGGTACCCAAGTTGACAATGGCTTACCAATAGTTGGATCTTGCAAGTTGGTCCCAGTGCCATATTCCGCAGGACTACTCCGCCTAACAACTAGAGGGAACACGGGGTAACCTTCTTCTCTGGATGGAAGCATTTCGATTTGTTGCTGTGCTGAGATCGCATTGTCGGCGATGGATATACAGTACAGGTCGCACTTACTGAAAGCTTCTGAAGCCGAAAAATCTTGACCGGATGAGCTTGTTTGCCGACCATATCCAGGTCATCCCTCTCCGTGCATTTGCATAGAGAAGGCTGCAGGCCTGCAGCCTAGATATTTCACGAGCACTTCATAATTTTCAATGCCAACCAATGCTTCAAGCTTTCTGACATTAGTGTGCAGATGATGAAAAACTCCAAGATGGATCTCTGTACCTACTATACAACAAGAATCCATGTACTAAGAGCATCTCCAACAACGTGACCTATAAAAATGCCTTATAATTTAAAAATAAGTAAATTTTATAGAATTTAGGGCACCAACAAAAAACTTCGCTCCAACAGTAAAGCCCTAAATCTAGATTATAGGGCAGTCCACTACGGTGTAGTATATTTGAGGCACTTGAGAAGGTGCCCTATAGTTTTTTGACAAAATTTGTTGAATTGAGGCACTGTTGGAGTGGTTTTTCTTGTGTAGAGCCCTATATTTCAATTTGAGGCACTAGTTTGAGGCATTGTTGGAGATGCTCTAAATGAGAATGCGAGATTTTTAATTTGTTATTATATGCTCCTTAATCATTTTTCCTGGTTCTATTTTGTTTCCTGAACCTTGCATACCGCATGCATTATGTTACTAGAAATAGAACGTCTATCAGCACAGCAGACAGCAGCTCCCTTTCACTGGATTTGATGTCGCCTAAGGCTGTCTACAGCAGATTGTGTATATGGACTGCACTGTTTTGCTCGTCTAAGTCTGTCTCCAAGTCTGTCTCCAACAGATTATGGACTGTACTGTTCACTGAAAGGGAATTAGGCTTACACCTACTTCCTAATTGATTTTGGTGGTTAAATTGCCCAACACAAATAATTGGACTAACTAGTTTGCTCTAGATTATATGTTCTACAGGTGTCAAAGGTTCATCTACAACTATACTAAATCGACTGTCCGGAATAATCACTGTCCGGAATACCGTAGATTATTCCGGACAGGAGAAGCTTTTTGGAAAAACAGGCCAAGCGCGGACCGTCCGGGCCCTTGCGGCGGACCGTCCGCGACACAAGGATGACCCTCGGACAGAACCAATGCAAAGAATCCAAGTCTGCACTATGGACCGTCCGGAGGAAAAGCGCGGACCGTCTGAAACCTCGCGCGGACCGTCCGGCCTCAGGCGTGGACCGTCCGGCAGGCAAGGAACCGAAAAACCCGAAGGTGACGGGTTCGGGAAAATGAATTATAGCGGCCTCGCGGACCGTCCGGGGTGCACGACCGGACCGTCCGCGACTGGCTTTATCTGACATCTGATGACGCATTAAATGCAATATAGCCGTTGATATAGCCGTTACTGCTGACCGTTGCGTTTTCAGCCGTTGATCTACAGGGGCGGACCGTCCGGACCAGGCGGGCGGACCGTCCGCGGTCGGCAGAAAGGGCCAACGGCTAGGAAGTGGTTGGTGGGTGGCTATAAATACAACCCCAACCACCTCCATTCAAGACATCCAAGCATTCCAACCTTCAACATTCAATACAAGAGCTAGCAATCCATTCCAAGACACATTCAAAGCCTCAATCTCTCCAAGTTCCAAAGTTGAGACAAGTGATCATTAGTGATTAGTGACTTGAGAGAGAGAAAGATCCGTGTGTTATTTGCCGCTCTTGTCGCTTGGCTTTTGCAATCGTGCTTTCTTTCATTCTTTCTTGCAAACAACTCAATTGTAACCAAGGCAAGAGACACCAATTGTGTGGTGGTCCTTGCGGGGAAGTTTGTTCCCGTTTGATTGAGAAGGAGAAGCTCACTCGGTCCGAGGGACCGTTTTGAGAGAGGGAAAGGGTTGAAAAAAACCCGGCCTTTGTGGCCTCCTCAACGGGGAGTAGGTTTGCGAGAACCGAACCTCGGTAAAACAAATCCACGTGTCTCACTCTTCATTCGCTTGCAATTTGTTTTGCGCCCTCTCTCGCGGACTCATTATTGTTTCTAACGCTAACCCGGCTTGTAGTTGTGATTAATTTTGTAAATTTCAGTTTCGCCCTATTCACCCCCCCTCTAGGCGACTATCAATTGGTATCAGAGCCCGGTGCTTCATTAGAGCCTAACCGCTCGAAGTGATGTCGGGAGATCACACCAAGAGGGAGATGGAGACCGGCGACAAGCCCACTACAAGTCAAGGGAGCACTTCATCGGAAGAGTCCCGCACCAAGAGGAAGGAGAAGAAGAAGGAGTCCTCCAAACGGAAGGAGAAAAGATCTTCTTCCTCACACCACAAGGAGAAGAAGGAAAAATCTTCTTCCCACAAGTCGCATCGGAAAGGCGACAAGCACAAGAGGATGAGGAAGGTGGTCTACTACGAGACCGACACTTCATCAACATCTACCTCCGACTCCGATGCACCGTCCGTAACTTCTAAGCGCCAAGAGCGCAAGAGGTTTAGTAAGATCCCCTTACACTCCGATGCACCGTCCGTAACTTCTAAGCGCCAAGAGCGCAAGAGGTTTAGTAAGATCCCCTTACACTATCCCCGTACATCTAGACATACTCCATTACTTTCCGTTCCATTAGGCAAACCGCCAACTTTTGATGGCGAAGATTATGCTAGGTGGAGCGATTTAATGAAATTTCATCTAACCTCACTCCACAAAAGTATATGGAATGTTGTTGAGTTTGGAGCACAGGTACCATCCATAGGGGATGAGGATTATGATACGGACGAAGTGGCCCAAATCGAGCACTTCAACTCCCAAGCCACAACCATTCTCCTCGCCTCCCTAAGCAAGGAGGAATACAACAAAGTGCAAGGGTTGAAGAATGCAAAGGAGATTTGGGACCTACTCAAGACCGCGCACGAGGGTGATGAACTCACCAAGATCACCAAGCGGGAAACGATCGAGGGGGAGCTCGGTCGCTTCCGTCTTCGCCAAGGGGAGGAGCCACAAGATATGTACAACCGGCTCAAAACCTTGGTGAACCAAGTGCGCAACCTCGGGAGCAAAAAGTGGGACGACCATGAGGTGGTTAAGGTTATTCTAAGAGCTCTCATTTTCCTTAACCCCACTCAAGTTCAATTAATTCGTGGTAATCCTAGATACCCACTAATGACCCCCGAGGAAGTTATCGGGAATTTTGTGAGCTTTGAATGTATGATTAAAGGTTCAAAGAAGATCAACGAGCTTGATGAACCCTCCACGTCCGAGGCGCAACCGGTGGCCTTCAAGGCGACGGAGGAGAAGAAGAAGGAGTCTACACCAAGTAGACCACCAATTGACGCCTCCAAGCTCGACAATGAGGAGATGGCCTTAATCATCAAAAGCTTTCGGCAAATCCTCAAGCAACGGAAGGGGAAGGATTACAAATCCCGTTCCAAGAAGGTTTGCTACAAGTGTGGTAAGCCCGGTCACTTTATTGCTAAATGTCCATTATCAAGTGACAGTGACAGGGATAACGACAAGAAGGGCAAGAGGAGAGAAAAGAAGAGGTACCACAAGAAGAAGGACGGCGATGCCCACGTGTGCCGCGAGTGGAACTCTGACGAGAGCTCCACCAACTCCTCCTCTGACGACGAGGACGCCGCCAACATCGCCGTCACCAAGGGACTCCTCTTCCCCAACATCGGCCACAAGTGCCTCATGGCAAAAGACGGCAAAAGGAAGAAGGTTAAATCTAAATCCTCCACAAAATATGAATCCTCTAGTGATGATAATGCTAGTGATGAGGAGGATAACTTGCTTACCCTTTTTGCCAATCTTAACATGGAACAAAAGGAAAAATTAAATGAATTGATTAGTGCTATTCATGAAAAGGATGACCTTTTGGATTCCCAAGAGGATTTTCTAATTAAAGAAAACAAGAAACATGTTAAGGTTAAAAATGCTTATGCTCTAGAAGTAGAAAAATGTCAAAAACTATCTAGTGAGCTAAGCACTTGCCATGACACTATTGCCAACCTTAGAAATGAAAATGCTAATTTAATTGCTAAGGTTGATTCTCATGTTTGTGATGTTTCAATTCCCAATCCTAGAAATAATGATGATGATTTGTTTGCTAGGATTGAAGAATTAAACATTTCTGTTGCTAGCCTTAAGATTGAGAATGAAAAATTGCTTGCTAAGGTTAAGGATTTTGATGTTTGCAAAGCTACTGTTTCCGACCTTAGAACTAAAAATGATTTGTTACATGCTAAGGTTGTAGAATTGAAATCTTGCAAACCCTCTGCATCTACTATTGAACATACTTCCATTTGTACTAGATGTAGAGATATTAATGTTGATGCTATCCATGATCACCTAGCCTTAATTAAGAAACAAAATGATCACATAGCCCAACTTAATGCTAAGATTAGTGAGCATGACTTAGAAAATGAAAAATTTAAATTTGCTAGAAGCATGCTCTATAATGGGAGACGTCCGGGCATCAAGGATGGCATTGGCTTCCAAAAGGGAGACAATGTCAAACTTAATGCCCCTCCTAAAAGATTATCTAATTTTGTTAAGGGCAAGGCTCCCATGCCTCAAGATAACGAGGGCTACATTTTGTACCCTGCCGGTTATCCTGAGAGCAAAATTAGGAAAATTCACTCTAGGAAGTCTCACTCTGGCCCTAATCATGCTTTCATGTATAAGGGTGAGACATCTAGTTCTAGGCAACCAACCCGTGCTAAGTTGCCTAAGAAAAAATCTCCTATTGCATCAAATGATCATAACATGTCATTCAAAACTCTTGATGCTTTCTATGTGCTTACTAATAAATCCGGCAAGGTAGTTGCCAAGTTTGTTGGGGGCAAACACAAGGGCTCCAAGACTTGTGTTTGGGTACCCAAAGTTCTTGTCTCTAATGCCAAAGGACCCAAAACCGTTTGGGTACCTAAAATCAAGAACTAAATTTGTTTTGTAGGTTTATGCATCCGGGGGCTCAAGTTGGATACTCGACAGCGGGTGCACAAACCACATGACAGGGGAGAAGAAGATGTTCTCCTCCTACGAGAAAAATCAAGATTCCCAACGAGCTATTACATTCGGGGATGGAAATCAAGGTTTGGTCAAAGGTCTTGGTAAAATAGCTATATCACCTGACCATTTTATTTCCAATGTTTTTCTTGTAGATTCTTTAGATTACAATTTGCTTTCCGTATCCCAATTATGTCAAATGGGCTACAACTGTCTATTTACTGATGTAGGTGTCACTGTCTTTAGAAGAAGTGATGATTCAATAACATTTAAGGGTGTGTTAGAGGGTCAGCTATACTTAGTGGATTTTGATAGAGCTGAACTCGACACATGCTTAATTGCTAAGACTAACATGGGTTGGCTCTGGCATCGCCGACTAGCCCATGTTGGGATGAAGAATCTTCATAAGCTTCTAAAGGGAGAACACATTTTAGGACTAACCAATGTTCATTTTGAGAAAGACATGATTTGTAGCGCTTGCCAAGCCGGGAAGCAAGTTGGAGCTCATCATCCACACAAAAACATCATGACTACCGACAGGCCACTAGAGCTCCTACACATGGATTTATTCGGCCCGATCGCTTACATAAGCATCGGCGGTAGTAAGTATTGTCTTGTAATTGTGGATGATTATTCTCGCTTCACTTGGGTATTCTTTTTACAGGAGAAATCTCAAACCCAAGAGACCTTAAAGGGATTCTTGAGACGGGCTCAAAATGAGTTCGGCTTAAGGATCAAGAAAATAAGAAGCGACAACGGGACGGAGTTCAAGAACTCTCAAATTGAAGGCTTCCTTGAGGAGGAGGGCATCAAGCATGAGTTCTCTTCTCCCTACACTCCACAACAAAATGGTGTAGTGGAGAGGAAGAATCGAACTCTATTGGACATGGCAAGAACCATGCTTGATGAGTACAAGACACCGGATCGGTTTTGGGCCGAGGCGGTCAACACCGCCTGCTACGCCATCAACCGGTTATATCTACACCGAATCCTCAAGAAGACATCCTATGAACTCCTAACCGGTAAAAAGCCCAATATTTCATATTTTAGAGTTTTTGGTAGCAAATGTTTTATACTTGTTAAAAGAGGTAGAAAATCTAAATTTGCTCCTAAAACTGTAGAAGGCTTTTTACTAGGATATGACTCAAACACAAGGGCATATAGAGTCTTTAACAAGTCCTCAGGACTTGTTGAAGTTTCTTGTGACGTTGTGTTTGATGAGACTAACGGCTCTCAAGTAGAGCAAGTTGATCTTGATGAGATAGGTGAAGAACAGGCTCCATGCATAGCGCTAAGGAACATGTCCATTGGGGATGTGTGTCCTAAGGAATCCGAAGAGCCTCCACATGCACAAGGTCAACCATCCTCCTCCACGCAAGCATCTCCACCAATCCAAAATGAGGACGAGGCTCAAGTTGATAAAGATGAAGAAGACAATGATGAGCCACCTCAAGACGACGGCAATGATCAAGGGGGAGACGCAAATGATGAAGACAAGGAGGATGAACAACCAAGGCCGCCACACCCAAGAGTCCACCAAGCAATACAACGAGATCACCCCGTCGACACCATCCTCGGCGACATTCATAAGGGGGTAACCACTCGATCTCGTGTTGCACATTTTTGTGAGCATTACTCTTTTGTTTCCTCTATTGAGCCACACAGGGTAGAGGAAGCACTACAAGATTCGGATTGGGTGATGGCGATGCAAGAGGAGCTCAACAATTTCACAAGGAACGAGGTATGGCACTTAGTTCCACGTCCTAACCAAAATATTGTAGGAACCAAGTGGGTCTTCCGCAACAAACAAGACGAGCTTGGTGTGGTGACAAGGAACAAAGCTCGACTCGTGGCCAAGGGGTATTCACAAGTCGAAGGTTTGGATTTCGGTGAAACCTATGCACCCGTAGCTAGGCTTGAGTCAATTCGTATATTATTGGCCTATGCTACTTACCATGGCTTCAAGCTTTACCAAATGGACGTGAAGAGTGCCTTCCTCAACGGACCAATCAAGGAGGAGGTCTATGTTGAGCAACCTCCCGGCTTTGAAGACAGTAAGTACCCTAACCATGTTTATAGGCTCTCTAAGGCGCTTTATGGGCTTAAGCAAGCCCCAAGAGCATGGTATGAATGCCTTAGAGATTTCCTTATTGCTAATGGCTTCAAAGTCGGCAAAGCCGATCCTACTCTATTCACTAAAACTCTTGACAACGATTTGTTTGTATGCCAAATTTATGTTGATGATATCATATTTGGGTCTACTAACGAATCTACATGTGAAGAATTTAGTAGGATCATGACACAGAAATTCGAGATGTCGATGATGGGGGAGTTGAAGTATTTTCTAGGATTCCAAGTTAAGCAACTCCAAGAGGGCACCTTCATTAGCCAAACAAAGTACACTCAAGACATCTTAACCAAGTTTGGAATGAAGGATGCCAAGCCCATCAAGACTCCCATGGGAACAAATGGGCATCTCGACCTCGACACGGGAGGTAAGTCCGTGGATCAAAAGGTATACCGGTCGATGATTGGTTCATTGCTCTATTTATGTGCATCTCGACCGGACATTATGCTTTCCGTTTGCATGTGTGCAAGATTCCAAGCCGACCCTAAGGAATCACACCTTACGGCCGTAAAACGAATCTTGAGATATTTGGCTTATACTCCTAAGTTTGGGCTTTGGTACCCTCGGGGATCCACATTTGATTTGATTGGTTATTCGGATGCCGATTGGGTAGGGTGTAAGATTAATAGGAAGAGCACATCGGAGACTTGCCAATTCTTGGGAAGATCCTTAGTGTCTTGGGCTTCAAAGAAGCAAAATTCGGTCGCTCTTTCTACCGCTGAAGCCGAGTACATTGCCGCAGGCCATTGTTGCGCGCAATTGCTTTGGATGAGGCAAACCCTGCGGGACTACGGTTACAAACTAACCAAAGTTCCTCTTCTATGTGATAATGAGAGTGCAATCCGCATGGCGGATAATCCCGTTGAGCATAGCCGCACTAAACACATAGCCATTCGGTATCATTTTCTTAGGGATCACCAACAAAAGGGGGATATCGAGATTTCATACATTAACACTAAAGATCAATTAGCCGATATCTTTACCAAGCTTCTTGATGAACAAACTTTTACCAAACTTAGGCATGAGCTCAATATTCTTGATTCTAGAAACTTCTTTTGCTAAACTTGCACATATAGCTCATAAATATACCTTTGATCATGTCTCTTTTATATATGCTATGACTAATGTGTTTTCAAGTGTATTTCAAACTAAGTCATAGGTATATTGAAAGGGAATTGGAGTCTTCGGCGAAGACAAAGGCTTCCACTCCACTCTACTACTCATCCTTCGCCGTCTCTCCGCACCACTCTCCATCTTTGGTATAATCTTTACTCATATGTTTTATTTATGACCAAAGGGGGAGAAAGTACTTCTAGGGGCCTATATATCATTCCAAGTATCCGTTTTTGGCGATTCATGCCAAAGGGGGAGAAAGTATTGGCCCAAAGCAAAGGACCGCACCACCACCCTAAATTTCCCTAAATTTTAAAATTAATGGTTTTCAATTGAAAATTTCAATTGGTATCTCTTTGTGTTCTAAAGGGGGAGCAAGTAATATCTCAAAACCCTCTTGAACACTAAGAGGAGAATTTATTTGAGGGGGAGTTTTGTTTAGTCAAAGGAAAAGCATTTGAAACAAGGGGAGAAAATTTTAAACTTGAAAATGCTTTGCAAACATCTTATTTCATCTACCTTTGACTATATTGCAAAAGGA
Organism: Zea luxurians; assembly: GCA_029449295.1. Lineage (NCBI taxonomy): Eukaryota > Viridiplantae > Streptophyta > Magnoliopsida > Poales > Poaceae > Zea > Zea luxurians. The sequence goes on from JAOPSE010000023.1 coordinate 48,697,468, forward strand.
CTTTGAAAAGGATTTACAAAAAGAATTTGCAAAAACAAAACATGTGGTGCAAGTGTGGTCCAAAATGTTAAAAATAAAGAAACAATCCATGCACATCTAGTAAGTAACATTTATTGGCTCAATTCCAAGCAACCTTTGCACTTACATTATGCAAATTGGTTCAATTATGCACTCTTATATTTGCTTTGGTTTGTGTTGGCATCAATCACCAAAAAGGGGGAGATTGAAATGGAATTAGGCTTACACCTACTTCCTAATTGATTTTGGTGGTTGAATTGTCCAACACAAATAATTGGACTAACTAGTTTGCTCTAGATTATATGTTCTACAGGTGTCAAAGGTTCATCTACAACTATACTAAATCGACTGTCCGGAATACCGTAGATTATTCCGGACAGGAGAAGCTTTTTGGAAAAACAGGCCAAGCGCGGACCGTCCGGGCCCTTGCGGCGGACCGTCCGCGACACAAGGATGACCCTCGGACAGAACCAATGCAAAGAATCCAAGTCTGCACTATGGACCGTCCGGAGGAAAAGCGCGGACCGTCTGAAACCTCGCGCGGACCGTCCGGCCTCAGGCGTGGACCGTCCGGCAGGCAAGGAACCGAAAAACCCGAAGGTGACGGGTTCGGGAAAATGAATTATAGCGGCCTCGCGGACCGTCCGGGGTGCACGACCGGACCGTCCGCGACTGGCTTTATCTGACATCTGACGACGCATTAAATGCAATATAGCCGTTGATATAGCCGTTACTGCTGACCGTTGCGTTTTCAGCCGTTGATCTACAGGGGCGGACCGTCCGGACCAGGCGGGCGGACCGTCCGCGGTCGGCAGAAAGGGCCAACGGCTAGGAAGTGGTTGGTGGGTGGCTATAAATACAACCCCAACCACCTCCATTCAAGACATCCAAGCATTCCAACCTTCAACATTCAATACAAGAGCTAGCAATCCATTCCAAGACACATTCAAAGCCTCAATCTCTCCAAGTTCCAAAGTTGAGACAAGTGATCATTAGTGATTAGTGACTTGAGAGAGAGAAAGATCAGTGTGTTATTTGCCGCTCTTGTCGCTTGGCTTTTGCAATCGTGCTTTCTTTCATTCTTTCTTGCAAACAACTCAATTGTAACCAAGGCAAGAGACACCAATTGTGTGGTGGTCCTTGCGGGGAAGTTTGTTCCCGTTTGATTGAGAAGGAGAAGCTCACTCGGTCCGAGGGACCGTTTTGAGAGAGGGAAAGGGTTGAAAAAAACCCGGCCTTTGTGGCCTCCTCAACGGGGAGTAGGTTTGCGAGAACCGAACCTCGGTAAAACAAATCCACGTGTCTCACTCTTCATTCGCTTGCAATTTGTTTTGCGCCCTCTCTCGCGGACTCATTATTGTTTCTAACGCTAACCCGGCTTGTAGTTGTGATTAATTTTGTAAATTTCAGTTTCGCCCTATTCACCCCCCCTCTAGTCGACTATCATTCACATAAATAAGTTTGAAATAGGAGATAGAATGAGTAAGCTGCTGGAGACAACCTAAACACATATGATAAGGGAAGCACATCACTACTGTCAATCTTCAAACAGGGATTACAATGTGCACACCGAAATTACCATTCGGTTCATATGTCATGTCTGTTTATGCATTCTGTGAGCCGCTAAAGAAACCAGCAACTCCTGGTTGGTTTATAAAGAGATTATGTTTAATAACGGGTCTTGTGAGCGTACCCGGCGTGCGCACCTCGGGCCCTGGGCCGCCTCACGTGTCCGCCCACGGCCCACCTCATCCAAGTAGTTCTGGGCTCCCACTCCAAGACGGTCTAGTACGCACCAGCGAGCTGCTGGACTGCTGCTACCCAATCAACAACCAGGTCAAGCAGGGATTCAGGTTCCCAATCTTGGAGGTCCCTTGTTTTTTCCAATCTTGGAGGCCAAGCAGGGATTCAGGCAATGTTGGCAATGGCTTTTAAGCGAGTTGCATAGCTAGAGGTCTTCTCCCTAGTTCAGACAGAGACCTCCAAGATTTGGCAAACCCTGGAAGGTGCAAACTCGAGAGGTTTACAAATTTCCAATATTTTTTTTTGTCTGTTAGCGACAACTAAAACGAAACGGAGGGAGTAGTACTTAAGGAATTGTCATTTCCATGGCCAGGCCTCGGCCTTTTCGACCGTCCTCCCACCATTAAGGTTTGGCATTTATTTCAATGAGAAAGGATGTGTGGTCTTGGATTTGAATTGGTTCTAGTATTGACCGTATTGAATTGCATAACCATACATTTTTTTCAACAAAAACTGAAAAAAACCCTCTGCTTTACTACTTTGGGGTGTTTGGTTCCCAAAACAAAATTTTAGTGATGTTTGAATATCAATTACGATAGTTACAAAATTAATAGTACAAATGAAGACCGAACGGGGAGATGGATTTTTTAAACGTAATTAAATCATAATTAGACTTTTTTAGCAAATGAATTTAAAATAAAGCTTTTTAGCAAAAGAAGCAAGTTTAGTCTTTCTTAGTAACAACCTGCATAACATCTTTCCCACGCTTGTTGAGTATCAAAAGTATTCGATCTTGCTTTAAATATTGTTGCTCAGCTGAAATGGATGAGTGTACGATGATCACGAGCTAATACCTGTGGTGACCACTAGATCCGCTGAATTTTGATGTTTGATTTAATAGTTACATCTTTCTCTTTGGCATACAGGGTCCATATGTAATAATATAACGTTGTTTTATAATGGATATGGATAATTGTTATCACTAAATAAAGGTCGTTGTATGTGTGAGTAAACTTTCTGTGCAATTTGGTTTTATTGTTAGAACTCGATGTGACACTAACCATAATGAATAGCTGAACCATGGTTTGCGTTTTTCTTTCTTACGCTTCTGCCGTCAAGATCGACGGATGGCACCCCTTGATCTCGCGGGCGCACAAATATCATGCTTCCTGTGGTTGCGCGCTCTTCGCTCATCTACTACTTGATTACTCATTTACTTGTAGCAGCGGCTTCTGACGTGCGCTCGTTTCCGGGCCAGCTTTTATTAAGAAGGGTTCAATTCGTCTACTTCCATTACCAACGACCACGATAGTGCCAGGCGCCGCGCGTAGTTGCACGAACGACCCAGCGCAGACAGCTACGCGATCTTCTAGATAATACGACGGTGTCAGATCAACGACTGTGCCCTCAGTTCCTCAGGCAAGAAACGACGACCCTGGCCTCGAGAGATGCCCTAAACCAGCCAAACTATGAAAAATGGTTCGTACAAGTGACTGATTACCGCATACTGTACGGTATCTGTTGGATGGAGGACGCAATATTGCCGGCCAGGAAGGCAAGCACGGCGGAAATCCTATTGCTTATCAATTGATGGTCTTTTTAGCTGTATGAATCGGACAATTTGTGAATTGAATGTTACGTGTATGTGTGTTTTTTTATGATTTGTTTTTGGATGAACCGTGAAGTTTGAGCCGGACAGAACCGTGAAGTTTGAGAAGAAAATGATCAAAACTCTTCCGGCAGTGCCGGGTTTAAGAGCAGCAGTGTCGCGCAGTCAAAACTTTATAGAATCTCTTTAAATTTTGCAGACAGTTTGCGTAGAGGAAAATTTATGTGTTGGTGAAGAATCAACTCCAGCAACACAGAAAGCAAATTGCAGATCGAAAATCCCATTTTCGATGAGTTTTCTATTTCGAGTTCAAACTGAATTCTTCCTAAACCATGACCAAAAATTGCAAGAACTGAGTGTATGCAGTGGTTATAGAAGTACGACTCACGACCAATCAACTTCCAAACCAAATCCTCTCACAAGAATCCAAGTGTTTCACACAATCACAAAAGAGGAAAAAGGAAAAACAAGAGACCAAAAAAAACTCCAAATTTTAGTAAGAGTAAAAACTGAGATGGATAGATGATCAAACGCTGTGGGCCGTATCGGCGACCCTTCCTCGGATTAAACTTAGAGGTCACAAACGCAGTCGACAGTTACAAAATCATTGTGGATCCCTTCGCTCAACTGGTGACTATCTATAGAGAAAAACTAGGAGTTCTAAAAAGAGTGCTCTCAACAAAATGACGGCCAAGAGATGCTGAAATAACCAGCACTCCCCTCTATTTATAGAGGGTTATTTCTATTTTCCAAACTACCTCTATTTACAAAGAGTCTATCCACTCTGCTAGGGGCAAAATAGACTAACTCCTAGGTTTTCGATCCGATGGCCACACGCTCCACACGAAGTTGCTTCGTCTTGACGCATCCTTCGTTGTGACGTCACGTCCTGCCACTGGTTCCCTCTAGAATCATAGCTACCGAGTTTTGAGGCCCAAACTCAGCAAAATCCGCAATCAGTAGCGCAGGGTGGTTTTGAGGCTCAACCACCAAACCATCATGAGTATGGCATCGCGTGCGCGTCCCCCACGTCATGGACACGTTTCCCGCCAGTCCTCGACCGTGCCGGCAACATGGCCTGCTCTACCATATCCTCGCACGAGTGCGTGACCCAGGTGTCAACCACCACGAATGGTCACTCGGCTGCTCCGGTCAATCAACCCAGACCCAACACCCGTCCTTCATCGCTCACGGTCCATCAGCACGAGCTTCCATGACCTTCACCTCAACCATCAACCATCATCCCTGTGCTCCACACCTTCACACCACAAGCCGACCGACATGGTTGCATATACATAATCTCATGCCTCGGCTAATCCATGACTCAACCCGAGACGCTTCCCATTGACAATCACTCATCATCAACCCGAACGTCAAGGGACAAGTAAACCTTGTGTTCGCAATCTCCCCTTGATGAGTACATTGTCAACACCACCTCATGAATATATATAAGTAGAAAGAAGAAGAAGAGAAACTCACTCGAACGACCAAAAGCCAGAAAGATCATCCAAAGCAAGCAAAACTTGGTCCCCAAAGGAATGGGTTGTTGGGGCCAAGGCGAACACGCCTACCCCTCGCTCGTCGACCTCTACATCGACATTCCGTAGGTCGAAGGTGAAAGGTAAATGTGTCCTTGGGCCATTTCTAGTATATTTTGGTGATTAAGTGTCCAACACATATTGAGTGAGTTATTACATGCCAAATAAAGAATGAAGTGCAAATCAACAAGAAGGTATGTTTCTAGACTTAGTACATTTGTTTTTGTGTACTAATAAAGTTATCTAAGTGCTAGAAATAGGAAAAGAAAGGATTAGAAGAGAGTGTCCGTGTGCAGCCAAGACTCAGCTCGGCTTGGCACATCGAACTGTCTGGTGGTGCACCAAACAGTGTCCGGTGCGCTAGGCCAGCTCCGGCGAACTGGCCACTCTCGGGAAAACTTCGGCGGCGTATGGCTATAACTCACCGGACTGTCCGGTGAGCCAACGGCCGCCAGTGCAACGGTCGGTCGCCAAATCCGCGGGCGACACGTGGCCCGCTCCAACGGTCGGCAGGGGCACCGGATTGTCCGGTGCGCCAACTACCACAAATCTACAACGGTCGGCTACGTCAGATTAGGAAGGGAATCGCGCACCGGACATGAACAGTGGCTATCCGGTGGCGCACCGGACTGTCCGGTGCGCCACCCGACAGAAGGGAAGATTAGCCTTCCAAGAATGCCTCCAACGGCTCCTAGCTGCCTTGGGGCTATAAAAGGGACCCCTAGGCACATGGAGGAGTCACCCAAGCATACTTTGAGCATTCTAAGTCTTCCACACTCCGTCTCCGCGCACTTGATCAACCGTGTTAGTGATTTGAGCTCCGTTCTTGTAGTGAACTTGTTGTGCTTCATTTGAGCTCAAGTCTTGGCTTGTGTGTGTGCATATTGCTGCGGATTTGTGTGTGTTGCTTCCCACCCTTACTCTTGTGCTTTCACTTTGATATTTGTTGTAATGGCGAGAGACTCCAACTTATGGAGATTCCTCGCAAACGAGAAAAGAGATAAGCAAAGAACTCCGTGGTATTCAAGTTGATCATTGGATCACTTGAAAGGGGTTGAGTGCAACCCTCGTCCATTGGGACGCCATAACATGGAGGTAGGCAAGTGTTATACTTGCCGAACCACGGGATAAACTCGCATGTCTTTTGTGATCGTTTTTCTGTGATGCTTGTGTGTTCGCAAGAGCTCGCTACTTAGCCATACTAACACTTAATCAAGTTTTGCGGCTATTAGTTGTTGAATTTTACAGGATCACCTATTCACCCCCCTCTAGGTGCTCTCAATTGGTAGCAGAGTCGTTCTCTTCACGTAAGGGACTAATCGCCCGAAGAGATGGATCCTAAGGGAAAGAGGATGGTGGTCAACGATAAGGAGAAGGAGTCCATCTTCAATGAGCTAAGGGATGACAAGCCCACTGACTCTGGCTCGAGTCATAAGAAGAAGGACGGGAAGAAGAAGAGGCGCATCAAGAAGATCGTCTACTACAACAGCGATGAGTCTTCTTCTTCCCAAAGAGACGACGACTACGACGAGAAAAAGAAACAGGTTAACTCAAATTTTTCATTTGATTATTCTCGTATTCCGTATAATTCCAATGCCCACTTGCTTTCTATTCCTCTTGGTAAACCTCTACACTTTGATGGAGAGGACTGCGCTTTTTGGAGTCACAAAATGCGTAGTCACCTTTTCTCTCTCCATCCTAGTATTTGGGAGATAGTTGAGAATGGAATGCAATTTGATAGTACCGATAACTCTGTGTTCATCAATGAACAAATTCATAAGAATGCACAAGCTACCACTGTTTTGTTAGCATCATTGTGCAGGGACGAATACAACAAGGTGAGCGGCTTGGACAACGCCAAGCAAATATGGGACACCCTCAAGATATCGCATGAGGGGAACGACGCCACCATGATCACCAAAATGGAGTTGGTGGAAGGTGAGCTAGGACGGTTTGCCATGATCAGGGGAGAAGAGCCGACACAAACATACAATAGGCTCAAGACCCTGGTCAACAAGATCAGGAGCTATGGAAGCACGAGATGGACGGACCACGACGTCGTCCGACTTATGCTCAGGTCCTTCACTGTTATTGACCCTCATCTTGTGAACCTCATCTGTGAAAATCCTAGGTACACAAAGATGACGCCCGAGGAGATACTCGGAAAGTTTGTGAGCGGGCGTATGATGGTCAAGGAAGCAAGATACGTTGATGATGCATTGAATGGCCCAATGCCCATCTATGAGCCCTAGCCCGTTGCACTCAAGGCAACAAGCAGCAGCAGGGAGGCGCTACCTAGTAAGGTGGCACAAGTTGAGGCTGCCGGGCTAAACTAAGATGAGATGGCCCTCATCATCAAGCGCTTCAAGACGGCGCTAAAAGGACGCAAGGAGCATCCCAACAAGAGCAAAGCAAAGGGAAAACACTCCTGCTTTAAATGTGGTAAGACTGGTCATTTTATAGCAAATTGTCCTGATAATGCTAATGACCAGGAACAAGAAAAGAGCAGAAAGAGGGAAAAGGAGAAGGCCTACAAGAAGGCGAAGGGCGAGGCGCACCTTAGAAAAGAATGGGATTCGGATTGCTCTTCTTCTGACTCCGATGACAAAGGACTCGCCGCCTCGGCGTTCAACAAGTCGCCTCTCTTCCCCAACGAGCGCCATACTTGCCTCATGGCAAAGGAGAAAAAGGTAAGCGCTCGAGATACCCCCAAGTATACTACTTCAAGTGATGATGACTCTAGTGATGATGAAGTAGATTACACAAGCTTATTCAAAGGTTTAGATAGAACTAAAATAGATAAAATCAATGAATTGATTGATGCCTTAAATGAAAAGAATAGACTCTTAGAAAAGCAAGAGGATATTTTTTATAAAGAGCATGATAAGTTTGTTAGTGTACAAAAATCTCTTGCTTTAGAGGTTAAAAGGAATGAAATGCTTTCTTCTGAATTATCTGCTTGTCATGAAACTGTGTCTAGCTCAAAGAGTATTAATGAGGATTTAAATGCTAAGCTAGAAGTAGTTAATAAATATAGTTCTTGTGTAGAGCATGTTGTGATTTGTAATAGGTGTAAGGATTTTGATGTTGATGCATGTGTTGAGCATCTTACTTCTATTACAAAATTAAATGGTGAAGTGGCAAGTCTTAATGCCCAACTTAAGACTTGCAAAAATGACTTTGATAAGTTAAAATTTGCTAGGGATTCCTACACCGTTGGTAGACATCCCTCAATTAAGGATGGACTTGGCTTTCGAAAGGAAGCTAAGAACTTAACAAGTCAAAGGGCTCCCATTTCCAGCAAGGAGAAAGGGAAGGCCCCTATGGCTAGTGGTAGTCAAAAGAATCATGCTTTCATGTACAATGATAGAAAATTTTCTAGAAATTCTTATTATGATAGGAGTTATACTGCTTTTGACTTACATGCCATGATTGCTTCAAGTTCTAAGTTGAATGGTAGGCCTAGGAGAAATTTTATGTCTCATGCTTCTAGGAAAGTGTGTAATAAACCTACCACTGTCTTTCATGCTTGCAACACTAAGTATGCTCTTTCATGTAAAAATGAAAAAGTGGTTGCTAGAAAGATGGGGTCCAAATGCAAAGGAGACAAGACTTGCATTTGGGTCGCAAAGGCTATTGTAACTAACCTTGTAGGACCCAATAAGAGTTGGGTACCTAAAACCCAAGCCTAATTTGCCTTATAGGTTTATGCATCCAGGGGCTCAAGCTAGATTATTGACAGCGGATGCACAAACCACATGACGGGGGAGAAGAAGATGTTCACTTCCTACGTCAAGAACAAAGATTCCCAAGATTCGATCATCTTTGGAGATGGGAACCAAGGCAAGGTTAAAGGACTAGGAAAAATAGGCATTTCATCCGAGCATTCCATATCTAATGTGTTTTTAGTTGAATCGCTCGGGTACAATTTATTATCTGTCAGTCAACTATGTAATATGGGATACAATTGTCTATTTACCAATGTAGATGTGTCTGTCTTTAGAAGGAGTGATGGTTCATTAGCTTTTAAGTGTGTACTAGACGGCAAACTCTACTTAGTTGATTTTTCGAAAGAGGAGGCCAATCTAGATGCATGCTTAATTGCTAAGACTAGCATGGGCTGGCTGTGGCATCGCCGTCTAGCACATGTTGGGATGAAGAACCTTCATAAACTTCTAAAGGGAGAACATGTGTTAGGTCTAACCAATGTGTTTTTCGAAAAAGATAGACCTTGTGTAGCCTGTCAAGCAGGTAAACAGGTGGGAAGCGCTCATCACAGCAAGAATGTGATGACCACATCAAGACCTCTGGAGCTACTTCACATGGACCTCTTCGGACCCGTCGCCTACCTTAGCATCGGGGGAAGTAAGTATGGTCTAGTAATTGTTGATGATTTTTCCCGCTTCACTTGGGTATTCTTTTTGCAGGATAAATCAGAAACCCAAGGGACCCTAAAGCGCTTTCTAAGAAGAGCTCAAAACGAATTTGAGCTCAAGGTGAAAAAGATAAGAAGCGACAACGGGTCCGAATTCAAGAACTTATAAGTGGAGGAGTACCTTGAGGAGGAAGGAATCAAGCACGAGTTCTCCGCTCCCTACACACCACAACAAAACGGTGTGGTAGAGAGGAAGAACAGGACGCTTATAGACATGGCAAGGACGATGCTTGGAGGATTCAAGACGCCCGAGCGGTTTTGGTCGGAAGCTGTGAATACAGCTTGCCACGCCATAAACCGGGTCTACCTCCATCGCCTCCTCAAGAAGACCTCGTATGAACTTCTAACCGGTAACAAACCCAACGTTTCATACTTTCGTGTATTTGGGAGTAAATGTTATATTCTAGTAAAGAAAGGTAGGAATTCCAAATTTGCTCCCAAAGCTGTAGAAGGGTTTTTGCTAGGTTATGACTCAAATACAAAGGCGTATAGAGTCTTCAACAAATCATCGGGTTTGGTTGAAGTCTCTAGCAATGTTGTATTTGACGAAACTAATGGCTCTCCAAGAGAGCAAGTTGATCTTGATGATGTAGATGAAGATGATGTTCCAACGGACGCAATTCGCACCATGGCGATTGGAGATATGCGACCACAGGAACACCAATAGCAAGATCAACCCTCTTCCTCAACGATGGTGCATCCCCCTGAGAACACCTAGAGGGGGGGGGGGGTGAATAGGTGATCCTGTAACACTTGAAACTTAAGCCACAATAACTTGGTTAAGTGTTAGCACAATAATCGCCAAGTGCCTAGAGAGGAGTCTTCAACAAAACACAGTGACCACAAAGATATCAATCACAGAGATGGCACAGTGGTTTATCCCGTGGTTCGGCCAAGACCAACGCTTGCCTACTCCACGTTGTGGCGTCCCAACGGACGAGGGTTGCAATCAACCCCTCTCAAGCGATCCAAAGACCCAAGGTTCTCACTAGAACGGAGCTCGAATGACTATCTCAAGGTTCTCACTAGAACGGAGCTCGAATCACTGAGAATGACAAACGAATGCGCGAAAACTGAGTGTGGATGATCAAGAATGCTCTAAGGTTGCTTGGATAACTTCTCCATGCGCCAAGGGGTCCCTTTTATAGCCCCAAGGCAGCTAGGAGCCGTTGAGAGCAATCCGAGAGGGCAATTCTTGCCTTCTGTCGACTGGCGCACCGGACATGTCCGGTGCACCACCGGACACTGTCCGGTGCAGATCTCCTTCCTTATTTAGCGAAGCCGACCGTTGGCGCTTGAGAGCCGTTGGCGCACCGGACAGTCCGGTGCCCCCTTCTAGCCGTTGGCTCAGCCACGTGTCCCACGAGGATCGCGCGGCCGACCGTTGGCCCGGCCGACCGTTGGCTCACCGGACAGTCCAGTGCACCACCGGACAGTCCGGTGAATTTTAGCCGTACGCTGTTAATTGCCTCCCGAGAGCGACGAGTTCGCCTGTGAACGGCTCACCGGACAGTCCGGTGCATCACCGGACAGTCCGGTGAATTATAGCCGTACACCGCCGACGAAGTCCTGAGAGCAGCCAGTTGATAGAGCCAGCCTGGCGCACCGGACAGTCCGGTGCACCCAGACTGAGCAGAGTCTTGGCTGAGCAGCCAAGTCTTTTCCAAATTGATTTTTCCTGTTTCCAGCACTTAGACACAATACATTAGTTCTCTAAAACAATGTACTAAGTCTAGAAACATACCTTTAGACTTGGTTTGCACTTTGTCCACCGCTTTGTATAGATTATCACTAAAGCACTTGTGTTGGCACTCAATCACCAAAATACTTAGAAATGGCCCAAGGGGCACATTTCCCTTTCAATCTCCCCCTTTTTGGTGATTTATGCCAACACAACATAAAGCAACTAGAACAAGTGCAAAATCAATCCAAATAAGAACTCAAAGTTGTTTTGATCAAATTTGACATATATGGATCACTCTTTGCCACCACTTGGTTTGTTTTTGCAAATCAACTACAAACTTCTATCTCTAGTTCAAACATAATTGTAGAGACATAAAGAGAGCTGTTCCAATAGAAATTGATCAAAGATTTCAACAACTCCCCCCTTTTTCCCATAATCAACATTCTCCCCACAAAAAGCCAACTTTTGACAAGAGAACCAATAAGGGAGTTTTGCCAAAACAAAAAGCTCTATTCTACTATTTTCAAAACTTCTCAAGTGGTAGCTGATCCATTACTTGCTTTGGCCTTTATTTTCTCCCCCTTTGGCATCAAGCACCAAAACGGGATCAATCTTGGCCTAATAACCCCATTGCCTCACCAAATCTCCAAATAAGAGTCCAACGGCAAAAAGAGTTCACAAGATGAACTTGGAATGAGTTACCCTCTCATCGGAGTGCAGTGGAAGTCTTTCATGGTCCAAGTCCACTTTTCCCTTTCAATCCACCTTTGAGACTGAATAAAGCAAACTCAAGCATACGGTTAGTCTCAAAGGGTCAAGTTGTAACACAACTCCCCCTAAATGTGTGCGACACTTGCACAAAGACTTGTGAGGTCCGGGGAGTGCTTGTACAACTTGAGCACCAAAGATAAGCAACAAAATGCAGAAGAAACATGATCAAAGACATAGACACAATTATGTTATATTTCAATCCAGGTTCCACGAATCTAAGACATTGAGCTCACTACGCAGCCTGCAAAAGGTCTTCTCATCTAGAGGCTTGGTAAAGATATCGGCTAGCTAGTTCTTGGTGCTAACATAAAACACTTCGATATCTCCCTTTTGCTGGTGGTCTCTCAAAAAGTGATGCCAGATGTCTATGTGCTTTGTGCGGCTGTGCTCGACAGGATTTTCTGCCATGCAGATAGCACTCTCATTATCACAAAGGAGTGGGACTTTGCTCAGATTGTAGCCAAAGTCCCGGAGGGTTTGCCTCATCCAAAGTAGTTGCGCGCAACACTGTCCTGCGGCAACGTACTCGGCCTCAGCGGTGGATAGGGCAACGGAAGTTTGTTTCTTAGAATTCCATGACACCAGGGACCTTTCTAAGAATTGGCACGTCCCCGATGTACTCTTCCTATCGACCTTACATCCGGCATAGTCGGAATCTGAATATCCAATCAAGTCAAAGGTAGACCCCTTTGGATACCAGATCCCGAAGCAAGGCATAGCGACCAAATATCTAAAGATTCGCTTCACCGCCACTAAGTGACACTCCTTAGGATCGGATTGAAATCTAGCACACATGCATACGCTAAGCATTATATCCGGTCTACTAGCACATAGATAAAGTAAAGACCCTATCATTGACCGGTATGCTTTTTGATCAACGGACTTACCTTCTTTGTTGAGGTCGGTGTGTCCATCGGTTCCCATTGGAGTCTTTGCGGGCTTGGCGTCCTTCATTCCAAACCGCTTTAGCAAATCTTGCGTATACTTCGTTTGGGAGATGAAGGTGCCGTCCTTGAGTTGCTTCACTTGGAACCCAAGGTAGTAGTTCAACTCGCCCATCATTGACATCTCAAATTTCTGCGTCATCACCCTGCTAAACTCTACAAAACTTTTGATTAGTAGAACCAAATATTATGTCATCGACATAAATTTGGCACACAAATAAATCTCCATCACAAGTCTTAGTAAAAAGAGTTGGATCGGCTTTCCCAACCTTGAAAGCATTAGCAATTAAAAAGTCTCTAAGGCATTCATACCATGCTCTTAGGGCTTGCTTAAGTCCATAGAGCGCCTTAGAGAGCTTACACACGTGGTCGGGGTACCGTTCATCCTCGAAGCCAGGGGGTTGCTCCACGTACACCTCCTCCTTGATTGGCCCGTTGAGGAAAGCGCTCTTCACATCCATTTGGAACAACCTGAAAGAATGGTGAGCGGCATATGCTAGCAAGATACGAATGGACTCTAGCCTAGCCACAGGAGCAAAAGTCTCCTCAAAGTCCAAACCCGCGACTTGGGCATAACCTTTTGCCACAAGTCGAGCCTTGTTCCTTGTCACCACCCCGTGCTCGTCCTGTTTGTTGCGAAACACCCACTTGGTTCCCACAACATTTTGCTTGGGACGCGGCACCAGTGTCCAAACTTCATTTCTCTTGAAATTATTGAGCTCTTCCTGCATGGCCAACACCCAGTCCGGATCTAGCAAGGCCTCTTCTACCCTAAAAGGCTCAATAGAAGAGACAAAAGAGTAATGCTCACAAAAATTAACTAATCGAGACCGAGTAGTTACTCCCTTGCTAATGTCACCCAAAATCTGGTCGACGGGATGATCCCTTTGAATCGTCGCTCGAACTTGGGTTGGAGGGGCTTGAGGTGCTTCTTCCTCTTTAATTTGGACATCCTGTGCTCCCCCTTGATCGCATGCCTCCTTTTGATGAACCTGTTCATCGTCTTGAGTTGGGGGCTGCACCATTGTTGAGGAAGAGGGTTGATCTTGCTCATTTTGTTCCTGTGGTCGCACATCACCAATCGCCATGGTTCGAATGGCTGCCGTTGGAACATCTTCTTCATCTACATCATCAAGATCAACAACTTGCTCTCTTGGAGAGCCATTAGTCTCATCAAATACAACATCGCTAGAGACTTCAACCAAACCCGATGATTTGTTGAAGACTCTATACGCCTTTGTATTTGAGTCATAACCTAATAAAAACCCTTCTACGGCTTTGGGAGCAAATTTAGAATTTCTACCCTTCTTCACTAGAATGTAGCATTTACTCCCAAAGACTCGAAAATACGAAACATTGGGTTGGTTACCGGTTGGCAGCTCATATGAAGTCTTTTTGAGGAGGCGGTGAAGGTAGACCCGGTTGATGGCGTGGCAAGCTGTGTTCACGGCTTCCGACCAAAAGCGTTCGGGGGTCTTGAACTCTCCAAGCATTGTCCTCGCCATATCGATGAGTGTCCTGTTCTTCCTCTCTACCACACCATTTTGCTGTGGTGTGTAGGGAGCGGAGAACTCGTGCTTGATCCCTTCCTCCTCAAGGTACTCCTCCACTTGAAGGTTCTTGAACTCGGACCCGTTGTCGCTCCTTATCTTCTTCACCTTGAGCTCAAACTCATTTTGAGCTCTCCTAAGGAAGCGCTTGAGGGTCCCTTAGGTTTCAGATTTATCCTACAAAAAGAATACCCAAGTGAAGCGGGAAAAATCATCAACTATAACCAAACCATACTTACTTCCTCCTATGCTTAGATAGGCGACGGGTCCGAAGAGGTCCATATGAAGCATCTCCAGTGGTCTTGACGTGGTCATCACATTCTTGGAATGATGTGAGCTCCCCACCTGTTTTCCTGCTTGACAAGCTGCACAAGGTCTATCTTTTTTGAAATGAACATTGGTTAGACCTATCACGTGTTCTCCCTTTAGAAGCTTGTGGAGGTTCTTCATCCCCACATGTGCTAAGCGGCGATGCCACAACCAGCCCATGCAAGTCTTAGCAATTAAGCATGCGTCTAGACCGGCCTCTTCTTTTGCAAAATCAAACAAATAAAGTTTGCCGTCTAGTACACCCTTAAAAGCTAGTGAACCATCACATCTTCTAAAGACAGACACATCTACATTTGTAAATAGACAATTATATCCCATATTGCATAATTGACTAACAGATAACAAATTATATCCAAGGGACTCTACTAAAAACACATTAGAAATAGAGTGTTCAGATGAAATAGCAATTTTACCTAACCCTTTTACCTTGCCTTGGTTCCCATCACCGAATATTATTGAATCTTGGGGATCCTTGTTCTTGACGTAGGAAGAGAACATCCTCTTTTCCCCCGTCATGTGGTTTGTGCATCCGCTGTCGATAATCCAGCTTGAACCCCCGGATGCATAAACCTGCAAGGCAAATTTAGGCTTGGGTCTTAGGTACCCAACTCTTGTTGGGTCCTGCAAGGTTAGTTACAATTGTCTTAGGGACCCAAATGCAAGTCTTATCTCCCTTACATTTGGCCCCTAACTTCCTAGCAATCACCTTCTTATTCTTTCTATAAATGGCAAAAGAAGCATTGCAAGCATGATATATTGTAGAAGGTTCATTAACTTTCCTAGGAACATTAACAACATTTCTCCTAGACATATTATGAACAACATTTCTCCTACCAACATTTCTATCATGCACATAGGAAGAACTAGAAGCAAACATGGCATGAGAATCAAAAGCATCATTACAACTCCTATAAGTATTTCTAGATTGTCTCCTATCATGGTACATAAAAGCATGGTTCTTTTGCACACTACTAGCCATAGGGGCCTTCCCTTTCTCCTTGGCGGAGATGGGAGCCTTATGGCTTGTCAAGTTCTTGACTTCCCTCTTGAAGCCAAGGCCATCCTTAATTGAGGGGTGTCTACCCATCGTGTAGGCATCCCTTGCAAATTTTAACTTATCATATTCATTCTTGCTAGTCTTAAGTTGGGCATTAAGACTAGCTAATTCATCATTCAATTTTGAAATTGAGACTAGGTGTTCACTACAAGCATCAATATCAAAATCCTTACACCTAGTGCAAATTGCAACATGTTCAACACAAGAGTTAGATTTACTTGCTACTTCTAGTTTAGCATTTAAATCATCAATTTCACCTTTTAAAGAAGAAATGGTTTCATGACAAGTAGAAAGTTCACAAGAAAGCATTTCATTTCTTTTAACTTCTAGAGCAAGTGAATTTTGTGCATTGACAAACTTATCATGTTCTTCATACAACAAATCCTCTTGCTTTTCTAGTAGCCTATTCTTGTCATTCAAGGCATCAATTAACTCATTAATTTTGCCAATTTTAATTCTATCCAAACCTTTAAATAAACTAGAATAGTCTATCTCATCGTCATCACTAGAATCATCACTTGAAGAAGCATAAGTGGTATCCTGAGTACATACCTTCTTCTCCTTTGCCATGAGGCATGTGTGATGTTCGTTGGGAAAGAGGGATGACTTGTTGAAGGCAGTGGCGGCGAGTCCTTCATTGTCGGAGTAGGAGGAGGAGCAATCCGAATCCCACTCCTTTCCGATATGTGCCTCGCCTTTGGCCTTCTTGTAATTCTTCTTCTTCTCCCTCTTGTTTCCTTTTTCCTGGTCACTATCATTATCGGGACAGTTAGCAATAAAATGACCAATCTTACCACATTTGAAGCATGAGCGCTTCCCCTTTGTCTTGGTCTTGCTTGGCTGTCCCTTGCGACCCTTAAGCGCCGTCTTGAAGCGCTTGATGATGAGGGCCATCTCTTCATCATTGAGCCCTGCCGCCTCAACTTGCGCCACCTTGCTAGGTAACGCCTCCTTGCTTCTCGTTGCCTTGAGAGCAACGGGTTGAGGCTCATTGATTGGACCATTTAGTGCGTCGTCCACGTACCTCGCCTCCTTGATCATCATTCGCCCGCTTACGAATTTTCCAAGGACTTCTTTGGGGCGACATTTTGGTGTACCTGGGATTCTCACGAATATTATTCACCAAATGTAGATCAAGAACGGTAAAGGACCTTAGCATTAGGCGAACGACGTCGTGGTCCGTCCATCGCGTGCTTCCGTAGCTCCTTATTTTGTTGATAAGGGTCTTGAGCCGGTTGTATGTTTGGGTTGGCTCCTCGCCCCTTATCATCCCAAATCTTCCGAGCTCGCCTTCTACCAACTCCATCTTGGTGAGCAAAGTGACGTCATTCCCCTCATGAGAGATCTTGAGGGTGTCCCAGATTTGCTTGGCATTGTCCAAGCCGCTCACCTTATGATACTCGTCCCTGCACAAGGAGGCTAACAACACAGTAGTAGCTTGTGCATTTCTATGAATCTGTTCATTAACAAAAATAGGACTATCCGAGCTATCAAATTTCATTCCATTTTCAACAATCTCCCATATGCTTGGATGGAGAGAGAATAGGTGACTACGCATTTTGTGGCTCCAAAATCCGTAGTCCTCTCCATCAAAGTGTGGAGGCTTGCCAAGAGGAATGGAGAGCAAATGTGAATTTGAACTTTGAGGAATACGAGAATAATTGAAAGAAAAATTCGAATTAACCGTCTTTTGTTTCTCGTAGTCGTAGTCATCCTTTTGGGAAGAAGTGGACTCATCGCTGTCGTCGTAGTAGATGATCTCCTTGATGCGTCTCGTCTTCTTCTTCTTCCCTTCCTTCCGTTTGTAGCCCGAGCCTGAGTCGGTAGGCTTGTCATCCTTCGGCTCGTTGACGAAGGGCTCCTTCTCCTTGTCGTTGATCACAACTCCCTTCCCCTTAGGATCCATCTCTTCGGGCGATTAGTCCCTTCATGAAGAGAATGGCTCTGATACCAATTGAGAACACCTAGAGGGGGGGTGAATAGGTGATCCTGTAACACTTGAAACTTAAGCCACAATAACTTGGTTAAGTGTTAGCACAATAATCGCCAAGTGGCTAGAGAGGAGTCTTCAACAAAACACAGTGACCACAAAGATATCAATCACAGAGATGGCACAGTGGTTTATCCCGTGGTTCGGCCAAGACCAACGCTTGCCTACTCCACGTTGTGGCGTCCCAACGGACGAGGGTTGCAATTAACCCCTCTCAAGCGGTCCAAAGACCCACTTGAATACCACGGTGTTTTGTTTGCTTTACTATTCCCGTTTGTGAGGAATCTCCACAAGTTGGAGTCTCTCGCCCTTACACTTGAAGTTCACAAGAAGCACAGAGTAAGGGAGGGAAGCAACATACACAAATCCACAGCAAAATACGCACACACATGGCCAAGAATCAAGCTCAAATGACTATCTCAAGGTTCTCACTAGAACGGAGCTCGAATCACTGAGAATGACAAACGAATGCACGAAAACTGAGTGTGGATGATCAAGAATGCTCTAAGGTTGCTTGGATAACTTCTCCATGCGCCAAGGGGTCCCTTTTATAGCCCCAAGGCAGCTAGGAGCCGTTGAGAGCAATCCGAGAGGGCAATTCTTGCCTTCTGTCGACTGGCGCACCGGACATGTCCGGTGCACCACCGGACACTGTCTGGTGCAGATCTCCTTCCTTATTTGGCGAAGCCGACCGTTGGCGCTTGAGAGCCGTTGGCGCACCGGACACTGTCCGGTGCACACCGGACAGTCTGGTGCCCCCTTCTAGCCGTTGGCTCAGCCACGTGTCCCGCGCGGATCGCGCGGCCAACCGTTGGCCCGGCCGACCGTTGCACCACCGGACAGTCCGGTGAATTTTAGCCGTACGCCGTTAATTGCCTCCCGAGAGCGACGAGTTCGCCTGTGAACGGCTCACCGGACAGTCCGGTGAATTATAGCCGTACACCGCCGACGAAGTCCCGAGAGCAGCCAGTTGACAGAGCCAGCCTGGCGCACCGGACACTGTCCGGTGCACCACCGGACAGTCCGGTGCACCCAGACTGAGCAGAGTCTTGGCTGAGCAGCTAAGTCTTTTCCAAATTGATTTTTCCTGTTTCCAGCACTTAGACACAATACATTAGTTCTCTAAAACAATGTACTAAGTCTAGAAACATACCTTTAGACTTGGTTTGCACTTTGTCCACCGCTTTGTATAGATTATCACTAAAGCACTTGTGTTGGCACTCAATCACCAAAATACTTAGAAATGGCCCAAGGGGCACATTTCCCTTTCACCCCCAACTCAAGATGATGAATAGGTTCCTCAAGAGGAGGCGTGTGATCAAGGGGGAGCACAAGAAGACCAAGTTATGGAGGAAGAAGCACCACGGGCCCCTCTAACTCAAGTCCGAGCGACGATTCAAAGGAATCATCCCGTCGACCAGATTCTGGGTGATATAAGCAAGGGAGTAACCACTCGCTTAAGATTAGCTAGCTTTTGTGAGCATTACTCGTTTGTCTCTTCTATTGAGCCTTTCAGGATAGAAGAGGCCTTGCTAGATCTAGACTGGGTGTTGGCCATGCAGGAAGAGCTCAACAACTTCAAGCGAAATGAAGTTTGGACCCTGGTGCCACGTCCCAAGCAAAACATTATGGGAACCAAGTGGGTGTTCCACAACAAACAGGACGAGCACGGGGTGGTGACAAGGAACAAGGCTCGACTTGTGGCAAAAGGTTATGCCCAAGTCGCAGGTTTGGACTTTGAGGAGACTTTTGCTCCTATGGCTAGGCTAGAGTCTATTCGCATTTTGTTATCCTATGCCGCTCACCACTCTTTCAGGTTGTTCCAAATGGATGTGAAGAGCGCTTTCCTCAACGGGCCAATCAAGGAGGAGGTGTACGTGGAGCAACCCCCTGGCTTTGAGGATGAACGGTACCCCGACCATGTGTGTAAGCTCTCTAAGGCGCTCTATGGACTTAAGCAAGCCCCAAGAGCATGGTATGAATACCTTAGAGATTTCCTAATTGCTAATGCTTTCAAGGTTGGGAAAGCCGATCCAACTCTTTTCACTAAGACTTGTGATGTTGACCTATTTGTGTGCCAAATTTATGTCGATGACATAATATTTGGTTCTACTAACCAAAAGTCTTGTGAAGAGTTTAGCAGGGTGATGACACAGAAATTTGAGATGTCGATGATGGGTGAGTTGAACTACTTCCTTGGGTTCCAAGTGAAGCAACTCAAGGACGACATCTTCATCTCCCAAACGAAGTACACGCAAGACTTGCTCAAGCGGTTTGGGATGAAGGACGCCAAGCCCGCGAAGACACCAATGGGCATCGACGGACATGTCGACCTCAACAAAGGAGGTAAGTCCATTGATCAAAAGGCATACCAGTCTATGATAGGTTTCTTACTTTATTTATGTGCTAGTAGACCAGATATTATGCTTAGCGTATGCATGTGTGCTAGATATCAATCCGACCCAAGGGAATGTCACCTTGTGGCCGTTTAGCGGATTCTTAGATATTTAGTGGCTACGCCTTGCTTCGGGATCTGGTATCCAAAGGGGTCTACCTTTGACTTGATTGGATATTCAGACTCCGATTATGCCGGGTGCAAGGTTGACAGAAAGAGTACATCAGTGACATGCCAATTCCTAGGAAGGTCCCTGGTGTCATGGAGCTCAAAGAAACAAACTTTCGTTGCCCTATCCACCGCTGAGGCCGAGTATGTTGCCGCAGGACAGTGTTGCGCGCAACTACTTTGGATGAGGCAAACCCTCCGGGACTTTGGCTACAATCTGAGCAAAGTTTCACTCCTATGTGACAATGAGAGTATAATCCGCATGGCGGATAATCCTGTTGAACATAGCCGCACTAAGCACATAGACATCCGGCATCACTTCCTGAGAGACCACCAGCAAAAGGGGATATCGAGGTGTACCATATTAACACCGAAAACCAGCTAGCCGATATCTTCACCAAGCCTTTAGATGAGAAAAGGTTTTGCAGGTTACGTAGTGAGCTAAATGTCTTAGATTCACATAACTTGGATTGATCTATAGCATACATGTGTTTTATGCCTTTGATCATGTAATTTATGCATTTCAATCTATGTTTGTTCATTTGTGGTGCTCAAGTTGTACACATGATCCCCGGACCTCACAAGTCCATTTGCAAGTGATGCACTTATTTAGGGGGAGGCAAGCTATAACTTGATCCTTTGAGACTAACCTTTGTGTTTGAGTTTGCTTGTTTTAGTCTCAAAAGTGAAATGAAAGGGAAAGGTGAACTTGGACCATGCAAAGACTTCTACTGCACTCCGGTATTAACTCCAAGTTCATATCTATGCTCTTGTTGCCTTTTTGATCTTAATTGATAATTTTGGTGAGGCAATGGGGTTAAAGGGCCAAGAATGATCCTGTTTTGGTGCTTAATGCCAAAGGGGGAGAAATTAAGGACAAAGCAAATGGATCAGCTACCACTTGAGAATTTTGAAAATAGTAGAGTTAGAACTTTTGATTTGTCAAAATACTCTTTTTGTCAAAATTTGGTATCTTGTGGGAAGAATGTTTGATTATGGGAAAAGGGGGGAGTTTTTGGATCTTTGATCAATTTTCACTTGGAATATCTCTCTTTATGCCTAAACAAGTGTGTTTGACTTAGAGATAGGAAAATGAGTTTGATTTCAAAAACAAACCAAGTGGTGGCAAAGAATGATCCAAATATGCCAAATTATGAATCAAAAAGAATTTTTGTTCTCAATTGCTTTGATGTTGCACTTCTATTGGTTGCTTTTTGATGTGTTGGCATAAATCACCAAAAAGGGGGAGATTGAAAGGGAAATGTGTCCTTGGGCCATTTCTAGTATATTTTGGTGATTAAGTGTCCAACACATATTGAGTGAGTTATTACATGCCAAATAAAGAATGAAGTGCCAATCAACAAGAAGATATGTTTCTAGACTTAGTACATTTGTTTTTGTGTACTAATGAAGTTATCTAAGTGCTAGAAACAGGAAAAGAAAGGATTGAAAGAGAGTGTCTGTGTGCAGCCAAGACTCAGCTCGGCTTGGCACACCGGACTATCCAGTGGTGCACCGGACAGTGTCCGATGGTGCAGGCCAGCTCCGGCGAACTGGCCACTCTCGGGAAAACTTTAGCGGTGTACGGCTATAATTCACCGGACTGTCCGATGGTTCACCGGACTGTCCGGTGAGCCAACGGCCGCGAGCGCAACGGTCGGCCGCCAAATCCGCGGGCGGCGCGTGGCCCGCTCCAACGGTCGGCAAGGGGCACCGGACTGTCCGGTGCGCCAACTGCCACAAATCT
This sequence comes from Zea luxurians, assembly GCA_029449295.1. Lineage (NCBI taxonomy): Eukaryota > Viridiplantae > Streptophyta > Magnoliopsida > Poales > Poaceae > Zea > Zea luxurians. The sequence goes on from JAOPSE010000023.1 coordinate 48,719,447, forward strand.
GCAACGGTCGGCTGCTGCTTCAGATTAGGATGGGAATCGCGCACCGGACATGAACAGTGGCTGTCCGGTGGCGCATCGGATTGTCCGGTGCGCCACCCGACAGAAGGCAAGATTAGCCTTCCAAGAATGCCTCCAATGGCTCCTAGCTGCCTTGGGGCTATAAAAGGGACCCCTAGGCGCATGGAGGAGTTGAGCATTCTAATTCTTCTACACTCCGTCTCCGCGCACTTGATCGACCGTGTTAGTGATTTGAGCTCTGTTCTTGTAGTGAACTCGTTGTGCTTCATTTGAGCTCAAGTCTTGGCTTGTGTGTGCGTATTGCTGCAGGTTTGTGTGTGTTGCTTCCCACCCTTACTCTTGTGCTTTCACTTTGATATTTGTTGTAAGGGCGAGAGGCTCCAACTTGTGGAGATTCCTCGCAAACGGGAAAAGAGATAAGCAAAGAACTCTATGGTATTCAAGTTGATCATTGGATCACTTGAAAGGGGTTGAGTGCAACCCTCGTCCATTGGGACGTCACAACGTGGAGGTAGGCAAGTGTTATACTTGCCGAACCACGGGATAGACTCGCGTGTCTTTTGTGATCGTTTTTCTGTGATACTTTTGTGTTTGCAAGAGCTCGCTACTTAGCCATACTAACACTTAATCAAGTTTTGTGGCTATTAGTTGTTGAATTTTACAGGATCACCTATTCACCCCCCCCTCTAGGTGCTCTCAGAAGGCCACGCCAGCAGGCCCCATCGGCCGGGCCGCGTGAAAGGGAAATGTGCCCTTGGGCAATTTCTATTATGTTTTGGTGATTAAGTGCCCAACACATTTAATTAAGTTCTTATGTGCTAAATGAAGAGAAAAGTGCAAATCATGTAACAAGGTACGTTTCTAGACTTAGTACATTGTTTTGAGTACTAACATATATTGTCTAAGTGCTAGAAATAGGAAAAGAAAGGATTGCAAAAGACTTGGCTGTGTACAGCCAAAGTCCAACACGGTTTGGCACGCCGGACTGTCCGGTGCGCCAGGCTGAACTCCAGTGAATAGGCCACTCTCGAGAAAAGTTTGGTGGCGTAAGGCTATAATTCATCGGACTGTCCGGTGGTGCATCGAACTGTCCGGTGAGCCAACGGTCGTCAGCGCAACGGTCGGCTGCGTAATCCGCGGGCGACGCGTGGCCCGCACCAATGGTCGACAGGGGGCACCAGACTGTTCGGTGTGCACCGGACAGTGTCCGGTGCACCAACTAGCCCAAAGGTGCAACGGTCGTCTGCGCTAGAAAAGGAAGGAGATCGGCACTGGACCGTCTATAGTGAGTGTCCGATAGAAGGCAAGGATAGCCTTCCTTGTTGATCTCCAACGGCTCCTAGCTGCCTTGGGGCTATAAAAGGGACCCCTAGGCGCATGGAGGAGCTAACCCAAGCATTCACTAAGCATCCTAAGGCATCCAAACTCTGTTCCCGCGCATTCGTTTCATTATGTTAGAGATTTGAGCTCTATTCGAGTCGAGGACTCCCCGTGTTGTCATTTGAGCTTAAGTCTTCTCTTGTGTGCGTGGTTGTGCTGCGATTTGAGTCTTGTGTGTGTTGCTCTTCCCAACCTTACTCTTGCGCGTTCTTTGTGATCATTCTTGTAAGGGAGAGAGGCTCCAACTTGTGGAGATTCCTCGCAAATGGCAAGAAAACTATAAGGAAGAACACCGTGGTATTCAAGTTGATCATTGGATCACTTGAAAGGGGTTGAGTGCAACCCTCATCCATTGGGACGCCACAACGTGGAAGTAGGCAAGTATTCATTGGCCGAACCACGAGATAAAATCGCGTGTCTCTTGTGATTGCTCTCTCTTTGTTTGTCTGTGTTTGCAAGAGATCGCCTCACAGACTTGATTAACTCATGCTAACATCTCTTTAATCAAGCTTGTTGGAATTTAGTGTTGAATTTTACAGGATCACCTATTCACCCCCCCTCTAGGTGCTCTCAATTGGTATCAGAGCCGTTCTCTTCACGTAAGGGACTAATCGCCCGAAGAGATGGATCCTAAGGGGAAGGGGATGGTGGTCAACGACAAAGAGAAGGAGTCCATCTTCAACGAGCCAAGAGACGACAAGCCCACTGACTCTGGCTCGAGTCACAAGAAGAAGGACGGGAAGAAGAAGAGGCGTATCAAGAAGATCATTTACTATGATAGCGATGCCTCCACTTCTTCACCAAGAGACGACGACGATGATGACTCGTCTAAAAAGAAACCGGTTAATCAAAACTTTTCATTTGATTATTCTCGTATTCCATTCAATTCTAATGCTTATTTACTATCAATTCCACTTGGGAAACCTCCACACTTTGATGGAGAAGACTACTCATTTTGGAGTCACAAAATGCGTAGTCACCTATTTTCTCTCCATCCTAGTATTTAGGAGATTGTTGAAAACAGAATGCATTTTGATAATACTGACAACCCTATTTTCATAAATGAGCAAATTCATAAGAATGCTCAAGCTACCACTGTTTTGCTAGCATCTTTGTGCAGGGATGAATACAACAAGGTAAACGGCTTGGACAACGCCAAGAAAATTTGGGATACCCTCAAGATATCACATGAGGGAAACGATGCCACCATGATCACCAAAATGGAGTTGGTGGAAGGCGAGCTGGGAAGGTTCGCGATGATCAGGGGAGAGGAGCCAACATAAACATACAACAGGCTCAAGGCCCTGGTCAACAAGATTAGAAGCTATGGAAGCATAAGATGGACGGACCACGACGTCGTCCAACTAATGCTAAGGTCATTTATGGTAATTGACCCCCATCTTGTCAACCTTATTCGTGAAAATCCCAGGTACACCAAGATGACGCCCGAGGAGATTCTTAGGAAGTTTGTGAGCGGGCACATGATGGTGAAGGAAGCACGATACGTGGATGACGCTCTTAATGGCCCTCTACCTGTCTACGAGCCTCAACCCGTTGCTCTCAAAGCAACAAGCAGCAGGGAGGCGCTACCTAGCAAGGTGGCACAAGTTGAGGCTGCCAGGCTAAACAAAGATGAGATGGCCCTAATCATTAAGCGCTTCAAGACCGCACTAAAAGGACGCAAGGAGTACCCTAACAAGAACAAAGCAAAGGGAAAGCGCTCCTGTTTCAAATGCAGTAAGACTGGTCATTTTATAGCACAATGCCCCAATAATAATAATGACCAGGAACAAGAAAAGCATGGGAAGAGGGAAAAGAAGAAGGCCTATATGAAGGCGAAGGGCGAGGCACACCTTGGCAAAGAATGGGATTCGGACTGCTCTTCATCCGACTCTGACGATGAAGGACTGGCAGCCTCAGCCTTCAACAAATCTTCACTCTTCCCCAACAAACTTCACACTTGCCTCATGGCCAAGGAAAAGAAGGTAAGTGTTCGAGATACCCCTAAGTATACTACTTCAAGCGATGATGATTCTAGTGATGATGAAGTAGATTATACTGATTTATTTAAGGGTTTAGATAGAGCTAAAATAGATAAAATCAATGAGTTAATTGATGCTCTAAATGAAAAAGATAGATTGCTAGAGAAGCAAGAGGACATTTTATATGAAGAACATGACAAATTTGTTAGTGTACAAAAATCTCTTGCTTTAGAAACTAAAAGAAATTAAATGCTATCTTCTAAGTTATCTGCTTGCCATGAAACTGTATCTAGTTTAAAGAGTTTAAATGATGACTTAAATGCTAAGCTAGAGGAAGCTAATAAATCTAATTCATGTGTAGAGCATGTCAGTATTTGTAATAGATGTAAGGACTTTGATGTTAATGCTTGTAATGAACATCTTATTGCTATTACAAAATTGAATGATAAAGTGGCAAGTCTTAATGCTCAACTTAAGACTTGCAAAATTGATTTTGATAAATTAAAATTTGCTAGGGATGCCTACACAATTGGTAGACACCCCTCTATTAAGGATGGACTTGGTTTTCGAAAGGAAACCAAGAACTTAACAAGTCAAAAGGCTCCCATTCTCGCCAAGAGAAAGGGAAGGCCCCTATGGCTAGTAGCATTCAAAGGAATCATGCTTTCATGTATAATAGGAAGATTGCTAGTCATTCCAATAATAATAGGAGTTATGATCATGATGCTTTTGATTCACATGCTATGTTTGCTTCAAGCTCTACTTTTGTGCATGGTAGAAGTAGGCCTAGAAAAGGTAATGTTGTTCATCATGTGCCAAGGAAAATGTGCAATGAATCTACTATCATTTACCATGCTTGCAATACTTCATTTGCTCTTTTATGTAAGAAGGAAAAAGTAGTTGCTAAAAAGTTGGGATCCAAACGCAAGGGAGACAAGACTTGTATTTGGGTCCCAAAGGCTATTGTGACTAACCTTGTAGGACCCAACAAGAGTTGGGTACCTAAAACCCAAGTGTAAATTGCCTTGCAGGTTTATGCATCCGGGGGTCAAGCTGGATTATCGACAGCGGATGCACAAACCACATGACGGGGGAGAAGAAGATGTTCACCTCCTACATCAAGAACAAGGATTCCCAGGATACGATCATCTTTGGAGATGGGAACCAAGGCAAGGTCAAAGGCTTGGGTAAGATAGCTATCACCAACGAGCACTCCATTTCAAACGCATTTCTATTAGAGTCGCTTGGTTATAATCTCCTGTCTGTAAGTCAATTGTGCCACATGGGCTACAATTGTTTGTTTACAAATGTTGATGTTTTTGTCTTTAGAAGTAGTGATGGTTCATTAGCGTTTAAGGGTGTATTAGACGACAAACTCTACTTAGTTGATTTTTCGAAAGAGGAGGCTGATCTAGATGCATGCTTAATAGTTAAGACTAGCATGGGCTGGCTGTGGCATCGCCGTCTAGCACATGTTGGGATGAAGAACCTTCACAAACTTCTAAAGGGAGAACATGTGTTAGGACTAACAAATGTTTGTTTCGAGAAAGATAGACCTTGTGCAGCTTGTCAGGCGGGAAAACAAGTGGGGAGCACTCATCACAACAAGAATGTGATGACAACATCAAGACCACTGGAGCTACTACATATGGACCTCTTCGAACCCGTTGCCTACCTTAGCATCGGAGGAAGTAAGTATGGTCTTGTTATTGTTGATGATTTTTCCCGCTTCACTTGGGTATTCTTTTTGCAGGATAAATCAGAAACCCAAGAGACCCTAAAGCGCTTTCTAAGGAGGGCTCAAAATGAATTTGAGCTCAAAGTGAAAAAGATAAGAAGCGACAATGGGTCCGAGTTCAAGAATTTGCAAGTGGAGGACTATCTTGAAGAAGAAGGCATCAAGCATGAGTTTTCCACTCCCTACACACCACAGCAAAACGGTGTGGTAGAGAGAAAGAACAGGACGCTCATCGACATGGCGAGGACGATGCTTGAAGAGTTCAAGACGTCCGAGCGGTTTTGGTCGGAAGCTGTGAATATAGCTTGCCACGCCATAAACCGGCTCTACCTACATCTCCTTCTCAAGAAGACCTCGTATGAACTCCTTACTGGTAACAAACCCAATGTCTCATACTTTCATGTATTTGGGAGCAAATGTTACATTCTAGTGAAGAAAGGTAGAAATTCTAAATTTGCTCCCAAGGCAGTAGAAGGGTTTTTACTAGGGTATGACTCAAATACAAGGGCATATAGAGTCTTCAACAAATCATTAGGTTTGGTTGAAGTCTCTAGTGACGTTGTATTTGATGAGACTAATGGCTCTCCAAGAGAGCAAGTTGATCTTGATGATGTAGATGAAGATGATGTTCCAACGGCCGTAATGCGAACAAGGGTTTAGACTTTTGCTCCTGTGGCTAGGCTAGAGTCTATTCTCATTCTATTAGCCTATGCCGCTCACCATTCTTTCAGGTTGTTTCAAATGGACATGAAGAGCGCTTTCCTCAATGGGCCGATCAAGGAGGAGGTATACGTGGAACAACCCCTTAGCTTTGAGGATGACAGGTATCCCGATCACGTTTTTAAGCTCTCTAAGGCGCACTATAGACTTAAGCAAGCCCCAAGAGCATGGTATGAATGCCTTAGAGATTTCTTAATTGCTAATGCTTTCAATGTTGGGAAAGTCGATCCCACTCTTTTCACTAAGACTTGTGACAGTGATCTTTTTGTGTGCCAAATTTATGTCGATGACATAATATTTGGTTCTACTAACCAAAAGTCTTGTGAGGAGTTTAGCAGGGTGATGACTCAAAAGTTTGAGATGTCGATGATGGGTGAGTTGACATACTTCCTTGGGTTCCAAGTGAAGCAACTCAAGGACGGCACCTTCCTCTCCCAAACGAAGTACACACAAGATCTTCTCAAGCGGTTTGGGATGAAGGACGCCAAGCCCGCAAAGACACCTATGGGAACCGACGGGCACATCGACCTCAACAAAGGAGGTAAGTCCGTTGATCAAAAGGCATACCGGTCTATGATAGGGTCATTGCTTTATTTATGTGCTAGTAGACCGGACATTATGCTTAGTGTATGCATGTGTGCTAGATTTCAATCCGACCCCAAGGAATGTCACCTTGTGGCCGTTAAGCGAATTCTTAGGTATTTAGTTGCTACGCCTTGCTTCGGGATCTGGTATCCAAAGGGGTATACCTTTGACTTAATTGGATACTCAGACTCCGATTATGCTGGATGAAAGGTTGATAGGAAGAGCACATCAGGGATGTGCCAATTCCTAGGAAGGTCCCTGGTGTCTTGGAGTTCAAAGAAACAAACATCCATTGCCCTATCCACTGCGAGGCTGAGTATGTTGCCGTAGGACAGTGTTGCGTGCAACTACTTTGGATGAGGCAAACCCTTAGGGACTTTGGCTACAATCTGAGCAAAGTCCCACTCCTATGTGACAACAAGAGTGCAATCCGCATGGCGGATAATCCTATTGAACACAGCTGCACTAAGCACATAGACATCCGGCATCACTTTCTGAGAGACCACCAGCAAAAGGGAGATATCAAAGTGTACCATGTTAGCACCGAGAACCAGCTAGCCAATATCTTTACCAAGCCTTTAGATGAGAAAAGGTTTTGCAGGTTGTGTAGTGAGCTAAATGTCTTAGATTCGCGTAACTTGGATTGATCTGTAGCATACATGTGTTTTATGCCTTTGATCATGTTACTTTATGCGTTTCAATTCATTTTTGTTCATTTGTGGTGCTCAAGTTGTACACATGATCCCCGGACCTCACAAGTCCATTTGCAAGTGTTGCACTTATTTAGGGGGAGGCATGCTACAACTTGACCCTTTGAGACTAACCTTTGTGTTTGAGTGTTCTTGATGTAGTCTCAAAGGTGCATTGAAAGGGAAAATGGACTTGGGCGTTGCAAAGACTTCCACTGCTCTCCGGTATTAGTGTACTTAATTCCAAGTTCATTCGTATGCTCTTATTGCCTTTTTGCTCTTAATTGACATTTTTTGGTGAGGCAATGGGGTTAAAGGGCCAAGAATGGTCCTATTTTGGTGCTTAATGCCAAAGGGGGAGAAATTAAGGCCAAAGCAAGCAAATGGATCAGCTACCACTTGTGAATTTTGAAAATAATAGAGTTAGAACTTTTGATTTGCCAAAATACTCTAATTGCAAAATTTGTTCTCTTGTGGGGGAGAATATTGATTATGGGAAAAGGGGGAGTTTTTGGCTCTTGATCATTTTCACTCTTGGATTATCTCTCTTAATGCCCAAACAAGTGAGTTTGAATTAGAGATAGGAAAATGAATTTGATTTGCAAAAACAAACCAAGTGCTGGCAAAGATTGATCCAAATATGTCAAAACTTGGGTAAAGACAATTTTGTTCTCAATTGCATTGATGATGCACTTCTTTTGGTTGCTTTTGGATGTGTTGGCATAAATCACCAAAAAGGGGGAGATTGAAATGGAAATGTGCCCATGGGCAATTTCTATTATGTTTTAGTGATTAAGTGCCCAACACATTTAATTAAGTTCTTATGTGCTAAATGAAGAGAAAAGTGCAAATCATGTAACAAGGTACGTTTCTAGACTTAGTACATTGTTTTGAGTACTAACATATATTGTCTAAGTGATAGAAACAGGAAAAGAAAGGATTGCAAAAGACTTGGCTGTGTACAGCCAAAGTCTAGCTCGGTCTGGCACACCGGACTGTCCGGTGGTGCACCGGACAGTGTCCGGTGCGCCAGGTTGAACTCCGGTGAACAGGCCACTCTTGGGGAAAGTTTGGCGGCGTATGACTATAATTCACCGGACTGTCCAGTGAGCCAATGGTTGTCAGCGCAACGGTCGGCCATGCAATCCGTGGGCGACGTGTGGCCTGCACCAACGGCCGGCAGGGGGCACCGGACTGTCCGGTGTGCACCGGACAGTGTCCGGTGTGCACCGGACAGTGTCCGGTGTGCCAAATGGCCCGAAGGTGCAACGGTCGTCTACGCCAGAAAAGGAAGGAGATCGGCACGAGACCGTCTACAGTGACTGTCCGGTGGCACACCAGACTGTCCGGTGCGCCACTCGACAAAAGGCAAGGATATCCTTCCTTGTTGATCTCCAACGGCTCCTAGCTGCCTTGGGGCTATAAAAGGGACCCCTAGGCGCATGGAGGAGCTAACCCAAGCATTCACTAAGCATCCTAAGGCATCCAGACTCTGTTCCCACGTATTCGTTTCATTGTGTTAGAGATTTGAGCTCTATTCGAGTTGAGGACTCCTCGTGTTGTCATTTGAGCTCAAGTCTCCTCTTGTGTGCGTGGTTGTGCTACGATTTGAGTCTTGTGTGTGTTGCTCTTCCTAACCTTACTCTTGCGTGTTCTTTGTGATCATTCTTGTAAGGGCGAGAGGCTCCAACTTGTGGATATTCCTCGCAAATGGGAAGAAAACTATAAGGAAGAACATCGTGGTATTCAAGTTGATCATTGGATCACTTGAAAGGGGTTGAGTGCAACCCTCGTCCATTGGGACGCCACAACGTGGAAGTAGGCAAGTATACTTGGCTGAACCACGATATAAAATGCGTGTCTCTTGTGATTGCTCTCTCTTTGTTTGTCTGTGTTTGCAAGAGCTCGCCTCACAGACTTGATTAACTCGTGCTAACATCTCTTTAATCAAGCTTGTTGGAATTTAGTGTTGAATTTTATAGGATCACCTATTCACCCCCCTCTGGGTGCTCTCACCGTGGACGTCATTCGTGGCCAAGGACCAAGCACCCCCTTTGATCCGACAAGCGGAGGTGAAGACCCCCAATGACTTCAAGGACCGGGTGACCGAGGCCGTGAAGACTACAAGGCTTTGTCCCCCTCAGCACGAGAAGGGGCCCATGTGCAATTCGGCCCATGTCGCAGGACCCTGCCCGCCGATGCCATGTGGGCGGAGCAGGTTGGGCCGCGTCTGTAATAAAGTATGCTGTAATGACACACTGTAGCCCGCCCTATGAGGGAATATTTCGGGGATAAACTAGGTAACTGAGGGCCTAATTGTCCTTGACAAGGTCGGGCGATCCCTCGGTTACCTATGAATACCCTCGTATTGTGCCGAAGCGTGACACGAGAAGAAAAAACACTATTGCCTTGACACCCTATGTTTAGAGGCATTAAACCACTCCCATCTCTCCCTATTGGATTCTGTTGTCCCTGGATAGGCAGGTTCCAACATGGGCAATGGCTCAACATGACCAAGCAGAAAACGGCTAGTCCTCAAGAAGAGGTAAAAGTAGGGCTTAACACCACTAGCCAGCACACAAAACTAGATCTGAACACAAAATCAGCACGAAATCTGAAATCAAAGCTAATTTCTCTAGAAAAGGCAAATGGTTCAACACAACTAGCAAAAGCTCCAAATGGCTTAGATCTCTCCCCCTATCAAAGCATTCTCATGTTGGAACTTGACGACATGTGGTCAAGCTGGTTCAAACAGTAGGAGAATGGAAACAGTTTGATGCTTGCTAACACGGTGTATTATAGCAACATTGTTTTTTCCAGTCCCTCACAATGGTGCTCCGAGGGGGTATTTATAGGTAACCAGGGGACGGTTACACCCTATCAAATACGGTTATTGTCACACCCAGTTTTGAAGGTATACCGAATGCGAACCATGTATGTGCCAGGATCAGAAATTCACGTACACAGCGATTACATAAATGACTCATCATAGCACAATGCTTCAAATTACAATAAAGAGTAAGTAATAATATTACAGACTAGAGCCATTTACATAATATAAATCAAAGTACACAGAATCGAAACGTAGCCAACGTAAATTAACCCACCACAGGCAGCTGACTGGGGGAGGTCGCTAGCCTAATCCTCGAACTCGTCAAAGTCCTAGAACTCCTGGAGATCCGCCTCGACACTTTCTTCTTTACCTGAGCATAGATTGCACCAAAGGCAACCTGGTGTTTTGTGAAAGCAAGGGTGAGTACACATCAACGTACTCAGCAAATGTCTCGTTTGGCTGTAGTGGACTAGCTTTATGTGAGGTTAGGGTCAAGTAGTTGCTTTTAGTTGATCAGGTAATTATTACTAGTAGAGAGCCATGTTTTAACATTAACCCAGGTTGTTAACCCAAAAGTACTCCTTCCAAACGGAAAGAATACCTAAAATCATAATCATAATCATAATTGAAACCAACATTATCCTCATCATCATATGTAAACAGAACATCCCTGATCAATGTGTCTCTAATCAATGGAGCTCCCTTGGCCGCTCATAACCGCGAGCACGACTGATATATCAGTTTCATAACACTCTACAGAGGTTGTGCACTTTACCCACAAGCCGTGATTCCCTCTCTAGCCCGGGCTTGCAAGACCCTTGTTCACTCCCGAGGTGAATGGCCAGGGATTCACTATGAAGCCTTTACAAAGATTCCCTGAGGCTGTAGCCATCCGTTAGGTTTCCTAAATGTACCACACTCCTCACCAAGGGGCAATCCACCCTCGGCAGAGCGAGCCGCATACACCGAGCCCCATTGGCGGCACGACAGCGAAGCGAACTACACCTCAGATCCTCTAATTAATTAGCTAAGGGCGTCCCATACCACCCTCATGGTTGCACTGTTTTCCCAAGCGGTCATCCAACGAACAGGTCCTTACGGAGAGGCACTCGAGAAACCGCTCGAGCCCCCTAAAGTATCACCAGTCCAACATCATAAATGACAACATCGTATCATAAGTGTTCACATCATGTTCATTGATTAAAGTAAAGCAATAGCATGAAGCTAACCATAGTAACCCAAAAGGTTGAGAGCACCTAGAGGGGGGGTGTGAGAGCACCTAGAGGGGGGGGTGAATAGGTGATCCTGTGAAACTTAAACTTATAGCCACAAAAACTTGTTAAGTGTTAGCACAATAATCGCCAAGTGGCTAGAGAGGAGTCTCAACAAAACACAATACCACAAGAGATTAAACACAGAGATGACACAGTGGTTTATCCCGTGATTCGGCCAAGACCAACGCTTGCCTACTCCACGTTGTGGCGTCCCAACGGACGAGGGTTGCAATCAACCCCTCTCAAGCGGTCCAAAGACCAACTTGAATACCACGGTGTTTCGCTTTGCCTTTCAATATCCCGTTTGCGAGGATTCTCCACAACTTGGAGCCTCTCGCCCTTACACTTGAGATTCACAAGAAATACAGAGTAAGGGAGGAAAGCAACACACACAAATCCACAGCAAAATGCGCACACACACGGCCAAGAATCGAGCTCAAAAGACTATCTCAAAGTTCTCACTAGAACGGAGCTCGAATCACTGAGAATGACAAACGAATGCGCAAAGACTGAGTGTGGATGATCAAGAATGCTCTAAGGTTGCTTGGTTGTCTTCTCCATGTGCCTAGGGGCCCCTTTTATAGCCCCAAGGCAGCTAGGAGCCGTTGAGAGCAAATCTAGAAGGCCAATCTTGCCTTCTGTCGTCGGGTGCACCGGACACTGTCCGGTGCTCGATTTCCTTCCAAAAATGGCGCTGCCGACCGTTGCAGATCTGGGAGCCGTTGGCGCACCGGACAAGTCCGGTGCACACCGGACAGTCCGGTGCCCCCTTCCGACTGTTGGCCCGGCCACGTGTCGCGCGCATATCCCGCGGTCGACCGTTGGCCCGGCCGACCGTTGGCTCACCGGACAGTCCGGTGCACACCGGACAGTCCGGTGAATTTTAGCCGTACGCCGTCGGCGAATTCCCGAGAGCGGCCACTTCACGCCGAGCCAGCCTGGCGCACCGGACACTGTCCGGTGCACCACCGGACAGTCCGGTGCACCCAGACTGGACAGACTTTGGCTGCTCGAGCCATCTCTTTTCCAACTCGATTTTTTCTGTTTCCAGCACTTATACACAATACATTAGTACATAAAACAATGTACTAAGTCTGAGAAACATACCTTTATCCTTGATTTGTACTTTGTCCACCATTTTACAATTAGGCACCTGTGTTGGGCACTAAATCACCAAAATACTTAGAAATGGCCCAAGGGCACATTTCCCTTTCAATCTCCCCCTTTTTGGTGATTTATGCCAACACAACATAAAGCAAGTAGAACAAGTACAAAAACACTTCAAATAAGAACTCAAATTATTTTGATTCAATTTTGACATATATGGATCACTCTATGCCACCACTTGGTTTGTTTTTGCAAATCAAACTCAAATCTCTATCTCTAAGTCAAACACACATGTTGAAACATAAAGAGAGTCATTCCAAAAGAGATTGATCAAAGATTTCAAAAACTCCCCCTTTTTCCCATAATCAATACTTCTCCCCACAAGAAGCCAACTTTTGATAAGAGAGACAACAAAAGAGTTTTGACAAACCAAAAGCTCTATTCTTGAGAGCACCTAGAGGGGGGGGTGAATAGGTGATCCTGTAAAAACTTCAAACTTAAGCCACAAAAACTTGTTATGTGTTAGCACGATTATTGCCAAGTGGCTAAGGTGAAGTCTCAACAAAACACAATACCACAAGAGATCAAGACAGAGGTGACACGGTGGTTTATCCCGTGGTTCGGCCAAGCCAATGCTTGCCTACTTCCACGTTGTGGCGTCCCAACGGACGAGGGTTGCAATCAACCCCTCTCAAGCGGTCCAAAGACCCACTTGAATACCACGGTGTTTTGCTTTTCCTTTCACTATCCCGTTTGCAAGGAATCTCCACAAATTGGAGTCTCTTGCCCTTACAAGTATATGATCACAAAGAAAGCTCAGAGTAAGGGAGGGAAGCAACACACACGAATCCACAACAAAAGCGCACACACACGGCCAAGAATCGAGCTCACAAGACTATCTCAGAGTTCTCACTTAGAACAGAGCTCGAATCACTTAGAAACACAGAACGAATGCGCAGAGACTTAGTGTGGATGATCAAGAATGCTCAAGAGTTGCTTGTGTTTCTCCTCCATGCGCCTAGGGGCTCCTTTTATAGCCCCAAGGCAGCTAGGAGCTGTTGAGAACAAATCTGGAAGGCCATCCTTGCCTTCTGTCGTCGGGGGCACCGGACAGTCCGGTGCACACCGGACACTGTCCGGTGCCCGATTTGTTTCCTTAAACGGCGAAGACGACCGTTGCCGACCGTTGGAAGATCTGGCGCAGTTGGCGCACCGGACAGTCCGGTGCACACCGGACAGTCCGGTGCCGTCTTCCGACCGTTGGCTCGGCCACGTGTCCCGCGCGGATTGCGCGGCCGACCGTTGGCCCTGGCCGACCGTTGGCTCACCGGACAGTCCGGTGCACACCGGACAGTCCGGTGAATTTTAGCCGTACGCCGTCGGCGAATTCCCGAGAGCGGCCAGTTCGAGCCGAGGCAGCCTGGCGCACCGGACACTGTCCGGTGCACACCGGACAGTTCGGTGCTCCAGACCGAGCTGGGTCTTGGCTGCTCCTCTTCTCTTTTCTTCTGTCTGTTTCTAACACTTAGACAATTATGTTAGTCCACAAAACCAATGTACTAAGGCTTAGAAACATACCTTTATCTCATGATTTGCACCTTGTTCATCCATGAATATAACTTCACAATTAAACACATGTGTTGGCACTCAATCACCAAAATACTTAGAAATGGCCCAAGGGCACATTTCCCTTTCAATCTCCCCCTTTTTGGTGATTTATGCCAACACAACATAAAGCAACTAGAACAAGTGCAAACTCACTTCAAATAAAATAGATTTAAGTTTTATTCAATTTTGGCATATATGGATCATCCTTTGCCACCACTTGGTTTGTTTTTGCAAATCAAACTCAAATCTCTATCTCTAAGTTAAACACACATGTTTAAGCAAAAAGAGAGTCATTCCAAAAAGGATTGATCAAAGATGTCAAAAACTCCCCCTTTTTCCCATAATCAATACTTCTCTCCACAAGAAGCAAAAAGAGACAATAAAAAGGTTTTGACAAACCAAAAACTCTACTCTACCATTTTCAAATTTCACAAGTGGTAGCTGATCCATTTATTGCTTTGGCCTTTATTTTCTCCCCCTTTGGCATCAAGCACCAAAACGGGATAAATCTTGGCCCTTTAACCCCATTGCCTCACAAAAATCTTCAATTAAGAGCAAATGGCAATAAGAGTTCATGAGATGGACTTGGAATAAGTTACCCCTCAACGGAGTGCAGTTGAAGTCTTTCATGGTCCAAGTCCACCTTTTCCCTTTCAACTCTCCTTTGAGACTAAAACAAGCAAACTCAAACATATGGTTAGTCTCAAAGGGTCAAGTTGTAACACATCTCCCCCTAAACATGTGCATCGACTTTGCAACGGACTTGTGAGGTCCAGGGAGTGTTTGTACAACTTGAGCACCATAATAAGCAACAAAATGCAGAATGAACATGATCAAAGGCATGAATACATGTATGCTACAATTCAATCCAAGTTCCGCGAATCTAAGACATTTAGCTCACTACGCAGCCTGCAAAAGGTCTTCTCATCTAAAGGCTTGGTAAAGATATCGGCTAGCTGGTTCTCGGTGCTAACATAAAACACTTCGATATCTCCCTTTTGCTGGTGGTCTCTCAAAAAGTGATGCCGGATGTCAATGTGCTTTGTGCGGCTGTGCTCAACAGGATTTTCCGCTATTCGGATAGCACTCTCATTGTCACATAGGAGTGGGACTTTGCTCAGATTGTAGCCAAAGTCCCTGAGGGTTTGCCTCATCCAAAGTAGTTGCGCACAACACTGTCCTGCGGCAACGTACTCGGCCTCAGCGGTGGATAGGGCAACGGAGGTTTGTTTCTTAGAGTTCCATGACACCAGGGACCTTCCTAAGAATTGGCACGTCCCCGATGTACTCTTCCTATCGACCTTACATCCAGCATAGTCGGAATCTGAGTACCCAATTAAGTCAAAGTTAGACCCCTTTGGATACCAGATCCCGAAGCAAGGCGTAGCGACTAAATATCTAAGAATTCGCTTCACCGCCACCAAGTGACACTCCTTAGGATCGGATTGAAATCTAGCACACATGCATACGCTAAGCATAATATCCGGTCTACTAGCACATAAATAAAGTAAAGACCCTATCATTGACCGGTATGCTCTTTGATCAACGGACTTACCTCCTTTGTTGAGGTCGGTGTGTCCGTCGGTTCCCATCGGTGTCTTTGCGGGCTTGGCGTCCTTCATCCCAAACCGCTTTAGCAGATCTTGCGTGTACTTCGTTTGGGAGATGAAGGTGCCGTCCTTGAGTTGCTTCACTTGGAACCCAAGGAAGTAGTTCAACTCGCCCATCATCGACATCTCGAATTTCTGCGTCATCACCCTGCTAAACTCTTCACAAGACTTTTGATTAGTAGAACCAAATATTATGTCATCGACATAAATTTGGCACACAAACAAATCACCATTACAAGTCTTAGTGAAAAGAGTTGGATCGGCTTTCCCAACCTTGAAAGCATTAGCAATTAAAAAATCTCTAAGGCATTCATACCATGCTCTTGGGGCTTGTTTAAGTCCATAGAGCGCCTTAGAGAGCTTACACACGTGGTCGGGGTACCGTTCATCCTCGAAGCCAGGGGGTTGCTCTACGTACACCTCCTCCTTTATTGGCCCGTTGAGGAACGCGCTCTTCACATCCATTTGGTACAACCTGAAAGAATGGTGAGCGGCATATGCTAGCAAGATACGAATGGACTCTAGCCTAGCCACAGGAGCAAAAGTCTCCTCAAAGTCCAAACCTGCGACTTGGGCATAACCTTTTGCCACAAGTCGAGCCTTGTTCCTCGTCACCACCCCGTGCTCATCCTGTTTGTTGCGGAACACCCACTTGGTTCCCACAACATTTTGCTTGGGACGAGGCACCAGCGTCCAAACTTCGTTGCGCTTGAAGTTATTAAGTTCCTCCTGCATGGCCAACACCCAATCCGGATCTAGCAAGGCCTCCTCTACCCTGAAAGGCTCAATAGAGGAGACAAAAGAGTAATGCTCACAAAAATTAACTAATCGAGATCGAGTAGTTACTCCCTTGCTAATGTCACCCAGAATTTGGTCGACGGGATGATCCCTCTGAATCATCGCTCGAACTTGGGTTGGAGGTGCCGGTTGCGCTTCTTCCTCCATCACGTGATCATCTTGTGCTCCCCCTTGATCACACGCCTCCTTTTGATGAACCTGTTCATCGTCTTGAGGTGGGGGATGCACCGTCGTTGAGGAAGAAGGTTGATCTCCTTCATCTTGTTCCTGTGGCCGAACGTCTCCAATCGCCATGGTTCGTATAGCGGCCGTCGGAACATCTTCTTCATCTACATCATCACAATCAACAACTTGCTCTCTTGGAGAGCCATTAGTCTCATCAAATACAACGTCGCTAGAGACTTCAACCAAACCCGAAGATTTGTTGAAGACCCTATACGCCTTTGTATTTGAATCATAACCTAATAAAAACCCTTCTACAGCTTTGGGAGCAAACTTAGAATTTCTACCCTTCTTCACTAGAATGTAGCACTTGCTCCCAAATACACGAAAGTACGATACATTGGGTTTGTTACCGGTTAGTAGCTCATATGACGTCTTCTTGAGGAGGCGGTGAAGGTAGACCCTGTTGATGGCGTGGCAAGCCGTGTTCACGGCTTCCGACCAAAAGCACTCGGGGGTCTTGAACTCTCCAAGCATCGTCCTCGCCATATCGATTAGCGTCCTGTTCTTCCTCTCTACCACACCATTTTGCTGTGGTGTGTAGGGAGCGGAGAACTCGTGCTTGATTCCTTCCTCCTCAAGAAACTCCTCCACTTGAAGGTTCTTGAACTCGGACCCATTGTCGCTCCTTATCTTCTTCACCCTGAGCTCAAACTCATTTTGAGCTCTCCTGAGGAAGCGCTTGAGGGTCCCTTGAGTTTCAGACTTATCCTGCAAAAAGAACACCCAAGTGAAGCGGGAAAAGTCATCAACAATAACTAAACCATACTTACTTCCTCCTATGCTTAGATAGGCGACGGGTCCGAAGAGGTCCATATGCAGCAGCTCCAGGGGTCTCGACGTGGTCATCACATTCTTGCTGTGATGTGCTCCTCCCACTTGTTTACCTGCCTGACAAGCTGCACAAGGTCTATCTTTTTCGAAATAAACATTTGTTAGACCTATCACGTGTTCTCCCTTTAGAAGCTTGTGGAGGTTCTTCATCCCCACATGTGCTAAGCGGCGATGCCACAGCCAGCCCATGCAAGTCTTAGCCATTAAGCATGCATCTAGACCGGCCTCTTCTTTTGCAAAATCAACTAAGTAAAGCTTGCCGTCTAGTACACCCTTAAAAGCTAGTGAACCATCACATCTTCTAAAGACAGACACATCTACATTTGTAAATAAACAATTATATCCCATTTGACATAATTGACTAACAGATAGCAAATTATATCCAAGACTTTCCACTAGGAATACATTTGATATAGAATGCTCATTAGAAATTGCAATTTTACCTAACCCTTTTACCTTGCCTTGATTCCCATCACCGAATATAATTGAATCTTGGGAATCCTTATTCTTGACGTAGGAGGTGAACATCTTCTTCTCCCCCGTCATATGGTTTGTGCATCCGCTGTCGATAATCCAGCTTGAACCCCCGGATGCATAAACCTGCAAGGCAAATTTAGGCTTGGGTCTTAGGTACCCAACTCATGTTGGGTCCTGCAAGGTTAGCACAAATATCTTTAGGGACCCAAATGCAAGATTTATCTCCCTTGCATCTAGCCCCTAATTTCCTAGCAACTACCTTCTTACCCTTTCTACAAATAGCAAAGGGAGCATTACAAGCATAATAAATGGTAGAAGGTTCATTCACTACTTTCCTAGGAGCATGAATAACATTCTTTCTAGGTACATGAGCAATATCTCTCCTAGGCATATGTACAACATTTCTCCTACACATATCTCTACCATGCTTATAAGAAGAACTAGAAACAAACATGGCATGAGAATCATAAACATGTGAATCAAAATGATTATAAGCATTTCTAGCATTTCTCCTATCATAATACATAAAAGCATGATTCTTTTTAGCATTACTAGCCATAGGGGCCTTCCCCTTCTCCTTGACGAAGATGGGAGCCTTATGGCTTGTTAAGTTCTTGGCTTCCCTCTTGAAGCCAAGCCCATCCTTAATTGAGGGATGTCTTCCAATTGTATAGGCATCCCTTGCAAATTTTATCTTTTCAACTTCACTCTTGCTAGTCTTAAGTTGAGCATTAAGACTAGCCACTTCATCTTTTAGTTTTGAAATTGAAACTAAGTGTTTGCTACAAGTGTTAACATCAAAATCCTTACACCTAGTGCAAATTGTAACATTTTCAACACAAGACTTAGATTTATTTGTTACTTCTAATTTAGCATTTAAATCATGGTTAACACTTTGTAAAGTAGCAATGGTTTCATGACAAGAAGATATTTCACTAGAAAGCACTTCATTTCTTTTCACTTCTAAAGCATATGATTTTTGTGCCTCTACAAACTTATCATGTTCATCATACAATAAATCCTCTTGCTTTTCTAAAAGCCTATCCTTTTCATTCAAAGCATCAATCAATTCATTGATTTTATCTATCTTAGATCTATCTAAGCCCTTGAACAAGCAAGAATAATCTATGTCATCATCACTAGACTCACTATCACTAGAAGAAGCATAAGTGGAGTCTTGAGTACTCACCTTCTTCTCTCTTGCCATAAGGCAAGTGAGACGCTCGTTGGGGAAGAGAGCTGATTTGTTGAAGGCAGTGGCGGCGAGTCCTTCGTTGTCGGAGTCGGAGGAGGAGCAATCCGAGTCCCACTCCTTTCCTAGATGCGCCTCGCCCTTTGCCTTCTTGTATTGCTTCTTCTTCTCTCTTTTGTTCCCCTTTTCCTGGTCACTTTCATTATCGGGACAGTTAGCAATGAAATGACCAAGCTTACCGCATTTGAAGCATGAGCGCTTCCCCTTGGCTTTGGTCTTGCTTGGCTGTCCCTTGTGACCTTTAAGCACCGTCTTGAATCTTTTGATGATGAGAGCCATCTCTTCATCATTAAGGCCAGCCGCTTCAATCTGTGCCACCTTGCTAGGTAGCGCCTCCTTGCTTCGTGTTGCCTTGAGAGCAAGGGGTTGCGGCTCGTTGATCGGACCATTCAAGGCGTCGTCCACATATCTTGCCTCCTTGATCATCATTCGCCCGCTAACGAATTTCCCAAGAACTTCTTCGGGCGACATCTTGGTGTACCTGGGATTTTCACGTATATTGTTCACCAAGTGAGGATCAAGAACGGTAAATGACCTGAGCATTAGGCGGACGACGTCGTGGTCCGTCCATCGCGTGCTCCCATAGCTTCTTATCTTGTTGATAAGGGTCTTGAGCCGGTTGTATGTTTGCGTCGGCTCCTCGCCCCTTATCATCGCGAACCGTCCAAGCTCTCCCTCCACCAACTCCATCTTGGTGAGCAAGGTGACGTCGTTCCCCTCATGAGAAATCTTGAGGGTGTCCCAGATTTGCTTGGCGTTATCCAAGCCGCTCACCTTATGGTATTCATCCCTGCACAAGGAAGCTAGAAGAACAGTAGTAGCTTGTGCATTCTTATGAATTTGTTCATTAATGAACATGGGACTATCCGAACTATCAAAATGCATTCCACTCTCTACAATCTCCCAAATACTCGGATGGAGAGAGAATAGGTGACTACGCATTTTGTGGCTCCAAAATCCGTAGTCCTCTCCATCAAAGTGTGGGGGCTTGCCGAGTGGAATGGAGAGCAAATGTGAATGTGAACTTTGCGGAATACGAGAGTAGTCAAAAGAAAAGTTCGAATTAACCGATTTCTTCCTCTCGTAGTCGCTGTGGTCGTCCTTTTGGGAGGAAGTAGACTCATCGCTGTCGTAGTAGACGATCTCCTTGATGCGCCTTGTCTTCTTCTTCCTCCCTTCCTTCCGTCTATGGCCCGAGCCGGAGTCGGTAGGCTTGTCGTCCTTCGGCTCGTTGACGAAGGTCTCCTTTTCTTTGTCGTTGATCACTATACCCTTCCCCTTAGGATCCATCTATTCGGGTGGTTAGTCCCT
This sequence comes from Zea luxurians, assembly GCA_029449295.1. Taxonomy (NCBI): domain Eukaryota; kingdom Viridiplantae; phylum Streptophyta; class Magnoliopsida; order Poales; family Poaceae; genus Zea; species Zea luxurians. The sequence continues at coordinate 48,739,885 of JAOPSE010000023.1, forward strand.
TTGTGAATAGAACGGCTCTGATACCAATTGAGAGCACCTAGAGGGGGGGGGGGGTGAATAGGTGATCCTGTAAAAACTTCAAACTTAAGCCACAAAAACTTGTTATGTGTTAGCACGATTATTGCCAAGTGGCTAAGGTGAAGTCTCAACAAAACACAATACCACAAGAGATCAAGACAGAGGTGACACGGTGGTTTATCCCGTGGTTCGGCCAAGCCAATGCTTGCCTACTTCCACGTTGTGGCGTCCCAACGGACGAGGGTTGCAATCAACCCCTCTCAAGCGGTCCAAAGACCCACTTGAATACCACGGTGTTTTGCTTTTCCTTTCACTATCCCGTTTGCAAGGAATCTCCACAAATTGGAGTCTCTTGCCCTTACAAGTATATGATCACAAAGAAAGCTCAGAGTAAGGGAGGGAAGCAACACACACGAATCCACAACAAAAGCGCACACACACGGCCAAGAATCGAGCTCACAAGACTATCTCAGAGTTCTCACTTAGAACAGAGCTCGAATCACTTAGAAACACAGAACGAATGCGCAGAGACTTAGTGTGGATGATCAAGAATGCTCAAGAGTTGCTTGTGTTTCTCCTCCATGCGCCTAGGGGCTCCTTTTATAGCCCCAAGGCAGCTAGGAGCCGTTGAGAACAAATCTGGAAGGCCATCCTTGCCTTTCGTCGTCGGGGGCACCGGACAGTCCGGTGCACATCGGACACTGTCCGGTGCCCGATTTGTTTCCTTAAACGGCGAAGACGACCGTTGCCGACCGTTGGAAGATCTGGCGCAGTTGGCGCACCGGACAGTCCGGTGCACACCGGACAGTCCGGTGCCGTCTTCCGACCGTTGGCTCGGCCACGTGTCCCGCGCGGATTGCGCGGCCGACCGTTGGCCCTGGCCGACCGTTGGCTCACCGGACAGTCCGGTGCACACCGGACAGTCCGGTGAATTTTAGCCGTACGCCGTCGGCGAATTCCCGAGAGCGGCCAGTTCGAGCCGAGGCAGCCTGGCGCACCGGACACTGTCCGGTGCACACCGGACAGTCCGGTGCTCCAGACCGAGCTGGGTCTTGGCTGCTCCTCTTCTCTTTTCTTCTGTCTGTTTCTAACACTTAGACAATTATGTTAGTCCACAAAACCAATGTACTAAGGCTTAGAAACATACCTTTATCTCATGATTTGCACCTTGTTCATCCATGAATATAACTTCACAATTAAACACATGTGTTGGCACTCAATCACCAAAATACTTAGAAATGGCCCAAGGGCACATTTCCCTTTCAATTCTACTATTTTCAAAATCTCTCAAGTGGTAGCTGATCCATTTATCGCTTTGGCCTTTATTTTCTCCCCCTTTGGCATCAAACACCAAAACGGGATTAATCTTGGCTCTTTAACCCCATTGCCTCACCAAAATCTTCAATTAAGAGCAAATGGCAATAAGAGTTCATGAGATGAACTTGGAATAAGTTACCCTCTCATCGGAGTGCAGTGGAAGTCTTTCATGGTCCAAGTCCACCTTTTCCCTTTCAATTCTCCTTTGAGACTAAAACAAGCAAACTCAAACATATGGTTAGTCTCAAAGGGTCAAGTTGTAACACATCTCCCCCTAAAACTGTGCATCATTTTGCCACGGACTTGTGAGGTCCAGGGAGTGTTTGTACAACTTGAGCAACAATATGCAGATGAACATAATCAAAAGCATAAACACATGTATGCTACATTTCAATCCAAGTTCCGCGAATCTAAGATATTGAGCTCACTATGCAGCCTGCAAAAGGTCTTCTCATCTAAAGGCTTGGTAAAGATATCGGCTAGCTGGTTCTCGGTGCTAACATGAAACACTTCGATATCTCCCTTTTGCTGGTGGTCTCTCAAGAAGTGATGCCGGATGTCAATGTGCTTTGTGCGGCTGTGCTCAACAGGATTTTCCGCTATTCGGATAGCACTCTCATTGTCACATAGGAGTGGGACTTTGCTCAGATTGTAGCCAAAGTCCCTAAGGGTTTGCCTCATCCAAAGTAGTTGCGCACAACACTGTCCTGCGGCAACGTACTCGGCCTCAGCGGTGGATAGGGCAACGGAGGTTTGTTTCTTAGAGTTCCATGACACCAGGGACCTTCCTAAGAATTGGCACGTCCCCGATGTACTCTTCCTATCGACCTTACATCCAGCATAGTCGGAATCTGAGTACCCAATCAAGTCAAAGTTAGACCCCTTTGGATACCAGATCCCGAAGCAAGGCGTAGCGACTAAATATCGAAGAATTCGCTTCACAGCCACTAAGTGACACTCCTTCGGATCGGATTGAAATCTAGCACACATGCATACGCTAAGCATAATATCCGGTCTACTAGCACATAAATAAAGCAAGGAACCTATCATGGACCGGTATGCTTTTTGATCAACGGACTTACCTCCTTTGTTGAGGTCGGTGTGTCCGTCGGTTCCCATTGGCGTCTTTGCGGGCTTGGCGTCCTTCATCCCAAACCTCTTTAGCAAATCTTGTGTGTACTTCGTTTGGGAGATGAAGGTGCCGTCCTTGAGTTGCTTCACTTGGAACCCAAGGAAGTAGTTCAACTCGCCCATCATCGACATCTCGAATTTCTGCATCATTACCCTGCTAAACTCTTCACAAGACTTTTGGTTAGTAGAACCAAATATTATGTCATCGACATAAATTTGGCATACAAACAAATCACCATCACATGTCTTTGTAAAAAGAGTTGGATCGGCTTTCCCAACCTTGAAAGCATTAGCAATTAAAAAGTCTTTAAGGCATTCATACCATGCTCTTGGGGCTTGCTTAAGTCCATAGAGCGCCTTAGAGAGCTTACACACGTGGTCGGGGTACCGTTCATCCTCGAAGCCAGGGGGTTGCTCCACGTACACCTCCTCCTTGATTGGCCCGTTGAGGAAAGCGCTCTTCACATCCATTTGGAACAACCTGAAAGAATGGTGAGCGGCATATGCTAGCAAGATACGAATTGATTCTAGCCTAGCCACAGGAGCAAAAGTCTCCTCAAAGTCCAAACCTGCGACTTGGGCATAACCTTTTGCCACAAGTCGAGCCTTGTTCCTCGTCACCACCCCGTGCTCGTCCTGTTTGTTGCGGAACACCCACTTGGTTCCCACAACATTTTGCTTGGGACGAGGCACCAGTGTCCAAACTTCATTGCGCTTGAAGTTGTTGAGTTCCTCCTGCATGGCCAATACCCAATCCGGATCTAGCAAGGCCTCCTCTACCCTGAAAGGCTCAATAGAAGAGACAAAGGAGTAATGCTCACAAAAATTAACTAATCGAGATCGAGTAGTTACTCCCTTGCTAATGTCACCCAAAATTTGGTCGACGGGATGATCCCTTTGAATCACCGCTCGAACTTGGGTTGGAGGTGCCGGTTGCGCTTCTTCCTCCATCACATGATCATCTTGTGCTCCCCCTTGATCACACGCCTCCTTTTGATGAACCTGTTCATCGTCTTGAGTTGGGGGATGCACCGTTGTTGAGGAAGAAGGTTGATCTCGTTCATCTTGTTCCTGTGGCCGCACTTCTCCAATCGCCATGGTTCGTATAGCGGCCGCCGGAACATCTTCTTCATCTACATCATCACAATCAACAACTTGCTCTCTTGGAGAGCCATTAGTCTCATCAAATACAACGTCGCTAGAGACTTCAACCAAACCCGATGATTTGTTGAAGACCCTATACGCCTTTGTATTTGAATCATAACCTAATAAAAACCCTTCTACAGCTTTGGGAGCAAATTTAGAATTTCTACCCTTCTTCACTAGAATGTAGCACCTGCTCCCAAATACACGAAAGTAGGATACATTGGGTTTGTTACCGGTTAGTAGCTCATACGACGTCTTCTTGAGGAGGCGGTGAAGGTAGACCCTGTTGATGGCGTGGCAAGCCGTGTTCACGGCTTCCGACCAAAAGCACTCAGGGGTCTTGAATTCTCCAAGCATAGTCCTCGCCATATCTATGAGCGTCCTGTTCTTCCTCTCTACCACACCATTTTGCTGAGGTGTGTAGGGAGCGGAGAACTCGTGCTTGATCCCTTCCTCCTCAAGAAACTCCTCCACTTGAAGGTTCTTGAATTCGGACCCGTTGTCGCTCCTTATCTTTTTCACCTTGAGCTCAAACTCATTTTGAGCTCTCCTTAGGAAGCGCTTGAGGGTCCCTTGGGTTTCAGACTTATCCTGCAAAAAGAACACCCAAGTGAAGCGGGAAAAGTCATCAACAATAACTAGACCATACTTACTTCCTCCTATGCTTAGATAGGCGACGGGTCCGAAGAGGTCCATATGCAGCAGCTCCAGAGGTCTTGACGTGGTCATCACATTCTTGCTGTGATGTGCTCCTCCCACTTGTTTACCTGCTTGACAAGCTGCACAAGGTCTATCTTTTTCGAAATAAACATTGGTTAGACCTATCACGTGTTCTCCCTTTAGAAGCTTGTGGAGGTTCTTCATCCCCACATGTGCTAAGCGGCGATGCCACAGCCAGCCCATGCAAGTCTTAGCCATTAAGCATGCATCTAGACCGGCCTCTTCTTTTGCAAAATCAACTAAGTAAAGCTTGCCGTCTAGTACACCCTTAAAGGCTAGTGAACCATCACTTCTTCTAATGACAGACACATCTACATTTGTAAAAAGACAATTATATCCCATATTGCATAGTTGACTAACAGATAGCAAATTGTAACCAAGAGACTCAACTAAAAACACATTGGAGATTGAGTGTTCATTAGAAATTGCAATTTTACCTAACCCTTTTACCTTGCCTTGATTCCCATCACCGAATATAATTGAATCTTGGGAATCCTTATTTTTGACGTAGGAGGTGAACATCTTCTTCTCCCCCGTCATATGGTTTGTGCATCCGCTGTCGATAATCCAGCTTGAACCCCCGGATGCATAAACCTGCAAGGCAAATTTAGGCTTGGGTCTTAGGTACCCAACTCATGTTGGGTCCTATAAGGTTAGTGCAAATATCCTTAGGGACCCAAATGCAAGTTTTGTCTCCCTTGCATTTTGCCCCTAACTTCCTAGCAACTATTTTCCTATCCTTTCTACAAATAGCAAAGGAAGCATTTAAAGCACAATAAATTGTAGAAGGTTCATTCACTACTTTCCTAGGAGCATGAATAATATTCTTTCTAGGCACATGATGAATAGCATTTCTCCTAGACATATTTCTACCATGCATATAGGAAGAACTAGAAGCAAACATGGCATGAGAGTCAAAATCATTATAAGCATTATATCTCCTATCATGATACATAAAAGCATGGTTCTTTTTAGTACTACTAACCATAGGAGCCTTCCCTTTCTCCTTGGCGGAGATAGGAGCCTTATGGCTTGTCAAGTCCTTGGCTTCCCTCTTGTAGCCAAGTCCATCCTTAATTGAGGGGTGTCTACCAATCGTGTAGGCATCCCTTGCAAATTTTAGCTTATCAAATTCATTCTTGCTAGTCTTAAGTTGGGCACTAAGACTAGCCACTTCATCATTTAGTTTTGAAATTGAAACTAAGTGTTCACAACAAGCATTAATATCAACATCCTTACACTTAGTGCAAATTTCAACATGTTCAACACAAGAGTTAGATTTACTTGCTACTTCTAGCTTAGCATTTAAATCATTAATTTCATCTTTTAAAGAAGAAATGGTTTCGTTACAAGTAGAAAGTTCACAAGAAAGCATTCCATTTCTTTTAACTTCTAGAGCAAGTGAATTTTGTGCACTAACAAATTTATCATGCTCTTCATATAAAAGATCTTCTTGTTTCTCTAAGATTCTATCCTTTTCATTCAAGGCATCAATTAATTCATTAATCTTAGTTATCTTAGTTCTATCCAATCCCTTGAATAAACTGGAGTAATCTATTTCATCCTCACTAGACTCATCATCACTAGAAGAATCATAAGTATTAGCATTATGATTGATTACCTTCTTCTCCCTTGCCATGAGGCAAGTGTGATGCTCGTTTGGGAAGAGGGCCGATTTGTTGAAGGCAGTGGCGGCGAGTCCTTCGTCGTCGGAGTCGGACGAAGAGCAATCCGAATCCCACTCCTTTCCAAGGTGTGCTTCGCCTTTGGCCTTCTTGTAAACCTTCTTGTTCTCTCTCTTCCCATTTTTCCCTTGCTCCTGGTCACTATCATTTTCGGGACAGTTAGCAATAAAATGACCAACCTTACCACATTTGAAGCATGAGCGCTTCCCCTTTGTCTTGGTCTTCCTTGGTTGCCCCTTGCGACCATTTAGCGCCGTCTTGAATCTCTTGATGATGAGAGCCATCTCTTCATCATTGAGCCCGGCCGCCTCAACTTGCACCACCTTGCTGGGTAGCGGCTCCTTGCTCCTTGTTGCCTTGAGAGCGATGGGTTGAGGCTCGTGGATTGGACCGTTCAACGCGTCGTCGACGTATCTCGCCTCCTTGATCATCATCCGCCCGCTTACGAATTTTCCGAGTACCTCCTCGGGCGTCATCATCGTGTACCTGGGATTCTCACGAATATTGTTCACGAGATGAGGATCAAGAACGGTAAAGGACCTTAGCATTAGGCGGACGACGTCGTGGTCCGTCCATCGCGTGCTTCCGTAGTTCCTTATTTTGTTGATGAGGGTCTTGAGCCGGTTGTACGTTTGGGTTGGCTCCTCTCCCCTTATCATGGCGAATCGTCCAAGCTCGCCCTCCACCAACTCCATTTTGGTGAGCATGGTGATGTCATTCCCCTCGTGAGAGATCTTGAGGGTGTCCCATATTTGCTTGGCATTGTCCAAGCCGCTCACCTTGTTGTACTCTTCCCTGCACAAGGATGCTAAGAGAACAGTAGTAGCTTGTGCATTTCTATGGATTTGTTCATTTATGAGCATAGAGTTATCCGAGCTATCAAACTTCATTCCATTCTCTACAATCTCCCAAATGCTTGGATGGAGAGAAAATAAGTGACTACGCATTTTGTGACTCCAAAATCCGTAGTCCTCCCCATCGAAGTGTGGAGGTTTGCCAAGAGGAATGGAAAGCAAATGCGAATTCGAACTATGTTGAATACGAGAATAATCAAATGAAAAGTTCGAATTGACCGTCTTTTTGTAGTCGTTGTCGTCGTCCTTTTGGGAAGAGGAAGATTCGTCGCTGTCGTAGTAGATGATCTCCTTGATGCGTCTTGTCTTCTTCTTCTTCCCTTCTTTGCGTCTGTGCCCCGAGCCTGAGTCGGTAGTCTTGTCGTCTTTTGGCTCGTTGATGAAGGACTCCTTCTCCTTGTCGTTTATCACGATTCCCTTCCCCTTAGGATCCATCTCTTCGGGCGGTTAGTCCCTTTCTTGAAGAGAACGGCTCTGATACCAATTGAGAGCACCTAGAGGGGGGGTGAATAGGTGATCCTGTGAAACTTAAACTTATAGCCACAAAAACTTGTTAAGTGTTAGCACAATAATCGCCAAGTGGCTAGAGAGGAGTCTCAACAAAACACAATACCACAAGAGATTAAACACAGAGATGACACAATGGTTTATCCCGTGGTTCGGCCAAGACCAACGCTTGCCTACTCCACGTTGTGGCGTCCCAACGGACGAGGGTTGCAATCAACCCCTCTCAAGCGGTCCAAAGACCAACTTGAATACCACGGTGTTTCGCTTTGCCTTTCAATATCCCGTTTGCGAGGATTCTCCACAACTTGGAGCCTCTCGCCCTTACACTTGAGATTCACAAGAAATACAGAGTAAGGGAGGAAAGCAACACACACAAATCCACAGCAAAATGCGCACACACACGGCCAAGAATCGAGCTCAAAAGACTATCTCAAAGTTCTCACTAGAACGGAGCTCGAATCACTGAGAATGACAAACGAATGCGCAAAGACTGAGTGTGGATGATCAAGAATGCTCTAAGGTTGCTTGGTTGTCTTCTCCATGTGCCTAGGGGCCCCTTTTATAGCCCCAAGGCAGCTAGGAGCCGTTGAGAGCAAATCTAGAAGGCCAATCTTGCCTTCTGTCGTCGGGTGCACCGGACACTGTCCGGTGCACACCGGACACTGTCCGGTGCCCGATTTCCTTCCAAAAATGGCGCTGCCGACCGTTGCAGATCTGGGAGCCGTTGGCGCACCGGACAAGTCCGGTGCACACCGGACAGTCCGGTGCCCCCTTCCGACTGTTGGCCCGGCCACGTGTCGCGCGCATATCCCGCGGTCGACCGTTGGCCCGGCCGACCGTTGGCTCACCGGACAGTCCGGTGCACACCGGACAGTCCGGTGAATTTTAGCCGTACGCCGTCGGCGAATTCCCGAGAGCGGCCACTTCACGCCGAGCCAGCCTGGCGCACCGGACACTGTCCGGTGCACCACCGGACAGTCCGGTGCACCCAGACTGGACAGACTTTGGCTGCTCGAGCCATCTCTTTTCCAACTCGATTTTTTCTGTTTCCAGCACTTATACACAATACATTAGTCCATAAAACAATGTACTAAGTCTGAGAAACATACCTTTATCCTTGATTTGTACTTTGTCCACCATTTTACAATTAGGCACCTGTGTTGGGCACTAAATCACCAAAATACTTAGAAATGGCCCAAGGGCACATTTCCCTTTCAGGGTGAATAGGTGATCCTATAAAATCAAACACTAAATAGCCACAAAACTTAGTTATTAAAGTGTTAGTGCGACTAAGTAGCTTTGAAGCGAGTTCTTGTGAACAAAACAATCACAGAGAAAGCAACACAAGGGACACATGATTTTTATCCCGTGGTTCGGCCAAGTAACACTTGCCCACTTCCACGTTGTGGCGTCCCAATGGACGAGGGTTGCACTCAACCCCTTTCAAGTGATCCGATGATCAACTTGAATACCACGGTCTTTTCTTTTAGAGTATTTTCCCATTTGCGAGGAATCTCCACAATTTGGAGCCTCTCGCCCTTACAGTGATGATCACAAAAGAAACACAGAAGTAAGGAAGGGAAAAGCAACACACACAAGATTCAATCCGCAACACACACACGCACACAAATGAAGACTTGAGCTCAAATGACAACATGAGGAGTTCACAACTTGAATGGAGCTCAAATCACTAACACGACGAATCAAATGCGTGGGAGCAAAGTCTGGATGTCTTGGTATGCTTAGAGAATGCTTGGTGTTGTGTTCCATGTGCCTAGGGGTCCCTTATATAGCCCCAAGGTAGCTAGGAGCCGTTGGAGATCAACATGGAAGGCTATCCTTGCCTTCTATCGAGTGGCGCACCAGACAGTCCGATGTGCCACCGGACAGCCACTGTAGCTTGTCCGGTGCACGATCTCCTTCCAAATCAGGCGTAGCCGACCGTTGCTCCTCAGGGCTGGTTGGTGCACCGGACACTATCCGGTGCACACCGGATAGTTCGGTGCACCCAGCCGACTGTTGGAGCAGCCACATGTCGCGCGTTGATCGCGCGGACGACCGTTGTCGTGGGCGTCGTTTGTTCACCAGACAGTCCGGTGAATTATAGCCACGTCGCCCCGTTCCTTTTCCCGAGAGCGACGAGTTCACCGCAGATGACTCACCGGACAGTCCGTAGCACCACCGGACAGTCCGTAGCACCACCGGACAGTCCGGTGAATTATAGCCATACGACTCCGTCGATTCCCGAGAGCGGCCACTTCAACGTTGACCAGCCTAGCGCACCGGACACTGTCCGGTGCACCACCGAACAGTCCGGTGTGCCAGGCCAAGCTAGAGTTTGGCTGCACACAACCAAGTCTTTTCCATTTCTTTGCCCTTTCTTTTGTCACTGTTTCTAGCACTTAGACAAAACGCATTAGTATTCAAAAACAATGTACTAAGTCTAGAAACATACCTTGTATCTTGATTTGCACTTTTCACACATTTAGCACATGAGGATTCAATTAAGATGTGTTGGGCATCTAATCACCAAAATACTTATAGAAATTGCCCAAGGGCATATTTCCCTTTCAATCTCCCCCTTTTTGGTGATTTATGCCAACACATTAGAAGCAACAAAAGAGAGGTGCAACATCAATGCAATTGAAGACCAAATTATTTTTGCTTATGATTTGGCATATTTGGATCACTCTTTGCCACCACTTGGTTTGTTTTTGCAAATCAAATTCATTTTCCTATCTCTAAGTCAAACACAAAGAGGTATATTCCAAGAGTGAAATTGATCAAGTGCCAAAAACTCCCCCTTTTTCCCATAATTAAAATTCTCCCCCATAAGAGCATTTTGGGCAAAATGCAAATTCTAACTCTACTATTTTTGAAATTCACAAGTGGTAGCTGATCCATTTGCTTTGGCCTTAATTTCTCCCCCTTTGGCATTAAGCACCAAAACGAGATCATTTTTGGCCCTTTAACCCCATTGCCTCACCAAAAAAGTCAATTAAGAGCAAAAAGGCAATTAGAGCATAAGAATGAACTCGGAATTAAGTACACTAATACCGGAGTGCAGTGGAAGTCTTTGCATCGTCCAAGTCTATTTTTCCCTTTCAATGCACCTTTGAGACTACATCAAGGGTACTCAACCAAACAGGTAAGTCTCAAAGGGTCAAGTTGTAGCACATCTCCCCCTTAATATGTGCACCAATTACATATGGACTTGTGAGGTCTGGGGATGACGTGTACAACTTAAGCACAACAAATAAACAACAATTGATATAAATGCTCAAATTAACATGATCAAAGGCATAGAACACATGTATGTTATAGATCAATCCAAGTTACGTGAATCAAAGACATTTAGCTCACTACACAGCCTGCAAAACCTTTTCTCATCTAAAGGCTTAGTGAAGATATCGGCTTGCTGGTTCTCGGTGCTAATATGGTACACCTCGATATCTCCCTTTTGCTGGTGGTCTCTCAGGAAGTGATGCCGGATGTCTATGTGCTTAGTGCGACTGTGTTCAACAGGATTATCCACCGAGCGGATTGCACTCTCATTATCACATAGGAGTGGAACTGTAGCATCCAAAAAATTCAAATCTTGGAATTTTCTCAAACTCGCTCTAAATTCAAAATGAATTTCAAATTTCATTTCAAAATGTTTGTTTGCGAGTTGATATCAACAAATAAAATTATAGTGGTCTATATTCTCTCTAAAATCTCCTCAAAATATCCTACAAATATTTCCCCAGTGATCACCCTCAAACTCTTTCAGAAATACTGCCCAAATATTCCACCGATATATGTCCAAGTATTTTCTTCCTGAGAAATACCTTCAGAATCATTTTTCAAGTCCCTACAAATATTTTCTCCATAACTTTCCTCATGTTCATACGTATACGTATGCCTCCGGTGTCATACGGTGAGCTCTACAAGCTAATTACACTCATATAAGACAAATCCATGCTAATCTCCCACTAATCCTCTCATCCTCCCACTAATCCCCTCATCCCTCCCCCTAATCCCCCCACCATGGCTATAAATAGAGGGGCAAGGGCCTCCTCTCATCCCACCCCAAGCCATTTCATGGCAACTCCCTCCCCCCCACACGCCCACTCCCACTCCACTTTCCACACAAGCACACATTAGCACAAGGATCGTTCGGTCGTTCTTCGATCGTTCGTCCACCTGTTCTTAGTTCGTTCGTTCATTCGTCCGATCGTTCGATCGTTCGTCCGATCGTTCATGGTTCGTTCGTCCGTTCGTCCGATCGTTCGATCGTTCGTCCAAATAATCTTTTTCCTGCCGTTATGCTGCCGAAATTCCGATCGTTCGTTCGTTCGATCATTCGATCGTTCATCGTTCGTTTATAGTTCCTATTCATCGTTTATCGTTCGTTCATCGTCACTATTCATCGTTCATCGTTTGTTCATACGACTATTCACCATCACTATTCACCGTCACTATTCACCATTACTATTCATCGTTACTATTTATCGATCATCTGATTACCCCAAATTTCAACTACTCATCCGTCATGCTGTCCAGTCCACCTAAGACCAACCAAACCCATATTCCAGTCATACGAACTTCGGTGACTGTTATTTTCCTCCCAGTAGGGAACTTCCCATCTGGTCACTCATCCCAGATTTCTCCAAGTTGAGCACGCTTAACTTTGGGATTCTTTCAAGCCAGACTTCCAAAAAGAAAGGCGAACCATGTTTGTATGGATACGTCTTCAATCCTATAAAACCTAGCCCAAGATACCACAACCCACTTGGACCAGAATACCACAGCATTCCAGCTATTTGGGTCCCGCCTTACTGTTGTCTGATGTGACACAGTAGGTAGGAACAGTGTAAACCTCTACCCAAGAACAACCCAAAAAAAATTCCTCGCACCCCGCTCAAAAATACATTTGTATTTTTGATTTTCCAAATATCTCTAAATATTCAAATTCTAGAATATTTCTTTCCTTTTCTTTTTCTCCCTATGATTATAAAATCCAAAACTCCTCCATCCAAACTCAGATTTCAGTCATTCTTGTTTCTAAAATTCTTGTCAAACTATTCCCTATCCAACCATGTCATCCCTTAAGCACGGTTCATATTCCAGAAAACTCCCAAAATACTCTTGTCCCATATTCTGCCTATAACTCTCCTGTCCATGCTAAGTCAGACGATTCTTTCGTCACTATTCTCACCAATAGTGAACTTCACTGAGCTACACCACATACACCCAGCTATAAATAAACCCAGCTACCCTCTCCCACTCCACACACTCAACACCCTCAGCCAAGGCAAACACCCCACCCACTCAGTTACTCTGCTCTGTCGGCTACACACATAGTGTCGCTTCGCCTCCAGTCCACCCTCCTGGTAAGCACCTCCGCTCCACCACTAGTAGTACCTCAACACCACATGACACAGATTCTACTCAAGACTCTACCCATCCATATATCGATATTTTGACCACTATACTAAATATTTGTTGGTATACTTGCTGGTTTGTTGTTTGCTTGTTCATGTTGCATAGTTATCGGAGCGTTCGTGCCATCTCGTGGAGGCCAGATCTGCAAGTCTACGCCAGGCAGTGGAGCTAGAAGCCAGTTCCGCGAGCTCCCCTTCCCCCTTCGCCGGATAAGCACGGCAAGCTCACTGGATCCCTTTGATGCATAAATTACCTATGATTTTTCAACCACAACCCTCAGCCTGTTATTTTATGCATGATATGATTTTGAGACAAGTTATTATGGCCACCCAGCCGCTTGCCGCAATCAATCCCTGATATATTTGTTACAAATGATTTGAGGAAAGGTGTGAGTTTTCAAAAGAAAATGCTTTTCAAAATGTGTATGATGAAGGGTTTTCACCCTTATCACCATTGAGTAGGGATGATCAGGGACTCCCTGGTTTAGGGGAGGGCCTAAGGTGATGGCTCAACTGGTTTAAGTGTGAGCAGAAGGATTGTCCCCTCATATAAGGACCGGTTTGTCATCCTTCACTATCTGTACTCATGATAAGTACAACCACTCGAGACTGTGTGGGCAGTCACTCAATCTGAACTCGTACGGTCCAACCCCAGGGTTATGAAGGCTGGGGAGCACCGGGAGGATAAGGAGGGGGAATGTTTTGTCCGGTTTGGGCATGGCGGTGGCTTGACTCCTTCCGGTATAACCGTTAAGGTTAGGATGTGCGAGGAAAGAAAGAGATTCGGATTCAGATCTCATTGGCCATGAGATCGTAGAGCCGGACTAGTGGGTAAAGTGTACACCTCTGCGCAGAGTTTGAAAACCTATTCGAATAGTCCGTGTCCACTGGAATGGACGAGTCTGGTATGGTATGGCAATTAATGTTTTGTTTTCAAAAAAAGGGTGCGTTTGAGAAAAATGGTTTTTAAAAGGTCTGGCGGTTGAGCTGTGAGCTATGGTGGACGGGAAGTCCAGTAGCTGTTTTTGAAAATGAAAACCAGTGGGAAAATGCGGAGATACCTGGATGGTTTAGTCCAGGGGATTTTGCTCTATATTGAAAAACTTCCTGCTCCTTTGGGAGAGGATGCGCTTTGAAAAATACAAAATGTTTTATAAAACAACCCTGCATCAAATATTGCTGTTTCTGCAAAATATTCTGAGCTCCACATATTCCATGCATTATATCTGATTTCCCCATTTCGCGGGTGAAGGTGGGCTGCTGAGTACGTTTGTACTCACCCTTTCTTAATTGTTGTTTTTCAGAAAAAGGAGATCGGGTAAGAGTTACGCCTGTTCCCAACCTTGCTTGTTGCTGTTGGACCGCTGATTTGCTTCGCTGCGTATATCGGACTGCTTCAGCCCCACTCTGATAATATGTCCCGAGTTGTGGACCAACTCTTAAAGTTGTTTGCCACCTTTATAGGTTTGTCTCGTTTAAGAAGATCTGGAATCATCTGATGTATAAATGTGTTTACTAGCCTCCTGGGACTAGTAATTGTATCACATTTGAGTCCCAGAGGATTGGGGACGCTTCAGGTGGTGTTGGAGCTGTTAGGTTGGCCGCAGGACGTAACCCTTAGCCCGATCCAAAAGTTTTTGAGTCAAAACTATTTTCTAAAAAAATTCTTGCTCTCATCCCTTTATTTCAAAAATACTTTCCCCTTTCCTTCTCTCAGAAGTCAGATGGAGGTCTGTTTCCAAACCAGCTTTTGCTAGAATGAAGATGGTTTCCCCAAGTTGCTGAGAGCATGCATAGTCTGCCTCGGAATCAGGAGCCAGCCAGAGTATGATGGTCGTGAATTCATCGAGCATGGCACAGAGAAGTGTGTCATGACTATATACATTGGATCCAGTTCGCACCATGTGGAATGGAGTGTCACTACTGCTGGGCACAGATTCAAAGACACCTGCCAAGTCGTTGCTCGCAAGGCATTGAGGACCCTGTGTCAACTGTATGAAGAAGAAGTGGCCGACACACCGCTCAGATTCTTTCCACCCTTTCAGAGAGACTGTCCCGTTTGGATAGCCAGGATGCGTGCATTGGAAGGTCAGCAGCTGCTTGAGGATGGCCCCTCAGTTGTGTACCTCACTGCCTACCTGCTCACCCTGGAAGCACAATATGATTTCTTAGCTTGGCACCACCGTCAGATGATTGCCCGAGCAGAAGATGCAGAGAAGCGCAACAGTTAGCTCCATGTGGATCTCAACTCAGCTCAAGCCCGTGTAGCTGCCTTGGAAAGTCGTGAAGTCATTGCTGTCGAAGCCCTGAAGAAAGCCAAGGATGAGCACGTCCAGAAGCTGATGGAGGCCTACTTGGTAACCCATAACCAATGTAGAGCCCTGCGGATCCAAGAGCCCGCTTCATCCAACCCAGTTCAACCCATGAGAGCTGGAGATCCCCAGATTCTTGAAGGTCACTCGGTCTCAATCAGAGGAGATAAGAAGGCTTGGGAACTACCGGAAGGAGCCATAGTCTTGGAAGGAATGCCAGTATTCCCTCAGGCCATGGATAAGCAAGAGCACCTCGAGTCCTCCCAAGATCCCCCGCCAGAGTTGTTTGAGCCCCTCACCATGAATAAGATTCTAGCACCGTCCCATGAGATCAAAGAAGAAGCTGCAAGCACCCCACCAGCACCGCCGCCCTCTAAGGAGCTACAAGAGCCAGTCCCGCTTGAAGAAGAGTTCAACCCCGTCTTGCCCTCTCAGTTGCCGCCAGAAGAAGTCATCAACATCAGCTCCCTCTTGACCCATCCAGGAGATGTCTTAGATTGAAGTTGTGCTAGCCTCGCCAGAAGAGAAGCTGCCAGGTCTGAGTTAGTTATGCCCAGTCCTCAGCATGCATTGGGTAGTGAAGTTTTTCTTCACTTTGGCTAGAGCCCTGCATGTATGAGAGGTAATCGTGTAGACTCGTGTTTTGCAAAACTCTAATTGTGTGGCCCCCTAGGGCATTTCAAAATGAACTTCGCTTGATGTTTTCTCCCCTTTTGAGTGCATGTGTGATGCTTTAACGTTAGTGCTCATAAGTTGCATTTAGCATAGTTCTCAATTCAGGAGCCGAGCAATAGTAGTTATGCTTAGCCCTCGAATCTAAGTAGTCCGTGCTTTGGAAAAACTCTATTCTTCCCTTATTCAAAACATTTGATTTGTTTGTGCTTATCATTGCTGAGCTTGTGTGTTTTCTTTCTTTTTAAGAAAGGTTTTCTCTAAAAACATAGATCACAAATTAGAGCTAATCCTTACCTTATGCTTCCATTCTCATCTTAACCCATCTAAAGAGAAAAGCACCTTACCCAAGAAGATACCGGGAAGCTTACCCTTGAAGCCTGGAATAAGCTACAGAAGAAACCTATCCAACCGCTCAGTCAAAAGGACCGACCGTGTGAATCAAAGCACTGCCCCTGAGTCAAAGTAAATAGGAAAAGAGGACAAAAGGAGTTATTACCATACAGAGAGGCAAAGATTCTGGGAGCCAGACACCACAAATATCAGGGTCATTGACCCCACCACTCACCCGTGCTCCCCGCACGCGTGCCCTGCCTCCAACCACCGCCCCACGCCCCCTTTGCAGCGCACTACCGCCACCCACGCCCCCTTTGTAGCGCACCCACCGTCGCCATCATCGCCGGCAACACCAAGTCCCCCCTCCATCGCGCTTGCTTCCATGTAGCACCTGCTCCATCACCACCACTCCACACCCTTGCATACCGCACACCTATAAAATCCCCCCACCAGCTCCCTCAATCCCCATCTCGCTCAAAGCAAAACAGTCCCGATAAAATCCCCTCTGCCAAATCGCAAGCAACTCCATTTTCCACTCGCCCCTGAGATCACAATGCTTGGTGATTCTTGGATTGAAGACTGTTGTACATGGTTCATAGTCTTCGGTTTCCTCCTCTGTATGATGGTAATACTCATCGATAGAATCCTCTAGTGGGAAGAGCAAAGAGAAAGAAAGAGGCAATAAGAAGAGAAAAGAAAAAGCGAAGAGAAGATAAGAAGAAGGTTCTCCCAGAATCAACCCTATGCCAGTCATCTCTCCGTAGTCTGCTCAAGCAGCAGTAGAAGATGGCCCCGTAACACCCTTGTTATGTGGTACTTCAAGGAGTTCAAATCCCCAAGATTCAAGAGTTCTACCCTCATTCCTTTTAAGTGGGGTAGTGTCCTAGTAAGGTTCCTGCTGTGGAGAAAAAAAGAAGGCCTGTAGCAAGCTTGTGGGGGACCAGATCATCAAAGCTTATGAGTTTCTGGATGAGAAGTGGTCACCCAAGTTCCGTTGATGAAGCACCAGAAGACCGATCAAGAAAGGAATCCATGTGGGAGCCCATAAGAGAAAGGTTTACGTGTTGGCATCGATGCTTCTTCAATAAGCTAGCTGCCAAGCGAAAACTAGAAGCCTGAAGATGATCTTTGAGTAGCCAGAATCAGCGTTTGCAATCAGTAATCAGATGCTCCACAAAGGCTGGCTCTTGTTGAAGTTCCATCTCCTCGAAGAGTTGCAAAGTGAAGATATGTTGCTGAAGTAAAGCTATACCCATAACCCTTTTAAGCCGAATCTCGAGGACGAGATTCCTTTTAAGTGGGGTAGATCTGTAGCATCCCAAAAATTCAAATCTTGGAATTTTCTCAAACTCGCTCTAAATTCAAAATAAATTTCAAATTTCATTTCAAAATGTTTGTTTGCGAGTTGATATCAACAAATAAAATTATAGTGGTCTATATTCTCTCTAAAATCTCCTCAAAATATCCTACAAATATTTCCCCAGTGATCACCCTCAAACTCTTTCAGAAATACTGCCCAAATATTCCACAGATATATGTCCAAGTATTTTCTTCCTGAGAAATACCTTCAGAATCATTTTCAAGTCCCTACAAATATTTTCTCCATAACTTTCCTCATGCTCATACGTATACGTATGCCTCCGGTGTCATACGGTGAGCTCTACAAGCTAATTACACTCATATAAGACAAATCCATGCTAATCTCCCACTAATCCTCTCATCCTCCCACTAATCCCCTCATCCCTCCCCCTAATCCCCCCACCATGGCTATAAATAGAGGGGCAAGGGCCTCCTCTCATCCCACCCCAAGCCATTTCATGGCAACTCCCTCCCCCCCACACGCCCACTCCCACTCCACTTCCCACACAAGCACACACTAGCACAAGGATCGTTCGGTCGTTCTTCGATCGTTCGTCCACCTATTCTTAGTTCGTTCGTTCGTTCGTCCGATCGTTCGATCGTTCGTCCGTTCGTCCAATCGATCATTCATCCGTTCGTTCGTCCAAATAATCTTTTTCCTGCCGTTATGCTACCGAAATTCCGATCGTTTGTTCGTTCGATCATTCGATCGTTCATCGTTTGTTCATAGTTCCTATTCATCGTTCATCATTCGTTCATCGTCACTATTCATCGTTCATCGTTTGTTCATACGAACTATTTACCATCACTATTCACCATTACTATTCATTATTACTATTCATCGATCATCTGATTACCCCAAATTTCAACTACTCATCCGTCATGCTGTCCAGTCCACCTAAGACCAGCCAGACCCATATTCCAGTCATATGAACTTCGGTGACTGTGATTTTCCTCCCAGTAGGGAACTTCCCATCTGGTCACCCATCCCAGATTTCTCCAAGTTGAGCACGCTTAACTTTGGGATTCTTTCAAGCCAGACTTCCAAAAAGAAAGGCGAACCATGTTTGTATGGATACGTCTCCAATCCTATAAAACCTAGCCCAAGATACCACAGCCCACTTGGACCAGAATACCACAGCATTCCAGCTATTTGGGTCCCGCCTTACTGTTGTCTGATGTGACACAGTAGGTAGGAACAGTGTAAACCTCTGCCCAGGAACAGCCCAAAAATAATTCCTCGCACCCCGCTCAAAAATACATTTTCCAAAAATCTCTAAATATTCAAATTCTAGAATATTACTTTCCTTTTCTTTTTCTCCCTATGATTATAAAATCCAAAACTCCTACATCCAAACTCAGATTTCAGTCATTCTTGTTTCTAAAATTCTTGTCAAACTATTCCCTATCCAACCATGTCATCCCTTAAGCATGGTTCATATTCCAGAAAACTCCCAAAATACTCTTGTCCCATATTCTGCCTATAACTCTCCTGTCCATGCTAAGTCAGACGATTCTTTCGTCACTATTCTCACCAATAGTGAACTTCACTGAGCTACACCACATACACCTAGCTATAAATACACCCAGCTACCCTCTCCCAATCCACACACTCAACACCCTCAGCCAAGGCAAACACCCCACCCACTCAGTTACTCCGCTCTGTCGGCTACACGCATAGTGTCGCTTCGCCTCCAGTCCACCCTCCTGGTAAGCACCTCCGCTCCACCACTAGTAGTACCTCAACACCACATGACACAGATTCTACTCAAGACTCTACCCATCCATATATCGATATTTTGACCACTATACTAAATATTTGTTGGTATACTTGCTGGTTTGTTGTTTGCTTGTTCATGTTGCATAGTTATCGGAGCGTTCGTGCCGTCTCGTGGAGGCCAGATCTGCAAGTCTACGCCAGGCAGTGGAGCTAGAAGCCAGTTCTGCAAGCTCCCCTTCCCCCTTCGCCAGATAAGCACGACAAGCTCACTGGATCCCTTTGATGCATAAATTACCTATGATTTTTCAACCACAACCCTTAGCCTGTTATTTTATGCATGATATGATTTTGAGACAAGTTATTATGGCCACCCAGCCGCTTGCCACAATCAATCCCTGATATATTTGTTACAAATGATTTGAGGAAAGGTGTGAGTTTTCAAAAGAAAATGCTTTTCAAAATGTGTATGATGAAGGGTTTTCACCCTTATCACCTTTGAGTAGGGATGATCAGGGACTCCCTGGTTTAGGGGAGGGCCTAAGGTGATGGCTCAGCTGGTTTAGGTGTGAGCAGAAGGATTGTCCCCTCATATAAAGACCGGTTTGTCATCCTTCACTACCTGTACTCATGATAAGGACAACCACTCGAGACTGTGTGGGCAGTCACTCAATCTGAACTCGTACGGTCCAACCCCAGGGTTATGAAGGCTGGGGAGCACCGGGAGGATAAGGAGGGGGAATGTTTTGTCCGGTTTGGGCATGGCGGTGGCCTGACTCCTTCTGGTATAACCGTTAAGGTTAGGACGTGCGAGGAAAGAAAGAGACTTGGATTCGGATCTCATTGGCCATGAGATCGTAGAGCCGGACTAGTGTGTAAAGTGTACACCTCTGCGCAGAGTTTGAAAACCTATTCGAATAGTCCGTGTCCACTGGAATGGACGAGTCTGGTATGGTATGGCAATTAATGTTTTGTTTTAAAAAACGATGCGTTTGAGAAAAATGGTTTTTAAAAGGTCCGGCGGTTGAGCTGTGAGCTATGGTGGACGGGAAGTCTAGTAGCTATTTTTGAAAATGAAAACCAGTGGGAAAATGCTGAGATACCTGGATGGTTTAATCCAGGGGATTTTGCTCTATATTGAAAAACTTCCTGCTCCTTTGGGAGAGGATGCGCTTTGAAAAATACAAAATGTTTTATAAAACAACCCTGCATCAAATTTTGCTGTTTCTGCAAAATATCCTGAGCTCCACATATTCCATGCATTATATCTGATTTCCCCATTCCGCGGGTGAAGGTGGTCTGCTGAGTACATTTGTACTCACCCTTTCTTATTTGTTGTTTTTCAAAAAAAGGAGATCGGGTAAGAGTTACGCCTGTTCCCAACCTTGCCTGTGGCTGTTGGACCGCTGATTTGCTTCGCTGCGTATATCGGGCTGCTTCAGCCCCACTCTGATGATATGTCCTGAGTTGTGGACCAACTCTTAAAGTTGATCGCCACCTTTATAGGTTTGTCTCGTTTAAGCAGATCTAGAATCATCTGATGTATAAATGTGTTTACTAGCCTCCTTGGACTAGTAATTGTATCACATTTGAGTCCCAGAGGATTGGGGGCACTTCAGGAACTTTGCTCAGATTGTAGCCAGAGTCCCGAAGGGTTTGCCTCATCCAAAGTAGTTGCGCGCAACACTGTCCTGTGGCAACATACTTGGCCTTAGCGGTGGATAGGGCAACGGAGGTTTGCTTCTTGGAACTCCAGGACACCAGGGACCTTCCTAGAAATTGGAACGTCCCTGATGTACTCTTCCTATCAACCTTGCACCCGACATAATCAGAGTCTGAGTATCCAATTAAGTCAATGGTAGACCCCTTTGGATACCAGATCCCGAAGCAAGGGGTAGCAACTAAATACCTAAGAATTCGCTTAACGGCCATAAGGTGACATTCCTTGGAATCAGATTGAAATCTAGCACACATGCAAACACTAATCATAATGTCTGGTCTACTAGCAGATAAATAAAGTAATGAAGCTATCATGGACCGGTATGCCTTTTGATCAATGGACTTACCTCCTTTGTTGAGGTCAACATGCCGTCAGTTCCCATCGGTGTCTTCGCGGGCTTGGCGTCCTTCATTCCAAACCTTTTGAGAAGATCCTGAGTATACATTGTTTGGGAGATGAAGGTGCTGTCCTTGAGTTGCTTCACTTGGAACCCAAGGAAGTAGGTCAACTCACCCATCATAGACATCTCGAATTTCTGCATCATCACCCTACTAAACTCCTCACAAGACTTTTGGTTAGTAGAACCAAATATTATGTCATCGACATAAATTTGGCATACAAAGAGATCACCATCACAAGTCTTGGTAAAAAGAGTGGGATCAGCTTTCCCAACTGAAAGTCGCCTAGAGGGGGGGTGAATAGGGCGAAACTAAAATTTACAAATATAATCACAACTACAAGCCGGGTTAGTGTTAGAAACAATAGTGAGTCCATGAGAGAGGGTGCAAAACAAATCGCAAGCAAATAAGGAGTGTGACACGAGGATTTGTTTTACGGAGGTTCGGTTCTCGCAAACCTACTCCCCATTGAGGAGGCCACAAAGGCCGGGTCTCTTTCAACCCTTCCCTCTCTCAAACGATCCCACGGATCAAGTGAGCTTCTTTTTCTCAATCACTCGGGACACAAAGTCCCCACAAGGACCACCACACAATTGGTGTCTCTTGCTTTGATTACAAGTGAATGAATGTTGATCTCAAGAACAAATGAGAAAGAAAAGAAGCTATCCAAGCGCAAGAGCTCAAAAGAATACGGCAAATCACTCTCTCTAATCACTAAAGCCTTTTGTGGAGTTGGGAGAGGATTTGATCTCTTTTGTGTGCTTTGGAATGAATGCTAGAGCTCTTGTAAGGTGTTGAAGTGTAGAAACTTGGATGCCATTGAATGTGGGGTGGTTGGGGTATTTATAGCCCCAACCACCACAAAGTGGCCGTTGGAAGTGGGCTGTCGTATGGCGCACCGGACAGTCCGGTGCGCCACCAGACACTATCCGGTGTGCCAGCCACGTCAGCGAGCCGTTGGGGTTCTGAATGTTGAGCTCTGACTTGTGGGCCCGCCAGGGTGTCCGGTGGTGCACCGGACAAGCACTGTAGGCTGTCCGGTGCGCCACCCGCGCGTGCTCTGCTCCTCTGCGCGCGCTGGCGCGCATTTAATGCGTTGCAGGTAGCCGTTGGCGCGTGAAGTAGCCGTTGCCCGCTGTCTCACCGGACAGTCTGGTGTGCACCGGACATGTCCGGTGAATTTTAGCGGACGAATTCCCGACGCTGGCGAGTTCCAGAGCCGCTCTCCTCTGGTGCACCGGACACTGTTGGTGTACACCGGACATGTCCGGTGAATTATAGCGGAGCGCCCCTAGATTTTCCCGAAGGTGAAGAGTTCAGCCTGGAGTGCCCTGGTTCACCGGACACTGTTCGGTGGTGCACCGGACACTGTCCGGTGGCACACCGGATAGTCTGGTGTGCCAGACCAGGGCTGCCTTCGGTTATCCCTTGCTCTCTTTGTTGAACCCTTTTCTTGGTCTTTTTATTCGCTTAGTGTGAACCTTTGGCACCTGTATGACTTATACACTAGAGCAAACTAGTTAGTCCAAACATTTGTGTTGGGCAACTCAACCACCAAAATCAATTTGGAAAATAGGTGTAAGCCTAATTCCCTTTCAATCTCCCCCTTTTTGGTGATTGATGCCAACACAAACCAAAGCAAATATAGAAGAGCATAATTGAACTAGTTTGTATAATGTAAGTGCAAAGGTTACTTGGAATTGAGCCAATATTTATAAGATGCGCATGGATTGTTTCTTTCTTATTTAACATTTTGGACCACGCTTGCACCACATGTTTTGGTTTTTGCAAATCCTTTTGTAAAATCTTTTCAAGGTTCTTTTGCAAATAGTCAAAGGTAAAGAAGTAAGATTTTGCAAAGCATTTTCAAGATTTGAAATTTTCTCCCCCTATTTCAAATGCTTTTCCTTTGACTTAAACAAAACTCCCCCTCAATAAATTCTCCTCTTAGTGTTCAAGAGGGTTTTAAGATACTAATTTTGAAATCCCCTCTTTTTAAACACAATAAGATACCAAATTGAAAAATCATGATACTAATTTGAAATTTACCAATCGAAAAATTTTAAGATTAGGGTGGTGGTGCGGTCCTTTTGCTTTGGGCTATACTTTCTCCCCCTTTGGCATGAATCGCCAAAAACGGATACTTAGAGTGAAATATAAGCCCTTTCCTAACTACTTTCTCCCCTTTGGTAAATAAAACATATAAGTGAAGATTATACCAAAGCCGGAGTCCTTTTGCTTCATACTCTCTCCCCCAAGGATGAAGCATGGATTGGAGCGACGGTGAAGGATGAGTTACGGAGTGGAAGCCTTTGTCTTTGCCGAAGACTCCAATTCCCTTTCAATACACCTATGACTTGGTTTTGAAATTCACTTGAAAACACATTAGTCATAGCATATATAAAAGAGACATGATCAAAGGTATATTCATGAGCTATGTGTGCAAGTTAACAAAAGAAGTTCCTAGAATCAAGAATATTTAACTCATGCCTAAGTTTGGTAAAAGTTTGTTCATCAAGAGGCTTGGTAAAGATATCGGCTAATTGATCTTTAGTATTAATATAAGCAATCTCGATATCCCCCTTTTGTTGGTGATCCCTAAGAAAATGATACCGAATGGCTATGTGTTTAGTGCGGCTATGCTCAACGGGATTATCCGCCATGCAGATTGCACTCTCATTATCACATAGAAGGGAAACTTTGGTTAATTTGTAACCATAGTCCCGCAGGGTTTGCCTCATCCAAAGCAATTGCGCGCAACAATGGCCTGCGGCAATATACTCGGCTTCGGCGGTTGAAAGAGCGACCGAATTTTGCTTCTTTGAAGCCCAAGACACCAAGGATCTTCCCAAGAATTGGCAAGTCCCCGATGTGCTCTTTCTATTAATCTTGCACCCTGCCCAATCGGCATCCGAATAACCAATTAAATCAAATGTGGATCCCCGAGGGTACCAAAGCCCAAACTTAGGAGTATAAGCTAAATATCTCAAGATTCGTTTTACGGCCGTAAGGTGAGATTCCTTAGGGTCGGATTGGAATCTTGCACACATGCATACAGAAAGCATAATATCCGGTCGAGATGCACATAAATAGAGTAGTGAACCTATCATCGACTAGTATACCTTTTGATCGACGGATTTACCTCCCGTGTCGAGGTCGAGATGCCCATTGGTTCCCATGGGAGTCTTGATGGGCTTGGCATCCTTCATCCCAAACTTGTTTAGAATGTCTTGAGTATACTTCATTTGGCAAATGAAGGTGCCCTCTTGGAGTTGCTTGACTTGGAATCCTAGAAAATACTTCAACTCCCCCATCATCGACATCTCGAATTTTTGTGTCATGATCCTACTAAATTCCTCACATGTAGATTCGTTAGTAGACCCAAATATGATATCATCAACATAAATTTGGCATACGAACAAATCATTTGCAAGAGTCTTAGTGAATAAAGTAGGACCAGCCTTGCCGACTTTGAAGCCATTAGCAATAAGGAAATCTCTAAGGCATTCATACCAAGCTCTTGGGGCTTGCTTGAGCCCATAAAGCGCCTTAGAGAGCCTATAGACATGGTTAGGATACTTACTATCTTCAAAGCCGGGAGGTTGCTCAACATAGACCTCTTCCTCGATTGGTCCATTGAGGAAGGCACTCTTCACGTCCATTTGATAAAGCTTGAAGCCATGGTAAGTAGCATAAGCCAATAATATACGAATTGACTCAAGCCTAGCTACGGGTGCATAGGTTTCACCAAAATCCAAACCTTCGACTTGTGAATACCCCTTGGCCACGAGTCGAGCTTTGTTCCTTGTCACCACACCATGCTCGTCTTGCTTGTTGCGGAAGACCCATTTGGTTCCTACAACATTTTGATTAGGATGTGGAACTAAGTGCCATACCTCGTTCCTAGTGAAATTGTTGAGCTCCTCTTGCATCGCCACCACCCAATCCGAATCTTGAAGTGCTTCCTCTACCCTGCTTGGCTCAATAGAGGAAACAAACGAGTAATGTTCACAAAAATGTGCAACCCGAGATCTAGTAGTTACCCCCTTATGAATATCGCCGAGGATGGTGTCGACGGGGTGATCTCATTGTATTGCTTGGTGGACTCTTGGGTGTGGCGGCCTTGGTTCTTCCTCATCCTCCTTGTCTTGATCAAATGCATCTCCCCTTGATCATTGCCGTCATCTTGAGGTTGCTCATCTCTTTGATCTTCTCCTTCATCAACTTGAGCCTCGTCCTCATTTTGAGTTGGTGGAGATGCTTGCATGGATGAGGATGGTTGATCTTGTGCTTGAGTGGGCTCTTCGGATTCCTTAGGACACACATCCCCAATGGACATGTTCCTTAGCGCGATGCATGGAGCCTCTTCTTCACCTATCTCATCAAGATCAACTTGCTCTACTTGAGAGCCATTAGTCTCATCAAACACAACGTCACAAGAAACTTCAACAAGTCCTGAGGACTTGTTAAAGACTCTATATGCCCTTGTGTTTGAGTCATATCCTAGTAAAAAGCCTTCTACAGTCTTAGGAGCAAATTTAGATTTTCTACCTCTTTTAATAAGAATAAAGCATTTGCTACCAAAGACTCTAAAATATGAAATGTTGGGCTTTTTACCGGTTAGGAGTTCGTATGATGTCTTCTTGAGGATTCGGTGAAGGTATAACCGGTTGATGGCGTAGCAAGCGGTGTTAACCGCCTCGGCCCAAAACCGATCCGGTGTCTTGTACTCATCAAGCATGGTTCTTGCCATGTCCAATAGAGTTCGATTCTTCCTCTCCACTACACCATTTTGTTGTGGGGTGTAGGGAGAAGAGAACTCATGCTTGATGCCCTCCTCCTCAAGGAAGCCTTCAATTTGAGAGTTCTTGAACTTCGTCCTGTTGTCGCTTCTTATCTTCTTGATCCTTAAGTCGAACTCATTTTGAGCCCGTCTCAAGAATCCCTTCAAGGTCTCTTGGGTTTGTGATTTTTCCTGCAAAAAGAATACCCAAGTGAAGCGAGAATAATCATCCACAATAACTAGACAGTACTTACTCCCGCCGATGCTTATGTAAGCGATCGGGCCGAATAAATCCATGTGTAGGAGCTCCAGTGGCCTGTCAGTCATCATAATGTTCTTATGTGGATGTTGAACACCAACTTGCTTCCCGGCTTGGCAAGCGCTACAAATCCTGTCTTTCTCAAAATGAACATTTGTTAGTCCTAAAATGTGTTCTCCCTTTAGAAGCTTATGAAGATTCTTCATTCCAACATGGGCTAGTCGGCGGTGCCAGAGCCAACCCATATTAGTCTTAGCAATCAAGCAAGTGTCGAGTTCAGCTTTATCAAAATCTACCAAGTATAGCTGACCCTCTAACACTCCCTTAAATGCTATTGAATCATCACTTCTTCTAAAGACAGTGACACCTACATCAGTAAATAGACAGTTGTAGCCCATTTGACATAATTGGGATACGGAAAGCAAATTGTAATCTAAGGAATCAACAAGAAAAACATTGGAAATAGAATGATCAGGAGATATAGCAATTTTACCCAAACCTTTGACCAAACCTTGGTTTCCATCCCTGAATGTGATCGCTCGTTGGGGATCTTGGTTTTTCTCGTATGAGGAGAACATCTTTTTCTCCCCTGTCATGTGGTTTGTGCACCCGCTATCAATGATCCAACTTGTGCCCCCGGATGCATAAACCTACAAAACAAGTTTAGTTCTTTGTTTTAGGTACCCAAACGGTTTTGGGTCCTTTGGCATTAGAAACAAGAACTTTGGGTACCCAAACACAAGTCTTGGAGCCCTTGTGTTTGCCCCCAACAAACTTGGCAACTACCTTGCCGGATTTGTTAGTAAGCACATAGGAAGCATCAAAAGTTTTGAATGAAATGCTATGATCATTTGATGCATTAGGAGATTTCTTTTTAGGCAACTTGGCATGGGTTGGTTGCCTAGATCTAGATGTCTCACCCTTATACATAAAAGCATGGTTAGGGCCAGAGTGAGACTTCCTAGAATGAATTCTCCTAATTTTGCTCTCGGGATAACCGGCAGGGTACAAAATATAGCCCTCGTTATCCTGAGGCATGGGAGCCTTGCCCTTAATAAAGTTAGATAGTTTCTTAGGAGGGGCATTAATTTTGACATTGTCTCCCCTTTGAAAGCCAATGCCATCCTTAATGCCAGGGCGTCTCCCATTATAGAGCATACTACGAGCAAATTTAAATTTTTCATTTTCAAGTTCATGCTCGGCAATTTTAGCATCTAGTTTTGCTATATGATCATTTTGTTGTTTAATTAAAGCCACGTGATCATGTATAGCATTAATATCAACATCTCTACATCTAATGCAAATGGATGTATGCTCAATAGTAGATGTAGATGGTTTGCAATAATTAAGTTCAACAATCTTAGCACGCAAAATATCATTCTTATCTCTAAGATCGGAAATTGTAACATTGCAAACTTCTAACTCTTTAGCCTTAGCAAGCAATCTTTCATTTTCATCTCTAATGCTAGCAAGAGAAGTGTTCAATTCATCAATCTTAGCAAGTAAATCAACATTATTATTTCTAAGATCGGGAATTGGAACATTACAAACATGAGAATCAACCTTAGCATTTAAACTAGCATTTTCATTTCTAAGGTTGGCAATTAAATCATGGCATGTGCTTAGCTCATTAGATAATTTTTGACATTTTTCTACTTCTAGAGCATAAGCATTCTTAACCTTAACATGCTTTTTATTTTCCTTGATTAGGAAGTCCTCTTGGGAGTCTAAGAGATCATCCTTTTCATGGATGCACTAATCAATTCATTTAGTTTTTCTTTTTGTTGCATGTTTAGGTTAGCAAAAAGAGTGTGCAAGTTATCCTCCTCATTTTTAGCATCATCCTCATCACTAGAGGTTTCATATTTGGTGGAGGATCTTGATTTTACCTTCTTTTTGCCGTCCTTGGCCATGAGACATTTGTGGCCGACGTTGGGGAAGAGAAGGCCTTTGGTGACGCCGATGTTGGCGGCGTCCTCGTCGGAGGAGGAGTCGGAGGAGCTCTCGTCCGAGTCCCATTCGCGGCATACATGAGCGTCGCCACCCTTCTTCTTGTAGTATTTCTTCTTCTCCTTTCTTCTCCCCTTCTTGTCGTTGTCCCTGTCACTATCACTTGGTAATGGACATTTAGCAATAAAATGACCGGGCTTACCACATTTGTAACAAACTTTCTTGGAGCGGGGCTTGTAGTCTTTCCCCTCCTTTGTTTGAGGATTTGGCGAAAACTCTTGATAATGAGGGGTTGTCTACTTGATGTAGACTCCTCCTTCTTTTCCTCCGTCGCCTTAAGTGCCACGGGTTGAGCTTCGGAAGTGGAGGACTCATCAAGCTCGTTGATCTTCCTTGAGCCCTTGATCATATATTCAAAGCTCACAAAATTCCCGATTACTTCCTCGAGAGTCATTAGTGTGTATCTCGGATTGCCATGAATTAATTGTACTTGAGTAGGGTTAAGGAAAATGAGTGATCTCAAAATAACCTTAACCACTTCGTGGTCATCCCATTTCTTGCTCCCGAGGTTGCGCACTTGATTCACCAAGGTCTTGAGCCGGTTGTACATATCTTGTGGCTCCTCTCCTTGGCGAAGACGGAAGCGACCGAGCTCCCCCTCGATTGTTTCCTGCTTGGTGATCTTGGTGAGCTCATCACCCTCGTGTGCGGTTTTGAGCACATCCCAAACCTCCTTGGCGCTTTTTAGTCCTTGCACCTTGTTGTATTCCTCCCTACTTAGAGAGGCGAGGAGGATGGTTCTTGCTTGGGAGTTGAAGTGCTCGATTTGGGCCACTTCGTCCGCATCATAATCTTCATCCTCTACGGATGGTACCTGCACACCAAACTCAACTACATCCCATATAATTTTGTGGAGTGAGGTTAGATGAAATTTCATTAAATCACTCCACCTTGCATAATCTTCACCATCAAAAGTTGGTGGTTTGCCTAATGGGATGGAAAGTAGAGGTGTATGCTTAGGAATGCGGGGATAGCGTAGGGGAATCTTACTAAACTTCTTGCGCTCATGGCGCTTAGAAGTGACGGACGGCGCGTCGGAGCCGGAGGTTGATGGTGATGAAGTGTCGGTCTCGTAGTAGACGACCTTCCTCATCTTCTTGTGTTTGCCGCTACTACGATGCGACTTGTGGGAAGAAGACTTCTTCTCCTTCCCCTTCCCCTAGTTGCGGGACTCTTCCGATGAGTGGCTTGTAGTGGGCTTGTCGCCAGTCTCCATCTCCCTCTTGGTGTGATCTCCCGACATCACTTCGAGCGATTAGGCTCTAATGAAGCACTTGGCTCCGATACCAATTGAAAGTCGCCTAGAGGGGGGGGTGAATAGGGCGAAACTGAAATTTACAAATATAATCACAACTACAAGCCGGGTTAGTGTTAGAAACAATAGTGAGTCCACGAGAGAGGGTGCAAAACAAATCGCAAGCAAATAAGGAGTGTGACACGAGGATTTGTTTTACCGAGGTTCGGTTCTCGCAAACCTACTCCCCGTTGAGGAGGCCACAAAGGCCGGGTCTCTTTCAACCCTTCCCTCTCTCAAACGATCCCACGGATCGAGTGAGCTTCTTTTTCTCAATCACTCGGGACACAAAGTCCCCACAAGGACCACCAAACAATTGGTGTCTCTTGCTTTGATTACAAGTGAATGAATGTTGATCTCAAGAACAAATGAGAAAGAAAAGAAGCTATCCAAGCGCAAGAGCTCAAAAGAACACGGGAAATCACTCTCTCTAATCACTAAAGCCTTTTGTGGAGTTGGGAGAGGATTTGATCTCTTTTATGTGCTTTGGAATGAATGCTAGAGCTCTTGTAAGGTGTTGAAGTGTAGAAACTTGGATGCCATTGAATGTGGGGTGGTTGGGGTATTTATAGCCCCAACCACCACAAAGTGGCCGTTGGAAGTGGGCTGTCGTATGGCGCACCGGACAGTCCGGTGCGCCACCAGACACCGTCCCGTGCGCCAGCCACGTCAGCGAGCCGTTGGGGTTCCGACCGTTGAGCTCTGACTTGTGGGCCCGCTAGGGTGTCCGGTGGTGCACCGGACAAGCACTGTAGGGTGTCCGGTGTGCCACCCGCGCATGCTCTGCTCCTCTGCGCGCGCTGGCGCGCATTTAATGCGTTGCAGGTAGCCATTGGCGCGCGAAGTAGCCGTTGCCCGCTGTCACACCGGACAGTCCGGTGTGCACCGGACATGTCCGGTGAATTATAGCGGACGAATTCCCGACGCTGGCGAGTTCCAGAGCCGCTCTCCTCTGGTGCACCGGACACTGTCCGGTGTACACCGGACATGTCCGGTGAATTATAGCGGAGCGCCCCTGGATTTTCCCGAAGGTGAAGAGTTTAGCCTGGAGTGCCCTGGTTCACCGGACACTGTCCGGTGGTGCACCGGACAGTCCGGTGGCACACCGGACAGTCCGGTGTGCCAGACCAGGGCCGCCTTCGGTTATCCCTTGCTCTCTTTGTTGAACCCTTTTCTTGGTCTTTTTATTCGCTTAGTGTGAACCTTTGGCACCTGTATGACTTATACACTAGAGCAAACTAGTTAGTCCAAACATTTGTGTTGGGCAACTCAACCACCAAAATCAATTTGGAAAATAGGTGTAAGCCTAATTCCCTTTCACCAACCTTGAAAGCATTAGCAATTGATAAGTCTCTAAGGCATTCATACCATGCTCTTGGGGCTTGCTTAAGTCCATAGAGCGCCTTAGAGAGCTTATACACGTGATCGGGATACCCGTCATCCTCAAAGCCAGGGGGTTGTTCCACGTATACCTCCTCCTTGATTGGCCCGTTGAGGAAAGCGCTCTTTACATCCATTTGGAATAGCCTGAAGGAATGGTAAGCGACATAGGCTAATAGTATTCGAATAGACTCTAGCCTAGCCACAGGAGCAAAAGTCTCCTTGAAATCCAAACCTGTGACTTGGGCATAACCTTTTGCCACAAGTCAAACCTTGTTTCTTGTCACCAACCCGTGCTCGTCTTGCTTGTTGCAGAACACCCACTTGGTCCCCATAATATTTTGCTTTGGACGTGGCACCAGGCTCCAGACTTCATTTCTCTTGAAGTTGTTGAGCTCTTCCTGTATGGCCAACACCCAGTCCAGATCCTGCAAGGCCTCTTCTACCCTGAAAGGCTCAATAGAAGAGACAAACGAGTAATGATCAGTAAAATTAGCTAGGCGTGAGCGAGTAGTTACTCCCTTGCTGATATCACCTAGAATCTGATCGACAGGGTGATGTCTTTGGATCGTTGCTTGGACTTGAGTTGGAGGGACCCGTGATGTGTCACACCCGGTTCCAGGGGTAGAACCGAGCGCATACCATATGTGTGCCAGGATCCATTTCCACACATATGTTGACGTCACAAGTGTAGTATATCAAAAGACAATGCAATAAAGGCGTAAAGAGAGTATAATACTTTATTACATCATCTGAAACATTGTATCTTTAACAAGTATCACATCAAAGTAAGCAGAAATAAACAACTGGGCAATCTCCCACTGGAAGATGACCGGCGCATCGTTAGACTTAGAATTCATCGTCGTCGATAAAATCTCCATTAAAATCTCCAGCATCACCCTCTGATCAAAATATTAGCAAGGGTGAGCTCACTTATGGTCGGGGCTCAGCAAGTGGGGGAAAAATTAATGCAGGTATAACAAGGTGAGGCTAAGGTTGAGCAGTAAGCATTTTAGTTGGTCAACATTTTATTAACAACACCTGCCTTACTAATAAGTGTGAATCCCAAATATCCCATTTAAACAAAGGAATATGAATATAACAAAAACACTTAAGTGAAACCACTTAAGCAAATTA
The DNA here is from genome assembly GCA_029449295.1 of Zea luxurians. Lineage (NCBI taxonomy): Eukaryota > Viridiplantae > Streptophyta > Magnoliopsida > Poales > Poaceae > Zea > Zea luxurians. The sequence continues at coordinate 48,772,066 of JAOPSE010000023.1, forward strand.
TTGGCAGATCATCAGATCTCAATTTAATTCCATCTTTAGGTTCAATTATCATGTGAGGAGTCTAGGTCGCTCATAACCGGGAGCACGACTGATATATCAGTTTTACACTCTGTAGAGGTGGTACAACTTTACCCACAAGCCATGTATCCCATCTAGCCTGGGTTGATCGGACCCTTAAACACTGTCGAGGTGAATGGCTAGGGATCCATTATGAGGCTTTCACAAAATACACTTAATACGAAGCAACCCGCTAAGGTTTCTAAAGACGATGGTGGTGGCCCCCTGGGTGAAGTACCTTAGCCAAGAATACGACCCCATGTTAACGTGGGCTGCCAGCACCTACCGCTCCCCCTCTTGCCCATATTTCAGGTAAGGTTGCTAGGCACTAAGCATATAGAGTTAATTACCAAAGCCAGAGCCATGATAGCACTCGTGGTTGCACTGTTATCCTGGGTGGTCACTTCATGTTCCAATTAATTTGTAATAAAGTTATCTTAACCATCGGGTTAATGTCATAATTGCCAATTAAATTTTTTTTGAACATTAAAACCAATTAATGAGTGATATTAAAAATCATTTAGTTGAGCGATAGCATAAATTTTGCACAGGTTAATAATTTTCCCCAGGTTAAACAAGGAATACAGGTATAAATCTAGGAAATCCTTAATTAGGTATAACTCAACAAATTATGCAGTATATCAAAAAGTAAACATTATTATATGCAATGAGTAGGTACAAACAGAATATGCAGAGGGAGAATCCACTTGCCTTGCTCAAAAGCGTCTTGCAGGTCGTCCTCGAACGTATTCGAATTCTCTACCACACAGTCCGCTTCTATTATAGTCGCACATCGCACATACAAAAATAAAGTATACACCCATAAATAAACATGCACCATTACATAAACATACACCATTACACAAATAAACACATATTGCACTTATCTCGCCTTAAATACGTCCTAAACACGTAAATACTTATTAATTCAATTATATCTATTATTGTGAGTCCTAATGGTGAATTTATGAACGGGTGCAATAAATACAGTTTTAACTAGTATTAATATATTTTAACATCATCAATAAAATTAAATGATAATTATTGTCTTTAATAAATAAATTAATACCTTTTATCATTTCTAACTCAAATTATTTAGTATGACAAAAATGAATCTAATAATATTAATATTCTAAAAATCTACATAAATTGGTAATTGGACTTTTTATAACATAAGTGAGGATATTTTGACATAAACTAGTATTTTGCTTAATCTAAAAATCTAAGTGCTCAATTTGCGAACATGTTTATTTGACTAGCAAAAAATCTATTTTCCATACTACCGGTGATACTTTCTCTTTTCTTTCTAAAAGAAGATATTAATTAAATAATCGGATAAATCATCTAAAAAAATCCTATTTTATTCATATGACATGAGTTCTATACCATTTTCTAATCCATTAAAATGTACCTATAACTATAATTCTCCAAGTAGTTTACAAAATTCGTGGTAACCAAATTTAACTACAAAAATTCCCATCTATTGTTTTTTTATCACCAACGTGTGACTACTAAATTTTGTCATATTTCTCTAAACCAAAATTCAATGCATCGATTAACATGAAATAACACGGTGTAATAAGGATCGCATATCTCTACCAAAAGTTCCACCATGCACATACACATAAATTGGGAATCACATGTGTTCATATTACAACAAACAAAATATACAACTAATGAATCGAATCAAAAAGTGTTTTATAAAATATACAAAATAATTTGGGTCATCATCAACCTTAGGTTCGTGCGTGTGACGGTGATGGATCGACGGGTTTTCGGCCGGGTGGAGAAGAGCAGGGCTCGACTACGGACGGCGGATGGCATAGCTCCGGCGAACTCCGCGGGCTCCAGCGACGAACTTCAGTGACGAACGGCGAGCGAGAGAGTGCGAGGAATGAGAGAGAGCTCGGGTAGGGGAGGAAGGGAGAAGAGAGCGTCGTCATATTTATAGATAGAGGGAGGAGAGATGGAGGGTCGGCCATGGAGAGTAACGCGTGGAGCTCGTATGCCTTCAAGTACTGTCAATACGTCGGTTTCATGGAGAGTAATGGGGAAAGCAGAAACAGAAAATTCACGCTCCATTAATGGCGAGGCAAACGGTCGGCGACTTCATGGCGCTTGGACTCGTCGATGCAGGGCGGCTCGGCTGCTTGCGCAGGGAGCAGGCGCGGTCGTGGCGCGCTGCTCGCGCGCGGCAGGGAGCGCAGGCGTCGCGCTTGGGCTCGCGGCATGGGCGTCGGGCGTGTGGGGAGGCCGTGCTCGGCCGTGGCGCTCGGTCGGCTTGGTGCTCGCGCGCAGCTGGATGCGCGCGCACGGCGCGGCTCGCTGCAGGCAGGGCACCACCGGGGCTTGGGGCGCCTCGGCTGCCTGGCTCGGCTGCGGGGAGAGAGAGCGGTGAGGGAGTGAAGAGAGAGGGAGGGAGAGAGAATAGAGAGAGAGGGTTTGGGAGGCGGCGGCGGCTGGGAAATTCCCAGGGGGCGCGCGTGCGTGAGGTTAGGGTTTGGGGTGGCATGGGCCCCTAGTGGGCCGGTTTAGAATTAAGATTTGTTTTTTTTCTAATTCCGAAATGCATTTTTAAATAGCTCAAAATTTCATAAAAATTCACCAAAAATATTTATAAATAAAATACTTGTTTTTAGACTAATAATTACTATATTACTTAATTATTATTTAATTACTAGGATTTCTTTTTAAAAGGAAGTTAATAACAATCATCCGATAATCAATCAAGCGCATTCAAAGAAAATGATCAAAATGCAAATAAATAATTAAACACTTAGAAAAAAATATTACCCTAATTAATGTAATAACTAAATTCATTATTTTTAATTGATAGCTTTTATGGTGTTACAAACCTACCCCTCTTAAAAAGAATCTTGTCCTCGAGATTAAGAAACTTCCGAGAATAACTGGGGAAATTTTGGTCTAAGTTCATCTTCTCTTTCCCAAGTGGCCTCATCTTCCGAATGATGACTCCACTGAACTTTGCACATGTTAATAACTTTACTCCGTGTAATTCTACGAGATGTTTCTAGAATTCTGACCGGATACTCCGAATAAGTCAAATCCTCATTGACATTCAGTTCTTCCATGGGTAATTGTTCTTCTGGTACTCTTAAGCACTTCTTAAGTTGTGATACGTGAAATACATCATGCACATCCGATAAACTATTGGGTAGCTCTAACTGATAGGCTACTTCACCTTTTCTTTCCAAAATCTTGAATGGGCCAATATAGCGAGGTGATAATTTTCCCTTAATCTTAAACCTTTTCATTCCTCTCATCGGCGAAACTTTAAGGTATACGAAGTCTCCTACTTCAAACACCAATTCTCTTCTTCTATTATCAGCATAGCTTTTCTGTCTTGACTGTGCTGTCTTCAAATTTTCTCTGATAATCTACACTTGCTTTTCCGCCTCTTGGAGAATTTCTGGACCAAATACTTGACTTTCTCCAGTATGGTTCCAATAAAGCGGTGTTCTACACTTCCGTCCATATAGTGCTTCAAATGGTGCCATTTTTAGACTTGCCTGATAACTATTGTTATACGAAAATTCTGCATAAGGCAAACTTTTATCCCAGCTTCTACCATGCTTTAGAGCACAAGCTCTTAGCATATCTTCCAACACTTGGTTTGTCCTTTCTGTTTGCCCATCCGTTTGTGGATGATAAGCTGAACTAAAGTTTAGCTTGGTATCCATGGACTCATGTAGTCTTTTCCAAAAGCGTGAGGTAAACTGGGTTCCTCGATCTGATACGATCTTCTTCGGTACTCCATGCAGACAAATAATCCTCGACATGTACAACTCTGCTAACTGTGCCACTTTAGTTAACCTGTCTACTATGACCCATAATGAATCATAGCCATCTCGAGTATGGGGTAGTCCAACTATGAAATCCATACTGATTTCTTCCCATTTCCATTTCGGTACCTTGAGAGGTTGTAGCAATCCTGCAGGTCTTTGGTGTTCGGCTTTAACTCGCTGACACAGGTCACATAATGCAACATGTGTAGCAACATCTCTTTTCAAACCATACCACCAATACTTTTCCTTAAGATCCTGGTACATCTTGGTACTTCTAGGGTGAATAGAGTAAGCTGAATCATGAGCTTCTCTCAAAATAAGTTGGCGTAAGTGCTCGATTTCTGGTACACAGATCCTCTTCTTAAACCATACTATGCATTGTTCATCTTCCGTGAAATCTGGGGTTTTACCCAAACCAATCAAAGCTTTAATTTCCTTAATTTTCTCATCAGACTCTTATCCTTTACGAATCTCTTCTTCCAAAGTAGATTCAACTTCCATCACCGTTGCTTCTACATTATAAAGCATACCAAGGTTAAGTTGTTCCATTTCCCAACACAATTCTTGTGACATCAAATGAGTAGTGATGTTGTTCACTTGACCCTTACGGCTCAAAGCATCAGCTACTACATTTGCTTTTCCGGGGTGATATTGTATTTCCAAATCATAGTCCTTAATCAACTCAAGCCATCTTCTCTGTCTGAGGTTGAGTTCCTTCTGAGTGAATATATATTTCAAGCTTTTGTGATCTGTGAAGATTTTGCACTTGTTTCCAATCATATAGTGCCTCCAAATCTTCAAAGCATGCACTACGACAGCTAGTTCCAAATCATGCATCGGATAGTTCTTCTCATGTTTCCTCAACTGCCTTGAGGCATAAGCTATCACTTTTCCTTCTTGCATTAGCACACATCCAAGTCCAAGGTGTGATGCATCGCAATACACATCAAATCCCTTGTGGATGTCTGGCATTACCAATATTGGTGCAGTGGTTAACCTTTTCTTGAGTTCTTCAAAACAATTCTGACAAGCTTCATCCCATTTGAACTCTTTACCTTTCTCCAGCAGAGAGGTAAGAGGTTTCACTAACTTGGAAAAACCTTCAATAAATCTTCTATAGTATCCTGCCAATCCAAGAAAACTTCTGATCTTGGACGCATCCTTTGGTGGCTTCCAATCTAGTATCTCACTTATCTTTCCTGGGTCCACTTTAATTCCACCATCGGTAACGATATGCCCTAAGAAAGCAACTTCCTTCAACCAAAAATCACACTTCAAGAACTTTGCGTATAGCTGGTTGTCACGAAGCTTTTGTAAGACTAGCCTTAGATGATCTTCATGTTTTTCTTCATTTGGAGAGTATATCAGTATGTCATCAATGAATACGACCACAAACTGATCCAGATATTCCATGAATACTTTATTCATCAAGTTCATAAAGTATGCTGGTGCATTAGTCAGTCCAAACGACATGACCAAAAACTCATAATCCATATCTTGTCGTGAAGGCTGTCTTTGGTACATCTTCTGCTCGAATCTTTAACTGATGATATCCCGATCTCAGATCTATCTTCGAGAATATCTTAGCTCCTTTCATCTGATCAAATAAATCTTCAATCCGAGGTAACAGGTATTTATTCTTGATGGTTACTTCATTCAAACTTCTATTATCAACGCACATTCTCCTCGAACCATCCTTCTTGTTCACAAATAGCACTGGGGTTCCCCAAGGGGATGAACTTGGGCGAATGAAACCTTTTTCTAGTAATTCTTCTATTTGTTTCTTCAGTTCTACTAAATCTTTGACATCCATTCTATAAGGTCTTTTCGAGATAGGTGCGGTTCCGGGTAATAATTCAATAGAAAACTCTATATCACGGTCAGGTGGCATACCTGGTAATTCCTCCGGAAATACATCTGGGTATTCGCACACTACTTTGATATTTTCCAAGGGTTTTTCTTCCAAGTGATTGATTACTGTCTTCCCTTTTGCATCTGTTGACTTGTCTATGTTAACTTGGATTCTTTCACCTTGAGGACTTGTCAACATAATTGTTCCATTGGCACACTGTATCACTCCATCACAACTTTTCAACCAGTTGCATCCAAGAATCACATCAATACCGTTGGATCCTAGGACCACTGGGTCGACTGAAAAATCTATTCCTTGAATCTTGATATTAACATGGGGGCATGAGTGTGTGGCCTTCATGTCACCTCCCGGTGAACTAATGTGTAATATCTTCTTAAGAGGATACTTAGGTATATTGTGTTTTTCCACAAATGACTCAGTTATAAATGAATGTGATGCTCCAGAGTCAAATAAAACTGATGCAGGTATGGAGTTAACAAGGAACATACCATACACTATGTCGGCATCCTCAGGCACTGACTCTGCGGTGACGTGATTGACCCTTCCTCTGCTCTGGTTCTGCAGAGTCTTGTTCTGAGCAGATCCACGAGTGGGGGTGTTCTGGTCATTCCTCTGAGTATTGCCTTTCTGGGGTGTCTGCTGGTTGCGCCTTGGGCAGTTGTTAGCATAGTGGCCTAGTTCACCGCACTTGAAGCAGCCATTGGGTTGGACAGGTGCGTTGTTTCTGGCCTGCGTGTTACTGGCGCCACCTTGATGATTCTGGAAATTCCCACCAGACCTCTGGTTGGTCTGGGAGTTGCTCCTTTGCTGGTTCTGGTTTTGATTATTTCTCTGGCTTTGCTGTCCAGAGCGCTGCACTTGATAATTGCTTCCACCTTGATTTCCAGAGCGGAACTGCGAACCTTGAGCATTATTTGGCCGGGTGTTCCTGCTGGACTGACCTTGAAACTTTCTTTTGTGGTCAGATAATTCCTTTCTTTTGCTTTCAAGGCCAATTGCCTTGTTCAGGTGTGTCTGGAAATTGGGGAATGTATGACTCTGAAGTTGGTAATTCAGAGGTCCAATCAGTCCTTCCAGGAAACGCTCTTGGCGCTTCTCATCTGTGTCCACTTCTTCAGGGGCATAGCGTGAAAGCTGAGTGAAGCGATCACGATACTCGCTGACAGACATATTCCCTTGAGTAAGGGAAAGGAATTCCTTTTTCTTCAACTTCATGATTCCAGAGGGGATGTGATGAGCACGGAAGTTCTCTTGGAACTCCTACCAGGTTATGGTATTTGCATTGGGATGTGCTGCTATGAAGGCATCCCACCAATCAGACGCAGCTCCCTCGAGTCTTCCCGAGGCGTACAAGACCTTCTCCCGGTCGTTGTACTGAGTGATGTCTAGCTTCTTCCCAATGACTTTGAGCCAGTCATCGGCATCCAGAGGATCAACCGCATGAGAAAATGTCGGCGGGTGATGACTCATGAAATCCCGATGCTTATCTCTGGCCGAGGGTGCATACTACTGCTGCTGGGGTTGCTGATTCTGTTGGTTCTGTTGTAATTGCTGAACAGCCGTAGTGAGTCCTTGCAGAATCTACATCTGGGCGGCGATGAACTGCTCCATATTGGGATTCGGTGGTGGTGGTGGTACTTGCTGACCACGCTGGTTCCGGTTGTTAGGTCCTTGACGTGGGTTCACCATCTGAGTGGTTAGGAAGTGAAATCCTTAGAAAAGTGAGGAGTAGAAAAGATTCTAGAGGGAGAATAGCTTAAGTTTTAAAAATTATTATATGTTCTTATGGCCATCATTCCATAAGACCAATGCACTCAAACAAAGATCCAAATCAAACATTTCAATCAATCACCATCACATGGTTGGTATTTATTAATATGAAAACTTAAAGAGAGTTTCATCGTCTAACGCGAAGTTAACTTATTACATCATAGTTCAAAATACTTTAAAGCGGCCTAGTGACTGATCCGGGCTCTCTATAGCGCAGCCTCTTGCGGGGAGGAGACAACGCCATGGCGGGGACCTGAGCTTCGGGCGGATCCAGTCCTTGCAGTTGGGCTTCCAGGGCTGTAATCCTAGCGTGGGCATTCTCCAGCTCCAAGTGCACCCTGTAGAGATCCAGGGTGGCACTGTCTAGGTCGGTGTTGAGACCGGCCACTACACCAGCTAGGGTGTTGAGGCGGTCCTCACCAGCTTCTCCTGGGACGATGTTGGTCTGGCTTCCTCCATGCAGACGCTGAGGAAGATGCCTGAACCTCATGTTCTGCAGCTGCTGTCAGTAGGTGTGGCTGAACGACCACAGGGTCCGACAGGCAGCGTCGCTGACCAAGGCAGCGTAGGTGGACAGTGGTGTCAGAGACTCGTGAGCAGACAGAGTCCTGAATCCCCTGTCACCTGCATCCATCACCCTGACGTGGATGCGAGTGATGTAATAGCAAGCCTGGGGTGGCTCGCTCACTCGCCTTGTTTCATATAGGGGCGGACGTAGGTGCCTAGCGCGTGCAGCACTTCTTGCAGCATGTTGGGGAAGTGCCCCGTCTCGAACATTGATGTGTAATGTTCGACAATAGGACCAAACCCCATGAAGTTGTCCTGCTGGGCATAGTCAGCTTCCTCGTTGACGTGTTCGTCTCCACCTTCGTCGTCGTCGTCACCCACGTCATCGTCGGCTCCGGAGTCGTCAGGGTCGTCGCCTCCGGGTGCAGGTGCTTGGAAGGCTGGTGCTGACGGTGCTGACGTCGATGACCCAGCTGCGAAGGCCAGGGACTCTGCCAACGGGGTGGGTGTCGGCAGCTATTCCTCCAAGCTGTCCTCCAGGTTGATTACATTCTCCACTCGGACGGGAGGGAGATTCGCTGGAACTTCCTCGACTACCACTGGGTAGACCAGGATCTGCCAGGGCTGAGGGGCATAGCTGTTGTTGATGCGGGTAGTTTGGAGAGTGCGAACCATCTACAAGAGAAGTGTCAATTCAGTTGAATTTCAAATAGGTAAGACTGATAAAGGAATTTATAGGAATGAAATTAGCAAGTTTTGAACAACTAGGCTTTCTATTTCTAACTAATCTAACGACCTAGGGTCAGCATAGCTTTGATACCACTTCTGTCACACCCGGTTCCAGGGGTAGAACCGAGCGCATACCATATGTGTGCTAGGATCCATTTCCACACATATGTTGACGTCACAAGTGTAGTATATCAAAAGACAATGCAATAAAGGCGTAAAGAGAGTATAATACTTTATTACATCATCTGAAACATTGTATCTTTAACAAGTATCACATCAAAGTAAGCGGAAATAAACAACTGGGCAATCTCCCACAGGAAGATGACGGCGCATCGTTAGACTTAGAATTCATCGTCGTCGATAAAATCTCCATCAAAATCTCCAGCATCACCCTCTGATCAAAATATTAGCAAGGGTGAGCTCACTTATGGTCGGGGCTCAACAAGTGGGGGAAAAATTAATGCAGGTATAACAAGTTGAGGCTAAGGTTGAGCAGTAAGCATTTTAGTTGGTCAACATTTTATTAACAACACCTGCCTTACTAATAAGTGTGAATCCCAAATATCCCATTTAAACAAAGGAATATGAATATAACAAAAACACTTAAGTGAAACCACTTAAGCAAATTATTGGCAGATCATCGGATCTCAATTTAATTCCATCTTTAGGTTCAATTATCATGTGAGGAGTCCAGGTCGCTCATAACCGGGAGCACGGCTGATATATCAGTTTTACACTCTGCAGAGGTGGTACAACTTTACCCACAAGCCATGTATCCCATCTAGCCCGGGTTGATCGGACTCTTAAACACTGCCGAGGTAAATGGCTAGGGATCCATTATGAGGCTTTCACAAAATACACTTAATACGAAGCAACCCGCTAAGGTTTCTAAAGACGATGGTGGTGGCCCCCTGGGTGAAGTACCTTAGCCAAGAATACGACCCCATGTTAACGTGGGCTGCCAGCACCTACCGCTCCCCCTCTTGCCCATATTTCAGGTAAGGTTGCTAGGCACTAAGCATATAAAGTTAATTACCAAAGCCAGAGCCATGATAGCACTCGTGGTTGCACTGTTATCCTGGGTGGTCACTCTATGTTCCAATTAATTTGTAATAAAGTTATCTTAACCATCGGGTTAATGTCATAATTGCCAATTAAATTTTTTTGAACATTAAAACCAATTAATGAGTGACATTAAAAATCATTTAGTTGAGCGATAGCATAAATTTTGCACAGCTTAATAATTTTCCCCAGGTTAAACAAGGAATACAGGTATAAATCTAGGAAATCCTTAATTAGGTATAACTCAACAAATTATGCAGTATATCAAAAAGTAAACATTATTATATGCAATGAGTAGGTACAAACAGAATATGCAGAGGGAGAATCCACTTGCCTTGCTCAAAAGCGTCTTGCGGGTCGTCCTCGAACGTATTCGAATTCTCTACCACACAGTCTGCTTCTATTATAGTCGCACATCGCACATATAAAAATAAAGTATACACCCATAAATAAACATGCACCATTACATAAACATACACCATTACACAAATAAACACACATCGCACTTATCTCGCCTTAAATATGTCCTAAACGCGTAAATACTTATTAATTCAATTATATCTATTATTGTGAGTCCTAATGGTGAATTTATGAACGGGTGCAATAAATACAGTTTTAACTAGTATTAATATATTTTAACATCATCAATAAAATTAAATGATAATTATCGTCTTTAATAAATAAATTAATACCTTTTATCATTTCTAACTCAAATTATTTATTATGAAAAAAATGAATCTAATAATATTAATATTCTAAAAATCTACATAAATTGGTAATTGGACTTTTTATAACATAAGTGAGGATATTTTTACATAAACTAGTATTTTGCTTAATCTAAAAATCTAAGTGCTCAATTTGCGAACATGTTTATTTGACTAGCAAAAAATCTATTTTCCATACTACCGGTGATACTTTCTCTTTTCTTTCCAAAAGAAGATATTAATTAAATAATCGGATAAATCATCTAAAAAAATCCTATTTTATTCATATGACATGAGTTCTATACCATTTTCTAATCCATTAAAATGTACCTATAACTATAATTCTCCAAGTAGTTTTCAAAATTCGTGGTAACAAAAATTCCCATCTATTGTTTTTTTATCACCAACGTGTGACTACTAAATTTTGTCATATTTCTCTAAACCAAAATTCAATGCATCGATTAACATGAAATAACACGGTGTACTAAGGATCGCATATCTCTACCAAAAGTTCCACCATGCACATACACATAAATTGCGAATCACATGTGTTCATATTACAACAAACAAAATATACAACTAATGAATCGGATCAAAAAGTGTTTTATAAAATATACAAAATAATTCGGATCGTCATCAACCTTAGGTTCGTGTGTGTGACGGCGATGGATCGACGGGTTTTCGGCCGGGTGGAGAAGAGCAGGGCTCGACTACGGACGACGGATGGCGTAGCTCTGGCGAACTCCACGGGCTCCGGCGACGAACTTCGGTGACGAACGACGAGCGAGAGAGTGCGAGGAATGAGAGAGAGCTCGGGTAGGGGAGGAAGGGAGAAGAGAGCGTCGTCATATTTATAGAGAGAGGGAGGAGAGATGGAGGGTCGGTTAGGGAGAGTAACGCGTGGAGCTCGTATGCCTTCAAGTACCGTCAATACGTCGGTTTCATGGAGAGTAATGGGGAAAGCAGAAACAGAAAATTCACGCTCCATTAATGGCGAGGCAAACGGTCGGCGGCTTCATGGCGCTTGGACTCGTCGATGCAGGGCAGCTCGGCTGCTTGCGTAGGGAGCAGGCGTGGTCGCGGCGCGCTGCTCGCGCGCGGCAGGGAGCGCAGGCGTCACGCTTGGGCTCGCGGCGTGGGCGTCGGGCGCGCGGGGAGGCCGGGCTCGGCCATGGTGCTCGGTCGGCTTGGTGCTCGCGCACGGCTGGATGCGCGCGCACGGCGCGGCTCGCTACAGGCAGGGCGCCGCCGGGGATTGGGGCGCCTCGGCTGCCTGGCTTGGCTGCGGGGAGAGAGAGCGGCGAGGGAGTGAAGAGAGAGGGAGGGAGAGAGAATAGAGAGAGAGGGTTTGGGAGGCGGCGACGGCTGGGAAATTCCCAGGGGGCGCACGTGCGTGAGGTTAGGGTTTGGGGTGGCATGGGCCCCTAGTGGGCTGGTTTAGAATTAGGATTTGTTTTTTTTCTAATTCCGAAATGCATTTTTAAATAGCTCAAAATTTCATAAAAATTCACCAAAAATATTTATAAATAAAATACTTGTTTTTAGACTAATAATTACTATATTACTTAATTATTATTTAATTACTAGGATTTCTTTTTAAAAGGAAGTTAATAACAATCATCTGATAATCAATCAAGCGCATTCAAAGAAAATGATCAAAATGCAAATAAATAATTAAACACTTAGAAAAAAAATATTACCCTAATTAATGTAATAACTAAATTCATTATTTTTAATTAATGGCTTTTATGGTGTTACATGATGCTTCTTTCTCCATTGCTTGATCTTCTTGCGCTCCCCCTTGATCATGCCCTTCTTCTTGCGGTACCTATTCATCATCTTGAGTTGGAGGATGCACCATCGTGGAGTAAGATGGCTGATCTTGCTCTTGTTGTTTCTGTGGTCGCACATCACCTATCGCCATCGTGCGCATTGCGGCCGTCGGAACTTCATCTTCATCTATGTCATCAAGATCAACTTGCTCTCTTGGAGAGCCATTAGTCTAATCAAATACCACGTCGCTAGAGACTTCAACCAATCCTGATGATTTGTTGAAGACCCTATACGCCTTTGTATTTGAGTCATACCCTAGTAAAAATCCTTCTACTGCCTTGGGATCAAATTTGGAATGTCTACCTTTCTTCACAAGAATGTAGCATTTGTTCCCAAATACACGAAAGTAAGAAACATTGGGTTTGTTACCGCTAAGGAGTTCATAGGAGGTCTTCTTTAGGAGGTGATGCAGGTAGAGCCGGTTTATGGTGTGGCAGGTTGTGTTCACAGCTTCCAACCAAAAGCGCCCGGGCGTCTTGAACTCTCCAAGCATCGTTCTCGCCATGTCGATTAGCGTCCTGTTCTTCCTCTCTACTACACCGTTTTGCTGTGGTGTATAGGGAGCAGAGAACTCGTGTTTGATGCCTTCCTCCTCAAGATAGTCCTCAACTTGCAGATTCTTGAACTCGGACTCGTTGTCGCTCCTTATCTTTTCACCTTTAGCTCAAATTCGTTTTGAGCCCTCCTTAGAAAGCGCTTTAGGGTCCCTTGGGTTTCTGATTTGTCCTACAAAAAGAACACCCAAGTGAAGCGGGAAAAGTCATCAACAATTACAAGACCATACTTACTTCCCCCGATGCTGAGGTAGGCAACAGGTCCAAAGACATCCATGTGAAGAAGCTCCAGTGATCTTGATGTTGTCATCACGTTCTTGCTGTGATGAGTGCTTCCCACCTGTTTCCCTGCCTGACATGCTGCACAGGGTCTGTCTTTCTCAAAACAGACATTGGTTAGTCCTAACACATGTTCTCCCTTTAGAAGTTTATGAAGGTTCTTCATCCCAACATGTGCTAGATGGCGATGCCAAAGCCAGCCCATACTAGTCTTTGCCATTAAGCATGCATCTAGATCGGCATTCTCTTTCGAAAAATCAACTAAATAGAGCTTGCCGTCTAATGCACCCTTAAAAGCTAATGAACCATCACTCCTTCTAAATACAGATACATCAACATTTGTAAACAAACAATTGTAACCCATGTGGCACAATTGACTTACAGATAGAATGTTGTATCCTAGCGACTCTACTAAAAATACATTTGAAGTGGAGTGCTCGCTTGTGATGGCTATCTTTCCCAAACCTTTGACCTTGCCTTGATTCCCATCTCCAAATATGATTGTATCCTGGGAATCCTTGTTCTTAACGTAGGAGGTGAACATCTTCTTCTCCCCCGTCATGTGGTTTGTGCATCCGCTATTGATAATCCAGCTTGAGCCCCTGGATGCATAAACCTGCAAGGCAATTTAAGCTTGGGTTTTAGGTACCCAACTCTTGTTGGGTCCTACAAGGTTAGTTACAATAACTTTTGAAACCCAAATACAAGTCTTGTCTCCCTTGCATTTGGATCCCAATTTTCTAGCCACTACTTTTGTATTTTTGCATGTAAGTGCAAAAGAAGTATTGCAAGCATGATAAATAGTAGAGGGTTTGTTGCACATTTTTCTAGGAGCTTGAGACACAATATGATTTCTCCTAGGCCTACTTCTACCATAATCATGGGTGGAGCTAGAAGCAAACATAGCATTTGAATCATAATAAGCAACATGATCATAACTCCTATGAGAATGACTAGCAATTTTCCAATCATAAATAAAGGCATGATTCCTTTGAGGACTACTAGCTATAGGGGCCTTCTCTTTCTCCTTGTTGAGAATAGGAGTCCTTTGGCTTGTTAAGTTCTTGGTTTTCTTTTGAAAACCAAGTCTATCCTTAATTGAGGGGTGTCTACCTACAGTGTAGGCATCCCTAGCAAATTTCAATTTATCAAAATCAACTTTGCAAGTCTTAAGTTGAGCATTAAGACTTGCCACCTTATTGTTCAATTTAGTAATAGAAGCAAGATGTTCATCATAAGCATTAACATCAAAATCCTTACATCTATTACAAATAATAACATGCTCTACACATGAACTAGTTTTATTAACTTCCTCTAGATTAGCTGTTAATTCATCATTTAACTTTTTTAAACTAGAGACAGATTCATGGCAAAACAGATAACTCAGAAGATAACATTTCATTTCTCTTAATTTCTAAAGCAAGAGATTTTTGCACACTAACAAATTTGTCATGTTCCTCATATAGAATATCCTCTTGCTTTTATAGTAGTCTATCTTTTTCATTGAGAGCATCGATTAATTCATTAATTTTCTCTACTTTAGCTCGATCTAACCCCTTAAATAAATCTGAGTAATCTATCTCATCGTGTAACGCCCCGAATTTTGGAGTTGAATTTTTTCTTTTCTTCACTTGCCAAATTCGGGCGTTACCCTTTCTTTTTTCCTTTTTCCCTCGCTAGACCTTGATCTTTTCCAAAGTTATAGCGGGATTCGGCTTGGAATCCCATGTAAGGCAAAACCCTAAAACACTTTATGTTATTTGATGCACCATGCCGAACCGTGCATTCTTTTGATTGTTTGAAAAACATGGATGCATTCATCTAGAAAAAAAATGGATTTCAAAAAGGATAAAACCTTTTTCTTTTTTTTTTCTTTTCTCCTCTCTCTCCTCCCCTTTCCTCTCTCCCGCGCCGTGGGCCGCCCCTGGCCGGCCCAGCCGCCCCCCCGCGCGCCCCCTTTGGGCCCAGCCGGCCCAACCGCCCCTCCCCTTCCCCCCCCAAATCCCTCTCTCTCCCTCCCATTCTCCCTCTCCCCCACCCTAGCCGCCGCCGCCCCCTGCCCTAGCTGCCGCCCCTGCTCGTCGTCGGTTCGGCCGCCCGTCCCCGTCCCCGATGAGGTCCCCCTCCCCCCCTCTCCTCCCTCTCCCCTCTCCCCTCCCCTCCCCTCCCCGGCCCCCGCCCAGCTCGGCCGCCCCCGCCCAGCCCCCCTGCCCACCCAGCTTGGCCGCCCCTGCCCGGCTCGGCCGCCACCTCGGCCGGCCAAGCCGCCCCTGCTCGCCCCTGCCCCGGCCCAACCGCCGCCTCGGCCGCCCCCTGGCCGGCTCGGCCGGCCCCTGCCCCCGCCCGGTTCGGCTGCCCCTGCGCCCGCCTGGCTCAACCGCCCCCTGCCCCCGCCCGGTTCGGCCGCCCCCTGCCCGCCCGGTTCGGCCGCCCCCCTTGCTCGGCCGCCCGCGCTGCCGGTTCAACCGCCCCCCTTTTTTTATTATTTTAGGCAAGCTAATCATTGTTTATGTTAATGAAATAGGAAACTTAATTTAGAATTCGGTTACGTTAGTTAATTCATATAGTTAATCATCTATCTCGTTTAATGTTAATCTACTAAAAGTGGTCACGTTTACATTAGTGCATATAGCTAATTCTTTTGTTAGAACCAATTGGAACTAGAGCACGCCATGTTTAGTTATTCGTTTACCCATAGTGCGTCTCGGGCATAAGCTTTAACCCCTGCGAGACCTTTCCCCGCTTCTTTCTAACCACGGTAAAATTCACTATCGAATGTCATACTTTATGCATATTTACTTTATTTGTTCCCTTGTATGGTGTACTATTTGTTTCCTAATTTGAATGGATGGATGTATGTATGCTTGCAATCGCATAGAGAACGATCCGGTCGAAGAGCCCGAGGAACCTGCAGGAGAAGCCCCTGAGCAGCAGTCGGTTGGTGGAGGCAAGTGTCCTTTGACCCATCTCTGTCCTATTCATTCTTTAATTCACCTCCCACATTACACATTTATACCTGAGGATTGACTAGCTTTTGTTATCCATGTCCTTGTTTACCTATCTGGGTTGGATTATTACTGCTTAGTCTGATGCTATTGCTCAACTCTAATCAATGAACATGATGAGAATTATCTATGATACACTGTTTTCCCCTTCTTATTTATGATCATACTTGTGACCTTCAAGGGGGCTCGAGCGGTTTCTCGAGTGCCTCTCCGTAAGGACCTGTTCAATGGATGACCGCCCGGGAAAACAGTGCAACCATGAGGGTGGAATGGGACGCCCTTAGCTGAATAATTAGAGGAACTGAGGTGTAGTTCGCTTCGCCGTCATGCCGTCAATGGGGCTCGGTGTATGCGGCTCGCTCTGGCAAGGTTGATTTGTCCCTTGGAGAGGAGTGCGGTACATTTAGGAAACCTAACGGGCGGCTACAGCCTCAGGGAATCTTTGTAAAGGCTACATAGTGAAACCCTGCCTATTCACCTTAGTAGTGTTTAAGGGTTTGATCGGCCCGAGGCAAGAGGGAATCACGGCTTATGGGTAAAGTGCGCAACCTCTGCAGAGTGTTATGAAACTGATATATCAGCCGTGCTCACGGTTATGAGCGGCCAAGAGAGCTCCAGTGATTAGTGATACTTGATCAGAGACATTTTGGTTTACAGGTGGTAATGAGATTGATGATTCTGGTTATGACTATGGTAATGGTAAGTGGTATTTTTTCCATTTGGAAAGAGTACGTTCGGGTTAATAACGTAGGTTAATTCTAAAACTTGGCTTTCTCTACTAGTAAATAATAATCTGACCAACTAAAAGCAACTGCTTGACTTATCCCCACATAAAGCTAGTCCACTACAGCCAAACAGGACACTTGCTGAGTATGTTGATGTGTACTCACCCTTGCTCTACACACCAACCCCCCCCCCTTCCCCAGGTTGTCCGCGTTGCAACCACTGCTCAGGAGAAGATGAAGCCATGGAAGGAGGCTTCCAGGAGTTCCAAGACTACGATGAATTCTAGGCGTGGGTTAGCGGCAACCCCCAGTCGGCTGCCTGTGAAGGCCGTGTTTATCTATGTTTCGTTTTTGCACTTTGATTATTGTAAATACTATGTGGATGTCTCAGACATATGATGTAATCGACTATTATCTCCCTTTTAATACTATTTGAGCACTGTGTGATGATGTCCATGTTATGTAACTGCTGTGTACGTGAATTGCTGATCCTGGCACGTACATGGTTCGCATTCGGTTTGCCTTCAAAAAACGGGTGTGACACATCGTCAGAAGATTCCTCATCTCTAGAAGAAGTGTACTTGGGGTGTCTCGAATGTGTACCTTCTTTTCCTTGGCCATAAGGCATGTATGGCGTTCGTTGGGGAAGAGTGAGGACTTGTCGAAGGCCGAGGCAACAAGTCCTTCGTCGTTGGAGTCTGATGAAGAGCAATCAGAATCCCATTCCTTTCCTAGATGCGCATTATCGAGACAGATGAGCAATAAAGTGACCAGTCTTTCCTTCGTCGTTGTCTTTCATACCTTCCTGTAATTCTTCTTCTTCTCCTTCTTCCCATGTCTTTCTTGTGCCTGGTCATTCTCATTATCGGGACATTGAGCAATAAAGTGACCAGTCTTTCCGCATTTGAAGTAGGAGCGTTTTCCCTTGGTTTTATTCTTGTTGGGGTACTCCTTGTGTCCCTTGAGTGCGGTCTTGAAGCGCTTGATGATAAGCACCATCTCATCTTCATTTAGCCCAGTAGCCTCCACTTGTGCTACCTTGCTTGGTAGCGTCTCCTTGCTGCTAGTTGTTTTGAGAGCAACGGGTTGTGGCTCGTAGACGGGTAGTGGACCGTTCAAGGCGTCATCTACATATCTTGTCTCCTTAACCATCATGCGCCCGCTTACGAATTTTCCGAGGATTTCCTTGGGCGTCATTTTGGTGTACCTAGGGTTTTCACGAATAAGATTCACAAGATGGGGGTCAATTACAGTAAATGACCTTAGCATGAGTCGGACGATATCATGATCCGTCCATCTTGTGCTTCCATAGCTTCGAATCTTGTTGACCAAGGTCTTGAGCCTGTTGTAGGTCTGAGTTGGCTCCTCTCCCCTGATCATCGCGAACCTCCCCAGCTCGCCTTCCACTAGTTCCATATTTGTGATCATAGTGGTGTCGTTTCCCTCATGAGATATCTTGAGGGTGTCCCAGATTTGCTTGGTGTTGTCCAAGCCACTCACCTTATTATATTCATCCCTGCAAAGTGAAGCTAGCAAGACAGTAGTAGCTTGGGCATTTTTGTGAATTTGCTCATTTATGAAAATGGGATTGTCAGTACTATCAAAATGCATACTGTTTTCAACAATCTCCCAGATACTAGGATGGAGGGAAAATAAATGACTACGCATTTTATGACTCCAGAAAGAGTAGTCTTCTCCATCAAAGTGTGGAGGTTTCCCAAGTGGAATTGATAGCAAATGAGCATTTGAGTTGTATGGAATACGGGAATAATCAAATGAATAGTTTTGATTAACCATCTTTTTCTTTGACGAGGAGTCGTCGTCGTGTGGTGAAGAAGACGAGGCATCGCTGTCGTAGTAGATGATCTTCTTGATGCGCCTCTTCTTCTTCTCGTCTCTCTTCTTGTGACTCGAGGCTGAGTCGATAGGCTTGTCGTCTCTTGGCTCGTTGAAGATGGACTCCTTTTCCTTGTCGTTGACCACCATCCCCTTTCCCTTAGGATCCATCTCTTCAGGCGGTTACTCCCTTAGATGAAAAGTACGGCTCTGATACCAATTGAGAGCACCTAGAGGGGGGGGGTAAATAGGTGATCCTGTAAAATCAAACACTAAATAGCCACAAAACTTAGTTATTAAAGTGTTAGTGCGACTAAGTAGCTTTGAAGCGAGTTCTTGTGAACAAAACAATCACAGAGAAAGCAACACAAGAGACACACGATTTTTATACCGTGGTTCGGCCAAGTAACACTTGCCTACTTCCACGTTGTGGCGTCCCAATGGACGAGGGTTGCACTCAACCCCTTTCAAGTGATCTGATGATCAACTTGAATACCATGATCTTTTCTTTTAGAGTATTTTCCCATTTGCGAGGAATCTCCACAATTTGGAGCCTCTCGCCCTTACAGTGATGATCACAAAAGAAACACAGAAGTAAGGAAGGGAAAAGCAACACACACAAGATTCAATCCACAGCACACACACGCACAAAAATGAAGACTTGAGCTCAAATGACAACATGGGGAGTTTACAACTCGAATAGAGCTCAAATCACTAACACGACGAATCAAATACGTGGGAGCAGAGTCTGGATGTCTTAGTATGCTTAGAGAATGCTTGGTGTTGTGTTCCATGCGCCTAGGGGTCCCTTTTATAGCCCCAAAGCAGCTAGGAGCCATTGGAGATCAACACGGAAGGCTATCCTTGCTTTCTGTCGAGTGGCACACCGGACAGTCCAGTGTGCCACCGGACAGCCACTGTAGATTGTCCGGTGCGCGATCTCCTTCCAAATCGGGCACAGTCGACCGTTGCTCCTTGGGGCTGGTTGGTGCACCGGACACTATCCGGTGCACACCGGACAGTCCAGTGCACCCAGCCGACCATTGGAGCAGCCACGTGTCACGCGTTGATCATGCGGACAACCATTGGCGTGGGCGCCGTTGGCTCACCGGACAGTCCGGTGCACCACCGGACAGTCCGGTGAATTATAGCCACGTCGCCCCGTTCTTTTTCTCGAGAGCGATGAGTTCGCCGCGGATGACTCACCGGACAGTCCGATGCACCACCGGACAGTCCAGTGAATTATAGTCATATGACTCTGTCGATTCCCGAGAACGGCCACTTCACCATTGACCAGGCTAGCGCACCGAACACTGTCCGGTGCACCACCGGACAGTCCGGTGTGCCAGGCCAAGCTGGAGTTTGGCTGCACACAACCAAGTCTTTTCCATTTCTTTTGTCACTATTTCTAGCACTTAGACAAAACGCATTAGTATTCAAAAACAATGTACTAAGTCTAGAAACATACCTTGTATGTTGATTTGCACTTTTCACACATTTAGCACATGAGGATTCAATTAAGATGTGTTGGACATCTAATCACCAAAATACTTAAAGAAATTGCCCAAGACCATATTTCGCTTTCAAAGGTAACCAAGGACAAAGTAAATACAAAGTTAGTCAATCCTTAGGTTATTCATGGTATACGGGACAGTGAATTATAAAGTAAATGGGACATAATGGGTTAGAGGACACTTGCCTTCACCAAACAGATGCTTAGGATCTTCAGCCTCGTAGAATTCAAAGAGTTTGATCTCTTGGTCACCGAAGCTTGATCTTTGATTCCTCGAAGCTCAAAAACGAATCACGATCTAATCGCAACGCGAAGTAAAGACGAACAGGCACAAGCAAACAAACATATACATATGCAAAAGAACA
This sequence comes from Zea luxurians, assembly GCA_029449295.1. NCBI lineage: Eukaryota > Viridiplantae > Streptophyta > Magnoliopsida > Poales > Poaceae > Zea > Zea luxurians. The sequence goes on from JAOPSE010000023.1 coordinate 48,792,684, forward strand.
TTACACCATAGAAGATAAAATGTTATAAAAGCGAGCAATATAAAATAGGAAGCGCCTCTACGGTTACGCGAGGAAAAGAACCGCGATAGACAAGCTATGGTCGAGGGGTTAGCGCGTTTACGCTAAACAAGTATTAACTCTAACTTTTAATTCGATATTATTAAATATAGATTATATCTAATATTTAGTTTTGATTAACCTGATACATTAACATCTATCAGTTGAATAAGTAATTTAATTAACACGAGAGATTCTAAGCGAGGCAAATTTATGACGCGCAAAACAACGCGATAGCGTGCAAACAGTGTGCAGACATGCACGACAGGGTGTGAAGCGACGCGCGGACACACGCGACATAGCACGCGAACGACACACGAAACAGTGCGCGCGACCAGCGTGAATGACGCGCGAAACAGCACGTGACCACGAGCACAACACGCGCGACTAGCACGCAGACAGTGCGACGACGCGTGATACTCGCTAACAGATAACGTGATTATACTAGACACGAATTAAAGGAAGAAGCATTTAAGTTGGTATTAATCAAGTTAACCTTTATTTATAAAAGCGTGAGTTAAGAACTATAAAACAGAATTAATAGCTAATCAAATAATATAGACTTGTGACATGATGAAATAACATTATTAATATGTTGATGAAATTGTTATGAAATTAACGCAACGCGAAAAGGGTCGTAACGGATTTAATAAAGCGCGCGACTGTGCGAAACAACGTAAAACATGAGCGCGAATGACACGCGGATCAGCACGTAACCACGTGCAAAACCGCGTGTGCAGTACGCGAGAATCACTAACTACATGTCGTGCTTATACTAAATACCAAATAGATATTAAAAATAACATTATATTAATTTGTGTGGACATCTATTTGTAAAAAGCTCAGGTTGATAGCTATAACTATAATTTAGTTTTAACTAGTACGACAACATGATAAGCATTGAATAAATAAGTAAATAACTAATTAAAATAGGTGATATGATGAAGCAATACTGTATTTTCTAAGTTGATTTTAGTTAGCATAAATTATTTGCGTAAGCTATTATCAATTATTCAATTAATTACAAAGCACGAACGATTATAGCGAAACAACTAACTAATATGCATGGATCGCGTGCGTAACAAAGCGCGAATGAACGGTGACGGCGCACACCGACCGTGCATGCGAACGGCAACAACGACTCGTGCAAACGGCGTGAACGCGCGCACGTGCAGGGGGTAGACGAGGTAGACGGGGGGGTAGACGGGCATCGTCTACGGGTAGTCGAACATCATCTAAACCCTGACGACATGCTGTGCACACGCGGACGTGGGTACGTCCGCGACACGAGCACGACAACAAGCGCGGAGCTACGACGACGCGGTTTGGGACCGGGTTCGGCGACTTGCACATGAAGTAGACGGATAGTAAACCAGGGTAGACGAAGCTCACCTTGGCGACGACGAGAGCGATGTAGACCCTATTGCACAGTGACGACAATAGCTCGACGACGAAACTCGTGGTGAGACTCTGCTCTAGCGAACGGTGGTGACGAAGAGCGTGTGGGCTGCACCGTGCGGGCGCACGCAGCCGCGTCGGGCGCATGCCGCGCCAAGCGCCGGCCGCCGCACAGGCGAGCCACGCCGGCCGCACGCAAGGCGGGCCGCGCCGGGCACGTGGGGCCACGCGCTACGGCTGTGCCTGCAAGCTGCACGGGCGAGCCGCGCGCAATAGCTGCGCAGGCCGCGCATAGAGGGGAGCTCGGCCAGGGCCGCGACGGCTGGCCACGCCGACTGCCACATAGGCTGGCCACGCTGACGGCCACACAGGCTAGCCACGCCGAGCCGCCGCGCCGGGCCGCCGCGTAGGCAGGCCGTGTCGAGCCGCCGCGTAGGCAGGCCGTGCTGGGCCGCCGCTCACGCACCACCGAGCTCGAATGAGGGCCACGCGGGGAAGCTCTAGCCGGAACACGGCGAAGGACGGGTGCTTGGCGAGATGCGGGGAGTGAGACGCTCGGCGGTTTCAAGCATCAGAGAGAGAAATCGCATCATGGGGAAGCAGGGAAGAAAGAAGGGAAGGGAAAAGAGATGAACGGTGGTTCTAGGGCACCGCCACAAGGTACAGCGTGCGACTTGCCTTGTCCACGCGAGTTGGGCCGACCACGCAGGCAGCCCAAGGAGAGGGGGGCGCGACGTTGGGCCAGGCACGCGAATGGGCCAGGCGCGCGAATGAGCCGTGGCGCGAGGCGCGCTGGTGGCCGCGGGGGGCGCTGGGCCACGCGCTAGGGTGCTGGGCGCGCGCGCATGCCACGCAAGGGGGAAGCGGGGTGGGCCTCGGCAGCGGGATGGGCCACCAGGCCGAGTTTGGCTGAGAGGTGGAGGAGGGGCTATTGGGCTGGCTTTGTTTTCCCTTTTCTATTTGTTTTCCATTTGCCTTACTCATTTTCTTTTTTTTCTGTTTAGACTCAAACTCGAGCATGACACACAAGTTAAATAAATGTACAACAAATAAGTTCATCAATTGAAATATGTGCTCCAGCATGTGATGCAACATTCAAGAATCCTCTATTATTTTATTTTACTAAGCTTACACCTACATATAAAATAAAATAATTCTCCACTTTTGGGAAAAAGATAAGGAAAGCAGAGAAATGACAGAGTAACAACCTGAATTTGGTGGATATTAGAAAAGAAATTTTATACCCCCAAATTTAGGGTGTTACAAATCTAACCCCCTTAACAGAATCTTGTCCTCGAGATTCAAGAAGAAGCTAGCAAGAAAATGAGATCGGTTCATTAGTCTTTCATAGCTTCTTCTAACCTAGCTTTGACTCCACTGGCTTGACTTGTGGATTGGTTGTTTTGACCTTCAGATGCTTGAGACCGATTGATGCAATTCTTGAGGATCTCTTGGACCTGTGGGTTAGGACCCACACACGCTTTCGCTGCGCCCCTTTGATCGTGTTGGCTGATGTTGTTCGCATTGTCTTCATTGGGGTAGCGGCTAACCCCCTTAACAGGAGTGTTGATATGCACTTGACGAAGATGCTGCTGACTTTGATCTTGACTGATTAAGAGAGGTTGGAGGATGCCAACCGGACAGGTGCAAGAGGAAAAGGTATAGATAGAAAAGGTAAGCATAGATGGATTAAAGAGAGAAAAGGGAGAGCACCTAGCTACCTAACTCTATGGCACTCAGCAAGTAAACAGATGCCATTGTGGACCAAGGGCCACAACACATCAACATTCATCACAAAGAAGCAAATCAGTCATCGCACAAAGACAAACAGCACAAGCACAAAACAACAAACATTTCGTTTCTACATGTTAATGTTAACTAGATGGTGGTATTTCCTTACAAATGGGAGACTACTTAAAGCCATCGAAGGACAAGGGTAATGATAAGACATGTGGGATAGGGGGCATGAGCACAAAGGATGGAGCTAAGGCAAGGATTGTAATCTACAAGGGAAAAAATGCAACCAAGGGCATCGTAGGTAAACACCATTCTCAAATCGTGATGTGAAAGATGATAAGTCAAAAGGTAGACATAAGATAAGCATCATGGAAAGATCTAGATATTAGGAAGGTAAGGGTGATATCTAGCAAAAGCTAAGACTTGCAACGTGACAGAGGAAAAGGGAACGGACAAGAGCGAGATGGGCAAGACATCACTCTTGGAATGAAATGGGAGAGGCGGCTTTAAAATGCAGGTAAGCATCAAGGTAAAGATCGAGAGATGACAAGGGTTAAGGTGATAACGGACAATCACACAATAAAGGATGTATTTTAGACAAGACTTGCAAGGCATCAAGGAAGGGTAAGCAACCACTGGTGAAGTAGGTGAGGCATTATTCCTCAAACCGGGATGGAAAAGAGGAGGATTTAAAGGGTAGGTTCAAATTAAGCAGGAAGACAAGGGCATAGATATCATGAGGGTTTTAAAGATAATAACGGACAAGGGTGTATGGGAGGAGGTAAATAGGCATAAGATAAAGGATATAAGTACCATAAAGGATGGAGTTAAGATAGGACCTATAAATGGAAAAGGAGAGGGTAAGTCCAAGGGCCAATAGGTAAGCAACCACTTTCCAATTGAGGTGGAAGAGAGGAGATTTTTAAGGAGCCAGAATAAAGATGAGTATCAAGGCAAGATCGATGGATGACAAGGAGATGGTGATGGCAAATAAAACACACAGCAAAGGATGGAATTAAGACCAAAACTTGTAAGGCGGCAATGAGTGAAAAGAAATCAGGGGAGAGTTAGGTAACTCACAGTCCTCAAACTGGGTTGAAAGAAAGGGGGGCTTTTAAAGGACAAGTTCAAGGTAAGCATTTAGGTAGAAGACATAAATATTGCAAGGGTCAAAGGCAATAATAGACAATGGTATGAGAGGAAAGATGAAGGAATTGAAGAGCCAGTGGAATGAGTACAACAAAAAATGGAGTTACGTCCAGGCTTACACGCGGTAAAGAAGAGGATATTACCAAGGGTAAGATAAGTAAAATGACGCTCTCAGACTAGGATAGGATATTGGAGATTTTAGAGAAAGGACATAGTGTAATTACCAAGGTAAGATCGAGAGATGAGAAAGGTAAAGGTAGTACCCAACCGGAGCACAACAAAGGATGGAGTTAAAAACTCACAAGCGATAAGGAAGAGGATATGACCAAGGGAAAAATAGGTAAAGTACAACGCTCAGATTGAGATGAAAGGAGGAGATTTTAAAGGGCCGATATAAGATAAACATCAAGGTAAGATATAGAGGTGATAAGGGTAAAGGTGATAATGATGAAAAGCATAACCATGGACAGAGTTAAGGCAAGACTGACAAAGTGGAGAAAACAAGCAAGGGTAAGATAGGTAAGGTTCCAACAAAATGGTTGAAGAAAAAAATCATTACCAAGTGGAGTTACAAGGAGACAACAAGATCACCAAGGATATGCAAAGTAAAATGACCGCTGATGGATCATTAAGAAATAAGAGTGGTCAAGGTCATGTAAGTTGAAATGTCTTAAACAACTATTAGGGTATGAAGATAAGCATACATAAAAATATGAGAGTATGCAAGACTCTAACGATACGAGTATACTAAAACCAATGGAATAGAAATTGTTGAAAGATAATGACCTAACAACGGAACAGGAAAGGGTCTCAGAAGACAGGAAGGTCATGGTCATATAACTGAAATGTTTAAGTAGGCAGTAGAAGTTTAGAAGCAAGTATTCGAAACAAGAGTATCGAAGAATTTAGGTATACGATTATGTAATACCGAAGGACTAGAGTTTGCGAGATGTTAACAATTTAATGACGAAAGAGGAAAGAATCCCAAAACACAAGAAGGTTATGGTCAGGGGGCATCTACAAAGATGTCACAAGCACACGAGTAAGATCAGATCTAGTAGATTGAGAAAGGTTAGACCATAATAGAATAAAATACTTTTGGCATGGGGCATATAGAAGCACAACATAGAATTAGTCGAGGTGACTATTATTTTGAAGCAGAATACAGGATGAGGTGAAGTAATGATCAATAAATCCTTAAAACGGCCAATGCTACTCTAGGTCAGCGGTCCTACAGTCAGCACGGCTTTGATACCACTTATGTCACACCCGGTTTTGAAGGTAAACCGAATGCGAACCATGTACGTGCCAGGATAAAAAATTCACGTACACAGCGATTACATAAATGACTCATCATAGCACAATGCTTCAAATTACAATAAAGAGTAAGTAATAATATTACAAACTAGAGCTATTTACATAATATAAATCAAAGTACATAGAATCGAAACGTAGCCAACGTAAATTAACCCACCACAGGCAGCTGACTGGGGGAGGTCGCTAGCCTAATCCTCGAACTCATCGAAGTCCTGGAACTCCTGGAGATCCGCCTCGACACCTTCTTCTTTACTTGAGCATAGATTGCACCAAAGGCAACCTAGTGTTTTGTGAAAGCAAGGGTGAGTACACATCAACGTACACAGCAAATGTCCCGTTTGGCTGTAGTGGACTAGCTTTATGTGGGGTTAGGGTCAAGTAGTTGCTTTTAGTTGATTAGGTATTTATTACTAGTAGAGAGCCAGGTTTTAACATTAACCCAAGTTGTTAACCCAAAAGTACTCCTTCCAAACGGAAAGAATACCTGAAATCATAATCATAATCATAATTGAAACCAACATTATCCTCATCATCATATGTAAACAGAACATCTCTGATCAATGTGTCTCTAATCATTGGAGCTCCCTTGGCCGCTCATAACCGTGAGCACGACTGATATATCAGTTTCATAACACTCTATAGAGGTTGCGCACTTTACCCACAAGTCGTGATTCCCTCTCTAGCCCGGGCTTGCAAGACCCTTGTTCACTCCTGAGGTGAATGGCCAGGGATTCACTACGAAGCCTTTACAAAGATTCCCTGAGGTTGTAGCCACCCGTTAGGTTTCCTAAATGTACTGCACTCCTCCCCAAGGGGCAATCCACCCTTGGCAGACCGAGCCGCATACATCGAGCCCCATTGACGGCACGATGGCAAAGCGAACTACACCTCGGTTCCTCTAATTAATTAGCTAAGGGCGTCCCATACCACCCTCATGGTTGCACTGTTTTCCCAGGCGGTCATCCAACGAACAGGTCCTTACGAAGAGGCACTCGAGAAACCGCTCGAGCCCCCTAAAGTATCACCAGTCCAACATCATAAATGACAACATCGTATCATAAGTGTTCACATCATGTTCATTGATTAAAGTAAAGCAATAGCATGAAGCTAACCATACTAACCCAAAAGGTAACCAAGGACAAAGTAAATACAAAGCTAGTCAATTATTAGGTTGTTCATGGTATGCGGGACAGTGAATTATAAAGTAAATGGGACATAATGGGTCAGAGGACACTTGCCTTCACCAAATAGATGCTCAGGATCTTCAGCCTCGTAGAACTCAAAGAGTTTGATCTCTTGGTCGCCGAAGCTTGATCTTCGATTCCTCGAAGCTCAGAAACGAATCGCGATCTAATCGCAACGCGAAGCAAAGACGAACTGGCACAAGCAAACAAATATATACATATGCATAAGAACATTACACCATAGAAGATAAAATGTTATAAAAGCAAGCAATATAAAATAGAAAGCGCCTCTACGGTTACGCGAGGAAAAGAACCGCGATAGACAAGCTATGGTCGAGGGGTTACCGCGTTTACGCTAAACAAGTATTAACTCTAACTTTTAATTCGACATTATCAAATATAGATTATATCTAATATTTAGTTTTGATTAACCTGTTACACTAACTATTGAGGGTCTGCTTCGTCGCCAAAGGTCCTGTGAGAAGAAACACCTTGGGAAGAGCAAAACAGAAGTGGTGCCGAAGCTACCAATCAAGGAGCTTCGTAGCGTACCTTCAGATACATCGACTTAAAGATAAAAAGACCAATTGGCCCATGATAATTTGTGTTATGATTGTAACCGGTTGTAAAGGATACAAATGTAAATCCACACAGGCTACGCCCTGTGTGCCTATAAATAGATGAACAGTACCCTGTACTGTTCACGCTGACTAGTATTCATTTGTGCATCACGCTTGTACTTTTACCTCTTGTCAATCCGAAGGTACAAAATGTATTTCAATATTGTTCTTATTCATTCATGATTACATAATAAGAAATATATATAGTTATGTTATATAATTATCTATGTTGTCTTTCATATTTTATATGCTTCATCTGTCATTGATATATACTATGATAATGAAGGTATGTCCTTCATAACCTTCGCCCGAAGATCATTATATCCTACGGGAAATAATGCTTCATAGGACGAAGGGCATTAACCTTTAACCTATTCTTTGTGTTGCCTTGTTCTTAATTCATAGCATTTGAGAGCAAGTCCCCAACATTGGCGCCCACCTCCGGTGAACTCACTTCCACTCTTGAGCTGATGGCTTCGTTCAACAACCAAGTCATAGCACCTTCGGCTACGAAGCTGGTGCTCCCGATAATAGGCGGCTCAAGTTCAGAGCTGGCTAACAAGAAGCAGAAGAAGGAAGCACAGAGAAGGGTGCAGCATGTTGGGGTGCAGGGACCCTTCATCAAGTCAAAATGGTCCCACATCCCAATCACTTTCTCTCAGGAAGACCTTCAGCTCAAAGATTACCCTCACAATGATGCTATGGTCATATCTTGTGTTAGTAAGGGATTTCTAGTCCATAATGTTTTGGTTGATACAGGCAGTGCAGCGGATATCATATTTGCTAAGGCCTTCAGACAGATGCAAGGGCCAGAAGACAAGATTCATGATGCTATGCACTATCTTTGTGGCTTCGGAGGAAGGCAGATTGTAGCACTCGGCAAAATCACGATGCCAGTGACCTTCGGCTTCGTTCACAATACAAGGACTGAACGAGTTGTTTTTGGCATTATTGACATGGAGTACCCTTATAATGCAATCATTGGTTGAGGGACACTGAATGCCTTTGAAGCAATACTTCATCCAGCATATCCAGCATATCTATGCATGAAGATCAAAAAGTACTGCTGGGGTCTCAGCTATCTGAAAAGCAAGAGAAAACTTTGATAAGATTTTTATTCAACAACAAAGATGTCTTTGCTTGGTCAGCCAATGATCTCTGCGGTGTCAACAGAGATGTCATTGAACATTCACTCAACGTGGACCCATCTTTCAGGCCAAGAAAGCAGAGGCTTCGAAAAATGTCTGATGATAAAGCCGAAGGTGCTCGGAATGAAGTGAAAAGGCTTCTCAGCGCTGGTGTTATCAGAGAGGTAAAATACCTAGAGTGGTTAGCCAATACTGTCATGGTGAAGAAGGCCAATGGCAAATGGAGAATGTGCATTGACTTCACAGATCTTAACAAAGCATGCCCAAAAGACGAATTCCCGTTACCAAGAATAGACTCTCTTGTAGATGCAGCAGCTTCTTCAGAGCTCGTGAGTCTATTGGATTGTTATTCAGGCTATCATCAAATCTGGATGAAGAAGGAAGATGAGCCGAAGACTAGCTTCATAACTCCTAGTGGCACCTATTGCTATCTTCGGATGCCTGAGGGGCTCAAGAATGCTGGAGAAAGCTTCAATAGAATGACAGCCAAGGTCCTTCATTCCCAGATAGGCAGAAATGTGCTGACTTATGTTGATGACATTATAGTGAAAAGCACGAAGCAAGAAAATCACATTGCTGATTTGCAAGAAACATTTACCAATTTCAGGCAAGCTGGCCTGAAATTAAATCCAGAAAAATGTGTTTTTGGAGTGAAGAAAGGCAAGTTCCTTGGCTGTCTGGTATCAACGAAAGGAATTGAAGCTAACCCAAGCAAGATCGAAGCTATCCTTCGAATGGAGCCACCGAGCACGAAGAAAGGGGCTCAACGGCTGGCAGGAAAATTAGCATCATTAAACAGATTCATATCCAGATCAGCGGAAAGAAATCTACCATTTTTTGAAATATTGAAGTCAGCTGAAGTCTTTCAATGGGGCCCGGCACAACAAAAAGCTTTTGAAGAGTTGAAACAATATTTGATTGATTTAACAACATTAACTCCACCCGCACCAGGGGCTCCATTGCTCTTATATGTGGCAGCTTCGTATTCTGCAGTGAGTGCGGCACTGGTACAAGAGAAGCTAGATGGTCAGGCTAAAAAGCAAGCACCAGTATACTTTGTCTCTTAAGTATTAAGTCCATCAAAGAAAAATTACACAGAATTGGAGAAGGTATTATATGTTGTGTTAATGGCTTCCAGAAAGCTTCGGCATTATTTTCAAGCATACCACATAATTGTTCCTTTGTCACAACCTCTAAAGGACATCATGAGGAACAGAGAGGCTACTAGAAGGATTGGAAAATGGGTTGCAGAGCTTAATGAATTCACCATTGATTATGTGCATAGATCTTCAATTCAGTCCTAGGCGTTAGTAGACTTCATCGCTGACTAGACGCCAGGGGCTCAGGAAGAAGAGATAAATAAAGATGCTGAAGCTTGGACAGTGTTCTGCGATGGTTCTTGGGGAGACTTCATCGCAGGAGCAGCTGTTGTTCTAGTAGCACCTTCGAAAGTCAAAACATGTTATGCAGCCAAGCTAGATTTTAGTTGTACAAATAATATTGCCGAATACGAAGCACTCTTGTTAGGGCTTCAGAAGTTAAGGGCAATGGGAATAAGAAGGGCTATTCTGAAAACTGATTCTCAAGTCATTTCTGGCCATGTAGATAAAAGTAGCAAGGCAAGAGATCCGAAGCTTGAAAAATATCTAGATACAGTTCAAAGGTTGGAGGCTTCTCTCGAAGGTTTCTCTGTTAAGAACATTCCAAGAGGCGAAAATGAGCATGCAGATTTGTTAGCCAAATCAGCAGCTCAGGGGCTCCCTCTACCTTCGGAAGTATTTTTTGAAACAATAAAGGCACCTTCGGTTGAACTCATGAAAAGAGAAGTGCTCACCATTTCTCCAGTACATAGTGAAGATTGGAGGACTGAAATCATATCTTTTCTCTAGGGTAACTGCCTCTCGGATGACGAAGTTTATAATAAAAGAATGGAAGCAAGAACTAGACCGTATATCATAATAGAAGGGGAATTATACAAACATGGAGTTTGCTCCCCCCTTCTCAAGTGTTTATCCAGAACCGAAGGTATAGAACTAATGAAGAAGATACATGCAGGATTGTGTGGATCTCATATTGGGTCTAGGCCTTTGCTGGGAAAGATTTTTAGACAGGGATTCTACTGGCCGAAGGCAGCTTCGGATGCAGCAGATTTGGTCCAGAAGTGCGAAAATTGTCAAAAATGTGCAAGAGACCAAAACCAACCTTCATCATTAACTCAGTTAATACAACCAACCAGGCCATTGCAAAGATGGGGCCTGGACTTATTAGGCCCACTTCCACTAGCACAAGGTAATTTGAAATATGTTGTGGTGGCTGTAGAATATTTTTCTAAATGGATTGAAGCAAAGCCTTTGGCTACAATAACTTCGGTTACAGTCCAGAAATTCTTCTAGCAAAATATCGTTTGTCGCTTCGGCGTGCCGAAGGCTATAACTGTGGACAATTGAACACAGTTTGATGCCGAAACTTTCAAAGATTTTTGCAACCAGATCGGCACGAAGATTTATTTTGCATCAGTCAGGCACCCGGAGTCAAACAGGCTGGTCAAAAGAGCAAATGGTATTATAATGACAGGAATAATGAAGTTAATCTTCAATCAACCCAGAGGAAAGTGGCCAGAAGAGTTGATTAAAGTGGTATGGAGCCACAATACAACTATATCAAGGTCAACAGGTTTTACACCATTCAAGTTATTGTTTGGTGACAAAGCTATAACCCCAGAAGAAGCTAAGGCATGGTCAATTAGAACAGTAGCTTCAACTGAGGACAAAGACGAAGCTGATTATTCTGTGGCAAAAGATACTATAGAAGGGACCAGACTTCAGGCTATGGAGAATATCAATCAATATCAAGTCGAAACAATAAAATGGCGTGACAGAAAAGTTCAGCTGAAAAATATTAAGCCAGGGCATTTGGTACTTTGGAGAGTGGCCAATCTAGACACAGTAGGCAAGCTACAGCTGAAGTGGGAAGGACCCTTTTTGGTGGTATCTTCGTCAAGACCCGGTTCTTACAAATTAAAGGATATGGACGACAACGACATTCCTAGATCTTGGAATGCGGATGAGCTTCGACGATATTATGTGTAACTTGATGTAATCTTTTTCATTTTTCCTATGGCACCCTTTTCCTTTCCAAAGGGGAGAAAGGTTTTTAATGGGGCCATAGTTTGTAATTTTTTTTCCTTTCTTATTCAGCTCTACAAGAGCAAAATCCCCCAAAATATGTAAAATGTAAAATCTGAGCATGCACCATCGAGTGCAGGAAAAGGAAAAAAACAGGGAGAAGCTCGAAAGTCGTCCCTAAGGGGATGCAGAGCACGACGAAGCTACAAAAAGTCGTTCCTAAGGGAGCGCAGCGTAAGTTTTCTGCTCAAAAGTCGTTCCTAAGTGAATGCAGAGCCAAATACCGCCGAAATATAAGGCGAAGAAGTTCAAAAGACGTTCCTAAGGGAATGCAGAACTTACACCGAAAAGTCAATGGTGATACCGCCGAAATAGAAGGCAAAGAAGTTCAAAATACATTCTTAAGGGGATGCAAAACTTACACCGAAAAATAAGCGGTGCAGCCGAAAAATAAACGACAAAGAGATTTCAGTCATTCCTAAGGGAATGAGGAGTTTTGATGTGGCTTCGTAAGCGTGTGTTTGGACATTCATTTGCACAATACATCACATCATTCATTGCGTTCATATACATTTATTTAGACATACATAGGATCATCATCATCATATCACACAAATACAGACAGTTGCTTTAGCTCTAATGATAAGGCTTCGGTGAGAGGAAAAAGAAGCAGATTTATGCTTCGTTGTGAACGAAAAGAAGGGAAGGTGTTTTTCGCCTTCAGCTCAAAATATACAAGTTTCGTCCACATCAAAGCAGTTCATACATGGATGGAAAGGTAAAAATATATTACAAGGTATTAAAAGCTTCTCTAAAGTTTTTTCATAGCAATGTCTTCGGCTTTATCACCATCCGCTAAGCTTCGGATCATCCACCAAGCTTCGGATCATTGCTCTTCGGTTTCGTCATCCTGTACATAACAAAGCACTATAAGGTAAATTCAAGTTTCAAGGAAAAGGTAAGTACAAGGTATGAGTTTATTACCGGTTTGAGGTGACTTCGAGCTTCATCACCAGCCAAGCTTCGTCCACCCTTCGCCCAAATTTGAGTTATGAATCTGTTCCCAATGCTTTGGGCCAGGCCGGGGATGTCATTCAAGTCCGCTGGTGATAAGTTGAAGTTCAACCTGTTTACAATATTCCTGTGCGTGCAACCAGCCTTCATAAAAGCAACAGCTGTGCCACGAGAAGCTAGCAGAGCGCAGAAGTCACCATGACCAGCTATGACTTCATCAAGAGCATCAACTTCGCCTTCAATATGATCGAAGATGCCTGGCAGGTCTTCAGCTGAAGGTTTAAACTTTTCAGAACTGGCTCCAACTGAGTTGAAGACCTACTTCAGTCATTGCACGCAATGGTTGCCGAAGTTTAGACATTTATCTTGAAGTTCCTTCAATGATTTTTGCAAGTTCGAACTCTTTGCAACTTTAGCTTCAAGCTTTGCATCAAAACCCTTCTTCTCTTGTTCGAAGTTTTTGATTTCATGGAGAGTTCACTATTTAATCTAGCAATCTCGGCTTGGGCTTTTGCCAGCAAACTCTCCATTGTTTGGATCATGAAATCCTTCTTCTCTAGAGCAGCTTCGTGATCTTTAATTTTGCCCTCTAAGCCCTCAATTATAATCTCATTTTTCTTGTCCTCGAGGTCTTGTTGCATCCTCAAGGTTTTACTTAGTAGTAGACTCTGAAAAAATAACCTTCATCAGAAGTAATCTTCATCTCAAAAACAATAATAAAGTTAATGTAAGAGCTTTACCTTAAAATTAGAATAAAACAAGCTACGGGCAATATGTTGCCGCCGGTATCTGCTGAGGTCGGCCTCAAGCTTTGGAAAGCCAACACTCTTCGATAGAGTGCTGACAACCTTTGCTCCAGTTCGGTCCCGAAGACATCCTAAGCTCTCTTCGTCAATGCCACCGAAGAGCAATGCTCCGGGTTGATAGCCGCATGATATTGCATAATCCCTCAGCTCTCCCTTCTCAGCCTTAGACAGCTTTTGCCCAAGTATGTTTTGAAAATTAAAATCCTTTTCTTCTGAAGTACCTTCAGCAATCTCCTTTTCTTTCTCCTTTTCTTTCCTAGGCACTGGGGCCAGGGTCTCTTCGGCAGCTGTAGCAGCTTCTTCCACGGCCATGTTCAAAAGCATCTTATCAATATCAGAAAAAGTGCCCTCCAGATTTGTATCTTCGGCCGTCTCAGCTTCAGCAGTTACAGCTTCGGTGGGGGCAGCCTAGGTAGCTGCAGTGTCTTTGGCAGCCGATGTTTTTGACGCCGAGGCCGGCGGTGGCGTTCCTTCAATAGCATCAATAACAGTAATGTTCTTTCGCCTTTTTTCAGCAGGCTTCTTGATTGCCGTAGGCTCCTCCTTCTTCTGTAAAAGCTTCATCAGTTGTGGCCCTAGTTGACTTAGCTTGAGAGGTAAAGATTCGGTCATTACCTTTAAAATTTCCTCCACGTCATCAGCAGGAGGCGTTGAAGGAATTTCTTCTTCTATATCAGTTGTTTTTGGCTTCGCAACCGAAGCTTTTCTTTTCTTCGGAACAACCACCTTTGGCTCAAGGCTAGAATTTTTCTTTTTCAAAGCTTTCTCATCTTCTTCTATCATTCTAGTAGCTTGCCTCTTCATGACACTGACAACTCTTTTTCGCTTTGGCCCTTCGGCACCCTTGTTTAACCGTTCATAGTCAGGGTATTCGAATTTCAGGGCATCCATTACTCGATTCAGCCTTTGTTTCGGTCGGGTGCCGAAGGCCGCGGTCATCAATTGATCTTCTTTCTTAGTATAGTTGCCCAAGATTTCATTGCACATAGCTTCAATCATTTCCAACCATTCTTGGCAAGGCTCTTTGAAATGTTTCTTGAACTTGAAGTGATAGGGCAGTTAAACAAGTTCATTCTTTTTCTTGTCTCCTTTAAGCTTCGGCATATTCCATTCCTTTAACGTCGGAAATACTCTATTGGCTAAGTATACCTGCACCAAATCTCTAGTACCGATATGCTTAGACACAACTCGAAATTCGCCCATAGCTGTTCGGCATGGTGACCCTTGCAGCATGTCGCACAGGGGCCTAGTTAACCCAAAGGTTAGGACCAGTGGGCTCTGAACTATCTTCTCCTTCTTCTCATCAACCTTAACATAAAACCACTCATTCTTCCAACCAGTTGGCCATTTGGTGTGATAGCTGACCACTGGAGTCCTCATATCTTTGCGGTAAGCAAAGTTGTAACAACCGAAATTCTCATGTAGCCCATCTTCTCTAGCCTTCGTCTGATAATGAAGCTCGTGCATCCGGCAGAAGGCTTCGGCAAGCGGGTCCACTCCTTGGCTTCGGAGAGCCCAGATAAAGACGCTAAGCCTAACGATGGCGTTAGGAGTCAGCTGATGAAGAAAAATTTCAAAGTTTTCCAAAACATCCCCTATCATCTCATGCAAAGGAAACCTTAATCCTACTTTGAAGAAACTTCTGAAAACTACCACCTCACCATTTTCTGGCTTCGGAGTAGTTTCTTCCTCGCCAAAATGAATCAGCTTCTTCTCGGCTTCCCCGAAGTAGCCTAGCTTTATCATCATAGACATATCAGCTTCGAAGACAGTAGACTTTCCAAAGTCCAAGTGGCTGGGTTTGGATGGCATAATGATGTTATAATCTATCTCTTCTTCACCAGCATCACCCTCTTCAATGTCAGCCTGTTCAGCTTCGGCAGTAGGTGCACCTTCGTCAGAGGCACCCTCTGTCACAACCAGTCCCGACTGCCTCATTACTTTGGAGATTGGGGCATTCTCAGTAGCTTTGGCCTCCTCTCCGTCGCGCGTAACTCTAGCTATTGAACACACTCTGGCCATTTGATACTAAATTTCTTGCAGTTTTGACGAAGTTGATGACTTTTTGCAATTTTACTGAAGCTCCCTCTTATGACGAAGCTAAAACAAATACGATGCTCTGATTGAGAATACAATGAATAAGCTTCGGCTATGGTTAAATTTTTCAGCAGCACAACAGTGCAATGGAAATAAATATTATGGTAACTTCACACCTACCCGTCTGTTTATATAATGCTGTAGGTGGGAAGGTGAATTGTCAAGCCGCTCGCACACGCCGAACAGTCGCCCGCAACCTCTAAACGGTGGACCATAGTGCATGAGAAGGTGAATCACTAGATCGCGCGTACCCATTGTATGGTGGGACCACCTCGCACTCAGAATATTTAAATCATTTCTCGACAATGAGCTCAGGGAAGGTGTTTTTCGGACCTTCGGCATTCCGAAGCCTAGAAGAATTTTTCACGGGTCGAGCTCGTTATGAAAAACGATCTGACACCATGAAGGGGCTATTGTTGGGGGTTTGCTTCGTCGCCGAAGGTCCTGTGAGAAGAAACACCTTCGGAAGAGCAAAACAGAAGCGGTGCCGAAGCTACCAATCAGAGAGCTTCATAGCGTACCTTCAGATACACCAACTTAAAGATGAAAAAGACCAATTGGCCCATGATAATTTGTGTTATGATTGTAACGGTTGTAAAGGATACAAATGTAAATCCACACAGGCTGCGCCCTATGCCTATAAATAGATGAACAGTACCCTCGTACTGTTCACACTGACTAGTATTCATTTGTGTGTCACGCTTGTACTTTTACCTCCTGTCAATCTGAAGGTACAAAATGTATTTCAATATTGTTCTTATTCATTCATGATTACATAATAAGAAATATATATAATAATGTTATATAATTATCTATGTTGTCTTTCATATTTTATATGCTTTATTTGTCATTGATATATACTATGATAATGAAGGTATGTCCTTCATAACCTTCATCCGAAGATCATTATATCCTAAGGGAAATAATGCTTCGTAGGACGAAGGGCATTAACCTTTAACCTATTCTTTGTGTTGCCTTGTTCTTAATTCATAGCATTTGAGAGCAAGTCCCCAACACTAACATCTATCAGTTGAATAAGTAATTTAATTAACACGAGATATTCTAAGCGAGGTGAATTTACGACGCGCAAAACAACGCGACAGCGTGCAAACAGTGTGCAGACATGCACGGCAGGGTGCGAAGCGACGCGCGGACACACGCGACATAGCACGCGAACGACACACGAAACAGTGCGCGCGACCAGCGCGAACGATGCACGAAACAGCACATGACCACGAGCACATCACGCGCGACTAGCGCGCAGACAGTGCGACGATGTGTGATACTCGCTAACAGATAACGTGATTATACTAGACACGAATTAAAGGAAGAAGCATTTAAGTTGGTATTAATCAAGTTAACCTTTATTTATAAAAGCGCGAGTTAACAACTATAAAACAGAATTAATAGCTAATCAAATAATATAGACTTGTGATATGAAGAAATAACATTATTAATATGTTGACGATATTGTTATGAAATTAACGTAACGCGAAAAGGGCCGTAACGGATTTAATAACGCGCGCGACTGCGCGAAACAACGTAAATGACGAGCGCGAACGACACGCGGATCAGCACGTAACCACGTGTGCGGTATGCGGGAATCACTAACTACATGTCGTGCTTATACTAAATACCAAATAGATATTAAAAACAACATTATATTAATTTGTGTGGACATCTATTTGTAAAAAGCTCAGGTTGATAGCTATAACTATAATTTAGTTTTAACTAGTGCGACAACACGATAAGCATTGAATAAATAAGTAAATAACTAATTAAAATAGGCGATATGATGAAGCAATACTGTATTTTCTAAGTTGATTTTAGTTAGCATAAATTATTTGTGTAAGCTATTATCAATTATTCAATTAATTACAAAGCACGAATGATTATAGCGAAACAACTAACTAATGTGCGCGGATCGCGTGCGCAACAAAGCGCGAATGGACGGTGACGGCGCGCACCGACCGCACACACGAACAGCAACAACGACACGTGTAAACGGCGCGAACGCACGCATGTACAGGTGGTAGACGAGGTAGACGGGGGTAGACGGGCGTCGTCTACGGGTAGACGAACATCATCTAAACCCCGACAACACGCTGTGCACACGCAGACGTGGGAACGTCCGCGACACGAGCACGACAACAAGCGCGGAGCTACGACGACACGGTTTAGGACTGGGTTCGGCGACTTGTACATGAAGTAGACGGAGAGTAAACCGGGGTAGACGAAGCTTACCTCGGCGACGACGAGAGTGACGTAGACCCTATTGCGCAGCGACGACGAAACTCGTGGCGAGACGCTACTCTGGCGAACGGCGGTGACGGCGAGCGTGTGGGCTACACCGTGCGGGCGCACGTAGCCGGGCCAGGGGCATAGCTGGCCACGTCCGGCGCATGCCGTGCCGAGCGCCGGGCCACCTCACAGGCGAGCCACGCCGGTCGCGCGCAAGGCGGGCCACGCCGGGCACACGGGGCCACACACTATGGCTACACCTGCAAGCTGCACGGGCTAGCTGTGCGCAACAGCTTCGCAGGCCACGCATAGAGGGGAGCTCGGCCAGGGCCGCGACGGCTCGCCACACAGGCTGGCCACACCGACTGCCACACAGGCAGGCCGCGCCGAGCCGCCACACAGGCTGTCCGCGCCGGGCAGCCGCGCACGCGCCGCCGAGCTCGGCTGAGGGCTGCGTGGGGAAGCTCAGGCCGGAACACGACGAGGGACGGGTGCTTGGCGAGATGCGGGGAGAGAGGCGCTCGACGGTTTCAAGCATCAGAGAGAGGAATCGCGTCATGGGGAAGCAGGGAGGAAAGAAGGGAAGGGAAAAGAGATGAACGGTGGTATTAGGGTGCTGCCACAAGGTACGGCGTGCGGCTTGCCTTGTCCACGTGAGCTGGGCCGACCACGCATGCATCCCAAGGAGAGGGGGGCGCGACGTTGGGCCAGGCGCGCGAATGGGCCGCGGCGTGGGGCGCGCTGGTGGCCGCGGGGGCGTTGGGCCATGCGCTAGGGTGCTTGGCGCACGCGCACGCCGCGCAAGGGGGAAGCGGGGTGGGCCTCGGCAGCGGGATGGGCCGCCAGGCCGAGTTGGGCTGAGAGGAGGAGGAGGGGCTGTTGGGCTAGTTTTGTTTTCCCTTTTCTATTTGTTTTCCATTTGCCTTACTCATTTTATTTTCTTTCTGTTTAGACTCAAACTCGAGCATGACACACAAGTTAAATAAATGTACAACAAATAAGTTCATCAATTGAAATATGTGCTCCAGCATGTGATGCAACATTCAAGAATCCTCTATTATTTTATTTTACTAAGCTTACACCTACATATAAAATAAAATAATTCTCCACTTTTGGGAAAAGATAAGGAAAGCAGAGAAATGACAGAGTAACAACCTGAATTTGGTGGATATTAGAAAAGAAATTTTATACCCCCAAATTTAGGGTGTTACAGTTATGCCCCTGGTTACCTACGTTATCCTTGGAATATTCCCTTCCTAGGGGTTATTGCGGGTCATTACAGCGTGATTAAGTACAGCCACGGACGAACACACCATCAACTCTGCCCACACAATGGCTTACAAGTGGGACCCCGTGACCCAGGATGGTTTTACACAGGCCCTCTGTTACCTCTTGCCATAATGCACTTGCTTGATGACCGTGATGCGCGTGATGAGGATCGGTGGCTGCCTTCGCTTGAAGAGTCATCCAAAGTTTTGACACTTGTAAGCACATTGCCTTTGCTCCTCCCCTTTGTGGGTTCGACCATATTTGGACAGTTGTCCTTGAAGTGGCCCTTCTCCCCGCATGCGAAGCATCTTCTCTTTCTTTGATTTTTCCTGTCAATGTTAAAGAGAACATCCTCGACCTGCAGGGACACGCCTGTCGGAGAGGAAATCTCTCTGGCTGGGTGGCGGATTGCACCCGCCCTAAATCTTAAGAAGAGAGGGGCCTAAGAGTTTTGCTTGTTACGAGACTGGTGGATGAACATATGAGAGCACGCGAGGGTTTAGAGTGGTTCGGGCCGCCGGAGCGTCATACACTACTCCATTGTGTGATGTATTGCTTGAGAGCTTGTATGAACTTGTGAGTGTCTGAGTAAGCCTAGGATTGGATCTATCTTGTAACGCCGCATGCCTCCCCTTTTATAGCTGAAGGGGGGCATGCACAAAGATATTGATCCCCGACAAGCGGGCCTAGGGACATAGTGAATATAGCACTTGGAGCCACAAATGTTTGCTGCTGGGCAATCTTCTAGTGCCCTGACACCCGAGATCTGCGTATCCTCAGCGTGCAGGGGAAGCTTCACGCGGAAGGGATAATGAGCATAGTGCGTCGCATGGCACGGGCACACTGTTTGATGATAGATTGGATAGGCGCACCGTCTGACGCCGCCTGCCAGCGGAGGGGACTGGACGCATTAAATGCCGAGAGGGCACATCATTCGTTGGCTTGGTGGCAGGCAGCGCGTCTTCTCTGCAATAAATGCAGAGACCACGCGACTTTAGTGGCCCGACGTCAGACTCCACCTGTTGGCTTATGTCATGAGCCACAAGCCACACGGTGGCGGCGGGTCTCTGCCTGAGCGGGGAGCGTGGTGCAAGTCTTGGACACGTGCCAGCACCAGACCCCTTCCAGGGTAGGGTCTAGGTATTCCCTGCCCTAGGATCCCGGGACCCGGTGGTGATCTGTCCGGACCCCACTCGGAAGGGTTCTGGAATCTTTCCCCAAGGTCTGCCCGTCATGCACGGGGTCCGGTGCTTCCCACGTAGCAGGTCCGGGCCCACTGTGTGTATCCGGGTCACGTCCTTTCCCTTGGCCACGTGGTGACCCCAAGGCGGTTGATGTTGCGCGATGGTGAGCCGCTTACCGCGCAACTAGAGACTTTACTACCGGCACAGCATCTTTACCTTGTAACAAGGGGTACCCCTGTTTCAAGGTACCGACAGTAGCCCCCGTGCCCACCTCAGGGGAGGGCGCGAGCCTGGAGGTGGGGCCATAACATGTATCCTGCGTAAGCTCTGCATGACCGGGGACCGGGGCATCTTTTTAGCGCGCGCTGTACTAACCCAGCGCGCGCATGCTGTCAGTTTGCCACTGGTCACTCCAAACGTCGTGCCCATCTTCGCGGCAGACTAGCGCGTGGCCCCCACGCATGGCGGTTTGGCCATGCCCCGCATGCGTGGGGCACCCTGTTGGCCCCGCCTATGTTAAGAATATCTTCCGACAGTGGCCCCGAGGTGACGTGGGAGCGTGCGCGGCGGTTTGCTCCTCCTGCGCATGGAGACCAGCGCTTCAGCCATGTGACTTGCGGGTCTGGGTCCCTCTGTCAGTGACTGAGTTGTTCGAGTACTAGGTATGCGCTAGGCGGTTTTTCCCAGGGTGCGTGGGGAGCCATCTCTTGAAGGAGGGGTTTTCCGTGTGCAGTGGTTTTGCTTTCGCATTTTCCCCAACTGCTCCGCCCTTTCGCCTCCGAGCCTTCCACGCCTCTCCACGCTCGTGCTCCTCAGTTTTCCGCCGCCGTGGTTGCCATGGCCATGCTGGTTTGCCCCGATCATTACTAGACCGAGGAGGTGCTCGACTCGGTGTGTCGCCTGCTCGGGTGGGGCTCGCTTGTGTTCGCCGAGAGGATCCAGGCCGGCACTACTTCCCTCGGCGATCTTGCCGCCGGGGAATTTGTGCTCTTTGTCTCCTATCTCTTCTGCGGGTTGGCGCTGCCGATTTCGCCGTTCTTCCTGCTGCTGCTAGAGGAGTTCGGACTCCAACTCCAGCATCTCACGCCCCACTCCATCCTCTAGGTGGACATCTTTGTCCATTTCTGTGAGATGTTCGTGGGAGTGGCAGCTTGCACTTCTTTTTTCGCCAGTTTTTTGTGCTGGTGAGGTCTGGGAAGGGCAAAGACCACCTTGGGGCCTACTACTTCCAGACAAGGCCAGATCCAACAGTGACCTACATTGCCTCCCTTGGCGGTGCGAGGTGGGAGAACTAGCAGCACGACTGGGTGATCGCCAGTGCTGAGGTCTACGACCGCCTTGCCCTTCCGAGTGACGGGCCTAGACTCGGCTGGAAACAGTGGAGGGAAAAACCATGCCTCGTGTCGGAGTTCGAGCCCGTCCTGGACAGGATTAAGGAACTGGTGGTTGGTGGCCTGACCTCAATTCACGTACTCGGCAATTTCCTGAAATGTCGAGTCATGCCACTGCAGGGGAGGCCACGTCTGTGTTGCTGGTTTATCGGTCCCAGCGACATTGGCAGGATCCAGCGCGAGCCTGGGACTGACCTGTCCTGGGAGCAGTTGGAAATTTTGGTGAGGAGGATCACTGGTGAGGCTTTTATCCCCGAATCCTTGATACCTCCCTAGGGCATTTCGCCGCTCTGCGACAAACCAGGGTTGCGGTCAGCGGTGCTGGCCCGACTACCGACCCTTGATGAGAGTGGTGTGGCGATCCACCATACCTGCGACTGGGACCCCCACCAGGGGATCCATATTCTTGGTGCACCAGTCAGAGGCCCCCAGCCTGCTGATGTGGCCCCCAGAGTCCCTTCTGCGGGCCCCAGTTCCTCGGACAAGGGCAAGGGGCCTGCATGCAGCTCCTCCACTCTGGACGCCGCCGGGAGGTTGGAGGAAGTAAGGCGACACTGACTGCGTCGTGCCGATGGGTCCTTTGTCTCAGACCTACCCCTCGATTCGGACTCCTCCCAGAAGCGTCAGAAGACAGCTAGTGGAGGTAAGGAGGTCGATCCTCGGGTCCAAGGCGGGCAGAGGGGCGTGAGCCCTCCGCCGCCACCTCCTTCGGATTCGACACCACCACCACCGCCGCCTATGTCAGGCCGGCCACCGTCACCGCGGGGGCAGCGGCAGCAACAGCAGCAGGGATGGCAGCAGCAGCAACAACGACAATGGGCGCCTCGCTTCCAAGGCCGTTGGAAGGTTCACGATCCCAAGTAAGCTTAGGCTCTCCCAGATGCCAAATTTCGAGCGTAGCTTTTACGTCGACAGGTCTTGACTAGTCCTTTGCCTGTCAGGGCACCCCTTCTTCGGCTTCTGTGGACGCTCGTCCCCCTTCGGTCGCCATGCCCACCGGTGGGTCTGGTTCCCAGCAGCATACATCTGCTAGGGACGTAGCTGGCGATCCGTCAGCGGCTACCGCAGCCTCATCAGCGTTGGTGCCAAGCCCACCATTGGCAGTGGCCGAAGAGGTTCCCGTTGCGTTTGCCTCCACCATGCAGGGTGATGCTGGTGCTGAGGTGGTGCCATCGGGCCCCCAGGATCCGTCTGTCACCGTCGAGGCGACGCCTTTGAGTTCCCAAGCTCCAGTTGGGGGTCCAGAGGTGGCAATGTTGCCAACAGCTGTTGCAGACCCAGTGGCGGCAATACCATCGGGTGCACCGTTGTTGGTAGGCGTGGGAGGCACGTCTAGCTCTGTTATGCCGCCAGCTCTGGAGGCTTCAGAGGTTATCCTTGGGCGACCGCTCCGATCTGACACCGAACCTAAAGCAACGTTAACTCCCCTCCCCCAGGTGCTGTCCCACGCTCACTAGGCTCTCTAGGAAACCGAGGTGGCTATCCGGTGGGAGTGGGAGGCGCTCGAGATCGAGCACCAGCGCCTTGGCGACTGGTGCACCCAACTGGAGGAGCGCACTAAGGCGGTGTCCTGCCAATTCGCCTCAGAGCGGGCTGAGTTTGAGCAGGAGCACGAGGACTTCAAGGAGGACATCCGGAAGGTGTCTGACCGAGAGGAAGAGGTGACCTAGAAGGAGAAAAGTTCTGGCCAGGAAGGAGGTACGCTTAGACCAAAGGGAGGAGGCCGTCATAGCGCTCCATAATAAGCTGAAAGCTTATAATTCGATGCTGGAGAAACAGCGGGACAAGCAAGCTGTGGCTGAGGCGAAGCTGCAGAAGCTACAGTAGGAACTTGCCGACAGGGCCAGCAACATTGCTCGCGCTGAGGAAAGCCTCAAGGCGAAGGAAGCTTCCCTGGCGAAATGGGCAACTGATCTCACCTGGCAGGAGGAGGACCTCGTCTTCAGGGAGGAGATGTGGGCAAGGTGGAACAGGCTGCTGGATGAGCTTGAGCTCAAAGCAGAGGAGAAAAGGAAGCGTTTGGAGGGGAAAGTGCGTGCTCTAGAGGAGCAGGTCCGCCAGTTCCAGGAAGCGCAAGTTGCTCAGGCGACGCAGACGGCTTCGGGCCCCTAGGCAGTGGAGGTGATGAGGAAGACACTTGACGACCTCCGGGCTGAGCAACACGTCGGGGCCCAGCGTATCACCGCCTGGGCTAGCGAGGCAAGTACAACGTTAGTGTCGTTGCGGGTGAGCCCCATCCCGGCGCTAGAGCGGCCAGCATCCATCTCCGACGCGCTCCCGGTACTAGATTCTACTATTGACCGCCTTCGACGTCTGGATCAGATTCTTGGCGCTTGCTTGGAGGCCAAGGGCAGTGGACTTTGCCGGTCGACAATAGAATACGTCTTGACATGCTTCCGGAGCCACGACCCGGCTGTCTCCTTGGGGCCAGTCATCACGGGTCCGGTGGCCGATACTGAAGATGCTGCCCATTCGGGCGTGCAGGACGTTGTGGACGCGGTGGTCGGGTGCTTCCAGCGGGATCCTACTGACAATGAGTAGCCAGGCCTGTGTGGAGAAAAACGAGGGTTCCGCTGGGGAGCGGGCTGTAACATATCTTTGATTTTTGTAAGATACTCTTTAGGTACTACTTATCGGGCGATATCACAACTTATCTGCACGCCACTTTTCCTTTGCTGTTTGCATTGTTACCAACTTCTTACCTAGTACTTGGCCCCCCTGGGATATGGCCTCGACGTGTCAGGGCTAGATGCCAGGATTCTTAAGGAGGAACCGGTGTTGTGACCCCTAAGGGGCAACCCCAACTGGGATCTGACCTGCACACAGTCTTGGCTAGGTATTTTTAATAGCGCACCCATAGGGTCCGCCAGCTGGTATTTCTTATCCTTTGATTCACGCAACAGGACCGGCTACAGGGCGGTGGGGCATGTAGGCTTATGGTACTTGACCATACCAAGCGACTTCACGGCCCCAAACCACCCTATCATCTGGTTACCAGGTCTGGCTACTCAATTCGGATGTCGCTATACCAGCCAGGGAAGAAAACTGCATGGGTGGTGAGACAGTAATAATGGTCGCAAACTTTAGGAATAAAATCAACATAAAAACAGTTCTATGGGTCGAACCCCTTCCTCATAACTGGATATACATGAGTGTAGTCCAATAGACCGGTTCTACTGAGGGCGGACCTCTCTAGGCTGGCGCATATAAATGTGCTTCTTGGTTACAGGGAAAGAGACCGAACCCCCAAACCTGTTTTTATGGGAAAACTTTACGGAGATGCTCTATGTTCTAAGGATTGGGAAGAGGTACTCCATTAGTTGTGGCGAGGTGGACACATCCGGGGTGGCATATTTCTATCACTTTGAAGGTCCTTCCCAGCTGGGAGACAGTTTATGGAGCCCTTCTCGGTTTAGTATTCGCCTTAGGACCAGGTCCCCGACTTCAAGCTTCCTACTATGCACAAACCGTTGATGGTAGCGCCTGAGTGCCTGGTTGTATCGAGCATTTCGGATTGCTGCTTGCCACCTGTGCTCGTCGATGAAGTCCACATCTTCACGCCGTAGCTGTTCCTGCGCAGACTCATCAATAGACTAGACCCGCGGAGAGCCCATAATGATTTTCGGAGGAAGGCAAGCTTCAGCCCCGTACACCAGGAAGAATGGGGTCTCCTCGGTGGCTCGGCTGGGCGTGGTCTAGTTCCCCCACAACACGGATGGGAGCTCACTGACCCAATTTGCGCCATGCTTTTTTAAGCAGTCATAGGTGCGCGTCTTGAGCCCCCTGAGAATCTCTGCATTTGCCCTCTCTGCCTGTCTGTTACTCCTAGGGTGAGCCATGGATGCAAAGCAGAGCTGGGTGCCGATGCCCTCGCAATATTCCTGAAAGACCCAACTTGTAAACTGGGTCCCATTGTCTGTAATGATACGACTTGGGACCCCAAATCTACAGACGATGGACTTGAGGAAGGTGACAGCAGCACCCTGGGTGATGCTGACCACAGGGGTGGCCTCTGGCCACTTGGTGAACTTGTCAATGGCGACAAAGAGGTATCGGTAACCGCGGACGGCCCTAGGAAACGGTCCCAAGATATCCACCCCCATACGGCGAATGGCCAGGAGGGTGGAATCATTTGCAGAGCCTGAGCCGGTGTGTGTATCTGCTTTGCGTGGCACTGGCACGCTTTGCAGGACTTTACTAGCTCGTCCGCATCCTGGAGGGCGGTCGGCCAGTAAAACCCATGCCAGAAGGCCTTACCCACCAGTGTGCGGGATGAAGAATGACTTCCACACTCCCCTCCATGGATCTCTGTGAGCAACTGACAACCCTCCTCCTGGGTGATGCACCGCATAAGAATACCATTGGCGCCACGGCGGTAGAGATCCCCTTCTACCGTCGTGTAATGTTTAGCCAACTGTACTATGCGCTCTGCGGAGACATGGTCTTCAGGAAGGATATTTTCCTTCAGGTAGTCCTAGATCTCGGAGATCCATGCATCAAGACCACTCTGAGTTGTCGGTTGTGGTGCTAGGGGGTCGGTGAAGCCCCCAGTGCATACACAGCCTTCGGTGGGTCCTAGGATGCCACTGGGACCGCCGGCTTCAAGGTGCCGATCTCGCCCCCCTCGCCCAGTTCGGCAGGCTGGGCGGTGGGTCTCAGCAACCGCCTTTCGAAGGCGCCCTCGGGCACGGGTGCTCGAGTTGATGCCCTCTAGGAGAGGTCATCTGCCGCTGAGTTGTCGGCCCGGGGAACATGTTGTAGTTCCAGGGCTGCGAAGTCCTTCTCCAGCTTCTTTACATGGAGGAGGTAAGCTACGAGTCTGGGCTCATTGCAGCTACACACCCCGCGGGCCTGCTTGATGATTAGCTGAGAGTCCCCCTTCACGACGAGCTGGCGAACCCCCAGGGATAGGGTCGCAGATAGGCCGAAGATCAGCGCCTCATACTCTGCCATGTTGTTGGTGGCTTTGAACTCGAGGTGTACCACATACTTCAGTTGGTTCCCGTCTGGGCCGACGAGGACCACTCCTGGGCCAGCACTCTGCTGGCGGGCGGACCCGTCGAAGAAGAGCATCCAGTGGGGCTTGGTGAAGACCGGACCCCTGCGCTCCGCAGGTGTGGGGCCTGGATCGGGGTCTGGGCCCCCAGGGGCACATGGGGGTGGAGTCCAGTCCACGATGAAGTCGGCCAGGACCTGACTTTTGATAGCGTGGCGGGGCTGGAAGTCTAGCTGGAACTCAGCGAGCTCTGCTGCCCATTTGGCGATGTTGCCAGTGGCGTTTGATTTGTGGAGGATGGCTCTCAATGGAAAGGAGGTCACCACCACAACTCTATGCGCCTGGAAGTAATGGCATAACTTCCTGGACGCAACCAGGACAACATAGAGGAGCTTGTGTGTCTCGAGGTACCTGGCCTTCGCTTCATGGAGGACCTCGCTGACGTAATAAACCAGCTTCTGTACATTAGATTAATCTTGCGGATCATCCCATTACCTTTCCGATGCGTCAGATTGTTTCTTCGTCCTCGGAGGATGATGTTGATGGTTGATTATCTTCATCATCGTCACTTTCTTCTTCTTCTTCTTCACTTTAGGAACTTGGAGTGGGAGCCTTCTTTTTGCCTTTTCTTTCATCACATGCAAACACATATGGTCTTGAAGAAGTTGGCTCCTCTTGTCGACCCATTTTTCACGACATTTCAAATGCCACAATCTTTCTGATCACAATGGTCGGGGTCATTTGACTCAAGTCCTCTATGTTGTGAAGAATGGTGATAATGCTCCCATATCTTTGTTGTGGTAGTAGGGAGATAATCTTCCTTACAATGTCCGCATTACCTAGCTTATTAATGCCAATAGAGTTGAGCTTATTGATGATTAGATTCAAACGAGAATACATATCTCTAACAAGCTCATTATCCTTCATAGCAAAGGAATTGTACTCATTTAAGACTAGGCAATGTTTTTGCTCACGGACATTGGATGTGCCGTCATGGAGCTCATGCAATTTTAGCCAAATCTCATTAGCAGTTTTTAGTAAAAACTTGATTAAAAATATCCATGCTAAGAGATTAATACAAGCAATTATTGGCTCTAGCATTTAAATGAATTTCTTTTTCCTCACTCGTGGTGGGTTTCTAGGGATTTTTGGGTGGTTTCATCCTGTCACGAGTGACACTCCAAACACCTAGATCAACGGCCTCTAGGTAACAAGCCATTCTAGCACTATAATATGGGAAGTTAGTGTAGTCGAAGTGTGGTGGCCTATGGGTATATCCCCTTTCTCTAAAAAGCGTCGGCTCCTTTAGCGGTGAAGCTAAAGCGTTTCAAATCAGCCAAAGCAGCCTCTGATACCAATTGTAGGAAACGGTGACGCCTAAGAGGGGTGAATTAGGACTTTTAAAACTTTCTCTAAACTAGGCCACAAATAAATCCCTAGAGCAAAACCTATGCAAATAAATAATCTAGAATGTGCAAACTAGGTTTTGTCTAAGTGTTGCTATCTCTACCATAATGGCTAAGTTTCAATCCTAAATAATCTAACTATAAAGACAAGATTGAAACTTAAATACTTAATATAAATGCAGAAGGAAAAGAGCAAGGTAGAGATGCAAACACTTGTGGATGATGCTGGTATTTTTATCGAGGTATCCGGAACCATGCAAGGTTCCGAGTAATCCTCATTGGTGTCCCTACGCAAAGGGTAGCCCACGTGAGGGCTAAGCACCTCGGTCGAGTAACTCCGTAGAGAGTCGCAAGCCTTCTCCACATGCAAGTGGTGCGCCACTTCTGGCTCCTCTCGGACGCTCCCCATCGTCTCCACTATCGAGTTTCTGACTAAAATGCCGTGGGCCTCGTTCCCTCTGGTACATGGTGGCGGCCATGACACAAACTCGGTTGTCACGATCTCGCAAGACTCTTGCCCCACTCAGTATAATTACAACGACTCATGCAAGAGCCAAGGGGTTGTGTGGTTTTCTAAACTCACTCAACTAACTAGGGTTCACCTAGAGCAAGCGCTAAAGCGGTATAACTAACCTAAGCACTTCGCAAAGCACCTACGCCAATCACCGAGTGATTTTATTAAGCACTTGGGTGTATGAGCACTTGGAAATGTCTATAATATGCCTTGGTATGTTGCTTGGGCTTCCACACCTTCAAATGGTTGGTTGAGTGATGTATTTATAGGCCCCAACTCAAATATAGTCGTTGGAGGAAAGCTATAGCTTTCTACGGCACACCTGGCAGTCCGGTGGAGCCGTTGGGTCTGCCAGTCGACCGTTGGCGTGTCAGCCTTTGTACCGGACAGTCCTGCGTTGCACTGGACAGTCCGGGACCTCCTCCACAGTGTCACCAGGAACTAGCCATTGGGCTACTTGAAAGTCGCCTAGAGGGGGGTGGATAGGCGAAACCTGAAATTTATAACTTCACACCCCAGCTAGACCCCTTGATTAGTGGTTAGAACAAGATACACAATTATCGGAGTATAAAAACTAAGTCCTTTGCTTGTAAAGAGTATTGCTAAATAATTCAGAATTGATACATCAATACTACTAATAAGTCTATGAGAATAAAGCAAGATGGCTTAGATAAGAAGAGCAATAACACAAGTTCTTTCTTGCAATGTGTTGCTTCACTAAATGAGAATTTAACTTAAAGCAACACCAAATAGTATTAGCAAAGAATAGTGCAAGAAAAAACTTAGAAAGGGGGAGAACAAACAAATCACAAGCAATAAGCACATGAGACACGGGTGATTTGTTTTACCAAGGTTCGGCCCTCGAAGGCCTAGTCCCCGTTGAGGAGTCCACTAAGGACGGGTCCCTTTCAACACTTTCCCTCTCTCCACCGATCACCAAAGACCGGCAAGCTCTTCTTCTTCTCAAGGATCACTTAAGACCCCGCAAGGACCACCACACTCTTTGGTGTCTCTTGCTAGCTTTACAAGCCTCCAAAACTTTGGAGGAAGTTAAATGGGAGTCAAAACTCCATGCACAAATGAACGCAAGATGTAGCACACACTTTCTCTCAATGAATCTCACAAGGCACTAGAGCTAAAATCACACGAGAGGCTTTCTTTTGCTTGCTCTCGCTTTTGTGGCACTTGTGTGGGTTGTAGTGGTCTAAATCTTGTGTATAGGATGGATCAATGAATAGAGGTGGTTGGGAGGGCTTGATGTTGGGGACTTGTTCTCAAATGCTAAGAGTTAAGAACAAGGCAACATAAAAAGTGTTAAGTGTTAAAGTCCTTCGTCTTTCGAAACATTATGCCCCTTCGGGAAATAATGAGTTTCGGACGAAGGTCATGAGAGACATACCTTCATAAATATAACAAATAATGACGAAGGATTCATATAAAGCATGAAATATAATATAGACATCATCATAGAATCATTTCTATTTTATTAACATGGAAAAATAGAAATGATTTCAAATTACAAATGTACCTTCGGTCTTGAGAGGAGGTAAAAAGTACAAGCGTGACGCAAAAGCAAATGCCAAGTCAGCGTGAACAGTACGGGAGTACTGTTCATCTATTTATAGACGCGGGACGCAGCCCACGTAAAATTACATTCATGTCCATTACATTCGCTAATGACTTATGGAAATCTGTCAAGGCCCAAGTAGTCTTTTCATCTTTAAGTTGGTTCCCCTTTCTGCTATCGCGACGAAGCTTCCCTGCGCACAGCTTCGGCTGTGCACCATCCTTCGTGAAGCCCGTCCTTCGTATGGTTCAGGCTTCGTCCTGACCGTACTTCATGTTCATAATTCTGAGTCCGAAGATACCTGTTCACATAATCCACTTGGAAAACATTGTCAAATCATGTTTTTGAGGACCTTCGGAGGACGAAGGCCCCCAACAGTAGCCCCTCGCAATATTAATTTATTAATGATAAATTCAGATTGCGATATGGACGAAGGCCTTGAGCCGAAGGTCCGAAAAAACACCTTCCCTTTGCTAGAATAGCAACATTCACTGACAAGTGGGGTCTTTCAATTTTCAACGCCCTGGGGGTATAAATAAGATCATACCGCAAACTTATTTGGTACGCACACTTGCCATCTGCTTCGGCCCACTAAATTTTTAGCTCTTGTGCACTAAGATTTGCTGATCTTTTTGATTTTGAAGCTTCGGCCTTGAAAACAGTTTTTTAGCGTTTCCGAAGATGTCTGAAGGTAAGAAGATCCCTGCCGAGACGAAGCTGAGCCTGGACGAAGAGAAGAACTTGGGGTTCCTTATAGCGATGGCGGAGACTAATACGGAGAAAATCACCAAGGAGATTCTTGAAGGTTTGTCCGAAGATACTGATGACAGCGACAGTTACGATGTAGAAAGTGGTGTGGAAGAGTCCGAAGATCGACCATGGCGGCCAAGCCACACGGTTTTCGGGAAAACCACTATTAAGCAGAGTCATATTGATAATATGAGGGGACGGTATTTTCGAGATATATCTATTGTGAGGGCTGACGCTGGAGAAAAGACTTCTCCCACCCCTGAAGAAGATGAAGTCGTAATCTTCCGAAGCTTTCTCAAGGCTGGGCTTCGATTCCCCCTAAGCAACTTTGTTGTTGAAGTACTGAAAACATTTCAAGTCTACCTTCATCAAATTACTCCCGAAGCCATCATAAGAATGGGGATGTTTGTCTGGGCTGCAAAAAGCCAAGGTTTAGAACCAAATGCTAAAAGCTTTTGCAACATTCATGAGTTGTTATACGAGACGAAGCCCTGGGGGAAAGAACAATATCACAACAACTTTGGGTGTTACAGCTTCGGTGCCCGCTCCGGGTCAAGCCGCCCTGTGCCAACCTTTCGGAAGAGGTGGCCCGGAGCCTGGATGTCAGAGTGGTTTTATGTAAAGAATGACTTAACAGCGCAAGAAGATGTCAAGAATATCATTATGCGCCCCATCTGGCAACGCTTCGGACTACGAAGGCCGAAGGTTGAAATGGATGAAGCAGCCGAGGAATGCCAAAGAGCCTTTGGTGTAATCTGCTCTTTCATTGGGACAAGGGACTTGGTCCAAGAGCATATTGCCTTCAGGGTGTGGCCACTTGCAGGAAAGTGGGAAATGCCGAAAGAGACCATCAAAGAGTCCGACGAAGGCGGACTGGTCAGACTGAAATACACATTCAAATACGGTGATAAGTTTGTTGAACCTGATGACGACTGGTTGAAAAGCATTGAAACATTAAGTGACGAACTGCTTGGGGCATATTCGAAGGCCGAGAACACTGCGTTATCAGCAGCCTTCGGAGGCCGAAAGAAGAAAAGACTCAACCGGGTATTTGACGCAGTCGGGTTTGTCTACCCTGACTATCACTATCCAGTACTGGGTCGCAAAAGAAAAATTACTTCTCCTGCGACAGAAGCTACCACGAGTGCCACTAGTGAACCAGCGCCGCAAAGGAAAAAGATGAAGGTGCTCACCCACCGAGCGCGCTTTATTGAGCCGGCCACAGTGCCAAAATTTATTGGTGAAGTCTCTTTGGCGTCTGAAGCTACAGAACCAGCTCCAGTGCCGAAGATAGAAGAGAAAACTGAAGCACCTTCAGCCGAAAAAGCAGAAAAACCGAAGATTGAAGAGCCAAAAATATCGGAAATCTTAAGTCCTTCAGCAAATGTCGAAACAATAAAAAATCAAAAGGGGCCGTCGGTGACCCCGAGAAGAAAAAGAATGGTGAACGTGTTAGATGTTTTGGAGACAATTAAGTCTTCAAGCACAACTCCAAAGGAGACTATTGAAGTTGCTGAAGTGTCTCCCGAAGCTGAAGTTGCTGAAACTTCGAAGCAACAACCTGAAGCTGAAGCTGGGCCTTCAGAGCCCACCAAGGATCAATCTTTGGAGACCGAGAAAATATCAGAACCAGCTTTGGTTAAAGAAATTGACACTGCCGCCCCCGAAGCTCCTTCCAGCACATGCGATTACATCGTGCGACATGCTTCGGGGAAGAAATTATCTGAAGAAGAGACTTATGAAGCGAATCACTATGCTAGAGAGTTAAAGTATCCGAAGGGGGCAGTAGTGTTCAATGGGACAAATGAAGATGACTTCCTATACTGCCTCCCTGATAACAAAGAATTATCTGTCTGCCGGGAGATGGCTAGAAGTATGGGTTTCCCGAAGCTCGAAGCTGGATTATGTGCTATGACGAAGGAAGATCTCGCGGACAGTCTTGCGTACAATAGCTTAAAGGTATGGGAATTAGACGCTTGAAAAAAAATTTTATTACGTAATTCATTCTTTTATTCTTATATAAATTCTTTTTCGTATAGGGTTTAATCCTAAGCAACGCATTAAGAGCACAAAAGAGCGCCGAAGATGAAAGCTACGAAATTGCGTTCAACAATTTACGTTCAGAAGTTATTAAACTGAGAAACGAAGCTCTAGAAAAAGACAAAATTCTGCTTACATTAGTAGACAAGGTAAAAAAGGACGAAGCTGCTGCGAAGGTTCAGGCCGAAGCTCACAGACGCGAGATTAAAGATCTTCAGAAGCAACTGGCCCGGGCGAAAGAAGAGCGCATACTTGAAGAAACAAGACGGGAATGCAGCGACCAATGGGCTGATCATTTGGAAGCAACCGTGGAAGAGCTTCGGTCTTCTAAGAAAAAATGCTACGAAAAATCCATGGAATGCGTAAAGAAAATTAAAACCAGCTTCGCCAGCGTGGGCGCATTTTCCAGTGAAGAGAATTTCTCAAGAGGCAATCCTGAAGGTCCACTGGAATGGATCAATCACGAAGCAGAGGCCTTCGAGGAAATCCTGAGTAGCCGTGGCGACATCTGCGCTTTCTCGGGCGCCAGGGGAGTTGCTACTGTCTTGGAGAAGAAAGGTTGTGGGCATGTAAAATCTTTAGCTCAGTCCGAAGCTGCCTTATCCTCCGAAGACATCAAAGACCCCTCGGCCGAAGCAAGCATGGTTGGTGGCAAATTCTTTACTGATATCTGGGACAACGGCGGCCGAGAAATGGCGCAAGAAATCATTCAAAGGAGTGAAAAAGGCATCCATGATGCTAGGAAAGTGACAGAAGCTGCCGAAGGGCAAATAGGTATTAATTAGTCGCTCTTGTTGTGTTGTAATTTTTATTTCAAACTTTGCTCGCGGTTTGTAATAGTAATGCAAAAATATTCTGCTTCCTCAGAACCTGCTGGATCGTCAATTGACCCTCACACAAAAGAGGATGACGAAATCAAACAAATGGCCGAAGCTATCATGGATAAAGTTGTTGAACAACTTCTAAATGAAGCTGCCGAAGTAGTATTAAGAGAAGACTAGGTGTTATTAGAAAAACATTTAAAGTGTGATCTATGTAATATTTTGTACTTTTGAATGTAATATACAAGTCTTTTTTCATTATTCAATTCTTTACGATGCATGAAATTCTACATACATACCATTTTTGAGCCTTCGGCGAAAAAACACCTTCCCTTCTTTTCATGCTTCGTGAAGAAGACATTCTCCGTTAAAACTATTCTGATGAATCACATCCACGCTTCGTGAAAACATTCTCCGAAGCTATATAATTTCGATATTGCTCTGATGAAGCTCGTCCATGCTTCGTAAAAACATTCTCCGAAGCTGTATTCCGAAGATTATCATTGTATTCCCTCGTGATTTTACACAATTTTCACTTTCTCAAAGCGTCCTTTCGAAGGTTGATACTGTGTCCCCTTCTTTTGCCAAATGCAACATGATGTATGATGCTTATGCTATGCAAAATGATGTGATGATGTTATGTTATGCAAATGACATTTGTTCCGAAGATACATACAAAATATATTTGTAAGCTCTGCATTCCCTTAGGAACGTCTTTGGAGCTTCTTCGCCTTTTACTTAGACGGTATAAGCTCTGCATTCCCTTAGGAACGTCTTTGGAGCTTCTTCGCCTTTTACTTAGACGGTATAAGCTCTGCATTCCCTTAGGAACGTCTTTGGAGCTTCTTCGCCTTTTACTTAGGCGGTATCAGCGTTGACTTTTCGCTGTATGCTCTGCATTCCCTTAGGAACGTCTTTGGAGCAAAAAACTTACATTGCGCTCCCTTTGGAACGTCTTTTTGTAACTTCGGCAACTTACTCTGCGTTCCTTAGAACGACTTTTTGTTGCTTCGAAGGATTTTTAATAATTCGAAGGTCCTCCTTGTTACCGCAAATTTTTAAGCTTCAGCAACTTAAGCCTGTGGAGAAAATAGGTTTTCCTCATAACCAACCACGAAACTATTACATAAAAACTGAAATGTTCTTTATTATACAGAAAATAGAACTTGAACAGAAAAGACTGCTATCAAAGTAGGATACTTGTCAATAAATGTGCTTCGACTCTGGCACAGTACTATTGACTGTGCGAGCTTCAGATTGCTCTCTGAGATCCCTTTGGTGCGGAACATATTGGCTCCCTTCTGGCTGTTGGCCTTGTTGCAGCGGAGGTGGAGGCGGGGGCTGTTGCCATGAAGCCTGAGGTTGACTCGCCGAAGCTACGGAAACTGCAGGGTGATTGCCCACGTATTCCGGGATGTAAGGCTGATGGTACGAAGCAGTATGCATGACCTGCTTCGGCTGGCCCTGTTGCGCTGCAGCTTCTGCTAGCTCCTTTTGTTTCTGGATGGTGACATGGCACATCCTGGTGGTATGGCCCTTGTTTTCACCACAGAATAAGCAAAATATCCTCCTTGGTTGATCTCCAAATCTTCCGCCGAAGCCCCTAGCGCCTCTGCCTCTTGGAGCTGGTGGCCGGAAGAAAGTTTGCTGTTGCCCCGAAGCCTGTGAGGAGCACTGCGGCCTGTTCTGCTGACTCCCCTTATCATCATTTTGAGTGGAGTTGTGGATGGACCTGACGTGCCTCGGATAGAATCTTCCTCCGAAGCCCCTGGTCATCTCAGAAAATCTGAAGGCCTCCTCCCTTCTTTGGCAAAAGTCATTATCGGCACGAATGTACTCATCCATCTTTTGGAGCAGCTTCTCCAGAGTCTAAGGAGGCTTCCTAGCAAAGTATTGAGCTGCAGGTCCAGGACGAAGCCCCTTGATCATGGCTTTGATGACAATTTCATTGGGCACCGTTGGTGCCTGCGCCCTCAAACGCAAGAACCTTCTGACATACGCCTGAAGGTATTCTTCATGATCCTGAGTGCACTGGAACAAGGCTTGAGCAGTGACCGGCTTCGTCTGAAATCCTTGAAAGCTGGTTAACAACATATCCTTCAGCTTCTGCCATGAAGTGATCGTTCCTGGTCGAAGGGAGGAATACCAGGTCTGAGCAACACTCCTGACGGCCATAACGAAAGACTTTGCCATGACTGCAGCATTGCCCCCATACGAAGACACTGTTGCTTCGTAGCTCATCAAGAACTGCTTCGGGTCTGAGTGGCCGTCGAACATGGGAAGCTGGGGTGGCTTATAGGATGGAGGCCAGGGTGTAGCCTGCAGCTCAGCGGACAGAGGAGAGGCATCATCGAAAACAAAATTTCCATGATGGAAATTGTCATACCAGTCATCTTCGTTGAAGAAGCCCTCCTGATGAAGGTCTTTTTGTTGAGGCCTTCGGTTCTGCTCATCATGGGTAAGATGACGAACTTCTTCAGAAGCTTCGTCTATCTGCCTTTGCAGCTCAGCTAGCCTGGCCATCTTTTCCTTTTTCCTCTGCACCTGTTGATGAAGCATCTCCATATCCCTGATCTCTTGGTCTAGTTCATCCTCCTGAAGCGTCGGGCTGACGGCCTTCCTCTTCTGGCTTCAGGCCTCCCGAAGAGAGACGGTCTCCTGGTTGGGGTCCAGCGGTTGCAGTGCTGCAGCCCCAGTCGCTGAAGCTTTCTTCGGCGCCATAGCGAAGGTCTATAGCTTCCGAAGGTGTTCAAAAAACTCGAAGTGGAAGTGAGTTCACCGGAGGTGGGCGCCAATGTTGGGGACTTGTTCTCAAATGCTAAGAGTTAAGAACAAGGCAACATAAAAAGTGTTAAGTGTTAAAGTCCTTCGTCTTTCGAAACATTATGCCCCTTCGGGAAATAATGAGTTTCGGATGAAGGTCATGAGAGACATACCTTCATAAATATAACAAATAATGACGAAGGATTCATATAAAGCATGAAATATAATATAGACATCATCATAGAATCATTTCTATTTTATTAACATGGAAAAATAGAAATGATTTCAAATTACAAATGTACCTTCGGTCTTGAGAGGAGGTAAAAAGTACAAGCGTGACGCAAAAGCAAATGCCAAGTCAGCGTGAACAGTACGGGAGTACTGTTCATCTATTTATAGACGCGGGACGCAGCCCACGTAAAATTACATTCATGTCCATTACATTCGCTAATGACTTATGGAAATCTGTCAAGGCCCAAGTAGTCTTTTCATCTTTAAGTCGGTTCCCCTTTCTGCTATCGCGACGAAGCTTCCCTGCGCACAGCTTCGGCTGTGCACCATCCTTCGTGAAGCCCGTCCTTCGTCTGTGTTGGGGGCCTTCGTCCTCCGAAGGTCCTCAAAAACATGATTTGACAATGTTTTCCAAGTGGATTATGTGAACAGGTATCTTCGGACTCAGAATTATGAACATAAAGCACGGTCAGGACGAAGCCTGAGCCAGACGAAGGACGAGCTGATTACCAAGTTCTACGAAGGACGGTGCACAGCCGAAGCTGTGTGCAGGGAAGCTTCGTCGCGATAGCGGAAAGGGGAACCGACTTAAAGATGAAAAGACTACGTGGGCCTCGACAGATTTCCATAAACCGTTAACAAATGTAATGGACATGGATGTAATTTTACGTGGGCTGCGTCCCGCGTCTATAAATAGATGAACAGTACTCCCGTACTGTTCACGCTGACTTGGCATCTGCTTTTGCGTCACGCTTGTACTTTTTACCTTCTCTCAGGACCGAAGGTACATTTGTAATTTGAAATCATTTCTATTTTTCCATGTTAATAAAATAGAAATGATTCTATGATGGTGTTTATATTATATTTCATGCCCTATATAAATCCTTCGTCATTACTTGTTATGATTACGAAGGTATGTCTCTTGTGACCTTCGTCCGAAATACATTATCTCCCGAAGGGACATAATGTTCCGAAGGACGAAGGACTTTAACACTTAACATTTTTTATGTTGCCTTGTTCTTAACTCTTAGTCTTTGAGAACAAGTCCCCAACATTGGCGCCCACCGTCGGTGAACTCACTTCCACTTCGAGTTTTTTGAACACCTTCGGAAGCTGTAGACCTTCGCTATGACACCGAAGAAAGCTTCAGCGGCTGGGGCTGCAGCACTGCAACCGCTGGACCACAACCAGGAGACCGTCTCTCTTCGGGAGGCCCGAAGCCAGAAGAGAAAGGCCGTCAGCCCAACGCTTCAGGAGGAAGAGCTAGACCAAGAAATCAGGGATATGGAGATGCTACATCAACAGGTGCAGAGAAAGAAGGAGAAGATGGCCCGGCTAGCTGAGTTGCAACGGCAGATAGACGAAGCCTCTGAGGAAGTTCGCCATCTTACTCATGATGAGCAAAACAGAAGGCCTCAGCAGAAAGACCTTCATCAGGAGGGCTTCGTCAACGAAGATGACTGGTATGACAATTTCCATCAGGGAAATTTTGTTTTCGATGATGCTTCTCCTTTGTCCGCTGAGCTGCAGGCTACACCTTGGCCTCAATCCTATAAGCCACCCCAGCTTCCCATGTTCGACGGCCACTCAGACCCGAAGCAGTTCTTAATGAGCTACGAAGCAACAGTGTCTTCGTATGGGGGCAATGCTGCAGTCATGGCGAAGTCTTTCGTTATGGCCGTCAGGAATGTTGCTCAGACCTGGTATTCCTCCCTTCGACCAGGAACGATCACCTCATGGCAGAAGCTGAAGGATATGTTGTTAACCAGCTTTCAAGGATTTCAGACGAAGCCGGTTACTGCTCAAGCCTTGTTTCAGTGCACTCAGGATCATGAAGAATACCTTCAGGCGTATGTCCGAAGGTTCTTGCGTTTGAGGGCACAGGCACCAACGGTGCCCAATGAAATTGTTATCGAAGCCATGATCAAGGGGCTTCGTCCTGGACCTGCAGCCCAATACTTTGCTAGGAAGCCTCCTCAGACTCTGGAGAAGCTACTCCAAAAGATGGACGAGTACATTCGTGCAGATAACGACTTTCGCCAAAGAAGGGAGGAGGCCTTCAGATTTTCTGAGATGACCAGGGGCTTCGGGGGACGATTCTATCCGAGGCATGTCAGGTCCATCCACAACACTCAAAATGATGATAAGGGCAGTCAGCAGAACAGGCCGCAGTGCTCCTCACAGGCTTCGGGGCAGCAGCAAACTTTCTTTCGGCCACCAGCTCCAAGAGGCAGAGGCGCCAGGGGCTTCGGCGGGAGATTTGGAGATCAACCAAGGAGGACATTTTGCTTATTCTGCGGTGAGAACAAGGGCCATACCACCAGGATGTGCCATGTTACCATCCAGAAACAAAAGGAGCTAGCAGAAGCTGCAGCGCAATAGGGACAGCCGAAGCAGGTCATGCATGCTGCTTCGTACCATCAGCCTTACATCCCGGAGTACGTGGGCAACCACCCTGCAGTTTCCGTAGCTTCGGCAAGTCAACCTCAAGCTTCATGGCAACAGCCCCCGCCTCCACCTCCGCTGCAACAAGGCCAGCAGCCAGAAGGGAGCCAATATGTTCCGCACCAAAGGGATATCAGAGAGCAATCTGAAGCCCGTACAGTCAATAGTACTGTGCCAGAGTCGAAGCACATTTATTGACAAATATCCTACTTTGATAGCAGTCTTTTCCGTTTAAGTTCTGTTTTCTGTGTAATAAAGAACACTTCAGATTTCATATAATAGTTTCGTGGTTGGTTATCAGAAAAACCTATCTTCTCTACAGGTTTAAGTTGCTGAAGCTTAAAAATTTGCGGTAACAAGGAGGATCTTCGGATTATTAAAAACCCTTCGAAGCAACAAAAAGTCGTTCTAAGGAGCGCAGAGTAAGTCGCCGAAGTTACAAAAAGCCGTTCCAAAGGGAGCGCAGTGTAAGTTTTTTGCTCCAAAGACGTTCCTAAGGGAATGCAGAGCATACAGCGAAAAGTCAACGCTGATACCGCCTAAGTAAAAGGCGAAGAAGCTCCAAAGACGTTCCTAAGGGAATGCAGAGCTTATACCGTCTAAGTAAAAGGCGAAGAAGCTCCAAAGACGTTCCTAAGGGAATGCAGAGCTTACGAATATATTTTGTGTGTATCTTCGGAACAAATGTCATTTGCATAACATAACATCATCACATCATTTTGCATAACATAAGCATCATACATCATGTTGCATTTGGCAAAAGAAGGGGACACAGTATCAACCTTCGAAAGGACGCTTTGAGAAAGTGAAAATTGTGTAAAGTCACGAGGGAATACAATGATAATCTTCGGAATACAGCTTCGGAGAATATTTTTACGAAGCATGGACGAGCTTCATCAGAGCAATATCGAAATTGTATAGCTTCGGAGAATGTTTTCATGAAGCATGAACGTGTTTCATCAGAATAATTTTAACGGAGAATGTCTTCTTCACGAAGCATGAAAAGAAGGGAAGGTGTTTTTTCGCCGAAGGCTCAAAAATGGTATGTATGTAGAGTTTCATGCATCGTGATGAATTGAATAATGAAAAGAGACTTGTATATTACATTCAAATGTACAAAATGTTACATAGATCACACTTTAAATGTTTTTTCTAAATAGCATCTAGTCTTCTCTTAATACTGCTTCGGCGGCTTCATTTAGAAGTTGATCAACAACTTTATCCATGATAGCTTCGGCCATTTGTTTAATTTCGTCATCCCCTTTTGTGTGGGGGTCGGCAGTCGATCCAGCAGCTTCTGAGGGGAGAAAACATTTTTTCATTACTATTACAAATCGCGAGCAAAGTTTGAAATAAAAATTACAACACAATAAGAATGACTAATTAATACCTAATTGCCTTTCGGGCTCTGTACTTCTTTCGGCAGCTTCTGCCACCTTTCTAGCATCATGGATGCCTTTTTCGCTTCTTTGAATTATTTCTTGCGCCATTTCTCGGCCGCCATTGTCCCAGATATCAGTGAAGAATTTACCGCCAACCATGCTGGCTTCGGTCGAGGGGTCTTTGATATCTTCCGAGGATAGGGCAGCTTCGGATTGAGCTAAGGATTTTATATGTTCACAACCTTTTTTCTCCAAAACAGCAGCAATTCCCCTGGCGCCTGAAAAAGCGCAGATGTCACCGCGGCTGCTCAGGATTTCCTCGAAGGCTTCTGCTTCGTGACTAATCCAGTCCAGTGGACCTTCGGGATTGCCTCTTGAAAAGTCCTCTTCACTAGAAAAGGCGCCAACGCTGGCGAAGCTGGATTTTATCTTTTTCACGCATTCTACAGATTTAACATAACATTTCCTCTGAGATGCACGAAGCTCTTTAACACTTAACTCCAATTTATTGACCATATGATCACTGAGTTCTCGTTTTGTTTCCTCCAGCACACGTTCCTCTTTAGCTCTAGCCAGCTGTTTCTGAAGATCTTTAATTTCACGTTTTTGGGCTTCGGCCTGGGTTTTTGAAGCAGCTTCGTCTTTCTTTACTTTATCTACCAGTGTAAGCAGAATCTTATCCTTTTCCAGAGCTTCGTTTCTCAGTTTGATAACTTCGGAGCGTAAATTGTTAAACGCAATTTCGTAGCTTTCATCTTCGGCGCTTTTTTGGGCTCTTAATGCGTTGCTTAGAATCAAGCCCTATACGAAAAAGAATCCATATAAGAATAAAGGAATGAATTACGTATTAAAAAAGTTTTTTCAAACGCTTAATTTCCATACCTTTAGACTATTGTACGCAAGACTGTCTGCGAGATCTTCTTTCGTCATGGCGCATAATCCAGCTTCGAGTTTTGGGAAACCCATACTCCTGGCCATCTCCCGGCAGACAGATAATTCTTTGTTATCAGGGAGGCAGTATAGGAAGTCATCTTCATTTGTCCCATTGAATACTACTGCCCCCTTCGGATACTTTAACTCTCTAGCATAGTGATTCGCTTCATAGATTTCTTCTTCAGACAGTTTCTTCCCCGAAGCATGTCGCACGATGTAATCGCGTATGCTGGAGGGAGCTTCGGGGGTGGCCGTGTCAATTTCTTCAACCAAGGCTGGTTTTGATATTTTCTCGGATTGTTCCTTGGTGGGCTCTGAAGGCCCAGCTTTAGCTTCAGCTTGTTGTTTCGAAGCTTCAGTAGATGCTTCAGTGAGTTCAGCAGACTTCTTTGCGGTTGTGCTTGAAGACTTAATTGTCTCCAAGACATCCAGTACGTTCACCATCCGTTTTCTTCTTGGGGTCACCAATGGGCCCTTTTGATTTTTTGTTGTTTCGACATTTGCTGAAGGACTTAAAATTTCTGATGTTTTTGGCCCTTCAGTCTTCGGTTTTTCTGCTTTTTCGGCTGAAGGTGCTTCAGTTTTTTCTTCTATCTTCGGCACTGGAGCTGGTTCTGTAGCTTCAGAGGTCAAAGAAACTTCACCAATAAATTCTGGCACTGTGGCTGGCTCAATAAAGCGAGTTCGATGGGTGAGCACCTTCATCTTTTTCCTTTGAGGCGCTGGCTCACTAGTGGCACTCGTGGTAGCTTCTGTCGCAGGAGAAGTATTTTTCCTTTTGCGACCCAATACCGGATAGTGATAGTCAGGGTAGATAAACCCGACTGCGTCAAATACACGGTTGAGCCTTTTCTTCTTTCGGCCTCCAAAGGCTGCTGATAACGCAGTGTTCTCGGCCTTCGAATATGCCCCAAGAAGTTCGTCACTTAATGTTTCAATGCTTTTCAACCAATCGTCATCAGGTTCAACAAATTTATCCCCATATTTGAATGTGTATTTTAGTCTGACTAGTCCGCCTTCGTTGGACTCTTTAATGGTCTCCTTCGGCATTTCCCACTTTTCTGCAAGTGGCCATACCCTGAAGGCAATGTGCTCTTGAACTAAGTCCCTTGTCCCAATGAAAGAGCAGATTATGCCGAAGGCTCTTTGGCATTCTTCGGCTGCTTCATCCATTTCAACCTTCGGCCTTCGAAGTCCGAAGCGTTGCCAGATGGGGCGCATAATGATACTCTTGACATTTTCTTGCGCTGTTAAGTCATTCTTCACATAGAACCACTCTGTCATCCAGGCTCCGGGCCACCTCTTCCGAAAGGTCGGCACAGGGCAGCTTGACCCGGAGCGGGCACCGAAGCTATAACACCCAAAATTGTTGTGATATTGTTCTTTTCCCCAGGGCTTCGTCTCGTATAGTAACTCATGAATGTTGCAGAAGCTTTTAGCGTTTGGTTCCAAACCTTGGCTCCTCACAGCCCAGACAAACACCCCCATTCTTATGATGGCTTCGGGGGTAATTTGATGAAGGTAGACTTGAAATGTCTTCAGGATTTCAACAACAAAGTTGCTTAGGGGGAATCGAAGCCCAGCCTTGAGAAAGCTTCGGAAGATTACGACTTCATCTTCTTCTGGGGTGGGAGAAGTCTTCTCTCCAGCGTCAGCCCTCACAATAGATATATCTCGAAAATACCGCCCCCTCATATTATCAATATGACTCTGCTTGATAGTGGTTTTCCCGAAAACCGTGTGACTTGGCCGCCATGGCCGATCTTCGGCCTCTTCCCCACCACTTTCTACATCATAGCTGTCGCTGTCGCCAGTATCTTCGGACAAACCTTCAAGAATCTCCTTCGTGATTTTCTCCGTATTGGTCTCCGCCATCGCTATGAGGAACCCCAAATTCTTCTCTTCCTCGAGACTCAGCTTCGTCTCAGCAGGGATCTTCTTACCTTCAGACATCTTCGGAAACGCTAAAAAACTGTTTTCAGGGCCGAAGCTTCGAAATCAAAAAGGTCACCAATCTTAATGCACAAGAGCTAAAAATTTAGTGGACCGAAGCAGATGGCAAGTGTGCGTACCAAATGAGTTGGCGGTGTGATCTTATTTATACGCCCAGGGCGCTGAAAATTGAAAGACCCCGCTTGTCAGTGAATGTTGCTATTCTAGCAAAGGGAAGGTGTTTTTTCGGACCTTCGGCTCAAGGCCTTCGTCCATATCGCAATCTGAATTTATTATTAACAAATTAATATTGCGAGGGGCTACTGTTGGGGGCCTTCGTCCTCCGAAGGTCCTCAAAAACATGATTTGACAATGTTTTCCAAGTGGATTATGTGAACAGGTATCTTCGGACTCAGAATTATGAACATAAAGCACGGTCAGGACGAAGCCTGAGCCAGACGAAGGACGAGCTGATTACCAAGTTCTACGAAGGACGGTGCACAGCCGAAGCTGTGTGCAGGGAAGCTTCGTCGCGATAGCGGAAAGGGGAACCGACTTAAAGATGAAAAGACTACGTGGGCCTCGACAGATTTCCATAAACCGTTAACAAATGTAATGGACATGGATGTAATTTTACGTGGGCTGCGTCCCGCGTCTATAAATAGATGAACAGTACTCCCGTACTGTTCACGCTGACTTGGCATCTGCTTTTGCGTCACGCTTGTACTTTTTACCTTCTCTCAGGACCGAAGGTACATTTGTAATTTGAAATCATTTCTATTTTTCCATGTTAATAAAATAGAAATGATTCTATGATGGTGTTTATATTA
Source organism: Zea luxurians (assembly GCA_029449295.1). Lineage (NCBI taxonomy): Eukaryota > Viridiplantae > Streptophyta > Magnoliopsida > Poales > Poaceae > Zea > Zea luxurians. The sequence continues at coordinate 48,837,031 of JAOPSE010000023.1, forward strand.
TATTTCATGCCCTATATAAATCCTTCGTCATTACTTGTTATGATTACGAAGGTATGTCTCTTGTGACCTTCGTCCGAAATACATTATCTCCCGAAGGGACATAATGTTCCGAAGGACGAAGGACTTTAACACTTAACATTTTTTATGTTGCCTTGTTCTTAACTCTTAGTCTTTGAGAACAAGTCCCCAACAGTCTGGTTCAGGCTTCGTCCTGACCGTACTTCATGTTCATAATTCTGAGTCCGAAGATACCTGTTCACATAATCCACTTGGAAAACATTGTCAAATCATGTTTTTGAGGACCTTCGGAGGACGAAGGCCCCCAACACTTGAGTATGTCAACTATATGACTTGGAATGTTGCTTGGGCTCCCACTCCTTGAAGTGGCTGGTTGGGGTGGTATTTATAGCCACCAACCAAATTGTAGCTGTTGGAGAAGGCTGCTGGCGATGGGCGCACCGGACAGTCCAGTGCACCACTGGACAGTGTCCGGTGTGCCACCACGTCATCCAGTCGTTAGGGCTTGGAGCTGGTCGACCGTTGGAGGCTTTGTCCTCATGCGGCACCGGACAGTCCGGTACCCCTCTGACCTTCTGCTCTGACTTCTGCCGTGTATACTGTTCTGCACTGTTCACTGTCAGAGTCGACCGTTGCGCGCAGATAGCCGTTGCTCCGCTGGCACACCGGACAGTCCGGTAAATTATAGTGGAGCTGCGCCTAGGAAACCAGAAGGTGAAGAGTTCGAAGTCGATCTTCCCTGGTGCACCGAACACTGTCCGGTGGTGCACCGGACAGTCCGGTGCGCCAGACCAAGGAGCACTTCAGTTTCCTTTGCTCCTTTCTTCTTGAGCCCTTTTTAATCTTTGTATTGGGTTTGAGTTGAACCTTTGACACCTGTAGAACATATATTCTAGAGCAAACTAGTTAGTCCAATTATTTGTGTTGGGCATTTCAACCACCAAAATCATTTAGGAAAAGGTTTAAAGCCTATTTCCCTTTCACTACTGTTTCCTGGTGCACCGAGCAGTCTGGCGTGTGGCACCGGATAGTACGCCAGTGACAACACTTTTCTTAGTTTCTTGGACTTTGCCTGATATTTGTTGATCTTCACTTGTGATCTTCATATTGTCTTCTTTTGAGGTGTTGCTGTAAGGAAAATGGACCCCGGGCCATTTGGCTAATAGAGTTTTGGTGTTTGATGATCAACACAATCCGTGAACTAATAAGTTTTCTAGTGTTTGTGTTTGTAGTTCACAGGATGCAAGATTTACTTGGACTAAGGAAGGGGAAAGCAACACCTCAAAAGAAGACATTAAAGAGATCCAAGAAAAGTCCAAGTGTGCTGCCTACGGACTGTCTGTGCGTGGAGCACCGGACTGTTCGGTGGCACACCGGACTGTTCGGTGCCCACACGTCGGACTGTCCGGTGCACCAGGGAACCTCAGCCCAATGGCTAGTTCCAGGTGGCACCCGGAGAAAAGACCACCGGACTGTCCGGTGTGAAAAGCCCGCGGCGCCAACGGTCACCTGCTCTGATAGGGCAACGGCTAGGCGCACCGGACAGGCTATAGTGCGCTGTCCGGTGCACCACCGGACTGTCCGGTGTGCCGCAAAGAACAACAGCTTTTCTCCAACGGCTATTTTGGAGCTGGGGCCTATATATACTTCACCCAACCGGCCATTTGAAGGTGTGGGAGCCCAAGCAACATACCAAGGCATATAGTGCACATTTCCAAGAGCTCAAACACCCAAGTGCTTAATAGAATCACTCGATGATTAGCGTAGGTGCTTTGCGAAGTGCTTAGGTTAGTTAGACCACTTTAGCGCTTGCTCTAGGTGAACCCTAGTTAGTTGAGTGAGTTTTGTAAAACCACACAACCCCTCAGCTCTTGCGTGAGCCGTTGTAATTGTACCGAGTGGGGCGAGAGTCTTGCGAGACCATGACAACCGTGTTTGTGTCACGGCCACCACCGTGTACCGAAGGGAACGAGGCCCGCGGCGTTTCGACCGGAAGCTCGATAGTGGAGACGGCGCGGAGCGTCCGAGAGGAGCCGGAAGCGGAGCACCACTTGCGCGTGGAGAAGGCCCGCGGCTCTCTACGGAGTTACTCGACCGAGGTGCTTGGCCCTCGCGTGGGCTTCCCATTGTGTAGGGGCACCAACAAGGATTAGTCAGGACCTTGCACGGTTCCGGATACCTCGGTAAAAATACCGGCATCATCCACGAGAGTTTGCATTCTCTACCTTGCTCTTTAAGTTTCCGTATTTATATTAAGCATTTAAGTTTCAATCTTGTATTCATACTTATATAGTGTAGATTGAAACTTAGCCTTTGTGGTAGAGATAGCAACACTTAGATAAAACCTAGATTGCACATTCTAGTTTGATTATTTGCATAGGTTTTGCTCTAGGGATTTATTTATGGCCTAGTTTAGTGAAAGTTTTAGAAGTCCTAATTCACCCCCCCCCCCTCTTAGGCGTCACCCGTTTCTTACAGGTGGTATTAGAGCCTGGTTTGGCTCATTTGAAATGTTTTAGCTTCACCGCTAAAAGAGCCGAGGCTTTTTAGAGGAAGGGATGGATACCCATAGACCACCACACTTCGACGGTACTAACTTCCCATATTATAGTGCTAGAATGGCTTGCTACCTAGAGGCCGTTGATCTAGGTGTTTGGAGAGTCACTCGTGACAGGATGAAACCCCCCAAGAATCCCGAAAAACCCACCACGACTGAGGAAAAATAAATTCATTTAAATGCTAGAGCCAAAAATTTCTTATATTAATCTCTTAGCATGGATATTTTTAATCAAGTATTTACATTAAAAACTGCTAATGAGATTTGACTTAAATTGCATGAGCTCCATGACGGCACATCCAATGTTCGTGAGCAAAAACATTGCCTAGTCTTAAATGAGTATAATTCATTTGCTATGAAAGATGATGAGCTTGTTAGAGACATGTATTCTCGCTTAAATCTAATCATCAATGAGCTCAACTCTATTGGCATAAAGAAGCTAGGTGATACGGACATTGTAAGGAAGATTATCTCCCTGTTACCACAACGAAGATATGGGAGCATCATCATCATCCTTCACAATATGGAGGACTTGAGCAACATGACCCTGACCATTGTGATTGGGAAAATCGTGGCTTTTGAGATGTCGCAAAAAATGTGTCGTGGAGAGGAGCCAACTTCCTCAAGGCCATATGCTTTTGCATGTGATGAAAGGAAGGGCAAAAAGAAGGCTCCCACTCCAAGTTCCTCAAGTGAAGAAGAGGAAGAAGAAGAAAGTGATGATGATGAAGATAATCAACCATGCACATCATCCTCCAGGGACGAAGAAACAATCCGACGCGTCGGAAAGGTAATGGGGATGATCCGCAAGATTAATCTGATGGGTGTGCCCCTGTAGGTCGAATATCTTCTCTTTAATATTGACAGGAAAAAGCAAAGGAAGAGAGGTTGCTTCGCATGAGGGGAGAAGGGCCACTTCAGGGACAACTGTCCAAATATGGCCGAACCCAAAAAGGAGAGGAGCAAAGGCAAGGCGCTAACAAGTGTTAGAACTTGGGATGATTCTTCAAGTGAAGATGAACCTCCAAGGATGCGCAGCCACCGATCCTCATCATGCTCATCACGGTCATCACACAAATGCCTTATGGCAAGAGGTAACAAAAGCATTCCATCCTCTAGTGATGAAAGTAGTAGTGATGATGAAGGTAAGGGAAAGCCCTCTGTAGATGAGCTTGCGGAAGCCGTAGAATTTTTCCAGAATGTTTGCACTAAGCAAAAGGCTCAACTTAAAACTTTGAAAAATAAGTTGATTAGCTCCCAAAATCATTATAAAGGTTTGCTAGAAAAATTTGAAACTTTTGCAAACTTAAATAGTGAGCTGTCAACTAAAATTGAGCTATTAGAAACTAGTGCTCCAACCACTGCTACCGATGATGGTCTCATTAAAAAGAATGAAAAACTTAAGGTTAAGTTAGCTAGCTCCCAAGAAGCTATTGAAAATTTGATAGAGAAAATGGAGATTCTTAGCATACATAATAATGAGCTAACTACTAAGCTAGAAAACAATGGTAGCACCCCAGCAGCATCTTTAGTTAAAACACCTGAAATTATTAATAAAGATGCTTCTACTTCTTGCTTTGATTTAATTGATGATTCTAACCCCTGCAACCAAGTTCTTGTTGAGAATATTGTTGTAGAAACATGTTCGGATGAGGTTGCAAAGGAAAATGAACAATTAAAGCAAGAAGTGGCTCACCTTGGCAAGGCTTTGTATGACAAGAAAGGCAAAGCCAAACAAATCCGACCTCCACAGGATAACACCACTGCGGGAGTGAACAAGCCTATGGAGGGAGAAACTGTGACTTGTAGGCTATGCCACAAGGAAGGCCACAAGTCTTTCCAATGCAAGGCGATGTCCGGGGATAAACAAAGGCAAAAGCTCAAGCAAAAGCCATCAAGCAAAATCTCCAACACCTACATCAAAAAGGTGAACAAAAAGGCTGCTACACCATATTTGATCAAGAAGAAAAAGAATGGGAAGGTGATAGCAATCAAGGCCAACAAGCAAGCAAACAAAGAAAAGGGGGCCAAACGCATCTGGGTGCCAAAGGAAATAATTCCAACCATGAAAAGCACCAAGAAGGTTTGGATCCCGAAAGGGAAGAGAGTGGACCAAAGGTCTTCGAGAAATTTGGAGACTTAGCAAAGTTGGGATGTATATCATGGGATACATCATATTGGATCAAGTTTACTTGCCAAGTGGGTTAGTAAAAATTTTGGACCCAAATTTCCCACCCATGACTAAGGTAACTAGATTTATTGCATTCCTTATTTTTAGATATGTGTATCTATTTTTTTCCTGTATCTAGTTTACCTTTCATGCCTAGTATCACATTTGTTATTTACTTTTGTTTAAAATTATGCATACTAGGTAAATCACATGGTAGGATTGCTTGCTTTCAATTCATATACTTAAGCAAACTTACATGGCTTAAAACGTTTGTTTAAGCACGGCACATAGCTTCTCTATCACTCCATAGTTAATGATACATCAATTGAAAATTTTGGATTCTACAAGTTGTATCATTTAACTCATATGTGCCAAAGTTTGGATTATAGATAATTTGCCCCTCTTGATATCAAATCAAAGTGCATGTCTCCTACAAGTATTCAAAACTTGTATGCACACCTTCAGGGGGAGGTTACTCTATAATCTAATACTATGAGACTAACACCTTTTCAAGTCTATTTCATGTGATAGTCTCATTGTAAGGAAAATAAGGTCCCCGGAGAAAGACTGTAGGAAACGGGTGATGCCTAAGAGGGGGGTGAATTAGGACTTCTAAACTTTTATTAAACTAGGCCACAATTAAATCCCTAGAGCAAAACCTATGCAAATAATCAAACTAGAAGGTGCAAACTAGGTTTTGTCTAAGTGTTGCTATCTCTACCGCAATGGCTAAGTTTCAATCTACACTAAATAAGTATGAATACAAGATTGAAACTTAAATTCTTAAAATAAATGCAGAAACTTAAAGGGCAAAGTAGAGAAGCAAACTCTCATGGATGATGCCGGTATTTTTACCGAGGTATCCGAAACCACGCAAGGTCCCGACTAATCCTCATTGGTGCCCCTACGCAAAGGGAAGCCCACGCGAGGGCCAAGCACCACGGTCGAGTAACTCCGTAGAGAGCCGCGGGCCTTCTCCACGCGCAAGTGGTGCTCCGCTTCCGGCTCCTCTCGGATGCTCCCCGCCGTCTCCACTATCGAGCTTCCGGCCGAAACGCCGCGGGCCTCGTTCCCTCCGGTACACGGTGGCGGCCGTGACACAAACGCGGTTGTCACGGTCTCGCAAGACTCTCGCCCCACTCGGTACAATTACAATGGCTCAAGCAAGGGCCGAGGGGTTGTCTGGTTTTACAAAAGTCACTCAACTAACTAGGGTTGACCTAGAGCAAGTGCTAAAGCGGTCTAACTAACCTAAGCACTTCGCAAAGCACCTACGCTAATCACCGAGTGATTCTATTAAGCACTTGGGTGTTTGAGCTCTTGGAAATGTGCACTATATGCCTTGGTATGTTGCTTGGGCTCCTACACCTTTAAATGTCCAGTTGGGTGAAGTATATATAGGCCCCAACTCCAAAATAGCCGTTGGAGAAAAGCTGCGGTTCTCTACGGCACACCGGACAGTCCGGTGGTGCACCGGACAGCGCACTGTAGCATGTCCGGTGCGCCTAGCCGTTGCCCTGTCAGAGCAGGTGACCGTTGGCACCGCAGACTTTTCCACACTGGACAGTCTGGTGCTCACACCGGACAGTCCGATGGTCTTTTCTCCAGGTGTCACCTGGAACTAGCCGTTGGGCTGGAGTTCCCTGGTGCATCGGACAGTCCGGCGTGTGGGCACCGGACAGTCTGGTGTGCCACCGGAAAGTCCGGTGCCCCACACACAGACAGTCCGCAGGCAGCACACTTGGACTTTTCTTGGATCTTCTTAATGTCTTCTTTTGAGGTGTTGCTTTCCTCAATTTCTTAGTCCAAGTAAATCTTGCATCCTATGAACTACAAACACAAACACTAGAAAACTTATTAGTTCACGGATTGTGTTATTCATCAAACACCAAAACTCAATTAGCCAAATGGCCTGGGGTCCATTTTCCTTACAATCTCCCCCTTTTTGGTGATTGATGACAACACAACCAAAGCAAGCAAATAATATAAGTATCTGAATGAAAATATGCAATCTACTTGCTAGGATGCATGTTTGTCCCCACAATGTGATATTATGGACTTAAGCCTCCCCCTAACTCCATAATTCACTTACTTCCTATTATAGGACCAAATAACCAAAACCACTTGAAAAACCATTTGTAGATTTAAAATTTTAAATTTGTGGTGTTTGGTGTTTGATATAGTTTTCATTGCTTTGGTCCCTAAACTTCTCCCCCTTTGGCATCAACCACCGAAAAGGAAGACATTAAAAGCATGTAGGAAGTAAATAAAAGCTTGTCCTCAAAAGATTACTCCCCCTAAATGAGTGTTCCCCTTTAGAAAGAGTTTTCTCCCCCTTTAGAGATGAAGAAAAGCTCCCCCTGACAGAGATCTTAGGAAAAAGCATGTGAAAATTAGAGGTGCAAGACATGATTTGAAAAGACTAACTTCCCTTATGCATAGGTAACGGAATATGAGTTAACCACTTATGCATTTTTAGCAACATGGAAGTATATGATATGAAATATAGTCTAATCAAATATTGGAGAAGACATGTAAATGATACTAGATGTAGTCTCAAAATATATCAGCTTGAGAGACATGCGAGTTCTTGGTGATTTTGCAGTGGAAGATTGTTGTCTTTCTCCGGGAACCTCATTTTCCTTACAATGAGACTATCACATGAAATAGACTTGAAAAGATGTTAGTCTCAAAGTATTATATTATAGAGTAACCTCCCCCTGAAGGTGTGCAAACAAGTTTTGAATACTTGTAGGAGACATGCACTTTGATTTGATATCAAGAGGGGCAAATTATCTATAATCCGAACTTTGACACATATAAGTTAAGTGATCCAACTAGTAGAATTCAAAATTTTCAATTAGTGTATCATTTACTATGGAGTGATATAGAAGCTATGTGTCGTGCTTAAATAAATATTTTAAGTCATGTAGGTTTGCTTAAGTATATGAATTGAAAGCAAGCAATCCTACCATGTGATTTACCTAGTATGCATAATTTTAGAAAAAAGTAAATAACAAATGTAATACTAGGCAAGAAAGGTAAACTAGATACAAGGTAAATATATACGCATATCTAAAAACAAGAGATACAATAAATCTAGTTACCTTAGTCATGGGTGGGAAATTTGGGTCCAAGGTTTTCACTAACCCACTTGGCAATTAACTTTGATCCAATATGATGTATCCCATGATATACATCCCAAATTTGTCAAGTCTCCAAATTTCCCGAAGACCTTCGGTCCACTCACTTCCCTTTCGGGATCCAAACCTTCTTGGTGCTTTTCATGGTGTTGAAATTATTTCCTTTGGCACCTAGATGCGATTGGCCCCCTTTCCTTTGTTGGCTTGCTTGTTGGCCTTGATTGCTATCACCTTTCCATTCTTTTTCTTCTTGATCAAATATGGTGTAGCAGTCTTTTTGTCCACCTTTTTGATGTAGGTATTGGAGATTTTGCTTGATGGCTTTTGCTTGAGCTTTTGCCTTTGTTTATCCCTGATCATCGCCTTGCATTGGAAAGACTTGTGGCCTTCCATGTGGCATAGCCTACAAATCACAATTTCTCCCTCTACAGGCTTGTTCACTCCCGCAGTGGTGTTATCCTGTGGAGGTCAGATTTGTTTGACTTTGCCTTTCTTGTCATACAAAACCTTGCCAAGGCGAGCCACTTCTTGCTTTAATTGTTCATTTTCCTTTGCAACCTCATCCGAACATGTCTCTACAAAAATATTCTCAACAATGACTTGGTTGCAGGGGTTAGAATCATCAATTAAATCAAAGCAGGAAGTAGAAGCATCTTTCTTAATTATTTCAGGTATTTCAACTAAAGATGTTGTTGGGGTGCTACCAATGTTTTCTAGCCTAGTAGTTAGCTCATTATTGTGTATGTTAAGAATTTTCATTTTTTCTAGCAAATTTTCAATAGCTTCTTGGGAGCTAGCTAACTTAGCCTTAAGTTTTTCATTCTTTTTAATGAGACCATCATCGGTAGCAGTGGATGGAGCACTAGATTCAAATAGCTTAATTTTAGTTGACAGCTCACTATTTAAGTTTGCAAAAGTTTCAAATTTTTCTAGCAAAGCTTTATAATCATTTTGGGAGCTAATCAACTTATTTTTCAAAGTTTTAAGTTGAGCTTTTTGCTTAGTGCAAACATCCTGGAAAAAATCTACGACTTCTGCAAGCTCATCTACAGAGGGCTTTCCCTCACCTTAATCATCACTACTACTTTCATCACTAGAGGATGGAATGCTTTTGTTACCTCTTGCCATAAGGAATTTGTGTGATGACCGTGATGAGCATGGTGAGGACCAGTGGTTGTGCGTCCTTGGCGGTTCATCTTCACTTGAAGAATCATCCCAAGTTCTAACACTTGTTAGCGCCTTGCCTTTGCTCCTCTCCTTTTTGGGTTTGGCCATATTTGGACAGTTGTCCCTGAAGTGGCCCTTCTCCCCACATGCGAAGCATCCTCTCTTCCTTTGCTTTTTCCTATCAATGTTAAAGAGAAGATCTTCGACCTACAGAGGCACACCCATTAAATTAATCTTGTGGATCATCCTCATTACCTTTTCGACGCGTCGGATTGTTTCTTCATCCTCGGAGGATGATGTGCATGGTTGATTATCTTCATTATCATCACTTTCTTCTTCTTCCTCTTCTTCACTTGAGGAACTTGGAGTGGGAGCCTTCTTTTTGCCCTTTCTTTCATCACATGCAAAAGCATATGGTCTTGAGGAAGTTGGCTCCTCTCCCTGACACATTTTTCGCGACATCTCAAAAGCCGCAATTTTTCTAATCACAATGGTCGGGGTCATGTTGCTCAAGTCCTCCATGTTGTGAAGGATGGTGATGATGCTCCCATATCTTTGTTGTGGTAGCAGGGAGATAATCTTCCTCACAATGTCCGCATCACCTAGCTTATTAATGCCAATAGAATTGAGCTAATTGATAATTAGATTCAAACGAGAATACATGTCTCTAACAAGCTCATCATCTTTCATAGCAAAAGAATTATACTGATTTAAGACTAGGCAATGTTTTTGCTCATGGCCGGACATTGGATGTGCCGTCATGGAGCTCATGCAATTTTAGCCAAATCTCATTAGCAGTTTTCAAGGTAAATACTTGATTAAAAATATCCATGCTAAGAGATTTATACAAGTAATTTTTGGCTCTAGCATTTAAATGAATTTCTTTTTCCTCACTCGTGGTGGGTTTCTCGGGATTCTTGAGGGGTTTCATCCCGTCACGAGTGACTCTCCAAACACCTAGATCAACGGCCTCTAGGTAACAAGCCATTCTAGCACTATAATATGGGAAGTTAGTGCCGTCGAAGTGTGGTGGCCTATGGGTATCCATCCCTTCCTCTAAAAAGCGTCGGCTCTTTTTAGCGGTAAAGCTAAAGCGTTTCAAATGAGCCAAACCAGGCTTTGATACCAGTTGTAGGAAATGGGTGACACCTAAGAGGGGGTGAATTAGGACTTCTAAAACTTTTATTAAACTAGGCCACAATTAAATCCCTAGAGCAAAACCTATGCAAATAATCAAATTAGAAGGTGCAAACTAGGTTTTGTCTAAGTGTTGCTATCTCTACCGCAATGGCTAAGTTTCAATCTACACTAAATAAGTATGAATACAAGATTGAAACTTAAATGCTTAAAATAAATGCGGAAACTTAAAGGGCAAAGTAGAGAAGCAAACTCTCGTGGATGACGCCAGTATTTTTACCGAGGTATCCGGAACCACGCAAGGTCTCGACTAATCCTCGTTGGTGCCCCTACACAAAGGAAAGCCCACGCGAGGGCCAAGCACCACGGTCGAGTAACTCTGTAGAGAGTCGCGGGCCTTCTCCACGTGCAAGTGGTGCTCCGCTTCCGGCTCCTCTCAGACGGTCCCCGCCGTGGTGGAGACGGCGGGGAGCGTCCGAGAGGAGCCAGAAGCGGACCACCACTTGCGCTGGAGAAGGCCCACGACTCTCTATGGAGTTACTCGACCGAGGTGCTTGGCCCTCGCGTGGGCTTCCCTTTGCGTAGGGGCACCAGCGAGGATTAGTCGGGACCTTGCGCGGTTTCGGATACCTTGGTAAAAATATCGGCGTCATCCACGAGAGTTTGCATTCTCTACCTTGCTCTTTAAGTTTCCGCATTTATATTAAGCATTTAAGTTTCAATCTTGTATTCATACTTATATAGTGTAGATTGAAACTTAGCCTTTGCGGTAGAGATAGCAACACTTAGACAAAACCTAGATTGCACATTCTAGTTTGATTATTTGCATAGGTTTTGCTCTAGGGATTTATTTGTGGCCTAGTTTAGTGAAAGTTTTAGAAGTCCTAATTAACCCCCCCCCCTCTTAGGCGTCACCCGTTTCCTACAGTTGCTTTCCTCAATGCCTTAGTCCAAGTCACTTTAGCATCATGTGAACTACAATCATAAACACTAGTAAACTTATTAGTTCACAGGTTATGTTGATCATCAAACACCAAAACATTTTGAGCCAAATGGCCCGAGGTCCATTTTCCTTACAGAGTCTATGCAACAGAAGACACAAGAAGTGATGAGATTTATATGAGTGAGAACATTGATACAGAAGGTGATCCCACTACATATGAAGCAGCTATGAGAAGCGCAAATTCATCCAAATGATTATCGACCATGGAAGATGAATTAGAATCCATGAGAATGAACAAAGTTTGGGACTTAGAAGTCATTCCCTAAGGAGCCGGGTCTACAAGACCAAGCATGACTCTAGAGGGAATGTAGAAAGATACAAGGCTAGACTTGTGGCCAAAGGGTTCACACAAAGATAAGGCATTTGAAAGCTCTCTTGTGGGTTTTGGTGTTTGGATGACAACCCAATTAAAGGACTAACAAGTGTGTTAAGTGTTGAACAGGTGCTGAATGCAAAGCTAACAGGGTTCAACACAAGTAAACAGGTCTGATGGTCCAAAGACTGGATTATCTATTGATAATGGACATCACAAGTAAGATGGACATTGCTTAAGTGAGACTCGGTGTGCGTAACTCAGAGACAACCAATCAAGCCAAGGATGGAGGCAAGAAGAGCTTCGAGTTACCGAGTGCACGGGAGAAGGTCAAGGAGACCAGGAACCCAAAGCCAGGGGTGAAGAAGAAGACTTGCAAAGTCAAGGTTGATCAAGTTAAGAAGAGTTATGGTGCATTAAGGATCACTACATAAGAACATGACTTATAATCAATGAGGTAACATCTACAATTATGTGGTGTAAGTCATATTGCTCAAGATCAAGCTCAAAAAGTGAACAAGGTCATTGGAAAGAGAACTAGTGTCAAAACCTGAACTGGAAGCAGCCCAAAAGAGCTAAGTGCACCTTGACCTTTAGTTTGGGTTATTCCTATGTTTGGAGATATTCTATGTGACCTTTGTAGGATGCTGGAGCTCAGAAATGCCAATCTACATCAAGTCAAGCTGACTTGATGATTTATGAGTCCAACATCAATCTCAATTATGCCAAATGCTAAAGAAGTGAAAATCAAAGAGAAGGTATGTTTCTAGACTTAGTACATTGGTTTTTGTGTACTAATATATTTGTCTAAGTATTAGAAACAGAGAAAATAAGAAAAGAAAAGAGATGCAAAAGGCTTGGCTGTGTACAGCCGAAACTCAGCTCAGTCTGGCACACCGGACTGTCCAGTGGTGCACCGGACAGTTTCCGGTGCGCCAGGCTAAACTCCGGTGAACAAGCCACTCTCGGGAAAGTTTGGCGGCGTACGGCTATAATTCACCGGATTGTCTGGTGGTGCACCGGACTGTCCGGTGAGCCAACGGTCGACTGTGCCAACGGTCGGCAGCGCGATCAGCGGGCGACACGTGGCTTGGGCCAACGGATAGTTGGCGCACCGAACTGTCCGGTGTGCACCGGACAGTGTCTGGTGGGCCAAGTCGACCGTTGCTCCAACGGTCAGCTAAGCCCGATTTGGAAGGAGATCGCGCACCGAACAAGCTACAGGACCTGTCCGGTGGTGCACCGAACTGTCCGGTGCACCACCCGACAGAAAGCAAGTATTGCCTTCCAAAATGGATTCCAACGGCTCCTAGGCTCCTTGGGTCTATAAAAGGGACTCCTAGGCGCCTCCAACATGAAAACAAGTGCAGCCAACAATTATAGACATCACTTGGATCGATTCTCTCTCTCCCTCTCATGTATATCTCTCTAGTTTGTGTAGAGGCAAAGCTATAAGCCTTGAGAGAGTGGAGAAGTGCTGCTAAGAGCTACAACAAGGTCTTGAGCATATCGTTACTCTGCCGGAGTGCTGTAAAGAAGATTGTAAGCAGCCGCGACTTTGTTGTAACCAAACTCAACATAGTGGAAGGCTCTATCTGTCATACTGATAGATCTAAGCAAACGGAGGAAGGAGTTGAAATAGACTCCAAGCCCAGGTGTGGCTAACTTCAACGAGGACTAGGCAAGCATTTCAGGCTTGGCCGAACCTCGGGATAAATCCCTGTGTCTGTGTGCTTCGCTCTGTATTGTGTGTTGTCTCTCTGTTCTATCTACTCTTTATATCGGCACTTCAATACCTATCTGTGGTACAAGTTATATTTGAAGTGCAGGGCATTTTGAGACAGGATCTTCTAATTCGCTGCAACCTACTCAAAGGATCTTTCATTCCACTGTGATCTGGTCTTCGAGTAGAGTAAGAACTAAAGTTTTAAAGTGGTTATTTTTATTCGCCTATTCACCCCCCTCTAGGCGACATCAAGATCCTGTTCCCGAGAAAAGGGAACTTTCAGCATTGACTACCATGAAACCTTTTCACCTGTCTCAACAAAAAGATTCATTCGAGATCATTATGACACTTGTTGCTCATTTTGATCTAGAGCTCCATCAGATGGATGTAAAGACAACATTACTAAACGGAGAGTTAGTAGAAAACGTGTTCATGGAACAACCAAAGGGTTTTGTCGTGAGCGGTAAAGAACACATGGGATGTCACTTAAGGAGGTCCATTTATGGATTAAAACAAGCCTCCAGACAGTGGTATATCATATTTGATTAGACTATTAGAAAGTTTGGTTTCGAGGAAAACAAGGAAGATAATTGCATTTATGCAAAATTTAGAAAAGGATATCTTCCTTGTTCTGTATGTCGATGACATACTTTTCGCTAGTAGTGATAAGGATCTATTGGCGGAAACAAAAAGGTTTCTTTCCTCGAACTTTGATATGAAAGACATGGGAGAATCCTCTTATGTTCTTGGAATAGAAATTCATAGAGACATACAAAAGGGAGTATTAGGACTCTCACAGAAGTCATATATAGAAAATATACTAAAGAGGTACAATATGCACAAGTGTAATGCCTCGCCTGGTCCAATAGTCAAGGGTGATAAGTTTGGGGAATATCAATGTCCTAAGAATCAGTATGAGAAAAACAAGATGAAGTCAATATTATATGCTTTAGCTATCGGAAGCATTATGTATGCTCAAGTATGTTCTCGCACTGACTTAGCATTTACCACCGGTATGCTTGGACGTTATTAGAAGAATCCAGGCATAGATCACTAGAAAGCAGTCAAGAAGGCTCTAAGGTACCTTCAAGGTACTAAAGTTCTCATGCTTACGTACAAAAGATGTAGTCCCCTACAAATAGTTGGCTATGTAGATGCCGACTAGGGAGGGTGTAGAGATACATCGAAGTCCACTTCAGGGTATATATTTATGCTCTCTAGGGGAGCTATTTTTGGAAGAGTCAAACAGACAGCGAGAGCATCATCAACAATGCACGCTGAGTTTGTAGCTACATATGAGGCAACTGGACATGTGATATGGATAGAGAAATTCATACCCAAAATAAGAGTGGTTGATAGCATAGAGCGACCACTGAGAATCTACTGTGACAATGAGCTAGCGGTATTTTTCTCCCATAACAATAAGTCAAGTGGCACTGCCAAGTATATTGACATTAAGTGTTATATTGTTGAGGAGAAGATTCTAGATCACACCATTGAAGTTGAGCATATAAGAACACATCAGATGCTTGCGGATCTGCTCACAAAAGGCCTTCCACCCAGCATGTTTAGTAAGCACGCAGGCACACAACCGGCATGGGATTGAGGGAGTGTCTATGATCCTGAATTACAGGGGCTACAGATTGCAACCTAATAAAGTCTTTTCATTCTGAAGCAGGGAAGCATGTTACAGTCAATGAGTGTGGTGATACTCAATAGATTATTATCACGCATTGGTCTCTATGTGTAAACTTGTCAAAGGATGGAATTCGTAAAAGTTTGAGTGAGAGGTATGTAGAGAACAAAAGGGGAGATTGTTAGGATGGCTGCTCTACACTAGCCGGTTAACAGTAACTAGGGTAGGGTTAATTCTAACTGTCTAATCGCACCCCTGATTGGGGGGGGGCTATCCTAACCGTTGGTTGCAGCCCCTGGTCATACGATGCCATATAAATAGATTAAGGGGGTCAACGAGTTTAGCCAACACTAATCACTCGACCACAAAACCCTAATTGACACTCTGTGAGGTACCAATCACCTAGGCGCTCGGAGTGACTGGAAGAGTTGCGACTATGTCTCAGATCCCCATCTCCCCATCGGGATTGGGATCTGAGCCTCCCCTGCAGGTGCCACCGGAGGAGTCGATCCACCATCAATCAACAACGGGAACCAGTCTCCTCGACACACGTAGGGAGATCGAGGATAAGGAGGAGGCGGGTCTTCGCTGCAAGACGTCACGCGATGGTGGCTATGAATAACAATAAAGGTATGTATACCTATACCCCTCAATAGAATAGATGTACTCATCATCAAATTATTGTAGTTACAGATTGGTATTCTAGAGGCTTAGAAATCAATCCTAGGCACCATAGAATCTAACAGTCTAAAGAAAGCTTCGACGGCGTTGATGGATGCTGCAGACAGTGGGCGCTGATCGATGCTCTTTTGCTTTGTATTATTACATTATATAGATATAGTAACATACTTGCCTGTTAAATGTTAATCGAATATGGTGTATTTTATGACTTCGCGATCCTAGTTTATCAAGTTTGGTTCTATGATTCTATTAGTATATATGATTTTCCCAGTTTTAATGGAACTAGTGTTATGATTCTGAGTTCCGATCTGATTTAAGATCACGTTTGTTTTAGGAAAAAGGTCTATATGTATTTCTAGATTTGCAAAGAAAAGCCACGACTTTATAAAGGAATACTGGAATACTAACATTGCCACTTGAAAGTTAAGCGGTGCATTAAGGTCGTTTTCAATGGTTCACCGAATCGCTCCCGGTTCTCAACGCCCTCTCTCACTCCAACATTTCACTCTCTTTCTCCCTCTTTAGTCCGTGTGACAGTGAAATTCCCTTGTTAAGAGGGAGAGCTTTAACCTCTCTATCTTCACTGATCAGTAAAATTAATTACGAAATTAATCATTTCACTCTCTTTCTCCCCCTTTAATTCGTGTGTCAATGAAATTCCCCTGTGAAGAGGGAGAGCTCTAACCTCTCTATCTTCAATAATCAGTAAGATTAATTATGAAATTAATAATTTTTAATTATATTATAAGATAACAATATGTATCACGATACTATAAGTACTATATAGTTTTTTTGACTATAAAAACTGATGTATAAAAATCAAATAGCTTAGTTAAAACGTAAAGAGGAGTTGAATAGAGGGAATGGTTAGAGAGAAGGTAAAATGAGAGGAGAAATGAAAGATGATGAGATATTTAAAAATGAATAGAAGGTATAAATAGGGGGAGATAAGATGGTGAATGGTTGGAATCAATCTAACCAACAGGGAATGGATGCTGAACTGTAATATAAAGATCGACTTGTCGGCGCCGCAGGCTTCTAGCAGCTAGCAGGCTAGATTATAGTCGAGTTGACCTGCTGGCCACTTTCGCAGCTCCGCCTTGGGAGCGAAGCATACGAGCCTTGACGACCAAGCTCAGATCATGTGTCGCCCCAGGCCGGACAGGTCAACAGCGAAAGCGGACAAAATCAATCAGCTGCCTTTCGTTTTCGTGAAGAGAACTAGGGGAGATTATCATATAGTACACGAGTTGGCGGCATGAGTGTTTGACCGTACCAGCATCTAATTAAAGCATGGTCATGGAGAACCTTCGATGCCAAGGAGAGATTATTTCTAATATAATAACTAAAAGGGAAATAGGTTTAATCATTTTCTATAATCGATTTTAATGTTTTACGTCCATCACAAACCACGTGGACTAACTAGTTTGCCTAGTCATTATTTATCTCAGGTGCATAAAGTTCAACATAAACCAAGAAATAAGTTAAGTTGGGGAATCAACAAAATATGGAGCAAGACTAGCATTGGTGCTGCCAGTGACGCACCGGACAGTGTCTGGTGTGCACCGGACACTGTGCGGTGCCCAGGCCGAGCATCCCATCAACTGGCCGCTCTCGGTTTTTCCCTAGAGTCGCTCCGCTATAATTCACCGGACTGTCCGGTGTGCACCGGACATATCCGGTGAGCCAACGAAGCAACGGTCAACTGAGCTCAATGGTCGACTGCGGTGAACAGTAAAAGTGAACAGTGCAAAGCAATACATTATATTGTTTTTACATTGGTTTTACAAAATCCATCAGTGTCAGATGACACCAACAAATGCCCCTAGATCCGCCCATGCCATTGAAATCATCATTGATCTTTGATGCCAATGCTTGTGGCAATATCCCTACCACAACTATGACTTCGACGGCATTGTCAGGCCATTGACATCTGACGTTGCTAGCAGAATAAATCTGCTAGCTAGCTCTACCTACATATAATTTGCACCATATCAACATACACCTTATCGTCAAATAGATAGTTCTACGACAATGCCAAACGTTTTATAAGGGATGTCTCTAACCATTATCCCACACGACATTTGAGGTACATGAAATTGGCATCCTACAAGATAAGAAAGAACCACGTCTTAGAGATTGTGCCTGTCTTGTTCATCAAGTTGGAAAATTGTTTTTTCTCCTAATTACCATACACTTAATACACACAAATTTATACATGAAGTAGGTATATATACTCAAAGTATATATACATGAACAATGTTTGATATCCACGACACGATGACATGACAAGTGAATTTGTAGGTTTGAATGCGTCAGCGTGCCACAATCCCAATGACTTTGCTATTGACGAGTCAGACGAAGGAAGTTTAGATTGTTTCCGAGAGAACTCTTATGTCCATTATGGTGCTAAAGTCCTTGTTGGTTTGTGTGTTATAGGGTGGAGCACTTGCATCTCATGATGGTGTGAAGAGTGTTGCAAACTAAGTTCGCTTGCCTCTACAGTGAAACACTCGTCCCATTATATAGCCGAGGGGATAAGCAACCGTTGTTACATGATGATTTTCTTGATGGGGTACGTCATCTCTATTTTTGATCGTGTAGTTGTTCTGGTGTGTCTGCTTTGTCGTCCTTTAAGCAGACCTGGCCATAAGGTTGGTTGAGTCCTGAAGGTGTCTGAAGCCAAGTTGTTAGGTATGCTTTTCAAGAGGCATGTGGGTGGTTTGCCTTAGGTCTCTCCTGCTTTTGTCATGTCTGGATATGTTGACTTCTGTACCCTTGGAGCATGGTTGACCATGACCTATATGTCCTTATTCGTACCTTTGATGATGGAGCACTTGGCCAAAGGAGTCGTCAGTCTTGCCCTTCTTACGTCTCAATCAGGAGCTTACGCCGAGTGGTCAGAAGATCATAAATGCACTTCCCCTCTTAATGGTTGTGCGATCTCTAGGTCACATGGTCATTTTAGAGACTCTTGGTTTTGGATTACCTTGTCTTAGGGTGAACGAGGTCAGGGCCACCTATCTAGGATAACTTGGTCAAAATTTTGGGGTGGTTGAGGTTAGGTCTATCCTAGCTAGTCGGGGAACCCTTAGCTAGCTTTGTTACAGTCGAATTCCTTCTGGTTTGGGGAACTTAGATCGGGATCCTAGTAGGAGAAACTTAGATCGAAAGGTGCTCGTTCTTCCCTTGGCTAGATTTGCTGAACTATGATTGCCCTGATCGAGGATCATTCTGAACCATGTGAAACTGTGGACCTTTTGTTCTATTCTTTTAATGTATCCCAAGTATGAGTACACGTCACATGGTCTAATTCATGTTAATATGGATGCCTTAAAAGCAGAAATATTAAAAATTTACTTTGAATTACGGTCATTATTATATCCATGTATGATATTTTGCTACCATTGAAAAGCAGTGAACACAAGATATATATATATATATATTCATATTACTCTCTAAAATTAGTTTATGACCGATTAGGAGATTGTTCTAAGAGCTTTTTGGAGATGCTCTTGCTATTGATTTGACCCGGCGACAAACAAAACGATAAGCGAATCTGGAACCATGTCGATCATCTGATATGCCTATAGATGAGCAAACGGGTCGTCCGGCTCGGCACGGCCCAACTAGGCACGACACGACCAGGCCCATGGGCCTACTGGGCCGGGCCTGCATAGTCCTGTGTGCCTAGCCAACAGCCCAGGCATGGCCCTTCGGGCCGTTTTTCAGACCGTCCCAGCCCGAAAAACTCTAGCCCAAAACAGGTTCGGGCTAGCGCAAAGCCCGATAACAAAAAACTTAGAATACAACACAGTTTAACTAGAAAACAAAGATCAAACTCAATTTCACATGCACAGTTTAAACATTCAACACAGTTTCAACAAATTATACACAAATTTTGAGTTGTTAGTGCAATGCCGCCTCATTAAAAACCTTTCTAGATAAAACTCACAACTCATGAGAAACCCTAGAAAGGAAAAAAGAGTATGTCTAGCTCAGTTTATAATTCAAATGTTCAATGTTATTACAAACCAAAGTGTCAAATTAGATCAGAATTCACAAACACTTTACACTCCCAAACTCACAGTCACAGCCTCACAGAGCCACATGATCAATACAAACTCAGGCAGCGGCACTTGCACCTTGTAATCCTTCTTCATCCAACTAGAGCTCCTTAAAGGACTCTTCTAACTCATTGTCCCAGCAAGTCCCCAACATCTGTGTCAGTTATCCCTAAAGGAAGATCAAGTCTAGCAATCAAACCACAAAGCTCAGTCCTAACCACATGAGGATCATATTCCCAGATTCTAAAAAACCCATCAGAGTTCAAAGGTAGCCTAGTTTGAACCATAGCAGCATGATCAGTCTTCTTTTAACATGATTTCTGGTGCCTAAGCAAATTTCCAGTGCCAGCATTAGAATTAGCACTCAACCGAGCCTTGCAAAATTTGCAAATACCAGCAATGCACACCTTCTTACCATTATGGTTTTCTATGATTTTAGTGGAGTCATCACAAACAGCAAATCATCGCTTACCAATGCTGGAAGAATTCAATGAATCAAGGTTATTAGAGCCGGTAGCATCACTAACTGCCCTGGCAGCTGTCCCCTCTAGGTCGACGGCAGCATGACTGCTACCAACACCGAATAAGGCAGCAACATCTCCCATGTCATCGACGTCATCGGGAAGCTTTCGTAACTCAACGAGCTCGTCGTTGATGGTTCTAGGGTATCGATCGTTGTCGTTGTTGTCATCCATGCCCCCCTCTCGGCACCGTACCTCAATGGCCCTGGCGGCACCAGCATGACCATGGCGTAATCGGCCAGCTACTTACCATACCAAGCAAGCGGTAGAGATTAGGGTTAGGGTTAGGGATTTTCGGATTGGGGAGGGAGAGTCAGAGAGGGACGTACCTGCCAAGCCGGAGCCCGGAGCCGGAGACAAGGGTCTAGGGGACGACGATGCGTGACGAGCCGATGACGACGAGCGATGAGATTAGGGTTAGGTATTGCCGACTTGGGGAGGGAGAGCCAGAGAGGGGCAAGCTGCATAGAAGGAGAGTGCAGATGTCGCCGATGATAGAGATCCGGCAGTGGAGAGCCGATGTGTCACCGGCGAGGTGAGGGGAAGGGGATTAGGGTTATAGATTGGGGAGTGGGCGATTGCCATGCGCCTCAATCCAGTGTCGGATACTAGAGACAGGAGATCTCGTCGGCTGGTGACAGAGATCTGGCGCCGTCATTGGCGACGACGAGGCGATGATGGAGACTGAGGAGGGAGCGACTGGCATACGAGCGAATCACATCACGTGAGGAGAGGAGCAGCTGAGCAGGTGACTAAACGGGACGAGGTCAGGGGGAGGGGGTGGCCGTGTGGGCGAGCGGGCCTTATGCCCCCACACCCGACAACAGGTCGGTACCATGCCTGTCGTTTTCTGGCAGGCAAGGCCGTTCCATGCTTCGATCGGGCCAAAAAAATGGCCTCGTGGCGGGCTATCGGTTGTGGGCTGCTTGCTCATCTATAGATATGACATAAGCGCACCATGCAGTTTTGACATAACAAGTTATTACCACGAAGGATGGAACGCAAACACGCACGTGACCAAATTATTATATTCCCACAACATTTTCATTCGTTGAATGGTACTAGTTTTCTCGCATTCTTCGCATTCTTTTTTACGACACTACGTAGCTATCTACTGCAGTTTCTCTCACTGGCTCCCGGTTTCTCCAAAAACTACACAAACAAAAAAAAGTACGGTCAAAATAAATGGTCATGGCCTAACTTCTTCATTTAGTGCAAACGGATTCTGCAAGAAAAGGCATGGCTAAAAAAACTATAAAAACATATTGTTTGGCTTCTATTTTAAGTTTTATTTTCGCCATTAGTAACTTAGCTATAAGATATGAAATAGGCCTATAATAATCTAAAAACAGAAGGGCCGGAGCACACTTTTTCTCCACTTGAATTTTCTTGATATGAGAAAAAATAAACATCTTTAATATTTTTCTTCCTCTTTTCCCGTCGATTGACATACAGTCAAAAGAACATAGCCTCCAAAAATGAAGGGACTTGTTAAAAGTCAGATGTCTTAATTTTAGGTTTTTTAGACAACGGGATCATCGTAAATATTTCATATTAAAATCAGATTTGGCTTATTACAATGTATGTAGGCATAATTTATGATTTTTTGTTTCAAGAATTAAAAATCTGTTAGGGATCATAAACCCGATAGAATCTTACTGTTGTTTGCATAAAGACAATTAATAGTTATTTTAATAGTTATTATTTTTATAGTAAGACAAGGATAATTTATTATAAAACAAAGACAAATCATAAATTATAAAAGAATTACTTATATTTATTGGTTGTACAAGAGTGTTCTGAAATCATCTTAAAATTGAGGCAACTATATAGGAGGAAGTGATAAATTAAAATAGCCAAAGAACATTGATATAAAAATTAGCCTAAGACCCTTATTCACTACTCCATAAAAGCTCTTTAGGCTTTCTCTAACCCTTTCCCCTCCCAAATTCTCATATTCGTACTTTCTATTCATATTTAAATACTTCCTCTAAACTATTCTTCCCCCTATTTCACCTTCTCTCCAACCACCCCCTATTCAGCTCCATATTTATCCTTTAACAGGGCTATTTGATATTTATATATCATTTTTGGATTTTTAAGAAAAACATTACTATATTTGTAGTACCGTAATACATTTTGGACGTGCAGGGTGAGCACCAGCCACCATAACATGTTATGGGGATCAGTGAGAGCGTATCATTGGAGGCGGTCTTAGAGATGGCTTGGATGCCTCTAGAGAAGTGGTTGACCTAGATGCCTCTGCTCTTTCATCTCTATAATTTGTATGGATTATTTTGAGTCGCATATACAAATCATTATCCAAATATCACAAAAAGTAGCAAAAAAGGCAAAAAGAAAAGGAAAAACTTGGTAGTCCCCACAAGCACGGTGTCAATTAAGCCAGAGGGATTTGTGGGCACAGTAGTTTGAACTTGTGATCTAAAGGTTCATGTATTAATCACATAACCACTGAACACATACAACATTTTTGTTGAATTTTAATTTATGTTCTTCTGGCTTTGAAATGATAATTTAGGATCCTAAAAGAAATAAAATGGTTATCAACTATAAAGTTGTATGCCTTTTGAGTCCTACAACTTTGGTCATTTTTTTCTATTTAAAGTCATTTAGAAATATTGAATTCATATGTGATTTTTATACACGGATGAATTCAAATTAAGAAGTTATCTAGTTTCAAAACTTTTTGAGATATGTAACTTTTGTTTGGGTTGTTTCTCCAATTGAGATAATTTGAAAAAAAAATTCAAACATGAGACATCTATCATAGATGATTTCAGATAAAAAAGTTGTCAACCATAAAGTTACATAATTTTTTGAGATCTATATTTTTTGTTTGTTTTGGTCGCTTCTTCATCTGAGGTTATTGAAAAATTCAAATTCTAAATATAAAAAATCAAATTTAATTTTCATGCATAGATGATTTTAAATAAAAAGGTTGTCAACTATAAGGCTGTACAACTTTTTGACATCTATAACTTTTGTTTTGGTAATTTTTTTATTAAGACTGTTTAAATCTAGTATATAACTCTTAATTTTAGAGGTGGTTGGAAATCAATTTCTAGAGTCGACTGAAAATAGAGCCATCTATAGAAATTGATTTGTAGAGACGGAGGTGGCTAGAAACATGGGCCGTCTCTAGAGATGGCTTGACTTGGAGGCCAAGGTGAGTGAAAATTGACCCATCTCTATAAAAGAAGACTCCTGTTTGTAGAAATGGATGTTGCACTAGTGATTAGTATAATATAATAACCACGAGTGAGTATACTGTCAAATTTGACATGGCAACTAAATAGCTAGCGATTCAATTATTGACCTTCGCGGTCAAGCACCCTTGTTCTACGGCTATTCCTTGCACGATCGTCCCCGGCAGCTTCCTTGAATCTTTGTTCCCACGTTTCTCTGGTGCATAATATTGTTGTGTGCCTGTCACCCATGCCGCACTCCGTTTTCTGTTGCTGTTGCTGAGCTGCAGTGCTGCACGGACCTGGTTGTTTCTTCTGTTTGTGCGTCACGCACACGTGCTCAGTGGTCTCTTTTCCTTGCGCCCCAAGCACCTAGTCGCGCGTAATGACGCGAAGTAAACTATAGTCTATAGAGATGGTTTGTTTATTAACTTCCAATAGCATATAGACAAGTCAAACGAACGACAAGCCCTCGCCGGCCGCTACCATACGAATCGTTTCGTATCATGTGGTCCTAGCTAGGCATACAATTTATCACTACTGATAATAAATTTTGAGATGATTTTTAATTCAACACCAGTAAAGTTTCCGATTCATTTTTTGGCCCTTGGAATATTTTTTCTATTTAACACTAAATGTAAATTTGGTTCCCTACACGATGCTACCGTTAGTTTTGACATCTAACGTTGTTCATTTTCATACGAAAAGACGCTTTTATACATATTAAATAATTATCCAAATAGTTATTTATTTATAAATACTTATAACAAAATAAGTGATATTATAGTAACTATTTATGTATGAGTACTTGTAATAATTATTATAAGTATTCATACATAAATAAATATTTAATGAAGGTAAAATCGTCTTTTTATATGAAAGTTCACGTTATTAGAGGTCAAAACTAACGATGGTGTCATATAAGGAATTAAATTTACATCCAATACCAAATAGAAAAGATTTATATTTTAAGGACTAAAAAACGAAGTAGAAACTTTACTAGTATCAAATAAGAAATCGTCGCAATGATTTTTACGGGCAACCTTACGAGAAGAAAAATGGCTTTTTTATATTTTCGTGTAAATTTTATTTTTATGGTTTTTGCAAAATGCTTTAGAGGCGGTTGTAAAACCACCCTTATAAAAGCCTGATTTCTAAAAATTTAAAATATATGTAGTATACTCTTATTATGTAATTTATGGTTTTTATCGACGTTATAATATAATACTACTTCGATGTTTTAATATAATGTTATTTCAAATTATTATACATGTTTACTGCGAGTGATTTAGTGAGATTACATCGTTGTAGTGATTTAATTTAAATTCTCCTGAATTTTTTTCTGCCTCCGTCCCTAGAAGGAATAATGAAAATAAAAAAAACAATATGAGCTTCTTCCTCTGCTAGGTCAGATTAGACTAGAGCATTTTTCGGGTCGGATTGAGTTCGGGCCGAGCGAGAAAAAACCCAATAGAAAATCAATCGGCCTACATCCACCCGTGCCTCGACCAACAACCTAAAATCTTGACCCGAGCCTGTCCACGACCGGAACCGAGAGCCCATGGGTTAGCCCGATGATACGACAACCAGGTGGCTTCTGTCTGACTTACATCTTACTGTTGTGTTGAAATTGATCAATCTCCAAAATATAGCAACTAGCCATCCATTGGGCAAGCACATCAATAAAAAATCAATATATGAAAGTATGTAAACACTTAGAACCCTAAAGAATACACGATGCACTTGGAACTCTAAAAAATACACGCATCATACTGCTCGGGAGCTAGCCGAGAGCTCGAGAGGAGTCAAAGCTGCAGAGATTTTTATTTTTTGGTCGGGTCGACGGGCCAGCCATGGGCTAAAATTGTGGCCCGTGTCTGTCGGGACCATAATTAGGGGTACCCTCAAGACGCCTAATTCTCAGCTGGTAACCCCCATCAGCATAAAGCTGCAGAGGCCTGATGGGTTTGATTAAGTCAGGGGTCAGTCCATACGAGCGACTCGAATCACGCCACGCCCGAGCCTAGCCTCGGGCAAGGGCAGCCGACCCTGAGATGTTTCCGTCTCGCCCGAGGCCTCCTCTTTCACGGCAGACGCATCTCCGGCTCGCCCGAGGCCTCGCCTTCGATAAGAAGTAACCCTGACTAAATCACCGCGCCGACCGACCAAGTCACTGGGGCCTTTAACGCAAAGGGTAAGACTGATGGGCGGCCAGGCTTGGCCGAAAGCGCCAGAGGAAGCTCCGCCCGACCCAGGGCTCGGACTCGGGCTAAGGCCCCGGAAGACGGCGAACTCCGCTCCGCCCGACCCAGGGCTCGGACTCGGGCTAAGGCCCCGGAAGACGGCGAACTCCGCTCCGCCCGACCCAGGGCTCGGACTCGGGCTAAGGCCCCGGAAGACGGCGAACTCCGCTCCGCCCGACCCAGGGCTCGGACTCGGGCTAAGGCCCCGGAAGACGGCGAACTCCGCTCCGCCCGACCCAGGGCTCGGACTCGGGCTAAGGCCCCGGAAGACGATGAACTCCGCTTCGCCCGACCCAGGGCTCGGACTCCGCCCTGGCCTCTGCCGAACGACCTCCGCCTCGCCCGACCCGGGAGCTCAGGTTCGGCCTCGGCCATGCAGGGCGGACTCGACCTCGGCCTCGGAGGAGCCTCCACGTCGCCCGACCTAGGACACAAGCCCGCCACGTCAACAGGAAGCGTCATCATCACCCTACCCCGAGCCGACTCGGGCCGCAGAGAACAGGACCGACGTCCCATCTGGCTAGCTCCGCCAGATAGGCAATGATGGCGCCCCGCTGGACCATGACGACAGCGGCTCCCAGCTCCCTTACGAAAGCAGGGGGACGTCAGCAAGGGCCCAGCCACTCCGACAGCTGTCCCTCCGCCCGGCTCCATTGCTTCTCCGACAGCCACGACGCCACATTAGCTGGGTGCCAAGATCTCTCCGGCTGCCACCTTGGCATGTACTTAGGGCACTAGCTCTCCCCCGCTAGACACGTAGCACCTTGCTACACCCCCATTTGTACACCTGGATCCTCTCCTTACGCCTATAAAAGGAAGGACGAGGGCCTTCTTAGAGAGAGGTTGGCCTCGCGGGAACGAAGGGCAGGGGCAGGCGCTCTCTCGGGGCCGCTCGCTCCCCTCACCCGCGCGGACGCTTGTAACCCCCTACTGCAAGCGCACCCGACCTGGGCGCGGGACGAACACGAAGGCCGCGGGATTCTCCGACTCCCTCACGACCCGGCTCCGGCCACCTCGCTCTCGCTCTCTCGCTCTCTCCCCCCTTCGCGCTCGCCCACGCGCTCGACCCATCTGGGCTGGGGCACGCGGCACACTCACTCGTCGGCTCGGGGACCCCCCGGTCTCGGAACGCCGACAGTTGGCGCGCCAGGTAGGGGCCTGCTGCGTGTTGACGAGCAGTTTCCCGTCAAGCTCCAGATGGGCAGTCTCCAACGACCTCTTCAACCCGGGACGGTGCTCCGTTTCGGGAGTCTCGAGTTTGTGTCTTTCGACGGCAACTACGACATGATACTCCTTCCACCGCTGCGCGACAGCGACAATGGTGGCGGACAGCCCGCCCGCCGGCGGCGGAATCGATGACGCCTTTCCCGCGTGGGGGAAGGACAACTTTCGAGCTCACCCCATCCTCTCCCTCGCCATCGGAGGAGGAGGCGGGGGAACCAAGGCCGAGCGGGAGGCTGCGCTCAGTCGACTGTCGAGAAAATCGACATCCCCAGCGCCCCAACGGAGGACGCGTCGGGCATCACCCACGCGTTTGAGGCGAAGGCGAGCGCCGTCCCCCCGCGACACGCCGATCCCGAGCAAGTGGACGACGCCAGCACGCTCACGGAGGGCCTGCAGGACGTCGCCCTCGCACCCAGGACGACAGCACGATCAGCCCCCGATGCGACTTCGTCAATCCTCGTCGACCAAAAGGTACGGGCTGATTCCCATTCTTCGTCATTTCGACTCGGCCTCAACCCGCCTGGCGGCCTCGCTTTGGCGGGCGCTCACGCTGAGGCGAGTGCAACCTCTCTGGGGTTTCGTGTGCGGTCGCCTTGGGACCGATTGACGGGTGTCTCGACCTACGGACCCTCTGGGTCCGAGGAAGATGACGACCCCAGCATCTGCTGGGATTTCTCTGGATCTGGCAACCCCAGTGCCATGCGGGACTTCATGACCGCATGCAACTACTGCCTCTCCGACTGTTCCGACGGCAGCCGCAGCCTTGACGACAAGGACTGCGGCCCGAGCCGCGAATGTTTCCACGTCGAGCTAGGGGATCCCTCCGGAGGCAGCTGTCTCGGCATGCCGGAGGATGGCGATCCCCCTAGGCCAGCGCCTCGCGCCGACATCCCGCGGGAGCTAGCTGTGGTCCCCGTTCCGGCGGGGGGTCACGACCCACAGCTCGAGCAAGTCCGCGGGGCGCAGGCCGGGCTCGATGAGGGAGCAGGAGCGCTCGAGGCAATCCGCCGGAACGTCGGGCAGGTATGGGCGAGCCAGCCCCCGGCCGGAGAAATACGTCACCTGCCCCAAGGTCTCCAGCACCGCATCGCCAACGATGCCAGGGACAGACCGCCACCCGCATCCGGCGGAACCGGTCAGGACCTGGCAGCCGCGGCGATGCTCCTCCGCGCGATGCCGGAGTCATCAACCACCGAGGGTCGGCGAATCCAGGGAGAGCTCAAGCATCTCCTGGAAGGCGCTGCGGCCCGGCGGGCCGAGAGCTCTGCCTCCCGAAGGCAGGGGTACCCCTCGGAACCTCGTGCCGCGACTTCCCGACTCATGCGGGAAGCCTCGGTCTACACAGGGCGCACGCGCAATACCGTGCCTGCGGCCTCGGGCCACCTCGGTGACGAGCACCCTCATCGCGACCGTCGGGCCCGCCTCGACGAAAGGGTGCGCCGAGGTTATCACCCCAGGCGTGGGGGACGCTACGACAGCGGGGAGGATCGGAGTCCCTCGCCCGAACCACCCGGTCCGCAGGTCTTCAGCCGAGCCATTCGGCGGGCGCCGTTTCCGCCCCGATTCCGACCCCCGACTACTATCACAAAGTACTCGGGGGAAACGAGACCGGAATTGTGGCTTGCGGACTACCGCCTGGCCTGTCAACTGGGTGGGACGGACGACGACAACCTCATTATCCGCAACCTCCCCCTGTTCCTCTCCGACACCGCTCGCGCTTGGTTGGAGCACCTGCCTCCGGGGCAGATTTCCAACTGGGAGGATCTGGTCCAGGCTTTCGCCGGCAACTTCCAGGGCACGTACGTGCGCCCCGGGAATTCCTGGGACCTCCGAAGCTGCCGGCAACAGCCGGGAGAGTCCCTTCGGGACTACATCCGGCGATTCTCGAAGCAGCGCACCGAGCTGCCCAACATCACCGACTCCGATGTCATCGGCGCGTTCCTTGCCGGCACCACCTGCCGTGACTTGGTGAGCAAGTTGGGTCGCAAGACCCCCACCAGGGCGAGCGAGCTGATGGACATCGCCACCAAGTTTGCCTCTGGTCAGGAGGCGGTCGAGGCCATCTTCCGAAAGGACAAGCAGCCCCAGGGCCGCCCGTCGGAAGATGCCCCCGAGGCGGCTACTCCGCTCGGCGTCAAGAAGAAAGGCAGGAGGAAGTCGCAAGCGAAACGCGACGCCGCCGGCACGGACCTTGTCGCAGCCGCCGAGTACAAGAACTCTCGGAAGCCCCCCGGAGGCGCCAACCTCTTCGACAAGGCACTCAAGGAGACGTGCCCCTACCATCAGGGGCCCGTCAAGCACACCCTCGAGGAGTGCGTCATGCTTCGGCGCCACTTCCACCGGCCCGGGCCACCCGCAGAGGGTGACAGGGCCCGCGACGACGGCAAAAAGGAAGATCACCAAGCAGGAGAGTTCCCCGAGGTCCGCGACTGCTTCATGATCTACGGAGGGCATGCGGTGAATGCCTCGGCTCGGCATCGTAAGCAGGAGCGTCGGGAGGTCTGCTCGGTGAAGGTGGCGGCGCCAGTCTACCTAGACTGGTCCGATAAGCCCATCACCTTCGACCGGGATGACCACCCCGACCACGTGCCGAGCCCAGGGAAGTACCCGCTCGTCGTCGATCCCGTCATTGGCGACGTCAGGCTCACCAAGGTCCTGATGGATGGGGGCAGCTGCCTCAACATCATCTACGCTGAGACCCTCAGGCTCCTGCGCGTCGATCTGTCATCCGTCCGAGCAGGCGCTGCGCCTTTCCACGGGATCATTCCCGGGAAGCGCGTCCAGCCCCTCGGACAGCTCGACCTTCCTGTCTGCTTCGGAACACCCTCCAACTTCCGAAGGGAGACTTTGACGTTCGAGGTGGTCGGGTTCCGAGGGACCTACCACGCAGTGTTGGGAAGGCCATGCTACGCGAAGTTCATGGCCATCCCCAACTATACCTACCTGAAGCTCAAGATGCCGGGCCCCAACGGGGTCATCACCGTCGGCCCCACGTACAAACACGCATTCGAATGCGATGTGGAGTGCGTGGAGTACGCCGAGGCCCTCGCCGAGTCCGAGGCCCTCATTGCCGACCTCGAAAGCCTCTCCCGAGAGGTGCCGGACGTGAAGCGACATGCCGGCAACTTCGAGCCAGCGGAGACGGTTAAGGCCGTCCCTCTCGACCCCAGTGGCGACACCTCCAAGCAGATTCGGATCGGTTCCGGGCTCGACCCCAAATAGGAAGCAGTGCTCGTCGACTTTCTCCGCGCAAACGCCGACGTTTTTGCGTGGAGTCCCTCGGACATGCCCGGCATACCGAGGGATGTCGCCGAGCACTCGCCGGATATTCGGGCAGGAGCCCGACTCGTCAAACGGCCTCTACACGGACGACGCTCGGGGGCTACGCCCTTCCCCCACTCACACACGAGAATCAGCCATCAAGGAAGGGTCGGCCTCGCCCCGGCGGAGCCCGACCCTCCCTCGGGGGCTAAAAAGGGGGAACCCCTCTCGTCGAGTTTGGATGCGCCTCTCCGCGTCAAAAAATTCCTTTTTTCGATCAAAAAGGGGTTTTTGCGTTCTCCCGGATACGTCAGAAGCAGGGTCCTGAGGAGCGAACTTGGGTACAAATGAGTGGCGAGACCGACTGAGCCGAGGAACACCTATGCCTCCGGGCTAGGGACACCTCACTCATCGCCTGCCACGAAAAAGGACCCAGCTCGGGAAATCACCCTGTTATTGACAAGTCGGGCCAGGCGCGCAAATTGAAACAGAAAAGAGTATGACTTCACGCAAGAGAAATAAAGTGTCCAGGCCTCGGCGGCCGCGGCAAATCGCACATCCGACAGAAATTGTCCCAACAAAAGTCAGGCGTCGCCTTGGGAAGGCGCCGCGCCTTCAGCTCCACTCCCGCCGTCGGTAAGGTCCACCTCCGCTTCCGGCGGCGGCACAGGAGGAAGAATCTCCACCTCGAAGATGGTCGCCAGCGCCGCACTCGGACCCGCAGCGACCGCGTCGAGCCGCTGAACTTCTGCCAGGGCGGCCTCGTCTTCGTCATGAAGGCAATACCCCTCACTGACCCGCTCCAGGTCCACGACGTAATGGGAAGCGAGCACGGCGAAGGCCCGCCTGACGCCGTGGTGTAGCGCCCCGCGGACTTTACCGCGCGCATAACCACCCAGGGCTTGAAGACGACTTTGGGGGGAGCTTCCTGAAGGGACGTCGCCGGGACCAAGGGTCCGATAGGCATCCGAGACGGCCTCGGACATGGCCGCGAGATCGGCCTCCCTCTGCTCAGCAGCCCCAGCGAGCGCCTCGGCGAGCGCTTTGGCAGACTCGTCGAGGGCAGACTCGAGCTCTGCGAACAACCAGAAGAAAGACCTCAAACACAAGCGGAAGAAACAGACAAGAACGAGAACCGAGGACGGTCGAACCATACCTCCGGCCCGGACGCGCTGCTCCGAGGCCGCGACTTGGGCTGCGGCCAGATCGGCCGCGAGGGTCTTGGCCCGGCTTTCGGCCTCGGCAGCCTGGCCCCGAGATTGGTCCCGCTCCTCGGCAACCCGGACGAGCTCCGACCGCTGCCGTAGCGCCTCTGTGCGCGCCGCCGCCGCCTCGGCCCTCAGGTCAGCACAGAGCAACTGGAGGTCCGCTTTCTTAGCGTCCTGCTGAGAGAGGCGCGAGGTAGCCCCGGCGAGCGAAGTCCTCAGGGACCGCAGCGAGCCCCAGACGTCGACCTCGCGGCGGATGAAGGACGACTTGGCGGCGCTCCGGTCCGTCAGATCCTGGAAAGGAAGGCAAGGCATCACGACGAACGCCTCGCTCGCAGAAGGGAGAAGGTATGCCTGAAACCGTTACCTGGAGGATTTTGGGGACGTCCCCGCAGAGAACCTCCAGCGATGATCGGAGCGACCCCACCGCTGCTTCCGCACGATTGCGGAGCTCGTCCCAGGACCGGTCCTCCTGTTCGTCGTCAAGAACGAAGATGGGGTCCGGAGCCTCGCGGGTCCGGAATCGGAGCAACTGGCCCCGGGCCTCGGGGCTCCGCCGCACAGCGACAAGGCTGCCGCCCGCCTGGATGAACTGCGCGTCCATGCCCACCTCTTCCGAAGCCCTGGGCGCCGACGCTACGGCCGTCTCGACGCCGGCAGCAACCATCTGCTCTCCGAATGGGACGGTGCCAGCTGTGGTGGCGGTAGGCGCCGGCGTGGCCGACACGGCAGGCGGGCTCGGGACCGCGTCGGCACCGGCCGCCTCCCCGATCACGATGGCCGCCTCGGCAGAGGAGCCCGCCTGAGGGACCTGCTCCCCCGGGACACGCGACGCCTGAGCCCCATGCGGCGAGGCGCCCTGAGAAAGGGTCGGCTGAGCGGCGGGGCCCGAGATGGCGCCAGCCGCCTGGACCGACGCCGTCTTAAGGGCCTTCCGGGGCGCCAGGTCGGTAGGGCCATGGCTCCGCTTGCTGGAAAAAAGAAGGGAAAATCACGGCCAAGACGTATGAACGAAGCGCCGGGACGGAGACATTCCAAGGTACTTACCCGCTCCGGGCCATGATCCACTGTGCCTGGGGGGAAGTCTCTTGGCTCCCGCTCCCTGGAACCACCGCCGAGGTCCGCCTCGCCGACAGCCCTGGCACCGCCCTCGCCTTGGGCGCTCCTGACGCCCGGGAGGCGGACTGCCCAGGCGCCGCCATGGCAACCTGAGGACCGCTCCCCCGCGCTGCCGGCGCGGGGGACGGCTCTAGAGGGACGAACCCCTCGGCCCGGCTCCCTGGAGTCGCGTCAGCTCCTCCAGCCAAGGGGTCAAGTACCCTCTCGGGTTGCCCCCGCCCCTCAGGTCGGGGATCCGGCGTCTCGGCCCCAGGAACCGACGACATCGGCCCGCTCGGGGGCTGACTTGACAGCTCTCGGCCACACCCCAAGCTAGGGCTGAGGCCGAGACGGGCGGCCATGTCGTCCTCCTCCTCCTCATCATCGTCGTCGTCGTCGTCGGATGTCTCCGGCGACAGCTCCCTGGGGAGTCCTTCCCTCTCCTGCTGGCGACGGCGTTTCTCCAGGGCATCCCGAGCCCGCCTCCGCTTGCGGGCCCGGGCCTTCTCCGCGTCCTTTTTCTTTTTCTCCTCCTCCGCGGCGACCCGCCGCGCTGCCCGACCCACCGCGTCCTCCGGGACCCGCGGCAAGGAGGGTTTGTGCCGCCCCACCTCCTAAAAGGAGGGGGAGGGGAAAAGAAACCCAATCATGAGAACCGGAAGCAACCCGGTATATGAGGAAGGAAGGAGTGAACACTTACCAGAACGATGCACCCCTGGTCGGGGCGCATTCGAGGTTGGGAGAAGGCGTGGGGGTCTGGCTTCCCCATCGCGGCCGACACCCGCCATTGGAGGGCGTCACGGGGAAGAGGATCAGGGGACATCCGTGACCCCTCCCAGTCGGCCTCCAGGGTCATCTCCCAAAGCAACAGCCGCCGTTCCGCCAGGGGGAGCACCCTCCGACGGTGGATGGCGGCAACCACTCCCGCGGCGGTGAGTCCTTCCTCCCGTAACGCCTTCAGGGCCTGAAGAAGAGGTTCGAGGTTCTTCTGCCTCTCGTGTGGAGTCCCGTGGCGCCAGGCGTCGGGAGCGGCGGTGATGACCCGCTGAGAGAACGGCGGGAGCAACTCTCCGTCGTTCCGGAGGTAGAACCACCGGCGCTGCCAACCCTTGTTTGAGGATGCGAGGACGGCAGGGATATACTGCAACGACCGCGACTGCCTCAACAAAAGGGTGCAGCCGCCGGCCCGCACCGCTGCGCGGACCTTCCTCTCCCCCGTCGGCGAGGCAAAAAGCTCGGCGAAGAAGAGATGGGTCCACAAATCCCAGTGGGGGGCGATCCCCAAATACCCCTCGCACACCGCCACGAAGATAGCGGCCTGCGCGATGGAGTTGGGGGTGAGGTTGTGCAACTCCACCCCGTAATGGAACAGGATGGCCCGCATAAAGCGGTTCGTCGGCACACCAAATCCCCGCTCGTGGAAGGAGATGAAGCTCACGACGTACCCCGGCGGAGGGGACGGAGTGACTCCACCCGCGGGAGGAATCCATTCCGGCCGCTGTTCATCGGTGAGAGGGCGGAGCAAACCCTCGCCGACGAGGTCCTCCAAATCACCCGCCGTCACCGTGGAGAAGGGCCACGGGTCGCGCGGTGGGATGATGGTCACCCGGTCAGCCATCACCGAAGCAGAAAGGGTGGCGGCGCGGAGGACAGGGGAGGGCGGTTTTCTTTTCCCTGGCTGGATCTCTCAGACTGCAAGAAAGCCTAAGAGGGAGACAAGAAGCGGAGTCGAGAACCGTCACCGGGCCCTCTCCGAGGTATATAAAGACCTAGATAAAGACGGTTCCAACGCACCGCCCGAACCGGACGCGGGGTTCAAAAAACGCAAAGCAAAACAGCCGTTCCTCGAACGGCTCGCGCACGCGCAACGGCAGCCTCGCCAACTACTCACCCCGGCGCATTAACTCCGCGGCTCGACGGGCAGCGCTACGGGCGGGAGCAGCTGGCGACGTTTCGCCTTCGCCAAAACGGCCACACCAAAAAAGGTACGCCACGTCGTTCAATTTCGTATCCTTTTTTCCCTTTTCCTTCTTTCTCTATCTCTTGCAACAGGGACCGGGAAAGGGGATACCCCCAAAGGGATCCTTCCCTGTGAAGGAACTAGGCTCCGAGCCTCCTTACTGATCAGGGGTTCGAAGGCTGGCCCCCCCGAAGGGTTCAACAGCCGCCTCAGATCGCGTGGGCCCGACACCCACTACTGGTCAGGGGTTCGAAGGTCGGCCCCCCGAAAGGTTCCACGACCGCCTCAGGCTACTCGGGCTCCGCGCCCATTACTGATCAGGGGTTCGAAGGCTGGCCCCCCGAAGGGTTCACAGTCGCCTCAGACACCGAGCGAGGGATGACCAGGGGTACGTTCGATACATAACCAAGGCTCGGGCTGCGCTCCCGAGGTACCCTAGGACATTTCCAAGACCAGCGGGAACGACTCTGTAACGGAATCCCATCGGAGGGAGGCAACGAGCCCTCGGACCCCGTCGCCAGGGGACCGGGTCCGGCAGATCACCCGCAGGTACTTTTGGGCGTGCCTCCGGGCCCCTAGCCGACCCCCAACGAACGGGGCACGGACGTCCACTCAGATTACCCGATCGCAGCTCACCGGAGACACCATGTTCGGTGCCCATCGAGGGTAACATGGCGCTCTCCCCCCCTCCTCCTTGCGGAAAGGCGACGTAGGGGCGTATATAAAAAAGCCGAGTCTGTCCCTGATCGTCCTCTCGCTCTGTGCGAAGGCTCGGGGGCTGCTCTCGCAAACCCGGCTCCGGCCGAACCGTTGACAGCGTCAACATACCAGCCCGAGAACTTGGGCCCCGACAGTGCACCCGGGCTACGGCCTGTTCGCATGAGGGAACCGCCAGACCAGCCGAAGCATTACGCAAGGCATTAAGACCTCGAAGGAGTGAAACCACTCCTCCGAGGCCTCGGGGGCTACACCCGGCGGGTGCGCTCGCGCGCACCCACCGGAACAAAGTGCAACCGAGAAAGGCTGGTCCCCTTGCAAAAAAGTGCGACGAAAGCCTCCAAGCGAGTGTTAACACTCCCTTCGAGGCTCGGGGGCTACTGTCGGGGACCATAATTAGGGGTACCCTCAAGACGCCTAATTCTCAGCTGGTAACCCCCATCAGCATAAAGCTGCAGAGGCCTGATGGGTTTGATTAAGTCAGGGGTCAGTCCATACGAGCGACTCGAATCACGCCACGCCCGAGCCTAGCCTCGGGCAAGGGCAGCCGACCCTGAGATGTTTCCGTCTCGCCCGAGGCCTCCTCTTTCACGGCAGACGCATCTCCGGCTCGCCCGAGGCCTCGCCTTCGATAAGAAGTAACCCTGACTAAATCACCGCGTCGACCGACCAAGTCACTGGGGCCTTTAACGCAAAGGGTAAGACTGATGGGCGGCCGGGCTTGGCCGAAAGCGCCAGAGGAAGCTCCGCCCGACCCAGGGCTCGGACTCGGGCTAAGGCCCCGGAAGACGGCGAACTCCGCTCCGCCCGACCCAGGGCTCGGACTCGGGCTAAGGCCCCGGAAGACGGCGAACTCCGCTCCGCCCGACCCAGGGCTCGGACTCGGGCTAAGGCCCCGGAAGACGGCGAACTCCGCTCCGCCCGACCCAGGGCTCGGACTCGGGCTAAGGCCCCGGAAGACGGCGAACTCCGCTCCGCCCGACCCAGGGCTCGGACTCGGGCTAAGGCCCCGGAAGACGATGAACTCCGCTTCGCCCGACCCAGGGCTCGGACTCCGCCCTGGCCTCTGCCGAACGACCTCCGCCTCGCCCGACCCGGGAGCTCAGGTTCGGCCTCGGCCATGCAGGGCGGACTCGACCTCGGCCTCGGAGGAGCCTCCATGTCGCCCGACCTAGGACACAAGCCCGCCACGTCAACAGGAAGCGTCATCATCACCCTACCCCGAGCCGACTCGGGCCGCAGAGAACAGGACCGACGTCCCATCTGGCTAGCTCCGCCAGATAGACAATGATGGCGTCCCGCTGGACCATGACGACGGCGGCTCCCAGCTCCCTTACGAAAGCAGGGGGACGTCAGCAAGGGCCCAGCCACTCCGACAGCTGTCCCTCCGCCCGGCTCCATTGCTTCTCCGACAGCCACGACGCCACATTAGCTGGGTGCCAAGATCTCTCCGGCTGCCACCTTGGCATGTACTTAGGGCACTAGCTCTCCCCCGCTAGACACGTAGCACCTTGCTACACCCCCATTTGTACACCTGGATCCTCTCCTTACGCCTATAAAAGGAAGGACGAGGGCCTTCTTAGAGAGAGGTTGGCCTCGCGGGAACGAAGGGCAGGGGCAGGCGCTCTCTCGGGGCCGCTCGCTCCCCTCACCCGCGCGGACGCTTGTAACCCCCTACTGCAAGCGCACCCGACCTGGGCGCGGGACGAACACGAAGGCCGCGGGATTCTCCGACTCCCTCACGACCCGGCTCCGGCCACCTCGCTCTCGCTCTCTCGCTCTCTCCCCCCTTCGCGCTCGCCCACGCGCTCGACCCATCTGGGCTGGGGCACGCGGCACACTCACTCGTCGGCTCGGGGACCCCCCGGTCTCGGAACGCCGACAGTGTCGGACCCGACTTTTTTGCTGGGTTAATATTTTGGCTCGTGCTCGTCCGTGGCATTGATCAGGCCAGGTCGGTCGGGTTTTTTCGGGTAGGTTGAGTTAAGTTGATTGGGTCGGGTAGCCCATGCTCACATTTAGATCAAACTCCCACCTAGGACAGTGGTTGGTGGAGTGCACGCATGATGATAGAGCTCATGGTGGCGACAGGAGGAGTAGCCAACATGGCGGGAGATGACATGCAACAGGAGGGCACAGCTCGCGGCAACAAATGTAGCTTTGTTTGTGACTGCTTCATCCATATAAAATTTGATGAAGTTTATGAAGCAGATCATGAGAAGCTTTAGAAAATCGTAAAGCTGAAGTTACAAAGTGTTAGAAGACATTTAGATAAGTGAAATAAGATTGAATTTTTTAAATACAATTAAATTTATATTATACACTATAGCTTCACGCCAAAGCTGAAACTGAAAGCAAACACCATAGTGAGTAGGGCCGTAGCAGCGTACAACTGCCAGCTCGAGCTCTATTGAGAGTTGCTTAGCTGCCATGGGAAATAGGCCAAAAGAACGATGGATAATTTTGTTAACTCCACGAATTTTATAGTTTTAGAAAATTCTTAAGGTGCTCCATGAAATCCATGGATCTACAGCGAATTTGCACGGATCTACAAATATTTGACTTAGAAAAGTAAATCTCAAGCTGCTAAAGTTTGGCTTAAAAGATGTATCCGAAGATATTAAAGATCACCCAATTTTTTATCGATAAGAAAAGTTTTATTAAATCAAGATAGTTACATTGAGGTGATACAAAAACCTTGAGATCCTCCTGATATCTGCCCACCTAAGGAGCACACATGGCTTTAGACGGAAAAAAGAGAAAAAAAAGCGCACACACCGTAGATTTTGAATCCTGATACTAGACTACCACCTATGTGCCAGGCTAAAAATTCCTTAGCTACATGTAGTAGGCTTTTGTAGAATGACCCAAGTCCGAAACCAATGAATCCTTAGTAAGATTGCTTTTTATGTGGCTTGGGCTTCTCTATATATAGAGAAGCTATAAAAAACTATATTATGTGATTTCTTCTTTAGGAATTATTTGGTTAGAAATGGATTCAAGATAATTGAAGGGGATTAAATTTATTTTTGTTAAAGTTGAATAAAAAAGAATTTAATCCTTCTTAACCTTCTTTAATCCTTGTGTAATCGAATAAGGCCATATTATAGGTTTTGGCTTCATAAATTGTTCACGTGTGCATGTTTAGCAGGACTTTTGATGGAGCCGTGAGAGAAGCTTCAACAGAAGCCCCGGTAAAGAACATCTAATTAGTGTACCTAGGCAAGCTAGCTAGCTAGCCAAGCGGCTTGTCGACAAGTGTTTAGTTTACCTAATCCTCTACGGGTCACAGTTCTGTCGAAGCATGTGAGGCCAATTAGGGTCGTGATGGCGGAAGCTTCACGGGTGTGATACAGAGACCGCCTCTCAATTTTAAAGGACGCTGTCGTGCACTACTTTCTTCAGTAGCGTTCTCTAAATAGTTCTTTAAATTTAGAGTATACTGATAGATTCTCTATATATAGAGTTTCTCTATACTCTCCTCTATCTATTTGAATACTTTAAACAACTGGTTTAGCAAAACTAAAATATATACAATATATTTGAGAGTATGACAAATACATATGTACAAAATTTTAAAAATATAAAATATTTTTAATATAGGTATTTGCATATATATGACCGATTTAGAGGACGTTGTTGAAGAGAAAAGAGATATAGATGATGAAATTTTTAGAGAAAATTATAAATGATAAATATATATGATAGATATAAATGAAGTTGCAGGAAGAAACGGTTCTGAGACCGTGTGACGTCAGGAGTCCATTGGTGTCCCAGACGTAATCCTGTGCAGCGAGGCAGCGACTCGTCGCGGGAGGTTAGGTGATCAGCAGGGAATGAGGGAAGGGACTCAGGGAGGCATGGATTTGAGAGGATGAGCTAGCTAGGCGCAGATCACTCCTCTTCCCTCGCCGCGCGCCGGAGGGTGGGGGCTAGAAAGGACGGCGCAGCAGCGCCCGCTCGATCTCCGCCGTGTACGTGCACTGTCCGCGCGGGAGATCTTCACGGATCCGCGTGCCCGCTTGCAGCTTGCTCATGTCACGTCCTGATGTGTGATCATGTCCACGTGCATGCACGGGTAGTCGGGTACGGCGCCGCTCCCCACAGCGTCTGACTCTCTGTTGAGTCGTCGCGCGCACGGACAGCTCGCACCCAGCAAGGCACGGGGGCGGGCGCCCAGCCCCAAAACAGTAACACCAACGCTAACTTTGACCTGATAACGTCGGCGATGACGTCAAGAGCACGATTTTTTTAACTACTGTACTTAACTATTAAATTAGATGCTACTCCAGCCAGTGGGCAATAGCTTGCTCATGTCATAGCTCGTGGCTCCAGTTGCTGGCTGCCTAGGTTCCACGTGCACTGCACAGGTGCCCATTGTTCGGGTACCGCTCTGTACGCGCTAATAACTGTCGTTGACCGTACACACCTGCAAGCGGGCCATCCATGTCAGCCTCGCTGATCACTCCGCCGACGTGAAGGTCAAATTCTGCTGTTCTGTCTCATGTGAGTAGGCCTAAATTTCCAAGCTTGTTATAACGCATAGCATAGCATAGCTAGTCAAAGAGGAAAGAAATCATGCTGGAACCTTTGCCCCTACGAAACTCGGTTAGACTATCTCCAACAGCCTCCATATTCCACTCTTTATCTCACTACTTATATCAAACTTTACTCTGTAAACTGTACATCTACAGTGCAAAAAAGTGTTATACACGTCGGCATGCATGGCGTTGCTGAAGTTGGCCTTATAGAGTATCAAGGCATCTTCAATCTTTTGCTCTCTCGGTTTCCCTAGAGGTACCTGATTCTTAAATTTGGAGCTCAAACTCGAACAAACATGTAAGAAAACGTATCAACATATATAAGCCTTCGATGTCCATGATGCATATATTAAATTATGGCCATCTATTTTATATCTAAGGTTATTTTGTATCTCTCTACTTCAGAGCATCTCCAACGAAAAAGTCGTATATTTAGTTCTAAAAATTAAAATGGGACCTAATTTGAAGTGTTTTGAGCCAAAAAAAAACATTTATAACTCCAGCAGTTGAGTTATATATCATGTGATTAGAAAACAAGTCATGTTATTTAGTAACTAAAAGGTTAGAAATGATGTACAAAACGAGAATAGTGCTCCATCACATGCACTATATTTGGGACCTGAGAGGAGCAGAGCTCTAAGGTGGAGCTGACAATAGTCTATAAAACATCCTAATTTTAGAGTTGCAAACTCCATAGAGTTTTTAGAGTTGTAGTACAAGTTTTTTGGAGTATCTCTTTTGTGCTAAAAAAAACTCTAAAAAGCAATCTAGCCGTGGACTTTGGAGTTATTTATTCGTCATTTACTGGTTACGAGAAAACAATTTAAACTTTAGACTCAACCTAGAGTTTTAGGGGTGTTTATGATGGCTCCAGGTTCCAGCTCCAGTATAGAATTGTAGTTTATAATATTAATTAATTTTTTAAAAATATTTTAATCTAAATAATAAACAAAATGACTTATCTAAATGTGTTCTAAAGGCTTACAACACCAACTCTATGATTTTCTAGAGCACTTTATGACTTGCTCCACCAAATTTCCTGGAGCTGGAGCTGTTCCAAACAGAGCCTTTGAGTGGAGCTACTCTATAGTGAAGCAGTGCTATTGCCAATCACGCCTTAGAGTCCTGTATTTTAAAATACAACTATGTTTAGAGCTTCTGTCGAAGATGCTCTTATACACACATCAGGCTCGAAGTGGTGAAGGATATTTTTTTATAAAAAATACAAGACATTAAGAGTAGTGTGAGAGAACGTTAGATTCAAAATGAACGATCACGATTTAACATGTGCATCATTTGCATCTAAGGTTTATGCAGGGTCGGCTCTGACCCTAAACAGGAGGAGCAACCGCCTAGGACCCAAGAAACGAGGGGACCAAATTTTTCCAAAGGCTACTTTAATATTGAATTTTATTACACAATCCCTAAAATTACCATATCAATTTTTGTCTATAAAATCATGTATCATAAGTTTCATCCCTCTATCTCTCTTCTTATTAAATGCTTGTCATGTTATCAAATTTCAGGTTGTCCGCTTCGGATTAAAGCCAGCTGTTCAAACTACTGTTAGAGACAAAACACTGTAAGAAGTAGTAGAAGCCGGTACAGATTAAACCCAAGCGAACATGTTGTTTGCTTATATGACAAATTATTTAATGAAAATAAAACTCAAATAAAATGTCATCTTGGAAAAGTCTAATACAAAACCAGCCTATTCGATTTGTATATGCATCCCTGATTATGTATCATGCATCATCTGTGTATTAGTATAGTAGTATTCGCTGGTATTTACTTTTTGTTATGAATTTAGTTCTACAATGTTACCTAAGAAGCACTTATTTGATGCTTAAAAGAGAAACAAAAGAAAGAGAGACCGTAGCCTCAGCTAAAAGAATTTTCTGAAAGTTGAAGTTATTGAAAAATTATTTGAGATCAACTATATCAAAAAAAAGGTTAAATAGCTTAGCTATATGTTCTATCGAGAAAGATATAATAGAAAACATTGATCTGAACGATGTTGAAATACTCTATAAAGTTATTTATTTTAAGACATTAAAAAAATATATGTAATCTGAAATTGTTTAATACTCTATATTTTGTTCTCACTTGATATAACCGTACAGATTTAACATTGTTTTACTATTCTTATTTCCTTCTATTGTACTGTAATTATTGATGATAAAGAAGGGTGTGAACATTAAAATTGGCCTAGGGCTCTAAAAACCCAGAGCCGGCCCTGGATCTATGTGCATCCGACTACTAAACTTAATGCGCAGGTTTCGGCCCCCGCACACGGCACACACTGACACACCCCTGTGCGACCAATGAACCCCATAAATACCGTTGGTAGGCGGAGCCAAGAGAATCAGGCGCCCCCTCAGAGGCAGGCGTGTAGTACGCAGTACACACCCACAAAGTCGCGAGTCGCGACTCGCGAGCAATGGACGCAGCGGGAGGCGCGAAAGGGAGGGATGGCGTGGACAAGAAGGAAGAGGGGAGCGGGAGCGGGAACGGCGGCGGCGACGCCGGGAAGAAGGTGCCGTTCACGGGGCTGTTCCGGTACGCCGACGGCATGGACGTGCTGCTCATGGTCCTCGGCACGGTGGGGGCACTGGCCAACGGCGTCTCGCAGCCCGTCATGACGGTCATCTTCGGCCAGGTCATCAACGCCTTCGGCGACGCCACCATCGACGACGTCCTCCACCGCGTTAACCAGGTGAGTTAACAGCCCTGCGGCGACGCCAGCTAGCAAGTTAGCCTGCGAACTGTGTGCCGTTCTCCATAACAAGTACGCCCGCCGCGGCCGGAGACGGACGTCGCTGCCTCGCTGGGTCAAGGACAGACAGATTCCGTCTCAGGGCAGTCTGATCTGATCGAGATGGAAATGGCGCCGCTTGTGCTTTCGTTTCATTGCCCAAGGAAGGGACAGCGACGTATGGACTATGGAGGGCGTATCTTGACTTTTGGCGCCATTGGTCCTCCCGTTCTCTTCGCAGTTCGTCTTCGTTCAATCTTGAGACCAAAAAAAAAGAAAAAAGAAAACTCCTCTTCCAATTCAACTGGCGCCTTGTTTTCCCAGTTTCAAATTCAAATACTGCACTATTCCTTCATTCCGCCTTCTTGCTTCTTGGGGCGTTTTTGTTGTCATCATCAGTGATTCAGTTCAGTCATGCACTCATGCCGTCATGCAGTACCAATAATTGTCTAGTTTCTTATCGTCAATTTTTTTTGTCTAGTTTCAATTTTTTTAAGAGCAAACATCAAAGGGCGGCAAGCCCTGGCAAGGTTTGTTTGGCAGCTTGATCCTTTTTTTTTTGTATTGAGGGAATACAATACAACAGGGTCTTCAGGGACACAAATTTACTGTAAAAAATACAAGGCCGGAAATAGAACTGTTTCGCTGCTGGATAATAAATACTGAACTCAACTTTTAAGGACCAACTAGCCAGAATATTTTTTTTCTCATTTGATTTTTTTGTCCATGCAAGTAGATTTTTTTTTCATTCTCTCACATGGTAGTAGCTTTACAATGCGCTTTTCTGAAAGCTACCCTCCTGAATTAGAAACAGGAATAGATTAGCTCGATGCTCGAATCAGTACCTTGTAGTAGGTTATACCAGTTGATTGCATTATTGTAACTTGTAATAATATATTAACAAGAGACCATGTGTGGCCATTTTAATATGATGCATAACTGACCACATACTGCTAAAGAATTGGAATCTTTTCCTGACCAAAGATCCGAAACTCAGTCCCAGGATAAGCCTTCTGAGACGGGACACATAATTCACGCTGTCAAGTTTGTCAGTTGCAATAGTATATTTTCTGCTCACAGATTTCTATCCGGATCCTGAACAAAAATCATAAAAATGTTGTCAAACTTTCATCACCTTTCTCCATGAATTACATGTTGCTTGAAGTATACTTCAACTAGAATTCATTTCCTTGTTAACGAGATCAATTTTCACTTTGTTTTTTTTTCACAGGCAGTTCTGAACTTCGTCTACCTAGGCATTGCAACAGCGGTTGTTTCCTTTCTTCGTAAGTACTCTCTCTAAGTAGACTCTGTTAACTTCTTCAATCTTCACATTCGCTTGCAATCTGCACCACAAACTGGCATGGATGCCGCTGATGGTTGGCCATCGTTAGTATAAAATAATCTTCCGTACAATGGTTAATGGTGAGATAAGATAAGCTTAAGAAAAAGAAGCTCGCCTCATCATATACCAGCTTGCGCCAACACTAGTTGACATAGCGCAGAATTCAACTTTGACTTTAGTTCTGTACAAAAAGCTCGTGTTCAATATAGTGGTTAGGACGACAGATCCAACATGTTTTGAATGTCCATGGACAGTATTACATGAAGGAAGAAACGTACGATAAAGACATTGCTTTGTTAACAAACTGAATTAGGAAAACTTGAAACAGGATTCTACATGCATAAGCCATGTGGTAACTATATCAGTGTAGATAAGTGAAGCCATACTTGCTGTTTATGCAGAGGTGTCATGTTGGACAATGACGGGAGAAAGGCAGGCAACGCGCATTCGATCTCTGTACCTCAAATCTGTCCTGAGACAGGAGATAGCATTCTTCGATGTAGAAATGACAACCGGGCAAATAGTTTCAAGGATGTCTGGTGATACCGTGCTAGTTCAGGATGCCATTGGTGAGAAGGTAATAGCTCCAGCTCTCTTTGAAAGTGACGAGTGGCTATTGGTTATCACCGACTACTTATACCAAAATGTGCAAAAAATTGACTTGTACAAACTCTTCAGGTTGGAAAGTTCCAACAGCTTGTGGCGACCTTCATCGGCGGTTTCGTGATAGCATTCGTGAAAGGATGGCTTCTATCTCTTGTCATGCTGGCATGCATCCCTCCAGTTGTCATCGCTGGCGGAATCGTCTCAAAAATGCTTGCTAAAATATCTACCAAGGGGCAAGCATCGTACAGTGACGCAGGCAATATTGTTGAGCAGACACTTGGGGCTATAAAAACAGTGAGTTCAAAAGCGCTCCTGTCAGACGAGTCTCTACATTTTTTTTGGTTTCAATTTGGCATGCTCTCTCACCTGGTTTTATTGTCCCCACATCTGTA
Source organism: Zea luxurians (assembly GCA_029449295.1). NCBI lineage: Eukaryota > Viridiplantae > Streptophyta > Magnoliopsida > Poales > Poaceae > Zea > Zea luxurians. The sequence goes on from JAOPSE010000023.1 coordinate 48,881,726, forward strand.
AAAACAGGTTGTCTCCTTCAATGGGGAGAAGCAGGCTATTGCACTGTACAATAAACTCATACACAAGTCATACAAAGCTGCTGTTGAAGAAGGGATCACCAATGGTTTTGGCATGGGTTCTGTTTTCTGCATTTTTTTCTCGAGCTACGGTTTGGCCATATGGTATGGCGGAAAGTTGGTTCTTAGCAAAGGTTACTCTGGAGGAGATGTCATCAACATCTTGTTTGCTATAATGACCGGGGCAATGTGGGTTTCTTTGAATCTAGAGAAATAAAGAATTATGCTGATCCATGTCGCGTGGCTAACTTCATTCTTTTTTTGGGTGTGCAGGTCTTTAGGTAACGCAACACCCTGCATGGCAGCCTTTGCAGAAGGACAATCCGCGGCATACAGACTGTTCACAACGATCAAGAGGAAACCAGAGATTGACCCAGACGACCGTACCGGTAAGCAGCTAGAAGACATCAAGGGTGACGTTGACCTAAATGACGTGTACTTCAGCTACCCGGCGAGACCAGAGCAGCTAATATTTGATGGGTTCTCGCTGCATGTGTCTAGCGGCACTACAATGGCCATAGTCGGGGAGAGTGGGAGTGGCAAGTCAACTGTGATAAGCCTCGTGGAGAGATTCTATGATCCACAGGCTGGTGAGGTTTTGATTGATGGGGTTAACATCAAGAGTTTGCAGCTTGATTGGATAAGAGGGAAGATTGGTCTGGTTAACCAAGAGCCGTTGCTCTTTATGACATCTATCAAAGATAATATAACATACGGGAAAGAGGACGCGACGATTGAAGAGATCAAAAGGGCAGCTGAGCTTGCTAATGCAGCAAATTTCATCGATAAGTTGCCCAATGTATGCCATATATCCAATTATCAGCTTATGTACATCCTACATATATCTTGCTGAACCGAGTGCTAACATTTCTCTCTCTTTCTCTTTTTTGTCTGATGCTAGGGCTATGACACGATGGTTGGTCAGCGTGGTGCTCAGCTATCAGGGGGACAAAAGCAAAGGATCGCTATCGCAAGAGCGATCATCAAAAACCCCAGAATTCTCTTGTTAGACGAGGCTACTAGCGCACTGGACGTGGAGTCGGAGCGGATTGTTCAGGAAGCGCTGAATAGGATCATGCTGGACAGGACAACACTTGTGGTTGCACATCGCCTGAGTACTGTGAGAAATGCTGATTGCATATCAGTTGTTCAGCAAGGGAAAATAGTTGAACAAGGTCAGGATGTCCTTCCCATCTTAGCTTAGTTAGCTCATTACACGCTCAAGGTATTTTAACTAACCATACCAATCTCTTGCACCAATGAATAATACTCATAGGTCCCCACGATGAGCTGGTAATGAACCCTGACGGTGCTTATTCTCAACTCATTCGTCTCCAAGAAAGCAAAGAAGAAGAGGAACAGAAACCAGAGCGGCACGTGTCTGATTCAAGGTCTAAAAGTAGAAGCCTCTCACTGAAACGGTCGATAAGCAGAGGTTCCATGGGGAACAGTAGCCGGCATTCTTTGACCCTCCCCATTGGCATGCCTGGCTCAGTTGAATTGCTGGAAGGCAACGATGCGAATTGGGAGGAGGACGAGAAAGGGCAGGCTCGTGACGGTGACCGTGAGGCCCCAAAGAAAGCTCCGATGGGACGGCTAGCCAGCCTAAACAAGCCAGAGGTACCGATACTTGTGTTAGGGTCGCTAGCCGCTGGAGTCCATGGAGTGCTCTTCCCGATGTTTGGCCTGATGATCTCCAACGCCATCAAGACGTTCTACGAGCCGCCGCACCAGCTGAAAAAGGACGCGAGCTTCTGGGGCTTGATGTGTGTTGTGCTTGGCATCGTGTCGATACTGTCAATACCGGTGGAGTATTTCTTGTTCGGGGTAGCCGGCGGGAAGCTTATCGAGCGCATCCGTGCCCTGTCGTTTCGGAGCATCGTGCACCAAGAGGTTGCCTGGTTCGATGATCCCAAAAATTCCAGGTTGGTTACCTTACCTACCGTCCCTTTGTTTGTTCTCTACTTGTGTTTTGAGGTACTGACGGTACGCTTATTATATCTTACACAGTGGAGCACTTGGCGCAAGGCTGTCGGTTGACGCTCTGAATGTGCGACGTCTAGTGGGTGACAACTTGGCCTTGGCAGTTCAGGTCACCTCGACGCTGATCGCGGGATTTGTCATTGCTTTTGTGGCAGATTGGAAGCTCACGTTGATTATCCTGTGTGTGATGCCACTGTCGGGTGTGCAAGGTTATGCACAGGTGAAGTTCTTGAAGGGTTTCAGCCAAGACGCCAAGGTAATTTAAGATCTGGGGTCACTGTATATAGGACACTTGTTTTGCCTCCCAAATATGCTAAGCTGCAATATGGATCGCTGTTCTACAGATACTGTACGAAGACGCAAGCCAAGTGGCCACCGACGCAGTCAGCAGTATCAGGACCGTAGCTTCTTTCTGTGCTGAGAAAAGAGTGACGACGATTTACGATGACAAATGTGAAGCCTCGAAGAAACAAGGGGTCAGAACAGGGATGGTTGGAGGCCTCGGTTTCGGCTTCTCGTTCTTGATGCTGTACCTTACATATGGACTTTGTTTCTATGTTGGAGCACAGTTCGTTCGTCACAACAAGTCTACTTTTGGGGACGTTTTCAAGGTTAGAAAAAATGCATCTTATCACCAGCGTTGCTCTCTCTCTCTCTCTCTCTCTCTCTCTCTCTCTCTCTCTCTCTCTCTCTCTCTCTCTCTCTCTCCTTCCTATTCGGATATTTGAGCCTGATGATGTGTTGGCCAATGTCTGGCAGGTGTTTTTTGCACTGATGCTGGCGACAATTGGGGTGTCTCAGACAAGCGCGTTGGCTTCTGATTCTACGAAGGCCAAGGATTCAGCCGTCTCCATATTTGCGTTGCTGGACAGGAAGTCCCAGATCGACTCGAGCATCGACGAAGGCTCGACGCTAGACGAGGTCAGGGGCGACATCGACTTCCGGCACGTCAGCTTCAAGTATCCGAGCCGCCCAGATATCCAGATCTTCAGCGATTTCACCTTGCACATCCCCTCCGGCAAGGTTTAGCTTACTGTCCCTCTGCAATGTCATGTATATTGTACAGTCCTATAGTATTCTGCAAGCAACTTCATCCAGTTTTTTGTTTTTTTTTCTTCCCATTTTCACAGACTGTTGCACTCGTGGGAGAGAGTGGCAGTGGCAAGTCAACGGTGATCTCTTTGCTGGAACGGTTCTACAACCCTGAGTCTGGCACCATCTCACTGGATGGGGTCGAGATCAAGAGCCTGAGAGTCAACTGGTTGAGGGACCAGATGGGTCTGGTGGGGCAAGAGCCAATCCTCTTCAACGACACAATCCGTGCCAACATAGCCTACGGGAAGCATGGGGAGGTAACCGAGGAGGAGCTCGTCAAGGTCGCAAGGGCGGCCAACGCGCACGAGTTCATATCGAGCCTTCCCCAGGGGTACGACACCACTGTCGGAGAGAGAGGGGTCCAGCTATCCGGTGGCCAGAAGCAGCGGGTGGCCATAGCGAGGGCCATACTGAAGGACCCTAGGATTCTACTCCTTGACGAGGCAACGAGCGCCCTGGACGCCGAATCTGAGCGCATAGTGCAGGATGCCCTGGACAACGTGATGGTCGGCAGGACGACGGTCATCGTGGCGCACCGCCTCTCCACGATCAAGAGCGCTGATATCATCGCCGTTCTCAAGGATGGCGTCATAGTGGAGAAAGGAAGGCACGAGGCGCTGATGAATATCAAGGATGGGTTCTATGCCTCTCTAGTTGAACTTCGTTCAACCTCGTCGTAGGTATATATAGTACCTAGTGTTAAGGGTTTCTTCTGATTCTTAGGAATTGTACGTACTTTCTTAGCTCTCCTTGTTGATTCTGTAGCTTCAGCGTAGTATCAAGTCACTGGGATTTGGAGAAGGAAAGTTAACGTTGCTTTGTAATTATCAAGCATTTGTTTCAATTTTGACAGTGGATTGCTGCGTGTGTGTATATGCAAAAGAAGGCATGATTTTGTATTGTACCTATGCGATTGCTCTGTTAATATCACCATACAGAGTCTCCACATAACTTATCGTATCCAAATGATCATCTACTTCTTTGTTTAGGAATAAACATAGCTTAATGAAAAAAATTATAGCCTAGTTAGTGATCCCCGAAATACAGGGGACACCTGTTTGGAGCAGTGACTTAATCGGTTAATCCTCATGAAACCCTAAATTTTGGAGCTTTTTGGAATCGTGATATCGCCAACACTGAGCTTCTGAAAATAGATATCCCGAACAGCGCAATTGGAATTTTAGTATTATAATCCATTGAACTTCGGAATTGTAGTATCTGAGTCAGATTTAGCCCAGTGTTACAGCAGTCCGTTTCTTAGAACGGATCCACGGGCGCTCCTCTCCCCGAGCGCTCCTGCTCTCCCCGAGCGCTCCTCCTCTCCTCGACGAGCGCTCCTCCTCGACGGCGCTCCTCCTCGACAGCGCTCCTCTCCCTCTCTGTGCTCTCCCTGGTGCTCCGCGGCGCTCCCTCAGGTACGTGGTCGTCGGTCGTCCCCTCCTCTCCTCGAGCGCTCCATCTCCTCGGGCCTCCTACTGTCCCTGGTGCTCGGATCTCATTGTCCAATGCGACAGATACTGCAATAGAAAATAGAAAATATGTAGACAGCACGTTTAATCGAGCTCCGTTTAATCTATCACTCTCAGGCAGGTACTAGAATGGAGAGTCCCGACAGAAATGGAGATGTTGAGCACAATGCGACAGATGGAAATTGGTTTGTCAGCATTGAAAATGTTGAGCACTTGTTGATTGAGGCACCAGCCTTGCCTGAGGATAGAAGTGCACCCCCTCCCATTAATGATGTAGAGCAAGGTAATTCGGTAGCGGATTCGTCAACTCAAGGAAATGATTTTGAGGGAATTTTACCAGATTTGCGATGGCAAGAAGAGGGACCTCAGCATGTACCTAATGAGAGTGTTATGTACCACAAACTTGGATTAGCTGCCGAGGATAAACGAGAAAATAAAGAGAGAGAGGATGCTTGCAATCGTAGAGTTGATGGAAATAATCTAGATCAACTTGGTGGCGATGGTTTCGCAGCTTTGCCTTGTGTTGATTTTTTGCAGCAGGAGACCAGAGTTGTCTATGACTCTAATGATCCAGTGATGGAGGTTGGCAGCTTGTATGCATCTATGACTGAATTTAGGCTAGCAATGAGACAATATGCCACAGACAAAGAGTTCGAGTTAGGTATTGAGGCAAGTACAACGAAGAAATATAGAGGCTATTGTTGTGGAGGCGGCTGTCCTTGGAGCATAAATGCAAGAATTGAGAGGGATGGTTCGCCGACCATAATTGTATGTTTTTTGTTTATGTCAAGAACTTATCTTATTTATATTGTTGTGGCCTTCGAAGTAATACAATGAGAGTGTTATTGTTGTTGCTATTTTTGTAGGTAACATTGTTGAATGATCATCACACTTGTACTTCTAGTGGACGGAGGAGGACTAGCACACCAACAAGTGCTTGGGTTGCTTCAAAAGCTCTTCCTATTATTGTTAAAAAACCACATATTGGTGCTAAGGAATTACAAACTACACTTCAAGATACCTACAAATGCACAATTGCGTATGACACAGTTTGGTATGGAAAAGAAAAGGCCTTGAAAGTCTTGTATGGGATCTGGGAAGAGAGCTTTCAACTTTTGTACAGTTGTGTCGGGGACCATAATTAGGGGTACCCTCAAGACGCCTAATTCTCAGCTGGTAACCCCCATCAGCATAAAGCTGCAAAGGCCTGATGGGTTTGATTAAGTCAGGGATCAGTCCATACGAGTGACTTGACCACGCCACGCCCGAGCCTAGCCTCGGGCGAGGGCAGCCGACCCTGAGATGACTCCGTCTCGCCTGAGGTCTCCTCTTTCACGGCAGACGCATCTCCGGCTCGCCCCAGGCCCCGCCTCCGATAAGGAGAAACCCTGACTAAATCACCGCGCCAACCGACCGAGTCACCGGGGCGTTTAACGCAAAAGGTAAGACCCACGGGCGACCAGACTTCGCCAGAGGTGCCATAGGAGACTCCGCCCGACCCAGGGCTCGGACTCGGGCTAAGGCCCCGGAAGACGGCGAACTCCGCTCCGCCCGACCCAGGGCTCGGACTCGGGCTAAGGCCCCGGAAGACGGCGAACTCCGCTCCGCCCGACCCAGGGCTCGGACTCGGGCTAAGGCCCCGGAAGACGGCGAACTCCGCTCCGCCCGACCCAGGGCTCGGACTCGGGCTAAGGCCCCGGAAGACGGCGAACTCCGCTCCGCCCGACCCAGGGCTCGGACTCGGGCTAAGGCCCCGGAAGACGGCGAACTCCGCTCCGCCCGACCCAGGGCTCGGACTCAGGCTAAGGCCTCAGAAGACGGCGACCTCCGCCTCGCCCGACCCAGGGCTCGGACTCCGCCTCGGCCTCTGCCGAATAATCTCCGCCTCGCCCGACCCAGGGCTCGGACTCTATCTCTGTCTTGCAGGACGGACTCGGCCTCGGCCTCGGAGGAGCCTCCACGACGCCCGACCTAGGACACGAGACCGCCACGTCAACAGGAAGCGTCATCATCACCCTGCCCTAAGCCGACTTGGGTCGCAGAGAACAAGACCGGCGTCCCATCTGGCCAGCTATGCCAGATAGGCAATGATGGCGCCCCTCTAGATCATGACGACGGCGGCTCCCAGCTCCCTTACGAAAGCAGGAGAACGTCAGCAAGGACCCAGCCACCTCGACAGCTGTCCCCCCGTCCGGCTCCGTTACTCCTCCAACAGCCACGACGCCACACCAACAGGGTGCCACGATCTCTCCGGCTGCCACCTGGGCATGTACATAGGGCGCTAGCTCTCCCTCGCTAGACACGTAGCACCTTGCTACACCCCCATCTTGTACACCTGGACCCTCTCCTTACGATTATAAAAGGAAGGGCCAGGGCCTTCTTAGAAGAGGTTGGCCTCACGGGGACGAAAGGCAGGGGCAGGCGCTCTCTCGGGGCCGCTCTCTCCCTTCACCTCGTGCGGACGCTTGTAACCCCCTACTGCAAGCGCACCCGACCTGGGCGCGGGACGAACACGAAGGCCGCGGGAATTTCTCCGACTCCCTCACGACCCGGCTCCGGCCACCGACTCTCTCTCTCTCTCTCTGTTCCCCCCTTCGCGCTCGCTCCACGCGCTCGACCCATCTGGGCTGGGGCACGCGGCACTCTCACTCGTCGGCTCGGGGACCCCCCGGTCTCGGAACGCCGACAGTTGGCGCGCCAGGTAGGGGCACGCTGCGTGTTGACATTCGATTTCCCGTCAAGCTCCAGATGGGCAGTCCCCAACAACCTCTTCAACCCGGGACGGTGCTCCGTTTCGGGAACCTCGAGTTCATGTCTCTCGACGGCGACTACGACATGATACTCCTTCCACCGCCGCGCAACGACGACATTGGTGGCGGACAGCCCGCCCGCCGGCGGCGGAATCGACGACGTTTTTCCCGCGTTGGGGAAGGACAACGTTCAGGCTCGCCCCATCCCCTCCTTCGCCATCGGAGGAGGAGGAGGCGGGGCAACCGGGGCCGAGCGGGAGGCCGCGCTCCGACGGCTGTCGAGCAAATCGACATCCCCGGCGTCCCAGCGGAGGACACGCCAAGCGTCGCCCTCGCGTTCGAGGCAAACGCGAGCGCCATCCCCCCGCAACACGTCGACCCCGAGCAAGTGGACGACGCCAGCACGCTCACGGAGGGCCTGCAGGACGTCGCCCTCGTACCCAAGACGACGACGCGGTCAGCCCCCGACACGACTTCATCGCTCCTCGTCAACGAAAAGGTACCGACTGCTCCCCATCTTTCGTTATTTCGACTCGGCCTCAGCCCGCCTGGCGACTTCGCTTTGGCGGGCACTCACATTGAGGCGAGTGCAACCTCTCTGGGGTTTCCTGTGCGGTCGCCTTGGGACCGATTGACGGGTGTCTCGACCTACGGACCCTCTGGGTCCGAGGAAGATGACGACCCCAGCATCTGCTGGGATTTCTCCGGATCTGGCAACCCTAGTGCCATGCGGGACTTTATGACCGCATGTGACTACTGCCTCTCCGACTGTTCCGACGGCAGCCGCAGCCTTGGCGACAAGGACTGCGGCCCGAGTCGCGAATGTTTCCACATCGAGCTAGGGGATCCCTCCGGAGGCGGCTGTCTCGGCATGCCGGAGGATGGTGATCCCCCTAGGCCAGCGCCTCGCGCCGACATCCCGCGGGAGCTAGCTGTGGTCCCCGTTCCGGCGGGGGGTCATGACCCACAGCTCGAGCAAGTCCGCGGGGCGCAGGCCGGGTTCGATGAAGGAGCAGGAGCGCTCGAGGCAATCCGCCAGAACATCGGGCAGGTATGGGCGAGCCAACCCCCGGCCGGAGGAATACGTCACCTGCCCCAAGGTCTCCAGCACCGCATCGCCAACGATGCCAGGGACAAACCGCCACCCGCATCCGGCGGGACTGGCCAGGACCTGGTCGCTGCAGCAATGCTCCTCCGCGCGATGCCGGAGTCATCAACCACCGAGGGTCGGCGAATCCAGGGAGAACTCAGGCATCTCCTGGAAGGCGCTGCGGCCCGGCGGGCCGAGAGCTCTGCCTCCCGCAGGCAGGGATACCCCTCGGAACCTCGTGCCGCGACTTCCCGACTCACGCGGGAAGCCTCGGCCTTCACCGGGCGCACGCGCAACACCGCGCCTGCGGCCCCGGGCCACCTCGGCGTCGAGCACCCTCATCGCGACCGTCGAGCACGCCTCGACGAAAGGGTGCGCCGAGGCTACCACCCCAGGCGTGGGGGACGTTACGACAGCGGGGAGGATCGAAGTCCCTCGCCCGAACCACCCGGTCCGCAGGTCTTTAGCCGAGCCATTCGGCGGGCGCCGTTTCCGCCCCGATTCCGACCCCCGACTACTATCACGAAGTACTCGGGGGAAACGAGGCCGGAATTGTGGCTTGCGGACTACCGCCTGGCCTGTCAGCTGGGTGGGACGGACGATGACAACCTCATCATCCGGAACCTCCCCCTGTTTCTCTCCGACACCGCTCGTGCCTGGTTGGAGCACCTGCCCCCGGGGCAGATTTCCAACTGGGAAGATCTGGTCCAGGCTTTCGCCGGGAACTTCCAGGGCACGTACGTGCGCCCCGGGAATTCCTGGGACCTCCGAAGCTGTCGGCAACTGCCGGGAGAGTCTCTTCGGGACTACATCCGGCGGTTCTCGAAGCAGCGCACCGAGCTGCCCAACATCACCGACTCCGATGTCATCGGCGCGTTCCTCGCTGGCACCACCTGCCGCGACCTGGTGAGCAAGCTGGGTCGCAAGACCCCCACCAGGGCAAGCGAGCTGATGGACATCGCCACCAAGTTCGCCTCCGGCCAGGAGGCGGTAGAGGCCATCTTCCGAAAGGACAAGCAGCCCCAGGGCCGCCCGTCGGAAGATGCTCCCGAGGCGTCCACTCCGCGCGGCGCCAAGAAGAGAGGCAGGAGGAAGTCGCAAGCGAAACGCGACGTTCCCGATGCAGACCTTGTCGCCGCCGCCGAGCGCAAGAACCCTCGGAAGCCCCCCGGAGGTGCTAACCTCTTCGACAAGGCACTCAAGGAGACGTGCCCCTACCATCAGGGGCCCGTCAAGCACACCCTCGAAGAGTGCGTCATGCTTCGGCGTCACTTCCATCGGGCCGGGCCACCCGCAGAGGGTGGCAAGGCTCACGACGACGACAAAAGGGAGGATCGCCAAGCAGGAGAATTCCCAGAGGTCCGCGATTGCTTCATGATCTACGGAGGGCATGCGGCAAACGCCTCGGCTCGGCATCGTAAGCAAGAGCGTCGGGAGGTCTGCTCGGTGAAGGTGGCGGCGCCAGTCTATCTAGACTGGTCCGACAAGCCCATCACCTTCGACCGAGACGACCACCCCGACCACGTGCCGAGCCCGGGGAAGTACCCGCTCATCGTCGATCCCGTCATCGGCGACGTCAGGCTCACCAAGGTCCTGATGGATGGAGGCAGCTGCCTCAACATCATCTACGCCGAGACCCTCCAGCTCCTGCGCGTCGACCTGTCATCTGTCCGAGCAGGCGCTGCGCCCTTCCACGGGATCATCCCCGGGAAGCGCGTCCAGCCCCTCGGACAGCTCGACCTCCCTGTCTGCTTCGGAACACCCTCCAACTTCCGAAGGGAGACTCTGACGTTCGAGGTGGTCGGTTTCCGAGGAACCTACCACGCAGTGTTGGGAAGGCCATGCTACGCGAAGTTCATGGCCATCCCCAACTACACCTACCTGAAGCTCAAGATGCCGAGCCCCAACGGGGTCATCACCGTCGGCCCCACGTACAAACACGCCTTCGAATGCGATGTGGAGTGCGTGGAGTACGCCGAGGCCCTCGCCGAGTCCGAGGCCCTCATTGCCGACCTGGAAAGCCTCTCCCGAGAGGTACCGGACGTAAGGCGGCATGCCGGCAACTTCGAGCCAGCGGGGACGGTTAAGGCCGCCCCTCTCGACCCCAGTGGCGACGCCTCCAAGCGTGTCCGGATCGACTCTGGGCTCGGCCCCAGATAGGAAGCAGTGCTCGGCGATTTCCCTCGCGCAAACGTCGACATTTTTGCGTAGGGTCCCTCGGGCATGCCCGCCATGCCGGGGGATGTCACCAAGCACTCGCCGCATATCTGGGCAGGAGCCTGACTCGCCAAACGGCCTCTGCGCGAACGACGCCCGGGGGCTGCGCCTTTTCCCCACTCATACATACGAATCAATTATCAAGGAAGGGTCGGCCTCGCCCCGGCAGAGCCCGACCCTCCCTCGGGGGCTAAAAAAGGGGAACCCCTCTCATCGAGTTCGGACGTACCGTTCCGCGTCAGAAAAACTCTTTTTTCGGTCAAGAAGGGTTTTCTGCGTTCTCCCGGATGCGTCAGAGGCAGAGTCCTGAGGAGCGAACTTGGGTACGAGTAAGTGGCGAGACCGACTGAGCCGGGGAACACCTATGCTTCCGAGCTAGGGACACCTCACTCGTCGCCTGCCGCGAAAAAGGACCCAGCTCGGGAAATCACCCTGTTGTCGACACTACGAGCCAGGCGCGAAAATCGAAACGAAAAGAAGCATGACTTCACGGAGGAAGAAGTAAAATGTTCAGGCCCCAGTGGCCGCGGCAAATCACACATTCATCGGAAATTGTCCCAACTAAAATCAAGCGTCGCCTCGGGCAGGAGCCGCGCCCTCAACTCCGCCCCCGCCGTCGGTAAAGCCCACCTCCGCTTCCGGCGGCGGCGCAGGAGGAAGAATCTCCGCTTCGAAGACGGTCGCCAGCGACGCGCTCGGACCCGCAGCGACCGCGTCGAGCCGCTGAACCTCCGCCAGGGCTGCCTCGTCTTCGTCAGGCAGGCAGTACCCCTCGCTGACCCGCTCCAAGTCCACGACGTAGTGGGAAGCGAGCACGGCGAAGGCCCGCCTGACGCCGTGGTGCAGCGCCCCGCGGACTTTACCGCGCGCGTAATCACCGAGGGCTTGAAGACGGCTTTGGGGAGAGCTCCCTGAAGGGACGTCGCCGGGACCGAGTTTCCGATAGACCTCCGAGACGGCCTCGGACATGGCCGCCAGATCGGCCTCCCTTTGCTCAGCAGCCCCGTCGAGCGCCTCGGCAAGCGCCTTGGCAGACTCGTCGAGGGCAGACTCGAGCTCTGCGAACAACCAGAAGAAAGATCTCAAACCCAAGCGGAAGAAACGGACAAGATTGAGAACCGAGGACGGTCGAGCCATACCTCTGGCTCGGACGTGCTGCTCCGAGGCTGCGACTTGGGCTGCGGCCAGATCGGCCGCAAGGATCTTGGCCCGGCTCTCAGCTTCGGCAGCCTGGCCCCGAGTTTGGTCCCGCTCCTCGGCAACCTGGGCAAGCTCCGTGCGCGCTGCCGCCGCCTCGGCCTTCAGGTCAGCACAGAGCAACTGGAGGTCCGCTATCTTAGCGTCTTGCTGAGAGAGGCGCGCGGTAGCCCCGGCGAGCGAAGTCCTCAGGGACCGCAGCGAGCCCCAGACGACGGCCTCGCGGCGAATGAACGACGACTTGGCAGCGCTCCGGTCCGTCAGGTCCTGGAAAGGAAAACAAGATTTCACGACGAACGCCTCGCTCGCAGAAGCAAGAAGGTATGTCTGAAACCATTACCTGAAGGATTTTGGGGACGTCCCCGTAGAGAACCTCCAGCGACGATCGGAGCAACCCCACTGTCGCCTCCGCACGCTTGCGGAGCTCGTCCCAGGACTGGTCCTCCTCCTCGTCGTCAAGAACGAAGATAGGGCTCGAAGCCTCGCGGGTCCGGAAGCGGAGCAACTGGCCCCGGGCCTCGGGGCTCTGCCCCGCAACGACAAGGCTGCCGCCCGCCTGGGAGCGCTGCGCGTCCGTGCCCACCTCTTCCGAGGCTTCGGGCGCCGACGCCGCGGCCGTCCCGACGTCGGCGGCGACCGGGCGCTCTCTGACCGGGACGGTGCCAGCTGTGGTAGCGGCAGACGCCGGCATGGCCAACACGGTTGGCGAGCTCGGGACCGCACCGGCGCTGGCCGCCTCCCCGATCACGATGGCCACCTCGGCAGAGGGGCCCGCCTCGGGGACCTGCTCCCCCGAAACACGCGACGCCTGAGCCCCGTGCGGCGGAGCACCCTGCGAAAGGGTCGGCTGAGCGGCAGGGCCCGAGGTGGCACCAGCTGCCTGGACAAACGCCGTCTTGAGGGCCTTCCGAGGCGCCAGGTCGGTAGGGCCATGGCTCCGTTTGCTGAAGAAAACAAGAAAGGGAAAATCACGGCCCGGGCATATGAATGAAGCGCCGGGACGGAAAGATTCCAAGGTACCTACCCGCTCCGGATCATGATCCACGGTGTCTGGGGGGAGGTCTCTTGGCTCCCGCTTCCTGGAACCGCCGCCGAGGTCCGCTTCACCAACAGCCCCAGCGCCGCCCTCGCCCCGGGCGCCCCTGAGGCCCGGGAGGCGGACTGCCCAGGCGCCGCCATGGCGACCTGAGGACCGCTCCCGCATGCCGCCGGCGCGGGCTACGGTTCCCGAGGAACGGACCCCTCGGCCCGACTCCCTGGAGTGGCGACAGCTCCCCCAGCCGGGGAGACGAGAACCCTCTCGGGTTGCCCCTGCTCCTCAGGTCGGGGATCCGGCACCTCGGCTCCAGGGACCGACGATGTAGGCCCGCTCGGGGGCTGGCTCGACGACCCCCGGCCAGGGCTGAGGCCGAGACGTGCGGCCATGTCGTCCTCCTTCTCTTCATCGTCGACGTCGTCGTCATCATCGGACGTCTCCGGCGACAGCTCCCTGGGAAGCCCTTCCCTCTCCTGCTGACGACGGCGTTTCTCCAGGGCGTCCCGAGCCCGCCTCCGCCTGCGGGCCCGAGCCTTCTCCGCGTCCTTCTTCTTCTTCTCCTCCTCCGCGGCGACCCGCCTCGCCGCCCGACCCACCGCGTCCTCCGGGACCGGCGGCAGGGAGGGTTTGTGCCGCCCCACCTCCTAAAAAGGGGGGAGAAAGAAAATCGATAGTGAGAATCGGGAGCAAACCGGTATATGAAGAAGGAAAGGACGAGCACTCACCAGAGCGACGCACCCCTGGTCGGGGCGCATTTGAGGCTGGGAGAGGGCGTGGGGGTCTGGCTTCCCCATCGCGACCGACACCCGCCGATAGAGGGCGTCGTGGGGAAGAGGATCAGGGGACATCCGTGACCCCTCCCAGTCGGCCTCCTGGGTCATCTCCCAAAGCGACAACCGCCGCTCCGCCAGGGGGAGCACCCTCCGGCGGTGGATGGCGGCAACCACTCCCGCGACGGTGAGCCCTTCCTCCCGCAACACCTTCAGAGCCTGGAGAAGAGGTTCGAGTTTCTTCTGCCTCTCGTGTGGAGTCCCGTGACGCCAGGCGTCAGGGGCGGCGGTGACAACCCGCTGAGAGAACGGCGGGAGCGACTCTCCGTCATTCCGGAGATAGAACCACCGGCGCTGCCAACCCTTGTTTGAGGACGAAAGAACGGCAGGGATATACTGCAACGCCCGCGACTGCCTCAGCAAGAGGGTGCAGCCGCCGGCCCGCACCGCCGCACGGACCTTCCTCTCCCTCGTCGACGAAGCAAAAAGCTCGGCAAAGAAGAGGTGAGTCCACAAATCCCAATGGGGGGCGATCCCCAGATACCCCTCGCACACCGCTACAAAGATAGCGGCTTGTGCGATGGAGTTGGGGGTAAGGTTGTGTAGTTCCACCCCGTAGTGGAACAGGATGGCCCGCATAAAGCGGCTCGACGGCATTCCAAATCCCCGCTCATGGAAGGAGATGAAGCTCACGACATACCCTGGCGGAGGGGATGGAGCGACTCCGCCCGGGGGAGGAATCCATTCCGGCCGCTCCTTATCGGTGAGGGGGCGGAGCAAACCCTCGTCGACGAGGTCCTCCAGGTCACCCGCCGTCACCGTGGAGAAGGGCCACGGGTCGCGCGGCGAGAGGATGGTCACCCGGTCAGCCATCGCCAAGGCATAAGGGGTGGCGGCGTGAAGAACAGGGGAGGGCGGTTTCCTTTTTCTGGCTAGATCTCTCAGGTTGCAAAAAACCTGAGAAGGAGGCGAGAAGTGGAGTCGAGAGCCGTCACTGGACCCTCTCCGGGGTACATAAAGGACCAAGGACGAGACGGTTCCAACGCACCGCTCGAACCGGACGCGGGGTTCAAAAAACGCGAAGCGAAACAGCCGTTCCTCGAACGGCTCGCGCACGCAACGGCAGCCTCGCCGACCGCTTACCCCGGCGCATTAACTCCGTGGCAAAATAGGTGACGTTTCTGGCAGGGGCAGCTGGCGACGCTTCGCCTCCGCCAAAACGGCCACGCCGAAAAAGGTACGCCACGACGTTCAATTTCGAATCCATTTCCCTTTTCCTTCTTTCTCTATCTCTTGCAACAGGGACCGAGAAGGGGGATAACCCCAAAGGGATCCTTCCCTGTGAAGGAACTAGGCTCCGAGCCTCCCTACTGATCAGGGGTTCGAAGGCTGGCCCCCCGAAGGGTTCAACAGCCGCCTCAGATCGCGTGGGCCCGACACCCACTACTGGTCAGGGGTTCGAAGGTCGGCCCCCGAAAGGTTCCACGACCGCCTCAGGCTACTCGGGCTTCGTGCCCCCTACTGATCAGGGGTTCGAAGGCTGGCCTGTCGAAGGGTTCACAGTCGCCTCAGACACCGAGCGAGGGATGACCAGGGGTACGTTCGATACATAACCAAGGCTCGGGCTGCGCTCCCGAGGTACCCTAGGACATTTCCGAGACCAGCGGGAACGACTCTGTAACGGAATCCCATCGGAGGGAGGCAACGAGCCCTCGGACCCCGTCGCTAGGGGACCGGGTCCGGCAGATCACCCGCAGGTACTTTTGGGCGTGCCTCCGGGCCCCTAGCCGACCCCCAACGAACGGGGCACGGACGTCCACTCGGATTACCCGATCGCAGCTCACCGGAGACACCATGTTCGGTGCCCATCGAGGGTAACATGGCGCACTCCCCCCCTCCTCCTTGCGGAAAGGCGACGTAGGGGCGTATATAAAAAGTCGAGTCTGTCCCTGATCGTCCTCTCGCTCCGTGCGAGGGCTCGGGGGCTGCTCTCGCAAACCAGGCTCCGGCCGAACCGTTTACAGCGTCAACATACCAGCCCGAGAACTTGGGCCCCGACAGTGCACCTGGGTTACGCCCTGCTCGCATGAGGGAACCGCCAGACCAGCCGAAGCATTGCGCAAGGCATTAAGACCTCGAAGGAGTGAAACCACTCCTCCGAGGCCTCGGGGGCTACACCCGGCGGGTGCGCTCGCGCGCACCCACCGGAACAAAGTACCTCCGAGAAAGGCTGGTCCCCTTGCAAAAAAGTGCGATGCAAGCCTCCAAGCGAGTGTTAACACTCTCTTCGAGGCTCGGGGGCTACTGTCGGGGACCATAATTAGGGGTACCCTCAAGACGCCTAATTCTCAGCTGGTAACCCCCATCAGCATAAAGCTGCAAAGGCCTGATGGGTTTGATTAAGTCAGGGATCAGTCCATACGAGTGACTTGACCACGCCACGCCCGAGCCTAGCCTCGGGCGAGGGCAGCCGACCCTGAGATGACTCCGTCTCGCCTGAGGTCTCCTCTTTCACGGCAGACGCATCTCCGGCTCGCCCCAGGCCCCGCCTCCGATAAGGAGAAACCCTGACTAAATCACCGCGCCAACCGACCGAGTCACCGGGGCGTTTAACGCAAAAGGTAAGACCCACGGGCGACCAGACTTCGCCAGAGGTGCCATAGGAGACTCCGCCCGACCCAGGGCTCGGACTCGGGCTAAGGCCCCGGAAGACGGCGAACTCCGCTCCGCCCGACCCAGGGCTCGGACTCGGGCTAAGGCCCCGGAAGACGGCGAACTCCGCTCCGCCCGACCCAGGGCTCGGACTCGGGCTAAGGCCCCGGAAGACGGCGAACTCCGCTCCGCCCGACCCAGGGCTCGGACTCGGGCTAAGGCCCCGGAAGACGGCGAACTCCGCTCCGCCCGACCCAGGGCTCGGACTCGGGCTAAGGCCCCGGAAGACGGCGAACTCCGCTCCGCCCGACCCAGGGCTCGGACTCAGGCTAAGGCCTCAGAAGACGGCGACCTCCGCCTCGCCCGACCCAGGGCTCGGACTCCGCCTCGGCCTCTGCCGAATAATCTCCGCCTCGCCCGACCCAGGGCTCGGACTCTATCTCTGTCTTGCAGGACGGACTCGGCCTCGGCCTCGGAGGAGCCTCCACGACGCCCGACCTAGGACACGAGACCGCCACGTCAACAGGAAGCGTCATCATCACCCTGCCCTAAGCCGACTTGGGTCGCAGAGAACAAGACCGGCGTCCCATCTGGCCAGCTATGCCAGATAGGCAATGATGGCGCCCCTCTAGATCATGACGACAGCGGCTCCCAGCTCCCTTACGAAAGCAGGAGAACGTCAGCAAGGACCCAGCCACCTCGACAGCTGTCCCCCCGTCCGGCTCCGTTACTCCTCCAACAGCCACGACGCCACACCAACAGGGTGCCACGATCTCTCCGGCTGCCACCTGGGCATGTACATAGGGCGCTAGCTCTCCCTCGCTAGACACGTAGCACCTTGCTACACCCCCATCTTGTACACCTGGACCCTCTCCTTACGATTATAAAAGGAAGGGCCAGGGCCTTCTTAGAAGAGGTTGGCCTCACGGGGACGAAAGGCAGGGGCAGGCGCTCTCTCGGGGCCGCTCTCTCCCTTCACCTCGTGCGGACGCTTGTAACCCCCTACTGCAAGCGCACCCGACCTGGGCGCGGGACGAACACGAAGGCCGCGGGAATTTCTCCGACTCCCTCACGACCCGGCTCCGGCCACCGACTCTCTCTCTCTCTCTCTGTTCCCCCCTTCGCGCTCGCTCCACGCGCTCGACCC
This sequence comes from Zea luxurians, assembly GCA_029449295.1. NCBI lineage: Eukaryota > Viridiplantae > Streptophyta > Magnoliopsida > Poales > Poaceae > Zea > Zea luxurians. The sequence continues at coordinate 48,899,189 of JAOPSE010000023.1, forward strand.
ATCTGGGCTGGGGCACGCGGCACTCTCACTCGTCGGCTCGGGGACCCCCCGGTCTCGGAACGCCGACAAGTTGGAAGGAGGCAGTATTGCAGAAGTCACCTGATAGTGTCATTGAAATTGATGTTCGAGTAGAAGATGGTCGATTCTACTTCACGCGCTTCTTTTGTGCTCTTGGACCATGTATCACAGGCTTCTTACAGGGTTGCAGACCTTACTTGAGTGTGGATTCTACGGCTTTGAATGGTCGATGGAATGGTCACCTACCATCTGCTACAGCAGTTGATGGGCACAATTGGATGTTCCCCGTTGCTTTTGGATTCTTCGAGTCTGAAATGGAGGACAATTGGAAATGGTTCATGTAGCAGTTACGGAAGGCCATTGAAGATCTTCCTATACTAGCAATTTGTTCTGATGCTTGAAAAGGTTTGACCAACGCAATGAGGGATGTTTTTCCCAATGCAGAGAAAAGGGAGTGTTTCAGGCATCTAATGAACAACTTTGTCAAACAATTTCCTAGTTCTGAATATATGTACCCTGCTGCAAGGGCGTACAGGAAAGAAGTTTATGATATGTACATTGCAAACATGAAACAGAACCCTGCCATCGCTGATTGGTTGGATAAGTTTCATAGTTTATTGTGGTACCGCAGTGCTTTTAACCCTAGCATCAAATGTGACTATGTGACGAATAACATTGCGGAGGTCTTCAACAACTGGATTGAGGACTACAAGGACCTTCCAGTATGCAACCTTGCTGACAAAATAAGGTTGATGATCATGCAACTTTTTCATAAGAGAAGGCGAATTGGACGGAGGTTAGAAGGTAAGATACTACCAGCCATCATAGCCCAACTCAATGCACATACTCGAGGGCTCGGACACCTGGAAGTCATAAAAGGTGATGACTATGTTGCCGAGGTGAGAGACAACACTGACTGTGTTTCTAGATATGTGGTGAAGGCATATCTAAGAGAATGTTCATGCCTAGAGTGGCAACATACCGGGAAGCCTTGCCACCATGCATTATGTCTAATAATTGCACAACAATTCAGAGATGTGATGATGGAGGAGTTTGTTGATGATTACTACCATGTAGAGATGTATAGGAAAGCATACTCAAGATTGGTGGAGCCAATTGAGAACAAGTTGTTTTGGCCTAAGGTGGACTTTGCAAAAGAGGTTGGTGCACCCCTTGGTAAAAGAGGTGTCGAACGTCAAAGGAAAAATAGGATCAAGTCTTGTCTCGAGGGTGGTAGTGAAAGCTCTCTTGTGGGTTTTGGTGTTTAGATGACAACCCAATTAAAGGACTAACAAGTGTGCTAAGTGTTGAACAGGTGCTTAATGCAAAGCTTATAGGGTTCAACACAAGTGAACAAGTATGATGGTCCAAAGACTAGATTATCTACAGATAATGGACATCACAAGCAAGATGGACATTGCTTAAGTGAGGCTCGATGTGCGTAACTCAGAGACAACCGATCAAGCCAAGGATGGAGGCAAGAAGAGCTTCGAGGTACCGAGTGCACGGGAGAAAGTCAAGGAGACCAGGAACCCAAAGCCAGGGGTGAAGAAGAAGACTTGCAAAGTCAAGGTTGATCTAGTTAAGAGTTATGGTGCATCAAGGAACACTACATAAGGACATGACTTACAACCAATGAGGTAACATCTACAATTATGTGGTGTAAGTCATAAGGCTCAAGATCAAGCTCAAGAAGTGAACAAGGTCATTGGAAGGAGAAGCAGTGTCAAAACCAGAGCTGGAAGCAGCCCAAAAGAGCTAAGTGCACCTTGATCTTTAGTTTGGGTTGTTCCTATGTTTGGAGATATTTTATGTGACCTTTGCAGGATGTTGGAGCTCAGAAATGTCAATCTAGATCAAGTCAAGTTGACTTGATGGTTTATGAGTCCAACATCAATCTCAATCATGTCAAATGCTAAAGAAGTGCAAAACAAGAACAAGGTGTGTTTCTAGACTTAGTGAATTGTTTTTGAGTACTAACATATTTTGTATAAGTGCTAGAAACAACGAGAAAAGAATTGCAAAATGTCTTGGCTCGGTGCAGCCAAAACTCTGCTCAGTCTAGCACACCGGACTATCCGGTGGTGCACCGGACAGTGTCCGATGGTGCACCGGACAGTGTCCGGTGCGCCAGGCTGAACTCCAGTGAATAGGCCACTCTCGGGAAAAGTTTGGCGGTGTACGGCTATAATTCACCGGACTGTCCGGTGAGCCAACGGTCGGCAGCACAATCAGCGGGCGACGCGTGGCCTGAGCCAACGGTTAGTTGGCGCACCGGACTGTCCGGTGTGCGCCAGACAGTGTCCGGTTAGCCAAGAGGACCGTTGCTCCAATGGTCAGCTGAGCCCGATATGGAAGGAGATCGCGCACCGGACAAGCTACAGGACCTGTCCGGTGGTGCACCGGACTGTCCGGTGCGCCACTCGACAGAAAGCAAATATTGCCTTCCAAAATGAATTCCAACGGCTCCTAGGCCCTTTGGGTCTATAAAAGGGACCCCTAGGCGCCTCTAACAGTGACACAAAAGTGCAGCCAACAATTGTATACATCATTTGGATCAATTCTCTCTCTCCCTCTAGTGTATATCTCTCTAGTTTGTGTGAAGGCAAAGCTATAAGCCTTTAGAGAGTGGAGAGGTGCTGCAAAGAACTAGAGCAAAGTCTTGAGCACATTGTTACTCTGCCGGAGTGCTGTCAAGAAGATTGTAAGCAGCCACGGCGTTGTTGTAACTAATCTCAACATAGTGGAAGGCTCTATCTGTCATACTGACAGATCTGAGCAAACGGAGGAAGGAGTTGAAATAGACTCCAAGCCCAGGTGTGGCTAACTCCATCGAGGACTAGGCAAGCATTTTAGGCTTGGCCGAACCTCGGGATAAATCCCTGCGTCTGTGTGCTCTGCTCTGTGCTGTGTGCTGATTCTCTGTCTTACTTACTCTTTATATCTGCACTTTAATACTTATTTGTGGTACAAGTTATACTTGAAGTGCAGGGCATATTAAGACAGGATCTTCTATTCCGCTGCAACCTACTCGAAGGATCCTTCATTCCACTGCGAACCAGCCTTCGAGTAGAGTAAGAATTTAAGTTTTAAAGTGATAATTATTATTTGCCTATTCACCCCCCTCTAGGCGACATCCAGATCCTGTTCCCGGGCAGAGGGAACTTTCAGGTAGCAGCAAGAAGAAGCCTTCAAATGACACCGAGAAAACAAAGAAAGTAATTAGAGGAAAATTTAAGTGTCCAAATTGTGGGGAGTTAGGGCATAGGAAGAGCAGCTACAAGTGTCCCCTTAATGGTACAAAGAAAAGGTACTACGTAAACATCAACTTTCTTCATAACATTATTATTGTTTATCTAACTTATATCATCACAGGAAACAGAGGCTGAGGAAAAACACAACAAAGAAATGGTTTCCAACACAGCAGGAACCTGATAGTAATCAGCAGCTTGTTGGCATGGAGGCTTCTACTGTTCAGCTGCCAACAATAGAAGAGGCTTCAACTGTTCAGGAACCTGTAAATAACATCCCTTCTTCCTCGCTGCCAATAATAGAAGAGGCTTCTACTGTTCAGCTGTCAACAAGCGAATGGTCACCACCTAGGAGACTTCGGACAGCTGTCAAAAAGAAGCTTACTCCGAAGAAGATCTGCTTCTGAGTAGCAGCTTAAGTTCTGCTTCTGAGCAGCAGCTTAATTCCTGTTTCTGGCAGTAGCTTAAGTTTGAATTCTGTGAACAATTTCTTAAGTTGTGTGAACAATTTCTGTTTGTGGCAGTACCTTAAGTATGAATTATGTGAACAAAGCTTAAGTTGTGTGAACAATTTCTGTTTGTGCCAGTGAAAATGCAGTTTGGTATGGCTGAGATGAAAATGCAGATGTGCTAGTCTGCTGGTCTCACTGATTTTCAGGTATGGCAGTTGTGCTAGTCTGCTAGTGAAAATGCAGATGAAAATGTAGTTTGGTTTGAATTATGCAGTTTGGTATGGCAGTGAAACTGCAGTTTGGTATGGCTGGGATGAAAATGCAGTTTGGTACAGCTGCAGATGTGTTAGTGAAAATGCAGATGTGCTAGTTTGGTATGGCTGCCAGATTTTCGGACAGCTGCCAGATTTCAGTTCTAGCACATCTGCAATTTCAGTTAGCTTCAGTTGAGTTAACTTCAGTTAGCTTCAGTCCAATTCAATCCAATTCAGTTAACTTTAGTCCAATTCAGTTAGTCCGAGTCTGATCGTGTTTGCTTCAGTTAGTCCGAGTCTGATCGTGTTTGCTTCAGTTCAGTTAGCTTCAGTTCAGTTCAATTAGCTTCAGTTATTTTTAGTTAGCTTCAGTTAGTCCTAGTCTAATCGTGTTAGCTTCAGTTCAGTTATCTTCAGTTTTTCCCTAGTCCTAGTTCAGTTAGTCCTTGCTTCAGTAAGGCACGATTTCAGCACGTCCCTGGTCAGTAAGGCGCGAAGAGAAGGCCGACAAGGCAAAGTGACAGAAAACTGAGCAGACAGAACTGAACTCTGAAAATCCTACTGAATTTCTGAAGTAGCAAGTTTCTGAAAATGCTACTGATTTGAAGCTTTCTTTGTTATGTTGTCTCCGCGTCCATGCCACTACTCTGGGTGCTACCTTGATGTTATGCTGTCTCCGCGTCCCTGCAAATTACTGCCATGGGTTATTCTTTGCTTCACGGTTGTCATGAAACCTAACTTGTTTTGAAGCTTTCTTTGTTTTCTTTAAATTGTTGTGCCTGTAATAGTGCAATGAGTAGGCAATAGTGTGAAATGGTGCTTGTTCATCCGACAGACATGTAGTGGCATGCTCTTCACTGCTTCTGACAGGCCATATGTAGTTATTGTTGGCTTGGAATTATGTTTTTGCATTCACCTGTGTGAATTGGTGAGCCACAAATATGGAAAGACATGAAAATTTGCAGAAACAATTATTTCAAACTTTCCGGATAAAATGTTATGTGCCCACGTTCTGAAAATGCTACTGATTTCAATTAGCTTCACATATTCACGACACCTGAAATAATGTTTAGATCCATGTTCAAGCTGCAATAAGCTGAATTCATTAAACTGGGCACACATAGTTGAAGATACATCATGAGTAGCAAGTTGAAGATACATTATGGCCAAAACAATCATGGCCAAAACCAAGTTGAACTAAAAATACATCATGAACTACAAGTCTCACAAAATACATTGGCAATAGAATACTACATCAAATTAATACATGGCTATTGTCGAGGAGGCAACTCTATCACAAACAAATAGCTCAGATAGGCTCACTTCATAAGGAGCCCTTCATACGGCGATCAGGGATCTCATCCGAGTTAAAATAAGAGTTGTCCTCATCCGAACCACACTGCTCAGTACAATCACGATGAAGATCAGTTTTGAAATCCTCGTACATTCCAAGGGCTTCGTAATCCTCAAGTAGAGGTTGCGGACCAATAAGAACTTCCTCCAAATCCCTGCTCATAGTGTTTAGACCTTTTGCAATTTCAGTAACATCACTCATGGTATTAACCAAGCAATTCTTGTGCAACATATCCAAATACTCAGGCACATGATTGCGGCGGCTCAACTTCCTCAACTCATCGGCAGATAAGTGCATCTGTCTAATGGCGTCTAAAAGACCATCCCAAACTCGATTATATCTCTGCGCCTACAACCAAATGAATAATGACATTCAATATCACATTATAGTATTGACTGTTACTATAATAACACATTATGTTATTTACAGTAAAACATACCGGATCATGTGCCCTACATAATCGATGGCGCGGACGTAATCTACTAGTGCCATAATCAATGTTGCTCATGTCGACGATGCTTGTACGCCTACTCCCTTCTGCAGCTTCTGCGACATCTTTGCGTGTGTTGGCCCTAGCAGGTCCAGATCCGATAGGAATGGATCTTGGAGATTTCTCCATGGCCGCGGGGAAGGAACCTACGACGACCTGCTCAAGATTGACGGCTACAGGGCCGAGCACCAGGGAGAGGAGTAGGAGTGAGAGGGGCGCCATGGAAGAGAAATGGGCACTCGAGAGGATACCTTGGAGAGGAGCGCCGTCGAGGAGGAGCGCTCGTCGAGGAGAGGAGCGCTCGGGGAGAGGAGCGCCCGTGAATCCGTTCTAAGAAACGGACTGCCGTAACACTGGGCTAAATCTGACTCAGATACTACAATTCCGAAGTTCAACGAATTATAATACTAAAATTCCAATTGCGCTGTTCGGGATACCTATTTTCAGAAGCCCAGTGTTGGCGATATCACGGTTCCAAAAAGCTCTAAATTTTGAGCTACTTAAACAACCAAATGAGAAAAGGCCAAACATACCGTGCCCCCAACATCGTCATGCTTGGCATTGGAGGATTACTGACGCCGCGCGAGTTTAAAGCACCAAACTCTGACCAGCCGCCAGGCGCCGCCACACGTCGCCCACGGCCGCGAGCTCCCGCCGCAGTCGCTGCTTGAGATTCGCAGCAACGAAGTGAAGCACTGCACCAGTTGCAGGCGCCCACGAAATCGCGCATCCAGTGTAGGTCCTGGGTGCGTCCCAGTTGCGGATTAAAGATTTCCTCCTCTGTTGCCCATCTCCTCGACTTCATCGCTGGCGACGGTGGCCGGTACACATAGCGGCGATCAGAGGAGGCGGAGATCCGTTGAAGAAGCCCCAACCCCAGGAAGCATACTACTTCCTCGTTTGGTGGGAGTGGTGAAGAAAGATGGCGCCACGATTATGGCCAAGAGGATCATCGGCTCCCCTATATGGTAAGTACACTAAACCCTACACCAATGTCATGATCATTCGGCAATGTAGATCTTGAGTGGAATTTGTGTTTGGCCTAGTAATGGTTGATGGTTCTCAGTGGATTTGGTTAGAGTTTTGGTGTAACAGTGAACCAATTTTTGGACCCACAGGTGATGGTAGCAATGAGTTTAGTATAGAGGTTTGTCATGGGGGTTTCTTCGTGGGTTATGGTCATCTTAGAACACTAGATGAGTGTCCGTGCGTTGTAACGGGAACATATAATATCATGGTAATTTATGTACATCTAGACAGTGTTAGATAACACATAAAAACAAACAATATATATATTATCTTTGATCTTAATATCTTATAGGTATGTGCTCGTGCATTGCAACGGAATATAAATTGACGAGCCTCTAATGGCTCAGAGCCCTAGTGACAGGTGACGCGAGCGCAATGGTAATGGGAACCCTCATGGGGAACATTGCCTTGTTGCAGAGGAGCGCGAGTCTGAGCGAGCTACCACTTGACGCCTTGAGCTCCATCGTCCTGTTGTGAGGATGCATTTGCCACGAGCTCCCTATATAAAATGGATTGTTCAAATCATAATAACTAAAACAATAGTGTGCCAAAACTTTTACTGCTACGCTTAAAGACTCAGACAATACTGACACATATCCTTATCTAATTGACTCATTCTTGATGGCAGAAAAAATATAGATCAAGCAAACATATTAAGGTTATAGTATTGGCACAATTACGCTTTCAAGATAATAACAAACTACATGTGTAGCTCAAGGTGTCTTGGCGGTATGCACATACAGAAGCGTGGCCTCAGACCCTAAGTGCATTAGAAACATGGAATGGTAATGTTTACCCAATACAAGGTATTCTGAAGCTTCTCATCTTCAAATCTGACGCTATCCATCTGAATCCGTTGAAATTTAGTCGCAGTCTTGAGCTGTAGTAGATAAATAAAACAGAAATTTATCACAATATTGATGCCTTTGGTCAAACAGACAAATAATAGTACTGCATACGATACGTACATGTACGCAGACGCAGGGAATTAGATAGAGACGTCGATCCATCGAGTCTGCAGAGGTCATTGCTCTCGTGCCGCGCGCGGCGTTGCGTTTCGTGCTGGGGGAAGGAAGGGTAGTGGAGATAGACATGCGTACGATACGACACGACAGTACATGCGCCACCAGCCCTTCCTTTTGTAGGCGCCCTGCCCTGCCCTCTCTCTCCATCGGCCGCTAGCCAGGCAGCCATGTTTTCCTCTCCTCTCCCGTCCCTCCCCACAGGCACAGGCCCACCGCCCACACACACTCGGCGTCGCTGGCCTCTTTGCTTGCTTCTTTCTTTCTCCCTCTTCGCTTTGGGCCCTTTTCAGTTGTCCACGCTCCCATCTTTTTCCCAGCAGGGCGGCTATACTAATCCCTCACTGCCTTCCTTCCGAGGACCGCCGCGGCGGGCCGGGGTGCGCGCACCCGCCATGCAGCAGCAGCACCAGGGTGGCGGCAGCGGCGGAGGCTCACAGCTCGGGGCCCCGCCGCCGGACATGGGCCCCTTCTCGCCGACGCCGGCTGCTACCGGTCCCATGCCGCTGAGCAGCAGGCCTCCGTCAGCGCAGCCGCAGCAACCGAGGACCAGCTACGAAGAATTGGCGCCCATGGTGCCTGGGGCCGCCGCTGCCAGTGGCTTCGACCAACGGCATCTGCGGGAGCTGCGCCATGAACATCGACGGCGACAACGGCCTCGCCTGCCTCACCCAGATCTCCGGCGCCTCCTCCGCGTCCACGGTCTCGCCGCTGCCCCACATCGCGTGCTCCGCCTAATCAATGAAGCGGATGATGCGACCGTGGATGGAGAGGTGGAGGATGGGTGCATGCTCATGGCGGGATTGGTGCACGGTCGTGCTGATGCCTTTCTCGGCGCGGGGTTGTTATCACGGGCGGATTGGGCGGAGGCGGGCGCAGCTTTCGCGGGCGGTTGAAGACGGCATGCACACGGAGGAGGGGAGGCGGGGGCACCAGTTTAGTCTACACTATTGTCTTAATAGTTAGTAGAGATATGTTGATGGGAAAGTGGATTGGTTTGACCATATAGATACAAACATCTGGTCTACATTGTGGTTTGCAGACTTTGTTCAAATGTTAGGATATGAGAATAAAAAAAATCTAATATTTTATTGGTTGTGACTTGGAAAAGATTTGTCTAATAGATTAAGGGCCAGTCTTGGTGATCAAGACACAATTGTGATGTCTCAGATATCTGCCAAGGTAAAGGAACTTGTAGTTTATTTTGATCATGAAGACCAATTAGGTGTATAAACTGGGATGATGTGGTGGCATACCCTAGGCCATCACTACCTAAATTAATTAGCCCTAATAAGTTAGAAGTGTTACCCAAAAAGGAGACAAACTTCCAGTGTTTTACAATGACCTTAAGAAGGGAAGGATTGAGCAGAATGCAGAAACTACAGATGACCCTGCACATTGTCAGTTCTGATAGTGATTTTTGTGACAATGATTATGAGGTTAGTAAGGAAAATGGACCCCGGGCCATTTGGCTAAATGAGTTTTGGTGTTTTATGATTAATACAATCCGTAAACTAATATGTTTGCTAGTGTTTTTGTAGTTCACAGGATGCGAAGAGGATTGGACTAAGGCAATGAGGATGCAACACCTCAAAAGAAGACATAAAAAGAAGCATAGCAGTTCAAGACTCAAGAACAAAAGAAGCCCGAAGGAATCAACAAAGAAACCCTAGAAAAGGGTTGTCAGCCAGCGTCTGGTGGCGTACCAGACAGTGAACAGTACATGTCCGGTGCGCACCGGACTGTCCGATGGGACAACTGGACAATCTGCGTAGAGGGGACGCAGACAGGCGCCCTCGGGCTGTAGCACCAGACTGTCTGTTGTGCACCGGACAATCGGGTAACGGTCGGATCCAACGGTCGACCGCTATAGGCCATAACGGTCGGCTGACGTGGTGAGCATCGGACACTGCATAATGCATGTCCGGTGGTGCACCGAACTGTGCGAGGCACCCGACGACAGAAAGTTGTTGCTTTTTGTCCATCGGCTAGAAATGGGGTTGGGGCCTATAAATACCACCCCAACCGGTCATTCTCAAGTGTGGGAGCCCAAGAGACATACCAAGGCATATAGTAAACATTCTCAAGTGCTCTTACACCCAAGTGCTTAATAGAATCACTCGTTGATTAACGTAGGTGCTTTGCGAAGTGCTTAGGTTAGTTAGACCGCTTTAGCGCTTGCTCTAGGTGAATCCTAGTTAGTTGGGTGAGTTTAGATAAACCACCAACCCCTCGGATCTTTGCCGAGCCATTATTATATCGAGTGGGGCGAGAGTCTTGCGAGACCGTGACAACCGCGTTTGTGTCACGACCACCACCATGTACTGGAGGGAACGAGGCCCGTGGCGTTTTCAGCCGGAAGCTCGATAGTGGAGATGGCGGGTAGCGTTCGAGAGGATCCGGAAGTGGAGCACCACTTGCGCGTGGAGAAGACACGCGACTCTCTACGGAGTTACTCAACCGAGGTGCTTGGCCCTCGCGTGGGCTTCCCTTTGCGTAGGGGTACCGACAATGATTAGTTAGGACCTTGCGTTGTTCCGGATACCTCGATAAAAATACTTGTGTCATCCATGAGAGTTTGCATCTCTATCTTGCTCTTTAAGTTTCCGCATTTATATTAAGCATTTAAGTTTTAATCTTGTATTCATACTTATATAGTGTAGATTGAAACTTAGCCATTGCGGTAGAGATAGCAACACTTAGACAAAACCTAGCTTGCACATTCTAGTTTGATTATTTGTATAGGTTTTTCTCTAGGGTTTTATTTGTGGCCTAGTTTAGTGAAAGTTTTAGAATTTCTAATTCACTCCCCTCTTAGGCGTCACCAATTTCCTACAAGTGGTATCAGAGCCTGGTTTGGCTCATTTGAAACGTTTTAGCTTCACCGCTAAAAGAGTCGACGCTTTCTAGAGGAAGGGATGGATACCCATAGGCCACCATAATTCGACGGCACTAACTTCTCATATTATAGTGCTAGAATGGCTTGTTACCTAGAGGTCGTTGATATAGGTGTTTGAAGAGTCACTCGTGACGGGATGAAACCGCCCAAGAATCCCGAGAAACCCACCATGAGTGAGGAAAAAGAAACTCATTTAAATGTTAGAGCCAAAAATTGCTTGTATGAATCTCTTAGCGTGGATATTTTTAATCAAGTATTTACATTGAAAACTGTTAATGAGATTTGGCTAAAATTGCATGAGCTCCATGACGGCACATCAATTATCCGTGAGCAAAAACATTGCCTAGTCTTAAATGAGTATAATTCTTTTGCTATGACAGAAAATGAGCTTGTTAGAGATATGTATTCTCGTCTAAATCTAATCATCAATGAGCTCAATTCTATTGGCATTAATAAGATAGGTGATGCAGACATTGTAAGGAAGATTATCTCCCTGCTACCACAACAAAGATACGGGAGCATCATCACTATTCTTCACAACATGGAGGACTTGAGTACAATGACCTCGACCATTGTGATTAGGAAAATCGCGGCCTTTGAGATGTCGCGAAAAATGTGTCAGAGAGAGGAACCAACTTCCTCAAGGCCATATGCTTTTGCATGTGATGAAAGGAAGGGTAAAAAGAAGGCTCCAACTCCAAGTTCCTCAAGTGAAGAAGAGGAAGAAGAAGAAAGTGATGATGAAGAAGATAATCAACCATCAACATCATCCTCCGAAGACGAAGAAACAATCCGACGCGTCGGAAGGTAATGGGGATGATCCGAAAGATTAATCTAATGGGTGTGCCCCTACAGGTAGAGGATCTTCTTTTTAACATTGACAGGAAAAAGCAAAGAAAGAGAGGATGCTTCGCATGCGGGGAGAAGGGCCACTTCAGGGACAACTGTCCAACTATGGCCGAACCCAAAAAGGAGAGGAGCAAAGGCAAGGCGCTAACAAGTGTCAAAACTTGGGACGATTTTTCTAGCGGAGATGAATCTCCAAGGACGCGCAGCCACCGATCCTCATCACACTCATCAAAGTCATCATGCAAGTGCCTTATGGCAAGAGGTAAAATGAGTATTCCATCCTCTAGTGATGAAAGAAGTAGTGATGATGAAGGTGAGGGAAAGCCCTCCGTAGATGAGCTTACGGAAGCCGTTAAATTTTTTCAAGATGTATGCACTAAACAAAAGGCTCAACTTAAAACTTTGAAAAATAAGTTGATTAGCTCTCAAAATGACTATAAAGGTTTGCTAGAAAAATTTGAAGCTTTTGTAAATTTGAATTGTGAGCTATCAACTAAAATTGAGCAATTAGAGTCTAGTGCTACATCCACAGCTATCGATGATGGTCTTATTAAAAAATGAAAAACTTAAGGCTAATTTTGCTAGCTCTCAAGAAGTTATTGAAAATTTGCTAGAGAGAATGGAAATTCTTAGCATACACAACAATGAGCTAACTACTAAGCTAGAAAACATTGGTAGCACCCCAGTAGCATCTTTAGTTGAAATTTCTGAAATTATTAAGAAAGATGCTTCTACTTCTTGCTTTGATTTAATTGATAATTATAACCCCTCCAACCAAGTTCTTGTTAAGAGTATTGTTGTAGAAACATGTTCGAATGAGGTTGCAAAGGAGTATGAGCAATTAAGGCAAAAAGTGGCTCGTCTTGGCAAGGCTTTGTACAACAAGAAAGGCAAAGCCAAACAAATACAACCTCCATAGGATAACACCACTGCGGGAGTGAACAAGCCTGTGGACGACGAAAATGTGATTTGTAGGCTATGGCACAAGGAAGGCCATAAGTCTTTCTAATGCAAGGCGATGATCGGGGATAAGAAAAAGAAAAAGCTCAAGAAAAAGCCATCAAGCAAAATCCCCAACACCTACATCAACAAGGTGAACAAAAAGGCTGCTACACCATACTTGATCAAGAAGAAAAAGAATGGAAATGTGATAGCAATCAAGGCCAACAAGCAAGCCAATAAAAGAAAGGGGGCCAAACGCATCTGGGTGCCAAAGGAAATAATTTAAAGCATGAAAAGCACCAAGAAGGTTTGGATCCCTAAAGGGAAGTGAGTAGTCCGAAGGCCAACGGGAAATTTGGAGACTTGGCAAAGTTGGAATGTATATCATGGGATACATCATGTTGGATCGAGTTTATTGCCAAGTGGGTTAGTAAATATATTGGACCCAAATTTTCCACCCATGACTAAGGTCTTTTGATTTATTGTATTTCTTGTTTTTAGATATGCGTATCTATTTATCTTGAATCTAGTTTACCCTTCATGCCTAGTATTACAATTGGTATTTACTTTTGTTTAAATGCATGCATACTAGGTAAATCACATGGTAGGATTGCTTGTTTTTAATTCATACACTTAAGCAAACCTACATGGTTTAAAATGTTTATTTAAGCATGGCACATAGCTTCTTTAACACTCCATAGTAAATGATACATCAATTGATATTTTAAAATGCTACAAGTGGTAAAATGCTTTAAAAGCTCATATCATTTAACTTATATGTGCCAAAGCTTGGATTATAGATAATTTGCCCCTTTTGATATCAAATCAAAGTGCATGTCTCCTACAAGTATTCAAAACCTGTATGCACACTTTTAGGGGGAGGTTACTCTATAATCTAATACTTTGAGACTAATACCTTTTTCAAGTCTATTACATGTGATAGTCTTATTGTAAGGAAAATGGAGTCCCTGGAGAAAGACAACAATTTTCCACTGCAAAATCTCCAAGAACTCTCATGTCTCACAAGCCTGCCATTGGTCTTCAATCGGTCCGCCGTTGACTTTCAATTGGTATTTTTTGAGACTACATTTAGTATCATTTACATGTCTTCTCCAATATTTGATTAGACTATAATTTTCATATCTTATACTTCCATGTTGCTATACATGCATAAGTGGTTAAATCATATTTTGTTACCTATGCATAAGGAAGCTAGTCTAATCAAATTATGTCTTGCACCTCTAATTTTTACATGTTCTTTCCTAAGTAGAAGGTCTCTGTCAGGGGGAGTATTTCTTCGTCTCTAAAAAAGAGAGAAATTTCTTTCTAAAGAGAACACTCATTTAGGGGGAGTAATCATTTGATGGCAACCTCTAAGTGGTTTCAATTGGTATCAATTGACAAAATCCTTTATGAGGGCAAGTTTTATTTACTTCCTACCTACTTTTAATGTCTTCCTTTTCGGTGGTTGATGCCAAAGGGGGAGAAATTTAGGGACCAAAGCAATAAAAAATGTATCAAACACCAAACACCACCAATTTAAAATTTTATTTCTTCAAGTGGCTTTTAAAGTGGTTTTGGTTCTTTTGGTCCAAAAAGAGGAAGTAAGTGAATTATAGAGTTAGGGGGAGGCTTAAGTCCATAATATCACATTGTGGGGACAATCATGCATCCTTGCAAGTAGATTGCATGTTTTCAAATCAAATTTTTATAATATTTGCTTGCTTTGGTTGTGTTGTCATCAATCACAAAAAGGGGGAGATTGTAAGGAAAATGGACCCTAGGCCATTTGGCTAAATGAGTTTTGGTGTTTGATGATTAACACAATCCGTGAATTAATATGTTTGCTAGTTTTTTTGTTCACAGGATGCGAAGAGGATTGGACTAAGGCAACGAGGATGCAACACCTCAAAAGAAGACATAAAAAGAAGCATAGCAGTCCATGACTCAAGAACAAAAGAAGCCCGAAGGAATCAACAAAGAAACCCTAGAAAAGGGCTGTCAGCCAGCGCCTGGTGGCGCACTAAATAGTGAACAGTACCTATCAGTGTGCATCGGACTGTCCGGTGGGACAACCGGACAGTCTGCGCAGAGGGGCCGTAGGAAGGCGCCCTCGAGCTGTAGCACCGGACTGTCCGATGTGCACCGGACTATCGGGTAACGGACGGATCCAACGGTCGACTTCTACAGGCCACAAAGGTCAGCTGACGTGGCAGGCACCGGACGCTGCACAGTGCATGTCTGGTGGTGCACCGGACTGTCCGGTGCGCCCGACGACAGAAAACTGTTGCTTTTTGTCCAACGGCTAGAAATGGGGTTGGGGCCTATAAATACCACCCCAACCGGCCATTCTCAAGTGTGGGAGCCCAAGAGACATACTAAGGCATATAGTAAACATTCACAAGTGCTCTTACACCCAAGTGCTTAATAGAATCACTCGGTGATTAGCGTAGGCGCTTTACGAAGTGCTTAGGTTAGTTAGACCGCTTTAGCGCTTGCTCAAGGTGAATCCTAGTTAGTTGAGTGAGTTTAGATAAACCACCAACCCCTCGGCTCTTGCACGAGCCATTATTGTATCGAGTGGGGCGAGAGTCTTGCGATACCGTGATAACCGCGTTTGTGTCACAGCCGCCACCGTGTACCGAAGGGAACGATGCCCGCGGCGTTTTCAGTCAGAAGCTCGATAGTGGAGACGGCGGGGAGCGTCCGAGAGGAGCCGGAAGTGGAGCACCACTTGCGCGTGGAGAAGGCTTGTGGCTCTCTACGGAGTTACTCGACTGAGGTGCTTGGCCCTCGCGTGGGCTTCCCTTTGCGTAGGGGCACCATCGAGGATTAGTCAGGACCTTGCGTGGTTCCGGATACCTCGGTAAAAATACATGCGTCATCCACGAGAGTTTGCATCTCTACCTTGCTCTTTAAGTTTCCGCATTTATATTAAGCATTTAAGTTTCAATCTTGTATTCATACTTATATAGTATAGATTGAAACTTAGCCATTGCGGTAGAGATAGCAACACTTAGATAAAACCTAGCTTGCACATTCTAGTTTGATTATTTGCATAGGTTTTGCTCTAGGGTTTTATTTGTGGCCTAGTTTAGTGAAAGTTTTAGAAGTCCTAATTCACCCCCCTCTTAGGCGTCACCCGTTTCCTACAATGTTCAACTAGGAGATGCTGATTTATTTGATGAAAATCTTGAAGAAGTTGTAGTAAAGTTTGATAAAAAGCTAGAGGAACAAAGTTGAAATCCACAATGGTTGATAGAACCTTAGGAGACAGTGATGATGATGAGATAGATGTTGAAAGGTTGGACATACCACATTTTGACTCAGATGGTGATGGCTCTGTTTTTCAAACATTTGAGGAAGAAGATATGGCCAATCCTTCATTCTATGTTGGCCTCATGTTTAGTTCAGTTGAAAGACTCAAAGAAGCTATCACAAAGTATAGTGTTAGAAATAGAGTGGAGATTAAAATGGCTAGAAATGACAGGGTTAGGGTCCATGGAACTTGTATGCTTCATATGATACAAGAGCTAAGTCTTTTGTTGTGAAAACATACTATGGTAAGCACAACTGCCAAAAAAGTGGTCTATTAGAAGGTATGCAAGAAAGTATGCATACCACTTTAGGGCTAATGAAAAGATGAGCATTACAAGCTTCAATAAAGTAGTCCAAAAAGAACTAAACCTGAAAGTCTCTAGGAGTACCTTGTATAGAGCAAGAAGGAAAATCATGTAGATGATTCATGGAGATGAGGCAAACCAACTTAGCCAGCTATCGTATTATGGCATGAGTTGAGAAGAAGTAATCCAGGGAGCTCACTTTATGTTAAATTGGCTGGTAACTTTTTTAGCTCATGTTATATGTCCCTAGATGCATGAAAGAGGGGGTTCCTAGCTGGTTGCAGACTGATAGACACCTAGAGCGGGTGAATAAGCGAAACCTGAAATTTACAACTATAAACAACACTTGATCCCCTAGTTAGCGGTTAGAACAAGGTGAACAATTGTCGGAGTATAAACTTAAGACCTTTTCTCGCAAAAGTGTTTCTATCAAATAATGTGGAATAAACTTAAAGCAACACAACTAAATATATAAGGAGAGTAGAGCAAGAAGTCTTAGATAAAGAGAGGGAAAAACTAGTTCTTCCTTGCAAGAGTTGCTTCTTAGAATGAGACTTTTAACTTGAAGCAACACAAAGTAATATCAACAAAGAAAAGCGCAAGAGAACTTAGAGAGGGAGAAGACAAACAAATCACGAGCAATAAGCACAAGAGACATGGGTGAATTGTTTTACCGAGGTTCGATTCACCAAGAACCTAATCCCCGTTGAGGAGTCCACAAAGGACGTGTCTTTTTCAACCATTTCCTTCTCTCCAACGGTCACCAAGACCGGCGAGTATTCCTTCTTCTTTGTCAACAAAAGACCGAAGCCTTCGCAAGGCCAACCATAAAGATAAGGGGCTATTGCTAGCTTTATAAATCAATGGGGGTCAAAACTCCACGCTGAAATGGTCACAAGAGGTACCACACACTTTCTCTCAATGATTCTCACAAGACATTATCGCTAAACACACACAAGTAGCTCTTTCTTACTTGATCTCTCTATTGTGGCACTTCTGAGGCTTTGATGTGTACAGAAGTGTTGCTCTAGTAGATAGGAGTGAATACCCAACTCTTGTGTATGATATGGATCAATGAATCATGTGAATGGGCTGGCCGGGTGGCTTTTATAGCCCTCAACCACCCATAGAGTCGTTATGGCGCATCTACCAAACTCTACACGGGCAGACTGTCCGCGACTAGGGCTCGGATGGTCTGTGATACTCCAACGGTCGGATTTGACATTACAATGCTTATGTCTGATAACCCAACGGCCAGACCAACGATTGTCTTCCCTCGGTGATGACACGCGGACGGTCTACCCTTGGTCCTGGACGATCCGCGCCAGCTCTAAAAATCCTTTTATTGAACCTATCACCTCTAGGCTGAAGCAAATCATCACAGGCGAACGGTCCATGAATTATAGCTGGACGGTCCACGATTTATAGCCGGACGGTCCGCCGAAGGGGTCGGACGGTCCGCAGTTATCGATTTCAGATCTTGTGTTTCTGACTTGTCGTTGATCTTTGAACTATTTTCTCTGAGTTGCTTTGACTGAACTTTGAGAGAGATCATATGGACTTAGATAAATATATCTAGTGGCTTTCCAACTAGTCTAAGTCATTGATCTTGGACATTTTAATTCTTTAACTCATATTTCTTCTTTTGCTCAAACTAGCTCCAAAATAGTGAATTGTGGATTCTGAGCTTTCCAACCTCTCTAGATGTATTGAATAGGTTCCTTGGAGTATTTAGAACTTATCCAAAGACATTTAGTTCATTCCTAAGCTTGCTAAAAGTCTTTTCATCTAGGGGCTTGGTGAAGATATCGACTAACTGGTTGTGGGTGCTAACATAAGCAATTTTGATATCTCCCCTTTGTTAGTGATCTCTCAGAAAGTGATAACGGATGTCTATGTGCTTAGTGTAGCTGTGTTCAGCAGGATTCTCCGCCATGCCGATTGCACTCTCATTGTCACATAGGAGAGGGACTTTGCTCAACTTGTAGCCATAGTCCCTAAGGGTTTGCCTCATCTAGAGTAATTGTGCACAACAATGTCCTGCAGTAATATACTCGGCTTCGGCGGTGGATAGAGCTACTGAATTTTGTTTCTTTGAAGCCCAAGACACCAGGGATCTCCCCAGAAACTGACAAGTCACTGATGTACTCTTTTTTATCAATCTTACATCTGGCATAATCAACATCAGAATACCCGATTAGATCAAAGGTAGATCCATTGGGGTACCATAGCCCAAACTTAGGAGTGTAAACTAAATATCTCATGATTCTTTTCACAGCCCTTAGGTGGATTTCCTTAGGGTTGGCCTGGAACCTTGCACACATGCATATTGAAAACATAATATCCGGTCGTAAAGCGCATAAATAGAGTAGAGATCCTATCATCGACTGGTATACCTTTTGATCTAGAGACTTACCTCCTATGTCAAGGTTGAGATGCCCATTTGTCCTCATGGGAGTCTTGATGGGTTTGGCATTCTTCATTCAAAACTTCTTGAGAATATCTTGAATGTACTTTGTTTGGCAAATGAAGGTGTCTTCTTAGAGTTGCTTGATTTGAAATCCGAGGAAATACTTCACCTCCCCCATCATGGACATCTCAAATTTATGTGTCATAATTCTACTAAACTCTTCACAAGATGACTTGTTAGTAGACCCAAAGATAATATCATCAACATAAATTTGGCATATAAACAAGTCTTTGTCAATTATTTTAGTGAAGAGAGTAGGGTCAGCTTTTTTGACTTTAAAGCCATTAGTGGTAAGAAAGTCTCTTAGGCATTCATACCATGCTCTTTGGGCTTGTTTGAGCCCATAAAGCGCCTTTGAGAGCTTATAAACATGTGAAGGATACTCACTATCTTTAAAGCCATGAGGTTGCTCAACATACACCTCTTCCTTGATAGGACCATTGAGGAAGGCACTTTTCACATTCATTTGATATAACTTAAAGCCATGGTAAGTAGCATAGGCAAGTAATATTCGAATTGACTCAAGCCTAGCTACGGGTGCATAGGTTTCATCAAAATCCAAACTTTCGACTTGTGAATATCCTTTAGCAACAAGTCGAGCTTTGTTCCTAGTCACCACACCATGCTCATCTTGTTTATAAGCTCATCAAGTCTCCATGATTTTGTTAGTCTCCAGGTTAAGAACACAATAAGAACGAGAATGTAATTGTCGGCGTTTCGACCCCGGGGGGTCCCTGGACCGACGAGTAAAATTGTCGCTGCATGTCCCAGCCCAGATGGGTTGGCGCGAGATGGAACACAAGGGGGAAAACGCGGCTCGTGTTATCCTGCGCCAGGGGGATGCGCTCGTAGTAAGGGTTACAAGCGTTCGCAAGGGAGAGAGAGTGAGCCTGTTCGTCAGCCCGTTCTCCCGCGCGACCTTCCCGCATGAAGGCCCCGGACCTCCCTTTTATAGATGCAAGGAGAGGGTCCAGGTGTACAATGGGGGTGTAGCTATGCGCTAACGTGTCCGGCAGAGAGGTGCCTGAGCCCTGTGTACATGCCAACGTGGTTGTCGGAGAGGTGCTAGAGCCCTGTGTACACGGTATCGTGGCCGTCGGAGGAGCGCTTGAGCCCTATAGAAGCACAGCTGTCGGGGCTGCTGGGATCTTGCTGACGTCTCCTTGCTTCCGTAGGGGGCTGAGAACCACCGTCGTCATGGACGCACGCGGGGAGCCATCATTACTTGTTACCGGGGCGAGCCTGGATGGGACACCGGTCTTGTTCCCCCGTAGCCTGAGCTAGCTAGGGGTAGGGTAATGATGTATCCCTCGTGGCGCGATCGGTTCGGGCCCACGGTCGGGCGAGGCGGAGACTCCTCCTGAGTCCGAGGTTGAGGCCGAGCCCTAGGGTCGGGCGAGGCGGAGACCACCTTTCGAGGCCGAGGTTGAGGCCGAGCCCTGGGGTCGAGCGAGGCGAAGTTCTCCTTTCGAGGCCGAAGTTGAGGCCGAGCCCTAGGGTCGGGCGAGGCGGAGATCTCCTTCCGAGACCGAGACCTAAGGTCGGGCAAGGTGGAGCTTCCTGTTGCGCTTGAGGCTGAACTTGGCTGTTGTCAACCTCACCCTGGCGGGTGGCACAACAGTCGGAGCGGGGTGAGCGGCGCTGTTTTCCTGTCAGGTCGGTCAGTGGAAGGGCGAAGTGACTGCGGTCACTTCGACCTTGCCGACTGAGGCACGTGTGTCAGGATAAGGTGTCAGGCGACCCTCGCATTGAATGCGCCTGCGATATGGTCGGTTGGTGAGGCGATTTGGCCAAGGTTGCTTCACAACGAAGCCTACCCGAGCTAGGCTTCGGGCGAGTCGAGGGTGCGCCCGTTGCTTGAGGAGGCCCTCGGGCGAGGCGTGAATTCGTCTGGTACTACTGTTCCCGCCCGAGGCTGGGCTCGGGCGAGGCGAGATCGCGTCCCTTGAGTAGACGAAGCCTTGACCTGAATCGTGTCCATCAGTCTCTGCAGCTTGTGCTGATGGTGGTTATCAGCCGTGTTTAGCAGTGTTGGGGGTACCCCTAATTACAGTACCCGACAGTAGCCCCCGAGCCTCAAAGGGAGTGTTGGTACTCGCTTGGAGGCTTTGCCGCACTTTTTTGCGAGGGGACCGGCCTTTCTCTGTTACACTTTGTTCCGGTGGGTGCGCGCGAGCGCACCCGCCGGGTGTTGCCCCCGAGGCCTTGGAGGAGTGGTTTGACTCCTCTGAGGTCTTAATGACTTTTGTGATGCCTCGGCCGGTCCGGTTGTTTCCTCATGCGACCTGATTGTAGCCCGGGTGCATGGTCAGGTTCCGAGTTTTCAGGCTGGTTTGTTAACGCTGTCAATGGTTTGGCCGTAGCCGGGTTGCAAGAGCAGCTCCCGAGCCTCTGCACGGAGCGAGAGGACGATCAAGGACTGTCTCGACTTTTATTATACGCCCCTTTGTCGCCTTTCCGCAAGGAGGAAGGGGGGGAGCGCCATGTTGCCCTCGGAGGGCGCCGAACATGGTGTCTCCAGTGAGTTGCTAACAGGTGATCCGAGTGGACGCCCGTGCCCCGTTCGATAAGGGCTGGCTAGTGGCCTAGAGGCGCGCTCCAAAAGTACCTACAGGTGATTTGCCGGACCCGGACCCGTTCGATAGGGTTCGAGGGCTCGATGCCTCCCTCTGGTGGGATTCCGTTACAAAATCACTCCTGCTGGTCTCGAAAATGTCCTAGGGTACCTCGGGAGCATAGCCCGAGCCTCGGCCATGTATCGGACGTACCCAGAGTCATACCTCGCTCTGCGTGCTCTAGGGCGGCTGTCGAACCCTTCCGAGGGGCTAGCCTTCGAACCCCTGATCAGTAGTGGGCGCGGAGCCCGAGTGCTCTGAGGTGGCTGTCGAACCCTTCCGAGGGGCCAGCCTTCGAACCCCTGATCAGTAATGAGCCTGAAGCCCGAGTGCTCTGGGGCGGCTGTCGAACCCTTCTGAGGGGCCAGCCTTCGAACCCCTGATCAGTAGGAGGGCTCGGGGCCCGCTTCCTTCGCGGAGAAGGATCCCTTTCGAAATATCCCCTTTCCCGGTCCCTGTAGCAAGAGAGAGAAAGGGGAAGAGGAAAAGGATATGAATTTAAACGGTGTGGCGCACCTTTTTTGACGCGGTCATCATGGCGGAGGTGAAACGACGCCTGCTTCGCCTACCAAAGATGTTGCTTGCCTTGCTGCAGAGTTAATGCAACGGGACGGGTGGTTCGCGGGGCGGCCGCGTGCGCGAGCCGTTCGAGGAACGGAACACGGGCGCGTCGTCTTCACGCCGTGGGAGAGGGCTCCCCTGCTGCTCCAGGAGGGGACGTGAGCCTGCAGACGATTTGACCGCCGCTTCCGCTCGTCTGCTGCCGCCATTACTGCCAGTGCACTTTTGGCCATATCAACCGTCGCGCCTCCTCCCGCGGCTGACTGACCCGTGATCGATGTGCTCGATTGGCACTGTTGGGCCATGCTCAGGGTTGCCTTGATTCGCGGCACCGGTTCCGCAGTCGAGAAGGCGTGGCTTTGGCGCAAGTGGCGGTGCGGTTGCTTGCATGTAGTAACCGGCGCGCTGGTTACATGACGTGTGGGCCTGCGCCTCCATGCTGGATGCGACGAAGCCGAAGGGGTGCGCCCCCGCGGTGTGGTTGTACGCCACCTGCATGGCGGTCCGCCCTTTCGACCGCTGGTTTCGGCGAGGATGGAGGAGTGCTTGTAACCGCGGGGCGGATACACGCTCCGTGTGCGGTGGTTTGGCTTCTTCCGTTTTGGGTCAGCTTGTAATGGCACCCTGAGTGTGGGTGTATGTTCATTGTGGCTGTCGAGGCCTGAACATCTAGGTATTTGGGCGCGAAGCCATGTTTCTTCCTCATTTCGAGCACTAGGACTCGCCTGTCGGCTAGCTGAACCGCTTAACCGAGTGTGAGTTGTCCTGCGTGGAAGGTGACGAGTGAGGTATCCGTATCCCGGAGGCGTAGGAGTTCCTCAGCTCGGTCGGCCTTGCCACTCAAGGCCTCTCTTGCTCAGCTTTAGAACCCTCGGCTGCTCTGCGATGAGCTGGAGCCGGAGGCAGCGGTGTCGGCGTGGACAGAGGCGGAGTCGGCTCAAAAAGAGGCTTCGTCGGCCCAGGAGCAGGTGGCTTCCCAGGCCGAGGAGGTGCAGCAGCGGCGGTTGGGGCTTGGCCAGGTCATCCATGAGCGGGACCAACCTCGGAGTCACGCTGCCGAGGCCGTGAGCCGGGCTGATGTCCTCGGGGGACAGCTGGCTGAGGCTACGGAGCGGCCAGCCGAGGTGTCCGCTCGGGCCGGGACCCTGGAGGAGACCCTGGCTGCGATGGCCCAAGCGCGGTGCTGACGTCCTCCTTCGAGGTGGAGATCCTTCCGCCCGTGTCGCCGTCCGAGGCCGGGCCAGATTCCGCCGAAGGTGGAAACGACGCCGAGGGTGCTGCTGCTCCCTCTGTCGACGTCTGAACCTGCAAGAACAGTTTGTCTGTAGTATGCGTATGTTTTTTGCGGCCGCCGAGGCCTAAACATCTTATTGTCGTGTTATAAATCTGTGTTTCCTTTCCTCTTGTTTCGAGTATCAGGACTTGTTCGTCGGTAGCAGAATTGCTTATCCGAGAGAGAGTTACTTTTCGCGGAAGGTGATGAGTGAGGTATCCGTATCCCGGAGGCATAGGAGTCCCTCGGCTCGGTCGGCCTTGCCGCTTACATGCACTCTTACTCGTTCGCAGGATTCTGTTATCGATATAGTCGAGAAGGCACGAAAATCGTTCTGGCAGAAAAGTTTTCGAGCGTTAGGACTTGTTCGGTAGCAGAATCGCTTATCTGAGCGTGAGTTACTTATCGTGGTAGGTGATGAGTGAGGTATCCGTATCCCGGAGGCGTAGGAGTCCCTCGGCTCGGTCGGCCTTGCCGCTTACGTGTACTCTCGTCGTTTTCAAGATCCTGCTATCGAAGCAGTCGAAAAGCGCGAAAGACGTTCTGGCAGAAAGACTTTTTCCGAGGAAAATTTTGACGCAGAGGGGGTTCCCCCCTTCTAGCCCCTGAGGGAGGGTCGGGCTTTGCCGAGGCAAGGCTGACCCTTCCTTGACGGTTAGACTTTATTTATGTATGTAAAGAAAACGAGGTATATGAACGACTTGAAAACATCTTAAGGGTGAAAGGACATAGCTATCGGATGTTCCAAGCGTTGCTGTAGACCTTGCATTGATCGTTGGCCAGCTTGTATGTTCCGGGCTAAAAAATCTTGGCGATGATGAATGACCCTTCCCAGGGAGGAGTAAGCTTGTGGCGCCCTTGGGCGTCCTGCCGCAGCCGAAGTACCAAGTCTCCCACCTGGAAGCCTCGGGGCCGAACCCCTCGACCGTGGTAGCGTCGCAGAGACTGCTGATACCGCGCCGAGTGTAGTAAGGCCACGTCCCGAGCCTCTTCGAGCTGGTCCAGTGAGTCTTCTCGGCTGGTCTGGTTGCTTCGGTCGTCGTACGCCTTTGTCCTCGGGGAACCGTATTTTAAGTCTGTGGGCAAGATAGCCTCAGCCCCATAGACTAGAAAGAACGGCGAGAAACCCGTGGCTCGGCTTGGCGTCGTCCTTAGACTCCAGACCACCGAGGGTAGCTCTTTGAGGTCGTTGTAGATCCTCGGTTTCAGTCCCTGCAGAATCATACCGTTGGCACGCTCCACCTGCCCATTCGTCATGGGGTGAGCTACGGCGGCCCAGTCCACACGGATGTGGTGGTCCTCACAGAAGTCCAGGAACTTCTTCCAAGTGAACTGGGTGCCATTATCGGTGATGATGGAGTTCGGGACCCTAAAACGATGGATGATGTTGGTGAAGAACGCCACCGCCTGCTCGGACCTGATGCCGGTTAGGGGTCGGACCTCGATCCACTTGGAGAATTTGTCGATGGCGACTAGCAGGTGCGAGAAGCCTCCGGGTGCCTTCTGCAAGGGACCGACGAGGTCCAGACCCCACACAGCAAACGGCCAGGTGATGGGTATTGTCTGCAGGGCCTGAGCGGGCAGGTGCGTCTATCTCGCATAGAATTGACACCCTTGGCAGGAGCGTACAATCCTAGTGGCGTCGGCCACCGCGGTCGGCCAGTAGAAGCCTTGTCGGAAGGCGTTCCCAACGAGGGCTCGAGGTGCTGCATGGTGACCGCAAGCCCCCGAGTGTATTTCTTGCAATAGCTCCTGTCCTTCGGCGACGGATATGCATCATTGGAGAATGCCTGAGGGGCTGCGGTGGTAGAGCTCCTTTTCATCACCCAGTAAGACGAACGACTTGGCGCGCCGCGCCAGTCGCCGAGCCTCGGCCTTGTCGAGGGGTACCTCTCCTCGGAGGAGATATTCCAGGTACGGGGCCTGCCAGTTTCGATTAGGCGTGACCCCATTCCGCTCTCCCTCGACGCGCAGTGCCTCACCCTCGGCGGCCGAGGATACCTCGAGCTAGGCCGAGGCCTCCTCGGGCTCGGGCCTGTCGTCGGTCTTGACGGAGGGTTGATGTATGTCTCTGGAGAAGACGTCCGGGGGAACCTTCGTCCGCCCCGAGGCTATTTTAGCTAGCTCATCCGTAGTCTCGTTGTACCGTCGAGCGATGTGGTTGAGCTCGAGCCCGTAGAACTTGTCTTCCAGGCGCCGAACTTCGTCGCAGTAGGCCTCCATCTTCCGGTCGCGGCAGTGGGAGTTCTTCATGACTTGGTCAATGACAAGCTACGAGTCGCCACGAGCGTCGAGGCGCCGAACCCCTAGCTCGATGGCGATGTGCAACCCATTAACCAGAGCCTCGTACTCGGCCACGTTGTTTGACGTCGGGAAATGGAGGTGCAGCACGTAGCGGAGATGTTTCCCGAGGGGTGAGATGAAGAGTAGGCCGGCGCCGGCTCCTGTTTTCATCAGCGACCCATCGAAGTACATGGTCCAGAGTTCCGGTTGGATCAGAGCTGTTGGTAATTGGGTGTCGACCCATTCAGCCACGAAGTCCGCCAAGACTTGGGACTTGATGGCCTTCCGAGGAGCGAACAAGATTGTCTCGCCCATGATCTCCATCGCCCACTTTGCTATCCTACCCGAGGCCTATCGGCACTAGATGATCTCCCCCAGGGGGAAGGATGACACCATAGTCACCGGATGAGACTCGAAGTAGTGTCGCAACTTTCGCCGCGTCAGAATTACTGCGTACAGTAGCTTCTGAATTTGCGGGTAGCGGATCTTAGTCTCGGATAGCACTTCACTGATGAAGTAGACCGGCCTCTGGACAAGCAGTGAAACCTTCTTCTCGTCTCTCGACTACGATCGCGGCGCTGACCACCTGAGTGGTTGCGGCTACGTAGATCAAGAGGGCTTCTCCCGCAGCGGGGGGCACCAAGATGGGCGCGTTTGTAAGGAGCGCCTTTAAGTTTCCGAGGGCTTCCTCGGCCTCGGGGGTCCAAGTGAAGCGCTCGGTCTTCCTTAAGAGGCGGTACAAGGGTAGGCCTTTTTTGCCGAGGCGCGAGATGAAGCGGCTCAGAGCCGCAAGGCATCCCATGACCCTTTGTACTCCTTTTAAATCTTTGATAGGCCCCATGTTGGTGATGGCCGCGATTTTCTCCGGGTTGGCCTCGATGCCCCGCTCGGAGACGATGAACCCCAGGAGCATGCCTCGGGGGACTCCGAAGACACACTTCTTGGGATTGAGTTTCACGCCCTTCGCTCTCAGACACTTGAATGTCGTTTCAAGGTCAGAGAGGAGGTCGGAGGCTTTCCTCGTCTTGACAACGATGTCATCGACGTAAGCCTCGACCGTTCGACCGATGTGCTCTCCGAACACGTGGTTCATGCACCTTTGGTATGTTGCACCTGCATTCCTCAAGCCAAATGGCATAGTAGTATAGCAGTACATGCCAAAAGGTGTGATGAAAGAAGTCGCGAGCTGGTCGGACTCTTTCATCTTGATTTGGTGATACCCTGAGTAGGCGTCGAGGAATGACAGGGTTTCGCACCCAGCAGTGGAGTCCACAATTTGATCGATGCGAGGTAGAGGGTAGGGATCCTTCGGACATGCTTTGTTTAGACCAGTGTAGTCTACACACATCCTTCATTTCCCACCTTTCTTTTTCACAAGCACAGGGTTGGCTAACCATTCGGGATGGAATACCTCTTTGATGAACCCTGCGGCCATCAGCTTGTGGATCTCCTCGCCTATGGCCCTGCGCTTCTCTTCGTCAAAGCGGGGCAGGTGCTGCTTCACGGGTTGGGCTCTAGCTCGGATATCCAGCGAGTGCTCGGCGACATCCCTCGGTATGCCCAGCATGTCCGAGGGACTCCACGCAAAACTTCGGCGTTTGCGCGGAGAAAGTCGACGAGCACTGCTTCCTATTTGGGGTCGAGCTCGGAGCCGATCCAAACTTGCTTGCTGGCGTCGTTGCTGGGGTCGAGAGGACGGACTTAACCGCCTCAGCTGGTTCGAAGTTGCCGACATGGCGCTTCGCATCTGGCTTCTCCTTGGAGAGGCACTCTAGTTCGGCGATGAGGGCCTCGGACTCAGCGAGGGCCTCAGCATACTCCACGCACTCCACATCACATTTATACGCGTGTTGGTACGTGGATCCGACGATGATGACCCAGTTGGGGCCTGGCATCTTGAGCTTGAGGTAGGTGTAGTTGGGGACGGCCATGAACTTGGCGTAGCACGGTCTCCCCAGCACCGCGTGGTAGGTTCCTCGGAACCCGACCACCTCGAACGTGAGGGTTTCCTTTCGGAAGTTGGAGGGAGTTACGAAGCAGACGGGCAGATCGAGTTGTCCAAGGGGGAGGACGCGCTTCCCGGGGATGATCCCGTGAAAGGGCGCCGCACTGGCCCGGATCGTGGACAGATCGATTTCCAAGAGCCCGAGGGTCTCAGCATAGATGATGTTGAGGCTGCTGCCTCCGTCCATGAGGACCTTGGTGAGCCTGGTGTTGCCGATGATGGGGTCGACAACGAGCGGGTACTTTCCTGGGCTCGGCACGCAGTCGGGGTGGTCGCCTTGGTCGAAGGTGATGGGCTTGTCGGACCAGTCTAGGTAGACTGGCGCCGCCACCTTTACCGAGTAGACCTCCCGGCGCTCCTGCTTGCGGTGCCAAGCCGAGGCGTTCGCCACTTGCCCACTGTAGATCATGAAATAGCCGTGGACCTCAGGGAACTCCTCTGCCTTGTTGCCCTCCTTCTTATCGTTGTCTTGGCCTTTGCCACCTTCCGTCGGGGGCCCGACCTTATGGAAGTAGCGCCGAAGCATGACGCATTCCTCAAGGGTGTGCTTGACGGGACCCTGGTGGTAGGGGCACGACTCCTTGAGCATCTTGTCGAACAGGTTGGCCCCTCCGGGAGGCTTCCGAGGGTTCCTGTGCTCGGTGGCAGCGACAAGATCTGCGTCGGTGGCGTCGCGTTTCGCTTGCGACTTCTTTTTCGCCTTCTTCTTAGCGCTGCGCTGGGCGGACGCCTCGGGGACGTCTTCCTGCTGGCGTCCCTAAGGCTGCTTGTCCTTCCGGAAGATGGCTTCGACCGCCTCCTGACCAGAGGCGAACTTGGTGGCGATGTCCATCAACTCGCTCGCCTTGGTGGGAGTCTTGCGGCCTAGTTTGCTCACCAGGTCGCGGCAAGTGGTGCCAGCGAGGAACGCCCCGATGACATCTGAGTCGGTGATGTTGGGCAGCTCGGTGCGCTGCTTCGAAAACCGCCGGATGTACTCTCGCAGGGATTCCCCTGGCTGCTGGCGGCAGCTTCGGAGATCCCAGGAGTTCCCAGGGCGCATGTACGTGCCCTGGAAGTTTCCAGCGAAGGCTTTGACCAAATCATCTCAGTTGGAGATCTGCGCATGAGGCAGATGCTCCAGCCAGCCCCGGGCGGCGTCGGAGAGGAACAGGGGGAGGTTGTGGATGATGAGGTTGTCATCGTTCATTCCACCCAGCTGGCAGGCCAGCCGGTAGTCCGCAAGCCACAGCTCCGGCCTTGTTTCCCCCGAGTACTTAGTGATGGTAGTCGGGGCTCGGAACCGGGTCAGGAATGGTGCCCGTCGTATGGCCCGGCTGAAGGCTTGCGGACCTAGTGGTTCGGGCGAGGGGCTCCGATCCTCCTCACTGTCGTAGCGTCCCCCATGCCTGGGGTGGTAGCCTCGGCGCACCTTCTCGTCGAGGCGGGCTCGATGGTCAAGGCGGTGGTGCTCGTTGCCGAGGTGACCCGGGGCTGCAGGCGTCACGTCCTGCGTGCGCCCGGTGTGGACCGAGGCCTCCCGCATGAGTCGGGAAGTTGCTGCGCGATGCTCCGTGGGGTACCCTTGCCTTCGGGAGGCAGAGCTCTCGGTCCGTCAGACCGCGGCATCCTCCAGGAGATTTTTGAGTTCTCTCTGGATACGCCGCCCCTCGGTGGTGGATGGCTCCGGTATTGCTCGGAGCAGTATTGCCGCTGCAGCCAGATTCTGGCCGACCCCGCTAGAGGCCAGGGGGAGTCTTGCCCTGGCATCGTCAACGATACGGGGCTGGACGTCCCGAGCCTGATGACGCGCTTCTCCGGCGAGTGCTCGGCCTGCCCACTCCTGCTCGATGTTTTGCCGGAGCTGCACAAGTTGCCATGCTTCCTCGTCGAGCTTGGCCTGCATCTCGCGGATTTGCTCGAGCTGTGTGTCCTGACCCCCGTAGGGACTGGGACCACAGCTAGCTCCCGTAGGATGTCAACACGAGGCGCAGGCCCAGGGGGATCGTCATCCTCCGGCATACCGAGGTGGTTGCCTTCGTTGTGACCCCCTAGATCGACGTGGAAACATTCGCGACTTGGGCCACAACCCTCGTCGTCAAGGTTGTGGCCATCATCGGAGCAATCGGAGAGGCAGTAGTCACATGCGATCATGAAGTCTCGCATGGCACTGGGATTACCGAGCCCGGAGAAATCCCAACCAGAGTCGGGCTCGTCTTCTTCCTCGGAACCTGGGGGCCCGTAGGTTGAGACGACTGTCAGTCGGTCCCAAGATGACCACATATGGTACCCCGGAGGATTAGGATACGCCTTTACGAAAGCGCTCACCAAAGCGGGGTCGCTTGGTGGATCGAAGCTGAATCTAAAAGGCACAGGGTGGAAAACGGACGGTACCTCTCGATCGATGGACGGTGATGAGGTCGCGTCAGGGACGAACTGCACTGTTATCTCAGGTACGAGGCTAATGCCCAGCTAGTCCTCCGCGAGAGTGCTGGCATCATCTGTCCGCTTGGGGTTGGCATGTTGCGGGGAAATGACACTCGTCGTTGTCTCAGGCGCGAGGACAACGCCTGACATGTCCCCCGCTGGGGTGCCGGCGTCATCGACTCGCTCGACAGCCAACGAGATGTCGCCTCCTGCCTGGCCACGGTTGCCCCGTCTCCTCCTCCTGCGGCGAGGAGGGTGGTGGAACAAACCCGGATGCTGCTCTTCCGCCACGGGGGGAAGACGTTGTCGAGTTCGCCGCCGCTGGGCGAGCTGTCGGCCGTCGTTGTCGCTGTCGCGCTGCGGGGGAAGGAGTACCATGTCGTAGCTGCCGTCGAGGGACATAAACTCAAGGCTCCCGAAGCGGAGCAGCGTCCCGGGCTGAAGAGGTTGCTGGAGGCTACCCATCTGGAACTCAACGAGAAGTTGTTCGTCAACACGCAGCAGGCCCCTACCTGGCGCGCCAACTGTCAGCGTTTCGACCCCGGGGGGTCCCTGGACCGACGAGTAAAATTGTCGCTGCGTGTCCCAGCCCAGATGGGTTGGCGCAAGATGGAACACAAGGGGGAAATGCGGCTCGTGTTATCCTGCGCCAGGGGGATGCACTCGTAGTAGGGGTTACAAGCGTTCGCGAGGGAGAGAGAGTGAGCCTGTTCGTCAGCTCATTCTCCCGCGCGACCTTCCCGCATGAAGGCCGTGGACCTCCCTTTTATAGATGCAAGGAGAGGGTCCAGGTGTATAATGGGGGTGTAGCTATGCGCTAACGTGTCCGGCAGAGAGATGCCTGAGCCCTGTGTACATGCCAACGTGGCTGTCGGAGAGGTGCTAGAGCCCTGTGTACGCGGTATCGTGGCCGTCGGAGGAGCGCTTGAGCCCTATAGAAGCACAGCTGTCGGGGTTGCTGGGATCTTGCTGACGTCTCCTTGCTTCCGTAGGGGCTGAGAACCACCGTCGTCATGGACGCACGCGGGGAGCCATCATTACTTGTTACCGGGGCGAGCCTGGATGGGACGCCGGTCTTGTTCCCCCGTAGCCTGAGCTAGCTAGGGGTAGGGTAATGATGTATCCCTCGTAGCGCGGTCGGTCTGAGCCCAAGGTCGGGCGAGGCGGAGACTCCTCCTGAGGCCAAGGCCGGGGTCGAGCGAGGACGCGATTCCTCCCGAGGTCGAGGTTGAGGCCGAGCCTTGGGGTCGGGCGAGGCGGAGACCACCTTCTGAGGCCAAGGTTGAGGCCGAGCCCTGGGGTCGGGCGAGGCGGAGATCTCTTTCCGAGGCTGAGGCCTAAGGTCGGGCGAGGCGGAGCTTCCTGTTGCGCCTGAGGCTGAACTTGGCTGTTGTCAGCCTCACCCTGGCGGGTGGCACAGCAGTCGGAGCGGGGCGAGCGGCGCTGTTTTCCTTTCAGGTCGGTCAGTGGAAGGGCGAAGTGACTGCGGTCACTTCGACCTTGCCGACTTAGGCACGTGTGTCAGGATAAGGTGTCAGGCGACCCTCGCATTGAATGCGCCTGCGATACGGTCAGTTGGTGAGGCGATCTGGCCAAGGTTGCTTCACAACGAAGCCTGCCCGAGCTGGGCTTCGGGCGAGTCGAGGGTGCGCCCGTTGCTTGAGGAGGCCCTCGGGTGAGGCGTGAATTCGTCTGGGACTACTGTTCCTGCCCGAGGCTAGGCTCGGGCGAGGCGAGATCGTGTCCCTTGAGTAGACGAAGCCTTGACCTGAATCGTGCCCATCAGTCTCTGTAGCTTGTGCTGATGGTGGTTATCAGTCGTGTTTAGGAGTGTTGGGGGTACCCCTAATTACGGTACCCAACAATAATGCATAACCCAGGAAAACCCCATCAGAAGATCGAGACTCAAATTTGTCCAAATTGCCTGTTTCAGCACAAAGCATCTACAGTCAAACACCCTAAAATGGTTAACCTTGAGTGGCCGTCCAAACTGCAATTCATAAGAAGTCTTGTTCAAGAAGATCGAAGAAAGATGTGGTTCGACACATGACAAGCAGCGTGTCGGAGAGGAAATTCTCTGGCCGGGTGGCGGAACGCACCCGCCCTAAATCCTAAGATGAGGAAGGGGCCTAAGCGTTTTGCCTGCTAGATGGATTCGGGATGAACACAAGAACACACAAGGGTTTAGAGTGGTTCAGGCTGCTGGAGCGTAATACCCTACTCCACTGTGTGTAGTGTTGAGAGCTTGTATGAACTTGTGAGTCTGAGAGTCTATGTGAATCTATGCGTATGAGAGTCCAAGTTGGGTCTGAGTCAGTGTGAATCTGAGTTGGGTCTGAGTGAACCTGAGACCGCCTTGTAACATCGTGTGCCTTCCCTTTTATAGCTTAAGGGAGACACATACAAGGATGCTGAGCCCCGACATGTGGGCCCAGGAACATAACGGAAGGAATACATTATAGGAGTACCTAACGTCTGTGCAATCTCCTGTGTGCCTCGATGTCCGCAGTCCACGCAACATTGGTATGCGGCGGCTGCTTCCCTGGTAACGCGCGAGTGATGATGAGCATAGTGCACGCAGCAGTATGGATGTACTGCCTATCAATGGAATGGACAGGCACGCCGCCTGCGAAATGGACTGGTCGCCGCCTGCCAGTGGAATGGACATGGCTCATTAAATGTCGAGGCGGCACATCGCCTGCCAGTGGAATGGACAAGGCGCATTAAATGCGGGGGCAGCACGCCGCCTGCCAGTGGAATGGACAGGCGGCACGCCTTATCCGCAATAAATGCAGAGGCCGCGCAGTCCTGAGGCCTTACGTCAGGCTCCGCCTGTTGGCTTACGTCACGTGTAGTAGGCCACGTGGCAGCATCGGGTCTCCACCTGGGCGAGGAGCAGAAGCGTATACGATAAGGTCTAGACACGTGTCGGCTCCGGACCCCTGCCTGACCTTGATTAAGGCCTAGGTATTCTTTGTCCTAGAATCCCGAGACCCTGTTGTGAGTGGCCCGGACCCCACACAGAGGGGTCCGGAACCCATCCTAGGGGTCCGGTTTGCGCCCGTGGAAGTCCTGGACCTTACCTAGAGGTCTGGTCTGTATATATAGGGGTCCAACACTTTCCCATGGGGTCCGGACTCACTGTCGATACCTTGGAGTATATCATCTTCCCTGGCCACGTGGCGGCCCCAGAGCTGTCCATGTGGTGAGGTCGGGTGCTGTTTACCACGCGCCTAGAGATAGCCACGTGGCTACCGTGTCTTCATTCTGTGGTAAGGGGTATCCCTGTTTCAGGGTACTGACACAGCGTTTATTGCTTCGGTCCAAAAATGCCTAGGAGTCATACGCTCATCGAGCATCGTCCTAGCCATCTCCATAAGGGTCCGATCCTTGTGCTCAACAATGACATTCTGTTGAGGCACATATGAAGAGGAAAAATGATGCTCAAATCTAGGGATGGCAATTTTACCCGTGGGTTCGGATATCTGTTGTATATCCGACCCATCGTGTTCGGGTTCGGGTACAAATTTGTACCCACATGTCTTGCCCATACCCGCCCCGTGATAAAATCGGGTCAGGTATGGATATTTTTATCGCCCGCGGGTTACCCGTGGATATTCGTAAAAACTAAAAAAACTAGTGAGCATGTATCATGAAGACTTGAAGTGTTCCTATATTATGTCTTGTGTGCCTGTGTTGATGCAGAATTCATGAAGACTTGTTTAAAGTGTTCCCTGTACGCATAAGTTTTCTAGAATTTTTGTTTGTTATGATTATATTTTCTGGAATTTTTCTGTATATATATATATATATATATATATATATATATATATATATATATATATATATATATATATACGCGCTGGTACCCGATACCCGACGGGTATGGGTACAGGCACGGGTACAATTTTTACCCTCGGGAACAGTTGCGGGCGGGCATGGCTAATATCCACGGGTACGGTCACGGGCGGGTATTTATTATACCCGACTCGAATCTGACCCGTTGCCATCCCTACTCAAATCTCAAAGAAGCACAAAACGCCTCAAAATGAGTATTTTTGAATTTTGTGCCATTGTAATTGTGTATAGGTCTCATGTCATTTTTGGGAAACTCATTTTCAACCTAAGAATCAAATCTCGAGCATGAGTAAAAGCCTCATCCTTGGCCTTCATGAAGAACACCCAAGAATAGCGAGAAAAGTCATCAATGACCACAAGCACATACCACATCCCCTCGAAAGAGCAAACCCGAACTAGACCAACAATGTCCATATGAAGCAATTCGTCGGGTCGTGAAGTCATCACCTTAGTGACTTGGGAATGGGAAGCAGAAGCCATCTTGCTGTGACGACAAGGGTGACAGACAAGATCCTTCTCAAATTTCAACTTGGTAAATCCTTGGATCAGGCCAAGTGAGCTTAGTCTACACAAAAGATCAAAGCTCAAGTGACCTAGTCTCCCATGCCACCTCCAAATCAAAGAAGAGGATCCTGCCAAAAGGCATCGAGAAGGGCTAGAAGAATGTGTAAAATCAACTTGAAAAACTCGAGTACTAAACCAAAAGGGGAAATCCGACAAACAAGATCCGCCATGGGCATCCAAAACCCGAGAAAGGCCCCTTTTAAAGCGCACTTCATAGTCATGCTAAAGGAGTTGTCAAACAGAAAGCAGATTGAAATGTAAATTCGAAACCAAAGCAACATCCTTGAGGACAAAACTCTCGTTCACTCGAACAAAGCCATGAGAGATAACCTTACCTCTCAACTTATCCCTGAATGTGGTGTATTCCTTACCATTCATGAGGTCATGGCTGGAGAACCATTTGTTGCTTCCGGACATGTGGCGGAAACAGTCGGAATCCATGAGCCATGTATTCTCCAGGCCTCTATCCTCCATCAATAGAAAGACATGGGGTGAGCAAATGGCACATCACTAGGGTTAGAATACTGAGAATAATACCAGTGTAGCGGCATCTACCCATAAAAAGTGTTTAGAAAAACACCGGCCATCCCCGGTCCAGAAGGGAAGCGATCACCACAAGAAGGAAACTTTGGTCCGTTGGGGAAGTAAGAACCAAAGCCCCTACCATGAGGTCCTTGGCCATATGGCACACAACCAGCACCCCAACGGGCATGACTACCATGTGGTTTCTCTACCTAACGCCTAGCAGCAAGAGGCAAAGCACCTCCAGGCCTCACAGGACGTCTTCGAACAGGAAGATCATGAACACCATGAGAAAGGCGGTTCATGTTCTTTCTGATCGGCTTAGAAACCCACCGCTTGACTCTCTTCCTCCTAAAGCAAAACGCAGCCAGATGACCCTCCCTCAGTCCCTCTCACAATAGTCGCAATGGAACCTCATCTCTCTCTTAGGTGGATTTGTTTGTGGGAGGGGCTTTCTTCTTGGGTGGCTGGCCTTTTGGAGAGGGAACACTAGAGATGTCGAGAAGGGTGTCAAGTGTGTTCCTTAGGAGGTTACATTTTGGAACCCACACTTGTTTCTGAGGAGGGGCTCTCACAGGCTCCTCAATCACACCATCTCTCACAGGGGTGATAGGCTTAGGTGGCGTGATTTTGATAAGCTTGGGTGGTTGTAGGTTTCTCTGATGGTTTCAATCTGCTCCACTCACCAACCTTTCCAAACTGAGTGTCACTCCCAGACCTAGAAGTAAAGCCTAACCCCGGTCCACCAATTCTCCTCTTGAACTGGTTGACCACCTGTAACACCCTGATTTTGGGGGTATAAAATTTCTTTCTAATTATCACCCAAAATTATGTGTTACTCTTCCTTTTCTCACTCTAGACCTTCTTTCTCTCTAGATTCTCTCTCTCTTTTTCCCTTTTGATTAGAAATAGCTTAAACTAGTGGAGGTTAATTATTTATTTTTGTCAAAACCCTATGAGTAATGACATGTTGCATCATGCTGAGCTTAAAATATTCTTTGAAGTGTTGCACAAGTTTGAATTAATTTGAATTTTAAACCTAGTTTGAATTTGGATTTGAAAACCCTATAGAAAAAGAAATAGAAAAGGAATTAGAAAATCCAGAGAAAAGGGAAAGAGAAAGCAGCCCAGTCGGCCCATTAAGCCCAGCCCGCGCCCGCGCGCCCTCTCTACCTGACAGGCGAGCCCCACCTGTCGGCGCGACCCCGAGCACCCACTCTCCCTCGCTCTCTCGCTGCCCATTGGGACCACCCTGTCGGTGCCAGTTACTTCGCCCGCTCGCTCTCCCTCTCTCTCTGTTTCGTGGGCCCGGTTCGCCAGTCGCCGAGTCGTTGCCCCGCGCGTCCCCTTTTCTCTCTGCGTCGTGGGCCTGCCTTGTCAGATCCGCCTTCCTCGCGCCCGCCGTGGACCAGCGCGTGCACACTCGCGCATGTTGCCGGGTTTCTCGGCCATGACGCCCGCCCATGCGCCCAGCTCCCTTTTTAGAGCCCCGCCAGTGCCCTGCACACACCCCTCACCTCATTTCGCTCGGCTTCACCCTCTCTCGCGCTCTGCCCACGCCGCCAGCCGCCGTCGGAGACCCGCGCCCGTGTTCCCGGCCATCCAGCTCGTCGGAGACCGCTCCAAGCCTCCCTGAGCTCCGCCCCGAGGTGAGACACCCGTCCCCGTGCCCAATTTCCCTTATTGTGCCCTGTGTTCGTCCAATTTCGCCTTCGCCGATGCTCGGCCGTGGCAGTCTGTCGTGCTCGCGCGGTGGTCGGCCGATTTAGCCCGGTCTAGGTCACCTGGGTAGTTCCCTGTGTCATGCCTGCCTCTGCTAAAGCCAACCAAGGCCTTAGCGCGCCTTAAGTCCCCTCCCCGTGACCGAAATCGCTCACCGGAGTTTCTCCGGCCCGCCCGAGACCTTCTCACTGTCGTTCCCTCTCTGCCCATGGATTCATGGCCTCTTCCCCGCCATCGAGTTTGCTGTGACACCCTCTTCCCCTCTGCCCAACTCCGGCGATCCCGGTGCCACTCTAGCTCGCGCCCGCCTCAACTCCGGCGACCTCACCGCCGCGGAGAGGAGCGGCGCCGCTCGCAGCCGTCTGTTTCCCCGGTATGATCCCCTCCGTCTGATTCAGATCGAACGGCTCGGACCGTGGGATACCGCTTCGCGCACGCGCGTCTGACGCCTTGGCCCGCCTGTCAGCACCACCCGCAGCCGCTCATCCGTCCTGGTCTGACTTTTCCCCGTCCGATCTTGATCGAATGGTTCGGACCCCTCCCCGTTCGATCGTGATTGAACGGTTCGGACCCCTGTAGCCATCTGTCTCCCCCTCTGTCACTGACACTCCCTATCCCGCTCGGTCAGCGCGCTCTCCCCCTCTGTCGCTGACACTCCCTGTCCCGCATGTCAGCGCTCGCCCGCCCGCGCGCGCACCTTCGGCCACAGATCTAATCTCGGCTGTCGGTTTCTGATCCAACGGTTAGATTCACCCGATACCCCTTCGCGTGGCTGTTTTGCTTAAGAAACCCCCTGGTTTTAGGAAATCAACCCGCCGTCCCTGGTTTTCACGCGCAGGCCCCTGTAATCTTGCAGATTTAGCCCTGGACTTTTATTTAATCACAGATTTAGCTCTAATTTCATATTTCAAACTTGAAAACTTGTTTATTTAATATCTTTTGCATATGAACTCCAAATTTATTGATTCAAATTGCAAAATGTTCATAGAATTATTCTCTATTTAAATAAAATAGGTGAAAGTCGCCTAGAGGGGGGTGAATAGGCAAATCTGAAAGTTATAAACTTTAAGCACAACTACAAGTCGGGGTTAGCGTTAGAATTGAATTCGAGTCCGAAAGAGAGGGAAAACAAATCAACAAAGAAATAAGGCGAATGAACACGGTGATTTGTTTTACCGAGGTTCAGTTCTTGCAAACCTACTCCATGTTGAGGTGGTCACAAAGACCGGGTCTCTTTCAACCCTTTCCCTCTCTCAAACGGTCACCTAGAACGAGTGAGCTCTTCTTTTCAATCAAACGGGACACTTAGTCCACTACAAGGACCACCACAACTTGGTGTCTCTTGCTTTGATTACAAGTTAGTTGAAACACAAAAATAGAGGAAGAAGAAAAGCAATCCAAGCGCAAGAGCTCAAAAGAACACAAAAGTCTCTCTTTCTAGTCACTAATTTGTTTGGAGTGATTCCGGACTTGGGAGAGGATTTGATCTCTTTGTTTGTGTCTTGGAATGAATTCTAGAGCTCTTGTATGAGGTTTGAAGGCTGAAAACTTGGATACATTGAAGTGTGGTGGTTGGGGGTATTTATAGCCCCAACCACCAAAAGAACCGTTGGTGAGGGCTTCTGTCGTATGGCGCACCGGACAGTCCGGTGCGCCAGCCACGTCACCAGGTCGTTGGGTTCCGACCATTGGAGCTTCTGACAACGGGGCCACCGGACAGTCCGGTGCGCCTTCTGGCGCCTGCTCTGACTTCTGCGCGCACTATAACGTTTCACTGTTCCTTTGCAGACGACCGTTGGTGCGAGTAGCTGTTGCTCCGCTGGCACACCGGACAGTCCGGTGCTACACCGGACAGTCCGGTAAATTATAGCGGAGCGGCCTCCCCGAATTCTCGAAGGTGACAAGTTTGGAGTTGAGCTCCCTGGTGCACCGGACACTGTCCGGTGCGCCAGACCAGGGCTGCCTTTGGGTTGTCTTTTGTTCTTTTTACTTGAACCCTTTCTTGGACTTTTTAATGGTTTGTGTTGAACCTTTGGTACCTGTAAAACTTATAATCTAGAGCAAACTAGTTAGTTCAATTATTTGTATTGGGCAATTCAACCACCAAAATCATTTAGGAAAAGGTGTAAGCCTATTTCCCTTTCAATCTCCCCCTTTTTGGTGGTTGATGCCAACACAAACCAAAGCAAATAAATAAGTGCAGATTTGAACTAGTTTGCATAATGTAAGTGCAAAGGTTACTTGGAATTAAACCAATATTACATTTCATAAGATATGCATGGATGCTTTCTTCATATTTAACATTTTGGACCACGCTTGCACCACTTGTTTTGTTTTTGCAAATTCTTTTGCAAATTCTTTTCAAAGTCTTTTTGCAAAGAGTCAAAGGTAAATGAGTAAGATTTTGAGAAGCATTTTCAAGATTTGAAATTTTCTCCCTCTGTTTCAAATGCTTTTCCTTTGACTAAACAAAACTCTCCCTCAATGAAATTCTCCTCTTAGTGTTCAAGAGGGTTTTAGATATTAATTTTGAAAGGGGTTATTCTATCAAAAATAAGATACCAATAGAAAAACTTTCTTTTAATACAAATTTGAAAGACTACATTTTTTGAAATTGGTGGTGGTGCGGTCCTTTTGCTTTAGGCTAATACTTTCTCCCCCTTTGGCATGAATCGCCAAAAACGGATACTTGTGAGTGAAATATAATCCCTTTTACTTTCTCTACCCCTTTGGAAAATAATAAATGAGTGAAGGATTATACCAAAGTGGAGAGCGATGTGGAGTGACGACGAAGGATGAATAATATGACGGAGTGGGGTGGAAGCCTTTTCTTCGCTGAAGACTCCATTTCCCTTTCAATCTATGACTTAGCATGTAATACACTTGAAAACCACATTAGTCATAGCACATGAAAGAGAGATAATCAAAGGTATAAATGAGCTATGTGTGCAAAATATCAATCAAAATTCCTAGAATCAAGAATGTTTAGCTCATGCCTAAGTTTGGTAAAAGTTTTCTCATCTAGTGGTTTGGCAAAGATATCGGCCAATTGTTCTTTGGTGCTAACATAAGCAATCTCGATATCCCCCCGTTGTTGGTGATCCCTCAAAAAGTGATACCGAATGGCTATGTGCTTAGTGCGGCTGTGCTCAACGGGATTATCCGCCATGCAGATTGCACTCTCATTATCACATAGGAGAGGAACTTTGGTTCATTTGTAACCATAGTCCCTAAGGGTTTACCTCATCCAAAGCAATTACGCGCAACAATGTCCTGCGGCAATGTACTCGGCTTCGGCGGTAGAAAGAGCTACAGAATTTTGCTTCTTTGAAGCCCAAGACACCAGAGATCTTCCTAAGAACTGGCAAGTCCCTGATGTGCTCTTTCTATCAATTTTACACCCTGCCCAATCAGCATCTGAATATCCAATTAAATCAAAAGTGGATCCCCTGGGGTACCAAAGGCCAAACTTAGGAGTATAAACTAAATATCTCAAGATTCGTTTCACGGCCCTAATGTGAACTTCCTTAGGATCGGCTTGGAATCTTGCACACATGCATACGAAAAGCATTATATCCGGTCGAGATGCACATAAATAGAGTAAAGATCCTATCATCGATCGGTATAACTTTTGATCTACGGATTTACCTCCCGTGTCGAGGTCAAGATGCCCATTAGTTCCCATGGGTGTCTTGATGGGCTTGGCATCCTTCATCCCAAACTTGGTGAGTATGTCTTGAATGTACTTCGTTTGGCTGATGAAGGTGCCCTCTTGGAGTTGCTTGACTTAAAATCCTAGAAAATACTTCAACTCCCCCATCATAGACATCTCGAATTTTTGAATCATGATCCTACTAAATTCTTCACAAGTAGATTTGTTAGTGGACCCAAATATGATATCATCAACATAAATTTGGCATACAAACAAATCATTTGCAATTGTTTTAGTAAAGAGAGTAGGATCGGCTTTTCCGATTTTGAAGTCATTAGAAATAAGAAAATCTCTTAGGCATTCATACCATGCTCTTGGGGCTTGCTTGAGCCTATAAAGCGCCTTAGAGAGTTTATAGACATGGTTAGGGTACTCACTATCTTCAAAGCCGAGAGGTTGCTCAACATAGACCTCCTCCTTGATTAGTCCATTGAGGAAGGCATTTTTCATGTCCATTTGATGAAGCTTAAAGCCATGGTAAGTAGCATAGGCAAGTAATATATGAATTGACTCAAGCCTAGCTACGGGTGCATAGGTTTCATCGAAATCCAAACCTTCGACTTGTGAATATCCCTTGGC
Organism: Zea luxurians; assembly: GCA_029449295.1. Classification (NCBI taxonomy): domain Eukaryota; kingdom Viridiplantae; phylum Streptophyta; class Magnoliopsida; order Poales; family Poaceae; genus Zea; species Zea luxurians. Next base: position 48,939,942 of record JAOPSE010000023.1, read on the forward strand.
CACAAGTCGGGCTTTGTTCCTTGTCACCACACCATGCTCATCTTGCTTGTTGCGGAAAACCCACTTGGTTCCTACAATATTTTGGTTAGGACGTGGAACTAAATGTCATACCTCATTCCTCATGAAGTTGTTGAGTTCCTCTTGCACTGCCAACACCCAATCTGAATCCCTTAATGCATCTTCTACCCTGTATGGCTCAATAGAAGACACAAAGGAGTAATGTTCACAAAAATGAGCAACACGAGATCGAGTGGTTACCCCCTTATGAATATCGCCGAGGATGGAGTTCATGGGGTGATCTCGTTGTATTGCTTGGTGGACTCTTGGGTGTGGTGGTCTTGGACCCTCGTCATCTTCCTTGTCTTGATCATGGGCATCTCCCACTTGATCATTGTCCTCCTCTTGAGGTGGCTCATCTTCTTGATCCTCATTTTCATCATCTTGAGCTTGATCCTCATCTTGGGTTGGTGGAGATGCTTGATTTGAAGATGATGGTTGATCTTGTGCTTGTGGAGGCTCTTCGGATTCCTTAGGACACACATCCCCAATGGACATGTTCCTTAGCGCGACGCATGGAGCCTCTTCATCATCTAACTCATCAAGATCAACTTGCTCTACTTGAGAGCCGTTAGTCTCATCAAACACAATGTCACAAGAAACTTCAACTAGTCCAGTGGACTTGTTAAAGACTCTATATGCCCTTGTGTTTGAATCATATCCTAGTAAAAAGCCTTCTACAGCCTTAAGAGCAAATTTAAATTTTCTACCTCTTTTAATAAGAATAAAACATTTGCTACCAAAGACTCTAAAATATGAAACATTGGGCTTTTTACCGGTTAGGAGTTCATACGATGTCTTCTTGAGGATTCGGTGAAGGTAGAGGCGGTTGATAGCGTAGCAAGCGGTGTTGATTGCTTTCGCCCAAAACCGGTCCAAAGTCTTGTACTCATCAAGCATGATCCTCGCCATGTCAAGTAGAGTTCTATTCTTCCTCTCCACTACACCATTTTGTTGTGGCGTGTAGGGAGAAGAGAACTCATGCTTGATGCCATCTTCCTCAAGAAAGTCTTCTATTTGTGAGTTCTTGAACTCCGTCCTGTTGTCGCTTCTAATCTTTTTGATCCTTAAGCCAAACTCATTTTGAGCCCGTCTCAAGAATCCCTTTAAGGTCTCTTGGGTTTGGGATTTTTCCTGCAAAAAGAACACCCAAGTGAAACGAGAATAATCATCTACAATAACTAGACAGTACTTACTCCCGTCGATGCTTATGTAAGCTTCGAGCCGAATAGGTCCATATGGAGTAGCTCGAGTGGCATGTCAGTCGTCATGATGTTCTTGTGTGGATGATGAACACCAACTTGCTTCCCTGCTTGACATGCGCTACAAACCCTATCTTTCTCAAAATAAACATTGGTTAGTCCCAAAATGTGCTCTCCCTTTAGAAGTTTATGAAGATTCTTCATCCCAACGTGGGCTAGTCGGCGATGCCATAGCCAACCCATGTTAGTTTTAGCAATTAAGCAAGTGTCGAGTTCAGCTCTATTAAAATCAACTAAGTATAGCTGACCCTCTAACACTCCCTTAAATGCTGCTGAATCATCACTTCTTCTAAAGACAGTAACACCTATATCCGTAAAAAGACAGTTGTAGCCCATTTTACATAATTGAGAAACGGAAAGCAAATTATAATCTAAAGAGTCTACAAGAAAAATATTGGAAATAGAATGGTCAGGTGATATAGCAATTTTACCAAGTCCTTTGACCAAACCTTGATTTTCATCCCCGAATGTGATGGCTCTTTGGGGATCATGATTTTTCTCATAGGAGGAGAACATCCTTTTCTCCCCAGTCATGTGGTTTGTGCACCCGCTATCAATTATCCAACTTGAGCCCCGGATGCATAAACCTACAAAACAAATTTAGGCCTTGTTCTTAGGTACCCAAACGGTATTGGGTCCTTTCACATTAGAAACAAGCACCTTGGGAACCCAAACATAAGTCTTTGAGCCCTTGTGTTTGGCCCCAACATATTTGGCAACTACTTTGCATGATTTTTTAGTTAAAACATATGATGCATCAAAAGTCTTAAATGAAATGTTAGGTTCATTTGATGCAATAGGAGTTTTCTTCTTAGGCAATTTAGCATGGGTTGATTGCCTAGACCTAGATGCCTCACTCTTATACATAAAAGCATGATGAGAGCCAGAGTGAGACTTCCTAGAGTGAATTCTCCTAATTTTGTGCTCGGGATAACCGGCAGGGTATAAAATGTAACCCTCGTTATCCTGAGGCATGGGAGCTTTGCCCTTAACAAAGTTAGACAATCTTTTAGGGGCATTAAGCTTGACATTGTCTCCCTTTTGGAAGCCAATGCCATCCTTAATCCTAGGGCGTCTCCCCCTATAGAGCATGCTTCTAGCAAATTTAAATTTCTCATTTTCTAAGTCATGCTCATTAATCTTAACACTAAGTTGAGCTATATGATCATTTTGTTGTTTAATTAAAGTTAGGTGATCATGAATAGCATCAACATTAATGTCTCTACATCTAGTGCAAATAGCAACATGTTCAACGATAGATGTAGAGGGTTTGCAAGTATTTAATTCAACAATCTTAGCATGTAAAATAGCATTCTCATCTCTAAGATTAGAAATAGAAACATTGCAAGCATTTAAATCTTTAGCCTTAGTAATTAATTTTTCACCCTCAATTTTAAGGCTAGAGAGGGATACATTCAATTTGTCAATCTTAGCAATCAAATTAGCATTATCATTTCTAAGGTTGACAAGAGAATCATCACTAATATTTAATTTCTCAACCTTAGCAATTAATTTATCATTTTCAAATCTAAGGTTGGAAATAGTGTTATGGCAAGTGCTAAGCTCACTAGTTAATTCTTCATTTTTCTCTACCTCCTGAGCATAAGCATTTTTAGTCTTAACATGCTTTTTGTTTTTCTTAATAAGGAAATCCTCTTGGCTATCCAAGAGTTCATCCTTCTCATGAATAGTACTAATCAATTCATTTAATTTTTCCTTTTGTTGCATGTTAAGATTGGCAAAAAGAGTAAGCAAGTTGTCCTCATCATCACTAGAATTATCCTCATCACTAGAAGTTGCATACTTAGTGGAGGATCTTGATTTTACCTTCTTCTTCTTGTCGTCCTTTGCCATGAGGCACTTGTGGCCGACGTTGAGGAAGAGAAGACCTTTGTTGACGGCGATGTTTGCGACGTCCTCGTCGGAGGAGTCGGTGGAGCTCTCGTCGGAGTCCCACTCCCGGCAAACATGGGCATCGCCGCCCTTCTTCTTGTAGTACCTCTTCTTTTCTCTTCTCTTTCCCTTCTTGTCGTCGCCCCTGTCACTATCACTAGATAATGGACATTTAGCAATGAAATGACCGGGCTTACCACACTTGTAGCAAACTTTCTTGGAGCGAGGTTTGTAGTCCTTTCCCCTCCTTTGCTTGAGGATTTGGTGAAAGCTCTTGATGATGAGCGCCATCTCCTCGTTGTCGAGCTTGGAGGCGTCGATGGGGAGCCTACTTGATGTAGACTCTTCCTTCTTCTCCTCCGTCGCTTTGAAGGCGACGGGTTGCACCTCGGTTGTGGTGGCGCCTCGCTCAATGATTTGTTTGGAGCCTTTGATCATTAGTTCAAAGCTCACAACTTTTCCTATTACTTCCTCGGAAGACATTAGTTTATATCTTGGATCACCACGAATTAATTGAACTTGAGTGGGGTTAAGAAAAACAAGTGATCTAAGAATAACCTTGACCATTTCATGGTCATCCCATTTGGTGCTCCCGAGGTTGCGCACTTGGTTCACCAAGGTTTTGAGTCGGTTGTACATGGCTTGTGGCTCCTCTCCTTGGTGAAGCATAAAGCGATCGAGCTCCCCCTCGATCGTTTCCCGCTTGGTGATCTTGGTCACCTCATCTCCTTCGTGCGCGGTCTTGAGCACGTCCCAAATCTCCTTTGCACTCTTCAACCCTTGCACCTTATTATACTCCTCTCGACTTAAAGAGGCGAGGAGTATAGTAGTGGCTTGGGAGTTGAAGTGTTGGATTTGTTCGACCTCCTCCGAATCATAATCCTTGTCCCCCTTCTTTGATACCTGTGCTCCATACTCAACAATATCTCATATGCTTTTGTGGAGTGAGGTTAGGTGATGCCTCATTTTATCACTCCACATAGAATAATCTTCACCTTCAAACATAGGTGGTTTGCCTAATGGGACGGAAAGTAATGGAGTGCGTTTTGAAATACGAGGGTAGCGAAGGGGCATCTTACTATACTTCTTGCGCTCATGGCGCTTAGAAGTGGCGGATGCCGATTCCGAGCCGGAGGTGGAGGGTGACAAAGAATCGGTCTTGTAGTAGACCACTTTCTTCATCTTCTTCTTATCACCCTTCCGTTGGGACTTGATGGAGGAAGAGGATTCCTCCTTGTGCTTGTGTGCGGACACCCTTGAATGCGTTCTCCCCGAGCTTGCGGACTTGTTGCCAGTCCCGATCTCCCTCATGGCGGATGATCCCGACATCACTTCGAGCGGTTAGGCTCTAATGAAGTATCAGGCTCTGATACCAATTGAAAGTCGCCTAGAGGGGGTGAATAGGCAAATCTGAAAGTTATAAACGTTAAGCATAACTACAAGTCGGGATTAGCGTTAGAATTAAATTCGAGACCGAAAGAGAGGGAAAACAAATCAATAAAGAAATAAGGCGGATGAACACGGTGATTTGTTTTACCGAGGTTCGGTTCTTGCAAACCTACTCCCCGTTGAGGTGGTCACAAAGACCGGGTCTCTTTCAGCCCTTTCTCTCTCTCAAACGGTCACCTAGACCGAGTGAGCTCTTCTTTTCAATCAAACGGGACACTTAGTCCACTACAAGGACCACCACAACTTGGTGTCTCTTGCTTTGATTACAAGTGAGTTGAAACACAAGAATAGAGGAAGAAGAAAAGCAATCCAAGCACAAGAGCTCAAAAGAACACAAAAGTCTCTCTCTAGTCACTAATTTGTTTGGAGTGATTCCGGACTCGGGAGAGGATTTGATCTCATTGTTTGTGTTTTGTAATGAAGTCTAGAGCTCTTGTATGAGGTTTGAAGGCTAAAAACTTGGATACATTGAAGTGTGGTGGTTGGGGGTATTTATAGCCCCAACCACCAAAAGAACCGTTGGTGAGGGCTTCTGTCGTATGGCGCATCGGACAGTCTGGTGTGCCACCGGACACTGTTCGGTGCGCCAGCCACGTCACCAGGCCGTTGGGTTCCGACCGTTGGAGCTTCTGACAACGGGGCCACCGAAAAATCCGGTGGTGCACCGGACAGTCACTGTTCACTGTCTGGTGCGCCTTCTGGCGCCTGCTCTGACTTCTGCGCGCGCAGGCACGCACTGTAGCGTTTCACTGTTCCTTTGCAGACGACCGTTGGCGTGAGTAGCCGTTGCTCCGCTGGCACACCGGACAGTCCGGTGCTACACCGGATAGTCCGGTGAATTATATCGGAGCGGCCTCCCCGAATTCCCGAAGGTGGCAAGTTTAGAGTTGAGCTCCCTTGTGCACCGGACACTGTCCGGTGGTGCACCGGAAAGTCCGGTGCGCCAGACCAGGGCTGCCTATGGGTTGTTGAAAGGGAATTAGGCTTACACCCATTTCCTAATTGATTTTGGTGGTTGAATTTCCCAACACAAATAATTGGACTAACTAGTTTGCTCTAGTCTATAAGTTATACAGGTACCAAAGGTTCACACTAAGCCAATAAAAAGACCAAGAAATGGGTTCAACAAAGAGAGCAAGGGATAACCGAAGGCTGCCCTGGTCTGGCACACCGGACTGTCCGGTGTGCCACCGGACAGTGTTCGGTGCACCAGGGGACTCCAAGCCAAACTCTTCACCTTCAGGAATTCTCAGAGGCGATTCGCTATAATTCACCGGACTGTCCGGTGTACCACCGGACAGTGTCCGGTGCCCCAAGGGAGAGCGACTCTGAACTCGTCAGCTTCGGGAATCCGCTCCGCTATAATTCACCGGACATGTCCGGTGCACACCGGACTGTCCGGTGAGCCAGCGGAGCAACGGCTACTTCACGCGCAACGGTCGACTGCAACGCATTAAATACGCGCCTGCGCGCGCAGAGGACAGAGCACGCGCGGGTGGCACACCGGACAGTCTACAGGACTTGTCCGGTGCACCACCGGACAGCCAGGCGGGCCCACAAGTCAGAGCTCCAACGGTCGGAACCCAACGACCTGGTGACGTGGCTGGCGCACCGGACAGTGTCCGGTGGCACACCGGACTGTCCGGTGCGCCATGCGACAGCAGCCTCCACCAAACGGCTAGTTTGGTGGTTGGGGCTATAAATACCCCAACCACCCCCACATTCAAGTCATCCAAGTTTTCCACCTTCCAACTACTTACAAGAGCTCTAGCATTCAATTCTAGACACACCCAAGTGATCAAATCCTCTCCAAATTCCACAAAAGCTTTAGTGTTAAGTGAGAGAGATTTGTTGTGTTCTTTTGAGCTCTTGCACTTGGATTGCTTCTTTTTCTCATTCGTTCTTGCAATCATCTCAATTGTAAAACAAGGCAAGAGACACCAATTGTGTGGTGGTCCTTGTGGGAAGTTTGGTTCCCAATTGATTTGAGAAGAGAAGCTCACTCGGTCCGAGAGACCGTTTGAGAGAGGGAAAGGGTTGAAAGAGACCCAGTCTTTGTGGCCACCTCAACGGGGAGTAGGTTTGAGAGAACCGAACCTAACAAATCCTTGTGTCACACTTCCCATTCGCTTGCGATTTGTTTTGCACCCTCTCTTGGACTCGTTTTATATTTCTAACGCTAACCCGGCTTGTAGTTGTGGTTAAGTTTGTAAATTTCAGATTCGCCCTATTCATCCCCCCCTTTAGGCGACTTTCAATTGGTATCGGAGCCCGGTGCTTCATTAGAGCCTAACCGCTCGAAGTGATGTCGGGAGATCACGCCAAGAAGGAGATGGAGACCGGCGACAAGCCCACTACAAGCCACGGGAAAGCTTCATCGGAAGAGTCCCGCAACAAAGGGAAGGGGAAGGAGAATAAATCCTCTTCCCACAAGTCGCATCGGAGTGGCGACAAGAAAAAGAAGATGAGGAAGGTGGTCTACTACGAGACTGACACTTCATCACCTTCCACCTCCGGTGTAACGCCCCGAATTTTGCAGTTGAATTTTTTCTTTTCTTTACTCGCCAAAATTCGGGCGTTACCTTTTCCTTTTCTTTTTCCCTCGCTAAACCTTGACCTTTTCCAAAGTTCTAGCGGGATTCGGTTTGGATTTCCCGTGTAAGAAAACTCTAAAAATACTTTGTGTTGTTTGATGCACCATGCCGAACCATGCATTTTTTGATTGCTTTGAAAGTGCAAACGCATTCATCTAAAAGATCGGATTTCGAAAACCGGGAAATGATCTTTTCTTTTTCTTTCTCTCTCCTCTTTCTCTCTCTCTCTCCCGCGCCCTGGGCCGACCCCGGCCGGCCCAAGCCCCTGGCGCCCCCCTCTTGGGCCTTGGCAAGGCCCAGCCGCCCCCCCCCACCCCCTCTTTTTTTTCCCAAAACCCTCTCCCTCTCCCTCATTCTCTCCCTCTCTCTCCCCACCGCCGCCCTACTCCCTGCCCTAGACCGCCGCCGCCGCCCCTTGCCCGGCCGCGCCCCCTCGCCGCCGGCCGCCCCCGCCGGTGAGCCCCCTCCCCCTTCTCCCTCCTCTCTCCTTCCCCCTCCCCTCCTCTTTCCCCCGCCCGGCCGCTCGGCCGCCCCTGGCCGCGCCGGCCCTGGCCGCGCCGGCCCTGGCCGCGCCGCCCGGCCAACCCCCGCCCCAGCCTGCCCCGGCCGCCCCCTGGCCGGCCACGGCCAGCCCCCGGCCAGCCCCCCCCCGGCCGCGCCCCCCCTCGCCCGCCTGGCCCCTGGCCGCCAGCTCGGCTGGCCTTGGCCGCCAGCTCGGCCGGCCCCGGCCCCCAGCTCAGCCGCCCGACCGCCCCAGCTCGGCCGCCCAGCCTAGGGCCGGTTCAACCGCCCTAGGGCCGGTTCAACCGCCCCCCCCCCCCTCTGTTTTTTTTATTTTATTTTTTTTTATTTTATTTTATTTACTTTCTGTGATCATAATTACTTTATTTTAGGTAGACTGATCATTGTTCATGCTATGGAAATAGGAAGTTTAATTTAAAATTCCGTTATGCTATTGATTCACGTAGTTAATTGTTTATCCCGTGCAATGTTGATCAACTAAAAATGATTAGGTTCCCATTAGTAAATATATAACAGAATTCTTTTGTTAAGAATCAATTGTAACTAATCATTAGTGTATAAGATTTAACCCCCCCTGCGAGACCCTTTCCCGTTTCTTTCTAACCATAACAAATGCGATATCGAATGTCATACTTGATGCATATTCACTTTATTTGTTCCCTTGTATGGTGTACTGTTCTTTTGTATTAAACATGTGGATGGATGTATGTATGTTTGCGCTCGCATAGAGAACGATCCGGTCGAAGAGCCCGAGGAATTCGCAGGAGAAGCCCCTGAGCAGCAGTCGGTTGGTGGAGGCAAGTGTCCTTTGACCTATCTTTGTCCTATTCATTCTTTAATTCACCTCCCGCATTACACATTTATACCTAAGGATTGACTAGCTTTTGTTATCCATGTCCTTGTTTACCTATTTGGGTCGGATTATTACTACTTAGTTTGATGCTATTGCTCAACTCTAATCAATGAACATGATGTGATTATCTATGATATGCTGTTTTCCCCTTCTTATTTATGATCGTACTTGTGGCATTTAAGGGGACTCGAGCGGTTTCTCGAGTGCCTCTCCGTAAGGACCTGTTCAATGGATGACCGCCCGGGAAAACAGTGCAACCATGAGGGTGGAATGGGACGCCCTTAGCTGAATAATTAGAGGAACCGGGGTGTAGTTCGCTTAGCCGTTGTGCCGTCAATGGGGCTCGGTGTATGCGGCTCGCTCTGCCAAGGTTGATTTGTCCCTTGGGGAGGAGTGCGGTACATTTAGGAAACCTAACGGGCGGCTACAGCCTCGGGGAATCTTTGTAAAGGCTTCGTAGTGAATCCCTAGCCATTCACCTTGGGAGTGAATAAGGGTCTTGCAAGCCCGGGCTAGAGAGGGAATCACGGCTTATGGGTAAAGTGCGCAACCTCTGCAGAGTGTTATGAAACTGATATATCAGCCGTGCTCACGGTTATGAGCGGCCAAGGGAGCTCCAGAGATTAGTGATACTTGATCAGTGATACTTTGGTACAGGTGGCAATGAGAATGATGGTTCTGATTATGATTATGGTATTGGTAAGTGGTATTCTTTCCGTTTGGAAAGGATACATTGGGCTAATAACTTGGGTTAATGTTAAAACCTGGCTCTCTACTAGTAAGTAATAACATGACCAACTAAAAGCAACTGCTTGACTTATCCCCACATAAAGCTAGTCCACTACAGCCAAACAGGATACTTGCTGAGTATGTTGATGTGTACTCACCCTTGCTCTACACACCAAACCCCCCCTCCAGGTTGTCAGCATTGCAACCACTGCTCAGGAGAAGATGAAGCTGTGGAAGGAGACTTCCAGGAGTTCCAAGACTACGACGAGTTCTAGGTGTGGGTTAGCGGCAACCCCCAGTCGGCTGCCTGTGAAGGCCGTGTTATCTACGTTTCTTTTCCGCACTTTGATTTATTGTAAGAACTATATGGACGTCTCAGACGTATGATGTAATCGACTATTATTTCCCCTTTTAATACTATTTTGAGCACTGTGTGATGATGTCCATGTTATGTAACTGCTGTGTACGTGAATAACTGATCCTGGCACGTACATGGTTCGCATTCGGTTTGCCTTCTAAAAAACCGGGTGTGACATAAGTGGTATCAGAGCCGTGCTGACTGTAGGACCGCTAACCTAGAGTAGAATGGTCGTTTTAAGGACTATAGACCTCTGTCCTTGCCTTGACTTTGATATCCCTTCAAAAGTTGGTCCTACTGACCAAATCTATATTCTACTATATATTATACCTTGCTGAAAATTTTGTTTTATTCTGATCCTTCATTTATTTATGATTCATTATTATTCTGATCCTTCATTTATTTATGGTTCATTATTTGCTGGTCATATTAATTCTGTTCTCACCCTTTTGCTTGCGATGTCTTTTGTAGATGGCTCGACTTAGACACACTGCACGAAAGTCCGTCATCCCCTTCTTACCCTCCCGCCTTGCTGAGCGTCCGCTTCGCCGTCCCGTGGCCGGACAGTCCAGCCACTTGGAGAGACTGCACCACCGCCTGCATGAGGAGCAGGAACGTCGACGACAGGAGCAGCAGGGCTCTTCTTTCTCGCTCCAGCAGGAGATAGAGTCTGTGAGGAGCTGCTCTCCTATGCTTCCCCTGGAGGCGCCCCCTGCACCACCACTGGGCGTCCCAGCTTCTGGAGTAGCTGCTGGAGGAGATCCAGACGACGGAGGTGGCGACGACAGCTCGAGCCACGACACCGACCTCGACCTCTCTAGCCATGAGCCGGAAGGATGGGTTGCTCGACCCATCACTCGCGACGCTGCTCGCGGGTGTCACTTCCACGACGCGCTCGACACCCTGCTACGTCGGGCACTTGACCGGCGTACTTGGTCCATCGAGTATCGCTGTGTGGTCTACCAGCATAGTCGCGGGGTCTACCCGGACCGCTGGGAGGCGACCTGCTTGGTGCGCCGTCCGGAGAACAGTCTCCAGGGCGCGGAGGCTTGCTCAGAGCACTATTCTATCTCTGAGCGGGACTCAGCTGAGGCAGCCATGCAGGATGCTGCACGGCGTGCGCTTTCGCACTACTGCTCGGTTCTCGGTGGGGTAGCTGACGGTCTCGACCTGAAGTATTACCCCCGCCGTCCATCTGGCAGCACAGGAGGCGTGATTGTTTCACCTGCTGGTGAGGACAATCCTAGGTTGAGCAGCACAGTCAACCTAGCCGCCGTGCTAAACACGGAGCTGGACCATGCATTAGACGAGCTGAGTAGGGCTCGTGCTGAGATCGCCTTGCTGCGGGCTGAGCGCGCGGAGCGTCGTCACTTGGATGATGGTTCCCCCGCTCCCGTCGGGACTCAGCACCCGTACCGCTCACCTCGGCGTGGACTCCAGTCTTATGGCAATCCCGACTGCAAGACCAAGATAAATCTAGAACCATAGATCGTTAGAGTTGGATCTTGTAATTAATACGAAATATATATATACATAGAAGCTTCAGTCTTAGCGTTAGTCTCGGTCTTAGTTAGTCTTAGTTAGACAGGGTAGTTTGCTATATCCTGTGCATTTATGTTTGTCATGATGAACTATGTTTGGTTTGGATCTTTGTAATGATTGTCACCAGAGTGTGGGTATCCCCTGCATTTTGGTTTACATATTATGTTAATGGAGTTAGTTATATAGTTGGGAAACCCTTTACTCTACTTTCCTCTTTATCTGAGAAGCTGTGTGGTCTGTGTTGGAGATCAGTGAAGATGCTCATCTGTTCAGTGCTGTTGGAGAATTCTATACTCTTTTCTTATGCTGCAAGATTTGCCAGATCAGTTCTGATGTGTGGTTGCGTTCTGCAGATGTCAGAGAACAGGCGCAGAGGAGGAAGGCGTGCTCAGCAGGAGCAAGCCGCCCCGCAGGATGAGGTGCCCCAGCAGCAGCACCTGCCGCCCCCGCCCCCGATGTCGATCGAGCAGATGTTTCTGATGCAGACTCAGGCAGTTCAGGCCATCGGTCAGACCCTGGCCGCCATTCAGCAGCAACAGCAGCAGCAGCAAGCACCACCCCAGCCTCAGATGCCTCAGATGCCTAGAGACAAGCGTGCTGAATTCATGAGAGGTCATCCCCCAACGTTCGCTCACTCTTCTGACCCCATGGATGCTGAAGATTGGCTGCGCACTGTGGAGCGGGAGTTGCATACCGCTCAGTGTGATGACAGGGAGAAAGTCTTGTATGGTCCCCGTCTGTTGAGAGGAGCAGCCCAATCATGGTGGGAGTCTTACCTCGCCACCCATGCCAACCCCGATGCCATCACCTGGGAAGAGTTCAGAGGTAGCTTTCGTCAGTACCATGTGCCTGCAGGTCTGATGACAGTGAAGAAGGAGGAGTTCCGGGCCCTTAAGCAAGGGTCATCATCTGTCAGTGAGTATCGAGACAGGTTTCTGCAGTTGTCTCGCTATGCTCCTGAGGATGTCAACACTGATGCCAAGCGACAATACCGTTTCTTGAGAGGCTTGGTTGACCCTCTGCAGTATCAGCTGATGAATCACACCTTCCCGACATTCCAGCACCTGATTGACAGAGCAATCATGACAGAAAGGAAGCGTAAGGAGATGGAAGATCGTAAGCGCAAGATCAGTGGACCCCAGCCTGGAAGCAGCAGCCGTCCTCGTTTCTCAGGCAATCAATCTCAGCAGTTCAGGCAGAACCAACGTCCACCTCAGCAGCATCAGCAGCGTCAGCAGTATCAACAGTTCCAAAGGCAGTACCCTCAGCATCAGTACCAGAACCGTCAGAGCAATCAGTCAGGAGGAGGCCAGTTCCAGAGGCAGAATCAGCAGACACCTCGTCTTCCTGCCCCCGCAACTCAGCAGAGCAATCAGGCAGCACCAGCTCAGGTTGGAAACAGGGCATGTTTCCACTGTGGAGAGCAAGGCCACTGGGTGATGCAATGTCCGAAGAAAGCAGCCCAGCAGCAGTCAGGCCCCAATGCCCCAGCGAAGCAGAATGTGTCTCAGTCTGGAGCAGGCAACCGCCCTCAGCAGCGTTACAATCATGGAAGATTGAATCACTTGGAGGCTGAAGCAGTTCAGGAGACTCCCGACATGACAGTAGGTATGTTCCCAGTCGATTCCCATATTGCAGAAGTGTTATTTGATACTGGAGCAACGCATTCTTTTATTACTGCATCATGGGTAGAAGCACATAATCTTCCAATTACTACCATGTCAACCTCCATTCAAATTGACTCAGCCGGTGGTAGAATTCGAGCCGATAGCATATGTTTGAATGTAAGTGTGGAAATAAGGGGGATAGCGTTTCCCGCTAACCTTATAGTAATGGGTACTCAGGGAATAGATGTCATCCTAGGGATGAATTGGCTAGATAAGTATCAGGCAGTTATCAGTTGTGATAAAAGGACAATCAAGTTGGTGTCCCCACTAGGAGAGGAAGTGGTGACCGAGTTAGTCCCGCCTGAGCCAAAGAAAGGAAGTTGTTATCAGATGGCTGTCAATAGCAGTGAAGCAGACCCAATTGAGAGTATCAAGGTTGTGTCTGAATTCCCAGATGTGTTTCCAAAGGACTTACCGGGTATGCCACCAGAGCGGAAAGTTGAGTTTGCCATAGAGCTTCTTCCTGGAACCGCCCCCATCTTTAAGAGAGCTTACAGAATATCCGGACCAGAGTTGGTTGAGCTTAAGAAGCAGATTGATGAGCTATCAGAGAAAGGTTACATCTGGCCAAGCACCTCGCCTTGGGCCGCCCCTGTCCTGTTTGTGGAGAAGAAAGATGGCACCAAGAGGATGTGTATCGATTATCGAGCTCTGAATGAAGTCACGATCAAGAACAAGTATCCTTTGCCCAGAATAGAAGATCTGTTTGACCAGTTGAGAGGAGCCAGTGTGTTCTCCAAGATTGATCTGAGGTCAGGTTATCATCAGCTCAGGATCCGGCCTTCGGACATTCCGAAGACGGCATTCATTACCAAGTATGGGTTATATGAGTTCACAGTGATGTCTTTTGGTTTGACCAATGCACCAGCATTCTTTATGAACTTGATGAACAGTGTATTCATGGATTATCTTGATAAGTTTGTGGTGGTATTCATTGATGACATTCTGGTTTATTCTCAAAGCGAAGAAGAACATGCAGATCATTTGAGGATGGTATTGCAGAGATTGCGAGAGCACCAGTTGTATGCAAAGTTGAGCAAGTGTGAGTTCTGGATCAGTGAAGTCCTGTTCTTGGGTCACATAATCAACAAAGAAGGATTGGCTGTGGATCCGAAGAAAGTGGCAGACATTCTGAACTGGAAAGCGCCAACGGATGCTCGAGGAATCAAGAGCTTCATTGGAATGGCCGGATATTATCGGCGATTCATTGAAGGGTTTTCGAAGATTGCGAAACCAATGACAGCGTTGCTAGGCAACAAAGTTGAGTTCAAGTGGACCCAGAAATGTCAAGAGGCCTTCGAAGCGCTGAAAGAGAAGTTGACAACAGCGCCTGTCCTAGTCTTGCCTGATGTGCACAAGCCCTTCTCTGTGTACTGTGATGCTTGTTACACAGGTTTGGGATGCGTGTTGATGCAAGAGGGAAGAGTTGTGGCTTACTCGTCCCGACAGTTGAAGGTTCATGAGAAGAATTACCCAATCCATGATCTAGAGTTGGCAGCAGTGGTTCACGCACTGAAGACATGGAGGCACTATCTGTATGGACAGAAATGCAATGTTTACACAGATCACAAGAGTCTGAAGTACATATTTACTCAGTCGGAGTTGAACATGAGGCAGCGAAGATGGTTAGAGCTGATCAAAGACTATGAGTTGGAGATCCATTACCATCCAGGCAAAGCAAACGTAGTGGCAGATGCTTTGAGCAGAAAGAGTCAAGTCAATCTGATGGTCGCTCGTCCGATGCCTTATGAGTTGGCCAAAGAGTTTGACAGGTTGAGTCTCGGATTTCTGAACAATTCGCGAGGAGTCACAGTTGAATTGGAACCTACCTTGGAGCGCGAAATCAAAGAAGCGCAGAAGAATGATGAGAAGATCAGTGAGATTCGGCGACTGATTCTAGATGGCAGAGGCAAAGATTTTCGAGAAGATGCAGAAGGCGTGGTATGGTTCAAAGACCGCTTGTGTGTTCCCAATGTCCAGTCTATTCAGGAGTTGATTCTCAAGGAAGCTCATGAGACAGCTTATTCGATTCACCCTGGCAGTGAGAAGATGTATCAGGATCTGAAGAAGAAATTCTGGTGGTATGGAATGAAGAGGGAAATCGCAGAGCATGTGGCTAAGTGCGATAGTTGTCGGCGAATCAAGGCCGAACACCAGAGACCTGCTGGATTGTTGCAACCGTTGCAGATCCCTCAGTGGAAATAGGATGAAATCGGTATGGATTTCATAGTCGGATTGCCTCGCACTCGAGCCGGCTACGATTCTATTTGGGTAGTAGTGGACCGCTTGACCAAGTCAGCCCACTTCATACCTGTCAAGACCACCTACAGCAGTGCAGTATTGGCAGAGTTGTATATGTCTCGGATCGTTTGTCTTCATGGTGTGCCAAAGAAGATAGTGTCAGACAGAGGAACGCAGTTCACCTCTCATTTCTGGCAGCAGTTGCATGAAGCCTTGGGCACGCATCTAAATTTCAGTTCAGCTTATCATCCGCAGACAGATGGCCAGACTGAAAGAACCAATCAAATTCTTGAAGATATGTTGAGAGCCTGTGCGTTGCAAGATCAGTCCGGATGGGACAAGCGATTGCCTTATGCAGAGTTTTCCTATAACAACAGTTATCAGGCCAGTTTGAAGATGTCACCATTTCAAGCGCTCTATGGAAGGAGTTGCAGAACTCCGTTGCAATGGGATCAGCCTGGAGAGAAGCAAGTGTTTGGGCCAGACATTTTGCTTGAAGCCGAAGAGAACATCAAGATGGTTCGAGAGAATCTGAAGATAGCGCAATCGAGGCAGCGAAGCTATGCAGACACAAGAAGAAGAGAGCTGAGTTTTGAAGTCGGAGACTTTGTCTATCTGAAAGTGTCACCGATCAGAGGAGTCAGAAGGTTCGGAATCAAAGGCAAGCTAGCACCCCGCTACATTGGTCCGTACCAGATCCTCTCAAAGCGTGGAGAAGTGGCCTATCAGCTCAGGCTGCCAGAGAATTTGTCAGCTGTGCATGATGTCTTTCATGTGTCTCAGTTGAAGAAGTGCTTGCGTGTGCCAGAAGAGCAGTTGCCAGTGGAAGGTCTAGAAGTCCAGGAGGACTTGACCTATGTCGAGAAGCCAGCTCAGATTCTTGAGATTGCAGATAGAGTCACCCGAAGGAAGACCATCAGAATGTGCAAAGTCAGGTGGAGTCACCACTCTGAGGAAGAAGCAACCTGGGAGCGTGAAGATGATTTGATGGCCAAGTACCCAGAGCTCTTTGCTAGCCAGCCCTGAATCTCGAGGGCGAGATTCTTTTAAGGGGGATAGGTTTGTAACGCCCCGAATTTTGCAGTTGAATTTTTTCTTTTCTTTACTCGCCAAAATTCGGGCGTTACCTTTTCCTTTTCTTTTTCCCTCGCTAAACCTTGACCTTTTCCAAAGTTCTAGCGGGATTCGGTTTGGATTTCCCGTGTAAGAAAACTCTAAAAATACTTTGTGTTGTTTGATGCACCATGCCGAACCATGCATTTTTTGATTGCTTTGAAAGTGCAAACGCATTCATCTAAAAGATCGGATTTCGAAAACCGGGAAATGATCTTTTCTTTTTCTTTCTCTCTCTTTCTCTCTCCTCTTTCTCTCTCTCTCCCGCGCCCTGGGCCGACCCCGGCCGGCCCAAGCCCCTGGCGCCCCCCTCTTGGGCCTTGGCAAGGCCCAGCCGCCCCCCCCCCCCACCCCCTCTTTTTTTCCCAAAACCCTCTCCCTCTCCCTCATTCTCTCCCTCTCTCTCCCCACCGCCGCCCTACTCCCTGCCCTAGACCGCCGCCGCCGCCCCTTGCCCGGCCGCGCCCCCTCGCCGCCGGCCGCCCCCGCCGGTGAGCCCCCTCCCCCTCCCCCTTCTCCCTCCTCTCTCCTTCCCCCTCCCCTCCTCTTTCCCCCGCCCGGCCGCTCGGCCGCCCCTGGCCGCGCCGCCCCTGGCCGCGCCGCCCGGCCAACCCCCGCCCCAGCCTGCCCCGGCCGCCCCCTGGCCGGCCACGGCCAGCCCCCCCCCCCCCCGGCCGCGCCCCCCCTCGCCCGCCTGGCCCCTGGCCGCCAGCTCGGCTGGCCTTGGCCACCAGCTCGGCTGGCCCCGGCCCCCAGCTCAGCCGCCCGACCGCCCCAGCTCGGCCGCCCAGCCTAGGGCCGGTTCAACCGCCCTAGGGCCGGTTCAACCGCCCCCCCCCCCTCTGTTTTTTTTATTTTATTTTTTTTTATTTTATTTTATTTACTTTCTGTGATCATAATTACTTTATTTTAGGTAGACTGATCATTGTTCATGCTATGGAAATAGGAAGTTTAATTTAAAATTCCGTTATGCTATTGATTCACGTAGTTAATTGTTTATCCCGTGCAATGTTGATCAACTAAAAATGATTAGGTTCCCATTAGTAAATATATAACAGAATTCTTTTGTTAAGAATCAATTGTAACTAATCATTAGTGTATAAGATTTAACCCCCCCCCCTGCGAGACCCTTTCCCGTTTCTTTCTAACCATAACAAATGCGATATCGAATGTCATACTTGATGCATATTCACTTTATTTGTTCCCTTGTATGGTGTACTGTTCTTTTGTATTAAACATGTGGATGGATGTATGTATGTTTGCGCTCGCATAGAGAACGATCCGGTCGAAGAGCCCGAGGAATTCGCAGGAGAAGCCCCTGAGCAGCAGTCGGTTGGTGGAGGCAAGTGTCCTTTGACCTATCTTTGTCCTATTCATTCTTTAATTCACCTCCCGCATTACACATTTATACCTAAGGATTGACTAGCTTTTGTTATCCATGTCCTTGTTTACCTATTTGGGTCGGATTATTACTGCTTAGTTTGATGCTATTGCTCAACTCTAATCAATGAACATGATGTGATTATCTATGATACGCTGTTTTCCCCTTCTTATTTATGATCGTACTTGTGGCATTTAAGGGGACTCGAGCGGTTTCTCGAGTGCCTCTCCGTAAGGACCTGTTCAATGGATGACCGCCCGGGAAAACAGTGCAACCATGAGGGTGGAATGGGACGCCCTTAGCTGAATAATTAGAGGAACCGGGGTGTAGTTCGCTTAGCCGTTGTGCCGTCAATGGGGCTCGGTGTATGCGGCTCGCTCTGCCAAGGTTGATTTGTCCCTTGGGGAGGAGTGCGGTACATTTAGGAAACCTAACGGGCGGCTACAGCCTCGGGGAATCTTTGTAAAGGCTTCGTAGTGAATCCCTAGCCATTCACCTTGGGAGTGAATAAGGGTCTTGCAAGCCCGGGCTAGAGAGGGAATCACGGCTTATGGGTAAAGTGCGCAACCTCTGCAGAGTGTTATGAAACTGATATATCAGCCGTGCTCACGGTTATGAGCGGCCAAGGGAGCTCCAGAGATTAGTGATACTTGATCAGTGATACTTTGGTACAGGTGGCAATGAGAATGATGGTTCTGATTATGATTATGGTATTGGTAAGTGGTATTCTTTCCGTTTGGAAAGGATACATTGGGCTAATAACTTGGGTTAATGTTAAAACCTGGCTCTCTACTAGTAAGTAATAACATGACCAACTAAAAGCAACTGCTTGACTTATCCCCACATAAAGCTAGTCCACTACAGCCAAACAGGATACTTGCTGAGTATGTTGATGTGTACTCACCCTTGCTCTACACACCAAACCCCCCCCTCCAGGTTGTCAGCATTGCAACCACTGCTCAGGAGAAGATGAAGCTGTGGAAGGAGACTTCCAGGAGTTCCAAGACTACGACGAGTTCTAGGTGTGGGTTAGCGGCAACCCCCAGTCGGCTGCCTGTGAAGGCCGTGTTATCTACGTTTCTTTTCCGCACTTTGATTTATTGTAAGAACTATATGGACGTCTCAGACGTATGATGTAATCGACTATTATTTCCCCTTTTAATACTATTTTGAGCACTGTGTGATGATGTCCATGTTATGTAACTGCTGTGTACGTGAATAACTGATCCTGGCACGTACATGGTTCGCATTCGGTTTGCCTTCTAAAAAACCGGGTGTGACATCCGGCTCCGACGTGCCATCCATTACTTCTAAGCGCCATGAGCGCAAGAAGTTTAGTAAGATCCCCTTACGCTATCCTCGCATTCCTAAACATACGCCTTTACTTTCCGTCCCATTAGGCAAACCACCAACTTTTGATGGTGAAGATTATGCAAGGTGGAGTGATTTAATGCGATTTCATCTAACCTCACCCCACAAAAGTATATGGGATGTCGTTGAGTTTGGTGTACAGGTACCATTCGTAGGGGATGAAGATTATGATGAGGACGAAGTGGCCCAAATCGAGCACTTCAACTCCCAAGCCACAACCATACTCCTCGCCTCTCTAAGTAGAGAGGAGTACAACAAGGTGCAAGGATTAAAGAGCGCCATGGAAGTTTGGGACGTGCTCAAGACCGCGCACGAGGGAGATGAGCTAACTAAGATCACCAAGCGGGAGACGATCGAGGGGGAGCTCGGTCGCTTCCGTCTTCGCCAAGGGGAGGAGCCACAGGACATGTACAACCGGCTCAAAACCTTGGTAAATCAAGTGCGCAACCTCGGGAGCAAAAAATGGGATGACCACGAAATGGTTAAGGTTATTCTAAGATCACTTATTTTCCTTAACCCTACTCAAGTTCAATTAATTCGTGGCAATCCTAGATATACACTAATGACTCTCGAGGAAGTAATCGGGAATTTTGTGAGCTTTGAGTTCATGATCAAGGGCTCAAAGAAGATCAACGAGCTTGACGGCCCCTCCACGTCCGAAGCACAACCGGACGCATTTAAAGCGACGGAGGAGAAGAAGGAGGAGTCTACATCGAGTAGAACACCCATCGACGCCTCAAAGCTCGACAATGAGGAGATGGCGCTCGTCATCAAGAGCTTCCGCCAAATCCTCAAGCAAAGGAGGGGGAAGGACTACAAATCCCGCTCCAAGAAAGTTTGCTACAAGTGTGGTAAGCCCGGTCACTTTATAGCAAAATGTCCTATCTCTAGTGACAGTGACAGGGGCGACGACAAGAAGGGGAGAAGAAAGGAGAAGAAGAAGTACTACAAGAAGAAGGGTGGCGATGCCCATGTTTGTCGGGAGTGGGACTCCGACGAGAGCTCCACCGACTCCTCCTCCAACGAGGACGCCGCAAACATCGCCGTCACCAAGGGTCTTCTCTTCCCCAACGTCGGCCACAAGTGCCTCATGGCAAAGGACGGCAAAAGGAAGAAGGTAAAATCAAGATCCTCACTAAATATGAAACCTCTAGTGATGAGGATAATGCTAGCAATGAGGAGGATAACTTGCGTACTCTTTTTGCCAACCTAAACATGCAACAAAAGGAAAAATTAAATGAATTGATTAGTGCTATCCATGAGAAGGATGATCTCTTGGACACCCAAGAGGACTTCCTTATTAAAGAAAATAAGAAGCATGTTAAGGTTAAAAATGCTTAAGCTCTAGAAGTAGAGAAATGTGAAAAACTTTCTAGTGAGCTAAGCACTTGCCATGAGACTATTGACAACCTTAGAAATGAGAATGCCAAATTAATTGCTAAGGTTGATTTAAATGCTTGTGATGTTTCTATTCCCGATCTTAGAAATGATAATGATGATTTGCTTGCTAAGATTGAAGAATTAAACATTTCTCTTGCTAGCCTTAGGATTGAGAATGAAAAATTGCTTGCTAAGGCTAAAGAACTAGATGTTTGCAATGTTACAATTTCTGATCTTAGAGATAAAAATGATATATTGCGTGCTAAGATTGTTGAACTTAATTCTTGCAAACCCTCTACATCTACCACTGAGCATGTCACTATTTGCACTAGATGTAGAGATGTTGACGTTAATGCTATTCATGATCACATGGCTTTAATTAAACAACAAAATGATCATATAGCTAAATTAGATGCTAAAATTGCCGAGCATGAACTAGAAAATGAAAAATTTAAGTTTGCTCGTAGTATGCTTTATAATGGGAGACGCCCTGGCATTAAGGATGGCATTGGCTTCCAATAGGGAGGCAATGTCAAACTTAATGCCCCTCCTAAGAAATTGTCCAACTTTGTTAAGGGCAAGGCTCCCATGCCTCAGGATAACGAGGGTTACATTTTGTACCCTACCGGTTATCCCGAAAGCAAAATTAGGAGAATTCACTTTAGGAAGTCTCACTCTGGCCCTAACCATGCTTTTATGTATAAGGGTGAGACATCTAGTTCTAGGCAATCAACTCATGCTAAATTGCCTAAGAAGAAAACTCCTAGAGCATCAAATGAACATAGCATTTCATTTAAAACTTTTGATGCATCTTATGTGTTAACTAACAAATCCGGCAAGGTAGTTGCCAAATATGTTGGGGGCAAGCACAAGGGGTCAAAGACTTGTGTTTTGGTACCCAAAGTTCTTGTATCTAATGCCAAAGGACCCAAAACCATTTGGGTACCTAAAGTCAAGAACTAAACTTGTTTTGTAGGTTTATGCATCCGGGGGCTCAAGTTGGGTAATGACAGCGGGTGCACAAACCACATGACAGGGGAGAAGGAGATGTTCTCCTCCTACGAGAAAATCCAAGATCCCCAAAGAGCGATCACATTCGGGGATGGAAATCAAGGTTTGGTCAAAGGACTGGGTAAAATTGCTATTTCACCTGACCATTCCATTTCCAATGTTTTTCTTGTAGATTCTTTAGATTACAATTTGCTTTTCGTTTCTCAATTATGCAAAATGGACTACAACTGTCTATTTACTGATGTAGGTGTCACTGTCTTTAGAAGAAGTGATGATTCAATAGCATTTAAGGGAGTGTTAGAGGGTCAGCTATACTTAGTAGATTTTGATAGAGCTGAACTCGACACTTGCTTAATTGCTAAGACTAACATGGGTTGGCTCTGGCACCGCCGACTAGCACATGTTGGGATGAAGAATCTTCATAAGCTTCTAAAGGGAGAGCACATTTTAGGATTAACAAATGTTCATTTTGAGAAAGACAGGATTTGTAGCGCATGCCAAGCAGGGAAGCAAGTTGGTACTCATCATCCACACAAGAACATCATGACAACTGACAGGCCACTGGAGCTCCTACACATGGATCTATTCGGCCCGATAGCTTACATAAGCATCGGCGGGAGTAAGTACTGTCTAGTTATTGTGGATGATTATTCTCGCTTCACTTGGGTATTCTTTTTGCAGGAAAAATCTCATACCCAAGATACTCTAAAGGGATTATTGAGACGAGCTCAAAACGAGTTCGGCTTAAGGATCAAGAAAATTAGAAGCGACAACGGGATAGAGTTCAAGAACTCACAAATGGAAGGCTTCCTTGAGGAGGAGGGCATCAAGCATGAGTTCTCCTCTCCCTACACGCCACAACAAAATGGTGTAGTGGAGAGAAAGAATAGAACTCTATTGGACATGGCAAGAACCATGCTTGATGAGTACAAGACTTCGGATCGGTTTTGGGCCGAGGCGGTCAACACCGCCTGCTACGCCATCAACCGGTTGTATCTACACTGAATCCTCAAGAAGACATCATATGAACTCCTAACCGGTAAAAAGCCCAATATTTCATATTTTAGAGTCTTTGGTAGCAAATGCTTTATACTTGTTAAAAGAGGTAGAAAATCTAAATTTGCTCCTAAGACTGTAGAAGGCTTTTTACTAGGATATGATTCAAACACAAGGGCATATAGAGTCTTCAACAAGTCCTCTGGACAAGTTGAAGTTTCTTGTGACGTTGTGTTTGATGAAACTAACGGCTCTCAAGTAGAGCAAGTTGGTCTTGATGAGTTAGGTGATGAAGAGGCTCCGTGCATCACGCTAAGGAACATGTCCATTGGGGATGTGTGTCCTAAGGAATCCGAAGAGCCTCCAAATGCACAAGATCAACCATCCTCCTCCACGCAAGCATCTCCACCAACTCAAAATGAGGATGAGGCTCAAGTTGATGAAGGAGAAGATCAAAGAGATGAGCCACCTCAAGATGACGGCAATGATCAAGGGGGAGATGCAAATGATCAAGACAAGGAGGATGAAGAACCAAGACCGTCACACCCAAGAGTCCACCAAGCAATCCAACGAGATCACCCTGTCGACACCATCCTCGGCGACATTCATAAGGAGGTAACCACTAGATCTCGTGTTGCACATTTTTGTGAGCATTACTCTTTTGTTTCCTCTATTGAGCCACACAGGGTAGAGGAAGCACTTCAAGATTCGGATTGGGTGGTGGCGATGCAAGAGGAGCTCAACAACTTCACTAGGAACGAGGTATGGCATTTGGTTCCACGTCCTAATCAAAATGTTGTAGGAACCAAATGGGTGTTCCGCAACAAGCAAGATGAGCATGGTGTGGTGACAAGGAACAAAGCTCGACTTGTGGCCAAGGGATACTCCCAAGTCGAAGGTTTGGATTTCGGTGAAACTTATGCACCCGTAGCTAGGCTTGAGTCAATTCGTATATTGTTAGCCTATGCTACTTACCATGGCTTCAAGCTTTATCAAATGGACGTGAAAAGTGCCTTCCTCAATGGACCAATCAAGGAAGAGGTCTATGTTGAGCAACCTCCCGGCTTTGAAGATAGTGAGTACCCTAACCATGTTTATAAACTCTCTAAGGCGCTCTATGGGCTCAAGCAAGCCCCAAGAGCATGGTATGAATGCCTTAGAGATTTTCTTATCACTAATGGCTTCAAAGTCGGAAAGGCCGATCCTACTCTATTCACTAAAACTCTTGACAATGATTTGTTTGTATGCCAAATTTATGTTGATAATATTATATTTGGGTCTACTAACGAATCTACTTGTGAGGAATTTAGTAGGATCATGACACAAAAATTCGAGATGTCGATGATGGGGGAGTTGAAGTACTTCTTGGGATTTCAAGTGAAGCAACTCCAAGAGGGCACCTTCATTAGCCAAACGAAGTACATTCAAGACATTCTAAACAAGTTTGGGATGAAGGATGCCAAGCCCATCAAGACTCCCATGGGAACCAATGGGCATCTCGACCTCGATACGGGAGGTAAATCCGTCGATCAAAAGGTATACCGGTCGATGATAGGCTCCTTACTCTATCTATGTGCATCTCGACCGGATATTATGCTTTCCGTATGCATGTGTGCAAGATTCCAAGCCGACCCTAAGGAAGCTCACCTTACGGCCGTAAAACGAATCTTGAGATATTTAGTTTATACTCCTAAGTTTGGGCTTTGGTACCCTCGAGGATCCATATTTGATTTGATTGGTTATTCGGATGCCGATTGGGCGGGGTGTAAGATTAATAGAAAGAGCACATCGGGGACTTGCCAGTTCTTGGGAAGATCCTTGGTGTCTTGGGCTTCAAAGAAGCAAAATTCTGTAGCCCTTTCTACCGTCGAAGCCGAGTATATTGCCACAGGTCATTGTTGCGCGCAAGTACTTTGGATGAGGCAAACCCTTAGGGACTATGGTTACAAATTAACCAAAGTTGCTCTTCTATGTGATAATGAGAGTGCAATCCGCATGGCGGATAATCCCGTTGAGCATAGCCGCACTAAACACATAGCCATTCGGTATCATTTCTTAAGGGATCACCAACAAAAAGGAGATATCGAGATTGCATATATTAACACTAAGGAACAATTAGCCGATATCTTTACCAAGCCACTAGATGAACAAACTTTTAACAAACTTAGTCATGAGCTAAATATTCTCGATTCTAGGAATTTCTTTTGATGTCTTGCTCACATAGCTCATAAGTATACTTTTGATCATGTCTCTTTTATATATGCTATGACTAATGTGTTTTTCAAGTCTATTTCAAACCAAGTCATAGGTGTATTGAAAGGGCATTGGAGTCTTCGGCGAAGACAAAGGCTTCCACTCCGTAACTCATTCTTCGCCATCACTCCGAGCATCTCTCCGGCTTTGGTATAATCTTCACTCATATTTTATTTGCCAAAGGGGAGAAAGTAGTTTGGAGAGGCTTATATTTCACTTAAAGTATCCGTTTTTGGCGATTCATGCCAAAGGGGGAGAAAGTATTAGTCCAAAGCAAAAGGACCGCACCACCACCTAATTTTAAAAAAAAATGATTTTCAAATTGGAAATTTCAAATTCGTATCTTATTGTGTTCAAAAGGGGAGAAAGTAGTATTTTCAAAATCGATATCTTAAAACCCTCTTGAACAGTAAGAGCAGGATTTCATTAAGGGAGAGTTTTGTTTAGTCAAATGAAAAGCATTTGAAACAAGGGGAGAAAATTTCAAATCTTGTAAATGCTTCGCAAAAATTCTATTCATTTACCTTTGACTATTTGCAAAAGGACTTTGAAAAGAATTTACAAAAGAATTTGCAAAAACAAAACAAGTGGTGCAAGCGTGGTCCAAAATGTTAAAATTAAAGAAACAATCCATGCATATCTCATAAGTATTTATATTGGCTCAATTCTAAGTAACCTTTGCACTTACTATTATACAAACTAGTTCAATTATACACTTCTATATTTGCTTTGTTTTGTGTTGGCATCAATCACCAAAAAGGGGGAGATTGAAAGGGAATTAGGCTTACACCTATTTCCTAATTGATTTTGGTGGTTGAATTGCCCAACACAAATTATTGGACTAACTAGTTTGTTCTAGTCTATAAGTTATACAGGTGCCAAAGGTTCACACTTAGCCAATAAAAAGACTAAGAAATGGGTTCAACAAAGAGAGCAAGGGATAACCGAAGGCTGCCCTGGTCTGGCGCACCGGACTGTCCGGTGTGCCACCGGACAGTGTCCGGTGCACCAGGGGACTCCAAGCCAAACTCTTCACCTTCGAGAATTCTCAGAGGCGCTTCGCTATAATTCACCGGACTGTCCGGTGTACCACCGGACAGTGTCCGGTGCCCTAGAGGAGAGCGACTCTGAACTCGCCAGCTTCGGGAATCCGCTCCGCTATAATTCACCGGACATGTCCGGTGCACACCGGACTGTCCGGTGAGCCAGCGGAGCAACGGCTACTTCGCGCCAACGGTCGACTGCAGGCGCATTGAATGCGCGCCAGCACGCGCAGAAGTCAGAGCACGCGCGGGTGGCACACCGGACAGCCTACAGGGCTTGTCCGGTGCGCCACCGAACAGCCAGGCGGGCCCACAAGTCAGAGCTCCAACGGTCGGAACCCAACGGCCTGGTGACGTGGCTGGCGCACCGGACTGTCCGGTGCGCCATGCGACAGCAGCCTCCACCAAACGGCTAGTTTGGTGGTTGGGGTTATAAATACCCCCAACCACCCCACATTCAAGTCATCCAAGTTTTCCACCTTCCAACTACTTACAAGAGCTCTAGCATTCAATTCTAGACACACCCAAGTGATCAAATCCTCTCCCAATTCCACAAAAGCTTTAGTGTTAAGTGAGAGAGATTTGTTGTGTTCTTTTGAGCTCTTGCGCTTGGATTGCTTCTTTTTCTCATTCGTTCTTGTGATCATCTCAATTGTAAGCAAGGCAAGAGACACCAATTGTGTGGTGGTCCTTGCGGGAAGTTTGGTTCCCAAATTGATTTGAGAAGAGAAGCTCACTCGGTCCGAGGGACCGTTTGAGAGAGGGAAAGGGTTGAAAGAGACTCGGTCTTTGTGACCACCTCAACGGGGAGTAGGTTTGCGAGAATCGAACCTCGGTAAAACAAATCCGCGTGTCACACTCTTTATTTGCTTGCGATTTGTTTTGCACCCTCTCTCGCGGACTCGTTTATATTTCTAACGCTAACCCGGCTTGTAGTTGTGATTAACTTTATAAATTTCAGTTTGGCCCTATTCACCCCCCCCTCTAGGCGACTTTCAATAAGCAACTTATCATGACTAGCCAAAGCAGTCGTCAGCTCTCCTACCTCAGCGGCAAGATCATCGGCGGAATGTGATACCTTAGAGGCAGAGCCGTCACCGATGTCCTGGCCGTCGCTGCCCACCACATCATAACTAAGGGCTATGATGCAAAGGTCGCCTGCAGTGTCAGCGATAAAGTGTAGCTCGTTCAGCTTGTCCTCTACTTGCCTGCCAGTCTCCTCGTCACTCGAGGAAGACGCTGCATCGTCGAAGTCGTGGTCAAGGTCGCTGAGGGAGGTGAGGAAGGTACGCTCCTTGAACTTGGCCTTCTAGAGGTACTTCTTCTTGAGCGCCTCCTTGTCTAATCCTTCCTTGTACTTGTACTTGTCGGAGGTGTACTCCTGCTTGCCCTTGCGCCGACCAGAATGGTCGCGCAAGCCAACATCAGTCTTTCCCTTCTTGGGGCAACTAGCGATGAAGCGGTCGTTGTCGCCACAGTTGAAGCATCCATCTTTCGACCGCCACGTCGCTGGTTCTAGCGGTTGTTGTGGAACCGCGTGAACCTGGACACAAGCGCCAACTCCTCATCCCCAAACCTCCCCACCTGCTCCTCTTTAATGGACAACAAAGAAGACAAAGCAAACATAACAGGTGAGGGGTTAGAGGAGGAGCCACCTCTAGAGACTAGGGCCATTGTGGGTGCACTAGGGTTATTTATCTTGGTATGAGTCTACTGGTCAATCTCGATGTACTTGAGCTTGTTGAAAAGCTCATCCACAGTGAGTGTCTCATAGTTGGGCGACTCGATGATCGTCGAGACCTTCACCTCCCAAACCCTCTGATCTAGAGCTTGTAATAACTTCAACACTCTCTCATTATTGTCATAGGGAAGCTATGCCTTGTTAGCACACATCTTGTTCACGATGGACTAGAACCGAGAAAACATCGTGTCAATGGTGTGTTTAGCCAACTGAACAAAGTTTTCATACTCTCGCCAGTACATCTCAAAGAGTCTGGTATTTACATGATCATTGCCCTCATGGAATCTCTCGAGGGTGGACCAGATCTCGTGAGTCGTAGCTAGATGTCCAACTCGCTCAAACTCAACCAATAAGAGGCACGAGAACAAAGCGTTGCGAGCTTTGTTGTTCGAATAATGGAACTCCACTTGAACTGGAGTGATTCGTTCAATTGCAACATTGAACACAACATCGAGGCAAATCTCCTACACTCTATACCCTATACTCTGAAGATATGCCAACATGTCAATCTTCTAGTATGGTAGTTAGTCCCATCGAAGAATGGTGGCTTGCTAACACCATGTTCCACACCTTCGTGGATTTCAAACCGATTAGGGTAAGAAAATCTTTAACCAGCTTTGATACCAATTGAAGGACCGGTGAGGCGACCAGAGGGGTGAATGAGATCCACAGAAAAACCTCGACCTACGAGAACATTATTGTGACTTGATTCCCAACACTCAAACAAAAATCCTCTAGGGACTCAAAACAGTAGATCAGAGTACAATGAAAACCCAGTGTCATTTGACTGTACTAAAACCCCAAAGACAAGCAGACCTAACTTCCTGTGAAAAATCAAAGTTAGAAACACCAGGAAGCAGGACCGGCAGCGTTGGCCTTTGATCCAGCAGTGTCGGGGTCCAGCAGTACCACGCACACGGACGATAGTGCTGGGCAAGGTAAAATGTCCAGAATAATCTCAAACTTCATAGAAGTTCGTGTGGGGTAAAAGATGTTCACTGGTGAAGTATGAACCCAAGCAAAACAAAAATCGAAGCGCAGATCAGAAATCCCAGTTTAGTTGAGGTTTTATTGTGGTTTTTTCAAAACGAGTTCAATCTGAGTTCTTCTCGAATCACGGCCAGGAACTACACCGAGAGGGTGTATGCAGTGATCCAAGAAGTGCTATTCACCACTAAACAACCCCCAAACCAAATCCAACCACAAGAACTTGAAGATTCTTCACAAGTTCGTACGAGAAGGGATGGAAGAACACAAGAAAAAAAGAGCTTCAGAAATTTTAGCAAGAGTACAAACTGAGATTGAAGCCAAACGTTGTGGGTCGTACCAGCGACCCTTCATCTGATTAAACATGTAGATCAGAAACACAGTCACAGTTACAAAATCGTTATGGATCCCTCGTCTCAATTTGTGACTACCTAGAGAGAAAAACTAGGAGTTCTAAAATGAGAAGCCTAAACAAATGGTAGCCAAGAGATACTGAACTAACCAGCCCTCCCCTCTATTTATATAGGGTTATTTCTATTTCTTAAACTATCCCTACTTACGTAGAGTCTATCCACTTCACTAGGGGCAAAATAGAACAACTCCTAGGTTTTCAATCCGACCGCCTTGCGCTCCACACGAAGTTGCTTCACCTAGACACACCCTTCGCTGTGACACCACGTGCCACCACCAGTTCCCTCAAGAACCACCGCTGCCGAGTTTTGAGGCCCAAACTCAGCAAAATCTGCCATCAATAGTGCATGGTGGTTTTTCGAGGCTCAACCACCAAACCGTCGTGAGTATCGTGCCTAGTGCATGTCCCCCCACATCATGGACACGTGTCCCACCATTCCTCGACTGTGCCGGCAACACGGCCCGCTCGGCCACGTCCTCGCATGAGTGCGTGTCCTAGGTGTCAGCCACCACGACTAGTCGTCCAGCTGCTCCGATATATTATCTAAGACCCAACACTCGTCCTTCACCACTCTTGGTCCATCAGCACGAGCCTGCATGACCTTCACCTCAATCGTCGACCATCATCCCTGTGTCCCACACCTGCCCACCATAAGCCAACCGACATGGTTGCACATACATAATCTCACGCCCCGGTCAGTCCACGACTCGACCCAAAATGCTACCCATTAACAATCACTTATCATCAACCCAAATCATAAGGGACAAGTCAACCTTGTGTTTGCACAAGCTTCGAAGATTCAGCAAAAGGAATGGGTAGCAAAAGCAAATAAATGTTGTGATTGACGTGCGCGAACCTCAACCCATTTTATACACGAGGTACGCAAGAAGCACAGGAGTCGAAATTTTTAAAAAACTTGGCTTATCACTGCAAGTGGGTCCCCTTTGGCAGGTTATTACAAAGGCATAATCTTTTTTCGCTAACAAGATCAGGGAAGTTGTTTATTTTGGAGCTTCAGCTCAAACATTGAAAAACGAACTAATACCGTGATGGGCTGCTGTTGGGGGCATTCTTCTTCCAAAGGTCTTCAAAACACTAACTTTGATAGCTATTTTCTAGCATGTTTTAAGTGTTACAAGTAGAACACCAAAGCTCATCTTCGGCTAGAACTACTAATGGACAACGAAGGCATCAGCTTTGGACTAGCGATGTATAAGCGTAATTGATGGATCGGGACAAATCTATGAGAAGTATTCAAGGCTTGCTCAAGAAGACAGCAAGAGGAAAAGACAGCACTATCCGTACTGTGTACTAGATCAAATGTATAGGCTTAAGGGCACAATTGTAATTTCATCGAAGTTATACCTCGTGCCTATAAATAGAGGAATAGTGACATGCATTGGATAGGCCTTTTCAGTTGGGAAGAACAAATTGCTCTATCTTTGAAGCTTTATTTCCTTCTTGTTCTTCTTGTAACTTTGCAGAGCTAAAGATATACATGTAATCCTTCGATTAACAATAAAAAGAAGAGGGCGTAATGTCTTATAAGGTCAAATTATGTGTCTTATTCTTATATTGCGCATGATTTATCCTACGCTTTCTTTACATTTTCTTCACTCATTTTTCATATCTTCATCCTTTGATCGACCTCCTTTCCGAAGGGGGGAAATTAAAGGATGAAGATGGAGCTTAATCTAATCATGTTGCCTTGTTTGTTATATCCTGAAGGAATAAAAACAAGTGGCCAACAACATGTTGCCTTAACATAAATCACATCATTTGGTCTTTAGTGGAGACCATTTATCGATCAAGAATCCATAGGTGTCAGCCTTCAATATTACTAAAAACTCACGTTTTAGTCGTTTCTGGCAAAAAAAAGGTAGTCATATACCCATTGATCGTGAGTGAGAGTCTATTATTAGTTGCTCGAGACATGTTTCCTCGACATAAATCACATTATTTTGTTTTTGGTGGATATCATTTGTCTGTCAAAAATCAATAGGTGTTATCCTTCGATATTAACAAAAACTCACGTTTTGGTCGTTTTCGGCCAAAAATGCTGGTCATTTGCTCATTGATCGTGAGTGAGAGGCTCCTATTACTTACCACACACATGTTGTCTTGACATAAACCATATTATTTGGTTTTTAGTGAATTCGATTTATCGGTCAAAAATGCATATGTGTTAGTTTTTTATATTAACGAAAACTCACGCTTTGGTTGTTTTTAGACAAAAAGTTGGTCATATGCCCATTGATCTTGAGTGTGAGACTCATATTAGTGAACCCACATATGTTTACTTGATATAAACCACATTATTTGGATTTTATTGGAGATTGTTTGTCTGTCAAAAATCTATAGGTGTTAGCCTTCTATATTATCGAAAACTCACGTTTTGGTTGTTTTTTGCCAAAAAAAAGGTTGTCCATATACTCATTGTTCGTGAGAGTCTCGTGTTACTTCACACGTGTTTCCTTAACATAAACTACATTCGGCAAGGGAAGGGAAGAAGGGGATGAAAACAAACAGACCGATAGTTGACAGTGCGTTCAAAATAAAGGTGACTCACGGTACATATGGCGACGCCGTAGATTTTACGTAAACTATAGATAAACTATTGGAAGCGTCTACAATGACAGTCTTTACCTATTTTGGGTATGGGTAAACTACTGGAAAAAGTCTAACACGACACCCGATGCAAAGGCCGAAGAGGAGATCTAAGGGCCTCCGGATTCCATGGGGTTGACATGTGTTTTTGGTATGAGTCCTCAAATTTAGATTAGTGCGCTGAATTGGAACCGGTTGCTCTAACAAGTTCACTCCTCAAATTTGGATTTACGGCGCGTCTGCGCTTTATTGATCCCCGGTTGCTAATAATAAGTTCGTTCTGATTATGTTTTACAATCTGGTTCCAAGCTGGCCTTTCTGGCTTTCTCGAATCAGCTTTTTAAAACAGGCCCTTATCCAGCAAAGGCCAAGAGTGAAACTTGCACGGGGACGTGAAAAAAAACATTCCATGTTGTGGAATATAACAACAGGAACATGTATAATTGCATACATTTATTCATGACATAATAGCGTCACGCGCAGCTTAACCGATAGAACATAACGGAGCACAAGACGAGCAAATAGATAAAACGAGTCCCTTGTCCAGGATCCCAAGATTATGCGCCTGTAGTAATGGTAAGTTCCCAAAAACAGCACCAGGGAACCCGTACGCAAAATACAACTCAGGACATCATATGTCATGACGCGACATTCTTAAAAACTCCGCAACAACAGAAACTCTCTCAGTTCCTTCCTTCCTGGACACGTACAAAAGACACGAGCAAGCGTGACTCGGGTGCGGCTTCAGACTTCTGCTGCCTTCGGAGAGTTCTCGGGCGTCTTCAGCGGCAGTTCCTGTGCCTTGCTTGTCTTGTGAGACTCCACCGCATCCTTGAATTCCTCCCTGGTGGCCGTGTCCTTGAACTTCAGAGCAAATGTAGCGAGGCTGCTCGGCGACTCCCCAATGCTGTTCATACAGGCAAATGTCACGCCCTTCTTGTCCATGTCCTTGAGCGACATGTCGTTGTAGAGGCTTGCATTCAGGACCAGCCGGTAGTTGCCTTTTGTCCTCATGACGAGCCGGGCTCGCTCGCTGCCAGATACGGGGACGTTCAGCTTCAGTTCACCTTTTCCTCTTTCTTTCCAGCCCCCATCTAGGTACTCGTACAAAGCAGAATCAGCGCTGAATACAGCCTTCTCATTTTCTTCACCGGTTTCGACAGGGCCCTCTGTCATAGCAAACATCTTGGGTGCCTCTGCTGAAGTAGCAAGCGCTGTGGCAGAACCCCCATTGGTGGCAGCACCAAGATTAAAAGAAGGGAACGAAGAACCATCAGCTTTCAGCCCAAATAGGGGACCAGCACTTGAGCCATCTTTAGAGGCTGAGCCAAACGAGAATGATGTGCTTGAAAATCCAGTTCCGGTCAGACCTGTGAAAGCATTTTGACCACTTGACAGATTCTTAAACGAGAAAAGGGGTGTTGCTGATGTTGTTTGCCCTTTCTGCTCTGATTCACCTCCAGTATCATCACCTCCATCTTTCTTCTCAGTGTCATCTCCATCTTTCTTCCCAGTATCATCCTTGCTAATTTTATCGCTATTTCCAGCTTCATCTGTCCTTTCCTTTTCTTCAGCATCTCCCTCTTTTGTTTTGCCCTCAACTTCAGATGGCATGCAACTGCCTTCATTGGGTTCTCCAACTACCACTTTGTCTCCACTAGATTCGTCCTTTGTGTCTTCTGCCTTGTCACTGGTTTCAACAGGTTGAGGTGGTGCTTCAGTTGTGGCACTAGAGTCCGTATTTACCCCAGAGCCAGCAGTCTTGTCGGGCAGAGACAAAGTATCTTTCCCACTACCATTGCTTCCCTCGTCAACTTTGGCATCTGAAGGTTGGACCTCTGGGACAGGGGCACTTGTTTGAGCACTAGAATCAGTGGGGGCAAATCTGATTGCAGAGAAAGGGTTAGAAGAAGCTGATGACGTCTGCTGGCGCCGAACCTTTACAATCCTCCGGGTTGCCATAACTTCTTCAGTAGCTTTCTTAAATGTACCCATCTCTTGCTCTGTTCCTTCATCATCAGGTTCCGGATTATCCTTGTTGATTTGGGTACCTGCAACCCTTTTCCTAGAGCTTGGGGCCTGCTCCTCATCTGCCATCTTCCAAATTGATAGCACCTGAAATTCAAACAAAAGAACAAACTTAGAAACGTTAAAAAGAAAGTCCCATGAGCCACCAAAAAACAGTGACAGGTAGGGTGCGCAACTTAGAAATGAAAATGCAGAGTTAAATCTAAAGATAGGGTTTGCATTAGAGTGATAGTTCAATATGCTTCCTAGTGACACATAAACAGCCAAAAGTAATCCAGGAATTTACATGTTACATGGTATCTTGGCAATCCATCAAACTATCAACAAATGAGAAAAAGAAACCTCACAAGGCCTTCCTATATATACAATAGAAACAAAGAAATGCTAAGAACAAACAAGCAGCACAATCGTGGTCCAAGTGCAATAGACTCCAACTTAGCCAAAAGAGCAATGTTTCCCCAATTTATCTGACGTCAATAACCACACAATTTGTAATCTAAAGAAAGAAATAATATGTTGCTTGAGAGTGTATCAGATGTTAAGTTCTGTGCAAAGTGCACAAGGGAAGTGTCATCTTGGAAGAACATTATCAGTAGAAAGCTTGAATGGTATCCATATAAACTATCTCACACACAATGGCATTCAACTATCTCACCCAAACATTAAAAATGGCAACCATATAATGTGTTTTGGACCAAATCGTATGGAACAAGCATCTATATTAAGCCAAAATAAACACAGTTTTTTAAAAATCTTCATCAGATGTAAATAACCAAACAAAATTTTATGATTCGAGGAAAAAACATTGTGTAGCATAATGCATCAGACAATAAATTTCATCTAGTTGCGAACAGAATATCATGTTGGCACAACACTGACAAACCCTGGGCATGGACAAAAGCTCTCCCAAACAATTCAATAAGTTTCAAATATGATGAAACTACACAAATCTAGCTTATGGTTGCTAGCTGCCCACAAAATATACTTTTTTGGAGAAAAAAAACTCCCATGTAAAAAGCAAAGTATTTTGTGTGTGGCTTTACTTTTCCGGCTTCTTCCAATCTAGAAGAGAGGGCGAGCTACAGTGCTCCTGCTGATTAGTGGAACAGGCCGGTCAGCAACAGGGAGGCCAAGGGTGTGCTCGGATGTAGAGCGACACATGCAGTGGTCAAGGGGAACAGCTCCAATACGCAGGCAGTGCGTCGATCCAGCAGTGCTCGTCGGTGGGATGACGTTCAGTGGGGTGATCAGTGAGGAAGCAACCAGCAAGGAGGCTGTTAGGATTCCAGGTCCTGCCAGGGTGATCTTGCAAGAAATACAAGTGCTGGGTTGGAGGATGAGAGCTGGCAGATTGCAGCCGGCACTGGGGCGCCGTGATTGGATCGGAAACAGGAACACGAGCACAGAAAAAACAGGAAGGTGGGCTAAGCTCCTAGCTCCCAGATGGAAGCCAGCAGCGATAGATTGCTTCTGCTTCATGCATACGGTAGCCCCTTTAGGCCTAGTTTGGGTACTCTAGTATTGACCCCAATCCACATATATTGAGGTGGATTGGGGTGTAACTTAAACTAATTTACACTCTAATCCACCTCAACACATGTGGATTGAGGTCAATACTAGTGTACCCAAATAAAGCCTTAGGGCTACTTTGGGAACCTCAAATCCCCTTCGGGATTAGAGGAGATTAGGATGGAAATGAACTAATTTCCTGTCCAATCCCCTTCAATCCAAAAGGGGATTTGAGTTTCCAAACTAGCCCTTACAGGTATTTATATCCCCTTCTAATCCTTATCCTTATCTAAAGAGATCTAATTTGAGATCCCATCTAACCTGATCCAATACTTATCTAATTACTTCAGGCCATGGGCCTTCTCCCATAGTAACAACCAGTCATAACATCTCTCCTCGCCTGCGCAAACAGCTCGTCCTCGAGCTGGAAGTCGAGGTAGAGGCGGCAGAAGTCGTCAAGCCCTTCCCAGGTCGCCTCTTCTTGGGGGAGGCCTTTCCATTGCACTAGGATATGACACACGCCTCGACGAAGTTGTGCCCACAAGGCCTCCATTGGTGCGGGCAACAGGCGCCCATCCTGCACCGAGGAAGGGGCGCTAGCTCCGATAGAGGGTCCCCTTGTGGCGCTTCAACAGAACCACATGGAGCACGTCGTGGAGGCAAGCGCCCTCCGACAGCTGTAGCCGGTAGGCGACCTTCCCGGTGCGCTCTAGCACGCGTAAGGGGCCTGCGTAGCACGGACCGAGGTTCCCCTTGGCTCAGGCATCCAAAGATTGGGTTGTCCTGTGGAGTAGGCGCAGCCACACCCGCTTCCCCACCTACCGCTCCAAGTCGTAGTGCAAGGCGTCATAGTACTTCTTGGAGAGCTGTTGGGCTTAGATGAGGCGTTGACGGGCATCAGCCAAATAGTCGTCGTGGCTACGTAGGAGGGTGTCGGTCGTCTCCATGCGTGTCGTCCCTGATTGGTATGGCAGCATGGGCGGGGCGACCGCTTATATACCACCACGAAGGGTGTGGCACGCAGGGCAGAGTGGTACGAGGTGTTGTAGCAGTGCTCCGCCCATGGCAGCCAGTCCAGCCAAGCACGCGGTCGGTCACTTGTCACACAACGCAAGTACGTTGCGATCACCCTGTTAACAACTTCGGTTTGCCCATCCGTCTGGTGGTGGAACGTCATGCTCATGCACAACGTGACAACGACCATCTTGAAGAGATTACGCCACACATGTCTGGTGAACACTGGGTCCTTGTCGCTGACGATGGAGGAGGGAACCCGTGTAGCCCCACAATGCCCTCAAACGAGCGAGCAACTGATGCCGCGGTGTAGGGATGGTCGAGCGTGATGAGTGGGCGTACTTGGAGAAGCAGTCGACCATGGTGAGGATGGCAAACTCCCCCCCCCCCCAACACACAACCCTTTGGCAGCCCTTCGATGAAGTCAACCCAGATGTAGGCTCGGACTTGGGACGGTCAATGCCCTCAAACGAGCGAGCAACTGATGCCGCGGTGTAGGGATGGTCGAGCGTGATGAGTGGGCGTACTTGGAGAAGCAGTCGACCATGGTGAGGATGGCAAACTCCCCCCCCCCCAACACACAACCCTTTGGCAGCCCTTCGATGAAGTCAACCCAGATGTAGGCTCGGACTTGGGACGGTTCCTCGAGGGGTTGTAGAAGGCTGCCGACCGAAACGTCTCCGTCTTGTTCCACTGGCACGTGGCGTGGGAACTAACCCAATCTTGGACCAATGCTTGATGGCCTGGGATGTACGATTCCGAGCGAAGGCGGTGAAGCGTCTTATAAATGCCCTTGTGACCCACTGAGTGGGCCAAACGCAGCACCTAGTGGCGCAAGTCATTGTGTCCCAGCACAAAATCCGAGGTGCGTGCAGCAACAGCCCGTTCTACAGGTGCCATAGGCTAGGCATCATGCCCTCCTGTAGGTGGCGGGTAAGCAGTTGTGCGTCCAAGGCCTCCTTGGTGGTGGTGCGGATGTCGTCGATATGGGCGAACGAGGGGCTAGAGAGAGCGCAGGCAGTCGCCTCGTCGCCTTCCCTTGGCAGGCCGCTGCCCGCATTAGGCAACGACAGAAGCTTGGCGTTGTAGCAGGAGGGAGCGTCGGTCACGGTATTCAACATGCTCAAGCAATACTCCACGGTGAAGTTGTACCGAAGAGATCACTAATCCACTGATGTTGTGGCACCGTGGAGAGGCGCTGATCCAGCAAGTACTTGAGACTGTAGTGACCGATGCGGACGATGAAGGTACGGCCCCATAGATAGCGAGGAGTGTCACACTGCTTGCACTAGGCCGATCAACTCCCACTCGTATGCTGCAAGTTTGAGATGTCGAGCAGCGAACGACCGACTGACAAAAGCGAGGGGCCCAACACCTTGGTGCAGTACCGCGCCGATCCCCACGCCTAACACATCGCAGTCGACCGTGAACGGCTTGTCGAAGTACGACATCTACAGAACGGGGCCGGTGGTCAGTGCACCCTTTAGCACGTAGAAGGCCGCCCCGGCCTCGTCGTCCCAGGAGAACGCATCATGCCGCAAGAGGTGGGTGAGTGGCGCTATGATCATGTCGATGTCCCGAATGAATCTCCGGTAGTAGCCCGTGAGGCCTAGGAAGCCATAGAGGCCGCAGGCAGAGTGCGGCACCGGTCACGAAGCTATCGCCACGACCTTGTCAACATTCATGGCGACGCCAGCCGCCAAGGTCACGTGCCCTAAGTAGGTCACCGAGGTCGTCGCAAATGAGCACTTGGAGCGCTTAAGGTGGAGTCGGTGTGATCGAAGGGAGTGGAGGATGATGCTGAGATGTTGTAGATGCTTGGCCTAGGTGGTGTTGTAGATAAGGATGTCCACAAAAAAACACAAGCACGAACCTGTGAAGATAGGACCGCAACACATCGTTCATCAAGGCTTGGAAGGTCGTTGACGCGTTGGTGAGGCCAAACGACATCACCAAGAACTCGTAGTGGTCGACGTGGGTGCGGAACGCTGTTTTGGCGATTTCTTCGAGGTGCATCCGCACTTGGTGGTAGCCAGAGCGTAGATTGAGCTTGGTGAAGCGGGCACCGTGGAGCTCGTCGAGGAGCTCGTTCACCACCAGTCTAGGGACCTTGTCCTTGGAGATCTCGGCGTTGAGGGCGCGGTAGTCGATGCAGAACCACCAAGGCTTGTCCGCTTTCCACACCAACAGCACTAGGGCTGAGAACATGGGTGCTAGGGAAGATGATGCCCTAGGCGAGCATATCCGCGCACTGACGCTCTAGCTCATCCTTTTGGAGTTGAGGGAACCAGTACGGTCGTACTACGACAAGCGATGTCCCTAGGAGCAAGTAGATGTGATGGTAGGGTCGTGCCAAGGGAAGAACCTGAAGCTCCCAGAATACAGACTCGAACTGTTGGAGAAGCCGACGCAGGAGCGGGTGCTTGGGTGCGACAGCCACCGCGTGAGCAACTGGCCCAGCGTTGTCTCTATGTCGAGAGTAGAGACCCGTCCACTGTACGTGACAAGTGCCCCGACTGAAGGACATGCGTAGGGCACTGACGTACCAAAGGACGAAGCCTGGCGTACGTAGAAACTCGATGCCGAGGATGAGGTCGAACTCCCCCAGGTCGATGTTGTAACATCCGATGGCGAAGGCCTCCATGTCGATGGTCAGGGCCATGTCCCGTGCTACGCCATAGCACGGCACGCGGTCCCCATTGACCAACGGCACGCGTAGGCATAGACGCGGGCCAGTGGTGATGTCGAGGCGGGGCAGGAGGCCGTCGTTGATGAAGTTGGTGATGGAGGTAAAGTCGAGAAGGGCGACAAGGCAGTGACCGCGTACAGTCAACGACACCAGCATACCATGTTCGGTGCGGAGGCTAGCGATGGTGTGGAGGGGGACTGTAGGCGTCGCAGCGTCCCGACCATGGCCGATGCTGGTTTCGTGGTTGAGGCCCTGTCCGTGATGTCCGAGGGCTCGCCCCTAGTCAGGCCGTCGTCGTCGATGTAGTTAGCGAACTCCAAGAAGAAAAGGCGTTGGCAGACGCGACCGCAGGCATACGGCTCGTCGCAGCTGTAGCAAAGCCCTGGCGGCAACGTTCCAGCTGTTTTGCCGATGAGACGGCAGAAAGTACGGAAAGGCGCGCCAATACCGACTGGTCCACCTACACTGGTCGGCTAGAGGGTCGACTAGACAGCCACTGGTACCTAGGGGTGTCGGCGGTGGTCAATGGGGCACCACCAGGCCTTGGCAAGGAGTGCTGGAGTGGGTCCGACGCCACGGGTAGAGGGTGCCGGAGTTATTGCATTCGCGTGGGTTTTGTAAGCCTGCGCCAGATACATTGTTGTCTGCAAGTCTCGCAATTCCCGGAGCTCGACGTCAATCCAAATTTGATCTGGAAGGCCCCCAACGAACAACTCATCCTTCTGGGGTGTCTAGAGTATGCGGGAGTGGCACAACACTAAGTTGAAGCGATCGATGTAGTCCTGAACCGTGGAGGTGAACGAAAGGCGCGCCAACTCGGAGAGGCGCGTACCTCGCACGATCGGCCCAAAGCGAAGGGAGCCCAACTCACAAAAGCGCTCCCATGAGGGCATACCCTCATCCTGCTCAAGGGCGTAGTACCATGTCTGGGTGACGCCTGTGTGGTGGTAGGAGGCCAACCACGTGCGATCCGAGACCATGGTGCGCTGTCTGCGAAAAAACTACTCAAAATGATTGAGCAAGTTAGGGGATCTTCAGCGTCATCATAGATGGGAAAAGTCAAGCTTGTAGAACCATGGAGGGGCCATGCCTAGACCTGCACCTGATGCGAGGTTTGTAGTTGTTGTATTATGAGCCGATGGCGAGGCGTCGTAATGGGTGTCGTTGTATGAAACCCCATGGCTAGGGGGGCTGTGGAACGCCATGGGGAGGACTCTATGTTGGCAGAGGAAGCTGTGGTGTGGGCGACGACATGGTATACTACTATACTAAGGTCTTCCTATTACAGACATGGCGTACGTAGGATGGGATAGGCGAGGGTGATGGCAACATCGACAATAGATGAATGGGCAGGGTGGAAGTTACAGGAGCGCTGGGCCACGGCAATGACATAAGATGGTGATGGTTGTAAAGAGAGGGATGGCGGTTGTTGTTGTTGTTGGAGCAGGGAAGCGGCCATGGCTGCTTGCATGGACGCCACGGAGCGATAAGTTCGTGCACCGCTGCGGCGACCGAATCCAACGTGAGGGTTGACACCGATGGCGTCTAGGTGTGGTCTGGGATGTGGGGATTGGTGGTGGTGGCGGCTAGGAGGTGGTGGGAGGATTGTCTGACATTTCTAATACCAGATTGTTAGGATTCTAAGTCCTACCAGAGAGATCTCGCAAGGAATACGAGTGATGGGTTGGAGGATGAGAGCTGGCAGATTGCAGCCGGCGTTAGGGCATCGTTATTGGATCGAAAACAGGAACACAAGAGCACGGGAAAAAACAGGAAGGTGCCCTAAGCTCCTAGCTCCCAAATGGAAGCCAGCAGCGATGGATTACTTCTGCTTCATTCATATGGTAGCCCCTTTACAAGTATTTATATCCTCTTCTAATCCTTATCCTTATTAAAGAGATCTAAATTGAGATCCCATCTAACATGATCCAATACTTATCTAATTACTTCTGGCCCGTGGGCCTTATACCATAGTAACGACCAGTCATAACAGAGGCACTCACAGAGAGGGCGCATCCAGCAGGTGGGACAGCACTCATTGACAGATAGAACGCTCAGCGGTAAGATCTCATCGCAGCATTGGCAGGCTACTATGAGGCGCTCAAGGACGGCAAGGAAAAGCCAAGATAAGCTCCTCATAGGTTGCTTAACGTGTAATCATAGTTGTTTGGCAGGGAAGTTCCACGTATGGTTGATCCACTGGTTTTTTCTGGTGAAAAGATTCTCCAAAAGCAGTTCCAAACAGAACCATACTACATAATTCAACCTAGCCAAACAATCATGCTGAAAACTCCATTCATGTAAACAATATAGAATATACTGACATAATACCCCTGATTTGACTTCTATTCCACTTGTTATATGTAACAACAATACGACATAACAACATGAGTAGCAATTAGCCTGAAAAAACTTTTACTGACAACAAATACGATGAGGTAAGTGATGGAAGGATGAAAAAACAATTGCTACTATATAGATAGTTTGATGAAATCCTTTTCTGTGATGCTCCGTTTGGATGTCGATATTGAAGGGCATGGAATTGAATTGAGTTCAATACCAAATCAGCCATAGTATTGAAATGAGATGTAATTCAAATTCTATTGTTTGGATGTCACTAAATTGGAGTTTAGAATTGTGTGGTCTAATTCCACGCAATTCAAATGTGTGAAGCTCTGTATTGGGAGAGGGAGTTTCTAGTTATAGTCCAATTCCAAAGAATTAGATTTCTGATTCCAAATCTAAATTCCATACGCAACCAAACAACATAATTCAGGAAAGCTGATTCTAATTCTCAATTCCGTGCTCCAATATCTACATCTAAACCGGGTATTAGATAATTCGATGGATTGTCAAGATAACATGTTAACGTGTAAACACCTAAATTGTTTTTTATGTATATGTGTCGCTAAGCAGTTTGAGCTATTGTTACAATTTCCTTTTAATCCATTTTCCAACATCCTGTCATATAACGTTTCAAACTTGCAAGAAAATGAGAGCAGTATAACAAAGGTCCTGTAACTACTCAAACATCCATTAATATGATATATTCCAGTTAACCATCTCTTACTCAAAATTGCATCAGTAGCTCTGACCTTTAAAGGTGGTTTAGACAACAAAAACGGCAGGTCTAAGCCTCTAACCCATACAAGCCATCAGTAATTGTGAACACAAATAGGAATAGAGCATTAACGGACTGTGTGCCAGTTCATCCAAATTCACCAGTTTGCATGTTGACTCAGTTCATTAGGGGGCTGCATGTGATGTTAGTTTTTCAAAGTGTTGGGTTCTTGGAGAGTACTAAACAACAGCAAATGGCTACAACTGAACCAGTTCAACCACAAACCATTACAGCAAATGGATAAACTGCTTAGAAACATCAACTTTACATGAGAAAACCTACAGCCGCATGTCACATAGGCTTGCAAATATAACTCCCTGTTCAATTTGCAACATTCCTCAATCATCCCACCTAAGCCCCAGGCTTAATAAAATCAGTCCCCCACCCCAAAAACACCCACCCAATTAAACTTGCTCCGTAATCAGCCAACTGAACACCACGCAATCTCCGCCCAATCGAACTCTGGAACACTCAAATCCGACTTATACTGGACTTTAACCCTAAAACGCCCTGAACTAAATTCTAGAACCCGAATCCACTCTAAAGCTCGATATTTCGCATGCAAATCCAGTAGCACGAAGAGGGGAACAAGATTAATTTGAATCGATACCCTTCCAGAAGACTGTGGTGAGCTCGCCGGGGGTGAAGTTGGCAGTTGCAGCAGCGACTCAATCGGGCGACAGGAGAAGGGCCGGAGGCGGAACCCGGTTAGCTGTCTACGTAGTCGGGGCCACGCGCCGTCGTGCCCGCGCCTACGTCGCCTGCGGAGGGGCCGCCTGACGAATGGGCCAAAGGCAGGGAAGAACAGGCCAGCGTTCGGAAGGACCGGAGCAGCGGGCGGCTGCGGGAGGCAGCCGAGGGAGTCGGGAGTGGCCAAACCCTAAGACCGGAGTATAAATCGAATGGCATGAATCGGGTAATGCTTTCGTCGAGGGGCAAATTCGTAACAGGGTTGACAGTCTGCGGCAGGCCGAGAGCTTATACAACACTCCTAAAAATAAATCTTCCAATACATACGCATTAAGATCTCACTAAGATAGTGTTTGATTTATAAAAATTAATTTTTAGTCACTCCGTTTTATTATTTTAGTTACTAAATTAGTAAATACAGAAATTAAAATAGAACCCCTAAACTAAAATAAAATAGAGGGACTAAAAGTTAGTCTCTAAAAATCAAGCACTTCTTAAATCTCTTAATTCCAAAAAAAATGTTAGTATTCCAACAACTCCCAATATATACTCAATGACGTAATCAATAGGACCCATAATATTGTATCGTCTTGACTTCTTGCGCGTGAAAATTTCAAATTCTTCACTTGTTGCATCCAGGTTGAATGCCAAATAGCTAGAACTAATTGAAGAGAGATTCAAATATATTCAATTTCAATCCTAGCTCTTTAGAGCACAGTTTGGCGTAGAGGGCACTATTTAACGGAGAGGATATGTGTCATTGTACATTCACGTTCACGTTTGCGCCTTGTAGGACGTGTGGCATTGTACATCATTTTCTAATGTTTTTGTTGTTCATTTTTTTATGTA
This sequence comes from Zea luxurians, assembly GCA_029449295.1. Taxonomy (NCBI): domain Eukaryota; kingdom Viridiplantae; phylum Streptophyta; class Magnoliopsida; order Poales; family Poaceae; genus Zea; species Zea luxurians. The sequence continues at coordinate 48,983,304 of JAOPSE010000023.1, forward strand.
TATTGTCCATGAACAAGCGTAGCAGTACGTGCCGCCCGGTCTAGTCGAGTGAATGCTGGTGAAAACCACGCGAGAAATGAAAAACGGGATGATTGGGAGCTCGGTGGCGGTGGATGTTTGTGTCGTGCACGCGATAGTTTTCGCCTGTGGAAGTTTAGGAACACTACAAGAAACTAATAAATGTTCGTGGGTTAACTTAAGAACGTGGGTACCGACGTTCTTAATTGAGTTAAGTTCATGGGTCTGTTGAAGAACGTGAGTACCCACGTTCTTAGTTTAAATTCGTGCGCCCTAAATAAAACCGTCGAACTTATAGTATTAGAAACGTGGGTACCCACGTTCTTAATTTAAGTTCGTGGGCCACGTCGACACCGTCGAACTTAACCCAAACTAAAGCCCTAGCAAACCGCGCGTGCTCTTCTATCCCTCCTCCACAGCGCCGCCGCCAGCCCACGCGCCCGCCGCCACCGCTCCTCCGCCACGCGTCGCCGCTCCTCCACGCGCCCGCCGCCACCGCTCCTCCACCGCGCCCGCCGCCACTCGTACGACGCCGAAGGAAGGTAGGTGGGCCGTGGATTCATTCGATCCACTGCCATCCAGAACGAACGATAGATGCACCGACCGATTATCCTTTGCTCACACTCAAATCTTGCAGGTTCGTTCCCGAGAAGTTCGAGGAGATATTCGCCAGGCACGCGAGGACTGTCCCCGACGCCCTGACCTCGAACGAGATCGACCAGCTGCTCTAGGCGAACAGAGAGCCCGGGGACTACAGCGGGTGGTACGTACGTGTAAAGCCCAAAAATGGTGGTAATTTCCCTCCCCAATGCTCGTACAGCATCAGCTCTCACTCACTCCGTTTTTTTTTCTGTCCTCGCTTGCGCACAAATCGAAAGGGCTGGCGCGGAAGCGGAGTGGAAGATCCTGTACAGTCTCGGCAAGAACGGGGACGACCTCCTCCATAACTGAACTGAGAGGTCCGTTCAGCCGGCTCGCGCCCAGATGGAAATCTCCCGATAGGGAGAAGCTGATAAGCGTGGTCCGGGAGAACTGAACTGAGAGGACCGTGCCATATCTGCGTCCTCTTGTTGTGTTGCTTATTGGTAGCACAAGGCAGATTCGACTAGGATAGGATGTCGTCTTCCGCTGGGCTGCTCTAATATTTTATTTTTCATCTTTTACACAGGCACAAATGAGGGGCTTGTCTGGCTTTGTTGAGACTAGGCAACAGCTTTTGTCGTTAAAGCCAAATCACCGCATGAACTGGATTGGTTTTGCGGTTGCTCATCATTTGAATTCTGAGTATGCCACTTTCTAGTCGATGTCGATTAGAACCAATCATATATGATTTAGCATAATATGTCTTGGAACACTACTGAATTTTTATATGCTACATATGCTATGGTGAAAGTACGGTAGCAAACTTCATCCCAAACATTGTTGAGTGTGCACTGTAAGCAATTGAAGTAGTACACAGTATAAAGTGCGAGCTGAATACAATCTTCTTGGCTCATGGGTTCCTTTATCATGTCAATTATTTGATTGCTCTTTGTCATCATTGCAAAACATACTTTGTATAATATATGGCTTTTTCATTTTTTGGCATATTGGTGTTCTTTTCTTTTAAGTGTGTAGATAGCCTAAAGGTCCATTAGTCCAGGGTTTGCACAGATGTCTCTGACTCTCTGCCTCACTTGTATATACCTCATTTCTTATAATTGTGTTGTACAGCCTGAAGATATTTTTTCTGTGATCCAAACCTGACCACTTATATTTTTGTTTGTATTCTTTTATATCAGATGTAGAAACTTGTTCAATTATTTGTGATCTATGTGCTAAAGATTATGATTAAGATAAAGCATTTACTGCATGAAAGAATTAATCACTTAATGTGGTTGTTTGACTTGGAACTGATACTGATTGTCACTTGCAGTTCTTCCAAGGCAGTAGAAGTATTGGAGGCATACGAGGGAACACTGGAAGATGATTATCCTCCAGAGAATGAGCGATACGAACACAATGAAATGCTGCTGTATAAGGTTTGTGTTTCTTGAATAGGATTGCAATTTCTTTTATTAGTATTGGATCAGAAAAAATGTTTAGCATTTGGTGTCTGTTTTTGTTCACTGTATAGTATTCTGTTCAATTGCTCTACATCCACCTTCCATGTCGTGTGAAGCTTGTGGTTTGAGTTATGAAATACTCAAATAAGTGGTACCTAATTATTTTCTATTTTTGATGTCAAGTACGACCGCCACTTCGCCGCCAAGTACGAGCTGGGGAAGGAGGTGGGCCACGGCCATTTCGGCCACACCTGCTCGCGCGCGCCCGCAAGGGAGACATGAGAGGCCAGGTCATGGCTGTCAAGGTCATCTCCAAAGCCAAGGTCTTGCTATTCGTGATCTCACAGTGCTCTTTTATTGGACGCACGACACGATCTTACCTGTTTCAATCGGCTCGGTTCCTCCACCGGATCATGAACATTATTGTTTTGAATCTCTTTATGAAGTAATTCCATGTCTATTGTCTCCAGGTAACAAACTCTCAACATTGTTTCTTTTGCAGTGCTGATGGATCAGACACATCACAGTACCTCTCTGTTAGCAAGCCTAATCTCTTTATGAGAATTTTGGTTTATTTTGTTTGATTCCGGCTCTCATCAAGTGACTCCTCCCCCTCACGCTGACTTTGCGGACATATGTCTCAATTCTAGTGGTGGAGCTACGAACAACAATCTGATGTACTGATCGAGAGCGATGGAGCTAATGTTTGAACTTGTGAATTTGTGAACTTATGTATATTTGGACTTGTATGAATTTGTGATATGTATATATATCCCTGTGTTTGAAAATTGTATTGTATGTGATATTCTGTGTTGCATGTGTTATTATGTGTGTCTAATTTATCATTTCTGTATTTTTTATTTTTTTCTGGAAAAGAGTTAAGAACGTGGGTACCGTCGAACTTAATGGGCAGCCCGCGCCGACTCACGCAGGACACATAAGTTCGACGGCCACCTGTACCCACGTTCTTAAAGTTAAGAACGTGGGTGCCGTCGAACTTACGGGACACAATTCGACGGTCCCCGTCGAACTTAAAAACCCACGTTCTTAACGTTAAGTTCGACGGTACCCACGTTCTTAAAGTTAAGTTCGACGGTACCCACGTTCTTAACGTTAAGAACGTGGGGGCCGTCGAACTTAATTCTTTAAGTTCGTCCAAAAATCGCCGTGGGCTATATTCGTCGGTAAACCCACGTTCTTACGTTAAGTTCGACGGCCTATTACATTAAGTTCGACGGTTTTTCACCCACGTTCTTTAACCAGTTTCTTGTAGTGGAATGCTACATACATTACTATTGGAAGCATATTAGGACAACGGTTTTAGGGATCTATTGGAGATGCTCTAAAACTGATCTTGATGTATTTTATATGTCCAATCTAGGCAGAGCTAAAAATATGTATTCTCTCTTATTAATGTATGTGTAGGGTCGCACACGTGAGGCACGGTTCATGTTGTAAAAAAAACATTTAATATGATGCATATTCGTCTAGAAGCTTGTCCAGATACATATCCCGATTGGATACGCCTTGTTTTTGCATTGTCTCGCATCACTGTACCAACATGCATTTGGGCATTTGCCTCACGTTTTACTCCTCTGCGTTAGGATCGGTCTAAGGAGGTGTTATTTGCATTTGGATTGGAGGGAAATTGAAAGAAGGGTGTGTTTAGTGCAGTTATTTTCCTTTTGTTTTCCTAAAGAGATGTTTAGTTTGCTGGATTAAAGTTTAGTATGTGTCAGAATGTTTAAATGTCAATTATGTGTATTAAATATAGTCTAGTTATACAACTAATTGTAAATATGAAGACTAAACATCAAGAAAAATTTATTAAGCCTAATTAATCTATGGATAGCAAATTTTTACCATAGTCAGAGCCGTTCGTGAAGGGGGCAAACGGTGCGACTGCCCCGGGCCCCGGGTTCGTGAGGCCCCACCTCCATGGGCCCACCTCTTGGTGTAATATTTTTAAGTCTTCCTTTGGCCCTAATTTATTAGGACCGCCACTGATAGTTGCGAACACAAGGTTGACTTGTCCCTTATGGTTCGGGTTGATTATGGGTGGTTGTCAACATGGGTGGTACTTTAGTGTAGTCAGTGGACTAACCAAAGTATGAGATTATGTGTTGTGTGATCATATCTCTCAGCTTGTGTGGAACATAAGGACGGTGGTCGACGACAAAGATGGAGGTCATGCGGGTTCGTGCCGATAGACTGGGAGCCGCGAAGGACGAGCGCTGGAACTTGACCGAGAGACCGAAGAAGTCGTGTGACTTGCCATGGTGGCTGACACCTGGGACACGCACTGGCACGAGGACGTGTGAAGCGGATCGTGTCGCTGACACGGTCAAGGACTGGCAGGACACATGTCTAGGACGTGGAGGATGTGTATGTGATACGCTACACACAACAGTTTGGTGGTTGAACCTTAAAACCACCTAACGCTATGGATGGCGGGTTACGTCGAGTTTGGGTCTCAAAACTCGACGATGTGGTTTCGGCGAGAATTGGAGGCGGCATGTGGCGTCATCACGAAGGGTGCATCGAGACAAGCAACTTCATGTCAAACGCATGGTCGTCAAATGCATATTCCAGAAGTTGGTCCATTTTGCCTGTAGATAAGTGGATGTGCTCTATGTATCTAGGGACAATTTAGACTAGAGAAATATCCCCTTATGAATAGGTGGGAGGGTTATTGTGTGCAGTCATCTCCTTTGGCTATCTCATTAGGAACTTTTTTAGAAAACCCTAGTTTTCCATTTCCTTAGTTGCTCTAGTTCTTAAGCCCGGAGATCCGCGAGTGTTTTGTAAAGTGCACATCTGTGAGCATGTGGTTTTGAGAGGAAGTGTGGCTGTAACCACGTGCAGTCCAGCGTTGTTCGTGGCAATAGGTATGTTCTTAGTCGAATCTCATTCAGTAGTTGTGCTATTTGATACTAGAGCAATGCATTCTTTTATTACTGCATCATGGGGTAGAGACACATAACCTTCAATTAGAACCAATGTCACCACCAATGAGAATTAGTTCAGTTGGTGGGAAAGTTCAAGCAGATAAGATATGTCTAGGTGTAAGGATTCAAATAAGGTGGATAGAGTTCCCCTTTGATCTAGTAGTAATGGGTACTCACGGGATAGATGTCATCCTACGGATGAATTGGTTGCATAAGAACCAAGCGGTAATTAGTTATGGCAAGAGGACAGTGAAATTGGTGTCCCCATCCAAGGAAGAGATAGTGGATGAACTAATCATGTCAGGGCCAAGAAAAGGAGATTGCCACCATTTGACCCTTGATAATAAAGAGGCCAACCCACTTGAAACCATCAAGGATGTATCAAAGTTCTCAGATGAGTTCCTCGAAGAACTACCAGGCATGCCACCTGAGCGGAAGGTGGAGTTTGCTATAGAGTTTGTCCCTAGTACAACCACCATTTCTAAAATAGCCTACAGAGTGTCCGTACCAGAATTGGTAGAGCTCAAAAAACAGATAGACAAGATGTTAGAGAAGGATTACATTAGGCCAAGTATCTCGCCTTGGGCCGCTCTAGACCTATTCATAGAGAAGAAGGATGGAACCAATAGGATGTGCATAGACTATTGTCGGCGTTTCGGGACCGGGGGGTCCCCGAGCCGACGAGTGAGTGTGCCGCGTGCCCCAGCCCAGATGGGTCGAGCGCGTGGGCGAGCGCGAAGGGGGGAGAGAGCGAGAGCGAGGTGGCCGAAGCCGGGTCGTGAGGGAGTCGGAGATCCCGCGGCCTTCGTGTTCGTCCCGCGCCCAGGTCGGGTGCGCTTGCAGTAGGGGGTTACAAGCGTCCGCGCGGGTGAGGGGAGCGAGCGGCCCCAAGAGAGCGCCTGCCCCTGCCCTTCGTTCCCGCGAGGCCAACCTTCTCTAAGAAGGCCCTGGTCCTTCCTTTTATAGGCGTAAGGAGAGGATCCAGGTGTACAAATGGGGGTGTAGCAAGGCGCTACGTGTCTAGCGGGGGAGAGCTAGTGCCCTAAGTACATGCCAAGGTGGCAGCCGGAGAGATCTTGGCACCCAGCTGGTGTGGCGTCGTGGCTGTCGGAGAAGCAATGGAGCCTGGCGGAGGGACAGCTGTCGGAGTGGTTGGGCCCTTGCTGACGTCCCCCTGCTTTCGTAAGGGAGCTGAGAACCGCCGTCGTCATGGGTCCAGCGGGGCGCCATCATTGCCTATCTGGCGGAGCTAGCCAGATGGGACGTCGGTCCTATTCTCTGCGGCCCGAGTCGTCTCGGGGTAGGGTGATGATGGCGCTTCCTGTTGACGTGGCGGACTCGTGCCCTAGGTCGGGCGACGTGGAGGCTCCTCCGAAGCCGAGGTCGAGTCTGTCCTGCACGGCCGAGGCCGAGCCCGAGCTCCTGGGTCGGGCGAGGCGGAGGTCGTTCGGCAGAGGCCAGGGCGGAGTCCGAGCCCTGGGTCGGGCGAGGCGGAGTTCGTCGTCTTCCGGGGCCTTAGCCTGAGTCCGAGCCCTGGGTCGGGCGGAGCGGAGTTCGCCGTCTTCCGGGGCCTTAGCCCGAGTCCGAGCCCTGGGTCGGGCGGAGCGGAGTTCGCCGTCTTCCGGGGCCTTAGCCCGAGTCCGAGCCCTGGGTCGGGCGGAGCGGAGTTCGCCGTCTTCCGGGGCCTTAGCCCGAGTCCGAGCCCTGGGTCGGGCGGAGCGGAGTTCGCCGTCTTCCGGGGCCTTAGCCCGAGTCCGAGCCCTGGGTCGGGCGGAGCTTCCTATGGCACTTTTGGCCAAGCCTGGCCGCCCGGCAGTCCCACTCTTTGCGTCAAATGCCCCAGTGACTTGGTCGGTCGGCGCGGTGATTTAGTCAGGGTTGCTTCTCAACGAAGGCAAGGCCTCGGGCGAGCCGGAGATGCGTCTGCCGTAAAAAGGGGGCCTCGGGCGAGACGGAAACACCTCAGGGTCGGCTGCCCTTGCCCGAGGCTAGGCTCGGGCGTGGCGTGATCGAGTCGCTCGTATGGACTGATCCCTGACTTAATCAAACCCATCAGGCCTCTGCAGCTTTATGCTGATGGGGGTTACCAGCTGAGAATTAGGCGTCTTGAGGGTACCCCTAATTATGGTCCCCGACAGTAGCCCCCGAGCCTCGAAGGGAGTGTTAACACTCGCTTGGAGGCTTTCGTCGCACTTTTTTGCAAGGGGACCAGCCTTTCTCGGTTGCTCTTTGTTCCGGTGGGTGCGCGCGAGCGCACCCGCCGGGTGTAGCCCCCGAGGCCTCGGAGGAGTGGTTTCACTCCTTCGAGGTCTTAATGCCTTGCGTAATGCTTCGGCCGGTCTGGCGGTTCCCTCATGCGAACAGGCCGTAGCCCGGGTGCACTGTCGGGGCCCAAGTTCTCGGGCTGGTATGTTGACGCTGTCAACGGTTCGGCCGGAGCCGGGTTTGCGAGAGCAGCCCCCGAGCCTCCGCACGGAGCGAGAGGACGATCAGGGACAGACTCGGCTTTTTTACATACGCCCCTACGTCGCCTTTCCGCAAGGAGGAGGGGGGAGAGCGCCATGTTACCCTCGATGGGCACCGAACATGGTGTCTCCGGTGAGCTGCAATCGGGTAATCCGAGTGGACGTCCGTGCCCCGTTCGTTGGGGGTCGGCTAGGGGCCCGGAGGCACGCCCAAAAGTACCTGCGGGTGATCTGCCGGACCCGGTCCCCTGGCGACGGGGTCCGAGGGCTCGTTGCCTCCCTCCGATGGGATTCCGTTACAGAGTCGTTCCCGCTGGTCTCGGAAATGTCCTAGGGTACCTCGGGAGCGCAGCCCGAGCCTTGGTTATGTATCGAACGTACCCCTGGTCATCCCTCGCTCGGTGTCTGAGGCGACTGTGAACCCTTCGGGGGGCCAGCCTTCGAACCCCTGATCAGTAAGGGGCGCGGAGCCCGAGTAGCCTGAGGCGGTCGTGGGACCTTTCGGGGGGCCGACCTTCGAACCCCTGACCAGTAGTGGGTGTCGGGCCCACGCGATCTGAGGCGGCTGTTGAACCCTTCGGGGGGCCAGCCTTCGAACCCCTGATCAGTAAGGAGGCTCGGAGCCTAGTTCCTTCACGGGGAAGGATCCCTTTGGGGGTATCCCCTTTCCCAGTCCCTGTTGCAAGAGATAGAGAAAGAAGGAAAAGGGAAAAAGGATACGAAATTGAACGACGTGGCGTACCTTTTTTGGTGTGGCCGTTTTGGCGAAGGCAAGGCGTCGCCAACTGCTCCTGCCAGAAGCGCTGCCTGTCGAGCCGCGGAGTTAATGCGCCGGGGCGAGTAGTTGGCGATGCTGCCGTTGCGCGTGCGCGAGCCGTTCGAGGAACGGGTCACGGGCATGTCGTCTTCACACCGTGAGAGGGGGTTCTCTCGCTGCCTCCGGATGGGACGTGAGCTTGGCTGACGGCGTGACCGCTGCTCCCGTGCGCCTGCCACCGTCATTACTGCCGGCCCGCTTTTGACCGCGTTTGACCGCTGCGTCAGGCTGGCGCAGCTGGGCCGCGCGCTGGGCCGCCTCGGGTCGCGGTATTGGTTCCGCAACCGAGGAGGTGCGGTGGTGGCGCAAGTGGCATAGTGGCTTACATGCAGCATCCGGCACGCCGGTTGCGCGACGCGTGGGCTTGAGCCTCCGTGCTGGCCTGTCAGGAGTCGGAGAGGCGCGTCCACTTGGCGCGAGTCGGAGAGGCGCGTCCACTTGGCGCGGTTGCATGCTGCCCGCATGGCTGCCCACCCCTTTCGCCCGTTGGTCTGGGCAAAAGTGGAGGGTCAATTGTAACCGCTGGGTGGTTGCGCGCGCCGCGCGCGGCGGTTCGGCTTCTTCTGCTCGGAGCCGGTCTGCATGACAGGTGGGTCCCAGCCCCCGCGCCGCAGGGGAGGGCTTTGGAGGCGTGTTGGAGAAGACTCAGCCCGTGACGGTTGGGGGCGCAAGCAGGGAGAGTTGCCTTTAAAAGGAGGGCGACCCCTTTCGTAAGGCAACCATGTCTTCTTCCTCCCTTATGCATCGTGTCTTTCCACCTTTCAAGCCCCCGGACGGGGGAAACTGCCGTCTCCGTGCCTCATCGTCGGAGGACACCACTCCGTGGGAGCGGGTACCTTTCAGCCATCGTTTGGCTTCAAGGATTTTCGTCATGCAGCCCGGCTGCACCCCTCCACCGGCGGTCACCCAAGAGGGTGACCTCCGGCTTGATGGTGGGGGAAAGCGAGCCGGGCTGCGGCCTCTGCCCCTCCCTCAGCCTCAAGGATTTTCATCACCAGGGCTGAGGAGGGGAGTGTGCCGAGTTGGGGTCGGCCCTGCGCGGGCGGTGGCCCGCTCCTTCCCTCAGTGATCGGGGGGAAGGGCGGGAGTCGTCCGTGGCGCCAACAGCTGCACCGTGCCCGGCTCTCTGAGCCGAGCAGTTTCGGAACCGCTCCCGGTGCCGCCTCCCGCCACGGCAGCTGGAAGAGGTTCTTCCGCCGGCGCGGCAGCCAAGGTTGGCCATGGACCGACCTCCAACTCTACGACCTTCTGCCCGTCCTTGCCTCTCGAGTTTGGGCAAGGGCGGGGGCCTCCTAGCAGCAGCATCCGCCCTGAGGCCATCATTGCTGCTGTTCGGCCCCCCGGGGCAGAAGTCTTCATCGTCACCGCTGTCGGGGCGGTCGGTGACATGCCGTTCGTCGGTCTTCTGTTGCCCCGCAGGCCCACCCCTATCGAGTGGGGTTGTTCGTACCTGCGGAGGGGGAACCAGAGTTCCGTTTGTAATGGCACTTCGAGTGCCGGGTTTTTTGTTCATTTCGGCTTTCGGGGCCTGAACATGTATGTAATTACGGCACGGAGCCGTGTTTTTTCCTCATTTCCGAGCACTAAGACTCGTCTGCTGATTGTCTGAACCGCTTCACCAAGCATGAGTCGCCCCGTGTCAAGGTGATGAGTGAGGTATCCGTATCCCGGAGGCGTAGGAGTCCCTCGGCTCGGTCGGCCCTGTTGTCCGAGGCTCCTCTAGCTTAGTTAAAGAGACCCCTCGGCCGCTCTTCGACGAGCCGAGGCCGGGGGTAGCGATATCAGTATGAGCAGAGGCGAAGTTGGTTCGGAAATGAAACCTGGTTGGCTGGAGCCTAGCCGAGTTGTCCGTTGGCAGGATCGACGCCGGAGTCGGTCAGCCGAGGCTTCGGACCGGGCTCGTGCCCTCGGAAGGTGGTTGGCCGAGGCCCCGGAGGTGGCTGGCCGAGCCGCCTGCTCGGGCCGGATTCCCGGAGAAGTCCCTGACCACGATCGCCCGGGCGTGGTGATGACGCCGTCCTTCGGAGCGGAGGCCCTCGGACCGTGTCGCCGCCCGAGGCTAGGTCGGGCCTCGCCGAAGGTGCTGTCGATACCGAGGGTGTCGCCACCCCCTTCCAGCGTCCAGACCCGAGCCTGCAGGATCAGCTTGTCTTGTAGTGTGTGCTTTGTGCGGCCGTCGAGGCCAGAACACACACCCTTGCTGTGTCGTAAAGCTGCGTCTCTTTTCCTCTTGTTCCAAGCATCTGGACTTTTTGTCGGTAACAGGGATGTCTGTGCGAGCGAAAGTTGCTTCTCGCGGAAGGTGAGGAGTGAGGTATCCGTATCCCGGAGGCGTGGGAGTCCCTCGGCTCGGTCGGCCTTGCCGCTTACGCGCACTTTTACTCGTCCATGAGGCCCTATCACCGACTTAGTCGAGAAAACTCGAAGAATCGCTTCGACAGAAGGGCTTCCAAACGTAGAGACTTGTTCGATCCGCAGAGTCACCTTATCCGAACGCGAGTTACTTATCGCAGAAGGTGATGAGTGAGGTATCCGTATCCCGGAGGCGTAGGAGTCCCTCGGCTCGGTCAGCCTTGACTGCTTACGTGTACCCTGTCGTTTCCAGGACCCACTTTTCGAAGTAGTCAAAAAGCACGAAAGATATTCTGGTAAAAGAGATTTTCTGTTCGAGGAAAATTTTGACGCAGAGGGGGTTTCCCCCCTTTTAGCCCCCGAGGGAGGGTCGGGCTTTGCCGAGGCGAGGCCGACCCTTCCTTGTTGACTAAACTTTGCGTGGGTGCGAGGTATATGAACAATTTGGAAACATCTCAAGGGTAGAAGCGACGTAGCTGTTGGATGTTCCAAGCATTGCCGTAGACCTCGCCTTGACTGTTGGCCAGCTTGTACGTTCCGGGCTTCAGAACTTTGGCGATGACGAACGGCCCCTCCCAGGGGGGCGTGAGCTTGTGCCTCCCTCGGGCGTCTTGCCGCAGCCGAAGCACGAGGTCGCCCACCTGGAGGTCTCGGGGTCGGACCCCTCGGGCGTGGTAGCGTCGCAGGGACTGCTGATACCGCGCCGAGTGTAGTAAGGCCCTGTCCCGAGCCTCGTCCAGCTGGTTCAGCGAGTCTTCTCGGCTAGCTTGGTTGCTTTCTTCGTTGTAGGCCCTCGTCCTCGGGGAGCCGTATTCTAGGTCAGTGGGCAAGACGGCCTCGGCCCCGTAGACCAGGAAGAACGGCGTGAAACCCGTGGCTCGGCTCGGCGTCGTCCTCAGGCTCCAGACCACCGAGGGGAGTTCCTTCATCCATCGCTTGCCGAACTTGTTGAGATCATTGTAAATCCGAGGCTTGAGCCCTTGTAGAATCATGCCGTTGGCACGTTCTACTTGCCCATTCGACATGGGATGAGCTACGGCGGCCCAGTCTACCCGGATGTTGTGATCCTCGCAAAAATCCAAGAATTTTTTGCCGGTGAACTGGGTGCCGTTGTCGGTGATGATGGAGTTCGGGACCCCGAAGCGATGGATGATGTTGGCGAAGAACGCCACCGCCTGCTCGGATCTGATGCTGTTCAGGGGTCGGACCTCGATCCACTTGGAGAATTTGTCGACGGCGACCAGCAGGTGCGTGTAGCCCCCGGGCGCCTTCTGCAGAGGGCCGACGAGGTCCAGACCCCACACAGCGAAGGGCCAGGTGATGGGTATCGTTTGCAGAGCCTGAGCGGGCAGGTGGGTCTGCTTCGCATAGAATTGGCACCCTTCGCAGGCGCGGACAATTCTAGTGGCGTCAGCCACCGCCATCGGCCAGTAGAAGCCTTGGCGGAAAGCGTTCCCGACGAGGGTTCGAGGTGCTGCATGATGGCCGCAAGCCCCCGAGTGTATTTCCTGCAGGAGTTCCTGACCCTCGGCGATGGAGATGCATCGCTGGAGGATGCCCGAGGGGCTACGGTGGTAGAGCTCCTTCTCATCGCCCAGCAAGACGAACGACTTGGCGCGTCGCGCTACCCGCCGAGCCTCGGCTCGGTCGAGGGGCAGTTCTCCTTGGCGGAGATATTGCAGGTACGGGGTCTGCCAATCTTGATCTGGCATGACCCCGCTCTGCTCCTCCTCGATGCGCAGTGCTTCGCCCTCGGGGGCCGAGGGTTCCTCGGGCTGAACCGAGGATGGCTCGGGCTGGGCCGAGGGCACCTCGGGCTCGGGCGTGTCGCCTATCTTGACGGAGGGTTGGTGCAGATCCCGGGAGAAGACGTCCGGGGGAACCGTCGTTCGCCCCGAGGCTATCTTCGCCAGCTCGTCCGCAGTCTCGTTGTAGCGCCGGGCGATGTGGTTAAGCTCGAGCCCGTAGAACTTGTCTTCCAGGCGTCGAACCTCATCACAGTAGGCCTCCATCTTCGGGTCGCGGCAGTGGGAGTTCTTCATGACTTGGTCGATGACGAGCTGCGAGTCGCCGCGTGCATCGAGGCGTCGGACCCCTAGCTCGATGGCGATTCGTAATCCGTTGATCAGAGCCTCGTACTCAGCCACATTGTTGGACGCCGGGAAATGGAGGCGGAGCATGTAGCGCAGGTGTTTCCCGAGGGGCGAGACGAAGAGCAGGCCCGCGCCGGCTCCCGTCTTCATCAGCGATCCGTCGAAAAACATGGTCCAGAGCTCCGGTTGGATCGGAGCCGTCGGCAACTGGGTGTCGACCCATTCGGCTACGAAGTCCGCCAGTACCTGGGACTTGATGGCCTTCCGAGGGGCGAACGAGATTGTCTCGCCCATGATTTCCACCGCCCACTTTGCGATCCGTCCCGAGGCTTCTCGGCACTGGATGATCTCCCCCAGGGGGAAGGATGACACCACAGTCACCGGATGAGACTCGAAGTAATGTCGCAGCTTTCGCCTCGTCAGGATCACTGCATACAGCAGCTTCTGGACTTGTGGGTAGCGGATCTTGGTCTCGGACAGCACCTCGCTGACGAAGTAAACTGGCCTCTGAATGGGCAAAGCATGCCCCTCTTCCTGCCTTTCGACCACGATCGCGGCGCTGACCACCTGAGTGGTAGCGGCGACGTAGACCAAGAGGGCTTCTCCATCAGCTGGGGGTACCAAGACGGGCGCCTGGGTGAGGAGCGCCTTCAGGTTCCCGAGAGCTTCCTCGGCCTCGGGAGTCCAAGTGAAGCACTCGGCCTTCCTTAAGAGACGGTACAGGGGCAGGCCTCTTTCGCCGAGGCGCGAGATGAAACGGCTTAAGGCCGCGAGACATCCCATGACCCTCTGTACGCCTTTTAAGTCCTTGATGGGCCCCATGTTTGTGATGGCTGCGATCTTCTCCGGGTTGGCTTCGATGCCCCGCTCGGAGACGATGAATCCCAAGAGCATGCCTCGGGGCACCCCGAAGACGCACTTCTCGGGATTGAGCTTGACGCCCTTCGCCTTGAGACACCGGAATGTCAGTTTGAGGTCGGAGAGAAGGTTGGAGGCTTTCCTCGTCTTGACTACGATGTCATCGACGTAGGCCTCGACCGTGCGACCGATGTGTTCGCCGAACACATGGTTCATGCACCGCTGGTACGTTGCACCCGCGTTCCTCAAACCGAACGGCATGGTGACATAACAGTACATGCCGAAGGGCGTGATGAAAGAAGTCGCGAGCTGGTCGGACTCTTTCATCTTGATTTGATGATACCCTGAGTAGGCATCGAGGAAAGACAGGGTTTCGCACCCTGCAGTGGAGTCCACGATTTGATCGATGCGAGGTAGAGGGTAGGGGACCTTCGGACATGCTTTGTTGAGACCAGTGTAGTCTACACACATCCGCCATTTCCCCCCTTTCTTCCTCACAAGTACAGGGTTGGCAAGCCATTCGGGATGGAATACCTCTTTGATGAACCCTGCTGCCATCAGCTTGTGGATCTCCTCGCCTATCACCCTGCGCCTTTCCTCGTCGAATCGGCGCAGAGGCTGTCTGACCGGTCGGGCTCCGGCCCGAATATCCAGCGAGTGCTCGGCGACATCCCTCGGTATGTCGGGCATGTCCGAGGGACTCCACGCAAAGACGTCGGCGTTTGCGCGGAGAAAGTCGACGAGCACTGCTTCCTATTTGGGGTCGAGCCGGGAACCGATCCGGATCTGCTTGGAGGTGTCTCCACTGGGGTCGAGAGGGACGGCCTTAACCGTCTCCGCTGGCTCGAAGTTGCCGGCATGTCGCTTCACGTCCGGCACCTCCCGGGAGAGGTTTTCCAGGTCGGCGATGAGGGCCTCGGACTCGGCGAGGGCCTCGGCGTACTCCACGCACTCCACATCGCATTCGAACGCGTGTTTGTACGTGGGGCCGACGGTGATGACCCCGTTGGGGCCCGGCATCTTGAGCTTCAGGTAGGTGTAGTTGGGGATGGCCATGAACTTCGCGTAGCATGGCCTTCCCAACACTGCGTGGTAGGTTCCTCGGAACCCGACCACCTCGAACGTCAAAGTCTCCCTTCGGAAGTTGGAGGGTGTTCCGAAGCAGACAGGAAGGTCGAGCTGTCCGAGGGGCTGGACGCGCTTCCCAGGGATGATCCCGTGGAAGGGCGCAGCGCCTGCTCGGACGGATGACAGATCGACGCGCAGGAGCCTGAGGGTCTCGGCGTAGATGATATTGAGGCAGCTGCCCCCATCCATCAGGACCTTGGTGAGCCTGACGTCGCCGATGATGGGATCGACGACGAGCGGGTACTTCCCCGGGCTCGGCACGTGGTCGGGGCGGTCGTCCTGGTCGAAGGTGATGGGCTTGTCGGACCAGGCTAGGTAGACTGGCGCCGCCACCTTCACCGAGCAGACCTCCCGACGCTCTTGCTTACGATGCCGAGCCGAGGCATTCGCCGCATGCCCTCCGTAGATCATGAAGCAGTCGTGGACCTCGGGGAACTCTCCTGCTTGGTGATCTTCCTTCTTGTCGTCGTCGCGGGCCCTGCCACCCTCTGCGGGTGGCCCGGCCCGGTGGAAGTGGCTTCGAAGCATGACGCACTTCTCGAGGGTGTGCTTGACGGGCCCCTGATGGTAGGGGCACGTCTCCTTGAGTGCCTTGTTGAAGAGGTTGGCGCCTCCGGGGGGCTTCCGAGGGTTCTTGTATTCGGCGGCGGCGACAAGGTCCGTGCTGGCGGCGTCGCGTTTCGCTTGCGACTTCCTCCTGCCTTTCTTCTTGGCGCCGAGCGGAGTAGACGCCTCGGGAGCATCTTCCGACGGGCGGCCCTGGGGCTGCTTGTCCTTTCGGAAGATGGCCTCGACCGCCTCCTGACCAGAGGCGAACTTGGTGGCGATGTCCATCAGCTCGCTCGCCCTGGTGGGGGTCTTGCGACCCAACTTGCTCACCAGGTCACGGCAGGTGGTGCCGGCGAGGAATGCGCCGATGACATCGGAGTCGGTGATGTTGGGCAGCTCGGTGCGCTGCTTCGAGAATCGCCGGATGTAGTCCCGAAGGGACTCTCCCGGCTGTTGCCGGCAGCTTCGGAGGTCCCAGGAATTCCCGGGGCGCACGTACGTGCCCTGGAAGTTACCGGCGAAGGCTTGGACCAGATCCTCCCAGTTGGAAATCTGCCCCGGAGGCAGGTGCTCCAACCAAGCGCGAGCAGTGTCGGAGAGGAACAGGGGGAGGTTGCGGATGATGAGGTTGTCGTCGTCCGTCCCACCCAGTTGACAGGCCAGGCGGTAGTCCGCGAGCCACAATTCCGGTCTCGTTTCCCCCGAGTACTTTGTGATAGTAGTCGGGGGTCGGAATCGGGGCGGAAACGGCGCCCGCCAAATGGCCCGGCTGAAGACCTGCGGGCCGGGTGGTTCGGGCGAGGGACTCCGATCCTCCCCGCTGTCGTAGCGTCCCCCACGCCTGGGGTGATAACCTCGGCGCACCCTTTCGTCGAGGCGGGCCCGACGGTCGCGATGAGGGTGCTCGTCGCCGAGGTGGCCCGGGGCCGCTGGCGCGGTGTTGCGCGTGCGCCCGGTGTAGACCGAGGCTTCCCGCATGAGTCGGGAAGTCGCGGCGCGAGGTTCCGAGGGGTACCCCTGCCTTCGGGAGGCAGAGCTCTCGGCCCGCCGGGCCGCAGCGCCTTCCAGGAGATGCTTGAGCTCTCCCTGGATTCGCCGACCCTCGGTGGTTGATGACTCCGGCATCGCGCGGAGGAGCATCGCTGCGGCGGCCAGGTCCTGACCGGTCCCGCCGGATGCGGGTGGCGGTCTGTCCCTGGCATCGTTAGCGATGCGGTGCTGGAGACCTTGGGGCAGGTGACGTATTTCTCCGGCCGGGGGCTGGCCCGCCCATACCTGCCCGACGTCCCGGCGGATTGCCTCGAGCGCTCCTGCTCCCTCATCGAGCCCGGCCCGCGCCCCGCGGACTTGCTCGAGCTGTGGGTCGTGACCCCCCGCCGGAACGGGGACCACAGCTAGCTCCCGCGGGATGTCGGCGCGAGGCGCTGGCCTAGGGGGATCACCATCCTCCGGCATGCCGAGACAGCTGCCTCCGGAGGGATCCCCTAGCTCGACGTGGAAACATTCGCGGCTCGGGCCGCAGTCCTTGTCGTCAAGGCTGCGGCTGCCGTCGGAACAGTCGGAGAGGCAGTAGTTGCATGCGGTCATGAAATCCCGCATGGCACTGGGGTTGCCAGATCCAGAGAAATCCCAGCAGATGCTGGGATCGTCATCTTCCTCGGACCCAGAGGGCCCGTAGGTCGAGACGTCCGTCAATCGGTCCCAAGGCGACCGCACACGAAACCCCAGAGAGGTTGCACTCGCCTCAATGTGAGCGCCCGCCAAAGCGAGGTCGCTAGGCGGGTTGAGGCCGAGTCGAAATGACGAAGGATGGGAATCAGCCGGTACCTTTTGGTCGACGAGGAGCGACGAAGTCACATCGGGGGCTGATCGCGCCGTCGTCCTGGGGGCGAGGGCGACGTCCTGCAGGCCCTCCGTGAGCGTGCTGGCGTCGTCCACTTGCTCGGGGTCGGCGTGTCGCGGGGGGGACGGCGCTCGCCTTCGCCTTAAACGCGCGGGTGATGCCCGACACGTCCTCCGTTGGGGCGCTGGGGATGTCGATTCGCTCGACAGCCGACTGAGCGCAGCCTCCCGCTCGGCCCTGGTTGCCCCGCCTCCTTCTCCGATGGCGAGGGAGAGGATGGGGCAAGCTCGAAAGTTGTCCTTCCCCCACTCGGGAAAGACGTCGTCGATTCCGTCGCCGGCGGGCGGGCTGTCCGCCACCATTGTCGCTGTCGCGCGGCGGTGGAAGGAGTATCATGTCGTAGCTGCCGTCGAAAGACATGAACTCGAGGCTCCCGAAACGGAGCACCGTCCCGGGTTGAAGAGGTCGTTGGAGACTGCCCATCTGGAGCTTGACGGGAAACTACTCGTCAACACGCAGCAGGCCCCTACCTGGCGCGCCAACTGTCGGCGTTTCGGGACCGGGGGGTCCCCGAGCCGACGAGTGAGTGTGCCGCGTGCCCCAGCCCAGATGGGTCGAGCGCGTGGGCGAGCGCGAAGGGGGGAGAGAGCGAGAGCAAGGTGGCCGGAGCCGGGTCGTGAGGGAGTCGGAGATCCCGCGGCCTTCGTGTTCGTCCCGCGCCCAGGTCGGGTGCGCTTGCAGTAGGGGGTTACAAGCGTCCGCGCGGGTGAGGGGAGCGAGCGGCCCCAAGAGAGCGCCTGCCCCTGCCCTTCGTTCCCGCGAGGCCAACCTTCTCTAAGAAGGCCCTGGTCCTTCCTTTTATAGGCGTAAGGAGAGGATCCAGGTGTACAAATGGGGGTGTAGCAAGGCGCTACGTGTCTAGCGGGGGAGAGCTAGTGCCCTAAGTACATGCCAAGGTGGCAGCCGGAGAGATCTTGGCACCCAGCTGGTGTGGCGTCGTGGCTGTCGGAGAAGCAATGGAGCCTGGCGGAGGGACAGCTGTCGGAGTGGTTGGGCCCTTGCTGACGTCCCCCTGCTTTCGTAAGGGAGCTGAGAACCGCCGTCGTCATGGGTCCAGCGGGGCGCCATCATTGCCTATCTGGCGGAGCTAGCCAGATGGGACGTCAGTCCTGTTCTCTGCGGCCCGAGTCGTCTCGGGGTAGGGTGATGATGGCGCTTCCTGTTGACGTGGCGGACTCGTGCCCTAGGTCGGGCGACGTGGAGGCTCCTCCGAAGCCGAGGTCGAGTCTGTCCTGCATGGCCGAGGCCGAGCCCGAGCTCCTGGGTCGGGCGAGGCGGAGGTCGTTCGGCAGAGGCCAGGGCGGAGTCCGAGCCCTGGGTCGGGCGAGGCGAAGTTCGTCGTCTTCCGGGGCCTTAGCCCGAGTCCGAGCCCTGGGTCGGGCGGAGCGGAGTTCGCCGTCTTCCGGGGCCTTAGCCCGAGTCCGAGCCCTGGGTCGGGCGGAGCGGAGTTCGCCGTCTTCCGGGGCCTTATGAAAGGGAAATGTGCCCTTGGGCCATTTTCTAAGTATTTTGGTTATTGAGTGCCAACACATGTGCTTAATTGTGAATTTATGTACATGGATGAACAAGGTGCAAATCATGAAGTAAAGGTATGTTTCTAAGCCTTAGTACATTGGTTTTGTGTACTAATATATTTGTCTAAGTGTTAGAAACAGAAAGAAGAAGAAGAGAGAAGAGGAGAAAAGACTTGGCTGTGTGCTGCCAAGACCCAGCTCAGTCTGGAGCACCGGACTGTCCGGTGTGCACCGGACAGTGTCCGGTGCGCCAGGCTGACTCGGCTCGAACTGGCCGCTCTCGGGAAATTGGCCGACGGCGTACGGCTAAAATTCACCGGACTGTCCGGTGAGCCAACAGTCGGCCGGGTCAACGGTCGACCGCGCAATCTGCGCGGGACACGTGGCGGAGCCAACGGTCGGAAGACGGCACCGGACATGTCCGGTGCGCCAACCGCTCCCAGATCCCCAACGGTCGGCAACGGTCGGAAGCGCCAGTTATGGAAACAAATCGGGCACCGGACAGTGTCCGGTGTGCACCGGACTGTCCGGTGCCCTCGACGACAGAAGGCAAGGATGGCCTTCCGGATTTGCTCTCAACGGCTCCTAGCTGCCTTGGGGCTATAAAAGGAGCCCCTAGGCGCATGGAGGAGACACACAAGCAACCTTTGAGCATTCTTGATCATCCACACTCAGTCTTTGCGCATTTGTTTGTCATTCTAAGTGATTCGAGCTCCGTTCTAGTGAGAACTTTGTGATACTCTTGTGAGCTCGAGTCTTGGCCGTGTGTGTGCGCGTTTCGCTGTGGATTTGTGTGTGTTGCTTCCCTCCCTTACTCTGTGCTTCTTTGTGATCATATACTTGTAAGGGCAAGAGACTCCAATTTGTGGAGATTCCTTGCAAACGGGATAGTGAAAGGAAAAACAAAACACCGTGGTATTCAAGTGGGTCTTTGGACCGCTTGAGAGGGGTTGATTGCAACCCTCGTCCGTTGGGACGCCACAACGTGGAGTAGGCAAGCGTTGGTCTTGGCCGAACCACGGGATAAACCACTGTGTCACCTCTGTGCTTGATCTCTTGTGGTTTTGTGTTTTGTTGAGACTTCACCTTAGCCACTTGGCAATAATCGTGCTAACACTTAACAAGTTCTTGTGGCTTAAGTTTGAAGTTTTCGCAGGATCACCTATTCACCCCCCCTCTAGGTGCTCTCAATTGGTATCGGAGCCGTTCTCTTCACAAAGGGACTAACCGCCCGAAGAGATGGATCCTAAGGGGAAGGGTATTGTGATCAATGACAAAGAGAAGGAATCCTTCGTCAACGAGCCAAAGGACGATAAGCCTACCGACTCCGGCTCGGGCCAAAGACGGAAGGAAGGGAAGAAGAAGAAGACAAGGCGCATCAAGGAGATCGTCTACTACGACAGCGACGAGTCTACTTCTTCCCAAAAGGACGAGGACCACAACGACTACGAGAGAAGGAAACCGGTTAATTCGAACTTTTCTTTTGATTACTCTCGTATTCCGCAAAGTTCACATTCACATTTGCTCTCCATTCCACTCGGCAAGCCCCCACACTTTGATGGAGAGGACTACGGATTTTGGAGCCACAAAATGCGTAGTCACCTATTCTCTCTCCATCCTAGTATTTGGGAGATTGTAGAGAGTGGAATGCACTTTGATAGTTCGGATAGTCCCATGTTCATTAATGAACAAATTCATAAGAATGCACAAGCTACTACTGTTCTTCTAGCTTCTTTGTGCAGAGATGAATACCATAAAGTAAGCGGCTTGGATAACGCCAAGCAGATCTGGGACACCCTCAAGATTTCTCATGAGGGGAACGACGTCACCTTGCTCACCAAGATGGAGTTGGTGGAGGGAGAGCTTGGACGGTTCGCAATGATAAGGGGCGAGGAGCCGACGCAAACATACAATCGGCTCAA
This sequence comes from Zea luxurians, assembly GCA_029449295.1. Classification (NCBI taxonomy): domain Eukaryota; kingdom Viridiplantae; phylum Streptophyta; class Magnoliopsida; order Poales; family Poaceae; genus Zea; species Zea luxurians. Next base: position 49,003,916 of record JAOPSE010000023.1, read on the forward strand.
GACCCTTATCAACAAGATAAGAAGCTACGGGAGCACGCGATGGACGGACCACGACGTCGTCCGCCTAATGCTAAGGTCATTTACCGTTCTTGATCCTCACTTGGTGAACAATATACGTGAAAATCCCAGGTACACCAAGATGTCGCCCGAAGAAGTTCTTGGGAAATTCGTTAGCGGGCGAATGATGATCAAGGAGGCGAGGTATGTGGACGACGCCTTGAATGGTCCGATCAACGAGCCGCAACCCCTTGCTCTCAAGGCAACACGAAGCAAGGAGGCGCTACCTAGCAAGGTGGCACAGATTGAGGCGGCTGGCCTTAATGATGAAGAGATGGCTCTCATCATCAAAAGATTCAAGACGGTGCTTAAAGGTCACAAGGGACAACCAAGCAAGACCAAAGCCAAGGGGAAGCGCTCATGCTTCAAATGCGGTAAGCTTGGTCATTTCATTGCTAACTGTCCCGATAATGAAAGTGACCAGGAAAAGGGGAACAAAAGAGAGAAGAAGAAGCAATACAAGAAGGCAAAAGGCGAGGCACATCTAGGAAAGGAGTGGGACTCGGATTGCTCCTCCTCCGACTCCGACAATGAAGGACTCGCTGCTACTGCCTTCAACAAGTCTTCCCTCTTCCCCAACGAGCGTCTCACATGTCTTATGGCAAGGGAGAAGAAGGTGAGTACTCAAGACTCCACTTATGCTTCTTCTAGTGATAGTGAGTCTAGTGATGATGATGACATAGATTATTCATGCTTGTTCAAGGGCTTAGATAGATCTAAGATAGATAAAATCAATGAATTGATTGATGCATTGAATGAAAAGGATAGGCTTTTAGAAAAGCAGGAGGATTTATTGTATGATGAACATGATAAATTTGTAGAGGCACAAAAATCATATGCTTTAGAAGTGAAAAGAAATGAAATGCTTTCTTATGAACTATCTACATGTCATGAAACCATTTCTACTTTACAAAGTGTTAACAATGATTTAAATGCTAAGTTAGAAGTAGCAAATAAATCTAATTCTTGTGTAGAACATGTTATGATTTGCACTAGGTGTAAGGATTTCGATGTTGATGCCTGTAGTGAACACCTAGTTTTAATTTCCAAATTAAATGAGGAATTGGCTAGTCTTAATGCCCAACTTAAGACTAGCAAAAGTGAATTTGACAAGTTAAACTTTGCAAGGGATGCCTATACAATTGGAAGACATCCCTCAATTAAGGATGGGCTTGGCTTCAAGAAGGAAGCCAAGAACTTAACAAGCCATAAGGCTCCCATCTTCGTCAAGGAGAAGGGGAAGGCCCCTATGGTTAGTAGTGCGAAAAAGAACCATGCATTTATGTATAATGATAGGAGAAATGCTAGAAATGCTTATAATGATATTGATTCACATGTTTATGATTCTCATGCCATGTTTGCTTCTAGTTCTTCTTATAAGCATGATAGGGATATGTGTAGGAGAAATGTTGTACATATGCCTAGGAGAAATATTGCTCATGTGCCTAGAAAGAATGTTATTCATGCTCCTAGGAAAGTAGTGAATGAACCTTCTATAATTTATTGTGCTTTAAACACTTCCTTTGCTATTTGTAGAAAGGATAGGAAAATAGTTGCTAGGAAGTTAGGGGCAAAATGCAAGGGAGACAAGACTTGCATTTGGGTCCCTAAGGATATTTGTGCTAACCTTGCAGGACCCAACATGAGTTGGGTACCTAAGACCCAAGCCTAAATTTGCCTTGCAGGTTTATGCATCCGGGGGTTCAAGCTGGATTATCGACAGCGGATGCACAAACCATATGACGGGGGAGAAGAAGATGTTCACCTCCTACGTCAAAAATAAGGATTCCCAAGATTCAATTATATTCGGTGATGGGAATCAAGGCAAGGTAAAAGGGTTAGGTAAAATTGCAATTTCTAATGAGCACTCAATTTCAAATGTGTTTTTAGTTGAGTCTCTTGGTTACAACTTGCTATCTGTTAGCCAACTATGCAACATGGGATATAATTGCCTTTTTACTAATGTAGATGTGTCTGTCTTTAGAAGATGTGATGGTTCACTAGCTTTTAAGGGTGTACTAGACGGCAAGCTTTACTTAGTTGATTTTGCAAAAGAAGAGGCCGGTCTAGATGCATGCTTAATGGCTAAGACTTGCATGGGCTGGCTGTGGCATCGCCGCTTAGCACATGTGGGGATGAAGAACCTCCACAAGCTTCTAAAGGGAGAACACGTAATAGGTCTAACAAATGTTTATTTCGAAAAAGATAGACCTTGTGCAGCTTGTCAAGCAGGTAAACAGGTGGGAGGAGCACATCACAGCAAGAATGTGATGACCACATCAAGACCTCTGGAGCTGCTGCATATGGACCTCTTCGGACCCGTCGCCTATCTAAGCATAGGAGGAAGTAAGTATGGTTTAGTTATTGTTGATGACTTTTCCCGCTTCACTTGGGTGTTCTTTTTGCAGGAGAAGTCTGAAACCCAAGGGACCCTCAAGCGCTTCCTCAGGAGAGCTCAAAATGAGTTTGAGCTCAAGGTGAAGAAGATAAGGAGCGACAACGGGTCCGAGTTCAAGAACCTTCAAGTGGAGGAGTTTCTTGAGGAGGAAGGGATCAAGCACGAGTTCTCCGCTCCCTACACACCACAGCAAAATGGTGTGGTAGAGAGGAAGAACAGGACGCTAATCGATATGGCGAGGACGATGCTTGGAGAGTTCAAGACCCCCAAGTGCTTTTGGTCGGAAGCCGTGAACACGGCTTGCCACGCCATCAACAGGGTCTACCTTCACCGCCTCCTCAAGAAGACGTCATATGAGCTACTAACCGGTAACAAACCCAATGTATCCTACTTTCGCGTTTTTGGGAGTAAGTGCTACATTCTAGTGAAGAAGGGTAGAAATTCTAAGTTTGCTCCCAAAGCTGTAGAAGGGTTTTTATTAGGTTATGATTCAAATACAAAGGCGTATAGGGTCTTCAACAAATCATCGGGTTTGGTTGAAGTCTCTAGCGACGTTGTATTTGATGAGACTAATGGCTCTCCAAGAGAGCAAGTTGTTGATTGTGATGATGTAGATGAAGAAGATGTTCCGACGGCCGCTATACGAACCATGGCGATTGGAGAAGTGCGGCCACAGGAACAAGATGAACGAGATCAACCTTCTTCCTCAACAACGGTGCATCCCCCAACTCAAGACGATGAACAGGTTCATCAACAGGAGGCGTGTGATCAAGGGGGAGCACAAAATGATCATGTGATGGAGGAAGAAGCGCAACCGGCACCTCCAACCCAAGTTCGAGCGATGATTCAAAGGGATCATCCCGTCGACCAAATTCTGGGTGACATTAGCAAGGGAGTAACTACTCGGTCTCGACTAGTTAATTTTTGTGAACATTACTCTTTTGTCTCCTCTATTGAGCCTTTCAGGGTAGAGGAGGCCTTGCTAGATCCGGATTGGGTGTTGGCCATGCAGGAGGAACTTAACAACTTCAAGCGCAATGAAGTTTGGACGCTGGTGCCTCGTCCCAAGCAAAATGTTGTGGGAACCAAGTGGGTGTTCCGCAACAAACAAGACGAGCACGGAGTGGTGACGAGGAACAAGGCTCGACTTGTGGCAAAAGGTTATGCCCAAGTCGCAGGTTTGGACTTTGAGGAGACTTTTGCTCCTGTGGCTAGGCTAGAATCAATTCGTATCTTGCTAGCATATGCCGCTCACCATTCTTTCAGGTTGTACCAAATGGATGTGAAGAGCGCTTTCCTCAACGGGCCAATAAAGGAGGAGGTGTACGTGGAGCAACCCCCTGGCTTCGAGGATGAGCGGTACCCCGACCACGTATGTAAGCTCTCTAAGGCGCTCTATGGACTTAAGCAAGCCCCAAGAGCATGGTATGAATGCCTTAGAGATTTCTTAATTGCTAATGCTTTCAAGGTTGGGAAAGCCGATCCAACTCTTTTCACTAAGACTTGTGATGGTGATTTGTTTGTGTGCCAAATTTATGTCGATGACATAATATTTGGTTCTACTAATCAAAAGTCTTGTGAAGAGTTTAGCAGGGTGATGACGCAGAAATTCGAGATGTCAATGATGGGCGAGTTGAACTACTTCCTTGGGTTCCAAGTGAAGCAACTCGAGGACGGCACCTTCATCTCCCAAACGAAGTACACGCAAGATCTGCTAAAGAGGTTTGGGATGAAGGACGCCAAGCCCGCAAAGACACCGATGGGAACCGACGGACACACCGACCTCAACAAAGGAGGTAAGTCCGTTGATCAAAAAGCATACCGGTCCATGATAGGTTCTTTGCTTTATTTATGTGCTAGTAGACCGGATATTATGCTTAGCGTATGCATGTGTGCTAGATTTCAATCCGATCCTAAGGAGTGTCACTTGGTGGCGGTGAAGCGAATTCTTAGATATTTAGTCGCTACGCCTTGCTTCGGGATCTGGTATCCAAAGGGGTCTAACTTTGACTTGATTGGGTACTCAGATTCCGACTATGCTGGATGTAAGGTCGATAGGAAGAGTACATCGGGGACGTGCCAATTCTTAGGAAGGTCCCTGGTGTCATGGAACTCTAAGAAACAAACCTCCGTTGCCCTATCCACCGCTGAGGCCGAGTATGTTGCTGCAGGACAGTGTTGCGCACAACTACTTTGGATGAGGCAAACTCTCCGGGACTTTGGCTACAATCTGAGCAAAGTCCCACTCCTATGTGATAATGAGAGTGCTATCCGAATAGCGGAAAATCCTGTTGAGCACAGCCGCACAAAGCACATTGACATCCGGCATCACTTTTTGAGAGACCACCAGCAAAAGGGAGATATCGAAGTGTTCTATGTTAGCACCGAGAACCAGCTAGCCGATATCTTTACCAAGCCTTTAGATGAGAAGACCTTTTGCAGGCTGCGTAGTGAGCTAAATGTCTTAGATTCGCGGAACTTGGATTGAATTATAGCATACATGTATTCATGCTCTTGATCATGTTCCTTTTTGCATCTTGTTGCTTATTATGGTGCTCAAGTTGTACAAACACTCCCTGGACCTCACAAGTCCGTTGCAAAGTGATGCACATGTTTAGGGGGAGATGTGTTACAACTTGATCCCTTGAGACTAACCATATGCTTGAGTTTGTTTGATTTAGTCTCAAAGGAAACCCCATTGAAAGGGAAAAGGTGGACTTGGACCATGCAAGACTTCCACTGCACTCCGATGAGAGGGTAACTTATTCCAAGTCCATCTCATTAACTCTTATTGCCATTTGCTCTTAATTTAAGATTTTGGTGAGGCAATGGGGTTAAAGGGCCAAAATTGATCCCGTTTTGGTGCTTGATGCCAAAGGGGGAGAAAATAAAGGCCAAAGCAATAAATGGATCAGCTACCACTTGAGAAATTTTGAAAATCGTAGAATAGAGTTTTTGGTTTGTCAAAATTCTTATGTTGTCTCTTGTCAAAAGTTGGCTTCTTGTGGGGAGAAGTATTGATTATGGGAAAAAGGGGGAGTTTTTGAAATCTTTGATCAATCTCTTTTGGAATGACTCTCTTTATGCTTCAACATGTGTGTTTAACTTAGAGATAGAGATTTGAGTTTGATTTGCAAAAACAAACCAAGTGGTGGCAAAGGATGATCCATATATGCCAAAATTGATTCAAAATGAATTTAAGTTTTATTTGAAGTGAGTTTGCACTTGTTCTAGTTGCTTTATGTTGTGTTGGCATAAATCACCAAAAAGGGGGAGATTGAAAGGGAAATGTGCCCTTGGGCCATTTTCTAAGTATTTTGGTGATTGAGTGCCAACACATGTGCTTAATTGTGAATTTATGTACATGGATGAACAAGGTGCAAATCATGAAGTAAAGGTATGTTTCTAAGCCTTAGTACATTGGTTTTGTGTACTAATATATTTGTCTAAGTGTTAGAAACAGAAAGAAGAAGAAGAGAGAAGAGGAGAAAAGACTTGGCTGTGTGCTGCCAAGACCCAGCTCAGTCTGGAGCACCGGACTGTCCGGTGTGCACCGGACAGTGTCCGGTGCGCCAGGCTGACTCGGCTCGAACTGGCCGCTCTCGGGAAATTGGCCGACGGCGTACGGCTAAAATTCACCGGACTGTCCGGTGTGCACCGGACTGTCCGGTGAGCCAACAGTCGGCCGGGTCAACGGTCGACCGCGCAATCTGCGCGGGACACGTGGCGGAGCCAACGGTCGGAAGACGGCACCGGACTGTCCGGTGTGCACCGGACATGTCCGGTGCGCCAACCGCTCCCAGATCCCCAACGGTCGGCAACGGTCGGAAGCGCCAGTTATGGAAACAAATCGAGCACCGGACAGTGTCCGGTGTGCACCGGACTGTCCGGTGCCCTCGACGACAGAAGGCAAGGATGGCCTTCCGGATTTGCTCTCAACGGCTCCTAGCTGCCTTGGGGCTATAAAAGGAGCCCCTAGGCGCATGGAGGAGACACACAAGCAACCTTTGAGCATTCTTGATCATCCACACTCAGTCTTTGCGCATTTGTTTGTCATTCTAAGTGATTCGAGCTCCGTTCTAGTGAGAACTTTGTGATACTCTTGTGAGCTCGAGTCTTGGCCGTGTGTGTGCGCGTTTCGCTGTGGATTTGTGTGTGTTGCTTCCCTCCCTTACTCTGTGCTTCTTTGTGATCATATACTTGTAAGGGCAAGAGACTCCAATTTGTGGAGATTCCTTGCAAACGGGATAGTGAAAGGAAAAACAAAACACCGTGGTATTCAAGTGGGTCTTTGGACCGCTTGAGAGGGGTTGATTGCAACCCTCGTCCGTTGGGACGCCACAACGTGGAGTAGGCAAGCGTTGGTCTTGGCCGAACCACGGGATAAACCACTGTGTCACCTCTGTGCTTGATCTCTTGTGGTTTTGTGTTTTGTTGATACTTCACCTTAGCCACTTGGCAATAATCGTGCTAACACTTAACAAGTTCTTGTGGCTTAAGTTTGAAGTTTTCGCAGGATCACCTATTCACCCCCCCTCTAGGTGCTCTCACCTTAGCCCGAGTCCGAGCCCTGGGTCGGGCGGAGCGGAGTTCGCCGTCTTCCGGGGCCTTAGCCCGAGTCCGAGCCCTGGGTCGGGCGGAGCGGAGTTCGCCGTCTTCTGGGGCCTTAGCCCGAGTCCGAGCCCTGGGTCAGGCGGAGCTTCCTATGGCGCTTTTGGCCAAGCCTGGCCGCCCGGCAGTCCCACTCTTTGCGTCAAATGCCCCAGTGACTTGGTCGGTCGGCGCGGTGATTTAGTCAGGGTTGCTTCTCAACGAAGGCAAGGCCTCGGGCGAGCCGGAGATGCGTCTGCCGTAAAAAGGGGGCCTCGGGCGAGACGGAAACACCTCAGGGTCGGCTGCCCTTGCCCAAGGCTAGGCTCGAGCGTGGCGTGATCGAGTCGCTCGTATGGACTGATCCCTGACTTAATCAAACCCATCAGGCCTCTGCAGCTTTATGCTAATGGGGGTTACCAGCTGAGAATTAGGCGTCTTGAGGGTACCCCTAATTATGGTCCCCGACAACTATAGAGCTGAATAAGGTCACCATCAAGAACAAATACCCCCTCCCAAGAATAGAGGATTTGTTTGACCTACTCAGAGGAGCTAGTGTATTCTCGAAGATAGATTTGAGGTAGGCTACCATCAGCTCAGAATTCGACCCTCCGACATACAGAAGATGACATTTATAACAAATGTGCCATCTTTTTTATGTACCAGATGAACAATGTGTTTATGGATTATCTAGACAAGTTTGCGATGGTGTTCATTGATGATATCCTCATATAGTTTCAAAGTGAGGAGGAGCATGTCGAGTACTTAAAAATGGTGTTGCAAAGGCTTCGAGAGCACCGATTATATGTAAAGTTGAGCAAATGTGAGTTCTGGATTCATGAGGTCCTGTCCTTGGGTCACATCATAAACCAAAACAGACTTGTTGTGGACCCAAAGAAGGTGACAGAAATTCCGAAGTGTAAAGCACCAAAAGATGTTCGCGGAATTAAGAGTTTCATTAGAACAGTAGGGTACTATCAGCGCTTCATTGAAGGCTTTTCAAAGATTACTAGACCAATGACAGCTTTGCTAGTGAAGAAGGCCGAGTTCAAATGGATCTAGAAGTGACAAGAGGCGTTTGAAGAACTGAAGGAAAGGTTAACAACAACACTAGTCTTGATTCTGTGAGATGTTCACAAGTCATTCTCAGTGTACTATGATGCATCTTACACTAGATTGGGATGTGTGCTAATGCAAGAAGGAAGAGTTGTTGCATATTCATCTCAACAACTGAAGATCCTTGATGGTTCATGCTTTAAAGGCATGGAGACATTACCTGTATGGGCAGAAATGTGATATCTATGTGGATCATAAAAATCTCAAATATATATTCACCCAATCAGAGCTAAACATGAGGCAATAAATATGGTTGGAATTGATCAAAGACTATGAGCTGGAGATACATTACCATCCAGGAAAAGCAAATGTGGTTGTACATGCAATGTCATATGAGTTAGCTAAGGAGTTCGACAGGCCGGGTCTCGAATTTCTGAAGAACACGCAAGGAGTAACCATAGAGTTGGGACCCACCTTAGATGGGAGACCAAAGAAGGGCAAAGGATGATGAGAACATCAACAAGATCTGATAGCTCATTCTAGAAGGAAGAGGCAAGGACTTTAAAGAAGATGAAGAAGTCATAATATGGTTCAAAGATCGATTGTGTGTTCCCAACATCAAGTCCATTCGGGACCTAATCTTCAAGGAAGCTCATGAGACAACCTATTCCATACACCCGGAAGCGAGAAGATGTATCTAGATCTAAAGAAGATATTCTTGTGGTACGAAATGAAAAGGGAGATCACAGAACATGTTGCCATATGTGATAGCTATTAAAGGATTAAGGTGGAGCATCAAAGACCAGCCGATTTGCTGCAATCGCTACAAATTCCGCTATGGAAAAGGGATAAAATTGGGATGGACTTTGTAGTTGGCCTACCTCGCACTTGAGCCGGCTATGATTACATCTGGGTAGTTGTGGATCGTTTAACAAAGGTAGCACTTCATACCCATCAAGAACAACTACAACATCACAATATATCTAGAGTTGTACATGTCTCGGATTGTCTGTTTACATGGTGTGACAAAAAAGATAGTGTCATATCGAGGAACGTAGCTTACCTCTCACTTTTGGCAAGATTTGCATGAAGCTTTGGGTACACATTTGAACTTCAGCTTAGCTTATCACCTGCAGAAAGACAGTCAAACTAAAAGAACTAATCAGATCCTAGAAGATATGTTGAGGGCACGAGCATTACAAGACAAATCAGGATGGGATAAAAGGTTACCTTATGCAAAGTTTTCCTACAACAATAGTTACCACTTACCAGGGCAGTTTAAAGATGTCACCATTCCAAGCGCTCTATGGAAGGAGTTGTAGAACTCCGTTGTAATGGGACCAACCTGGAGAGAGACAGGTGTTTGGGCCAGACATTTTGCTTGAAGCCAAAGAGAACATCAAAATGGTTCAAGAGAATCTGAAGATAGCGCAGCCAAGGCAGCAAAGCTATGCCGACACCAGAAGAAGAGAGTTGAGTTTTGAAGTGAGAGATTATGTCTATTTGAAAGTGTCGCCCAATAGAGGAGTCAGACGGTTCGAAGTCAAGGGTAAGCCAGTGCCCCGATATGTCGGACCGTACCAAATTCATGCAAAGCATGGAGAAGTAGTCTACCAGCTCAGCCTACTAGAAAGTCTGTTAGCAGTGCATGATGTGTTCCACATGTCTTAGTTGAAGAAGTGTTTGAGAGTGCCAATATAGTAGTTGCCAGTGGAGGATCTGACATACATAGAAAAGCGAACACAGATTCTAGAGATCGCAGACAGAGTGACCCGTAGGAACGCCATCAGAGTGTGCAAAGTAAGATGGGGTCACCACTCTGAGGAAGAAGGAACTTGGGAGCGAGAGGATGAACTGAAAGCCAAGTACCCTAAACTCTTTGCTAACCAGTCTTAAATCTCGGGGCGAGATTCTTTTAAGGGGATATGTTTGTAACAACCTAAATTTAGCGAAATAAAATTTCTTTGCTAATGTCCACAAAATTTAGGTGTACCCTTCCTTTCTATCCTCTCCTAGTTATCCTTTTCTTTTTTCTATAGAAGGATGATTATTTTTGGAGATGTAATTATATCCTAGTAAATATAACCTCTAGGGAGTTATGGAATGTTGCATCATGCCAGAATACATCTATTTTTGTTTGATTAGTGAACTTGGTGTGCATCCATTTAATTTGTGGCTCATTATTGTGTATGAATTTAATTATGAAGAAAAGGAAAGGAATAAAGTAAAGAGAATAAATAAAAAGGAAAGGGCCCAGCCCCCCCACGACCACCATCCCCCTGTTCGGCCCATCCCGCACGCTATTGTAATGCTCTGCGACAGGCCACATTCCAACAAATTCATCCTCTTGTTCTTCCTCATCATCATCACCTCCATCATCACAAGAATCATCAGGATCATCACCTCCAGGAGCAGGAGCTTGAGCTACTGGAACAGGTAGTGCTGAAGAAGAAGCCTCAGCAGTAAGGCATGAGGTGTTGATGACAAAGTAAGTGTCACTAGAATCTCCTCAGAACTGTCCTACAAGATCACACCATTCTTTACAGCAAGGTGGTGCAACTCCACAGGGACTTCTTCCACCACAACCAGGTAGGAAGGAGCCTGCTGAGGTGGAGGGATACGGGTGGTGTTAACACGAGTAGTCTAGAGAGTGCACACCATCTACAAGAAGAAAGTGTCACCTTAGTTGAATTTTAAAGAGACAAGATTAATAAAATAAAATTGTAAGAACAAAATAAGCATATGTGGAATAGACTGGGCTTTCCATTTCTAACTAGTCTAACGACCTAGAGTTAGCATAGCTTTGATACCACTTCTGTCACACCCGGCTTTAGGGGCAAAATCGAATACATAGCATATGTGTGCCAGGATCCATTTTCCACACATGCCGACGTCACAAGTGTAATATATCAAAAGACAATGCAATAAATGTGTAAAAGAGAGTATAATAACTTTATTACATCATCCAAACATAAGAGTCTTAAACAGTATCATAATCAAAGTACAATAGAAATAACATGGACAATCTCCCATAGGAAGATGACCAGAGCGTTGCTAGACTCAATACTCATCAACATCATCGTCAAAAGTCTTCCTCATCACCTTATGATAATAAATTTAGCAAGGGGTGAGCTCACTTACGATGGGGCTCAGCAAATGAGAAAAATTATGCAAGGTTAACATGGTAGGCTATGGTTATGCAGTAAGCATTTTAGTTGGTCAATATTTTATTAACAGCACCTAACTTACTAATTGTAAGTGTATCCCAAGACCCAATTAAATCATGAGCATAATGATTATATCTCAAAAAACACTTATGTGAAACCACTTAAGCAAACCATTTTAAAACCAAGGGATCACGATTTAGTCTCCATCTTTAAGTTCAATTATCATGTGAGGGTCCTGAAGGTCGCCTAGAGGGGGGGTGAATAGGCGGAATCTGAAAAATATAAACTTAAGCACAACTACAAGCCAGAGTTAGCGTTAGAAATATAAACGAGTCCGAATGAGAGGGCAAAAACAAATCACAAGCAAATGAAGAGTGAGACGCGGTGATCTGTTTTACCGAGGTTCGGTTCTTGCAAACCTACTCCCCGTTGAGGTGGTCACAAAGACCGGGTCTCTTTCAACCCTTTTCCTCTCTCAAACGGTCACCTAGACCGAGTGAGCTTCTCTTCTCAATCAATCGGGACACCAAGTCCCCACAAAGACCACCACACAATTGGTGTCTCTTGCCTTGATTACAATTGAGTTGGGATCAAGAAACAAGGAAGAAGAAAAGCGATCCAAGCGCAAGAACTCAAAAGAACACAAATGTCGCTCTCTCTAGTCGCTATTTGATTGGAATGAACTTTGGACTTGGAAGAGGATTTGATCTCTTGTTTGTGTCTTGGAATGAAGTCTAGAGCTCTTGTATTGAATGCAAATGGCTGAAACTTGGATGCCTTGAATGTGGGGTGGTTGGGGGTATTTATAGCCCCAACCACCAAAGTGGACGTTGGGGATGGCTTCTGTCGACGGGCGCACCGGACAGTCCGGTGCGCCATCGGACACTGTCCGGTGCGCCAGCCACGTCACCCAACCGTTAGGATTCGACCATTGGAGCTCTGACATGTGGGGCCACTGGACAGTCCAGTGGTGCACCGGACAGGCACTGTACACTGTCCGGTGCGCCTTCTGGCGCCTGCTCTGACTTCTGCGCGCGCAGGCGCGCACTATTTGCTTTTACTATTCACTTGTAGACGATCGTTGGCGCGAAGTAGCCATTGCTCCGCTGGCACACTGGACAGTCCGGTGAATTATAGCGGAGTGGCCTCCCAAATTCCCGAAGCTGGCAAGTTCAGAGTGGATCCTCCTTGTGCACCGGACACTGTCCGGTGGCACACCGGACAGTCCAGTGAGCCAGACCAGGGCTGCCTTCGGTATACTTTGCTCCTTTGTTTTGAACCCTTTCTTTTGACTTTGTATTGGTTTGTTGTGAACCTTTGGTACCTGTAGAACTCATAATCTAGAGCAAACTAGTTAGTCCAATAATTTATGCTGGGCAATTCAACCACCAAAATTCATATAGAAAAAGGTTTGACCCTATTTCCCTTTCAATCTTCCCCTTTTTGGTGATTGATGCCAACACAAACCAAAGCAAATATAAAAGTGCAGAATTGAACTAGTTTGCATAATGTAAGTGCAAAGGTTGCTTGGAATTGAAACCAATATAATTATTTCAATAGATATGCATGGATTGTTTTTCTTCTTATTTAAAATTTTGGACCTCATTTGCACCACGAGTTTTGTTTTTGCAAATCCTTTGTAAAATTCTTTTTAAAACATTTTGCAAACAGTCAAAGGTATATGAATAAGATTGAAAGAAGCATTTTCAAGATTTTGAAATTTTCTCCCCCTGTTTCAAATGCTTTTCCTTTGACTTAAACAAAACTCTCCCTGAATAAAATTCTCCTCTTAGTGTTCAAGAGGGTTTTGCAAGTTTTGAAGATACTACTTTCTCCCCATTTTTAACACAATAAGATATCAATTTGAAAACTTCATTTTAAAATTTGGTGGTGGTGCGGTCCTTTTGATTTGGGCTCATACTTTCTCCCCCTTTGGCATGAAACGCCAAAAACGGATACTTTGAGTGAACAAATCATTTTCAATTGTTTTAGTAAAGAGAGTAGGATCGGCCTTGCCGACTTTGAAGCCATTAGTGATAAGAAAATCTCTTAGGCATTCATACCATGCTCTTGGGGCTTGCTTGAGCCCATAAAGCGCCTTAGAGAGTTTATACACATGGTTAGGATACTCACTATCTTCAAAGCCGTAAGGTTGCTCAACATAGACCTCTTCCTTGATTGGTCCATTGAGGAAGGCACTCTTCACGTCCATTTGGTAAAGCTTAAAGCCATGGTAGGTAGCATAGGCAAGTAATATGCGAATTGACTCAAGCCTAGCTACGGGTGCATATGTTTCTCCAAAATCCAAGCCTTCGACTTGTGAATACCCTTTGGCCACAAGTCGTGCCTTGTTCCTTGTCACCACACCATGCTCATCTTGCTTGTTGCGGAAGATCCACTTGGTTCCTATAACATTTTGGTTAGGACGTGTAACTAAATGCCATACCTCATTCCTCGTGAAGTTGTTGAGCTCCTCTTGCATCGCCAACACCCAATCCGAATCTTGAAGTGCTTCCTCTACCCTGTGTCGCTCAATAGAGGAAACAAAGGAGTAATGTTCACAAAAATGAGCAACACGAGATCAAGTGGTTACCCCCTTATGAATATCGCTGAGGATGGTGTTCACGGGGTGATCTCGTTGGATTGCTTGGTGGACTCTTGGGTGTGGTGGCCTTTGATCTTGTTCATCTTCCTTGTCTTGATCATGAGCATCTCCCCCTTGATCATTGCCCTCCTCTTGAGGTGGCTCATCTTCTTGATCTTCTCCTTCATCATCTTGAGCCTCATCTTCATCTTGAGTTGGTGGAGATGCTTGCATGTAGGAAGATGGTTGATCTTGTGTTGGTGAAGGCTCTTCGGATTCCTTAGGACACACATCCTCAATGGACATGTTCTTTAGTGTGACGCACGGAGCCTCTTCATCATCTAGCTCATCAAGATCAACTTGCTCTACTTGAGAGTCGTTAGTCTCATCAAACACAATGTCACAAGAGACTTCAACTAATCCAGTGGACTTGTTAAAGACTCTATATGCCCCTGTGTTTGAGTCATAACCAAGTAAAAAGCCTTCTACAGCCTTAGGAGCAAATTTCGATTTTCTACCTCTCTTAACAAGAATAAAGCATTTGCTACCAAAGACTCTAAAATATGAAACATTAGGCTTTTAACCGGTGAGGAGTTCATATGATGTTTTCTTGAGCACTGTAGATATAACCGGTTGATGGCGTAGCAAGCGGTATTGACCGCCTTGGCCCAAAACCGATCCGAAGTCTTGTACTCATCAAGCATGGTCCTCGCCATGTCCAATAGAGTTCTATTCTTCCTTTCCACTATACCATTTTGTTGTGGCGTGTAGGGAGAAGAGAACTCATGCTTGATGCCCTCCTCCTCAAGAAAGCCTTCTATTTGTGAGTTCTTGAACTCCGTTCCATTATCGCTTCTTATCTTCTTGATCCTCAAGTCGAACTCATTTTGAGCCTGTCTCAAAAATCCTTTCAAAGTTTCTTGGGGTTGAGATTTATCCTGTAAAAAGAATACCCAAGTGAAGCAAGAATAATCATCCACAATAACTAGATAGTACTTACTCCCGCCGATGCTTACGTAAGCTATCGGGCCGAATAGGTCCATGTTGAGTAGTTCCAGTGGCCTGTCGGTCATCATAATGTTCTTGTGTGGATGACGAACACCAACTTGCTTTCCTGCTTGGCATGCGCTACAAATCTTGTCTTTCTCAAAATGAACATTTGTTAGTCCCAAAATGTGTTATCCCTTTAGAAGCTTATGAAGATTCTTCATTCCAACGTGGGCTAGTCAGCGATGCCAGAGCCAACCCATGTTAGTCTTAGCAATTAAGCAAGTGTCGAGTTCAGCTCTATTGAAATCGACTAAGTATAGCTGACCCTCTAACACTCCCTTAAAAGCTACTGAATCATCACTTCTTCTAAAGACAGTTGTAACCCATTTTACATAATTGTGAAACTGAAAGCAAGTTATAGTCTAAAGAATCTACAAGAAAAACATTGGAAATAGAATGGTCAGGTGATATAGCAATTTTACCCAATCCTTTGACCAAACCTTGATTTCCATCCCCGAATGTGATAGCTCGTTGGGGATCTTGGTTTTTCTCGTAGGAGGAGAACATTCTTTTCTCCCCAGTCATGTGGTTTGTGCACCCGCTGTCGATGATCCAACTTGAGCCCCGGATGCATAAACCTACAAAACAGATCTAGGCCTTGTTCTTAGGTACCCAAACGGTCTTGGGTCCTTTTACATTAGAAACAAGCACCTTGGGTACCCAAACACAAGTCTTGGAGCCCCTGTGTTTGCCCCCAACATATTTGGCAACTACCTTGCCTGATTTGTTAGTAAGCACATAAGAAGCATCAAAAGTTTTGAATGAAACATTGTGATCATTTGATGCAGTAGGAGATTTCTTCTTATGCATTTTAACATGTGTAGAACGCCTAGAGCTAGAAGCCTCATTCTTATAAATAAAAGCATGGTGAGAATGAGTCTTCTTGGCATGAATTCTCCTAATCTTATCCTTAGGATAACCAGCAGGATACAAAATATAACCCTTGTTATCCTGAGGCATGGGAGCCTTGCCCTTAACAAAATTAGACAATCTTTTAGGAGGGGCATTAAGCTTGACATTGTTCCCCTGTTGGAAGCCAATGCCATCCTTAATGCCAGGGCGTCTCCCACTATAAAGCATGCTACGAGCAAATTTAAAATTTTCATTCTCTAGTTCATGCTCGGCAATTTTAGCATCTAATTTAGCTATATGATCATTTTGTTGTTTAATCATAGCAAGGTAATCATGGATAGCATCTACATTAACATCTCTACATCTAGTGCAAATAGAAACATGCTCAATGGTAGATGTAGAGGGTTCGCAATCATTTAATTCAACAATCTTAGCATGTAAAATGGCATTCTCATCTCTAAGATTGGAAATAGAAGCATTGCAAACATCTAAGTCTTTAGCCTTAGCAATTAATTTTTCATTTTCAATCTTAAGGCTAGAAAGAGAGGCATTCAATTTATCAATCTTAGCAATCAAATTAGCATTATCATTTCTAAGATTAACAATTGAATCATCACAAACATTTGACTTCTCAACCTTAACAATCAAATTAGCATTCTCAATTCTAAGGTTGGAGATAGTGTCATGGCAAGTACTTAGCTCACTAGTTAATTTTTCATTTTTCTCTATCTCCTGAGCATAAGCATTTTTTGTCTTAGCATGCTTTTTGTTTTCTTTGATAAGGAAAAGTCCTCTTGGCTATCCAAGAGTTCATCCTTCTCATGAATAGCACTAATCAATTCATTTAATTTCTCTTTTTGTTGCATGTTTGAGAGCACCTAGAAGGGGGGGGTGAATAGGTGATCCTGTGAAAACTTGAACTTATAGCCACAAAAACTTGTTAAGTGTTAACGTAGATAATGCCAAGTGGCTAGATAGGAGTCTCCACAAAACACAATAACCACAGAAGATCAATCACAGAGATGGCACAGTGGTTTATCCCGTGGTTCGGCCAAGACCAACGCTTGCCTACTCCACGTTGTGGCGTCCCAACGGACGAGGGTTGCAATCAACCCCTCTCAAGCGGTCCAAAGACCAACTTGAATACCACGGTGTTTTGCTTTGCCTTTCAATATCCCGTTTGCAAGGAATCTCCACAAATTGGAGTCTCTTGCCCTTACAAGTATATGATCACAAAGAAGCACAGAGTAAGGGAGGGAAGCAACACACACAAATCCACAGCAAAATGCGCACACACACGGCCAAGAATCGAGCTCGAATGACTATCTCAAAGTTCTCACTAGAACGGAGCTCGAATCACTTAGAATCACAAACGAATGCGCAAAGAATGAGTGTGGATGATCAAGAATGCTCTAAGGTTGCTTGGATGTCTCCTCCATGCGCCTAGGGGCCCCTTTTATAGCCCCAAGGCAGCTAGGAGCCGTTGAGAGCAAATCTGGAAGGCCATCCTTGCCTTCTGTCGTCGGGGGCACCGGACAGTCCGGTGCACACCGGACACTGTCCGGTGCCCGATTTCTTTCCTTAAACAGCGCTGCCGACCGTTGCAGACCGTTGCAGATCTGGGAGCCGTTGGCGCACCGGACATGTCCGGTGCACACCGGACAGTCCGGTGCCCTCTTCTAGCCGTTGGCTCGGCCACGTGTCCCGCGCAGATTGCGCGGCCGACCGTTGACCCGGTCGACCGTTGGCTCACCGGACAGTCCGGTGCACACCGGACAGTCCGGTGAATTTTAGTCGTACGCCGTCGGCGAATTCCCGAGAGCAGCCAGTTCGCGTCGAGTCAGCCTGGCGCACCGGACACTGTCCGGTGCACACCGGACAGTCCGATGTGCCAGACCGAGCTGAGTCTTGGCTGTACACAGCCAAGTCTTTTGCACCTTTCTTTTTTTCTTCTTCTTTCTGTTTCTAACACTTAGACAAGTATATTAGTATACAAAACCAATGTACTAAGGCTTAGAAACATACCTTTACTTCATGATTTGCACTTTGTTCATCCATGGACATAAATTCACATTTAAGCACTTTGTGTTGGCACTCAAACACCAAAATACTTAGAAATAGCCCAAGGGCACATTTCCCTTTCAATCTCCCCCTTTTTGGTGATTTATGCCAACACAACATAAAGCAACTAGAACAAGTGCAAACTCACTTCAAATAAAATAAATTTGAGTTTTATTTTGATTCAATTTGGCATATATGGATCATCCTTTGCCACCACTTGGTTTGTTTTTGCAAATCAAACTCAAATCTCTATCTCTAAGTCAAACACACATGTTGAAGCATAAAGAGAGTCATTCCAAAAGAGATTGATCAAAGATTTCAAAAACTCCCCCTTTTTCCAATAATCAATACTTCTCCCCATAAGAAGCCAACTTTTGATAAGAGAGACAACAAAAGAGTTTTGTCAAACAAAAAGCTCTATTCTACTATTTTCAAAATCTCTCAAGTGGTAGCTGATCCATTATTGCTTTGGCCTTTATTTTCTCCCCCTTTGGCATCAAGCACCAAAACGGGATCAATCTTGGCCCTATAACCCCATTGCCTCACCAAAATCTCCAATTAAGAGCAAATAGCAATAAGAGTTCATTAGATGAACTTGGAATAGGTTACCCTCTCATCCGAGTGCAGTGGAAGTCTGTCATGGTCCAAGTCCACCTTTCCCTTTCAATTCTCCTTTGAGACTAAAACAAGCAAGCTCAAGCAGATGGTTAGTCTCAAAGGGTCAAGTTGTAACACATCTCCCCCTAAAACTGTGCATCACTTTGCAACGGACTTGTGAGGTCCAGGGAGTGTTTGTACAACTTGAGCACCATACTTAACAACAAAATGCAAAAAAAGGAACATGATCAAACGCATAAATACATGTATGCTACATTTCAATCCAAGTTCCGCGAATCTAAGATATTTAGCTCACTACGCAGCCTGCAAAAGGTCTTCTCATCTAGAGGCTTGGTAAAGATATCGGCTAGCTGGTGCTCGGTGCTAACATGAAACACTTTGATATCTCCCTTTTGCTGGTGGTCTCTCAAAAAGTGATGCCGGATGTCAATGTGCTTTGTGCGGCTGTGCTCAACAGGATTTTCCGCTATGCGGATAGCACTCTCATTGTCACATAGGAGTGGGACTTTGCTCAGATTGTAGCCAAAGTCCCTGAGGGTTTGCCTCATCCAAAGTAGTTGCGCGCAACACTGTCCTGCGGCAACGTACTCGGCCTCAGCGGTGGATAGGGCAACGGAGGTTTGTTTCTTAGAGTTCCATGACACCAGGGACCTTCCTAAGAATTGGCACGTCCCCGATGTACTCTTCCTATCGACCTTACATCCAGCATAGTCGGAATCTGAGTACCCAATCAAGTCAAAGTTAGACCCCTTTGGATACCAGATCCCGAAGCAAGGCGTAGCGACTAAATATCGAAGAATTCGCTTCACAGCCACTAAGTGACACTCCTTTGGATCGGATTGAAATCTAGCACACATGCATACGCTAAGCATAATATCCGGTCTACTAGCACATAAATAAAGTAAAGACCCTATCATTGACCGGTATGCTTTTTGATCAACGGACTTACCTCCTTTGTTGAGGTCGGTGTGTCCGTCGGTTCCCATCGGCGTCTTTGCGAGCTTGGCGTCCTTCATCCCAAACCTCTTTAGCAAATCTTGTGTGTACTTCGTTTGGGAGATGAAGGTGCCGTCCTTGAGTTGCTTCACTTGGAACCCAAGGAAGTAGGTCAACTCGCCCATCATCGATATCTCGAATTTCTGCATCATAACCCTGCTAAACTCTTCACAAGACTTTTGGTTAGTAGAACCAAATATTATGTCGTCGACATAAATCTGGCACACAAAAAGATCACCATCTCAAGTCTTAGTAAAAAGAGTTGGATCGGCTTTCCCAACCTTGAAAGCATTAGCAATTAAGAAGTCTCTAAGGCATTCATACCATGCTCTTGGGGCTTGCTTAAGTCCATAGAGCGCCTTAGAGAGCTTACACACATGGTCGGGGTACCGTTCATCCTCGAAGCCAGGGGGTTGCTCTACGTACACCTCCTCCTTGATTGGCCCATTGAGGAAAGCGCTTTTCACATCCATTTGGTACAACCTGAAAGAATGGTGAGCGGCATATGCTAGCAAGATACGAATTGATTCTAGCCTAGCCACAGGAGCAAACGTCTCCTCAAAGTCCAAACCTGCGACTTGGGCATAACCTTTTGCCACAAGTCGAGCCTTGTTCCTCGTCACCACCCCGTGCTCGTCCTGTTTGTTGCGGAACACCCACTTGGTTCCCACAACATTTTGCTTGGGACGAGGCACCAGTGTCCAAACTTCATTGCGCTTGAAGTTGTTGAGTTCCTCCTGCATGGCCAATACCCAATCCGGATCTAGCAAGGCCTCCTCTACCCTGAAAGGCTCAATAGAAGAGACAAAGGAGTAATGTTCACAAAAATTAACTAGTCGAGACCGAGTAGTTACTCCCTTGCTAATGTCACCCAGAATTTGGTCGACGGGATGATCCCTTTGAATCATCGCTCGAACTTGGGTTGGAGGTGCCGGTTGCGCTTCTTCCTCCATCACGTGATCATCTTGTGCTCCCCCTTGATCACACGCCTCCTTTTGATGAACCTGTTCATCGTCTTGAGTTGGGGGTTGCACCGTTGTTGAGGAAGAAGGTTGATCTCGTTCATCTTGTTCCTGTGGCCGTACTTCTCCAATCGCCATAGTTCGTATAGCGGCCGTCGGAACATCTTCTTCATCTACATCATCACAATCAACAACTTGCTCTCTTGGAGAGCCATTAGTCTCATCAAATACAACGTCGCTAGAGACTTCAACCAAACCCGATGATTTGTTGAAGACCCTATACGCCTTTGTATTTGAATCATAACCTAATAAAAACCCTTCTACAGCTTTGGGAGCAAACTTAGAATTTCTACCCTTCTTCACTAGAATGTAGCATTTGCTCCCAAATACACGAAAGTAAGATACATTGGGTTTGTTACCAGTTAGAAGCTCGTACGAAGTCTTCTTGAGGAGGCGATGAAGGTAGACCCTGTTGATGGCGTGGCAAGCCGTGTTCACAGCTTCCGACCAAAAGCACTCGGGGGTCTTGAACTCTCCAAGCATCGTCCTTGCCATATCGATCAGCGTCCTGTTCTTCCTCTCTACCACACCATTTTGCTGTGGTGTGTAGGGAGCGGAGAACTCGTGCTTGATCCCTTCCTCCTCAAGGAACTCCTCCACTTGAAGGTTCTTGAACTCGGACCCGTTGTCGCTCCTTATCTTCTTCACCTTGAGCTCAAACTCATTTTGAGCTCTCCTGAGGAAGCGCTTGAGGGTTCCTTGGGTTTCAGACTTATCCTGCAAAAAGAACACCCAAGTGAAGCGGGAAAAGTCATCAACAATAACTAGACCATACTTACTTCCTCCTATGCTCAGATAGGCGATGGGTCCAAAGAGGTCCATATGCAGCAGCTCCAGAGGTCTTGACGTGGTCATCACATTCTTGCTGTGATGTGCTCCTCCCACTTGTTTACCTGCTTGACAAGCTGCACAAGGTCTATCTTTTTCGAAATAAACATTTGTTAGACCTATCACGTGTTCTCCCTTTAGAAGCTTGTGGAGGTTCTTCATCCCCACATGTGCTAAGCGGCGATGCCACAGCCAGCCCATGCAAGTCTTAGCCATTAAGCATGCATCTAGACCGGCCTCTTCTTTTGCAAAATCAACTAAGTAAAGCTTGCCGTCTAGTACACCCTTAAAAGCTAGTGAACCATCACATCTTCTAAAGACAAACACATCTACATTAGTAAAAAGACAATTATATCCCATATTGCATAGTTGACTAACAGATAGCAAATTGTAACCAAGAGACTCAACTAAAAATACATTTGATATTGAGTGCTCATTAGAAATTGCAATTTTACCTAACCCTTTTATCTTGCCTTGATTCCCATCACCGAATATAATTGAATCTTGGGAATCCTTATTTTTGACGTAGGAGGTGAACATCTTCTTCTCCCCCGTCATATGGTTTGTGCATCCGCTGTCGATAATCCAGCTTGAACCCCCGGATGCATAAACCTGCAAGGCAAATTTAGGCTTGGGTCTTAGGTACCCAACTCATGTTGGGTCCTACAAGGTTAGCACATATATCCTTAGGGACCCAAATGCAAGTTTTATCTCCCTTGCATCTTGCCCCTAACTTCCTAGCAATTACCTTCTTACCCTTTCTACAAATAGCAAAGGGAGCATTGCAAGCATAATAAATGGTAGAAGGTTTGTTCACAACTTTTCTAGGAACATGAGCAAAATTTCTCCTAGGCATATGCACAACATCTCTCCTACACATATCTCTATCATGCTTATAGGAAGAACTAGAAGCAAACATGGCATGAGAATCATAAACATGTGAATCAAAATCATTATAAGCATTTCTAGCATGTCTCCTATCATGGTACAAGAAAGCATGGTTCTTTTTAGCACTACTAGCCATAGGGGCCTTCACTTTCTCCTTGACGAAGATGGGAGTCTTATGGCTTGTTAAGTTCTTGGCCTCTCTCTTGAAGCCAAGACCATCCTTAATTGAGGGGTGTCTACCAACCGTGTAGGCATCCCTTGCAAATTTTATTTTATCAACTTCACTCTTGCTAGTCTTAAGTTGAGCATTAAGACTAGCCAATTCATCATTAAGTTTTGAAATTGAAACTAGGTGTTCACTACAAGCATTAACATCAAAATCCTTACACCTAGTGCAAATTGTAACATTTTCAACACAAGAGTTACTTGCTACTTCTAGTTTAGCGGTTAAAACATTAATTTCACCTTTTAAAGAAGAAATGGTTTCATTACAAGTAGAAAGTTCACAAGAAAGAATTCCATTTCTTTTAACTTCTAGAGCAAGTGAATTTTGTGCACTAACAAATTTATCATGCTCTTCATATAAAAGATCTTCTTGTTTTTCTAAGATTCTATCCTTTTCATTCAAGGCATCAATTAATTCATTAATCTTAGCTATCTTAGTTCTATCCAATCCCTTGAATAAACTAGAATAATCTATTTCATCCTCACTAGACTCATCATCACTAGAAGAATCATAAGTATTAGCATTACTAGTGATTACCTTCTTCTCCCTTGCCATGAGGCAAGTGTGATGCTCGTGGGGGAAGAGAGCCGATTTGTTGAAGGCAGTGGCGGCGAGTCCTTCGTCGTCGGAGTCGGACGAAGAGCAATCCGAGTCCCACTCCTTTCCAAGGTGTGCTTCACCTTTGGCCTTCTTGTAAACTTTCTTGTTCTCTCTCTTCCCGTTTTTCCCTTGCTCCTGGTCACTATCATTTTCGGGACAGTTAGCAATAAAATGACCAACCTTACCACATTTGAAGCATGAGCGCTTCCCCTTTGTCTTGGTCTTGCTTGTCTGCCCCTTGCGACCATTTAGCGCCGTCTTGAATCTCTTGATGATGAGAGCCATCTCTTCATCATTGAGCCCGGCCGCCTCAACTTACGCCACCTTGCTAGGTAGCGACTCCTTGCTCCTTGTTGCCTTGAGAGCAATGGGTTGAGGCTCGTGGATTGGACCGTTCAACGCTTCGTCGACGTATCTTGCCTCCTTGATCATCATCCGCCCGCTTACGAATTTTCCAAGTACTTCCTCGGGCGTCATCATCGTGTACCTGGGATTCTCACGAATATTGTTCACGAGATGAGGATCAAGAACGGTAAAGGACCTTAGCATTAGGTGGACGACGTCGTGGTCCGTCCACCGCGTGCTTCCGTAGCTCCTTATTTTGTTGATAAGGGTCTTGAGCCGGTTGTACGTTTGAGTTGGCTCCTCTCCCCTTATCATGGCGAATCGTCCAAGCTCGCCCTCCACCAACTCCATCTTGGTGAGCATGGTGATGTCGTTCCCCTCGTGAGAGATCTTGAGGGTGTCCCATATTTGCTTGGCATTGTCCAAGCCGCTCACCTTGTTGTACTCTTCCCTGCACAAGGATGCTAAGAGAACAGTAGTAGCTTGTGCGTTTCTATGGATCTGTTCATTTATAAGCAAAGGGCTATCCGAGCTATCAAATTTCATTCCATTCTCTACAATCTCCCATATGCTTGGATGGAGAGAGAATAAGTGACTACGCATTTTGTGACTCCAAAATCCGTAGTCCTCCCCATCGAAGTGTGGAGGTTTGCCAAGAGGAATGGAAAGCAAATGCGAATTCGAACTATGTTGAATACGAGAATAATCAAATGAAAAGTTCGAATTGACCGTCTTTTTGTAGTCGTTGTCGTCGTCCTTTTGGGAAGAAGTAGACTCATCGCTGTCGTCGTAGTAGATGATCTCCTTGATGCGCCTTGTCTTCTTCTTCTTCCCTTCCTTCCGTCTATGGCCCGAGCCGGAGTCGGTAGGCTTGTCGTCCTTCGGCTCGTTGACGAAGGATTCCTTCTCTTTGTCGTTGATCACAATTCCCTTCCCCTAAGGATCCATCTCTTCGGGCGGTTAGTCCCTTTTGTGAAGAGAACGGCTCTGATACCAATTGAGAGCACCTAGAAGGGGGGGTGAATAGGTGATCCTGTGAAAACTTGAACTTATAGCCACAAAAACTTGTTAAGTGTTAGCGCAGATAATGCCAAGTGGCTAGATAGGAGTCTCCACAAAACACAATAACCACAGAAGATCAATCACAGAGATGGCACAGTGGTTTATCCCGTGGTTCGGCCAAGACCAACGCTTGCCTACTCCACGTTGTGGCGTCCCAACGGACGAGGGTTGCAATCAACCCCTCTCAAGCGGTCCAAAGACCAACTTGAATACCACGGTGTTTTGCTTTGCCTTTCAATATCCCGTTTGCAAGGAATCTCCACAAATTGGAGTCTCTTGCCCTTACAAGTATATGATCACAAAGAAGCACAGAGTAAGGGAGGGAAGCAACACACACAAATCCACAGCAAAATGCGCACACACACGGCCAAGAATCGAGCTCGAATGACTATCTCAAAGTTCTCACTAGAACGGAGCTCGAATCACTTAGAATCACAAACGAATGCGCAAAGAATGAGTGTGGATGATCAAGAATGCTCTAAGGTTGCTTGGATGTCTCCTCCATGCGCCTAGGGGCCCCTTTTATAGCCCCAAGGCAGCTAGGAGCCGTTGAGAGCAAATCTGGAAGGCCATCCTTGCCTTCTGTCGTCGGGGGCACCGGACAGTCCGGTGCACACCGGACACTGTCCGGTGCCCGATTTCTTTCCTTAAACAGCGCTGCCGACCGTTGCAGACCGTTGCAGATCTGGGAGCCGTTGGCGCACCGGACATGTCCGGTGCACACCGGACAGTCCGGTGCCCTCTTCTAGCCGTTGGCTCGGCCACGTGTCCCGCGCAGATTGCGCGGCCGACCGTTGGCCCGGTCGACCGTTGGCTCACCGGACAGTCCGGTGCACACCGGACAGTCCGGTGAATTTTAGCCGTACGCCGTCGGCGAATTCCCGAGAGCAGCCAGTTCGCGTCGAGTCAGCCTGGCGCACCGGACACTGTCCGGTGCACACCGGACAGTCCGATGTGCCAGACCGAGCTGAGTCTTGGCTGTACACAGCCAAGTCTTTTGCACCTTTCTTTTTTTCTTCTTCTTTCTGTTTCTAACACTTAGACAAGTATATTAGTATACAAAACCAATGTAGTAAGGCTTAGAAACATACCTTTACTTCATGATTTGCACTTTGTTCATCCATGGACATAAATTCACATTTAAGCACTTTGTGTTGGCACTCAAACACCAAAATACTTAGAAATAGCCCAAGGGCACATTTCCCTTTCAATGTTAAGATTGGCAAAAAGGGTAAGCAAGTTATCCTCATCATCACTAGAGTTTTCCTCATCACTAGAAGTTGCATACTTAGTGGAGGATCTTGATTTTACCTTCTTCTTCTTGCCATCCTTTGCCATAAGGCATTTGTGGCTGACGTTGGGGAAGATAAGACCCTTGTTTGCGGTGTCCTCGTCGTCGGAGGAGTCGGTGGAGCTCTCGTCGGAGTCCCACTCCCGGCAAACATGGGCATCGCCGCCCTTCTTCTTGTAATATCTCTTCTTCTCCTTCTTCTTCCCCCTCTTGCCGGTATCCCTGTCACTATCACTAGTCAAAGGGCATTTAGCGATAAAATGATCGGGCTTACCACATTTGTAGCAAACCTTCTTGGAACGGGACTTGTAATCTTTCCCTTCTTTTGCTTGAGGATTTGGCGAAAGCTCTTGATGATGAGCGCCATTTCCTCGTTGTCGAGCTTGGAGGCGTCGATGGTGACCCTACTCGATGTAGAGTCTTCTTTCTTCTCCTCCGTTGCCTTGAATGCAACGGGTTGTGCCTTGGGTACGGAGGAGGCGCCTTGCTCGATGATTTTCTTTGAGCCTTTTATCATCAATTCAAAGCTCACAAATTTACCTATCACTTCCTCGGGAGACATTAGTTTATATCCTGGATCACCACGAATTAATTGAACTTGAGTAGGGTTAAGAAATACGAGTGATCTAAGAATAACCTTGACCATCTCATGGTCATCCCATTTGGTGCTCCCGAGGTTGCGCACTTGATTTACCAAGGTCTTTAGCCGGTTGTACATGGCTTGCAGGTCTTCTCCTTGGTTGAGCATGAAGCGACCGAGCTCCCCCTCGATTGTCTCCCTCTTGGTGATCTTGGTCACCTCATCACCTTCGTGCGTGGTCTTGAGCACGTCCCAAATCTCTTTGGCACTCTTCAACCCTTGCACCTTATTATACTCCTCTCGACTTAGAGAGGTGAGGAGTATAGTAGTTGCTTGGGAGTTGAGGCGTTGGATTTGGGCGACTTCGTCCGCATCATAATCTTCATCCCCCACGGATGGTACCTATGCTCCAAATTCAACAATGTCCCATATGCTTGTGTGGAGTGAGGTTAGGTGATATTTCATCATTTCACTCCACCTAGAATAATCTTCACCGTTGAAAGCCGGTTGTTTGCCTAATGGAATGAAAAGTAATGGAGTTTGTTTGGAAATGCGAGGATAGCATAAGGGGATCTTACTAAACTTCTTGCGCTCATGGCGCTTAGAAGTTACGGACGGCGTGTCGGAGCCGGAGGTAGATGGCGACGAAGAGTCGGTCTCGTAGTAGACCACCTTCTTCATCTTCTTTTTCTTCTCGCCACTCCGATGCGACTTGTGAGGAGGTGATTCCTCCATCTTCTTGTTGCGGGACTCTCCCGATGGAGCCTTCCCATGGCTTGTGGTGGGCTTCTCGCCGGTCACCATCTCCTTCTTGGCGTGTTCTCCCGACATCACTTTGAGCGGTTAGGCTCTAATGAAGCACCGGGCTTTGATACCAATTGAAGGTCGCCTAGAGGGGGGGTGAATAGGCGGAATCTAAAATTATAAACTTAAGCACAACTACAAGCCGGGGTTAGCGTTAGAAATATAAACGAGTCCGAAGGAGAGGGCGAAAACAAATCACAAGCAAATGAAGAGTGAGACGCGGTGATTTGTTTTACCGAGGTTTGGTTCTTGCAAACCTACTCCCCGTTGAGGTGGTCACAAAGACCGGGTCTCTTTCAACCCTTTCCCTCTCTCAAACGGTCACCTAGACCGAGTGAGCTTCTCTTCTCAATCAATCGGGACACCAAGTCCCCACAAGGACCACCACACAATTGGTGTCTCTTGCCTTGATTACAATTGAGTTGGGATCAAGAAAGAAAGAAGAAGAAAAACGATCCAAGCGCAAGAACTCAAAAGAACACAAATGTCGCTCTCTCTAGTCGCTATTTGATTGGAATGAACTTTGGACTTGGGAGAGGATTTGATCTCTTGTTTGTGTCTTGGAATGAAGTCTAGAGCTCTTGTATTGAATGCAAATGGCTGAAACTTGGATGCCTTGAATGTGGGGTGGTTGGGGGTATTTATAGCCCCAACCACCAAAGTGGTCGTTGGGGATGGCTTCTGTCGACGGGCGCACCGGACAGTCTGGTGCACCACCGGACACTGTCTGGTGCGCCAGCCACGTCACCCAACCGTTAGGGTTCGACCGTTGGAGCTCTGACATGTGGGGCCACCGGACAGTCTGATGGTGCACCGGACAGGCACTGTACACTGTTCGGTGCGCCTTCTGGCGCCTGCTCTGACTTCTGCGCGCGCAGGCGCGCACTGTTTGCTTTTACTATTCACTTGCAGACGACCGTTGGCGTGAAGTAGCCGTTGCTCCGCTGGCACACCGGACAGTCTGGTGAATTATAGTGGAGCAGCCTCCTAAATTCTCGAAGCTGGCAAGTTTAGAGTGGATCCTCCTAGTGCACCGGACACTGTCCGGTGGTGCACCAGACAGTCCGGTGCGCCAGACCAGGGCTGCCTTCGGTATACTTTGCTCCTTTGTTTTGAACCCTTTTTTTTGACTTTCTATTGGTTTGTTGTGAACCTTTGGTACCTGTATAACTCATAATCTAGAGCAAATTAGTTAGTCCAAAAATTTGTGCTGGGCAATTCAACCACCAAAATTCATATAGAAAAAGGTTTGACCCTATTTCCCTTTCAGGTCCAAGCTGCTCTTAACTGTGAGCACGACTGACATATCAAGTTTACACTCTGTAGAGGTGGTACAACTTTACCCACAAGCCATGTATACCCTCTAGCCTAGGTTGTACGGACCCTTAAACACTACCGAGGTGAATGGCTAGGGATCTACTATGAGGCATTCACAAAATATCCCTAGTACAAAGTCACCCGCTAAGGTTTCCACGTCAGTATTGGTGACCCTCTGGGTGAGGTACCTTAGCCAAGACTACACCCCATGTTAACGTGAGTTGCCACTAAACTGTCGCCCCTCTTGCCCATCTTTCAGGTAGGGTTGATAAGCACTAAGTCTATAAAGCTAATTACCAAAGCCAGAGCCATGATAGCACTCGTGGTTGCACTGTTTTCCTGGGTGGTCGCTCCATGTTCCGTTTAATACAATATGATGTTGTTTAATAATCGAATTAAAAACAATAGTATAAATTTCATCTCTGGAACAATAATATCTTAAAAAGAGTGACAAATAATGATAAAGTTGAGCAATAGCACAATTACTAAGCAAAGTATTAAACCCAGGTTAATCAAGGAATAAGGTTGGTATTTCTAGGTAATCCTATTTAGGCAAAACCCATAAAAATTATGCACATATCCAAAAGTAAATCTTATTGAATGTGTCATTTGGATACAATAAGAAATGCAGAGGGAGAATCCACTTGCCTTGCTCAAAAGTGTCTTGTGGGTCTTCCTCAAACGTATTTGGGTCCTCTACCACATAGTTAGCTTCTAATAGCGTCGCACATCACACATACAAGAGAAAACATTCACCAATAAATAAACATACACCATTGCATAGATTGAGAGCACCTAGAGGGGGGTGAATAGGTGATCCTGTAAAATTCAACAACTAATAGCCACAAAACTTGGTTAAGGGTTAGAATGGCTAAGTAGCGAGCTCTTGCGAACACACAAGTATCACAAAAAGCAATCACACAAGACACGCGAGTTTATCCCGTGGTTCGGCAAGTATAACACTTGCCTACCTCCATGTTGTGGCGTCCCAATGGACGAGGGTTGCACTCAACCCCTTTCAAGTGATCCAATGATCAACTTGAATACCACGGTGTTCTTCTT
This sequence comes from Zea luxurians, assembly GCA_029449295.1. Taxonomy (NCBI): domain Eukaryota; kingdom Viridiplantae; phylum Streptophyta; class Magnoliopsida; order Poales; family Poaceae; genus Zea; species Zea luxurians. The sequence goes on from JAOPSE010000023.1 coordinate 49,033,370, forward strand.
GCTTATCTCTTTTCCCGTTTGCGAGGAATCTCCACAAGTTGGAGTCTCTCGCCCTTACAACAAAGATCAAAGTGAAAGCACTACAGTAAGGGTGGGAAGCAAGCCAAAACTTGAGCTCAAATGAATCGCAACAAGTTCTCTACTAGAACGGAGCTCAAATCACTAACAAAGTCAATCGAGTGCGCGGAGACGGAGTGTGGAAGACTTAGAATGCTCAAAGTATGCTTGGTTGACTCCTCCATGTGCTTAGGTGTCCCTTTTATAGCCCCAAGGCAGCTAGGAGCCGTTGGAGGCAACTTTAGAAGGAAAATCTTGCCTTCTGTCGGGTGGCGCACCGGACAGTCCGGTGTGCCACCGGACAGTCCCTGTAGCTGTCCGGTGCGCGATCTCCTTCCATTTCTGGCGTATCCGACCGTTGTAGATTTCTGGCAGTTGGTGCACCAGACACTGTCCGGTGCACACTGGACAGTCCGGTGCCCCCTGCCGACCGTTGGCGCGCCCACGCGTCACGCGCGGATTGCGCGGCAGACCGTTGGCGCAGTCGACCGTTGGCTCACCGGACAGTCCGGTGAATTTTAGCCGTACGTCGTTGAACGTTTCCCGAGAGCGATGACTTCGCCGCGGACGACTCACCGGACAGTCCGGTGCACCACCAGACAGTCCGGTGAATTATAGCCGTACGCCGCCGTCAAGCCACGAGAGTGGCCTGTTCATCGGAGGCTGGTCTGGCGCACCGGACAATGTCCGGTGCACCACCGGACAGTCCGGTGCACCCAGACTGAGCTACAGTTGGCTGTACACAGCCAACTCTTTTCCAAACCAATTTCTCCTGTTTCTAGCACTTAGACACAATAAATTAGTACTCAAATCAATGTACTAAGTTTAGAAACATACTTTGTAACTTGTTTTGCACTTCTTGAGTCTTTGGCACAAATTAACACTTAGAGCGTTTGTGTTGGGCACTTAATCACCAAAACACTTTAGAAATGGCCCAAGGGCACATTTCCCTTTCAATCTCCCCCTTTTTGGTGATTTATGCCAACACATCAAAAAGCAACTAAAAGAAGTGCAACATCAATGCAATTGAGAACAAGAATTGTTTTTTATTTAAATTTGGCATATTTGGATCATTCTTTGCCACCACTTGGTTTGTTTTTGCAAATCAAATTCAATTTCCTATCTCTAAGTCAACCACACTTGTTGAGGCACAACGAGAGGTATTCCAAGAGAAATTGATCAAAGATCCAAAAACTTCCCCTTTTTCCCATAATCAAACGTTCTCCCCAACTTTTGACAATAAGAGACAATAAGCGTATTTTGACAAATCAAAAAGTTCTAACTCTAATCTTTTCGAAATTTTCATAAGTGGTAGCTGATCCATTTGCTTTGGCCTTAATTTCTCCCCCTTTGACATTAAGCACCAAAACGGGATCATTTTTGGCCCTTTAACCCCATTGCCTCACCAAAATTGTCAATTAAGAGCAAAAGGCAATAAGAGCATAGAAATGAACTTGGAGTTAATACTGGAGTGTAGTGGAAGTCTTTGCATGGTCCAAGTTCACCTTTCCCTTTCAATCCACTTTTGAGACTAAATCAAGAACTCAAACACAAAGGTTAGTCTCAAAGTGTCAAGTTGTAGCATGCCTCCCCCTAAATGAGTGCATCACTTGCAAATGGACTTGTGAGGTCCAGGGATCATGGTTACAACTTGAGCACCACAAATGAACAAAAATAGATTGAAATGCATAAATTACATGATCAAAGGCATAAAACACATGTATGCTATAGATTAATCCAAGTTACGCGAATCTAAGAAATTTAGCTCACTACGCAACCTGCAAAACCTTTTCTCATCTAAAGGCTTGGTGAAGATATCAGCTAGCTGGTTCTCGGTGTTAATATGGTACACCTCGATATCTCCCTTTTGCTGGTGGTCTCTCAGGAAGTGATGCCGAATGTCTATGTGCTTAGTGCGGCTGTGTTCAACAGGATTATCCGCCATGCGGATTGCACTCTCATTGTCACATAGGAGTGGGACTTTGCTTAGATTGTAGCCAAAGTCCCAGAGGGTTTGCCTCATCCAAAGTAGTTGTGTGCAACACTGTCCTGCGGCAATATACTCCACCTCAGTAGTGGATAGGGCAACAGAAGTTTGTTTCTTTGAGCTCCACGACACTAGGGACCTTCCTAGGAATTGGCACGTCCCTGATATACTCTTCCTATCAACCTTGCACCCGGCATAGTCGGAGTCTGAATATCCAATCAAGTCTAAGGTAGACCCCTTTGGATACCAGATCCCAAAGCAAGGCATAGCAACTAAATATCTAAGAATCCGCTTAACGGCCACAAGGTGACATTCCCTTGGGTCGGATTGATATCTAGCACACATGCATACGCTAAGCATAATATCCGGTCAACTAGCACATAAATAAAGCAATGAACCTATCATAGACCGGTATGCCTTTTGATCAACAAACTTACCTCCTTTGTTGAGGTTGACATGTCCATCAGTTCCCATTGGTGTCTTTGCGGGCTTGGCGTCCTTCATCCCGAACCGCTTGAGCAAGTCTTGCGTGTACTTCGTTTGGGAGATGAAGGTGCCATCCTTGAGTTGCTTCACTTGGAACCCAAGGAAGTAGTTCAACTCGCCCATCATCGACATCTCAAATTTCTGAGTCATCACCCTGCTAAACTCCTCACAAGACTTTTGGTTAGTAGAACCAAATATTATGTCATCGACATAAATTTGGCACACAAATAGGTCACCATCACAAGTCTTAGTGAAAAGAGTTGGATCGGCTTTCCCAACCTTGAAAGCATTTGCAATTACGAAATCTCTAAGGCATTCATACCATGCTCTTAGGGCTTGTTTAAGTCCATAGAGCGCCTTAGAGAGCTTACACACATGGTCGGGGTACCGTTCATCCTCAAAGCCAGGGGGTTGCTCTACGTACACCTCCTCCTTGATTGGCCCATTGAGGAAAGCGCTCTTCACATCCATTCGGAACAACCTGAAGGAATGGTGAGCGACATAGGCTAACAAAATGCGAATAGACTCTAGCCTAGCCACAGGAGCAAAAGTCTCCTCAAAGTCCAAACCTGCGACTTAGGCATAATCTTTTGCCACAAGTCGAGCCTTGTTCCTTGTCACCACCCCGTGCTCGTCCTGTTTGTTGCGGAACACCCACTTGGTTCCCACAACGTTTTGCTTGGGATGTGGCACCAGGGTCCAAACTTCATTTCGCTTGAAGTTGTTGAGCTCTTCCTGCATGGCCAACACCCAGTCCGAATCTAGCAAGGCCTCTTCTACCCTGAAAGGCTCAATAGAAGAGACAAACGAGTAATGCTCACAAAAATTAGCTAGACGTGAGCGAGTTGTTACTCCCTTGCTTATATCACCTAAAATCTGGTCAACAGGATGATTCCTTTGAATCGTCGCTCGGACTTGAGTTGGAGGGGCTCGTGGTGCATCTTCCTCCACAACTTGCTCATCTTGTGCTCCCCCTTGATCACACGCCTCCTCTTGAGGAACCTGTTCATCATCTTGAGTCAGGGGATGCACCATCGTTAAGGAAGAAGGTTGATCTTGCTCTTGGTGTTCCTGAGGTCGCACATCTCCAATCGCCATGGTGCGAATTACGTCCGTTGGAACATCATCTTCATCTACATCATCAAGATCAACTTGCTCTCTTTGAGAGCCATTAATTTCATCAAATACAACGTCGCTAGAGACTTCAACCAAACCCGATGATTTGTTGAAGACTCTATACGCCTTTGTATTTGAGTCATAACCTAGCAAAAACCCTTCTACAGCTTTGGGAGCAAATTTGGAATTTCTACCTTTCTTCACTAGAATATGACATTTACTCCCAAATACACGAAAGTATGAAACGTTGGGTTTGTTACCGGTTAGAAGTTCATACGAGGTCTTCTTGAGGAGGCGATGAAGGTAGACCCGATTTATGGCGTGGCAAGCTGTGTTCACAGCTTCCAACCAAAACCGCTCGGGAGTCTTGAATTCTCCAAGCATCGTCCTCGCCATGTCTATGAGCGTCCTGTTCTTCCTCTCTACCACACCATTTTGCTGTGGTGTGTAGGGAGCGGAGAACTTGTGCTTGATTCCTTCCTCCTCAAGATACTCCTCCACTTGTAGGTTCTTGAAGTCGGACCCGTTGTCGCTTCTTATCTTCTTCACCTTGAGCTCAAATTCGTTTTGAGCTCTCCTTAGAAAGCGCTTAAGGGTCCCTTGGGTTTCTGATTTATCCTGTAAAAAGAATACCCAAGTGAAGCGGGAAAAATCATCAACAATAACAAGACCATAGTTACTTCCCCCGATGCTGAGGTAGGCGACGGGTCCGAAGAGGTCCATGTGAAGTAGCTCCAGAGGTCTTGATGTGGTCATCACATTCTTGCTGTGATGAGCACTTCCCACCTGTTTACCTGCTTGACAAGCTGCACAAGGTCTATCTTTTTTGAAAAACACATTGGTTCATGTTCTCCCTTTAGAAGTTTATGAAGGTTCTTCATCCCAACATGTGCTAGACGGCGATGCCACAGCCAGCCCATGCTAGTCTTAGCAATTAAGCATGCATCTAGATCAGCCTCCTCTTTTGAAAAATCAACTAAGTAGAGTTTGTCGTCTAGTACACCCTTAAAAGCTAGTGAACCATCACTCCTTCTAAAGACAGACACATCTACATTGGTAAATAAACAATTGTAGCCCATATTACATAGTTGACTAACGGACACGTTGTACCCGAGCGATTCAACTAAGAACACATTAGATATGGAATGCTCGGATGAAATAGCTATCTTTCCTAGCCCTTTAACCTTGCCTTGATTCCCATCTCCAAATCTTGGGAATCTTTGTTCTTGGCGTAGGAGGTGAACATCTTCTTCTCCCCCGTCATGTGGTTTGTGCATCCGCTGTCAATAATCCAGCTTGAGCCCCCGGATGCATAAACCTGCAAGGCAAATTAGGCTTGGGTTTTAGGTACCCAACTCTTGTTGGGTCCTACAAGGTTAGTTACAATAGTCTTTGGGACCCAAATGCAAGTCTTGTCTCCCTTGCATTTGGACCCCATCTTTCTAGCAACCACTTTTTCATTTTTACATGAAAGAACAAACGTAGTGTTGCAAGCATGAAAGACAGTGGTAGGTTTATTACACACTTTCCTAGGAGCATGAGACACAAAATTTCTCCTAGGCCTACCATTAAAGTTTGAACTTGAAGCAATCATAGCGTGAGAATCAAAAGCATTACAACTCCTATAATGAGAATTTCTAGCAAATTTTCTATCATTATACATGAAAGCATGATTCTTTTGATTACTACTAGCCATAGGGGCCTTCCCTTTCTCCTTGTTGGGAATGGGAGCCCTTTGGCTTGTTAAGTTCTTGGCTTCCTTTCGAAAGCCAAGCCCATCCTTAATTGAGGGATGTCTACCAACGGTGTAGGCATCCCTAGCAAATTTTAACTTATCAAATTCATTTTTGCAAGTCTTAAGTTGGGCATTAAGACTTGCCACTTCACTATTTAATTTTGTAATAGAAGTAAGGTGCTCAATACATGCATCAACATTAAAATCCTTACATCTATTACAAATGACAACATGCTCTACACAAGAATTAGATTTATTAACTACTTCTAGCTTAGCATTTAAATCATCATTAATACTCTTTAAGCTAGACACAGTTTCATGACAAGTAGATAATTCAGAAGAAAGCATTTCATTCCTTTTAACCTCTAAAGCAAGAGACTTTTGCACACTTACAAATTTATCATGCTCTTCATATAAAAGATCCTCTTGCTTTTCTAAAAGTCTATTCTTTTCATTTAAAGCATCAATCAATTCATTGATTTTGTCTACTTTAGTTCTATCTAAACCTTTGAACAAGCTTGAGTAATCTACTTCATCATCACTAGAGTCATCATCACTTGAAGTAGTGTACTTAGGGGTATCTCGAGCGCTTACCTTTTTCTCCTTTGCCATGAGGAAAGTATGGCGCTCGTTGGGGAAGAGGGATGACTTGTCGAAGGCCGAGGCGGCGAGTCCTTCATCGTCGGAGTCGGAAGAAGAGCAATCCGAATCCCATTCCTTGCTAAGGTGTGCCTCACCCTTTGCCTTTTTGTAGGCCTTCTTCTTTTCCCTCTTTCCACTTTTTTCTTGCTCCTGGTCATTAGCATTATCAGGACAATTTGCTATGAAATGACCAGTCTTACCACATTTAAAACATGAGCGCTTTCCCTTCGCTTTGCTCTTGTTGGAATGCTCCTTTCGTCCTTTTAGCGCCGTCTTGAAGCGCTTGATGATGAGGGCCATTTCATCTTCATTTAGCCCGACAGCTTCAACTTGTGCCACCTTGCTAGGTAGCGCCTCCCTGCTGCTGCTTGTTGCCTTAAGTGCAACGGGTTGGGGCTCATAGATGGGCATTGGGCCATTCAATGCATCATCAATGTATCTTGCTTCCTTGACCATCATACGCCCGCTCACAAACTTTCCGAGTATCTCCTCAGGCGTCATCTTTGTGTACCTAGGATTTTCATGGATTAAGTTCACAAGATGAGGGTCAATGACAGTAAAATACCTAAGCATAAGTCGAACGATGTCGTGGTCCATCCATCTCGTGCTTCCATAGCTCCTGATCTTGTTGACCAGGGTCTTGAGCCTGTTATACGTTTGCGTTGGCTCCTCTCCCCTAAACATGGCAAACCTTCCTAGCTCGCCTTCTACCAACTCCATTTTGGTGATCATGGTGGCGTCGTTCCCCTCATACGAGATCTTGAGGGTGTCCCATATTTGCTTGGCGTTGTCCAAGCTGCTCACCTTGTTGTATTCATCCCCGCACAACGATGCTAACAAAACAGTGGTAGCTTGTGCATTTTTGTGAATTTGTTCGTTAATAAAAATAGGGTTGTCCGTACTATCAAATTGCATTCCATTCTCAACTATCTCCTAAATACTAGGATGGAGAGAGAAAAGGTGACTACGCATTTTGTGACTCCAAAAGGCATAGTCCTCTCCATCAAAGTGTGGAGGTTTACCAAGAGGAATAGAAAGCAAATGGGCATTGGAATTATATGGAATACGAGAATAATCAAAAGAAAAGTTTGAGTTAACCGATTTCTTTTTCTCGTCATAGTCGTCGTCTCTTGGGGAAGAAGATGACTCGTCGCTGTCGTAGTAGATGATCTTCTTAATGCGCCTCTTCTTCTTCCCGTCCTTCTTCTTATGACTCGAGCCAGAGTCAGTGGGCTTGTCGTCCCTCGGCTCGTTGAAGATGGACTCCTTCTACTTATCATTGACCACCATCCTCTTTCCCTTAAGATCCATCTCTTCAGACGATTAGTCCCTTTCGTGAAGAGAACGGCTCTGATACCAATTGAGAGCACCTAGAGGGGGGTGAATAGGTGATCCTGTAAAATTCAACAACTAATAGCCACAAAACTTGGTTAAGGGTTAGAATGGCTAAGTAGCGAGCTCTTGCGAACACACAAGTATCACAAAAACCAATCACACAAGACACGCGAGTTTATCCTGTGGTTCGGCAAGTATAACACTTGCCTACCTCTATGTTGTGGCGTCCCAATGGACGAGGGTTGCACTCAACCCCTTTCAAGTGATCCAATGATCAACTTGAATACCACGGTGTTCTTCTTGCTTATCTCTTTTCCCGTTTGCGAGGAATCTCCACAAGTTGGAGTCTCTCGCCCTTACAACAAAGATCAAAGTGAAAGCACTAGAGTAAGGGTGGGAAGCAACACACACAAATCCGCAGCAATACACACACACAGCTAAGACTTGAGCTCAAATGAATCGCAACAAGTTCTCTACTAGAACGGAGCTCAAATCACTAACAAAGTCAATCGAGTGCGCGGAGACAAAGTGTGGAAGACTTAGAATGCTCAATGTATGCTTGGTTGACTCCTCCATGCGCCTAGGGGTCCCTTTTATAGCCCCAAGGCATCTAGGAGCCATTGGAGGCAACTTTGGAAGGCAAATCTTGCCTTCTGTCGGGTGGCGCACCGGACAGCCCGGTGTGCCACCAGACAGTCCCTATAGCTGTCCGGTGCGCGATCTCCTCCCTTTTCTGGTGCATCCGATCGTTGCAGATTTCTAGCAGTTGAACGTTCGGTGCCCACCGGACAGTCCGGTGCCCCCTGCCGATCGTTGGCGCGCCCACGCGTCGCGCGTGGATTGCGCGGCCGACCGTTGGCGCAGTCGACCGTTGGTTCACCGGACAGTCTGGTGCCTCACCGGATAGTCCAGTGAATTTTAGCCGTACGTCGTTGAACGTTTCCCGAGAGCGACGACTTCGCCGCGGACGACTCACCGGACAGTCCGGTGCACCACCGGATAGTCCAGTGAATTATAGTCGTACGCCGTCGTCAAGTCCCGAGAGTGGCCTGTTCACCGGAGGCTGGTCTGGCGCACCGGACAGTCCGGTGCACCCAGACTGAGCTGCAGTTGGCTGTACACATCCAACTCTTTTCCAAACCAATTTCTCCTGTTTCTAGCACTTAGACACAATACATTAGTACTCAAATCAATGTACTAAGTTTAGAAACATACCTTGTAACTTGATTTGCACTTCTTGAGTCTTTGGCACAAATTAACACTTAGAGCATTTGTGTTGGGCACTTAATCACCAAAACACTTTAGAATTGGCCGAAGGGCACATTTCCCTTTCATAGATGAAACATACATCATTCAATAATACACACATTTAAAAATCACATTTATAAAAGAAAGAAAACACCTAATCATAAACTTGGTTCATGGCTATAATATAAGTCTAACTATATCAACAGTTATTTCATTGTTCATGACATAAAATACTAATTAGTCTATGTTGGCATTTCCTTAGAGAAAACTATGTGGTCAATTGACTAGAGGTTTAGCATACCATATAAACTTGAAATATCATAGTTGAAATGCCAATTCAAACTTTAATGGTACTAGATTAATTATTTCTATTAGGAAGCACTTGAGTTACATCTTCTTCTATCCTTTTATTTGCAAAACCGTATTAAAATGTTACAACTTTATGTATAAGGTACATAACTTCTAGTTCGTTAATGAAATTATATTAATCTATCATTTAGACTATAGTGGCATGATCACAATTATGTCATCTCAATATTAACAAAACTCTATTATTTCTTAGTGAATAACCAATGTGCATATATTGCGCATATGAACATATGTCTTGATTATAAATCTAAACCACCTTAAGAGCAAAGGTAATCTTGTAGTAATTTATCTAATGTTTTTGTTTATGAAAATGTGGTCTACACCCTTTATTCTTTATTCTAAACAACTAACTCTAAGATAATTTTTTAACGAACATAAACAAATTAACATACACATGTGATAGACAAGAAACAATAGTTTATCACATACACTCGATATTGATCACTCAATATACTCATGATTTCGTCTTCAAAATATATACAACTTTAAACAACAAATCGCTGCAGGAGATATAAACTAAATTAATCATAGTTTTGAAAATAGGACACAAAATTGGTGTCATCTTCAACCTTGCTCCACTAGTTCTTGCACTGGGAGGAATCATCGAGTAGGGGGGTTGACTGGTCGCACCAGGGGGTCGACAGAGAGGGAGAAGGGACTTCAGCGATGGTGAACGGTGGTGGGCACGACTTCGATCGACAGCGAGCTCCACGGCGAGTGACGGTTCGGCCGGTGGAGGTCTATCGCGGGCAAGGAGAAGAGGAGGGGGGAAGCGAGCTTGAGTGCAAGGGGAACCGGTCCAAGGAGCTTAGCGTCGGGTTTTATAGGGAGAGGGAGGAGGGAGAACGTCGGGGAGAGGGAGAGGTCGCCGACTTCAAATGCCATTAATGGTGTCGGTTTCGTGGGAGGAGTAAGGGAAGGGGTGTCCGTTACTCGGCGCGGAGAGTCGAGCGATCGCGACGTGGGAGGCGCGGGCCGGACAAAGAAGCCGAGGAGACGAGGGGGGACACCGACGTCGAGGCGACGACGTGGCTAGGGCAGGCGCGCGTCCGCGTGGGACAAGGAAGGGGAATGGGGCGGGTGGGCCCTGCATGGAAGTGAGGGAGAGGGGAGGTTAGGGGAGGTGCAACGGTTGGACTGTGGCTAGGCCGAATGGCCGGCTGTGGTTAGGGTTCTGATTTTTCTTTTTTAATAGATTATACAATAAATATATGTATATATTTCTAGAATTATAATAAATCTAATAATAATAATTCTAACTAAATTACTAAATATTTTTTTCTTTAGATCGAAGTCTAAAATATTAATAAATTGGGTTTCGAAAAAAGGGATTCTACAAATAAAGTCATCAATCAATTACTAGCAAACAAAAATCATTCTCTAAACCTAAATAAAATCAAGCACTTGATTCAAAATTTTAATTTACTCTAGTAAGTTTAGTGACTAGTAATGTAGTATTTTAATTGATGGATTTGAGGTGTTACAACTCTCTTACGGGGGAGAAATCTTTATTATGGGAAAAGGGGGAGCTTTTGGCTTTTGATCAAAACTAGTCTTGAAAAATGTTTTGATTTGCAAAACTAAAGTGTTTTTGACATAGAAGTAAGAAAATGAATTTGTTTTTGCGAAAATAAACCAAGTGGTGGCAAAATGATCAGAATATGCCAAATTCTATACTAATTCTATCGGTGTTTGATTTGACTTCAATTTATAAAAGTTGGCTCATATCTGGTTATGTAAATGCCTTTTTAATTTGCTTTAGGTGTGTTGGCATGAATCACTAAAAAGGGGGAGATTGAAAGGGAAATGTGCCCTTGGGCCATTTCTAGTTATTTTGGTGATGAGATGATCAACACATTAATATCAACTAACAACTCCTCATATGAGCATGAGCACAGGTGTTTGTAAAGCAAATTGAGGATTACAAGAAAAGGCACCCTTTAGGCTTGAAAATAGGCATACCGAAACCTCTATGGATCAAAGTGATAAAGGTATGCTTCTATCACTTAGTCAATTGTTTTAGGTACTAATCATGTTTGTCTAAATGCTATAGACCATATGAAGTTGAGCCAAAAGGAGCAAAATAAAGTTGGCACAAAAAGGAACAAGTTGAGAGGACTGGGCAGCATCGGACGGCCCGGTGCCCCCACCAGACAGTATGGTGTCTGTCCGACCGTACTGTCTGCTCTTGTGTCTGCTCTTGGGTTTAGCCGAGCACCCTCGGCTATAATTCACCGGACGGTCGGTGTGGAGCGCCCGACAGTCCGGTATGAAGGCAGCCAACGGCTATCAGCCATGTCCGCTAGCAGCCAATGGTCAGATGGTGCACCGGACAGTCCGGTGCCCACCACCAGGCATTCTGGTGCCCGTCTGAATCGAAAAGCGACCAATCAGGGATCTTCTAACCGTTTCATAGTGCAGTGTCTGGCGTGCACCGGACAAGTGCACACGTAGACATGGAAGGCTGATTACTTCCCAAATGAAGCTTCAACGACTCCTAGATCCCTTGGGGCTATAAAAGGAGCCCCTAGGCACCATGGAGCAGTATCAAGCATACTTTGAGCATACTACAACTCCGAGACTCTGCAACCACGCATCCAAAGTGTTCTAGAGAGATTTGAGTGCATTACTTGAGTCGTTACTCTGTCGTTGTTGTTGCACTCTCTTCTTCGCATTTATGTGTGTTGCTGCTGCGATTGTGCTCTTGTGTGCGTTTCTACTCTCATCCTTACTCCGAATTTGATTGTGATCATTTGTGTAAGGCGTGTGAGACTCCAATCTGTGGAGATTCCTCACAAAGGGATATTGATATAAGGAAGACAATTATGCACTTAAGTTTTATATTTGGATCACTTGAGAGAGGTTGAGTGCAACCCTTGACCAAAGGAGGTCACCACAACGTGGAGTTGGCATTGGTTAAACCACGGTAAAAATCACTGTCTCTTGTCCATCTTACTTAATGTGATTACTATCTTCTTGGGTTCTCATATTCACTTATAATATTGCTCTAAAGTTTAATACTCATCTTAATGGAGCAATCAAGTGAAGAGTTCTCTTTTCTCCTCTCTTCACATCCTAACTTGGTTTTAGTTCTCACTAATATATTTTATAAACATTTTTTTGTTGTTTCGAGCTTATTTTGCAGGATTACCTATTCACTCAGTATAGGTGCTCTTAGTTAGCCAGCTAATAAATTATTAGATGGATTGAACCAGCTAATGAACTAATTGTTAGTTGTGAAGTAGCTAACAATTAGTTGTGGTATTAGATGATGATGTTTAAAACCCAACAACTATTTTTAGTAGCTAACTATTAGTTTTAGAGGTTTTAAATAGGAACTAAATACGGAAACTAAAAATTTTAGTTTCCGTATTTTACAATTTATGGAATAACTAGTTATGTGCCCGTGTGTTGTAACGGCATAAAAATATTCGATAAAATATTAGTGCTTAACGATTACATAAAAATGAATAGCACATATTATTGATCTCAATCTTAATATGTGAACTTAATACATGAACCTTAATATATGAACTAAACTGATACATAAAACTTAATATATGAACTAAATGCATGAAACAACTAAACCCAAATCTAGTCTCCTTGAAGTTTATAGAGAATTAAATGTCCATGCAATAGGAAGAGTATCTACAGAGGCATTCACCGGGCATCTCTACTTTACATCGTCGGAGCTCAAAGATGAGAAAGGGTACATCAAAGGAGTGCCCATTAGGAGCAACCTAGAGAACTGGTTTGCCATCCATCTGAAGACTCCACACATTATAGCAGAATGGGAATAAGTTCTCCAAATCTGCATAGCTATACATGAGACCATAGTTATAAAACCAAATGTATAAAAAATAACAAAGGGCAATCATGTTTCAAATGAATTGTAGCTCGTAAAATTAAGTTTAACTATAATATGTAATGTTTATATGTTAATAAATTTAATAAGTCACAAATTGCCTCTAGGAAGTAACATATGGGATACTGATCCTAGTACATAGTTCTTTCTTCACATGACCACATTTTTAGAAGATAATGCTACCTTATTCCCTCAACTCGTGGTTATGAAGTAATGATATTTGAGCATGTTAGCAAGCAATGAAAAATAAAAACAAAGGATACATGGAATAGAGAAAGTGAGCCTCAATTTTAGTCCTATTTTAGTGTTCAGCAATGGACTTCAGATCACGCATGTGATAGAACCTATGGTTAAAAACCAGCATGTGACAGAACACGTGCATCACGGTAGGATGGTGAATCTCTCGATAGTTCACAATTTCACAGGAGTTTAACATAGCACAAATGTGAGATACTACACTCTTGAAACATTCTTAGAAAATTGACAAGGAAAACAAAAACCATTTTGCCACTTGCTACAAATGTATCTTTATCTTATAGCAAAGGTACCCACGCTAATGTTGTGAAAACACATACTAACTTGTGAGTATACTTGTAACCCCATTAGTGTGTTAGGTTTAGAGCCGACTTTATGGTCAACAAGCATTAGCCAGATGGACATGGCCACACTACTCTAACAAAAGAGTGGCAAAGGAGAGATGCAAAATTTCATACATCGATCAAATGGTTTTCAAATCAACTAATCGGCATAGTCACCATGGCACCAACCAGACGAACTAATTGCAATCAATTGTAGTGCATAACTGATCACCATGGCACCGATAAGCCCCACTAACCACGATTAGTCAAAAAACATGATAATGTCGATCAAATGTAATTTGTTGGTGTGGCACAATTGAAAACAAAAAATAAAACTATCCATTGGGACTGGTCAAATAACCAGAAGGCAAGAAGCATAAGGCACCACTCTAGGTCTAAAGAATTTGAACCTTGCTGCATCCCCACTAGAGCATTTGATCTCTAAGAGAAACCACAAAATGAGAAACAGAACAAAGAGGGAGAGTGGGGATCGGATCAATTCTCTAAGAGTATACATAAAGAAAAAGGGGTTAGATCCAAAAGAGGAAGGAAATCAGTGGCCCTGCTAATTGCCTTAAAGGGGCAGACCCAGTTCCTGAAGTTTCCACATGAGGGCTTGTTCGATTGCGTCTAGATCGAAGGGGATTGGAGGGGATGAAATCCCTCCCTAGTCAAAATTGAATAGAAGGGGATTTAATCCCCCTCAATCCCCTTCGATCCAGATGCAACCGAACAAGGCCTGAGTGGGGTCTGAGGAAGGGATAAACTGGGGCAAGCCTACCCCCGCAAAAGTAGAGAGGCTACTTTGAACCCACGACCTGGTGATCTAGTGAGACAACTCTCATCACTGCACAAAGGCTGTCATCCTAAAAACATGTTGGTTAGGAAATAACTTACAAATTTATCAACATATGAAGGTAACTCAAAAACAATTTCCCATTAGATATTTAGTTTGATGATTATATTTTCAAATTCTTTCTTATGTCATATTAATGATACCTTTCTTAAGCATGCATACAAATGGACATCATGCATATAGACACACTCAACAACAATTGCAACATGAAAGATGGCATGTGTCTATTAAGCCTGCCTATGGGACACCTAGGTGCCACTAACACGACTTCGATCAAGATTCAAGAATGATAACTGGGAATAGCCATGTTGTATCATATGAAGAACAAACAGATATGGATGACATGTTTCACACGATTAGTTGTAGTTTTAACTGAAAGCTTTTTTGCCTCTTTATACAAAGCTAACCACTTCAAAGAAGCATGAGGTTAATGGTCAACAGAACACACCTTCAACTATTCTCGATAAATATAAACAAAGCATAATATACATACCACCCATATAGACCCTTGTAAAGCAGCCTTCTGCATTCATCTTCTTTACACAAGTGCCTCAAACGAACCAAAATCCTCATCAATGGCCCAACCAAGTTTCCCATGAGGCAGCCCCTGTTATATGAGTATACGACACACAAGGGTGATTAAATCTGGTAACTGGGAATTTGAAAAGATAGAAAATAAGAATACATTATGCTTCACTGATTAATGCCAGATCAATATTTCAGGCACACACAACATTTACTGGTAAAGGTTCAAAGGAACAATGCCTCATTATTATCATGATCTATTGCATTTTTTCCTTATTGATTCAGCAACTGTGATTATACAAAGAAATAATTATCTCGTCATTGTACTTGAACAAGCCCATTAATCAACTCTAGTTAATGGTTATTTTAGACAGAGAAAACTGGAACTATGCATAGTTCTATTTTGCTACTGTATGCATATTTCCATTTTGCTCATGCATAGTTCCATTTTGCATATATCAAGCAGTTTGCTCCAAGCATCGTGGATGGGACCCTTGTATATATCAAATACTTGAGCAGAATCAAAAAATGTATCAAAGATCAAGGAGTTGTTTAAAAGCAAGGATAGCTGAACCATGTATTATGCACATATAGGTAATAGTTTGAGTTCACCTTGCGGAAGTCCTGCTCTGACAGCGAGTCAGCTAGTTTTGCTCCACTGCACAAAACCCTCTTCCTAGTGGACTGTAAGCTACAATTCCAATTCCAAGTTGAATACCTCTGACCGACACTACCAGCTTCCACTTGCATGTTCACATCGACCACCCGCAGGTGATAGCCACAGCTACCAAACAAAGGAATCAAATGGAGAAGGTACACCACGCTCAACGTAACCTCGATGGGCACCTTCTTGTCGATGCAGTGCTGGTAGTAGAGGTTGATGTAGTCGACGCCGAGCCACTTGAGGCTGGCCTCGCACGTTGCCTAGGGAGAAGCACGGGAGGTGCACAGGTGAAGCAGGTCGTGCGGCCCCAGTAGCAACTCGGGCGAATCAGGCGGGGTCAACGTCGCCGATGCTCAGATCGATGCTGGCGGCGAAACCACGCGACCCCTTGGACAGTTGGACCCCGACCCTGGCGACACGGATCAAGAGGAGGGAGGTTTTACCGTTTCCAATGGGAGCCGGCGGCAGGAGCCGCCGCCGCGGCAGGCAGGCTTAGGATTCGGTCCGAGTTGCGCCGGGCAGACACCAAGCCAGGGGGCGAACGAGGAAAAGGAGGAGGAAACGATGCGAGACATGGACGGTGACGGGATGAGCGGCCATCACGCGGGGAGCGAGTGCGGTTTGGGGGCTTGGGTGTCGAGGGGGCGGAGGCAGGAAGGGGCAAGGTGAAGCAATGTGAACACCCACGTTGGGTCCTTATAGAGTAGTAGAGAAATGGAATAAAATGGTAGGTCTAAAAGTTAGTCCCTAGAACCAAAATCAAAAGAATGGGACATGCACAAGTAGTTCAGAAAACCGATTAGCTGAATCGGTTTTAGCAACAAAGGTGGGCCAACACAGAAGTAACATTATATAGCAAACATGTAAGATACTAAGATATCGTGTCACAGGGGGCAATGCTTAGTGCAGATATAGCTAGATATCGAGCTACAGCTAGCTCGTTAAAGAATTGAGCCAGGGAATCAGCTCGACTCGTTTGCGAGTTCAAGCTGGCTCGCTTAGCTCGCGAGCCAAAAAACAATATATATATATATAATATAGTTAGTTTCTAATTAATTCTAGACCAATTTAACACCACCAAATTAACATAGTTCATCACTTATTCATTCATCTAACACAAGTCAAGGCTTTGTTTTCCTGACAAATGCTACCTCATTGGAGCTAATGAGCTGGCTCGTTAACAAACCGAGCCGAGATGTCAGCTCAAATCGTGAGAAAATTGAAACAAGCCGAGTTGAGTCGAACCGAGCTGGTCATGAGCTAAGCGAGCTGACGTGCCACGAATATTTTGTCCAGGCCTAAGTGCAGAACCCATGCAAGATATAATTTCGACCAATAATCATGAATGCAATGTGAAAAGAATGGACGATCCATTTGCCCAATAATAGCGTACGAAAGAAATAATCCTAACTTGATCTCGTTTGATTTTAAATCATACATGCCTCCCCCGATAATTGATTGAAGGTGGAGGCAATTGAAGGGGACGAAAGGGCAGAAAAAACAGGGAAACGAAGCACGTCATTACATCAACCTTGGAAAGAGTCTGTCGAGGAACGAATTTTCAATAGCATAACTTGGGCTCCTAGAATATGGGGTCCCTGGGACAATCTATTTGATTGCAGGGACAGGTACGCTGAATATGACTGGGGATTTTCCTATGAGTATTGGAGCGGGTCCAAGCAGATTAAAGAGGATGAGTTGTCAGAGACTGCTATTTATTCAAATTATTTCTGGTATAAGCAGAGGGAGTACCTCTTCTAGGTGTCGAGCTCGTGCTGCTTCTCCCACATGGCCTCACACCCGCCATCATCCTTGATGAACCCCGCCCACAGCTGGGACACCTGCATCGATCAAAAGCGCTCGGTAATTAAACCCCCTCAGCTCACCTCGGCGCAGACGCATATCAACGAGCACATCAAAGGCACACCACCAACCAGCCTTGTAGCTGGTGTAGATGTCTGCGGTGCGGACCCAAAATTGCGCGGAGCGGCTCTAGGGGCGGAGGTGTGAGAGCACCTAGAGGGGGTGAATAGGTGATCCTATAAAATTCAACACTAAATTCCATAAACTTGATTATAAATATGTTAGTGCAAGTTAATCAAGTCTGTGAGCTCTTGCGAACACAGACAATCGATGAGAAAGCAATCACAGGAGACACGCGATTTTATCCCGTGGTTTGGCCAAGTAGCACTTGCCTATTTCCACGTTGTGGCGTCTCAATGGACGAGGGTTGCACTCAAACCCTTTCAAGTGATTCAATGATCAACTTGAATACCACGATGTTCTTTTCTTAGTCTTTCTCCCATTTGCGAGGAATCTCCACAACTTGGAGCCTCTCGCCCTTACAATGATGATCACAAAAGAAGCACGGAAGTAAGGGAGGGGAGAGCAACATACACAAGACTCAAATCGAGAGCACAATCACGCACACAAGCCACAACTTGAGCTCAAAACACAACGCACGGAGTTTTCAACTCAAATGGAGCTCAAGTCACTATCTCAAAGAATCGAATGCGTGAAGTTGGAGTCTTAGAATGTTTCTAGTCAGCTTGGGTGACTCCTCCATGCGCCTAGGGGTCCCTTTTATAGCCTCAAGGCAGCTAGGAGCCGTTGGTGACCAACAAAAAAAGCCAAGATTGCCTTCAGTCGGGTGGCGCACCGGTGCGCCACCGGATAACCACTGTAGATGGTCCAATGTCGATCTCCTTCCTTTTCTGGCCCAGATGACCGTTGCAGCTTCGGGCCGGTTGGCGCACCGGACACTGTCCGGTGCACACCGAACAGTCCGGTGCCCCCTTTCGACCGTTGGTGCGGGCGACGCGTCGCTCGCGGATTGCGCGACCGACCGTTGCGCAGTCGATCGTTGGCTCACTGGACAGTCCGGTGCACCACCGGACAGTGCATTGAATTTTAGCCATACGCCGCTGATCCTTTTCCCGAGAGCGACGACTTTGCCGCGGACGACTCACCGGACAGTCCGGTGCGCCATCGGACAGTCCGGTGAATTATAGCCGTACGCCACCGTCGAGTCCCGAGAGCGGCCAGTTCACCTTGGACTCGCCTGGCGCACCCGACACTGTCCGGTGCACCACCGGACAGTCCGGTGCACCTAGGCCGAGCAGGAGTTGGCTGTACACAACCAACTCTTTTCCAATTCATTTTCTCCTGTTTCTAGCACTTAGACAATATATGTTAGTACTCAAAACAATGTACTAAGTCCAGAAACGTACCTTGTTACATGATTTGCACTTCTTCAATCTTTGGCACATTCAGAACTTAGAGAATGTGTGTTGGGCATTTAATCACCAAAACATTATAGAAATGGTCCAAGGGCACATTTCCCTTTCAATCTCCCCCTTTTTGGTGATTTATGCCAACACTTCACAAAGCAACCAAAATAAGTGCAATATCAATCCAAAAGACAACCAAATTGTTTTTGACTCTAATTTGGCATATTTGGATCATTCTTTGCCACCACTTGGTTTGTTTTTGCAAATCAAATTCATTTTCCTATCTCAAAGTCAAACTCACTTGTTTGGGCACAAAGAGAGATATTCCAATGAAAAAATTTATCAAGAGCCAAAAACTCTCCCTTTTTCCCATAATCATAAATTCTCCCCCACAAGAGACCAAAATTTGCAATAAGAGTATTTTGGACAAATCAAAATTCGAACTCTACTATTTTCAAAATTCTCAAGTGGTAGCTTGATCCATTTGCTTTGGCCTTAATTTCTCCCCCTTTGGCATTAAGCACCAAAACGGGATCATTTTTGGCCCTTTAACCCCATCGCCTCACCAAAAATTGTCAATTAAGAGCAAAAGGCAATAAGAGCATAAGAATGAACTTGGAGGTGAGTACACAAATACTGGAGTGCAGTGGAAGTCTTTGCATGGTCCAAGTTCACCTTTCCCTTTCAATGCACCTTTGAGACTACATCAAGTAACTCAAACACAAGGATTAGTCTCAAAGGGTAAAGTTGTAGCACTTCTCCCCTTAAATATGTGCATCATTCACACATGGACTTGTGAGGTCCGGGGATCCCTTGCACAACTTGAGCACCGTCAATTAAGCAACAAATTGCATAAATGTATAAGTAACATGATCAAAGGCATAAAACACATGTATGTTATAGATCAATCCAAGTTACGCGAACCTAAGACATTTAGCTCACTACGCAGCCTGCAAAAGGTTTTCTCATCTAATGGCTTGGTAAAGATATCAGCTAGCTGGTTCTCGGTGCTAATATGGAACACCTCGATATCTCCCTTTTGCTGGTGGTCTCTCAGAAAGTGATGCCGGATGTCTATGTGCTTAGTGCGGCTGTGTTCAACAGGATTATCTGCCATGCGGATTGCACTCTCATTGTCACATAGGAGTGGGACTTTGCTCAGATTGTAGCCAAAGTCCCGGAGGGTTTGCCTCATCCAAAGTAGTTGCGCGCAACGCTGTCCTGCGGCAACATACTCGGCCTCAGCGGTGGATAGGGCAACAGAGGTTTGTTTCTTTGAACTCCAAGACACCAGGGACCTTCCTAGGAATTGGCACGTCCCTGATGTACTCTTCCTATCAACCTTGCATCCAGCATAATCGAAGTCTGAATATCCAATTAAGTCAAAGGTAGACCCCTTTGGATACCGGATCCCGAAGCAAGGCGTAGCAACTAAATATCTAAGAATCCGCTTAACGGCCACAAGGTGACATTCCTTGGGGGTCGAATTGATATCTAGCACACATGCATACACTAACCATAATATCCAGTCTACTAGCACATAAATAAAGTCATGACCCTATCATAGACCGGTATGCCTTTTGATCAACGGACTAACCTCCTTTGTTTAGGTCGACATGTCCGTCGGTTCCCATTGGTGTCTTTGCGGGCTTGGTGTCCTTCATCCCAAACCGCTTGAGAAGGTCCTGCGTGTACTTCGTTTGTGAGATGAAGGTGACGTCCTTGAGTTGCTTCACTTGGAACCCAAGGAAGTAGTTCAACTCACCCATCATTGACATTTCAAACTTTTGAGTCATCACCCTGCTAAACTCCTCACAAGACTTTTGATTAGTAGAACCAAATATTATGTTATCGACATAAATTTGGCACACAAAGAGGTCACCATCACAAGTCTTAGTGAAAAGAGTGGGATCGGCTTTCCCAACCTTGAAAGAATTAGCAATTAAGAAATCTCTAAGACATTCATACCATGCTCTTGGGGCTTGCTTAAGTCCATAGAGCGCCTTAGAGAGCTTACACACATGGTCGGGGTACCTTTCATCCTCAAAGCCAGGGGGTTGTTCCACGTATACCTCCTCCTTGATTGGCCCGTTGAGGAAAGCGCTCTTCACATCCATTTGGAACAACCTGAATGAGTGGTGAGCGGCATAGGCTAATAGAATGCGAATAGAATCTAGCCTAGCCACAGGAGCAAAAGTCTCCTCGAAATCTAAACCTGCGACTTGGGCATAACCTTTTGCCACAAGTTGAGCCTTGTTCCTTATCACCACCCTGTGCTCGTCCTGTTTGTTGCGGAACACCCACTTGGTTCCCACAACATTTTGCATGGGACATGGCACCAGGCTCCAAACTTCATTTCTCTTGAAGTTGTTGAGCTCTTCTTGCATGGCCAACACCCAGTCCGGATCTTGCAAGGCCTCTTCTACCCTGAAAGGCTCAATAGAAGAGACAAACGAGTAATGCTCACAAAAGTTAGCTAATCTTGAGCGAGTAGTTACTCCCTTGCTTATATCACCCAGAATCTGATCGATGGGGTGATTTCTTTGGATTGTCGCTCGGACTTGAGTTGGAGGGGCGAGTGATGCTTCTTCCTCTATAGCTGGTTCTTCTTGTGCTCCCCCTTGATCACGTGCCTCTTCTTGAGGAACCTGTTCATCATCTTGAGTTGGGGGGTGTACCATTGTTGAGGAAGAAGGTTGATCTTGCTCTTGTTGTTCCTGTGGCCACACATCTCCAATCACCATGGTGCGTATTGTGGCCGTTGGAGCATTATCTTCATCTACATCATCAAGATCAACTTGCTCTCTTGGAGAGCCATTAGTCTCATCAATTACAACGTCGCTAGAGACTTCAACCAAACCAGATGATTTGTTGAAGACTCTATACACCCTTGTATTTGAGTCATACCCTAGTAAAAACCCTTCTACTGCCTTGGGAGCAAATTTAGAATTTCTACCTTTCTTCACTAGAATGTAACATTTGCTCCCAAATACACGAAAGTATGAGACATTGGGTTTGTTACCGGTAAGAAGTTCATACGAGGTCTTCTTGAGGAGGCGATGAAGGTAGACCCGGTTTATGGCGTGGCAAGCTGTGTTCACAGCTTCCGACCAAAACCTCTCAGGCGTATTGAACTCTCCAAGCATTGTCCTCGCCATGTCGATGAGCGTCATGTTCTTCCTCTCTACCACACCATTTTGCTGTGGTGTGTAGGGAGCGGAGAACTCGTGCTTGATGCCTTTCTCCTCAAGATACTCCTCCACTTGTAGATTCTTGAACTCGGACCCGTTGTTGCTTCTTATCTTTTTCACCTTGAGCTCAAATTCGTTTTGAGTCCTCCTTAGAAAGCGCTTGAGGGTCCCTTGGGTTTCTGATTTATCCTACAAAAAGAACACCCAAGTGAAGCGGGAAAAATCATCAACAATTACTAGACCATACTTACTTCCCCCGATGCTAAGGTAGGCGACGGGTCCGAAGAGGTCCATGTGGAGAAGCTCCAGTGGTCTTGATGTTGTCATCACATTCTTGTTGTGATGAGCGCTTCCCACATGTTTCCCTGCCTGGCAAGCTGCACAAGGTCTATCTTTCTTGAAACAAACATTTGTTAGTCCTAACACATGTTCTCCCTTTAGAAGTTTGTGAAGGTTCTTCATCCCAACATGTGCTAGACAGCGATGCCACAACCAGCCCATACTAGTCTTAGCTATTAAGAATGCATCTAGATTGGCCTCCTCTTTTGAAAAATCCACTAAGTAGAGTTTGTCGTCTAATACACCCTTAAAAGCTAGTGAACCATCACTCCTTCTAAAGACATACACATCTACATTGGTAAATAGACAATTATAACCCATGTTACATAATTGACTTATAGACAATAAGTTGTACCCGAGCGATTCTACTAAGAACACATTTGAGATAGAATGCTCGGATGAAATGACTATTTTTCCCAGTCCTTTAACCTTCCCTTGGTTCCCATCTCCAAAGATGATCAAATCTTGGGAATCCTTGTTCTTGACGTAGGAGGTGAACATCTTCTTCTCCCCCGTCATGTGGTTTGTGCATCCACTGTCGATAATCCAGCTTGAGCCCCCGGATGCATAAACCTGCAAGGCAATTTACACTTGGGTTTTAGGTACCCAACTCTTGTTGGGTCCTACAAGGTTAGTCACAATAGCCTTTGGAACCCAAATGCAAGTCTTGTCTCCCTTGCATTTGGATCCCAACTTTCTAGCAACTACTTTTTCATTCTTACATAAAAGAGCAAATGAAGTATTGCAAGCATGGTAAATGGTAGAAGGTTTATTACATATTCTCCTAGGCACATGGTGCACAACATTACTTTTCCTAGGCCTACCATGCACAAAAGTAGAGCTAGAGGCAAACATAGCATGTGAATCATTATAATCAACATAACTCCTATTATAATAAGCATTTCTAGAAAATTTTCTATCATTATAAATGAAAGCATGATTCCTTTGAGTACTATTAGCCATAGGGTCCTTCCCTTTCTCCTTGTTGGGAATGGGAGCCCTTTAGCTTGTTAAGTTCTTGGCTTCCTTTCGAAAGCCAAGTCCATCCTTAATTGAGGGGTGTCTACTAACGGTGTAGGCATCCCTAGCAAATTTTAACTTATCAAAATCAGCCTTGCAAGTCTTAAGTTGAGCATTAAGACTTGCCACCTCATCATTTAATTTGGTAATAGACGCAAGATGTTTATCACAAGCATCAATATCAAAATACTTGCATCTATTACAAATTACAACATGTTCTACACATGAACTAGATTTATTAGCTACCTCTAGCTTAGCATTTAAATCATCATTCAAAATCTTTAAACTAGAGATTGATTCATGGCACACAGACAATTCAGAGGATAACATTTCATTTCTTTTAGTTTTTAAAGCCATAGACTTTTGTACACTAATAAATTTGTCATGCTCTTCATACAAAATATCCTCTTGCTTCTCTAGCAATCTATCTTTTTCATTTAAAGCATCAATTAACTCGTTGATTTTATCTACCTTAGTTCTATCTAAACCCTTAAATAAATCAGTATAATCTACTTCATCATCACTAGAATCATCATCGCTTGAAGTAGTATACTTAGGGGTTTCTCGAACACTTACCTTCTTTTCCTTGGCCATGAGGCAAGTGTGGCGTTCGTTGGGGAAGAGAGAAGACTCGTTGAAGGCCGAGGCTGCCAGTCCTTCATCGTCAGAGTCGGATGAAGAGCAGTCCGAGTCCCATTCTTTGCCAAGGTGCGCCTCGCCCTTCGCCTTCTTGTAAACTTTCTTCTTCTCCCTCTTCCCATGCTTTTCTTGTTCCTGGTCATTTTCATTACCAGGGTATTGTGCTGTAAAATGACCAGTCTTACCGCATCTGAAGCAGGAGCGCTTCCCCTTTGCTTTGTTTTTGTTGGGGTGCTCCTTGCGTCCTTTTAGAGCGGTCTTGAAGCGCTTGATGATAAGCGCCATTTCATCTTCGTTGAGGCCAGCAGTCTCCACTTGTGCCACCTTGCTTGGTAGCGTCTCCCTGCTGCTGGTTGCTTTGAGGGCAACAGTTTGAGGCTCGTGGACGGGTAGAGGGCCATTAAGAGCATCGTCCACATATCGGGCCTCCTTCACCATCATGCGCCCGCTCACAAACTTCCCAAGAATCTCCTCGGGCGTCATCTTGGTGTACCTAGGATTCTCACGAATAAGGTTAACAAGATGGGGGTCAATTACCGTGAATGACCTTAGCATAAGTCGGACGACGTCGTGGTCCGTCCATCTTGTACTTCCATAGCTCCTAATCTTGTTGACCAGGATCTTGAGCCTGTTGTATGTTTGTGTTGGCTCCTCTCCCCTGATCATCGCGAACCTTCCCAGCTCGCCTTCCACCAATTCCATTTTGGTGATCATGGTGGCGTCGTTTCCCTCATGCGATATCTTGAGGGTGTCCCATATTTGCTTAGCGTTGTCCAAGCCGCTCACCTTGTTGTATTCATCCCTACACAAAAATGCTAGCAAGACAGTGGTAGCTTGTGCATTCTTATGAATTTGCTCATTGATAAACATAGGGTTATCGGTACTGTCAAAATGCATTCCATTTTCAACTATCTCCCAAATACTAGGATGAAGAGAAAATAAGTGACTACGCATTTTGTGACTCCAAAAAGTGTGGTCCTCTCCATCAAAGTGTGGATGTTTACCAAGAGGAATTGAAAGCAAATGAGCATTGGAATTGAAAGGAATACGAGAATAATCAAATGAATAATTTGAATTAACCGGTTTCTTTTTAGACGAGTCATCGTCGTCGTCGTCGTCGTCTCTTGGTGAAGAAGAAGATTCATCGCTGTCGTAGTAGACGATCTTCTTGATGTGCCTCTTCTTCTTCCCGTCCTTCTTCTTGTGACTTGAGCCAGAGTCAGTGGGCTTGTCATCTCTTGGCTCATTGAAGATGGACTCCTTTTCCTTATCGTTGACCACCATCCCCTTTCTCTTAGGATCCATCTCTTCGGGCGATTAGTCCCTTGTGGAAGAGAACGACTCCGATACCAATTAAGAGCACCTAGAGGGGGGTGAATAGGTGATCCTGTAAAATTCAACACTAAATTCCACAAACTTGATTATAAAGATGTTAGTGCAAGTTAATTAAGTCTGTGAGCTCTTGCGAACACAGACAATCGATGAGAAGGCAATCACAGGAGACACATGATTTTATCCCGTGGTTCGGCCAAGTAGCACTTGCCTACTTCCACGTTGTGGCGTCCCAATGGATGAGGGTTGCACTCAACCCCTTTCAAGTGATCCAATGATCAACTTGAATACCACAATGTTCTTTTCTTAGTCTTTCTCCCGTTTGTGAGGAATCTCCACAACTTGGAGCCTCTTGCCCTTACAATGATGATCACAAAACAAGCACGGAAGTAAGGGAGGGGAGAGCAACACACACAAGACTCAAATTGAGAGCACAAGCACGCACAACTTGAGCTCAAAACACAACGCACGGAATTTTCAACTCAAATGGAGCTCAAGTCACTATCTCAAAGAATCGAATGCGTGAAGTTGGAGTCTTAGAATGTTTCTAGTCAAGGTGACTCCTCCATGCGCCTAGGGGTCCCATTTATAGCCCCAAGGCAGCTAGGAGCCGTTAAAGACCAACAAGGAAGGCCAAGATTGCCTTCAGTCAGGTGGCGCACCAGACAGTCCAGTGCCGATCTCCTTCCTTTTCTGGCCCAGATGACTGTTGTAGCTTCGAGTCGGTTGGCGCACCGGATACTGTCCAGTGCACACCGGACAGTCCGGTGCCCCCTTCCGACCGTTGGTGCGGGCCACGCGTCACCCACGGATTGCGCGACCGATCGTTGCGCAGTCGACCGTTGGCTCACCGGATAGTCCGGTGCACCACCAGACAGTGTGGTGAATTTTAGCCGTACGTCGCTGATCCTTTTCCCGAGAGCGACGACTTCGCCGCGGATGACTCACCGGACAGTCCGGTGCGCCACCGAACAGTCCGGTGAATTATAGCCGTACGCCGCCGTCGAGTCCCGAGAGCGGCCAGTTCACCTTGGACTCGCCTGCACCACCGGACACTGTCCGGTGCACCCAGACCGAGCAGGAGTTGACTCTTTTCCAATTCCTTTTCTCCTGTTTCTAGCACTTAGATAATATATGTTAGTACTCAAAACAATATACTAAGTCTAGAAACGTACCTTGTTACATGATTTGCACTTCTTCAATCTTTGGCACATTCAAAACTTAGAGAATGTGTGTTGGGCACTTAATCACCAAAACATTATAGAAATGGCCCAAGGGCACATTTCCCTTTCAAGGTGGTCGGAGATGCGCTCCCAGACCCGATGCCGACCATGCATAGGTCCTCTATACTAGCCTTAATAGTTTAAATGCTGATTTAAATGGTAGAATAGAAAAATTAAGTGTTGCTAGTTTATCCATGTAACATGTTTCGATTTGTGCTTAATGTAAAGATCATGATTTTGATGCTTGTAGTAATCATGTCTCTACTATTGCAAGGTTGAATGATGAAATTGTTCAATTAAATGTTCAACTTAAGACTTACAAAAATGAAGTAGAGAAATTTAAATTTGCTAGGAATGCCTTCAGCTTTGGTAGACATCCCTCCATTAAGGATGGACTTGGTTTCCAAAAGGGAACCAAGAACACTAAAAGCCAAAAGGCCCTCAACTTCACAAAGGAGAAGTGGAAGGCGCCTATGGGCAATAGCTCGCATTCTTTTCATGAAAGGAAGAATGCATGTTTATTTGTATTCTCATGTTAGGAATGTTTCTCATAATGCTCATCATGATATTTATAATGATAGTTTGCTTTTTCCAAAGCGTCATGATGGTGTCTTTACTCCTCGCACTATGTTTGCTTCATCTAGTTATTCTAGTAGGAGTAAAACTAGGCACCATGCATCTCATGTTGTCTCTCATGCGCCTAAGGATAGGAATGCATCTCATGGAACTTCTATTCTATTCCATACTTATGACGCATCCTATGTAATTTATTGCAAGAATGATAGAATCATTGCTACAAATGTGGGACCAAAATGCAAGAAAGGTAAGACTTCCATTTGGGTTCCAAAATCTTATGTAACTAACCAGACAGGACCCAACATAAGTTGGGTACCTAAACCCCAAACTTAAATTCCTTGTAGGTTTATGCATCCGGGGGCTCAAGCTGGATCATTGATAGCGGATGCACAAACCACATGATGGGGGAGAAGAAGATGTTCACCTCCTACGCCAAGAATAAGGATTCCCATGATACGATTGTCTTCGGATATGAGAACCAAGGCAAGGTAAAGAGGATAGGTAAAATAGCAATTACTACTGAGCACTCCATTTCTAATGTCTTTTTGGTAGAATCACTTGAATATAATTTACTTTTTGTCAGTCAGTTATGTCACATGGGATATAATTGCTTGTTTACAAATGTAGATGTAACAATCTTTAGAAAAAAGTGATGGTTCTTTAGCATTTAAAGGTGTATCTGATGGCAAGCTTTATCTAGTAGATTTTACTAAAGAGAATGTATATCTAGATGCATGTTTACTTGCTAAGACTAACATGGACTGACTTTGGCATCACTCTCTAGCACACGTTGGGATGAAGAACCTTCATAAGCTTCTAAAGGGAGAACATGTGTTAGGACTAACCGATGTTTGTTTTGAGAAAGATAGATCTTATGCAGCATGTCAAGCAGGGAAATAGGTGAGAATAAGTCATCCAAACAAGAATGTGCTGATGACGTCAAGACCATTGGAGCTTCTCCGTATGGATCTATCAGGCCTATTGCTTATCTTAGCATCGGGGAAGTAAGTATGGTCTTGTTATTGTTGATGACTATTCCCACTTCACTTGGGTATTCTTTTTGCAGGATAAATCTGAAACCCAAGAAACCCTCAAGCGTTCCCTAAGACGAGCTCAAAATGAGTTTGAGCTAAAAGTGAAGAAAATCATGAGTGACAATGGATCTGAGTTTAAAAATCTTCAAGTGGAGGAATATCTTGAGAAGGAAGGGATTAGGCATGAGTTCTCCGCTCCCTACACTCCATAGCAAAACAGTGTAGTGGAGAGGAAGAACAGGATGCTCGTTGATATGGTAAGAACGATGCTGGAAGAATACAAGACGCCAGAGCGGTTTTGGTCGGAAGCCATAAATATGGTCTACCATGCCATAAATTGTCTCTATCTTCATCGCTTCCTCAATAAGATTGCATATGAGCTCCTAACCGGTAACAAACTCAATGTTTCTTATTTTCGTGTATTTAGGAGCAAATGCTACATCTTACTCAACAAAGGTAGACATTCAAAGTTTGCTCCTAAAGTTGTTGAAAGGCTTTTACTTGGTTATGATTCAAATACAAAAGCATATAGAGTATTCAACAAATCTTCGGGTTTAGTTGAAGTCACTAGTGACGTTGTATTTGATGAGACTAATGGCTCTCCAAGGGAGCAAGTTGATCTTGATGACATAGATGAAAATGAGGTTCTGACGGCCGCAATGAGGACTATGGTGATAGGCGGTTTGCGACCACAGGAACAACAAGTGCAAGATCAACCTTCTTCCTCAACGATGGTGCAACCTCCAACTCAAAATGAGGAATAAGTACCTCAAGACGATGGCATGGATCAAAGGGGAGCACAAGAACAAGGAGACAAGGAGGAGGAAGAAGTACCACATGCATCTTCAACCCAAGTCCACACCAATATTCAAAGGGATCATTTGGTGGATCAAATCCTTGGTGACATTAGCAAGGGAGTTATTATGCGTTCACGTATTGCTATTTTTTGTGAGCACTACTTCTTTGTTTCTTCTATTGAGCCTTTTAGGGTAGAAGAAGCCTTGCAGGATTCAGACTGGGTGTTGGCTATGTAGGAGGAGCTAAACAACTTCAAGAGAAATGAAGTATGGAGTTTGGTGCCACGTCTAAAGCAAAATGTTGTGGAAACAAAGTGGGTGTTTCGCAACAAACAAGATGATTATGGGGTGGTGATAAGAAACAAGGCGAGACTTGTGGCAAAAGGTTATGCCCAAGTCACAGGTTTGGATTTTGAGGAGACTTTTGCTCCTGTAGCTAGGCTTGAGTCTATTCGAATACTATTAGCCTATGCTGCTCACCATTTTTTCAAGCTCTATCAAATGGACGTGGAGAATGCCTTCCTCAACAGGCCTATCAAGGAGGAGGTGTATGTGGAGCAACCCCTAGCTTTGAGGATGACAAGTACCCCGACCATGTGTACAAGCTCACTAAGGCGCTCTATGGACTTAAGCAAGCCCTAAGAGCATGGTATGAATGTCTTAGAGATTTTCTTATTTCTAATGCTTTCAAGGTCGGTAAAACTGATCCTACTCTTTTCACTAAGACTTGCAATGATGATTTATTGATATGCCAAATATATGCCGATGACATAATATTTGGTTCTACTAATCAAAAGTCATGTGAGGAGTTTAGTAGGGTTATGACACAGAAATTTGAGATGTCCATGATGGGAGAGTTGACTTACTTTATTGGATTTCAAGTGAAGCAACTCAAGGAAGGAATATTCCTCTCTCAAACGAAGTACACATAAGATATCCTAAAGAAGTTTGGGATGAAGGATGCAAAGCCTGCTAAGACGTCAATGGGAACTGACAGACATTTGGACTTCAACGCAAGAGGTAAGTCCGTAGGTCAAAAGGTATACTAATCTATGATAGGTTCCTTGCTTTATCTTTATGCAAGTAGACCGGATATTATGCTTTCTGTTTGTATATGTGCTAGATTTCAATCTGATCCCAAGGAATGTCACCTTGTGGTTGTGAAGCGTATTCTTCGATATTTAGTTCATACGCCTTACATCAGGCTCTGGTATCCTGAAGGGTCTACCTTTGACTCGATTGGATATTTAGACTTCGACTATGCTGGGTGCAAGGTTGATAGGACGAGCACATCAGGGACTTGTCAGTTTCTAGGAAGGTCCCTGGTGTCTTGGAGTTCAAAGAAATAAACATTTGTTGCCTTATCCATCGTCGATGCCGAATATGTTGACGCAGGACAGTGTTGGGCGCAACTACTTTGGATGCGGCGAACCCTCCGGGACTTTGGCTACAATACGAGCAAAGTCCCACTCTTATGTGATAATGAGAGTGCAATCCGCTTGGCAGATAATCCCGTTGAACATAGCCGCACTAAGCATATATACATCCGTCATCACTTCCTGAGAGATCACCAGTAAAGGGGAGATATCGATGTTTGTCATATTAGCATCGAAGTGGCACGTGGCTCTAGGTGCTCACCTATTCACTCCCCTCTAGGTGCTCTCAAGAAGTGGCACATGCGGAAGTCATACTCAAAGAGGTTCTGGCCGCCGCGATCATAGAACGAGAGGCAACCGTCGGAGACGGTGAGAGTGGCAGAGATGTGGAGGAGCTAGGCATTGGTGGTTCGAGCAACGAAGGAGGGGAGCAGCGAGAAGGAGCACGTTTGGGAGGAGGGGTCGGGGCCAAAGGTGTGGTCCCCGCCGATGAAGTACTTGATGGAGACCTTGGGGATGGGGACCCGGGCGTCAGACCCGAGCGCCGACCCTTAGTCGTCGGGCAGGTCGAACGCGACATGAGGTTGGGGCAGTGGTGGGAGTAGGATAAGGTGAACAACAGGACATGGAGGCATCCACCGCGGCGGCGACAGCTACGGGAACCTGGGTCTCAAGCAGGCGGGGGAGGAGGCGCCGGGACGGGGGCGGGATTCAGGTCTCGGGCAGACGAGGCTGGGGGCGCTGAGGACGGTGGCGGCGGGGCGACATCGACACCGGTGCTTGTGTGGTTGATGAGGGCGGGAGCAGGTGCACATTGTCATCGCAGACTGAAGAGCCGAGCGGGGGCATGGTGTACCGTGGACGTCTACATTTGATTATAGAGTAGTAGATACATGGCTTTGTTTTTCGCGCTAAATATTCTACCATTGAGTAACAAGAACTCTTATAATTTACGTGCGTTGGCGCGCGCAAGTTGAGTAGTTTGTTGTAATAGCAATATCCGGTTCTCACAATATTTTAGACCGTTTTAGGGTCTGTTCGGTTATCCTGTATTCAACTTCCGGAACAATTTCACTTGAAATAATAGTTTAATTTATATAATAATTAATTATCTAGAACAGTTTCTGGTATCGAAACATAATTGATCATCTTAGAACGTCTCGTTCCGATGTAACCCAACAGACCCCTAGGATACCCAGCCGGCAGTCCATAGATGGCGAACAGTGTCGCGTAACCCGACCCCCTTCCAACATAATCCACAGCAACCACGTCAAGTACGTTTCCAGTCGTCCACCAGCCCGGCCAGTGTGGCCTCCGATTCACCGCCCTCGCGCAGCGCGTCCTTGGCCTGCCGCATGGCCGCCAGCGTGCGCTCCCGGAGCATCCTCCCGCCTTCGGAGTCCATGATCCAACGCACCTTCGCTGCAACCTCCTCGGCCGGCACGAGGCCCTTGTCGCTGTCGTACCCTGCCACTGCCACGGCCAGCTGCATCTCCTTCTCCAGGAACACCCGATTGAGCCGCTGCTCCGCGTAGAGCGGCCACGCCACCATCGGCACGCCCGCCATGATCGCCTCCAGGACCGAGTTCCAGCCGCAGTGCGTGACGAAGCCGCCAACGGACGCGTGCGCTAGCACGTCCCGCTGCGGCGCCCACGACCTGACGACGAGGCCCCTGTCCTTGGTCCTGGCCAAGAAACCCTCCGGGAGGAGCGCGTCCAGGTCCGGCTCCGGCGGCTTCTCGAACTTCTTGGCCGGATCGTCGCTGGGCGGCGCCCGGACCACCCACAGGAAGCGCTGCCGGCTGGCTTCCAGGCCGGCCGCCACCTCCCTTATCTGCTCGGCGCTGAACCGGCCGATGCTGCCGAAGCAGAGGAACACCACGCTGGCCCTGGGCTGCGCGTCCAGCCACGCCAGGCACTCCTCGCCGCCCTTGCCCAGCACCTCCTCCGATTTGATGAGCGGCCCGATGCAGTAGATGGGCGGGGTCGAGAGGCCGGGGGGCGTGCAGTGGCCCGCGGCCACGGTCTCGACGGCGCGCTGCTCCAGCAGGCGGAACGTGTTGACGAGGACGCCCTGGGAGCGGCAGAGGTCGGCGCAACCCTTGACGAAGCCGTCGTAGGCCGCGTCGTCGCGCTCCATGACGGGCAGGATGGCGTGCGTCGCCGGGAACGGCGGGATGCCGGGCACCCGCACGGGCTCCTCCCCCATGTCCTGGAAGCTCGCCGTGGCCCGCTCGTGGAGCGCCGGGAGGTGCAGGAAGAAGGCCAGGACCTCGGCGCCCGAGGTGAAGAAGAAGTAGGCCGGCACGCGGAGCTCCTCCGCCACGTCGAGCGCGATGCTGCAGAAGAAGTCGACGACGAGCACGGCCGGGGTCGCGGCGGCCAGGAACTCGCGGAGGTGCGGGTTGGAGACGCGGATGACCTCGAAGGTCAGCGCCTCCTGGTGCTTGGTCCTGACGGCAGGGAGGTGCTCCACCTTGGGCAGGCGGTGGAAGGAGATGGACGGGTTGGCCGCGGAGACGCCGGCGAGGAAAGGCGCCGTGGCGCCCGTGTTGAAGGGCGGCTCGACGACGACGATTGTGACGGGCAGCCCCCGCGCGCCGAGGAGCTTGCCGAGCTCGATCATGGAGACCAGGTGGCCCATCCCTGGCGACGGGTACAGCACAACCGGTCTCTGGGCGAGCCCCGTCCCGGCGGCGGTGGCCTCCATTTCTCCACCCATCGATCTGCGTTGGTACGTTTTTGCTGTGACGCTTTTTATAGAAGCATGCGCGAGGCCTTTCCTGCGGGCTTCCTATTGATTTTTTTTTCTACAAACACGCATATACCCACATGGCACATACATGTTCATCTCTGTTAGGTTATCCGCACTCATGGAGCCCTAAATTTCTACTCTAAAAGAAATATTTCATCCTGGTCAGCGAGATTCTCTACTCTATTCTATAATCCTCCACAATCATATTTACTCTAAATCTCTACTCTATATCAACTAACATATATTATATCATTTCTTTCCTCATGCCAACACAGCACATACAGGCAAGCACCTACCTCCGGACCACGATCAACCAATCACAGGCCAAAATGCCACAGCGGAGAGAGAACTAGAGTAGAAGTGTATGGACTCTATATATGGCGTACTCTCTGTCTTGTCTGCGTTTAGGGTGACAGTTGAGGTGCTCCGCTGCAGGAGTTTTTTACTCCATACGTAGCTGTATCAACATAGCGCATTGGTTTAGAGCTCCCACTGCGGACAGCCTTAAACCCTTCTTTCTCTTTCTTACTTATTCTTTTTTTGTCTTCATTAATTTATTTATTTCCTTTTCATGTTTCCATGATCCTCTCCTGCATCAGTCCATCCTTTCCCAGTCTCCCTGTTTCCATGACGACGGACGCACCTGCCGAAATAATGGCTAGCTGCGCTGAGGGGACGACGACGGGTCGCGCTCGCGCTCAGAAGTGCGTGGAGCTCCTGTGAGAGCGATGTGGCAACGTCATCGATGACAAAAATGGGATCCGCCTCTGAACAGCAGCCTTGCATTATCTTTCCGCCACCCCTGTCTTGATCAGCAATATTCGTACCGGCGGGTAGGTGGCGGCGTTGCTATGCTGAAGGTTGAAGCTTAATTGGGACTTAAAAAAAGAGCGTTCTTGTTCATGGGCGATGCACTACATATATACATATATATATGTCATTGCTCAGCTCATTCGGCAATATATAAAATCCCGCCGCCGTGATGACGTACGTACTCTAATAATAATAATAATAATAATAATTTTTTGCTCAACCTTTCCACGCTGTTCTTGTTCATGTGAGCGTGGCCGTCGTCGTGGACCAAATGCCACTGAGGCCGTCCGCAGCGCATGCCTAGGGCTGGACGAAATACTCGCGGCTCATTAGCTCGCTCGACTCGTGGTCTATTTGGCTCGACTCAGATCGGATCATTTAAATTTTTACATGAGCTGAACCGGCATTCCAGCTTGGCTTCTTAACGAGCTTAGCTCGAGCTAATTCGTGAACTAAACGAGCTGCCAACTGAGTCGGTCCACTGCACACAGTCATAGGCCACCAGCCCACGACAAGTAATAGCTAACAGGCACAACCGCACAACCATCGGCCCAGCCGCCCAGGCCCAAGCACATGCACTTCCGCACCTCACTTGAGCACTTGCGTTGCGTAAGCTATAAGCAATCTACAGAGGCATAAACGGACAAACGGTCAAGCTCTCTACGACTCTACCTCTCTCTTCGGTCTCTCCGCTCCGCTCCAGTCTCCAGATCGCCAAGACCGCAACACCAACGGCCAACCCTAGTCCCTAGGTCCTAGCTGACGCGGCGACGCTCTGGCTGCTGGTTGGACAGCAGACGCGCCGGGGGCCGCTTGTTGTATACGGCAGCCGCTGCCGCTGCGGCGGGCGGGTGGGTGCTGCCGCTGCCACTGCGCACGCTCCACCGACCAGACGGCCGCTGGCGAGTCAGCGACCACCGACCGTCCCATAGCGCCAAGCTCCTGCAGCGTCCATGGACAACGGATCTGTCATTGCGGCCTCCACTGCCCCACCGCTCCAACTCCATGGCTCCAGCGACCAGCTCCACCTCTCCACGGCGATGGCCACAGGCAGCAGGCGACACGCGGCACGGCAGGAGGCAGGCCAACTATCGAGCTCGTGTGTGTGACTGTGTGCATCTAGATTTTTTTTTCTGTAGCTCGTGAGCCAAACGATTCAGCTCGAGCTCATTAACGAGCCGAGCCGAGCTTATCTCCTAGCTCGGTTTCTTAACGAGCCGAGCCGATTTGGCTCGTTAGCTTAACGAGCAAGTTTGAACTCGGCCGAGCCGAGCCAAGCTGGCTCAATATCCAGCCCTACGCATCCGCGCATGGCCCCTCCCATAGCACTGTATACGCGAGCCTCTATGCTTGCGCGCTAGCCTCCAAATGCCTCCCTACGTGCTGCAGCGTTAGGGGAGGCCGCGCCGCTCCCTCAGATCAAAGGGAGCACTGTAGTGTCCCCTTATACAGTACTCCCCTATTTAATAGTTGAAAAAATAGTAATAAAAGATAAATAGAGTTAGATAATGATATTTTATAGTTGTGGTGGGGTATAGAGGGATAATATAGGAGGAACTGTTGTGGGAGATAAAAAATTAGGAGGTGAAATGTTGATGATATGACGCAAAAAAGTGATATATGGAGAAAAATTTAGAGGTCACCGCTGCGGACAGTCAGAGGCTGTTTGGTGCACATCCTCCTCATCTTTGTCACATCAGCTCTCGACTCCACTTTTACCTTGCTGTCACAGTGTACGGACTTCATCAGGCTACAACTTTAGCCTATCTATCAATTTTTCTATTTCAAAATTAATTAATTCACACGGATTTATTTTAACGATTAGAAATCACATAACATAATTTTTTTAATAAATTAAAAATTACAAAGTACATTAAAAGAAAATTACATGAAATTTCTAGATGGATTGGGACTGTAGTTTGTGATTTTTTTTGTATTTGTTTGAATTTTCTGGACTCTAAACGATAAAAATAGTTAATTGCAACTGCTAGCACACGTGGACTAATCACAAGCCGCCACCTCGCTCTTACCCATATCTTCGTCCGTGCCAGTGCGTCACCCGCCTACCGCCCGTCTCTCGCCGGAGGCACACTCCAACGAGGGCGTGAGAGGGGCGATATCGCCCGCTCTCGCCCGGCGGTGGCAGCGTGGTCCGCCGAGTGTCTCCCGCCTCCCTCTCATCGTGGGACGGGCTATAGGCCCTGTTTGGCACAACTACTGCTTATTAAAAAAATAACTTATCTTAGGCTGGTGCCAGTGCGGGCGGCAGCGCGGGCGAGAAGAGGCCGCTGCCGCCCGCGCGCGGGCGATAGGCGGGCGAGAGGCCGGCGCCGGGCGATGGCGCTGGCGCCCGGCGAGAGCGGGCGATATCGCCTCGCTCTCGCCCACGCTGGAGCGCCCGCCCGGGCGAGAGGGAGGCGAGAGGGAGGCGAGGCACTGGCGGGGCGAGAGCGCGGGCGAGAGCGACGTGGCGCGATCTGACTGGTCCACGTGTCGCGATCTGATTGGTCCACGTGTGCTAGCCGTTGCAACTAGCCGTTTTTGACCGTTTGGAGTCCAAAAAATTCGAAAAAAATTGCAAAAAATTACAAATTTCATCCCCAATCCCTCTATATATATCCCTACCCGGGTGGAGCTCATTTCACACACCATTTCATCTCATTTCTCTCTTCCAAACTCGCCTTTTCTACTCATCTTCACGTCATGTCTTCCTCGAGCACAAACTCAAGTGAAGGAGCCGAAGGGGGAATGTGCAATGCATTGCAAGCAGCCATGGAGGAGGCTATGCTCAACCTCAATGAAGAGTCGTCGAGCAGGCCCAAGCGTCGTCGACGCTACATCAATCGTGATCGTGAGTCTGCCCATGATCGGCTTCATCAAGACTACTTCGCCGATGACTGTGTGTATCCTCCAAATTACTTTCGGCGCAGGTATCGCATGAGGCGACAACTTTTTTTGAGTATTATGCTTAGATTAGGTGAATACTCTCCGTATTTCACCCAAAGAGAAGATGCTCTGGGTCGACTCGGGCTCTCTCCCCTACAAAAGTGCACCGCAGCTCTGCGCTTGTTAGCCTATGGATCCGCTGCAGATTCGATAGATGAGTACTTAAAGCTAGCTAGATCAACTGCATTAGAGTGTCTAGAGAAGTTTTGTGAGGGTATCATTCATTGTTATGAGGAGGAGTTCTGTCGTCGACCAAATGTCGCGGATATTCAGCGTCTACTAGCAAAAGCAGAAGAGCGTGGCTTTCCAGGCATGCTAGGAAGTATCGATTGTATGCATTGGCAGTGGAGGAATTGTCTGGTCGCCCATGCCGGTCAATTCACAAGGGAGGATATCAAACATCCCACCATCATCTTAGAAGCTGTTGCATCGTATGATCGGTGGATCTGGCATGCTTTTTTTGGGGTGGCCGGGTCCAACAATGACATTAACGTACTGAATCAGTCGCCATTATTCAAGGATGTCCTTCAAGGTCAAGCACCCATAGTGAACTTCATGGTTAATGGACATGAACACAATATGGGATACTATCTTGCCGACGGCATCTACCCTTCCTGGCCGGTGTTCATCAAGGGTATTCCGCTTCCACAAAGTGAGAAACATCAGTTATTCACAAATGCTCAAGCAGCATGGCGCAAAGATGTTGAGTGCTCTTTTGGAGTGTTGAAATCTCGGTTCAACATTATAGCAGTTCCTGGACGTTCTTACTCTCAACGTACTCTTGGTTTGATCATGCGTGCATGTGTCATTTTGCACAATATGATCATCGATGACGAGCGTGATGCCGATTTAGACGAGACATATGAGACAGTTGATTCTACAGTCGGCCCGTCGATCTACTACAATGCAACCCCGAGCCTAGCAGCTAGGATTCAAATGGACAACGAGATGACGGACACATCGATGTATACACAACTACTAAATGATTTGGTTGAACATGTATGGGGACATAATAATCATTAGATTTATGTAATTTTCTATTAATTATTATGTATTTTTAAATCGTCATGTAATTTTATTTTAATTATTACGCAATTTGTAATTTTTAATTCAATAAAAATATTATGTTGTGTGTTTTCTGAGCGTTGAAATAAATCCGCGTGAATTACTTAATTCTGAAATAGAAAAGCTGATGTGGCTACAGCCTGAGGCTGTAGCCTGCTGCAGCCTGTGCACTGGAGCAGCAGAGGCGAGAGTGGAGGCGAGAGCTGACGTGGCAGGGGCGAGAGGGAGGCTGTGCACTGGACTCAGCCTTAGAAGCCGATGAAAAGCAGCTTCTACTTGTTGGCTGCTTTTAGTGTATTCTGAAAAGCAACTGAACTGATAAGCTGCTGCAGAAGTTATCTGTTTGGCAGAACTTCTGTTTAAATTTGTGAAGAAGCTGAAAATAAGCTGTGTCAAGCAGGATTATAGGAGCCCTCTCCCACCCATGCTCTCTATCGCGTTGGCACCAGCCTGAGACTACGAGACGAGCGAACGACAGAGTTTGTGCACATCTAAGCGACCCTCTTGCTCAGTCCTGTCCAGCCTACGCAAGGCTACGCCTCGGCACTACCCTTTGATAGGGTTTTAGCTTTTGCAAAAACAACTTTAGCATTGGTTTCTCGATGCGAATAGCTTTCTTGGTTGAGCTAAAGCCATTTTTAAAAATCATTTGGTAACACAGTTTCTGTACTGTTTTGCAAAAATAACCTTATACAGTTATATATATATATATATATACACACTAACTATTAAGACTCTAAGGGTAGGCTGTCTTATTTCTGGTTCTGCTATTTTCATTCCGAACTCTTGTGTGTTTTCATTCCCATTCTCATGCGTCCTGTGTGTTTTCATTCCCATTCCCAACTGTGTCCTGACCCGTTTCCCATTCCCAATTCTGTCCCTCTCCGCACTGTCTTTCTCATTTCCTCTCCCCACAAAGCTCATTCCTATTCCCACGTGCATCCCACGCCTAGCTAAAATTAAATTAAAAAAACACAAATGTGGCCCTAATGGGTAGGCCTGGGCAAAAAGAACCGGAACCGAGGAACCGAACCGAACTAACCGAGAACCGGAACCGAACTAACCGAACCGAAGGAACCGTTATGAAATTCGGTTCTGGTTTTTTGAGAACCGAAATAAATGAGATATTTTCGGTTCTGCACTCTAAAGAACCGAAAAAACCGAAAGAACCGAAAAACCCGTAAGTACCAGATTCAATTTGTTACATGTGTTTGTAAATTCGAATGTTGTGTTTATCGACTTATGTTGAACCTCTAATCATCCATGTATTATCTATGAAATTTTAAGCATTGTGCACTTGTGGTTGTTTGTGGGGAGATGTTGCTAAAATTTCTCGCAAAAGTTGCTGTTATTTAGAATTTTAGAGTGGCTCTTACAATTCGGTTAGAACCGAAGAACCGAACCGAAGAACCGAGAACCGAACTAGTCGGTTCTAGTTTCTTTATTTTGCTATTTCGGTTCTAGTTTTTGAAGAACCGAATTTCTACAAGAACTGAGGAACCGAACCGAAGAACCGAATGCCCACTCCTACTAATGGGATTCGAACTCGCGACCTCTCAAGTAAATATGCTCGTAGCTACCACTACACCATATGTGTGTTTATGTTAATATTTGTTACAGTAAAAATATCTACTACATCTCTCCCAAAGCCCACCTGCTACCCTTACACAATGTGTATTAGTAGATAATTATCAACGAGATTCCCGAATTATATTTTTGGATGGAGAGAGTAGTATTTAAAGAAGAGCCTTGCATGCAACTTCTTTTGTTTGAATAAGTTTTCAACTTAATTTCCTTTTTTATATGTGTGACATTTATTCTCCGTAATATTTTGTCCATGGATCTGACTTGTGAGTCATTTTTATAAACTAACGCCAAAGATGAATCCATGTTTCTTACTTGGAAACCCCGAACAAACACCACTGGCAGGAGGCGCTCGCGTTGGCGTCGCTCATCGACGATGAGAAGAAGCTTGGCAACTGCCAGTTCGACCTCTGGAAGCAGCCCTACTTGGCCGCATGCGTCGCTATGTTCGGCAAGCTCCGGCGCAGCCGTCGCTTGGACGCGGTCCAGAGCGGCTACACCGCTGTCCATATTCAAACGAGGGACCTCATAGTCGTTGCCAACGCAGGCGACTCTCGGGTTGTTCTGGGCACCGCATCCGACGACGACGCCGTCACGCCATCTAGCTCATCATCCACCTGAAGCTCAACCGGCCACGTAAGTCGCTACTGACCGGCCATAAATTCTTGTGCGCTGGGACGACGGTTGTTGTTGATGTTGTGTGAGTGTCCTCGAACAAGATGTATGTAGAGGAGTAGCACATCTGGAGGTGCAACGGCTAGGTGTACTACCTCGCTGATGAGCCCGGGGTGCACTTCGTTTAGCAGCCCAGCCAAAAGTCATCGGTACTCGCCATGTCACGCGCGTTCGATGACTACTATATCAAAGACTGTGGCGTCATCTTAGCGACAAAGGTGACGCAGAGGAGGACCGACAACAATGACCACTTGCCATCGCCGAGGTAGCTTTTGTGCTGGCCTGCCTTTAATTCTCTTCGCAAACGCACACACTTGCCTTTTTATTTAAGCAAACATGTATGGTTGTGCGTGCCTGATGACTGACGATGTACGAGAGAACTTCTACCGATAGGTGTGGCACGTGCTCTCCAATGATGAGACCATGCAAATCATGGTATATATCGAAGTCTGTATGATACTAATGGTTGTAATGTAGTAGTGAAACAGTTAAATTAAAATAACAAAATTTATATATGGCTAGGATCACAAATGAATTATGAAACATTTTCTTATAACAGTATAAGACACATTATATATATAAGTTATCATGGTATTGTGTGTTTCCGTTGCAACGCACGGGTATATATATATATATATATATATATATATATATATATATATATATATATATATATATATATATATATATAGGGAACTCTGAGCTTTCATAGCATACAGGAAGCCTTAGCCAGCCATGCACCACGGTAGCCTGGCCGCCAGCCCACCTCCCGCATGCATCCATTACTTACATACGCGTAGTTTATTTTCATTTGCATGCGCGAGAAATTAGGATGTGTATCAATTAACTGCTGCATGTATGGAAACAATAAAAATCTGATTTGAATGTTTTATTTCTTCTATAAATATATGATCTTTATAACAACCATGCAGCTAGACTCGTTAGAAACATTTTATGAAATATACTGCTACTAATTATGCTACACGGTGTAGATATTTATGCAATACGGTACGCTGCGCAAAGAATCAGTTTCATGTTGCATGTGCACAAATTTAAGATGACAATAATGTGCGTTCAGAGGAAAATGGATTGACATGCATGAAATAAAAAAACTGATTTTAATGCTTTATTTTGTCCATAAAAATAAGATCTCTACAACAACAATGCAGTTAGGCTCGTTGTAACTAGTTTATGACATATACTGATACTAATTATGCTATATTGTGTAGATATTTATGTATTGTGGTACATCGCGTAAAAATCCGTTTCCTGCTGCAGGCGCACAAATTTAAGATGACAAGAATATGCGTTGAAAGGAAATGAATTGGCATGCATGGAAATAAAAAAATCTGATTTAAATGTTTAATTTCCTTCATAAATATAGGATCTTGACACAGTCATGCATCTAGGCTCGTTAAAACCAGTTTATGATATACGCTAAGACTAATTATGATACACGTCAAAGGTATTTATGCAATACGGTATACTATGTACAAAATCTATTTACTATGGCACGCACACAAATTTAGCATAATAAGAATGTGAGTTAAAAGGAAATGGATTGACATGCATAGAAACAAAATTCTAGTTTTTAATATTTTATTTCATCCATAAATATAGAATCTCTCCAACAACCATGCAATTAGCCTCGTTAGAACCAGTTTATGATATGTACTGATACTAATTATGCTACATGTCGAAGTTATTTATGTATTTCGGTACACTACGCAAAAATCAACAAACATTTACATAAAATGTAAATAAAAATATCATAAACATACTGAAAGTCGTCTAAAGGGGGGTGAATAGGCGGAATCTGAAAATTATAAACTTAAGCACAACTACAAGCCGGGGTTAGCGTTAGAAATATAAACGAGTCCAAAAGAGAGGGCGAAAACAAACCACAAGCAAATAAGAATGGATGACACGGTGATTTGTTTTACCGAGGTTCGGTTCTTGCAAACCTACTCCCCATTGAGGTGGTCACAAAGACCGGGTCTCTTTCAACCCTTTCCCTCTCTCAAACGCTCACTTAGACCGAGTGAGTTCCTTCCTTGATTCCCCGGGTCACTTAGACCTCGCAAGGACCACCACACAATTGATGTCTCTTGCTTCGCTTACAAGGTTTTGAGAGTAAGAATGAGAGAAAGAAGAAAGTCAACCAAGCAATAAGAGCAACAAAAGAACACAAGTCGATCTACTCACAAGTCCTAAAAGCTAGAGTTGAGTTGGGAACTTTGATTCGATCGGAGGCTTTGATTTGTGTCTTGGAGTGTTGTGTATTGCTCTTGTATTGAATGAGATGTAGTGAATGCTTGGATGCCTTGAAGAGTGGTGGTTGGGGGGTATTTATAGCCCCAACCACCAAAGTGGCCGTTGGGAAGGCTGTCTGTCGTATGGTGCACCAGACACCACCGGACACTGTCCGGTGCGCCAGCCACGTCACCCAACCGTTAGGGTACGATCGTTGGAGCTCTGACAAGTGGGGCCACCGGACAGTGCGGTGGTGCACCGGACAGGTCCTGTTCACTGTCCGGTGCGCCTTCTGCGTCTGCTCTGACTTCTGCGCTCGCAGGCGCGCACTGTAGCGCATTTAATTTTCTCTGCAGACGACCATTGGCGCGAAGTAGTCGTTGCTCCGCTGGCACACCGGACAGTCCGGTGAATTATAGCGGAGCGACTTCCCAAATTCCTGAAGCTGATAAGTTCAGAGTCGATCTCCCTGGTGCACCGGACACTGTCCGGTGGCACACCGGACAGTCCGGTGCGCCAAACCAGGGCTGCCTTCAGTATACTTTGCTCCTTTGTTTTGAACCCTTTCTTTGACTTGTATTGGTTTGTTGTGAACCTTTGGCACCTGTAGAACTCATAATTTAGAGCAAACTAGTTAGTCCAATTGTTTGTGTTGGCAATTCAACCACCAAAATTCATATTGGAAAAGGTTTGACCCTATTTCCCTTTCAATCTCCCCCTTTTTTGGTGATTGATGCCAACACAAGACAAAGCAAATATAAAAGTGCATAATTGAACTAGTTTGCATAATGTAAGTGCAAAGGTTGCTTGGAAATGAAACCAATATACTTATTTCAATAGATGTGCATGGATGGTTTTCTTCTTATTAAAATTTTGGACCAATTTGCACCATGGGTTTTGTTTTTGCAAATCCTTTATAAAAATCTTTTCAAAGCATTTTGCAAATAGTCAAAGGTACATGAACAAGATTGAAAGAAGCATTTTCAAGATTTAAAATTTTCTCCCCTGGTTTCAAATGCTTTTCCTTTGACTTAAACAAAACTCCCCCTAAATAATATTCTCCTCTTAGTGTTCAAGAGGGTTCTGCAAGTTTTGAAGATACTACTTTCTCCCCCTTTTGAACACAATAAGATATCAATTTTAAAAACTTCATTTTTTAAAATTCGGTGGTGGTGCGGTCCTTTTGCTTTGGGCTCATACTTTCTCCCCCTTTGGCATGAATCGCCAAAAACGGATACTTGTGAGTGAAATATAAGCCCTTTTACTTTCTCCCCAATGGCAAATAAATAGAGATGAGTGAAGATTATACCAAAGTGGAGAGCGATGCAGAGTACCGGCAAATATCGATGGAATTGAGTGGAAGCGCCTTCTTTGTTGAATACTCTATTTCCCTTTCAATATCTATGACTAAGCATAATATTA
Source organism: Zea luxurians (assembly GCA_029449295.1). NCBI lineage: Eukaryota > Viridiplantae > Streptophyta > Magnoliopsida > Poales > Poaceae > Zea > Zea luxurians. Next base: position 49,077,103 of record JAOPSE010000023.1, read on the forward strand.
ACTTGAAAACACATTAGTCATAGGCATAAAAGAGATATGATCAAAGGTATATAAATGAGCTATGGGTGCAAAGAATCAATCAAAATTCCTAGAATCAAGAATATTTAGCTCATTCCTAAGTTTGGTAAAGGTTTTCTCATCTAAAGGCTTGGTAAAGATATCGGCCAATTGATCTTTGGTGTTTATATAGGCTATCTCGATATCCCCCTTTTGTTGGTGATCTCTCAAAAAGTGATACCGAATGGCTATGTGTTTAGTGCGACTGTGTTCAATGGGATTATCCGTCATGCGGATTGTGAAAGTTCCCTTTGCCCGGGAGCAGGATCTGGATGTCGCCTAGAGGGGGGGGGGTGAATAGGCGAATAAAAATTATCACTTTAAAACTTAAATCTTACTCTACTCGAAGACATGATTGCAGTGGAGTGAAGAACCCTTCGAGTAGGTTGCAGCGGAATTGAAGTTCCTGTCTTAAGAATATCCTGCACTTCAAAGAAAGCTAGTACCACAAGTAAGCAGTGAAGTGCGGATGTAAGAACTGAATAAGACAGAGAATCAGCACATAACACAGAGCAGAGCACGTGGACACAGGAATTTATCCCGAGGTTCGGCCAAGCCTGAAATGCTTGCCTAGTCCTCGTTGGAGTTAGCCACACCTGAGCTTGGAGTTTATTTCAACTCCTTCCTCCGTTTGCTCAGATCTGTCAGTCAAACAGATAGAGCCTTCCACTATGTTGAGGTAGTTACAACAGAGCCGCGGCTGCTTACAATCTTCTTGACAGCACTCCGGCAGAGTAACAATATGCTCAAGACTATGTTCTAGCTCTTAGCAGCACTTATCCACTATCTAGAGGCTTATATCTTTGCCTCTACACAAACTAGAGAGATATTCACGAGAGGGAGAGAGAGAATTGATCCGAGTGATGTCTACACTTGTTGGCTGCACACATGTCACTATTGGAGGCGCCTAGGAGTCCCTTTTATAGACCCAAGGGGCCTAAGAGCCGTTGAGAGCAATCCAGGAAGACAATTCTTGCCTTCTGTCGGTTGGCGCACCGGACAGTCCGGTGCACCACCGGACACTGTCCTGTGCCCGATTTCCTTCCAAAATTGGCGCAGTTGACCGTTGCAGTCTTGGAGCCGTTGGCGCACCGGACACTGTCCGGTGCACACCGGACAGTCCGGTGCCCCCATCTGACCGTTGGCTCAGCCACACGTCACGCGTGGATTGCGCGGCCGACCGTTGGCCCAGCCGACCGTTGGCTCACCGGACAGTCCGGTGCACCACCGGATAGTCCGATGATTTTTAGCCGATCGATGTTGACTGCTTTCCCGAGAGCGGCGACTTCGCCGCAGACGACTCACCGGACACTGTCCGGTGCACCACCGGACAGTCCGGTGATTTATAGCCGTACGCTGTCGACGAAACCCGAGAGTGGCCTGTTCACCAGAGTTCAGCCTGGTGCCCCGGACACTGTTCGATGCACCACCGGACAGTCCGGTGTGCCAGACTGAGCTGAGTCTTGGCTGTATACAGCCAAGCCTTTTGCATCTCTTTTCTTCTGTTCTCTGTTTCTAACACTTAGACAAATATGTTAGTACACAAAAACCAATGTACTAAGTCTAGAAACATACCTTCTCTTGGATTTTCACCTCTCTAGCATTTGACATGCTTAAGATTGATGTTGGACTCATAAATCATCAAGTCAGCTTAACTTGATCTAGACTAACATTTCTGAGCTCCAACATCCTGCAAAGGTCACATAGAATATCTCCAAACATAGGAACAACCCAAACTAAAGGTCAGAGTGCACTTAGCTCTTTTAGGCTGCTTCCAGTTCTGATTTTGACATTTGTTCTCCTTCTAGTGACTTTGTTCTCCTTCTTAAAGCTTGATCTTGAGCCCTATGACTTACACCACATAACTATAGATGTTTCCTCATTGGTTGTAAGTCACGTCCTTATGTAGTGATCCTTGATGTGCCATAGCTCTTCTCAACTTAATCACCCTTGACTTTGCAAGTCTTCTTCTTCACCCTTGGCTTTGGGTTCCTCAACCTCTTTGACCTTCTCCCGTGCACTTGGTACCTCAAAGCTCTTCTTGCCTCCATCCTTGGCTTGATCAGTTGTCTCCGAGCTACGCACCCGAGTCTCACTTTATGCAATGTCCATCTTACTTGTGATGCCCATTGTCTATCCATCATCTAGTCCTTGGACCATCACACTTGTTCACTTGTGTTGAACCCTGTTAGCTTTACATTAAGCACCTGTTCAACACTTATCACACTTGTTAGTCCTTTAATTGAGTTGTCATCCAAACACCAAAACCCACAAGAGAGCTTTCAATCTCCCCCTTTTTGGTGATTGATGGCAACACAATTAAAGCTTACATAAGAGTGAAACTTAAAGCACAAATTTTGAGCTCTAAGATTGTAGAATGCTCCCCCTAAATATGTGCTTACATTAAAATCTTAGCTTTGGCCTTAAATGCCAAAATGCACATACTTAGGCTAAATCGAAGCATTGCTACACCTTAGCACCTGTGGGATGCATTGTGTCAAGGATCAAACCATGATGCGTATAACACAAAAATGCACAGAATCATAGTTAAACACCATTCAATTGAGTGGATATATCACAGGAATATCAACCTACCACTATTCACCATTAAGATACCAATTTAAACAAAGATACCAATTTAAAACAATCTTAAAGCACCATTAACCCATTAACCACATGCACCATTATCCATATGACTATCTATTTCAGAATGAACACAATAGATGCCCATTAATTCATATAAGAATTATCAATAACACAATAACACACTAACAATACTCAAACTGACACATCACCCCTTAGGATAAGCTTTCCTCTCACGTTGAGATAAGCTTTAATGCACAAATTCTCCCCCTTTGACATCAAACACCAAAACCATATTCAAGCAAGAACATAGGGTGATGTCAAGGGACAACAGGGTGTTAAGGAGGAAAAACACACTATCAACACTCCCCCTTACTTAATAAACATATGCACCAGAGATATTAAGATACATTTACGCAAAATATCAATACTTCCTTTTGTACCTTTACCATGTTGTGGTGTACTTCCTATCTTGAAAGTATTAATCTCTCGGGAGCTTCTCCACACTTGTGCCTGATTCTTTATCCTGACCTTTTCTTGTTGCTAAGACACCAAGCTTAGAGCAAGTTATAGTATTGTGGCACAAGATGAAGCTTCTATTCTAGTGATTACCAAAAGATGTCAATTGAAGCAAACTATCACGGCTACCAATTGAAAGGTCATTTATTATCATAGCTCCGTGATATTTAAGGATAAGCATAGAGGTACCCAAGTCCTGATTGCTCCATTTCTTGCTCATCTTCTCTTTTCCACCTTGAGACTATACAAGATCGCTCAAGAAACAATTAGTCTCAAAAGACACAAGTTATGTGTGCTCCCCCTAAACTTGTGCATCAAGTATTTGAATAATTTGCACTTTCCACATTCTAGCTTTTTCAGAACTAGAGGGGATCACTACATATCTTGGTCAAGGCATACTCTCAATTTCATCACAAAGAGATACCAATTGAGTACCAAATGAGAGGTTGACTTAATACAACAATGCATGCCTCAAGAAGTATAACATTTTACAAGCAACTTAGGCATGCTTCATACATGATAATCATTTCACCATATATGCCAATTGAAAACGACAAGATCATGCAAATAAAGCACAATGTCTAATCAAGAAAAATTTTCTTAGGTACACCAAGAGAAACAACATTTTAAGGCATAAGTCACCTAAGCCAAGATACTACCAACATAGCTATGATCACAATCAATGGAACTTCAAGATATTTAATGAAATTGCATAGTTCTATTTTCCATACCTTTGCCTTTTACCAGTATGGCCATGAGAGCACCAGTTATTACCACAAGTTCCCTATTGTTTATGCACTTCATAGCTCGAGAGGGTGCATTAGAGGCATAACACATAGTGCCAAAATAGGGTAATCATGTGAACATGGACTAAACAAGATGTCATGCTTGCACACATAGGTTACTCATTACACACGTATAGCATGATTTACAAAAAAACAATACAGGTTTATCCATGAATACATAAAGGATTAATCATGATAAATATCTCAAATGATAAGCTACCCAATGAATGATTCAAAAGATATGACTTATAGAGCACCTAGTCATGATTAAGCAAACACGAATGTGATCTTTGAAATCATGAATCAATTATTAACAAGAATCCAACGCAAGCAATCTTCAAAGCTTAACTACTCCAAGAACAGATAGCACGACATTCAACTTTTAAGAGTAATACTGATAATGTACTTAAGAAGCACAGGTACCGTCCTTTGGAGAGCCAGATGCATGATCAAGGTCCTTTACTTGATTCACCAATAATGATTAAGGACCTCTACAACTTATTTCACTTGAGATGAACATGGGATTAGTGTCTCACAATAATTCAACCTTGGGTAAATGAATAAACACCAAAACAATTAACAGCTTAAGCATAGAGTTTGAGTTAACCGTCTTAAGCTCTCCCATGGTCTCTAGTCCATCTCAAGGCACCTGCATGGTCTAGTTAGCACAGTTTGGTACCCATCTCGGGATGGGTCCATGACGTTCAACTAAAATTGCCTTTGGTACCCAAATAGTCTTTGTGCTAGTTCTAGGTGATCTCGTTATAGATCTAGCACAAGTGTATGATTTGGGTCTCCTAAGCGAATGAGATTGAGACAAATTCTCTTGCTTAGGAACCTTACCTTTATTACATACCTTGGATAGATGACCCTGCTCACCACACTTGTAGCAGAAACGTCGCTCAACCTGACATGACGCTTGCTGTTTGTCATTTTCCTTGGTGAGAGTCATCTTGGAGAATGCACATCTTTGATTCTTCATGACCGGACATGAAGTGATCATGTGGTCCTTGTTGTTGCATTCAAAACATCTCCTTATCCCTTCGTCCTTGTCTTTGCATGGACATGATGCGATGAGGTGGCCTAATGCCTTGCACTTGAAGCATCTCCGTTTTCCTCTTCTCTTGTTACTTTTAGATATAGAGAAATTATTAGTGCACACAACATGATTAATTGAATCATTACCTTTTTCTTGTATCATGTTGATTGTTTCACTAATTGTTTTAGGAACATCTTTTTCAAGGAGTTTGACCCTTGCTGCGGTTTCTCCTTCCTCAAGCTTCTTCACCACGTTTTTGTAGATATCTTGAGGAAGTTGAGCATGACGTCTTCTCCTTAATTGTCTTGGTTTCTTGTTCCTAAGCAAATTCCTTTTTGACCCTACAACTTGTTGCTCATTCAAACATTCGCTTCCTTTTGAGCGACAGGGGTTAACACATGGTGATATATTATCCAAATGTACACTTGTGCAAGAATGAGGTTCACATGACTTTAAGTTTGTAATTACAACCTCATGAGCAACTTCAAGCATGCTATGTCTATCCAAGAGATTATCATGATAACAAGACAATAAATCATATTTTTCAGTTAGAGCAAGTTTATCATGACTTAACAATTCTACTTGTCTCTCAAGCATGGCATTTTCCATTTTAAGTTGAGCAACACAAGATAAAGCATCATCATTATTTCTTTGCTTAATTAAAATTAAATCATACCGTTGGACCAAATCATCATGAGAGCACTTTAGCTCCTCATGTTCTTTGGTCATCTTCTCCAGGCTGTTGTTTGTTTTGATGAGTGTCTCCTCTAGCCTGAGAAGCGTCTCGCCTTGTTCCTTGTTCCTTCTTGAGAGCACCTAGAGGGGGGGGGGTGAATAGGTGATCCTGTAAAAACTTCAAACTTAAGCCACCAACTTGTTAAGTGTTAGCACGATTATTGCCAAGTGGCTAAGGTGAAGTCTCAACAAAGCACAATACCACAAGAATCAAGCACAGAGGGACACGGTGGTTTATCCCGTGGTTCGGCCAAGCCAATGCTTGCCTACTTCCACGTTGTGGCGTCCCAACGGACGAGGGTTGCAATCAACCCCTCTCAAGCGGTCCAAAGACCCACTTGAATACCACGGTGTTTTGTTGTTCCTTTCACTATCCCGTTTGCAAGGAATCTCCACAAATTGGAGTCTCTTGCCCTTACAAGTGTATGATCACAAAGAAAGCACAGAGTAAGGGAGGGAAGCAACACACACAAATCCACAACAAAAGCGCACACACACGGCCAAGACTCGAGCTCGAATGACTATCTCAGAGTTCACACTAGAACAGAGCTCGAATCACTTAGAATCACAAACGAATGCGCAAAGAACTTGTGTGGATGATCAAGAATGCTTAGGAGTTGCTTGTGTGTCTCCTCCATGCGCCTAGGGGCTCCTTTTATAGCCCCAAGGCAGCTAGGAGCCGTTGAGAGCAATTCTGGAAGGCTATCCTGGCCTTCTGTCGTCGGGGGCACCGGACAGTCCGGTGCACACCGGACATGTCCGGTGACCGATTTCTTTCCTTATCCAGCGCTTCCCGACCGTTGCAAGCTGGCGGAGATCTGAGAGCCGTAGGCGCACCGGACAGTCCGGTGCACACCGGACAGTCCGGTGCCGTCTTCCGACCGTTGGCTCGGCCACGTGTCCCGCGCCGATTGCGCGGCCGACCGTTGGCCCTGGCCGACCGTTGGCTCACCGGACAGTCCGGTGCACACCGGACAGTCCGGTGAATTATAGCCGTACGCCGCCGGCCAAAATCCCGAGAGCGGCCAGTTCGAGTCGAGTTGGCCTGGCGCACCGGACACTGTCCGGTGCACACCGGACAGTCCGGTGCTCCAGACCGAGCTGGGACTTGGCTGCACACAGCCAAGTCATTTCTCCTCTTCTCTCTTCCTGTTTCTAACACTTAGACAAATATGTTAGTCCACAAAACCAATGTACTAAGACTTAGAAACATACCTTTACTTCATGATTTGCACCTTGTTCATCCATGTACACAAATTCACAATTAAACACATGTGTTGGCACTTCAATCACCAAAATACTTAGAAATGGCCCAAGGGCACATTTCCCTTTCAATCTCCCCCTTTTTGGTGATTTATGCCAACACAACATAAAGCCACTAGAACAAGTGCAAACTCAATTCAAATAACACTTAAATTTATTTTGAATCAATTTTGGCATATATGGATCATCCTTTGCCACCACTTGGTTTGTTTTTGCAAATCAAACACAAATCTCTATCTCTAAGTTAAACACACATGTTTAAGCATAAAGAGAGTCATTCAAAAAGAGATTGATCAAGGATTTCAAAAACTCCCCCTTTTTCCCATAATCAATACTTCTCCCCACAAGAAGCCAACTTTTGACAAGAGAGACAACTTAAGAATTTTGACAAATCAAAAAACCTATTCTACTATTTTCAAAATCTCTCACTCTCAAGTGGTAGCTGATCCATTTATTGCTTTGGCCTTTATTTTCTCCCCCTTTGGCATCAAGCACCAAAACGGGATCAATTGTGGCCCTTTAACCCCATTGCCTCACCAAAATCTTCAATTAAGAGCAGATGGCAATAAGAGTTCATGAGATGGACTTAGAATAAATTACCCCTCATCGGAGTGCAGTGGAAGTCTTTCATGGTCCAAGTCCACCTTTTCCCTTTCAATTCTCCTTTGTGACTAACGCAAGCAAACTCAAACATATGGTTAGTCTCAAAGGGTCAAGTTGTAACACATCTCCCCCTAAACATGTGCATCACTTTGCAACGAACTTGTGAGGTCCAGGGAGTGTTTGTATAACTTGAGCACCATAATAAGCAACAATATGCAGAAAGAACATGATCAAAGGCATAAATACATGTATGCTACAATTCAATCCAAGTTCCGCGAATCTAAGACATTTAGCTCACTACGCAGCCTGCAAAAGGTCTTCTCATCTAAAGGCTTGGTAAAGATATCGGCTAGCTGGTTCTCGGTGCTAACATAAAACACTTCGATATCTCCCTTTTGCTGGTGGTCTCTCAAAAAGTGATGCCGGATGTCAATGTGCTTTGTGCGGCTGTGCTCAACAGGATTTTCCGCTATTCGGATAGCACTCTCATTGTCACATAGGAGTGGGACTTTGCTCAGATTGTAGCCAAAGTCCCTGAGGGTTTGCCTCATCCAAAGTAGTTGCGCGCAACACTGACCTGCGGCAACGTACTCGGCCTCAGCGGTGGATAGGGCAACGGAGGTTTGTTTCTTAGAGTTCCATGACACCAGGGACCTTCCTAAGAATTGGCACGTCCCCGATGTACTCTTCCTATCGACCTTACATCCAGCATAGTCGGAATCTGAGTACCCAATCAAGTCAAAGTTAGACCCCTTTGGATACCAGATCCCGAAGCAAGGCGTAGCGACTAAATATCTAAGAATTCGCTTCACCGCCACCAAGTGACACTCCTTAGGATCGGATTGAAATCTAGCACACATGCATACGCTAAGCATAATATCCGGTCTACTAGCACATAAATAAAGTAGAGATCCTATCATTGACCGGTATGCTTTTTGATCAACGGACTTACCTCCTTTGTTGAGGTCGGTGTGTCCGTCGGTTCCCATCGGAGTCTTTGCGGGCTTGGCGTCCTTCATCCCAAACCGCTTCAGCAGATCTTGCGTGTACTTCGTCTGGGAGATGAAGGTGCCGTCCTTGAGTTGCTTCACTTGGAACCCAAGGAAGTAGTTCAACTCGCCCATCATCGACATCTCGAATTTCTGCGTCATCACCCTGCTAAACTCTTCACAAGACTTTTGATTAGTAGAACCAAATATTATGTCATCGACATAAATTTGGCACACAAACAAATCACCATTACAAGTCTTAGTGAAAAGAGTTGGATCGGCTTTCCCAACCTTGAAAGCATTAGCAAGTAAGAAATCTCTAAGGCATTCATACCATGCTCTTGGGGCTTGTTTAAGTCCATAGAGCGCCTTAGAGAGCTTACACACGTGGTCGGGGTACCGCTCATCCTCGAAGCCAGGGGGTTGCTCCACGTACACCTCCTCCTTTATTGGCCCGTTGAGGAACGCGCTCTTCACATCCATTTGGTACAACCTGAAAGAATGGTGAGCGGCATATGCTAGCAAGATACGAATGGACTCTAGCCTAGCCACAGGAGCAAAAGTCTCCTCAAAGTCCAAACCTGCGACTTGGGCATAACCTTTTGCCACAAGTCGAGCCTTGTTCCTCGTCACCACCCCGTGCTCGTCCTGTTTGTTGCGGAACACCCACTTGGTTCCCACAACATTTTGCTTGGGACGAGGCACCAGCGTCCAAACTTCGTTGCGCTTGAAGTTATTAAGTTCCTCCTGCATGGCCAACACCCAGTCCGGATCTAGCAAGGCCTCCTCTACCCTGAAAGGCTCAATAGAGGAGACAAACGAGTAATGTTCACAAAAATTAACTAATCGAGATCGAGTAGTTACTCCCTTGCTAATGTCACCCAGAATTTGGTCGACGGGATGATCCCTTTGAATCATTGCTCGAACTTGGGTTGGAGGTGCCTGTTGCGCTTCTTCCTCCATCACTTGATCGTCTTGTGCTCCCCCTTGATCACACGCCTCCTTTTGATGAACCTGTTCATCGTCTTGAGTTGGGGGCTGCACCGTCGTTGAGGAAGAAGGTTGATCACGTTCATCCTGTTCCTGTGGCCGAACGTCTCCAATCGCCATGGTTCGTATAGCGGCCGCCGGAACATCTTCTTCATCTACATCATCACAATCAACAACTTGCTCTCTTGGAGAGCCATTAGTCTCATCAAATACAACGTCGCTAGAGACTTCAACCAAACCCGATGATTTGTTGAAGACCCTATACGCCTTTGTATTTGAATCATAACCTAATAAAAACCCTTCTACAGCTTTGGGAGCAAACTTAGAATTTCTACCCTTCTTCACTAGAATGTAGCACTTGCTTCCAAATACACGAAAGTACGATACATTGGGTTTGTTACCGGTTAGTAGCTCATACGAAGTCTTCTTGAGGAGTCGATGAAGGTAGACCCTGTTGATGGCGTGGCAAGCCGTGTTCACGGCTTCCGACCAAAAACACTCGGGGGTCTTGAACTCTCCAAGCATTGTCCTCGCCATATCGATTAGCGTCCTGTTCTTCCTCTCTACCACACCATTTTGCTGTGGTGTGTAGGGAGCGGAGAACTCGTGCTTGATCCCTTCCTCCTCAAGAAACTCCTCTACTTGAAGGTTCTTGAACTCGGATCCGTTGTCGCTCCTTATCTTCTTCACCTTGAGCTCAAACTCATTTTGAGCTCTCCTGAGGAAGCGCTTGAGGGTCCCTTGGGTTTCAGACTTATCCTGCAAAAAGAACACCCAAGTGAAGCGGGAAAAGTCATCGACAATAACTAAACCATACTTACTTCCTCCTATGCTCAGATAGGCGACGGGTCCGAAGAGGTCCATATGCAGCAGCTCCAGAGGTCTTGACGTGGTCATCACATTCTTGCTGTGATGTGCTCCTCCTACTTGTTTACCTGCCTGACAAGCTGCACAAGGTCTATCTTTTTCGAAATAAACATTGGTTAGACCTATCACGTGTTCTCCCTTTAGAAGCTTGTGGAGGTTCTTCATCCCCACATGTGCTAAGCGGCGATGCCACAGCCAGCCCATGCAAGTCTTAGCCATTAAGCATGCATCTAGACCGGCCTCTTCTTTTGCAAAATCAACTAAATAAAGCTTGCCGTCTAGTACACCCTTAAAAGCTAGTGAACCATCACATCTTCTAAAGACAGACACATCTACATTTGTAAATAAACAATTATATCCCATTTGACATAATTGACTAACAGATAGCAAATTATATCCAAGACTCTCCACTAAGAATACATTTGAAATAGAATGCTCATTAGAAATTGCAATTTTACCTAACCCTTTTACCTTGCCTTGATTCCCATCACCGAATATAATTGAATCTTGGGAATCCTTATTCTTGACGTAGGAGGTGAACATCTTCTTCTCCCCCGTCATATGGTTTGTGCATCCGCTGTCGATAATCCAGCTTGAACCCCCGGATGCATAAATCTGCAAGGCAAATTTAGGCTTGGGTCTTAGGTACCCAACTCATGTTGGGTCCTGCAAGGTTAGCACAAATATCTTTAGGGACCCAAATGCAAGATTTATCTCCCTTGCATCTAGCCCCTAATTTCCTAGCAACAACCTTCTTACCCTTTCTACAAATAGCAAAAGGAGCATTACAAGCATAATAAATGGTAGAAGGTTCATTCACTATTTTCCTAGGAGCATGAATAACATTCTTTCTAGGCATATGAGCAATATTTCTCCTAGGCATATGCGCAACATTTCTCCTACTCATATTTCTATCATGCTTATGAGAGGAACTAGAGGCAAACATGGCATGAGAATCATAAACATGTGAATCATTATAAACATTTCTAGCATGTCTCCTATCATGGTATAAGAAAGCATGGTTCTTTTTAGCACTATTAGCCATAGGGGCCTTCCCTTTCTCCTTGACGAAGACGGGAGCCTTATGGCTTGTTAAGTTCTTAGCTTCCCTCTTGAAGCCAAGCCCATCCTTAATTGAGGGGTGTCTACCAACCGTGTAGGCATCCCTTGCAAATTTTATTTTATCAACTTCATTCTTGCTAGTCTTAAGTTGGGCATTAAGACTAGCCACTTCATCATTTAATTTGGAAATTAGAACTAGGTGTTCACTACAAGCATTAACATCAAAATCCTTACACCTAGTACAAATTTCAACATGTTCAACACAAGAATTTGATTTACTAGCTACTTCTAGTTTAGCACTTAAATCAATATTAACACTTCTTAAGGTAGAAATGGTTTCATGACAGGAAGATATTTCACTAGAAAGCATTTCATTTCTTTTTACTTCTAAAGCATATGATTTTTGTGCCTCTACAAATTTATCATGTTCATCATACAATAAATCTTCTTGCTTTTCTAAAAGCCTATCCTTTTCATTCAAAGCATCAATCAATTCATTGATTTTATCTATCTTAGATCTATCTAAGCCCTTGAATAAGCAAGAATAATCTATGTCATCATCACTAGACTCACTATCACTAGAAGAAGTATAAGTGGAGTCTTGAATACTCACCTTCTTCTCCCTTGCCATAAGGCAAGTGAGACGCTCGTTGGGGAAGAGAGCCGATTTGTTGAAGGCAGTGGCGGCGAGTCCTTCGTTGTCGGAGTCGGAGGAGGAGCAATCCGAGTCCCATTCCTTTCCTAGATGCGCCTCGCCCTTTGTCTTCTTGTATTGCTTCTTTTTCTCTCTTTTGTTCCCCTTTTCCTGGTCACTTTCATTATCGGGACAGTTAGCAATGAAATGACCAAGCTTACCGCATTTGAAGCATGAGCGCTTCCCCTTGGCTTTGGTCTTGCTTGGTTGTCCCTTGTGACCTTTAAGCACCGTCTTGAATCTTTTAATGATGAGAGCCATCTCTTCATCATTAAGGCCAGCCGCCTCAACTTGCGCCACCTTGCTAGGTAGCGACTCCTTGCTCCTCGTTGCCTTTAGAGCAATGGGTTGAGGCTCGTGGAGTGGTCCGTTCAACGCGTCGTCGACGTATCTTGCCTCCTTGATCATCATCCGCCCGCTCACGAATTTTCCAAGTACTTCCTCGGGCGTCATCATCGTGTACCTGGGATTCTCACGAATATTGTTCACGAGATGAGGATCAAGTACGGTAAAGGACCTGAGCATTAGGCGGACGACGTCGTGGTCCGTCCATCGCGTGCTCCCGTAGCTTCTTATCTTGTTGATAAGGGTCTTGAGCCGGTTGTACGTTTGCGTTGGCTCCTCGCCCCTTATCATCGCGAACCGTCCAAGCTCGCCCTCCACCAACTCCATCTTGGTGAGTAAGGTGACATCGTTCCCCTCATGAGAAATCTTGAGGGTGTCCCAGATTTGCTTGGCGTTGTCCAAGCCACTCACCTTATGGTATTCATCCCTGCACAAGGAAGCTAGAAGAACAGTAGTAGCTTGTGCATTTTTATGAATTTGTTCATTAATGAACATGGGACTATCCGAACTATCAAAGTGCATTCCACTCTCTACAATCTCCCATATACTAGGATGGAGAGAGAATAGGTGACTACGCATTTTGTGACTCCAAAATCCGTAGTCCTCTCCATCAAAGTGTGGGGGCTTGCCAAGTGGAATGGAGAGCAAATGAGAATGTGAACTTTGCGGAATACGAGAGTAATCAAAGGAAAAGTTCGAATTAACCGGTTTTCTCCTCTCGTAGTCGTTGTGGTCCTCATCCTTTTGGGAAGAAGTAGACTCGTCGCTGTCGTAGTAGATGATCTCCTTGATGCGCCTGGTCTTCTTCTTCTTCCCTTCCTTCCGTCTTTGACCCGAGCCGGAGTCGGTAGGCTTGTCGTCCTTCGGCTCGTTGACGAAGGTCTCCTTCTCTTTGTCGTTGATCACTATACCCTTCCCCTTAGGATCCATCTATTCGGGCGGTTAGTCCCTTTGTGAATAGAACGGCTCCGATACCAATTGAGAGCACCTAGAGGGGGGGGGTGAATAGGTGATCCTGTAAAAACTTCAAACTTAAGCCACCAACTTGTTAAGTGTTAGCACGATTATTGCCAAGTGGCTAAGGTGAAGTCTCAACAAAGCACAATACCACAAGAATCAAGCACAGAGGGACACGGTGGTTTATCCCGTGGTTCGGCCAAGCCAATGCTTGCCTACTTCCACGTTGTGGCGTCCCAACGGACGAGGGTTGCAATCAACCCCTCTCAAGCGGTCCAAAGACCCACTTGAATACCACGGTGTTTTGTTGTTCCTTTCACTATCCCGTTTGCAAGGAATCTCCACAAATTGGAGTCTCTTGCCCTTACAAGTGTATGATCACAAAGAAAGCACAGAGTAAGGGAGGGAAGCAACACACACAAATCCACAACAAAAGCGCACACACACGGCCAAGACTCGAGCTCGAATGACTATCTCAGAGTTCACACTAGAACAGAGCTCGAATCACTTAGAATCACAAACGAATGCGCAAAGAACTTGTGTGGATGATCAAGAATGCTTAGGAGTTGCTTGTGTGTCTCCTCCATGCGCCTAGGGGCTCCTTTTATAGCCCCAAGGCAGCTAGGAGCCGTTGAGAGCAATTCTGGAAGGCTATCCTGGCCTTCTGTCGTCGGGGGCACCGGACAGTCCGGTGCACACCGGACATGTCCGGTGACCGATTTCTTTCCTTATCCAGCGCTTCCCGACCGTTGCAAGCTGGCGGAGATCTGAGAGCCGTAGGCGCACCGGACAGTCCGGTGCACACCGGACAGTCCGGTGCCGTCTTCCGACCGTTGGCTCGGCCACGTGTCCCGCGCCGATTGCGTGGCCGACCGTTGGCCCTGGCCGACCGTTGGCTCACCGGACAGTCCGGTGCACACCGGACAGTCCGGTGAATTATAGCCGTACGCCGCCGGCCAAAATCCCGAGAGCGGCCAGTTCGAGTCGAGTTGGCCTGGCGCACCGGACACTGTCCGGTGCACACCGGACAGTCCGGTGCTCCAGACCGAGCTGGGACTTGGCTGCACACAGCCAAGTCATTTCTCCTCTTCTCTCTTCCTGTTTCTAACACTTAGACAAATATGTTAGTCCACAAAACCAATGTACTAAGACTTAGAAACATACCTTTACTTCATGATTTGCACCTTGTTCATCCATGTACACAAATTCACAATTAAACACATGTGTTGGCACTTCAATCACCAAAATACTTAGAAATGGCCCAAGGGCACATTTCCCTTTCACTTCTCAACAGCTTAACCAAGAGCGCTTTGTCCTCTTTGTTGAGATGGATGTAGAAACGGCGAATCTCCTCTTCTTCCACATCGTCGGTCTCATTTTCCCTGTCATTAATGTCAGTGGAAGCAATGCAGGAAAATGCACCTTGTGGTGATCAAGATTCATCCTCGCTATCATCCTCATATTCCTCCTCATCATGGCTTTCGTCTCCACCATCATTGTTAGCAATAAAACATTTATTACTAGTGGAGAACAAACCTGTTGACGAGGTGGATTCATCGTTTGGTGCCCAACACTTTTCTTCTCCCTTTGAAGGGTTAGTATCACAAGTAATATAGGGAGTAGGAGCATCACAATTTGCCATAGAATATTTTCCTTTAATTCTACTCCATAAATCATGAGCATCAACAAATAAATCATTATCACTACTTATGATGGCAAAATAAGCACTTCTAGAAAGAGAGTCGACTAAGATGTTGCAAGCACGGTGATTGAGAGATAAACATCTTAGTTCAGCATTAGAAGGATTTTTACTAATATTAGAGGGAAAAATACTTCTACTAAAGATCTGTCTCAAATCAGGATCAACATGCATGAAAGCATTATAAATAGAGACAGACCAAGATTTGTAATTAGAACCATCGCCTAAAAGAAGTTCTACAGTTACCTCTTGTGACGACATCGTCATCTCTGGACGGCTAAGCCCACACTGAAGAGGCCTAGCTCTGATACCAATTGAAAGTTCCCTTTGCCCGGGAGCAGGATCTGGATGTCACCTAGAGGGGGGGTGAATAGGCGAATAAAAATTATCACTTTAAAACTTAAATCTTACTCTACTCGAAGACAAGATTGCAGTGGAGTGAAGAACCCTTCGAGTAGGTTGCAGCGGAATTGAAGTTCCTGTCTTAAGAATATCCTGCACTTCAAAGAAAGCTAGTACCACAAGTAAGCAGTGAAGTGCGGATGTAGGAACTGAATAAGACAGAGAATCAGCACATAACACAGAGCAGAGCACATGGACACAGGAATTTATCCCGAGGTTCGGCCAAGCCTGAAATGCTTGCCTAGTCCTCGTTGGAGTTAGCCACACCTGGGCTTGGAGTTTATTTCAACTCCTTCCTCCGTTTGCTCAGATCTGTCAGTAAGACAGATAGAGCCTTCCACTATGTTGAGGTAGTTACAACAGAGCCGCGGCTGCTTACAATCTTCTTGACAGCACTCCGGCAGAGTAACAATATGCTCAAGACTATGTTCTAGCTCTTAGCAGCACTTCTCCACTCTCTAGAGGCTTATATCTTTGCCTCTACACAAACTAGAGAGATATTCACGAGAGGGAGAGAGAGAATTGATCCGAGTGATGTCTACACTTGTTGGCTGCACACATGTCACTATTGGAGGCACCTAGGAGTCCCTTTTATAGACCCAAGGGGCCTAGGAGCCGTTGAGAGCAATCCAGGAAGGCAATTCTTGCCTTCTGTCGGTTGGCGCACCGGACAGTCCGGTGCACCACTGGACACTGTCCGGTGCCCGATTTCCTTCCAAAATTGGCGCAGTCGACCGTTGCAATCTTGGAGCCGTTGGCGCACCGGACACTGTCCGGTGCACACCGGACAGTCTGGTGCCCCCATCTGACCGTTGGCTCGGCCACGCGTCACGCATGGATTGCGCGGCCGACCGTTGGCCCAGCCGACCGTTGGCTCACCGGACAGTCCGGTGATTTTTAGCCGATCGCTGTTGACTGCTATCCCAAGAGCGGCGACTTTGCCGCAGACGACTCACCGAACACTGTCCGGTGCACCACCGGACAGTCCAGTGATTTATAGCTGTACGCCGTCGACAAAACCCGAGAGTGGCCTGTTCACCAGAGTTCAGCCTGGCGCACCGGACACTGTCCGGTGCACCACCGGACAGTCCGGTGTGCCAAACTGAGCTGAGTCTTGGTTGTACACAGCCAAGCCTTTTGCATCTCTTTTCTTCTGTTCTCTGTTTCTAACACTTAGACAAATATGTTAGTACACAAAAACCAATGTACTAAGTCTAGAAACATACCTTCTCTTGGATTTTCACCTCTCTAGCATTTGACATGCTTAAGATTGATGTTGGACTCATAAATCATCAAGTCAGCTTAACTTGATCTAGACTAACATTTCTGAGCTCCAACATCCTGCAAAGGTCACATAGAATATCTCCAAACATAGGAACAACCCAAACTAAAGGTCAGAGTGCACTTAGCTCTTTTAGGCTGCTTCCAGTTCTGATTTTGACATTTGTTCTCCTTCTAGTGACTTTGTTCTCCTTCTTAAAGCTTGATCTTGAGCCCTATGACTTACACCACATAACTATAGATGTTTCCTCATTGGTTGTAAGTCACGTCCTTATGTAGTGATCCTTGATGTGCCATAGCTCTTCTCAACTTAATCACCCTTGACTTTGCAAGTCTTCTTCTTCACCCTTGGCTTTGGGTTCCTCAGCCTCTTTGACCTTCTCCCGTGCACTTGGTACCTCAAAGCTCTTCTTGCCTCCATCCTTGGCTTGATCAGTTGTCTCCGAGCTACGCACCCGAGTCTCACTTTATGCAATGTCCATCTTACTTGTGATGCCCATTGTCTATCCATCATCTAGTCCTTGGACCATCACACTTGTTCACTTGTGTTGAACCATGTTAGCTTTACATTAAGCACCTATTCAACACTTAGCACACTTGTTAGTCCTTTAATTGAGTTGTCATCCAAACACCAAAACCCACAAGAGAGCTTTCAGATTGCACTCTCATTATCACATAGGAGAGGGACTTTACTAAATTTGTAGCCATAGTCCCTAAGGGTTTGCCTCATCCAAAGCAATTGCGCGCAACAATGGCCTGCGGCAATGTACTCGGCTTCGGCGGTAGAAAGAGCTACTGAGTTTTGTTTCTTTGAAGCCCAAGACACCAAGGATCTTCCCAGAAACTGACAAGTCCTTGATGTGCTCTTCCTATCGATCTTACACCCTGCCCAATCAGCATCGGAATATCCTAATAAATCAAACGTGGATCCCTTGGGGTACTAAAGACCAAACTTAGGTGTTTGAACTAAATATCTCAAGATTCGCTTCACGGCCCTAAGGTGAACTTCCTTAGGGTCGGCTTGGAACCTTGCACACATGCATACAGAAAGCATAATGTCCGGTCGAGATGCACATAAATAGAGTAAAGAACCTATCATCGACCGGTATACCTTTTGATCTATGGATTTACCTCCCGTGTTGAGGTCGAGATGCCCATTGGATCCCATGGGTGTCTTGATGGGCTTGGCATCCTTCATTCCAAACTTGGTGAGAATATCTTGAATATACTTCGTTTGGTTGATGAAGGTGCCCTCTTGGAGTTGCTTGACTTGGAATCCTAGAAAATACTTTAACTCCCCCATCATAGGCATCTCGAATTTTTGTATCATGATCCTACTAAACTCTTCACAAATAGATTTGTTAGTAGACCCAAATATGATATCATCAACAATTCAACATAAATTTGGCATACAAACAAATCATTTTCAATGGTTTTAGTGAATAGAGTAGGATCGGCTTTGCCGACTTTGAAGCCATTAGTGATAAGGAAATCTTTTAGGCATTCATACCATGCTCTTGGGGCTTGCTTTAGCCCATAAAGCGCCTTAGAGAGTTTATAGACATGGTTAGGGTACTTACTATCTTCAAAGCCGGGAGGTTGCTCAACATAGACCTCTTCCTTGATTGGTCCATTGAGGAAGACACCCTTCACGTCCATTTGATAGAGCTTAAAGCCATGGTAAGTAGCATAGGCAAGTAATATACGAATTGACTCAAGCCTAGCTACGGGTGCATAGGTTTCTCCAAAATCCAAACCTTTGACTTGTGAATACCCTTTGGCCACAAGTCGTGCCTTGTTCCTTGTCACCACACCATGCTCATCTTGCTTATTGCGGAAGACCCACTTGGTTCCTATAACATTTTGGTTAGGTCGTGGAACTAAATGCCATACCTCATTCCTCGTGAAGTTGTTGAGCTCCTCTTGCATCGCCAGCACCCATTCCGAATCTTTAAGTGCGTCCTCTACCCTGTGTGGCTCAATAGAGGAGACAAAAGAGTAGTGTTCACAAAAATGAGCAACACGAGATCGAGTAGTTACCCTCTTATGAATATCTCCTAGGATGGTTTTGACGGGGTGATCTCGTTGGATTGCTTGGTGGACTCTTGGGTGTGGCGGTCTTGGATCTTGTTCATCCTCCTTGTCTTGATCATTGGCATCTCCCCCTTGATCAATGTCCTCCTCTTGAGGTGTCTCATCTTCTTGATCTTCTCCTTCATCATCTTGAGCCTCGTCCTCATCTTGAGTTGGTGGAGATGCTTTCATGGAGGAAGATGGTTGATCTTGTGCTTGTGGAGGCTCTTCGGATTCCTTATGACACACATCCCCAATGGACATGTTACTTAGCGCTACGCACGGAGCCTCTTCATCATCTAGTTCATCAAGATCAACTTGCTCTACTTGAGAGTCGTTAGTCTCATCAAACACAATGTCACAAGAAACTTCAACTAGTCCAGTGGACTTGTTGAAGACTCTATATGCCCTTGTGTTTGAATCATAACCAAGTAAAAAGCCTTCTACAGCCTTAGGAGCAAATTTAGATTTTCTACCTCTTTTAACAAGAATAAAACATTTGCTACCAAAGACTCTAAAATATGAAACATTGGGCTTTTTACCGGTGAGGAGTTCATAAGATGTCTTCTTGAGGATTCGGTGAAGATATAACCGGTTGATGGCGTAGCAAGCGGTGTTGACTGCCTCGGCCCAAAACCGATCCGAAGTCTTGTACTCATCAATCATGGTCCTTGCCATGTCCAATAGAGTCCTATTCTTCCTCTCCACTACACCATTTTGTTGTGGCGTGTAGGGAGAAGAGAACTCATGCTTGATGCCCTCCTCCTCAAGAAAGCCTTCTATTTGTGAGTTCTTGAACTCCGTTCCGTTGTCGCTTCTTATTTTCTTGATCCTCAAGCCGAATTCATTTTGAGCCCGTCTCAAGAATCCTTTCAAAGTCTCTTGGGTTTGAGATTTTTCCTGCAAAAAGAATACTCAAGTGAAGCGAGAATAATCATCCACAATAACTAGACAGTATTTACTCCCGCCGATGCTTATGTAAGCTATCGGACCGAATAAATCCATGTGGAGTAGCTCTAGTGGCCTGTCAGTCGTCATGATGTTCTTGTGTGGATGATGAACACCAACTCGCTTCCCTTCTTGGCATGCGCTACAAATCCCGTCTTTCTCAAAATGAACATTTGTTAGTCCCAAAATGTGTTCTCCCTTTAGAAGCTTGTGAAGATTCTTCATCCCAACATGGGCTAGTCGGCGATGCCAGAGCCAACCCATGTTAGTCTTAGCAATTAAGCAAGTGTCGAGTTCAGCTCTATTGAAATCAACTAAGTATAGCTGACCCTCTAACACTCCCTTAAAAGCTACTGAATCATCACTTCTTCTAAAGATAGTAACACCTGTATCCGTAAAAAGACAGCTATAACCCATTTTGCATAATTGAGAAACAGAAAGCAAGTTGTAATCTAAAGAATCTACAAGAAAAACATTAGAAATAGAATGGTCAGGTGATATAGCAATTTTACCCAATCCTTTGACCAAACCTTGATTTCCATCCCCGAATGTGATAGCTCGTTGGGGATCTTGGTTTTTCTCGTAGGAGGAGAACATTCTTTTCTCCCCAGTCATGTG
Organism: Zea luxurians; assembly: GCA_029449295.1. Taxonomy (NCBI): domain Eukaryota; kingdom Viridiplantae; phylum Streptophyta; class Magnoliopsida; order Poales; family Poaceae; genus Zea; species Zea luxurians. The sequence continues at coordinate 49,097,612 of JAOPSE010000023.1, forward strand.
GTTTGTGCAGCCGCTGTCGATGATCCAACTTGAGCCCCCGGATGCATAAACCTACAAAACAAATTTAGGCCTTGTTCTTAGGTACCCAAACGGTCTTGGGTCCTTTTATATTAGAAACAAGCACCTTGGGTACCCAAACACAAGTCTTTGACCCCTTGTGTTTGCCCCCAACATATTTGGCAACTACTTTGCCTGATTTGTTAGTTAGCACATAAGATGCATCAAAAGTCTTGAATGAAATGTTACGATCATTTGATGCAATAGGAGATTTCTTCTTAGGCATTTTAACATGTGTAGAACACCTAGAGCTAGAAGCCTCATTCTTATAAATAAACGCATGGTGAGAATGAGTCTTCTTTGCATGAATTCTCCTAATCTTATCCTCAGAATAACCAGCAGGATACAAAATATAACCCTTGTTATCCTGAGGCATGGGAGCCTTGCCCTTAACGAAATTAGACAATCTTTTAGGAGGGGCATTAAGCTTGACATTGTCTCCCTGTTGGAAGCCAATGCCATCCTTAATGCCAGGGCGTCTCCCACTATAAAGCATGCTACGAGCAAATTTAAATTTTTCATTCTCTAATTCATGCTCGGCAATTTTAGCATCTAATTTAGCTATATGATCATTTTGTTGTTTAATCATATCAAGGTGATCATGAATAGCATCTACATTAATATCTTTACATCTAGTACAAATGGTAACATGATCAACACTAGATGTAGATGGTTTGCAATCATTCAATTCAACAATCTTAGCATGTAAAATATCATTCTCATCTCTAAGATTTGAAATAGAAATATTGCAAATATCTAGTTCCTTAGCCTTGGCAATCAATTTTTCATTCTCAAACTTAAGGCTAGCAAGAGAGGCATTCAATTTTTCAATCTTAGCAATCAAATTAGCATTATCATTTCTAAGATTGGTATTTGAATCATCACAAATATTTGACTTCTCAACCTTAGCAATCAAATTAGCATTCTCAATTCTAAGGTTGGAAATAGTGTTATGGCAAGTACTTAGCTCACTAGTTAATTTTTCATTTTTCTCTACCTCCTGAGCATAAGCATTTTTAGTCTTAACATGCTTTTTATTTTCTTTGATTAGGAAGTCCTCTTGGCTATCCAAGAGTTCATCCTTCTCATGAATGGCACTAATCAATTCATTTAGTTTCTCCTTTTGTTGCATGTTAAGATTGGCAAAAAGAGTAAGCAAGTTATCCTCCTCATCACTAGAATTATCCTCATCACTAGAGGTTGCATATTTAGTGGAGGATCTTGATTTTACCTTCTTCTTCTTGCCGTCCTTTGCCATGAGGCACTTGTGGCCGACGTTGGGGAAGAGGAGGCCTTTGTTGATGGCGATGTTAGCGGCGTCCTCATCGTCGGAGGAGTCGTTGGAGCTCTCGTCGGAGTCCCACTCCTGGCAAACATGTGCATCGCCACCCTTCTTCTTGTAGTACCTCTTCTTCTCCTTCTTCTTCCCCCTCTTGTCGTTATCCCTGTCACTATCACTAGACAATGGACATTTAGCGATAAAATGGCCGGGCTTACCACATTTGTAGCAAACCTTCTTGGAACGGGGCTTGTAATCTTTCCCCTTCCTTTGCTTGAGGATTTGGCGAAAGCTCTTGATGATGAGCGCCATTTCCTCATTGTCAAGCTTGGAGGCGTCGATGGGGACCCTACTTGGTGTATAGTCTTCTTTCTTCTACTCCGTTGCCTTGAATGCAATAGGTTGTGCTTCGGGTATGGAGGAGGAGGCGCCTTGCTCGATGATCTTCTTGGAGCAGGCGCCTTGCTCGATGATCTTCTTGGAGCCTTTGATCATCAATTCAAAGCTCATAAATTTGCCTATTACTTCCTCGGGAGATATTAGTTTATATCTTGGATCACCACGAATTAATTGAACTTGAGTAGGGTTAAGAAATACGAGTGATCTAAGAATAACCTTGACCATCTCATGGTCATCCCACTTGGTGCTCCCGAGGTTGCGCACTTGGTTCACCAAGGTTTTTAGCCGGTTGTACATGGCTTGCGGGTATTCTCCTTGGTTGAGCATGAAGCGACCGAGATCCCCCTCGATCGTCTCTCTCTTGGTGATCTTGGTCATCTCGTCTCCTTCGTGCGCCATTTTGAGCACGCCCCAAATCTCCTTGGCGCTCTTCAATCCTTGCACCTTGTTATACTCCTCTCGACTTAGAGAGGCGAGGAGTATTGTGGTGGCTTGGGAGTTGAAGTGCCGGATTTGGGCAACTTCGTCCGAGTCATAGTCTTCATCCCCTGGCGAAGGTACCTGTACTCCAATCTCAACAACATCCCAAATGCTAGTGTGGAGTGAGGTTAGATGGTGCCTCATTTTATCACTCCACATATTATAATCTTCACCATCAAACAAAGGTGGTTTGTCTAATGGGACGAAAAGTAAAGGAGTACGTTTTGAAATACGAGGGTAGCATAGGGGAATCTTACTAAACTTCTTGCGCTCATGGCGCTTAGAAGTTACGGACGGCGCGTCAGAGCCGAAGGTGGATGGCGATGAAGAGTCGGTCTCGTAGTAGACCACCTTCTTCATCTTCTTTTTCTTTTCGCTACTCCGATGCGACTTGTGAGGAGGTGAGTCCTCCTTCTTGTTGCGGGACTCTCCCGATGGAGCCTTCCCGTGGCTTGTAGCGGGCTTCTCGCCGATCACCATCTCCTTCTTGGCGTGTTCTCCCGACATCACTTCGAGCGGTTAGACTCTAATGAAGCACCGGGCTCCGATACCAATTGAAAGTGACCTAGAGGGGGGTGAATAGGTAGAATCTAAAAATTATAAACTTAAGCACAACTACAAGTCTGGGTTAGCGTTAGAAATATAAACGAGTCTGAAAGAGAGAGCGAAAACAAATCACAAGCAAATAAGAATGGATGACACAGTGATTTGTTTTACCGAGGTTCGGTTCTTGCAAACCTACTCCCTGTTGAGGTGGTCACAAAGACCGGGTCTCTTTCAACCCTTTCTCTCTCTCAAACGGTCACTTAGACCGAGTGAGCTTCCTTCCTTGATTTCTCGGGTCACTTATACCCCGCAAGGACCACCACACAATTGGTGTCTCTTGCTTCGCTTACAAGGTTTTGAGAGTAAGAATGACAGAAAGAAGAAAGTCAACCAAGCAACAAGAGCAACAAAAGAACACAAGTCGATCTCCTCACAAGTCCTAAAAGCTAGAGTTGAGTTGGGGACTTTGATTCGATCGGAGGCTTTGATTTGTGTCTTGGAGTGTTGTGTATTGCTCTTGTATTGAATGAGATGTAGTGAATGCTTGGATGCCTTGAAGAGTGGTGGTTGGGGGTATTTATAGCCCCAACCACCAAAGTGGCCGTTGCGGAGGCTGTCTGTTGTATGGCGCACCGAACAGTCCGGTGCGCCACCGGACACTGTCCGGTGTGCCAGCCACGTCACCCAACCGTTAGGGTTCGACCGTTGGAGCTCTGACAAGTGGGGCCACCGGAAAAAGGGTGGTTTGGTTGAAAATCAAATCAAGAATTTCATTATATCCCTTTCTTCTACCTTCAATTTTATATCATATTTCATAAGGATAAACAATAGGGATAGGCTCTGGAACAGAAGTAATAAAGTACATAAAAATCGGCAATCTAAATATTCCTACCTAATATATCAGGACGGTCTTATTAATAATTCTAATGAGTTATCTTGGAATTTTGAATCGAATCAAAAAATCTATATTATGCTCACTCAAGGAAAGTAGATGTAGATAGGGGCTTATACCCTCAGAAAAAAATACACCAGCTTCTTAAATTAAAACGTAAAAAAAGATTTTTTTGTTATGTCGGGAAATAATTTTCCAGAATAACCAATGTCCGTTAGGCACCTAATCCTTATGTCATAATAGATCCGAACACTTGCCTCGGATTGACTTCAATATATAATTGCTCCAGTGAATAACTAAAAAAAAAGTAGAAGGACGGTAGATAGTAAAGAAAAGGACTAATCATAATATCTATCTTTAAAAGATTCAATAAAAAGACAGTTGGCGGGTCTCTTTGTATGTCTTGTCCGGAAAGAGGAGGACTTAATGATTATTCGTTCGTCGGAACCAGAAGTTAAAATTGCTGTGGATAGGGATCCTATAAAAACATCTTTTGAGAAATGGGCCAGACCACATGGAAGAATTGCAATCTTAGATCAAAACACTATGTATGGGATGATATGAACTGCCTAAATAAGAATTCTTGAGCGTCGAATAACCTGAGTACTAACTACATCAAACAATTTGCATTAATGAAACTGTGTAAATCCACCGGATAATCAAAAATACGCATGTCTGATGAAATGGTTGTTGCTATCTGTTTCCATAACGAATCCTTGGTTTAACTGAATAAGTAAAGAAAATGGGCCCTTTCTCTTCGTCTCAGATCGATGGATCTTCTCGATTGGAAGATCTCCCATATGGATAATACACATTCCAGTTGACCGAGCCTAATGCTAATTGTTTTGTTCCGAAGCAAAGATATCCGCGGAGGCCGGTTCGTTCGTCCTATTCTGATATTCAGGACCAAGAGGTCCTGGATTCTCTTTCGGATAGGCCCTGAAAGGAGAAGAGAAGCTGAAATGCCAACGGACCTCTGTCTATTCTCTAATTCACCCGATCCGATAGTACCCGTTTTTGGAACGTCCAGTGCCAAAGTCACTGAATGGGTAAGTCACCAATCCAATCCCTTTGACAAATCGGGTGTCATATTAGATATCATATTCTATATATATAGAAATATCATAGAATAGACATATAGAATTTTTGGTTGGGAAATTCGAATGAATCATTGAGTGAAAAAGGAGCAAAGAATGACAAAAGATGAGACTCTACTAGTCTTCACTCTTGTGGTTACAGGTCCTGTTCACTGTCCGGTACGCCTTTTGTGCCTGCTATGACTTCTGCGCGCGCAGACGCGCACTGTAGCGCATTTAATGTTCTCTGCAGACGACCGTTGGCGCAAAGTAGCCGTTGCTCCGCTGGCACACCGGACAGTCCGGTGTTACACCGGACAGTCTGGTGAATTATAGCGGAGTGGCCTCCCAAATTCCCGAAGCTGGCAAGTTTAGAGTCGATCTCCCTGGTGCACCGGACACTGTCCGGTGGCACACCGGACAGTCCAGTGTGCCAGACCAGGGCTGCCTTCGGTATACTTTGCTCCTTTGTTTTGAACCCTTTCTTTTGACTTGTATTGGTTTATTGTGAACCTTTGGCACCTGTAGAACTCATAATCTAGAGCAAACTAGTTAGTCTAATTGTTTGTGTTGGCAATTCAACCACCAAAATTCATATTGGAAAAGGTTTGACCCTATTTCCCTTTCACATACAAAAGATGGAAGGAGAGCCACTGACAATGTATCATAAAAAAACTATTGACGTTGGCATAAATATGTATACAAAATAGCATAAAAAACAAGGTCGTCAATCCGCCATCGCTCGCTGCCTAGGGAAGTCTATCGTCGTTGCTCGCGCCTAGGGAAGGCCTGTGTTGTCGCGGGAGGGGGACACCAGCGGGCGCAAACTCCGGGACGCGCGCCTTTGAGAAGCCGACATCGTGCGTGCGCCTCTGGCATCCGTTGCCGCGTGCGCTCCTCCAAGATCCGTCTCCGCTGCTACCGATGCTTACCGCGCCTCGCGCAACCGCCGTCACCACCGGGCCTAGGGTGCGCCACCGCCGCTCGTACGGTTCGGGAGCGCCATCGGTGTTTGCCCGCCCACCATAGGAACGTCGACGCCGGTCGCTCGCCTGGGCGCGCCACTGCCGCTAGCCTCCAGGATCACCGCCGCTTGCATGCCCGAGGAAACCACTGCCGCCGCTCGTCTGGTTCGGGAGCGTCGTCGTTGTTTGCCCGCCCGCCATAGGAGTGTCGCCGCCGGTCGCCCGCTTGGGCGCGCCACCGCCGCTAACCCCCGGGATCGTCACCGCTCGCACGCTCGAGGAAACAGCCGCCGCCGCTCGCTCGTCCGAGGGAACCGCCACCCCGCTAAACCTAATCTCTGATGGCCTGGGGTCTTTTTTATAGCCGTCTGAACCGGATGGCACCGTTGAGCCAGGGCTTTCTCTAGTTATTGAAAGCCCATAACTCCAAATATATATATATATATATATTAGTTAGTACTGTTCTTTATACCATAGACACATATGCAAAAATACTAAGGGCTCCTTTGAAACACGGGGTAGGAAAAACATAGGAATTGAGGTGTTAGATATTTCAATCCTATAGAAACTCAAACTGCAAGAATCTGGATGCAAAGCCATTTGGTAGCACCATAGGGAAAGGAACCAGCACAGTTTGTCCATTAGTCTTTTTTATATAAAAATGTTGCCGCCAAACATGCAAAAGCACGACGCATCCATTCATGCAAAGGAAATTTTTTTCATAAGGTCTGACCTCTTTTTTACTTTTCTATGGAATGGAATTAAACTACGAGACTGAAATCCTATGGAATCATTTCTTCTCTTTTCTGGTGAATCAAAGGCCTAGGCACGAAAAAATCCATATAAACACAAATCCTCCAAAAATCCTACGCCTACCCTCCGATCCAAAGGGACCCTAACATTGGAAAAATGCCTCAAATAGTTCCAAATGACGATAAAGTAGCATTTATGAATCCAGAACGTGTACGCACGCAGGAACACGAACGTAGCATTCATATATAAATTAGCCATAAAGTAATATAAATGCCGCACAAATTGTATATAAACTAACAAAATCTAGTATGGATAATCAGCTTGTTCGTTCGGTTTTAACCCGTATTGGCTTCTACTATTTATATAGTATTTTGTCTTTATAGATTGTAGCTGCAGCTCGAACAGCTGGCTTTAATCTGAAAGGAACAACATGAATGATTAGTTGTAAATGTCGAACGTATTACAAATTGTAAAATATTAAAATAAAAGTCAAGATCATCTAATATATATATATATATATATATGCATATAAAAACACGTCCATCTAGAAATAAAGATTGCTGTAACAATATCATCTCGAAATATGTCCATATTTCGATTATTTGATTGTGTTGTTGATGTATCCGATGCATTTTGCGAAGGCTGATGTCTTGCATACCTTTCAGGAATGGCGGGCACATAATCGGGATTCTGATTACACTTCACAAAACTCTTATCTAAAGCATGGTTCTCACGAATGTAGTTATGCAAACACATTGTAGCTGCAACGACCATCTTCTGCACTTCTATTTTGTAAGAATGCATTTTAAGGAGAACTCTCCACTTCATTTTCCATACTCTGAATGCTCGCTCCACAACATTATGTATGCTCGAATGCAAAATGGTTAAAGTTCTCTTGCTCGCCATTTGGAGCTGGTCCTCTCCTCCAATCTAGGACATGGTATCTTTGACCCTTATATGGAGCCAAGTAATCCGAACGGTTTGGATAACATGCATTAATACAATAATATTTTCCTATAGTTCATAATGAAAACATGATTATTAGTTACTATAAAAGTACATAGCATAAATAATTAAGACAATATTCAATCATACCCGCAGGAGGATGTGGAAATTTATCTAAATCATTTCGTAATGCATGGAATAACATGTTTGTGTCGTGCATAGACCCAGGCTGACCTATAGAGGTATAAGTAAATCTCATATCAAAATCCACGCATGCGAAGGTGTTGCATTAATGTACGTTCCATCAAGAGCTCCAATGTAATCTTTAAAATGAGGCATCATTCTTGGATCACTAGTGATTCTACTATGTACTGTGACAAAATTTGGATCAATAGGTTTGATGTAGTCTTTGCCCATACCCACCACACAATGCAAAACTTCATGGAACTTTCTGCTAATTATCTCCTAGAATGTCTAAATATATTTGTTAAAGCACAACCATGACCACAAGTAACAAGAAATATGGTCAGTGACTCCATGGAACTCATATGAATAGACGATTTTAGACCATATGTACTCTCTAGCAATTCATGCAAATTATAAAAAGAGTGATGAATTCATTCAAAACATGTTATGACTAGATCCAAGAGTTTTCAAAGTGTCCATTAGCCAACCGAATCCACTTTGTCTGGATGTCTGAACTTCATTTTTGTTAATATACTTGCAATAATATTCTGAAGCAATGAGAGCTACACATAGTAGACTATTTTGTTCACATCTTACCAAAGGAATGACTCGATTTACAATACTTTCATCATTAGAGTCACTATCAGTCAAAACAGAGGCATCCAGATCATTGTCCATAGCCAATAAGCTATCATGTCTGTCAACATCATCCTCGAGATCATCATTATATATATCAACACTGCAAAGCAAATAATACAAGGTGCAAACAATATTATTATGACCATACCAAAATAAGTAGTACAAACAACTGCATTCTTTATTACATTGTCAACATAAAACAAAAATGGCAAATTCTTCTATCTAAACGAAAAAACAAATCCTCCTAGATACATTTTCTTGGCATCCATTCATTCTTGCTCTGCAACCATTGGAACCTTTCTTCTAGAGTATCAATAGTACTACAAGAAATCCTTTAATCAATGTCAGACAAAATTTGTCATGGATTAGCAAAAAACTGTCACAAAGCCATGATTATGACGAATTTTGATAACGTCATGTAATGGGGGGGGGGGGGTCATAAATTGTAATCTATGACGTTTCTTTTGTAATGGGGTTCACAAAATTCGTCATGGAATAGAAAAAACCATCACGAAGCCATCTTCATGATGTTTTCTAATTACGTCACCGAGAATTAGTCATGGATTAAATGATTTCTTGTAGGATCATGAACATTTCTCTTTCAGCTCTTTTTTAAACAATATCGTAGCTATAAAATGCTCCTTTGTTCCAACTGTTGCACCACAATCCTTGCCTAATGCCATTGCTTGTGGAATTGAATATGTTGATGTATTCTCCCTCCGTGCAATAGACTGACAAGTCTATTGTTTTCTTTGTCAACTCAATTATTTCACCAAATCCTTCTGTAACCCAATTTGACTTGCTGGTGCATCCCCTTTTACCTTTGTTAGTATCAGGCATCCTACATCTCTTGCCTTTACTACTACTAGGGGTGAGTTCCTAAGGCTTAATCTCATCCTCATTACAAGTTTCAAAAAACATCAACATCTTTGGGTGATTGGTCAACATTAGCTTGAGGAGGTGGTAGGCCACTGGATGCACTCAAATGGTCATCACTAGTGTTACGTAAGTCTTCAAACATTGTTGCTAAATGGTCCTCATTTTGAAGCCCTCTTGTCTTAAATCTAGTAGAGCCTTTAATAGCCTACATTATGACCAATATAAGAACTATTAGCAACAATGTGAATCAGCATGTGGGAGATAGATATCCCATGGGTCCTTATAAGCACAAAAATGTTCCATGGGCTACCTGATTGGCCCGCGGAAGTTCGCCTAGCAAGGCGTACTTTTGGGCCACGTCCAGGCTGAACGAGTCTGACCAAGAAGGGTGACAACCAAAATAGAATGGTCCCATAAAGTACGGCACAAGAGCGCTATCTATGTGCGGCTGACACAAAAAGAGCATCGATGCTTTGCACACACATTTGGCATGTACCTAAAGAGTTTGAAACTCGGAGGAAAGGCGATCAAACTCCGGATGAGAAGGAGCACTGCAACGTCGAAGATAGACCCAAATTGAATTAGATAGACTTCATGGCTTGTAAAGGAATATCCCTCCGGTCACCTATATAAGGCTGAGGGGGTACCCCTATAGAACGATCTCATCATCCCTCTCGTAGCAACCGTGCCACCATTAGATTGATAGGGATAATTCTTCCATCGCCACACACTACTCATTTGTAACTCAAACACCATCAGCAAACTCAATACTCAACACCAACAGGACGTAGGGTATTACGCATTCCGGTGGCTCGAACTTGTATAACTCTCTTGTGTTCCAACGTGCTTCCGCACGTACCATCTATTCGCGATCAACGACACCGTCCTGCACAAAAGCACCACGTGGGCTACCCCGTAGTGCGTAGTCAGGTCATAAACACTGATAGCTGGCATGCCAGGTACGAGGTGCGACGTTGATTCACGATGACTCCATGGCAATCGTCTTAAACACCCCGATCATCTTCAACACCGGGGAGGTTTCCCGCACTGGATTCACCTAAGAAGTAATCTTCTCTGTTGGCGCCGACCATGAACATAAACTCGTTGCACGGGACCCCAGGAAGGACTACTCCGACGAACTCCGAAGCATGGACACCTCAACTGACCTCTACCCCATGTAGGACCATGGTCGCATCGGCCAGGCCTAGGGCTATACCGACACCTATAACCCAGCCGACTGAGGCAACACCCTTGGCGCAACGAACTCCATTTTCCATGTAACCCACCCTGGTGTGGACCTAGATCACTTGAATAATAGGAGCGGAAAGCCTCGGCACCACCATAGCCGTGGGAGCAAAACCGAAGACTATCCCGGTCGTTTCGCCCGCATGGGAGATGACCGGAACACGGGAGATGGCTCCAAGCTCTTACTTTTCGGATGTCCTCTTTATCCAGGGAAGAATAGAGGACACTCCCATCTCCAACAGCGAGCCCACCAAATCGAGGGAGGAGCCCCCACGGCGTTAGGTGCGTCAACGTTGGAGCAGGTGCTGAAACATTCGACGTCATCACGAGGACAGAGAGGAGGACCTCGCTCAACCCATATCTCGAGACGAGGAATCTGAAGCAGGAGAAACTCCTAACGACAGGGCGCTCCACGAACGTTGAAACTCTCGACGTCGTGATTACCTTCAGGCCTAGGAGCTCGAGCGGAAATGAGCGGAGCATGATGCCAAACACCGGTGCGACAATGCGCTCCTTCCCTGGAACCTGCTACCCGACTTAGCTCGAGCCCTACACACGCCAAGTGAAGTCAGCGGAGTTCTCACTCAAATCGCCAACGACCTGCACTGTACTCTGGATGCGGAGGGCTACCAATAGATTCTTACCTAGGCGGCGAACCATCTTCTTCCCCCACTCATCCAGGTCCGAACATGCATCATGTCATCAACAGTTGGTGAGACGCGTGGAGCAACATCAATGCTTCGCGCGATCGTCGACATGAAAGTGAGATAAGGTGACGGGAAGAATACAATCGGGATCACGGCGCACCAGCGCGCAGCCGCGCGACAAGGATAGAATCTATAGTGGCTTCTACAAACAGCTTAGCACCAGGCCGATCAGGTATCAAACACAGATATGCCACACGTCTTAGCTTCGCGCTCGAATCAGACAAATGCACAAACAACATAGCAGAATACAAAGTTGTCATTCGTAGACTTCGGAAACTTAGAGCCCTAGGGGTAACAACATGTATAGTCAAAACCAACTCTAAGATTGTCGCAGGACAAATAAAAAAACTGTTCCACCAAAGGGTCAGTCCTTATGCAATATTTATCAGCTGTGCGAAGCCTAGAGAAGCAGTTCAAAAGGTTCACATTACATCACATAGAGCGGAGCAAGAACGAAGAGGCCGACATGCTAGCAAAAGCATCAGCGAAAGGCGACCCCCTGCCATCAGATGTGTTCTTCCACATAATCGGCACACCGGCCGTAAGAGTAGGTGACATTTAATATGCATATGCTGGGGCAGTTGATCGAGACTGAGCTCGGGCGAGACGGAGATTTCTCCAAGTCGATAGCACCCCAATTCAATATTTCCTCAAGACATTAGTACCCACGTTTCACAAATTCATCTAATGATTTCTGTGTCCAGCACCAATGTATTGTCTGTAAACAGCCTCCCTCAAGTCCGCAACAGGAAGACATAGGAGCCACACGACATCATCATCATATGCCAAAACTGATCGAACAACACGAATGTCACCGTCGGCGTCGATGCCGCCAGCGCCGATCATGCTCGACGGAGCAGGAATCATCGCCAAACCTATGGTGTCTACTTTTTGCAAATGGGGTTTTGGGTCACCCTATGGTGTCTACTTTTTGTAAATTGGGTTTTGGGTTAGTGGGTTGCCCCAGAAAAACCTGCATCTAGATTTCACGTACACATTTCCATCCAGCATGTCATATATGATCTAAATTACCAGAGAGTGGCTACTGGACGAATAAAAGCCTCATTTGACACAGCTCAGCTTCTTCATGAGTAGCTTTCTCATGAAGCTGATCAGTTTTGGGAATTTTTTTTGACAAAACAACTTTACCAACAGCTTCATACATGACACAGGGAAATAAGTGAGAGTTGTGCAAAGCTACATTTTCAGCTTCACCTCTCATCTTCCTCTGTGATCATCATTCCTTTATGAGGATAAAAAAAATAGAAGCTCCAGCCATGAAACTGTTTTGAAGAAGGGTGTTGAACCAAAAAAGAAAAAGAAAAAAACAGCGTGTAAAGCTGTTACTGAATGCCAAATAGAAACTAAGCGATCCGACGAGATATATTATGATTAGAATCCACCAACTCTGCTCCAACCATTAGAATCAGAACAAAATACTTTTAATATAATAGGACAGTAACTAATTGCATCTGAATTTACTAGTAGAAGATAGACCTCATTTCATAAATCATACATAAATATAATAGGGGATCTGCAAACCATGAAGCAATTCCATCCGCAAACAATGAGAAGCAGAGGTGTAGCAATTTTACGCATAAATACTTCCTCTGTCACGCATTGTATGATATAATAGGAACATGTCCCATTAGTAAACAGTTTTGTGTCCCGATCAAAAGCATGCAGAATGATACTAGGGAAGGAACAGACGTAACCATGCTAAGCAGCTAATTCTAATTGACCATATGTTCCTGTGGCTATTGCTACGCAACTAACTCAAGTCATGTCAATCCCAATTTAGTAGCAGTAGCACCACAGCAAAAAGTAACAATTGTAGTTGAGACATCCACATATGACCATGGCATTTAGTTTATAGTAACGCAAAACAACATGTCTGTCAACAAAAACAATCACATGGCTTCTTTTGCTAAAGATGTTGCCCTGCAAATCAATGAAAATTATGAGCATGTGTAATGCCCACTTAAACACACCGGAAGAACATCATGAGTAAATAAGAGAATTATATTAGAAGTGGCCAAGAAGAATGCAAGAAAGGGTAAATGCAAATATACCATATGCCTGTTTTTGGTAAAATTTCAGTCGCTTGCACAGCCAACTGTTCAGTATCTCACCAGGAAAAATCGTACCACCCCTAACTGCAGTTGACTGAATTGATGTCCAGACGACTGAAATCTAGGAGGCGTGTAGTAAAAGAAGATAAATATTGCTAGTGCACAAACAAAAACACGGAGCACACCTCTAATTGACCCAACAGTGCCTAAGCAGAGGAACATAAGTGGTGAAGGCATCAAGAAGCATAACTCATAAACAAACCTAGTATATAAAATTGTAATCAGATGCAATATATGGCAACTGCTGAGGTAATTTTATGAATTCATCCACCAATCACACAAAGTAGAAAGCATCACCAAGACATCAAGTAATTTCAAGTAAGCGAAGTAGCGCACTCATCAGCAGAGGATGAACCATTATTAGGTAAAAAAAAGGGACACGAGGCCGTGCCGTAGCAGTAACATAAACCAGAAGTCACATCGTTCTTCAGTTGCACGAATATATGTTTTTATGTCAGCGCCATAAAACGATATTGGTGAAACAAAAACTGCCATGAGACATAACCAGTCTCCAGATCCCTATATTTCTGTAGGCTAATAAGCAACTACTCATAGAAGTCACATCACTCCCAGTTCAGTTATGGAAGCATCACGACGAAAACTTCCAGTACTGCTACGGAACCGATCACCAGAACGTCAGATTACCTCTTACGGTGGAGACAGATCAGCATGACGGCAGCCATGCTGGCGACGCCTGCAGACGCAGCCACCACCATCCCCAGCCACGCAACCTCCCCTTCCTTCGGGGCCTCAGCCGCTGGCGCAGCCTCCCTCTCCTTGGTGGCGGCGGCGGTGGTAGAAGCCTTCAGGGCCCTGATCTCCTCCTCGAGCTTGAGCTTCTCCTGGCGCAAGGCATCCACCTCCTTGGCGAGCTTGTCGTGGCTCTGCATGTCCAGCTCGTGCTCGCCCTTCTCGGTCTTGAGGCGGTCGACCTTCATGCGGAGCGAGGCGATCTCCTCGGCAGAGGTGGCGGCGGCGATGGTGGCCTCCGCCCGAACCTGCGGGAAGATCCCCTCGATGCGGTGAGTCTCCTCGGCGAGGAACTTGTTCTCACGGCGGGCCTCGTCGAGCTTCGCTTCCAGGTCGAGCTTGGCGGCGCGGAGGGCGGCGATCTCCGCGAGGACGGCGACGGCAGTGTAGGACTTAGCGGCAGTGTGGGCGCCGGGGACCCCCTCACCGTTCGCGACGCTGCTGATAGGAGTGGGCTTCTCGGCAGCGACCGCGGCTGTGGCAGAAGCCTTCAGGGCCCTGATCTCCTCCTCGAGCTTGAGCTTCTCCTGGCGCACGGCATCTACCTCATTGGCGAGCTTGTCGTGGCTCTGCTTGTCCAGCTCGTGCTCGCCCTTCTCGGTCTTGAGGCGGTCGACCTTCTTGCGGAGCACGGCGATCTCCTCGGCAGAGGTGGCGGCGGCGATGGTGGCCTCCTCCCGAACCTGCGTGAAGATCCCCTCGATGCGGTGAGTCTCCTCGGCGAGGAACTTGTTCTCACGGCGGGCCTCATCGAGCTTCGCTTCCAGGTCGAGCTTGGCGGCGCGGAGGGCGGCGATCTCCGCGAGGGTGGCGACGGCAGCGTAGGAGTTGGCGGCAGTGTGGGCGCCGGGAACCCCCTCACCCTCACCGTTCGCGACGCTGCTGATAGGAGTGGGGTTCTCGGCAGCGACCGCGGCGTGTGACTTTGCGGGGTGGGTGATGGGGACTTGCTCCTCCTCCGCAACGACGCCGTTGAGCACGGGCTTCTCGACGGCGGCGGTGGCGAGGGTTTCGTCAAAGAACTCCATCGGGATTCGGGAGAGGGTGAGGTTTGGGGCTTTGGTGTTTCTGTGCGCGGGATTGCTGGGGCAGCGCGGCCTGCGGCTGCGGGTGGAAAGTTTATATGGGAAACCGGAAAGGCAGAAGAGTGGAGGCTGTCTGCTGTGCTGGAGTTATTTCTCGTTATAATACCGCCAACATCTCTGTTTGTATCGGCAGCCAACATCTCATGGACTAGATAGGTGTCCGTGCATTACGACGGAAGTAAAAAAATTTATATAAAACATATAAAACATAGATACGAAACGACAAACATCACTATAATATGTAAAATTCGTGTGAAAAACATTATCAATATTACACAAATTATTTCTAAAGAGTCAATATATAATTTTTAATGATAGGCAAATGAAGTTATTGTCAAAAAGCTTAGCAACTGTCACAGGGATCCAGGAGTTTAGAAACGAAGGCATTCTGATCACAGAAACTTAGTCAGACTTCTTGGTTTCTGCAGTCAAGAAGATGAGAAGTTACTTATCTTGAAGTACTTACCTAACAAAAGCTTAGATGCTTTCCTTTTTTTGGTACGTTATGACTAATATTTGCATACTGAACCAATTTGTACAAGTGTATCATAGTGGCTAGCACCTGACAGTGTGTTCACAAAAATCTTTGAAGATAGATCAAATAAAAACAGGGCCAAAATTATGGTATACATGTAATCTATATGCAATGTAGGCGCTAGGTAGATGATGTCTAGTGTGTTGTTCCTCCGTGTTCCATTTTCTATGTCAACAAGCATTGTAATTTTTCGCTTCCTGTCTAGCGGAAGTAGATAAATTTGTAATTAATTGAAAGGTAAACCCATAACAATGCAATCTTATAACTTGAGGATTTACAACAACAATCAGCAACTTAAACCTGCAGTTTAGTTGGCCGTAAGCAAGAATGTAGTTGTTATAGCTAACTATGCAGTTCTCCACCATGGGCACCGCGACAACCTTGAACATGCCATCCTAATGGTTATCCTTGCTCAGAATTCAGATACTAAACCGCTCACATAAACTTCTTGATTGAATTTTGAGTCCCTCAAATAATCTCCCAATTAAGTCCATCGTCCTGAACAGCACGAAAAGGAGAAGTTGCACATTTTTGCACGGTTAACACAAAAAAAGTCAGTAGTAGGAAAGAAGGACGAATGCTAAACTGAGAAGTGAGAGTAACAAGTGCACCTGCGTGACATGTTCGTCAGTGTCAAGGTCGAAAGTGAATCAGGGCTCAGGTGTCCAATCCAGGTAAGGCTTTGATTTTATTCATATCTAACACACCGCGTCTTCCCCCTGCAGCGACACCTTAGTGCTGCTAAGCAACCGAATATGGATCACAACCTGCAAATTGAAGCAATTAAGCGACCATAAGCATTCATGTGCTCGATGAAATGCTAATGGGCACAGTCCCGCACGAGGAGAGCTCTGAGCAGCTCAGACTGTAGCAAGCCCGCTAGGGGAGGAGAAACGATGGTTGGGGAGGAGGCAGCTCGCATCGAGGAGGATAAAACTCTACCTACAAATTGTTGTCCTTCTAGAAGGAAGGATTCTCGTGGAGCTCAAAGCGTGTGGGGGAAGGGGCACAACTGCCGCTTCTGAGCTCGTCGTCGACGCCGTCTAGATGCATCGCGGATGTGTTGGAGCTCGAGGTGGACTTCCAGAGTTTTATTCCCTCTTTGCATCGGGAAGGTTTCCACTGGATACATGGGGAGTAATGCTTAGTTTGCAAATGCGGTTATAAAAATGCAAGAAGCAAAAAAGAGAGAATGAATTTTTGTAGTACTACATAATCTAATGACATGTTGAAAAGGAGCAGACTTTTGAAAGAAAACAGTGAACTGGAAACCTTGTGTTGTGAAGATCTTGTGCACAGTGAGTCAGTGACTAATGGCGACACATGTTCTATTGACGACGGACAGGCCATGGAGAAGATAAAAGAGTCCCTGCGCGTGCACTGCCTCTAGCATAGCTGGCTCTACGTAGACGTCGGCGTCGACACTACGTGGGTAGCGTTGGCACGTACCCGCGAGGTGGAGTTCCACCCCACCAGCCTGGCCTAGAACCAGTTGTTCTGCCTGCACTGCATCTACCCCGTCGCGGCAGTCACCTTCACGGTCAAGAACCAACACCTTATCGAAGTGGGCGTCCTTGGCGCCGGATTTGTTCCTGTCGCGCGCGTCGCCTCTAGACGGCCGCTGGAGTGCTGGCTCGACCTCCACGACGACGAGCACGCCCACGAGACACTTAGCGCTTCATGTCGGATCAGGGGAGGGGGCTCACCTTGACCTAGGCTGGATTTGTTACCACCGCGCGCGTCGCCTCCGGACAGCCGCTCGAGTGCTGGCTCGACCTCCGCGCAGTAGTAGAGATATGGATATGCATCTACTGTATGGGTGAACTTAACTACTGTTTATTACACCTATTTTTTAGTTGTGTCTCTATCTATACTACTCTATTAAGAACATAATATGGGCACACCCTCCCCATAACGTCCACAAACAATAGTGCAAAACAAGTACTCGAACCCACACTCCTCTGCTCCAAAAATTTGGAGCTAACCACCAGACCACACATACCTTAGTGTTTATAAATAAACAAAATACATATTTATAGCCTAGGCACCGCTTCTCACGCTCTCCCGCCTCGTGGCAACGCACGAGCACATATCTAGTTTTATTAAGAAATAGGAACAACGAGTTTATTATAAGGTTCACAACCATAAGCAACCAGACTAACTGATAGGTAACTAGACAGACACGTCGTGTCAAGTACCCCCTACAATATCAAGCTAACTCGATAGAGAAGTGATCTACCGTAGCGAACCAAATGCCCCGACAGAAACCACAAGTTTTCTTATTACAACAATTGCACTCCAAACAGGAGGCAAGACACAACATACAGAAGAACATAACCACCAGCATACAGGGAAATGCAAGGCGAGCAAACTAGCAAAAGCACTGGAACCCACTATCCAGTAATGCGACGATCTCTAGGTCTCCAGCCATAGGCTCGCCTTAGAACTTCACTTGTCATTCTTCTGATGAGCTTGCTTCCTTGTACCACCATTTTTTTCCTTCTCTTTCTGCCGAATAGCCTAGGAATCCAGCCAGAAGCAGCAAAGAAATATGACGTTAGAGGGATCAAGTAAAGATTTGTCACCAAAACACCAATAATTTCTGATTCTCCAAATAGCCCAAAGAACAACACCACACAAAAAAAGAAACAGATTAGCGATCTTATTTTTAGGACTTTTCATCCAAACGCCACAAAGATCATCAGTGTTCTTTGGAATAGAATCCAAGCATAATGCAATCTGAATCACCATCCACATATATCTGGCAACCGGACACTCACAAAATAAGTGGTCAACCGATTCATTGATGACACAAAAGAAGCATTCACTTGGTCCTTGCCAGTTTCTTTTTTCAGATTATCTTTTGTGAGAATTTTGTTTCTCTCAACCTGAAAGTTGTCTAGAGGGGGGTGAATAGGCGAAACCTGAAATTTATAAACTTTGAACACACACTATACCTAGGGTTAATGTTAGAAATAAATAATAATGATTCAGAGTGCGGAAGATAGTTCTTCTTTCTATGAGTAGCTCAATCAATATGGATAACTTGGGAGCAAACTCAAAACAATTTGAGCAAGAGAACTTTAGAGAGAGGAGAGGGGAGAAACAAATCAAGTGGTGAAGATCAACACAATTAAACACAGTGATTTGTTTCCCGAGGTTCGGTTCCAAAGAACCTACTCCCCGTTGAGGAGGCCACAAAGGCCGGGTCTATTTCAACCCTTTCCCTCTCTCAATCGGTCACTTAGATCGGCCGAGTGCTTCTTCTTAATCACACGGGTCACTAAGACCCCACAAGGATCACCACACAATTAGGTGTCTCTTGCTTGTTGTACAACTCACTTGGAAAGATTAGAATGAGATGAAGAAAGCATGATTAAAAAAACAAAGCAACAAGAGCAACAAATGAAACATGAATCACACTCTCTCAAGTCACTAAGCACTAATGATCACTTGTCTCAATTATGGAACTTGGAGAGATTGGAAGCTTTGAATGTGTCTTGGAATGGATTGCTATCTCTTGTATTGAATGTGAATGAGTGGAGTGCTTGTATAAAGTGAATGGAGGTGGTTGGGGTTGTATTTATAGCCTCCAACCACTTCCTAGCCGTTGCTTCAATTCTGCCGACCGCGGACGGTCCGCGCCCCTAGTCCGGACGGTCTGCCCCTGCACATCAATGACTGAAATCACAACGGTCAACAGTAACGACTCTATCAGCGGCTATAGTGCATTTAATGCGTCGTCAGATGTTAGATAAAGCAGTCGCGGACGGTCCAGCCGTGCATCCCGGACGGTCCACGAGGACGCTAAAAATGCATTTTACCGAACCCGTAACCTTCGGGTTTTCTGGTTTTTCAATGGTCGGACGTTCCGCGCCTAAGGCCGGATGGTCCATGCTTGGTCTCAGACGGTGCTTGCTTCTCCTCCATACAGTCTGTACTGTTAACTCTCTTTTTTGCAATGTTCCTGTCCGAGGCTTACCCTAGTGTCGCAGACGGTCCGACGCAAGGGCCTGGACAGTCCGCGCATAGGTGTTTTTCCAAAAAAAAACTTATCCTATCCAGAATAATCCACGGTATTCCAGACAGTCGACTTAGAATAGTTGTAGACGAACTTATGCACCTGAGAAATGATCAACTAGACAAACTAGTTAGTCCATATGGTTTGTGATGGATGTCAAACACCAAAATCGATTATAGGAAATGGTTAATCCAATTTCCCTTTCACAAACCAACCAAAGAAAAACCTTGATCTTATAAGGTAGTTTAGTTTTCCACAAAAATCAATAAGGCACATAAGCTTGATCACACATTTTTCTTTTGTAAAGGGAGTTCACAGAAAAACCCTTTTTACAAAGGGTCCAAACTATTTTATCCTCCTAATCGGTCACTGATGGCTACTGCAACAATAAACAAGTTCTTCATACATCAAGTTCAATCTGCCCATGACCCTTCTCCAAAAGAGAGGGCCAAAAAATTTGATGACAATACTTTATCAACTGAAATGTTTTTATCATGCGCCAGGTCAAATAAACAAGGGAACCTGATACAGAGAATCACCAGCCCAAGTGTTTTTCTAGAAACTAATTTTCCTGCCATTACCAACAATCATTTTGCAATGCTTGTAAAACTCATCTCTCTGGTCTAACACTTTCCTCCAAAAATGAGAATCACTATGTTTTTTCTCAACAGAAATAAGGGGTTTTCCCTTAAAGTATTTTTCATTGATAATTTTTTGCCACGAGCCATTTGAGTTTTCAATATTCCACAACCATTTGGACATCATAGCATCATTCATGACTTCAAGGTCCAAAACACCCAGACCCCCTGATGTTTTGGGGAGCAAACTATGGCCCAATTAGCTAGGTGGATTTTCCTTGAATTATGCCCTCCTTGCCACGTAAGTATTTTTCTATAAATGTCAATTTTCCTAATCACAAACTTAAGAGCAGGATAAATGGATAACATGTAAAGGGGGACATTTGATAGATAGCTATTCATTAAAGTCAATCTACCACCCAAATTTAGAAACCTTCCCTGCCATCCTGCAAGTTTTTTCTCCACTTTCTCTTCAATAGGACTCAAAATATTTTTGTTGAGTTTTTTATTATCAATTGGCACCCCAAGATATTTCATGGGAAGGTTACTAATAGGACAAGTGAAGATGTTGGCATAGCAATAAACTTCACTTTTATGAAAATTAATTTTGAGCCCATACATTTGCTTAAAAAGTCTAAGAATGAATTTGAGATTCCTTGCCCCCTCCAAACAGTCTTGAACAAGGAAAATAGTGTTTTCAGCATATTAAAGACAACAACAACCATTCCTTATGATGTGGGGAATGAGGCCTTTTATAAGACATTCCTCCTGAGCTTTTTGAATCAAACAAGCAAGACCATAAGCAACATGATTAAAGAGGAGGGTGGAGAAGGGGTCCCCCTGCCTCACCCCTTTGTGAGTGGTGAAATAAGGGCCAATAACATCATTGGTTTTGATGACAACTTTTCCCCCCTCTGGCAGTCTTCATCACCCAATCACACTAGGTGTTACCAAAACCTTTTTCTCTAGCATGTAGCGGATAAAATGCCATTTAAGCTTTTTCAAAATCAACTTTGAAAACCACCCCACTTTGTTTCTTCTTTTTGACCTCATGAAGGATCTCATTCAGGGAAACAACACCATACATTATGTACCTTCCCTGAATAAACCCATATTGAAACTCACTAATCACTTTGGTGATACAATGAGCTAACCTGTTATTAAGAACCTTGGTAATGATTTTATAACAAACATTCAGGAGGCAAATGGATCTGAAAATTTTCATTTCAAGAGCAATGTCAACCTTTGGCAAAAGAGTCACAACCCAAAAATTGAGTCTTGCAATATCCAGGGATCCATTAAAAATCTTTAAATAGATTCTAGAGGTCAAGCTTAATGAGCTCCCAAAAATCTTGAAAAAATCAGTTGGGAGGCCATCAGGGCTGGGGCACTTATGTTTTAAAGTGAACACCACATTTTTTATCTCTTCTAAAGAGAAAGGGGCACTGATAAGGATCATGTCCTCATTCTCCAACATTTTCATTAACAGATTCTTCATAGAGATATTAGAGGTAGTAGAGGGACCAAAAAGATCCCTATAAAAAGAAGTGGCCACCTAGTTGATACCTCCTGCATCATCAATAGACAATCCCTCATGAAGAAGTGAATGGATTTTGACTCTTCTTTTCATCCCTTTTGCAATGAGCTGAAAATATCTAGTATTTTCATCACCCTCGTTAATGAATATGTCCCTAGCAATTTGCTTTCTCTTAATCCCTTCTTCAGCCGCCATGATTTTTAAATTCCACTCTATATCAAGTTTTTCCAGTCCTAGAATCTGAGATGCCTGCAGACTCATTTCTTTTTTCAAGGATCTCAACCTTATCCATAAGATCTTTCTTCAGCTTCTCATACTTCCCTTCAACATTAATATTCCATCCTTTTTTGTTTCTTTCTTTCTAGATATCGATGTTTTTTCTGCTTCTCATAGGCAGGGAGTAGTTTTCCCAGACTTTATGTGTAAAGTCAAGTCTGAGCTTCTTGCAAAGCTCATACCTAAAGTCTCTCTTCATAGAAGTAATGGAGTTAGTTCTAAGACACAGGGTGTGGCAGAACCTCCCAAGTTATTGGGATCACATGCACCTGTCCTTGTCTCAAAGACCTCAGACAGCTATGCATGTGCACCAAATAACTTAACAGGATCCATCCGAGTGCCCCAAGGACCTCAGATAAACCACTTACAACCAGAATCGCGAGATTAAGTAACACAAATCACACACACACCAATATTTTGCAGCGGAAATCTTATTATCAAATTTTACAAGTTACAAAAATTTTACTTCGTACATGATCGGAGTGATTACTACAGTGATTCAAAGAAAGAAACTTTGAACTATTATAAATTATTTATAGTTTTGAAATATATGCTAGCTCAAGTGACCATCCTCAATAAGAAGATAAAGACGGGGTATACTTATATAAGAAGACCGAGCCCACCGACACTTAACACCATCAACAGCAGCACAAAACTATAACCTGAAAAACAACAGGGAATAAAACCCTGAGTATGGAATTACTCAGCAAGACTTACCCGACTAAAGAAAAGACTCTCAAGGATATGCTGGATATGGGAATCAAGGAGAGGCTTTAGCAAGAATCAACTTAGATACTTTTGCAGAAATAGCTTACTAAAGTGAGTCCTTACTTTCAATATTTTAACGCCAGATTAAGTATTAATAGACTCTGTTTGCATCTGGTCTAATTTCACCATCTCATCAATACAACATCATTTTTATTCATGAGGTTCACATCCTGACTTAGGTTGTAGGGCAGTGACCAAGTCTTCATAACCGCGAAGGTACGACGATCCGAATCGATTATACTCAGCTGAGGATCTCCGATCACACAACATATGTAGCACTTAACCCTTGCATATGTCAACCCGCCACCGGGGTTCTTAAGACCAGATCAGGTTCACGCCAACCGAGAGCACAGATACACCACCGGCCAGCCTCTTGCCATAGAGGGTACACACTACTCTCACCATCTCTCCACTCCCATTGCGTGGTATCTTATTCTGGTATTAGTCTGCCCGAGGCAAAGCTTACCCATGACGAGGCATGTGACCAGTTAAAGGGTTCTCGATCATCAAGCCTACATACACATCCAATCCTTAATCAACCTGGGTAGAACATCACCTGTTCCTAGCGCAAGTTCCGATTTAAGTACTTTCATCCTTAGGATTGTTTGTTTTCCTTAGGACAAAAAGAGCATTTTAGGGAACTTTGCAGTAAGATCTCACCACGCTCTCAATGAAAATATTCTTGCAGGTAGAAGCCATCTTTCCTTAGGATAACCCCTGAGCAATGCCTTAACGCAAAAGACAACCTCTATCCACAAGATCTGAACAGGGCTAAGCATTTTTGTAAATCATATTTTGATACTTCACGAGAAGTATCTAAAAAGTATGGATATCAAGGAAGGCAATGCATCAAAGGGTTTCCAAGCAACTCCTATAAACCTAATGCACCTTTCACTAGACTTTAAGTGTGCAAAAATTATTTAAAAACACAAGGAAGGGGTTGCATGCACCGGGGCTTGCCTGGAGTAACACTAGGTTAGTGTTTGTTAGGCGATGTCCGCTTGACGAGTATCACTCGACCAAGCACTTGCTTGATTTAACTGTCTTCAGGTTCATCATCCGCATCACCTCGCGAATCAGTTCGCGCTTGGGGTCGACTTGGCTCATCTTTCGCATCACGCAATTAATTATCGTACCTAAATGAAATGCATAATGCACATGTATGAATTTAAAAAGAACTAACACAATACTAGATAATGTTATACAGTCAAGGATTACACACTACTGACAAGTCCTTAAAACCAATTACAAGGAACGCCAGCTGCTGATATAATACTAACGATAATATTCGTGCTTCTTTTATTTATCTGGTGCTAGCTCAAACATCACAGAACAATAATCTATAAACATACAAGAAGTACAATACTCACGTCCTTTCTATTTCACCGAATTTAACTCATACATCAGGCAACAACACACTAAGTATAAGTTCTATATTTTCCCTAAGCCATAGTCTATACTAAACAATTAACGAAAATTAGGCTCATGTTTCTAAGATAATTAAGCTCAAGATTACTGATAGAAATCACTTATACGTTCTAACCCACTATGCTAATTAGAATGTCTACTAGCAAAGCATTAATTTATTTAAGCAACTAAATCGGCACGGCAACGTCATCTGAACTTACTAGCTAGCCAGATAAAATACTTAATCTATCTTTCACATTACTAACTTCATCGTGTTTCACATATATTTAATCCTACCGCGACGCGACTGCTTCAAAATCATGAAAATAAGCACATCACATTCATCGAACTACTTCAATAATTAAGCTAACGGAAATTTTGGATCGGCTTACCATTCTAAATCTGATGCGCTATCCGCGAACACGGCAAGGATTCTGATTCAGCTCCTATGTTGAGCACTTGGGGAATATTATGTTGTTAGCTTCGTCTTCATCCGATTCTTGGGATTTCTTGCTGACGCGCGGAACGACGACGAGATCGTGTCCGAGTGAATTTTATGGCGTGGACTGGGGAAGGACTTGGCGAGTAGCGACGCGAGAAGCAAAGCGAGGTCACGGTCGGGCGGGCTCGGATACAAGCCCACGCAACGTTTTACCGTGTCCAGCGTGCGCGTCACGGACTTGATATCGACTGCAAGCAGTTTCGCGCGCACGACAACGCGACGGAGGCGAACTGAACAAAGAGCTTCGCGGCAGCACGCGCAAGAATAACGAAACGCTATGCGCGCGACGCAAAGAATTTGACCGGCAAACAGGACGCGAACTGGGCAGAGTCGAGCCAGGGAGCCTCGACGAACACGAAGGGGCTCAAGCGGGATCGACGGCGCGACTATCCTGGCCGAGCAGGGAACTACGCGTGACCACGGCAAACTAGTCGGCCAGCATGAAGAGACGACGGCGAGCGACGGCAATCGGAAGGAGCTCGCAAAATCCAGGACAGCCTGAAAGGGCACCGAGAACCGGGAGTCAGGCGCGCGCCATGGATAAACAGGAAGATGAGCGCCGAACTCGCGCGCGACGCAGGGAAAACAGGGCGTGACGAGCAGCGGAGAGAAGCAGGTGGTCAGGGCTTGCGGCTAGCAGGGAGCGCCGAGCGAGCGCTGGAGACGCAGAGCGCGACAGCCATGGGAACTGAGGGCGAGCAGAGACTCGACGCAGAGGAGTGCGCAGGACATAGCTCCACGGCACGGACGCCAGGGCACGCAAGCATAGGAGAGCTGAGCAGGGAGGAACACGCAGGAACTTGGGCACGCGGCGCTGAGAACTGGAGGGAGCACAGCTGGGCTGGGCGACTGGGTGTCGAGCGCCAGGGAGACCGAGCTAGGCGGACGCGTGCAGGAAGACGGGCAGAGGGAGCAGGGGCCTCGGCGCCGGCGAGTAGAAGCTGGGGCGCGACAGCCAGGACGAACGCCAGGGAACCTCGCGAGTAGCTACAGGGGAGGCCGACGCAGGGAAACCCCGCGCGCGTGGGATGGGAGCAGTCTTGCTGCAGAACGCTCGATGCACAGGTGCAGGGAGAGGCACCAGGCCCCAACGTGAGTGGAGGAGAGAGGCACGCGTGCATCGAGGCTTGAGGACACGACTGATGCAGGGAAGACGCAACGGGGAGGAGGAGGAAGGAAGCAGAGGCTTGAGCGCGCGGCGAACAGCGGAGAGGAACGAGCGGCCGACGAGCTGGGATCCAGTGCGCGCAGGAGCTCCGGCGAGCTGGAAGGAGATGGAGAGAGGTTGGGGGTCGCGGCGTGCTGGCTCAGGGCGCCGGCAGAGGAGAGATTGGCTGGAGGTTGAAGAAACGCGTGCGTATAAAAAGGAACAGAGGGCGGCTGGAAAAATCCCAGGGAAGCGGCGCGCGGATAGAGATCAAGCAGTTTTTTTTATTTTCTTTTTTTTTCTCTCTTTTTTTACAGAATCCCAGATATTTTTGAATTGTGATTTTTAACGACGATTAAAGTGTCGATGCGTAATACGGCAAACGGCTACACACTCTATTTTCCGAATCTCGAAACAGAAAATCAGAGGAATAACAGCGTAGACGGTTCTGTCTGAATCTCGTTAGGTAATTTTCGTGACTATTCCGGTCACGATGTAAACAGACCAATTTGCAACGACTTCGACTTCGGTATTTTAATCTACTCTGCGTGATTAGCCGAAACCAGAGCCGTAAATATATACGCGATTTTGTCGCCAAAATAGCGTGCCGAAGAATAAATTGAATTATATCCTCGCACACGATTTCACTCAGACGACGCACGATTTGGATTATTTTGCATCGAGTATTTTAGTCGTCGAGTTCAAATTAATCTGTCCGGGATAAAAAGTGTAAAAGAAGGTCGAGCTTCTGAATTCTGATTCGCACGGCGATGAATTTTAATTAATCATCGGACACACCGATTTTCGGAACGACGATGTTCCGATCATCACGAAAATTTTGGATGAGCCCAAATAAATGGAAGTAAAAATGATGTCGCACTCGCGACAAACGAAACGGATGCGATATTAAAATCGCAATAAACGGGGATGATTAAAATTTAAAATCCATTTTATCCACTGATATTGCGTGCTTAAATCCGTACTCATTGTCGAGCGGAATATAAACACTTGGGGTGTTACAGCCCTCCCCCTTAAAAGAATCTCGTCCCGAGATTCGGAGCGAAAGACTTCTAAGGGTAGAGAAGCATGTAACCCACGTCCATATCAGTGATGATCCTAAGACAGTCCGGAGCAAAAGACGAGTGCCTCAGGATATGGTTTCTCTAGTGGACATATCATGTATCGCCTTAGGCTAATTTAGAAATGTCCACCAATAGAGACAATATCTGCCAGAGGAACACATAAGGTTCCATGTGTGTAGTTTACTTTTTTTGATGACACTGTACTATCTGAGTCTGTTGAACGAGTGGCAAATACGCGATCTTACCCAAGCAGAATCAGATGCACCATCTTGGGTAAAACACACAGAAAGAGGTTCACCAACAAGTGGTTACGGTAAGTTCATAGTACAGGGAACGGGTGTGAATGTCAAACAACATCACAGTTACCTCGTGCTAGTTAGAGAATCCAAGTCCAAGAAAAATGGTAACGACTTGAAAATCACCAGCGGAGGGATCTGTAAATGCGGAATTTGCAACCAGTCCATTTTATCAAGCACTAGTCACGGCTCGACTTGATCACACATGCCGAAAAAGCACACGCGAGGCGATCGAGGCATGACTAGAGCGATGATTAGGTGGTTTCCGATCGACTTAATCTCGATTCTTATGAACACTTCCTTAAGATGGGTTGTACAAAAGTGGGTTTAGACAACTCGATAAAACGATCTCTAAACTCAACCTTTGTTCACAATGCAGTTACAAGTTAGTCAAAATCAATTTGTTGAACTACTTTTGACATTGAGCAAGTCCTCGCAGTACCATCGGTGAGCCAACGGCCGAGAGCTCTCTTTGTTAACAAGAGATTATGTATTTGGGTAGAAATTCATTTGGTCATGTTGTTCATTCGTTTCTTCATGCGAGATGAACTAACTTGGTTCAGAAATACATGGATTAAATAAGAGAGCGAATGAACAAACTCCTGCACCTCAGCAGCAGGGAAAAAGCCAATTTCCATTTTGAGCGCTAATCAGTTGTTTTCCAACACTAAAAAGCCCCAAGGCTTCACCTTTACACAAAGGATGTAAAGGGAACTTGTATGTGTGAAGTCACTATCAAAGTCAAGGAAAAGAGACCACACATGAAAGGGGTATGCCCGTTTGATCCAACAGAAATGATAGGTGTTGCTTGATCACTTGACAAACAACATAGAAATTATTTCAAGGGAAGGAGTCCACGGAAGATCACACATCAGTGTAGTTTCACAATGGATCATGACTAGAGACCTCGATACCAACATGCGCCAAGCAGCATAAACTTGCGTGTACATTCACAAGGGGCCCTCAGTTTCGCGGCGGTACCATAAGTCCTTAACCATGACACCATTACAAAACTGGCACCAATAAAGAATCCCACGTAGCGAAGACAGGTTATTCCAAGATAACACATTGACATAGTCTCATAATGGATTACAACTACTACCAGTGATACTAGCGCGTGCCGAGCAGCACGACCATGTGTGCGCACACACAGAAGGCCCTCGGTTTCGTCACGGCACCACTAGTTTCAGTCACAACACCATTACCAGATGTAACCAATAAGAAATCTCATGCGACACCAATGGATTGGGCAAGGGTGACAATATACAAGGAGATACTCCACTTGTAAGAATGGTTACAAGTAGAGAGCCAAATAGATTATGGCCCAAGGAAATGAACAAGACATGGCCATAACCTAAACTTGATAAAAAGTGTACGATGAGAGACTGTTAATTCAGCCCCAAGCATATTTCTATGCCCATCGCAGAGATCACAAGGTCAAGGATTAGTACCTGATTAGATACAGAGAGAAAACAAGCATAAGATTAAGTTGGTATGCCTTTGAGAGATAGGAGGAAACCAAAGGTACCAAATTCAAGAAATGATCGAATATGTCTTTCCTAGGTTAGGTTGATAAAACAACATGACGATCCTTAAGAACAGGCGAACTGGATAAGGTACATCAGCTTGCACCAACTGAATAAAGATATGGTTTAGGATGGAGACATGACTCAAGATTCTTAGTTTAAGCCTAGGTACAATTTATGTCCAACAAGTAAATTGTCTAAGCATTTATTTGTATGTGTTTGGTCATGGAGTGGTAACGGAAAAATCAACCTTAGGTCTGAAAGGGAAATGTGCCCTTGGGCCATTTCTAAGTATTTTGGTGATTTAGTGTCCAACACAAGTGCCTAAGTGTAAAAAGGTGGACAAAGTACAAATCAAGAATTAAGGAAAAATCCAATTGGAAATGTCTTGGCTCGAGCAGCCAAGAATCTGCTGAGTCTGCAAGCACCGGACTGTCCGGTGGTGCACTAGACAGTGTCCGGTGCGCCAGGCTGGCTCGAGCGAAGTGGCTGCTCTCGGGAATTCACCGGCGACGTACGACTAAAATTCACCGGACTGTCCGGTGTGCACCGGACTGTCCGGTGAGCCAACGGTCGGCCGGGCCAACGGTCGGCCACGCAATCTGCGCGGGACACGTGGCCGAGCCAACGGCTAGAAGACGACACCGGACTGTCCGGTGTGCACCGGACATGTCCGGTGCGCCAACGGCTCTCAGGCTGCCAACGGTCGGCTTCGCTATTTAAGGAAGGAAATCGGGCACCGGACAGTGCCGGTGTGCACCGGACTGTCCGGTGCCCCCGATGACAGAAGGCAAGAATGGCTTTCCAAATTTGTGCTCAACGGCTCCTAGCTGCCTTGGGGCTATAAAAGGGACCCCTAGGCGCATGGAGGAGGACACCAAGCATCCTTTGAGCATCATTGATCACTCACACTTCATTCTTGCGCACTTGTTCGACATTTTAGTGATTTGAGCTCCGTTCTAGTGTGCTAGTCTCTTGAGCTCAAGTCTGGGTTTTGCGTGTGCGTATTCGCTGTGATCTTTGTGTCGTGTGTGAGTTGCTAATCCCTCCCTTGCTCTGTGATTCTTCGTGAACATCTTGTGTAAGGGCGAGAGGCTCCAAGCTGTGGAGATTCCTCGCAAACGAGATTAAGAGAAGCAAAGCAACACCGTGGTATTCAAGTTGGTCTTTGGACCGCTTGAGAGGGGTTGATTGCAACCCTCGTCCGTTGGGACGCCACAACGTGGAGTAGGCAAGCGTTGGTCTTGGCCGAACCACGGGATAACCACTGTGCCATCTCTGTGATTGATATCTCTTGGTTATTGTGTTGTGTTGAGATCCTTCTCTAGCCACTTGGCAAATTACTGTGCTAACAAGTAACCAAGTTTTGTGGCTTAAGTTTTGAAGTGTTACAGGATCACCTATTCACCCCCCCCTCTAGGTGCTCTCAATTGGTATCGGAGCCGTTCTCTTCAAGAAAGGGACTAACCGCCTGAAGAGATGGATCCTAAAGGCAAGGGGATGGTGATCAACGACAAGGAGAAGGAGTCCTTCGTCAACGAGCCTGTTGGGGACTTGTTCTCAAATGCTTCGGAATTAAGAATAAGGCAACATAGAAAGAAGTTAATGGTTAATGCCCTTCGTCCTTCGAAGCGTTATTTCTCTTAGGATATAACGATCTTCAGACGAAGGTCATGAAGGACATACCTTCATCATCACAGTTTATATTGATAAAAGGAGAAGCATATGAAACATGAAAGAATAACATGAATAATCACATAACATTATTACATGTTCTTATCGTATAATCATGGAAGAATAAGAACAATATTGAATTACATTTGTACCTTCGGTTTGATAGAAGGCAAAAACACAAGTGTGACGCACGAGCGAGTACCAGTCAGCGTGAACAGTACGGGAGTACTGTTCATCTATTTATAGGCGTGGGACGCAGCCCATGTAAAATTACATCCATGCCCATTACACTTGCTAATGACTTATGGGAATCATTAAGGCCTAAGTAGTCTTTTCATCTTTAGGTCGGTTCCCCTTTCTGCTATCGCGACGAAACTTTCCTGCGCATAGCTTCGGCTGTGTGCCATCCTTCGTACAGCTTGGTAATCAGCCCGTCCATCATCTCAATCACCCTTCGTCTGGCTTAGGCTTCGTCCTGACCGTACTCCATGCTCATAATCTGAGTCCGAAGATACCTGTTCATATGATTCACTTGGAAGACATTGTCAAATCTTGTTTTTGAGGACCTTTGGAGGCCGAAGGCCCCCAACAGAGCCCAATGATGACAGGCCCACCGACTCAGGCTCGGGCCACAAAAGAAAAGACGGAAGGAAGAAGAAGACAAGGCGCATCAAGGAAATTGTCTACTACGACAGCGACGAATCTTCCTCCTCCCAAAAGGACGACGACGACTACGATAGACGAAAGACGGTTAACTCAAACTTTTCTTTCGATTATTCGCGCATCCCGCATAGTTCAAATGCTCAATTGCTCCCCATTCCACTTGGCAAGCCCCCTCACTTTGATGGAGAGGATTACGGATTTTGGAGCCACAAAATGCGTACTCACCTGTTTTCTCTCCATCCAAGCATTTGGGAGATTGTGGAAAGTGGAATGAAATTTGATAGCTCGGATAGCCCTGTGTTTATTAATAACCAGATTCATAAAAATGCACAAGCTACTACTGTGTTGCTAGCCTCTTTGTGCAGGGACGAGTATCACAAGGTGAGCGGCTTGGACAATGCCAAGCAGATCTGGGACACCCTCAAGATCTCTCATGAGGGAAACGACGTCACCTTGCTCACCAAAATGGAGTTGGTGGAGGGCGAGCTTGGACGGTTCGCAATGATAAGGGGCGAGGAGCCGACACAAACATACAACCGGCTCAAGACCCTTATCAACAAAATAAGGAGCTACGGGAGCACGCGATGGACGGACCACGACGTCGTCCGCCTAATGCTAAGGTCATTTACCGTTCTTGATCCTCATTTGGTGAACAATATACGTGAAAATCCCAGGTACACCAAGATGTCGCCCGAAGAAGTTCTTGGGAAGTTCGTAAGCGGGCGAATGACGATCAAGGAGGCAAGATACGTGGACGACGCGTTGAACGGTCCTAGTCATGAGCCCCAACCCATTGCTCTCAAGGCAACAAGGAGCAAGGAGGCGCTACCAAGCAAGGTGGCGCAAGTTGAGGCGGCCGGACTCAATGATGAGGAGATGGCCCTCATCATTAAGCTCTTCAAGACGGCGCTTAAAGGTCGCAAGGGGCAGCCAAGCAAGACCAAAGCCAAGGGGAAGCGCTCATGCTTCAAATGCGGTAAGCTTGGTCATTTTATTGCTAACTGTCCCGACAATGATAGTGATCAGGACCAAGGGAACAAGAGGGAGAAAAAGAAGCATTACAAGAAGGCCAAGGGCGAGGCACATATCGGAAAGGAGTGGGATTCGGACTGTTCCTCCTCCGACTCTGACAATGAAGGACTCGCCGCCACCGCCTTCAACAAGTCATCCCTCTTCCCCAACGAGCGTCACACTTGCCTCATGGCAAGAGAGAAGAAAGTAAGCACTCATACTAGTACTTATGCTTCTTCGAGTGAAGATGAGTCTAGTGATGATGATGAGATAGATTACTCATGCTTATTCAAGGGATTAGATAGAACCAAGGTAGACAAAATTAATGAATTAATTGATGCCTTGAATGACAAGAATATGCTTTTAGAAAAACAAGAGGATTTGTTGTATGAAGAACATGATAAATTTGTAGAAGCACAGAAATCTCTTGCTCTAGAAATTAAGAGGAATGAAATGCTCTCTAGTGAATTATCTTCTTGTCATGAAACTATTGCTAAGTTAAAAAGTTTTAATGATGATTTAAATGCTAAACTAGAAGTAGCTAGTAAATTTAATTCTTGTGTAGAAATTGTTGAAACTTGTAATAGGTGTAAAGATTTTGACATTGATGCTTGTAGTGATCATTTAGTTTCAATTTCCAAATTAAATGATGAATTAGCTAGTCTTAATGCCCAACTTAAGACTAGCAAGAATGAATTTGACAAGCTAAAATTTGCAAGGGATGCCTACACGATTGGTAGACACCCCTCAATTAAGGATGGACTTGGCTACAAGAGGGAAGCTAAGAACGTGACAAGCCATAAGGCTCCCATCTCCGCCAAGGAGAAAGGGAAGGCCCCTATGGCTAGTAGTGTGCAAAAGAACCATGCCTTTATGTACTATAATAGAAGACAACCTAGAAATGCTTATAGGAGTTGTAATGTATATAATGCCTTTGATTCTCATGCCATGGTTGCTTCTAGTTCTTCTTATGTGCATGATAGAAATGTTGGTAGGAGAAATGTTATTCATAATATGCCTAGGAGAAATGTCGTTAATGTTCCTAGGAAAGTTAATGAACCTTCTACAATATATCATGCTTTAAATGCTTCTTTTGCTATTTGTAGAAAGGATAGGAAGATAGTTGCTAGAAAATTAGGGGCAAGATGCAAGGGAGACAAAACTTGCATTTGGGTCCCTAAGGATATTTGTGCTAACCTTGCAGGACCCAACATGAGTTGGGTACCTAAGACCCAATCCTAAATTTGCCTTGCAGGTTTATGCATCCGGGGGTTCAAGCTGGATTATTGACAGCGGATGCACAAACCATATGACGGGGGAGAAGAAGATGTTCACCTCCTACGTCAAGAATAAAGATTCCCAAGATTCAATAATATTCGGTGATGGGAATCAAGGCAAGGTAAAAGGGTTAGGTAAAATTGCAATATCAAATGAGAACTCTATCTCTAATGTGTTTTTAGTAGAGTCTCTTGGATATAATTTGCTATCTGTTAGTCAATTATGCAATATGGGATATAACTGTTTGTTTACAAATGTAGATGTGTCTGTCTTTAGAAGATGTGATGGTTCACTAGCTTTTAAGGGTGTACTAGACGACAAGCTTTACTTAGTTGATTTTGCAAAAGAAGAGGCCGGTCAAGATGCATGCTTAATGGCTAAGACTTGCATGGGCTGGCTGTGGCATCGCCGCTTAGCACATGTGGGGATGAAGAACCTCCACAAGCTTCTAAAGGGAGAACACGTGATAGGTCTAACCAATGTTCATTTCGAAAAAAGATAGACCTTGTGCAGCTTGTCAAGCAGGGAAACAGGTGGGAGGCTCTCATCACACTAAAAATGTGATGACAACATCAAGACCCCTGGAGCTGCTACATATGGACCTCTTCGGACCCGTCGCCTATCTGAGCATAGGAGGAAGTAAGTATGGTCTAGTTATCGTTGATTACTTTTCCCGCTTCACTTGGGTGTTCTTTTTGCAGGATAAGTCTGAAACCCAAGGGACCCTCAAGCGCTTCCTAAGGAGAGCTCAAAATGAGTTTGAGCTCAAGGTGAAGAAGGTAAGGAGCGACAACGGGTCCGAATTCAAGAACCTTCAAGTGGAGGAGTTTCTTGAGGAGGAAGGGATCAAGCACGAGTTCTCCGCTCCCTACACACCTCAGCAAAATGGTGTGGTAGAGAGGAAGAACAGGACGCTCATAGATATGGCGAGGACTATGCTTGGAGAATTCAAGACCCCCGAGTGCTTTTGGTCGGAAGCCGTGAACACGACTTGCCACGCCATCAACAGGGTCTACCTTCACCGCCTCCTCAAGAAGACGTCGTATGAGCTGCTAACCGGTAACAAACCCAATGTATCGTATTTTCGTGTTTTTGGGAGTAAATGCTACATTCTAGTGAAGAAGGGTAGGAATTCCAAATTTGCTCCCAAAGCCGTAGAAGGGTTTTTATTAGGTTATGATTCAAATACAAAGGCGTATAGGGTCTTCAACAAATCATCGGGTTTGGTTGAAGTCTCTAGCGACGTTGTATTTGATGAGACTAATGGCTCTCCAAGAGAGCAAGTTGTTGATCTTGATGATGTAGATGAAGAAGACGTTCCAACGGCCGCGATACGCACCATGGCGATTGGAGATGTACGGCCTTAGGAACATTTGGAGCAAGATCAACCGTCTTCCTCAACTATGGTGCATCCCCCAACCCAAGATGATGAACAGGTACCTCAAGTGGAGGCACATGATCAAGGGGGAGCACAGGATGTTCAAGAGGAAGAAGCACCTCAGGCACCTCCAACCCAAGTTCGAGCGACAATTCAAAGGGATCATCCCGTCGACCAGATATTGGGTGATATTAGCAAGGGAGTAACTACTCGCTCAAGATTAGTTAATTTTTGTGAGCATTACTCTTTTGTCTCTTCTATTGAGCCTTTCAGGGTAGAAGAGGCCTTGCTAGATCCGGACTGGGTGTTGGCCATGCAGGAGGAACTCAACAACTTCAAGCGCAACGAAGTTTGGACACTGGTGCCTCGTCCCAAGCAAAATGTTGTGGGAACCAAGTGGGTGTTCCGCAACAAACAGGACGAGCACGGGGTGGTGACGAGGAACAAGGCTCGACTTGTGGCAAAAGGTTATGCCCAAGTCGCAGGTTTGGACTTTGAGGAGACTTTTGCTCCTGTGGCTAGGCTAGAATCAATTCGTATCTTGCTAGCATATGCCGCTCACCATTCTTTCAGGTTGTACCAAATGGATGTGAAGAGCGCTTTCCTCAACGGGCCGATCAAGGAGGAGGTGTACGTGGAGCAGCCCCCTAGCTTCGAGGATGAGTGGTACCCCGACCACGTGTGTAAGCTCTCTAAGGCGCTCTATGGACTTAAGCAAGCCCCAAGAGCATGGTATGAATGCCTTAGAGACTTTTTAATTGCTAATGCTTTCAAGGTTGGGAAAGCCGATCCAACTCTTTTTACTAAGACTTGCGATGGTGATCTTTTTGTGTGCCAAATTTATGTCGACGACATAATATTTGGTTCTACTAACCAAAAGTCTTGTGAAGAGTTTAGCAGGGTGATGACGCAGAAATTCGAGATGTCGATGATGGGCGAGTTGACCTACTTCCTTGGGTTCCAAGTGAAGCAACTCAAGGACGGCACCTTCATCTCCCAAACGAAGTACACACAAGATTTGCTAAAGAGGTTTGGGATGAAGGACGCCAAGCCCGCAAAGACGCCGATGGGAACCGACGGACACACCGACCTCAACAAAGGAGGTAAGTCCGTTGATCAAAAAGCATACCGGTCCATGATAGGTTCTTTGCTTTATTTATGTGCTAGTAGACCGGATATTATGCTTAGCGTATGCATGTGTGCTAGATTTCAATCCGATCCGAAGGAGTGTCACTTAGTGGCTGTGAAGCGAATTCTTCGATATTTAGTCGCTACGCCTTGCTTCGGGATCTGGTATCCAAAGGGGTCTAACTTTGACTTGATTGGGTACTCAGATTCCGACTATGCTGGATGTAAGGTCGATAGGAAGAGTACATCGGGGACGTGCCAATTCTTAGGAAGGTCCCTGGTGTCATGGAACTCTAAGAAACAAACCTCCGTTGCCCTATCCACCGCTGAGGCCGAGTACGTTGCCGCAGGACAATGTTGCGCGCAACTACTTTGGATGAGGCAAACCCTCAGGGACTTTGGCTACAATCTGAGCAAAGTCCCACTCCTATGTGATAATGAGAGTGCTATTCGAATAGCGGAAAATCCTGTTGAGCACAGCCGCACAAAGCACATTGACATCCGGCATCACTTTTTGAGAGACCACCAGCAAAAGGGGGATATCGAAGTGTTTCATGTTAGCACCGAGAACCAGCTAGCCGATATCTTTACCAAGCCTCTAGATGAGAAGACCTTTTGCAGGCTGCGTAGTGAGCTCAATATCTTAGATTCGCGGAACTTGGATTGAAATGTAGCATACATGTGTTTATGCTTTTGATTATGTTCATTATGCATAT
Source organism: Zea luxurians (assembly GCA_029449295.1). Taxonomy (NCBI): domain Eukaryota; kingdom Viridiplantae; phylum Streptophyta; class Magnoliopsida; order Poales; family Poaceae; genus Zea; species Zea luxurians. Next base: position 49,134,150 of record JAOPSE010000023.1, read on the forward strand.
TGTTGCTTATTGTGGTGCTCAAGTTGTACAAACACTCCCTGGACCTCACAAGTCCTGTTTGCAAGTGATGCACATATTTAGGGGGAGCTGTGCTACAACTTGACCCTTTGTGGCTAACCATGTACTTGAGTTTGGTTGTTTTAGTCTCCATGAAAAATTGAAAGGGAAAAGGTGGACTTGGACCATGCGAGACTTCCACTGCACTCCGATGAAAAGAGTAACTCTTCCAAGTTCATCGTTATACTCTTATTGCCTATTTGCTCTTAGTTGAAGATTTTGGTGAGGCAATGGGGTTAAAGGGCCAAGATTGATCCCGTTTTGGTGCTTGATGCCAAAGGGGGAGAAAATAAAGGCCAAAGCCATAAATGGATCAGGCCAAAGCGATAAATGGATCAGCTACCACTTGAGAGTTTTTGAGAATAGTAGAATAGAGCTTTTTGTTTGTCAAAACTCTTTTGTTGTCTCTCTTGTCAAAAGTTGGCTTCTTGTGGTGAGAAGTATTGATTATGGGAAAAAGGGGGAGTTTTTGAAATCTTAAATCAATTTCTCTTAGAATGACTCTCTTTATGTCTTAACATGTGTGTTTGACTTAGAGATAGAAATTTGAGTTTGATTTGCAAAAACAAACCAAGTGGTGGCATAGAGTGATCCATATATGTCAAAATTGAATCAAAACAATTTTGAGTTCTTATTTGATTTGATTTTGTACTTGTTCTACTTGCTTTATGTTGTGTTGGCATAAATCACCAAAAAGGGGGAGATTGAAAGGGAAATGTGCCCTTGGGCCATTTCTAAGTATTTTGGTGATTTAGTGTCCAACACAAGTGACTAAGTGTAAAAAGGTGGACAAAGTACAAATCAAGAATTAAGGAAAAATCCAATTGGAAATGTCTTGGCTCGAGCAGCCAAGAATCTGCTGAGTCTGCAAGCACCGGACTGTCTGGTGGTGCACCGGACAGTGTCCGGTGGTGCACCGGACAGTGTCCGGTGCGCCAGGCTGGCTCGAGCGAAGTGGCTGCTCTCGGGAATTCACCGGCGACGTACGGCTAAAATTCACCGGACTGTCCGGTGAGCCAACGGTCGGCCGGGCCAACGGTCGGCCGCGCAATCTGCGCGGGACACGTGGCCGAGCCAACGGCTAGAAGACGGCACCGGACTGTCCGGTGTGCACCGGACTGTCCGGTGTGCACCGGACATGTCCGGTGCGCCAACGGCTCTCAGGCTGCCAACGGTCGGCTTCGCTATTTAAGGAAGGAAATCGGGCACCGGACAGTGTCCGGTGTGCACCGGACTGTCCGGTGCCCCCGATGACAGAAGGCAAGAATGGCTTTCCAAATTTGTGCTCAACGGCTCCTAGCTGCCTTGGGGCTATAAAAGGGACCCCTAGGCGCATGGAGGAGGACACCAAGCATCCTTTGAGCATCATTGATCACTCACACTTCATTCTTGCGCACTTGTTCGACATTTTAGTGATTTGAGCTCCGTTCTAGTGTGCTAGTCTCTTGAGCTCAAGTCTGGGTTTTGCGTGTGCGTATTCGCTGTGATCTTTGTGTCGTGTGTGAGTTGCTAATCCCTCCCTTGCTCTGTGATTCTTCGTGAACATCTTGTGTAAGGGTGAGAGGCTCCAAGCTGTGGAGATTCCTCGCAAACGGGATTAAGAGAAGCAAAGCAACACCGTGGTATTCAAGTTGGTCTTTGGACCGCTTGAGAGGGGTTGATTGCAACCCTCGTCCGTTGGGACGCCACAACGTGGAGTAGGCAAGCGTTGGTCTTGGCCGAACCACGGGATAACCACTGTGCCATCTCTGTGATTGATATCTCTTGGTTATTGTGTTGTGTTGAGATCCTTCTCTAGCCACTTGGCAAATTACTGTGCTAACAAGTAACCAAGTTTTGTGGCTTAAGTTTTGAAGTGTTACAGGATCACCTATTCACCCCCCCTCTAGGTGCTCTCAAGGTCATGGTTCACCAACTAAGAACATGGCCTAATTTTGGGTTTAGGCAAAACAAGTCACTAACCTTCTATCGACACATCAAGCACTAGGGCAAAATACATATAACACCTAAATAGGTTACCTAAGGAATGGAGGACATCTATTTCATGGGGGTTCATAACACAACATTACACCACAATATCTACAATCAATGGTTACTGGAATAAGGATGAGAGAAGCATTTTGGGTGTATAGGTGACAAACATGATGCAACAATCAGGATGCATGCTCGTCCTATTCGTCCTCACTGATTTTGCCAACATATTGTGGCAATAACGTTCTATATCGGTGGCATACGTTCTCTCATGGTATTTTTCTAGTCGTCATCTACACATACGGTTTCGAGGTTAGTGTACCTGCAGAAAAATCCATCACAACCCAATTTTCCAATGATGCAGTTCACACATAACAGTTTATCACAGTTTATACTCCATATATTACTATATGGAGGCCAGCTCATCATTAAGCGCCGAGCCACACATAGGCGCCGTTGCCACACTTTAACCATAGGGCAACTCATTATGGTAACTCACCTTCTTACCTGAGCGTAGGTGTGTCGTTATAAGTACATTACACTTCTCAGTATTCTCATGTCTGTATACCCATACACATCCATGGGGTACTGAATTCCCAGAAAAGTAGATACTCCACATCACAGCTTTCATATATACATATGTGGAACATGTATATAATCAAGCGCCACAATTAAGCACTTCCCTAGACCGACGTTTGTTCGGTCATGCTCTCACATCTCACCTTACCTTGAGCGTCGATCCATTCAAAACTGAATGGCCTCAAAAATAACAATACACATGTATGCAATACCCCCGGTTGTGGGTTAGTGGTTTTCAACTAAGCCACCTGATAGTCCTTAGTTTAGGGCTTAATAGAGGATGTCGCTAGCATTATAGTTTTTCAAAGCTGTTTCTCAAAACCAAACAATGTGTTTAGTTGAAAATAGGTTTTCTAAAACCAAAACTTTGTTTTGAAAATATGTATGTGAGCGTACATACTTAATCCTGCTCCTATACTAGCTATGGCAGAACCTCCCAAGTTATTGGGCCCACATGCACCTGTCCTTGTCTCGAAGACCTCAGACGGCTATGCATGTGCACCAAATAACTTAACAGGATCCGTCCGAGTGCCCCAAGGACCTCAGATAAACCACTTACAACCAGAACCGCGGGATTAAGTAACACAAATCACACACACCAATATTTTGCAGCGGAAATCTTATTATCAAATTTTACAAGTTACAAAAATTTTACTTCGTACATGATCGGAGTGATTACTACAGTGATTCAAAGAAAGAAACTTTGAACTGTTATAAATTATTTATAGTTTTGAAATATATGCTAGCTCAAGTGACCATCCTCAATAAGAAGATAAATACGGGGTATACTTATATAAGAAGGCCGAGCCCACCGGCACTTAACACCATCAACAGCAGCACAAAACTATAACCTGAAAAACAACAGGGAATAAAACCCTGAGTATGGAATTACTCAGCAAGACTTACCCGACTAAAGAAAAGACTCTCAAGGATATGCTGGATATGGGAATCAAGGAGAGGCTTTCGCAAGAATCAACTTAGATACTTTTGCAGAAATAGCTTACTAAAGTGAGTCCTTACTTTCAATATTTTAACGCCAGATTAAATATTAATAGACTCTGTTTGCATCTGGTCTAATTTCACCATCTCATCAATACAACATCATTTTTATTCATGAGGTTCACATCCTGACTTAGGTTGTAGGGCAGTGACCAAGTCTTCATAACCGCGAAGGTACGATGATCCGAATCGATTATACTCAGCTGAGGATCTCCGATCACATGACATATGTAGCACTTAACCCTTGCATATGTCAACCAGCCACCAGGGTTCTTAAGACCAGATCAGGTTCACGCCAACCGAGAGCACAGATACACCACCGTCCAGCCTCTTGCCACGGAGGGTACACGCTATTCTCGCCATCTCTCCACTCCCATTGCGTGGTATCTTATTCTAGTATTAGTCTGCCCGAGGCAAAGCTTACCCATGACGAGGCATGTGACCAGTTAAAGGGTCCTCGATCATCAAGCCTACATACGCATTCAATCCTTAATCAACCTGGGTAGAACATCACCTGTTCCTAGCCTAAGTTCCGATTTAAGTACTTTCATCCTTAGGATTGTTTGTTTTCCTTAGGACAAAAAGAGCATTTTAGGGAACTTTGCAGTAAGATCCCACCACGCTCTCAATGAAAATATTCTTGCAGGTAGAAGCCATCTTTCCTCAGGATAACCCCTGAGCAAGGCCTTAACGCAAAAGACAACCTCTATCCACAAGATCTGAGCAGGGCTAAGCATTTTTGTAAATCATATTTTGATACTTCACCAGAAGTATCTATAAAAGTATGGATATCAAGGAAGGCAATGCATCAAAGGGTTTCCAAGCAACTCCTATAAACCTAATGCACCTTTCACTAGACTTAAAGTGTGCAAAAATTATTTAAAAACACAAGGAAGGGGTTGCATGCACCGGGGCTTGCCTGGAGTAACACTAGGTTAGTGTTTGTTAGGCGATGTCCGCTTGACGAGTATCACTCGACCGAGCACTTGCTTGATTTAACCGTCTTCAGGTTCATCATCCGCATCACCTCGCGAATCAGTCCGCGCTTGGGATCGACTTGGCTCATCTTTCGCATCACGCAATTAATTATCGTACCTAAATAAAATGCATAATGCACATGTATGAATTTAAAAAGAACTAACACAATACTAGATAATGTTATACAGTCAAGGATTACACACTACTGACAAGTCCTTAAAACCAATTACAAGGAACGCCAGCTGCCGATATAATACTAACGATAATATTCGTGCTTCTTTTATTTATCTGGTGCTAGCTCAAACATCACGAAACAATAATCTATAATCATACAAGAAGTACAATTCTCACGTCCTTCCTATTTCATCGAATTTAACTCATACATCAGGCAACAACACACTCAGTATAAGTTCTATATTTTCCCTAAGCTATAGTCTATACTAAATAATTAACGAAAATTAGGCTCACGTTTCTAAGATAATTAAGCTCAAGATTACTGATAGAAATCATTTATACGTTCTAACCCACTATGCTAATTAGAATGTCTACTAGCAAAGCATTAATTTATTTAAGCAACTAAATCGGCACGGCAACGTCATCTGAACTTACTAGCTAGCCAGATAAAATGCTTAATCTATCTTTCGCATTACTAACTTCATCGTATTTCACATATATTTAATCCTACCGCGACGCGACTGCTTCAAAATCATGAAAATAAGCACATCACATTCATCGAACTACTTCAATAATTAAGCTAACGGAAATTTTGGATCGGCTTACCATTCTAAATCTGACGCGCTATCCGCGAACACGGCAAGGATTCTGATTCAGCTCCTATGTCGAGCACTTGGGGAATATTATGCTGTTAGCTTCGTCTTCTTCCGATTCTTGGGATTTCTTGCTGACGCGCGGAACGACGACGAGATCGTGTCCGAGTGAATTTTATGGCGCGGACTGGGGAAGGACTTGGCGAGTAGCGACACGAGAAGCAAAGCGAGGTCACGGTCAGGCGGGCTCGGATACAAGCCCACACAACGTTTTACCGTGTCCAGCGCGCGCGTCACGGACTTGATATCGACTGCAAGCAGTTTCGCACGCACGACAACGCGACGGAGGCGAACTGAACAAGGAGCTTCGCGGCAGCACACACAAGAATAACGAAACGCAGGTGGCCGGGGCTTGCGGCTAGCAGGGAGCGCCGAGCGAGCGCTGGAGACGCAGAGCGCGATAGCCATGGGAACTGAGGGCGAGCAAAGACTCGACGCAGAGGAGTGCGCAGGACACAGCTCCATAGCGCGGACGCCAGGGCACGCACGCACAGGAGAGCTGAGCAGGGAGGAACACGCAGGAACTTGGGCGTGCGACGCTGAGAACTGGAGGGAGCACGGTTGGGCTGGGCGACTGGGTGTTGAGCGCTAGGGAGACCGAGCTAGGTGGACGCGTGCAGGAAGACAGGCAGAGGGAGCAGGGGCCTCGGCGCCGGCGAGCAGGAGCTGGGGCACGGCAGCCAGGACGAACGCCAGGGAACCTCGCGAGCAACTGCAGGGGAGGCCGACGCAGGGAAACCCCGCGCGCGCGGCATGGGAGCAGTCTTGCTGCAGAACGCTCGATGCACAGGTGCAGGGAGAGGCACCAGGCCCCAACGTGAGTGGAGGAGAGAGGCGCGCGTGCAGTGAGGCTTGAGGACATGACCGATGCAGGGAAGACGCAGCGGCGAGGAGGAGGAAGGAAGCAGAGGCTTGAGCGCGCGGCGAACAGCGGAGAGGAAGGAGCGGCCGACGAGCTGGGATCCAGCGCGCAGGAGCTCTGGCGAGCTGGAAGGAGATGGAGGGAGGTTGGGGGTCGCGGCGTGCTGGCTCAGGGCGCCGACAGAGGAGAGATTGGCTGGAGGTTGAAGAAACTCGTGCGTATAAAAAGGAACAGAGGGCGGCTGGAAAAATCCCAAGGAAGCGGCGCGCGGATAGAGATCAAGCATATTTTTTTATTTTCTTTTCTTTTTTTTCTCTTTTTTTACAGAATCCCAGATATTTATGAATTGTGATTTTTAACGACGATTAAAGTGTCGACGCGTAATACGGCAAACGGCTACACACTCTATTTTCCGAATCTCGAAACGGAAAATCAGAGGAATAACAGCGTAGACGGTTCTGTCCGAATCTCGTTAGGTAATTTTCGTGACTATTCCGGTCACGATGTAAACGGACCAATTTGCAATGAGTTCGACTTCGGTATTTTAATCTACTCTGCGTGATTAGCCAAAACCAGAGCCGTAAATGTATACACGATTTTATCGCCAAAACAGCGTGCCGAAGAATAAATTGAATTATATCCTCGCACACGATTTCACTCAGACGACACACGATTCAAATTATTTTGCACCGAGTATTTTAGTCGTCGAGTTCAAATTAATCTGTCCGGGATAAAAAGCGTAAAAGAAGGTCGAGCTTCTGAATTCGGATTCGCGTGGCGATGAATTTTAATTAATCATCGGATGCACCGATTTTCGGAACGACGATGTTTCGATCATCACGAAAATTTTGGATGAGCCCAAATAAATAGAAGTAAAAATGATGTCGCACTCACGACAAACGGAACAGATGCGATATTAAAATCGCAATAAACGAGGATGATTAAAATTTAAAATCCGTTTTATCCACTGATATTGCGTGCTTAAATCCGTACTCGTTGTCGAGCGGAATATAAACACTTGGGGTGTTACACAGGGGAACATTGAAAGGGAAATGTGCCCTTGGGAAATTTCTATAAGTATTTTGGTGATTAGATGCCCAACACATTATTTGAGTACTAATGTGCTAAATGTGTGAAAAGTGCAAATCAAAGTAAAAGGTACGTTTCTAGACTTAGTACACTGTTTTTGTGATCTAACATTGTCTGTCTAAGTGCTAGAAACAGTGCCGAAAAGAGAGGAATCGAAATGCAAAAGACTTGGCTGTGGGCAGCCAAACTTCAGCTCAGACTGGCACACCGGACTGTCCTGTGGTGCACCAGACAGTGTCCGGTGCGCCAGGCTGGGCAACGGTGAAAAGGCCACTCTCGAGATTCGACGGTGGCGTACAGCTATAATTCACCAGACTGTCCGATGGTGCACCGGACTGTCCGGTGAGTCATCCGCGGTGAACTCGTCGCTCTTGGGAAACGAAAAAAGGCGACGTGGCTATAATTCACCGGACTGTCCGGTGGTGCATCGGACTGTCCGGTGAGCCAACGGTCGCCAGCACCAACGGTCGGCCACGAAATCAGCGGGCGACGCGTGGCAGCTACAACGGACGGTAGGGGCACCAGACTATCCGGTGTGCACCGGACAGCGTCCGGTGCGCCAACAGACTCGAGGCTGCAACGGTCGACTGTGCCCGATTTGGAAGGAAATCGTGCACCGGACAGGCTACAGTAGCTGTCCGGTGGCGCACTGGACTGTCCGGTGCGCCACTCGACAGAAGGCAGGAATTGCCTTCCAAGATTGTCTCCAACGGCTCCTAGCTGCCTTGGGGCTATAAAAGGGGTCCCTAGGCGCATGGAGGAGTCATCCAAGTATTCACTAAGCATCCTAAGACTCCAAGACTCCAACTCCACACATTTGATTCTCTATGTTAGTGATTTGAGCTCTATTTGAGTTGCGAACTCCGTGTGTTGTGTTTTGAGCTCAAGTCGTGACTTGTGTGCGTGGTTGTGCTGCGTATTTGAGTCTTGTTAGTGTAGGGATGAAAACGGGACGGATACAGCCGGATAGTGGGTCATCCCGTATCCTACCCTAATGTATTTCTCTCAGATACGGGACTGGATACAAGTAGTTAAGAATCGGGACGGATACAGAATGAGACCGGGTAACAATCCGGGCGGGTAAGAAACGGATAACGGATACTACGCGAGTATGTATCGGACAGTTGTCGGGTAGTTCGTACCGATGATATTAATTGCCCAACCAACCAACAAACACATAAATTAAGCAATACATAATCATATATTTGATAGAAACTGATAAAATTGACATCATACAGTTCAAAGTTACTAATCACAAAGACATTGTGGAACCAACAACACAATATTAAAAAAATTCGACAGCATGTCCCCTGTTTTAGGCATAATCCACAAGGCCACAAGTATATAACAGATAGTAGATAGTTGACAACACAAATCACAATATATAGAGTCATTTGATCATATTCAGTTCAGAACAACACAAGTGAAGAAGTGCAAACAAGAAAATATAGTTCCAATAACCAAACATCCAGCAAGCCTCTGCTGCACAACACTATAAATAATGTTTATTAGCCTTATACCGTTGGTCTCTCTATTTATCTCCTTCCTCTGCATGCAATGTTGCATTTCTCTAGAAGAAAAGCATAGTACTCTGATCGACGTCTTCTTGTCTGATTTCACAGGTTCACGAGCTCCATCGCTTATACATAGGGATGAAAACGGGACGGATACAGTCGGATATAGGGTCATCCTGTATCCTACCCTAATGTATTTATCTCGGATATGGGACCAGATATGGGTACTTAAGATTCGGGACGGATACAGGACGGGACTGGGTAATAATACGGGCGGATAAGAAACAGATAACGGATACTAATCGGGTAGATACCGGATAGTTGTCGGGTAGTTCGTACCGATGGCATTAATTGCCAACCATCCAACAAACACATAAATTAAGCAATACATAATCATGTATATGATAGATCAAATGTGGAACCAACAGCACAATATTAAAAAAAATTCGACAGCATGTCCCCTCTTTTAGGCATAATCCACAAGTCCACAAGTATATAACAAATAGATAGTAGATAATTGACATCATTTAACATGTTCAAGTGTTCAACACTTGCACATCACAAAATGAAACAACACAAATCACAATAGATAGAGTCATTTGATCATGTCCAGTTCAGAACAACATAACAAGTGAAGAAGCGCAAACAAGAAAATATAGTTCCACAGCATTACAACAATAAATAACAAGTTCAGCATCATCCATTTCATGGTAACTTGAAGTCGAACATCTCAAGTCCCAATTGCAAAATCATCCTCCAAGTCAACTCCATCCATAGCTTCAGTTAAGGTTTTAATTTCAATCTCCAAATCTGAAATTAATAGAAAACATGTTATTGATCATGATGATGATGTGAATCATTACGCTATAAATATAACAATACCTTTCTCTGAAGCAATCTTCCAATCTTTACAACAAACCAATGCCTCAATAATTTCTGGTTTGAGCCTTGAACGGAATGCATCAACAATGCGTCCACCAGAGCTAAATGTAGACTCTGAAGCAACAGTAGAAACTTGCATAGACAAAACATCACGAGCAAGGGTTGAAAGAATAGGAAAATTTGTGACTTGCCCTTTCCACCATGATAGGACATCAAATGTTGCTTCATTGTCATTGACCTTCACTAGGTCCTCACTCATGTACAAATCCAACTCTGACACCTTCTTGTCATTGCTTGTTATTACATACAACTCATCAAGATCAACCTCATCATCATCCTCATCCACCAAAGTATTTTTATGTCGAACAAACTCGCTCTCTTTTGAACTAGCACCTTTTGCGGTTTTAGTGGTTGATTTTGCAGTGATGACTGGTGAATATTATGTAAATAATTCATTGATAACATTCATGAATACCAACTTCTCTAACTCAGCTTTATCAATGTCATACATCTTAGATATATATAGCCCAACCATCCTATGTTTGTATCTAGGATCAAGAAATGCTCCCACTGCCAAAGCTACATTATTCATTTCCCAATATTTATCAAACTTCTGTCTCATAGAAAATGCCATTGTGCAAATTGTTAGATCACTGCTATCACACTATCTTGCAATAGCCATCTTAATCTCAGAAAACTTGCGAAAGAAATGATTTGCAGTAGGATATGAAGTGCCAGAAAAAAGTAATGTGACATCATAGAATTTTTTCAAACACTTGCTGATATTTGCAGCATTCAACCACTCAGTGCTTGAAGGATTGATATGACCATATTTGTCCTTATCTTTTTTAGCAAGATGATAAAAAGCATTCTTATAGTAAATGGCATCTCTAATCATGATGTATATGGAGTTCCATCTAGTGGCAACATCTAAGGAAAGAGCCTTTTTAGGGTCCAGATCACATTCTTTAGCACACTTCTCAAATGCCTCCAATTGCAAAGGTGATCTTTTGATAATTGTTACAAACTGCCTAATGTTTCCAATGACACTTCCAATGCCTGATAACCCATCTCTAGTAACTAGGTTCAGTATATGATTTGCACATCTAACATGAAAAAATTTTCCATCACAGACAAGCAACTCTTTGCAATTTTGAGTCACTATCTCAACTGCTACCTTGTTTGCAGCAGCATTGTCCAAAGAAAGAACAAACATTTTCTTATGAAGGTTCCAATTCAACACATTTGCATAAAAGGTATCACTCAATTTTATTCCTCCATGGCTACCTTCTACATGCATAAAGTTGATAATCCTTTTTTGCATATTTCAATTATCATCAATCCAATGTGCAGTAACACACAAGTATGACTTGTTCTGAATAGATGTCCATGTATCCATCGTAAAACTAACACGACATGCAAGTTTACTAAATTGTGCATACAATTGATTCTTTTCCTCCTTATAAAGATCCATGACCTCTTTACGAACAGTAACACGATTCTTCATAGGAAATGATGGTCTTAATGATTTGATGAATTTCACAAAGTACTTGTGCTGAGCAATACTGAAAGGATATTCATGCATGATGATGGCATAATATAGAAGTCTCACACTGACATTCTCATCATATTTATATGTTCCTATGGAATTTCCACTCTGACTAAGGATTTGCTGACCTTTCAAGATTTGATGCTTCAACTTTAAATGGTTACTAAAAGCCTTTGTACCATTAGCACTTTCTGCCCTAGCTTTATGTGTACATCTATTGCATTTAGCCCATGGTTGCTTAATAATCGAACCATCAGATTGTTGAACCTCTAACTCATACCTTGTGAAGTGACCCCAAATCCATGAAGTGAGTTTTTTTCCAATCTTGACATCATTTTCTTCTTCGTTGTCTCCAATACTTCCTTGAGTAGTTGCACTTGCATTTGCGCATTGGCTACCACTTGGAGTGCTTGCACTTGCATTTGCGCTTTGCACAGCTGTAACAAGTACAAACTAGTGTTAATATACAATTACTAGTTGCATAGAGCCTGCAAAACTAATTTGTGCAAGTTGAAAAATATACAAACCTTTTGCAAATGATGGCACTAAAACAATAGCTCTATCCTTGTTTGATCCTACTGCCTTGGATGCCTTAAGCTTACTCACATGAGTAGTGGTTCGCTGTTTGACCGCACGATTCTCTACACCCATGAATTTCTTCTTCTTTCCAACAAGAGGGGTAGCAGCAGCATTAGCACCATCAGAAGGTTCACCGACAACTTGGTCATCGCTGCGAGCATTGCCATCATCTATAATTGGGGCTTGCACTTGAGAGCACCTAGAGGGGGGTGAATAGGTGATCCTATAAAAACTTGAAACTTAATGCCACAAAACTTGATTAGGAGTTAGCACAATAAAGCCAAGTGGCTAGAGAGGAGTTCTTGCAAAACACAATAACCACAAGGAGATCAACACAGAGAGGCACAGTGGTTTATCCCGTGGTTCGGCCAAGTCCAACACTTGCCTACTCCACGTTGTGGCATCCCAACGGATGAGGGTTGCACTCAACCCCTCTCAAGCGGTCCAAAGACCCACTTGAATACCACGGTGTTTTGCTTTGTTTCACTATATCCCGCTTGCGAGGAATCTCCACAACTTGGAGCCTCTCGCCCTTACAATTTGATTAACACAAAGAATCACGGAAGTAAGGTTGGGATGAGCAACACACACAAGACACAAAATCAGAGCAACAATACGCACACAAGTCACAACACGAGCTCTCAACACAACTCGAAGAGTTCTCTACTCAAATGGAGTTCTAGTTGCTATCACAAAGAATCGAATGCGCGAATATGAAGTCTTGGTGCTTAGGAATGCTCAAGGGGTGCTTGGTGTACTCCTCCATGCGCCTAGGGGTCCCTTTTATAGCCCCAAGGCAGCTAGGAGCCGTTGAGAGCAATCCAGGAAGGCAATTCTTGCCTTCTGTCGACTGGTGCACCGGACAGTCCGGTGCGGATTTCTTTCCTATTCTGGCGCAGCCGACCGTTGGAGACTTGGAACCGTTGACGCACCAGACACTGTCCGGTGCACACCGGACAGTCCGCTGCTCCCATCCAACTGTTGGCTCGCCACGTGTCACGCGCAGATTGCGTGGCTGACCGTTGGCCCGGCCGACCGTTGGTTCACCAGACAGTCCTGTGAATTATAGCCGTACGCTGTTGACTTGGTTCCCGAGAGCGACAACTTCACCGCAGCCGACTCACCGGACACTGTCCGGTGCACCACCGACAGTCCGGTGATTTATAGCCATACGCCGCCGTCGAGACCCGAGAGCAGCTAGTTGATCAGACGCCAGCCTGGCGCACCGGACACTGTCCGGTGCACCTAGACTGAGCAGAATCTTGGCTGCTCGAGCCAAGGCTTATCCAAATGTATTTTCTCTGATTCTAGCACTTAGACAAATATGTTAGTACACAAAAACCAATGTACTAAGTCTAGAATCATACCTTCGTATTGATTTGCCCTTTGTCCACCATTTGGCATAGTTTAACACTTAAGCACTTGTGTTGGACACTAAATCACCAAAATACTTAGAAATGGCCCAAGGGCACATTTCCCTTTCAATCTCCCCCTTTTTGGTGATCTATGCCAACACAACAAAAAGCAACTAAAGGAAGTGCAACAACAATGCAAATGAGAGCACAAATTTGTTTTGATTCAAATTTGGCATATTTGGATCATTCTTTGCCACCACTTGGTTTATTTTTGAAAATCAAACTCAATTTCCTATCTCTAAGTCAAACTCACTTGTTGAGACATAAAGAGAGGTATTCCAATAGAAATTGATCAAAGATTTAAAAACTCCCCCTTTTTCCCATAATCAAGCATTCTCCCCACAAGAGACAGACTTTTAGCACTAAGAGACAATAAGATTATTTTGACAAAACAAAACTCTATTCTTCTATTTTCAAAATTCTCAAGTGGTAGCTGATCCATTTCTTGCTTTGGCCTTATTTTCTCCCCCTTTGCCATCAAGCACCAAAACGGGATCAATCTTGGCCCTTAAACCCCATTGCCTCACCAAAATCTTCAATTAAGAGTACAAAGGCAATAAGAATATGGAGATGAACTTGGAGTGAGTTACCCTCTCATCGGAGTGCAGTGGAAGTCATGCATGGTCCAAGTTCACCTATTCCCTTTCAATCCACCTTTGAGACTAAATCAAGCAAGCTCAAACATATGGTTAGTCTCAAAGGGTCAAGTTGTAGCACATCTCCCCCTAAATATGTGCATCACTCACACATGGACTTTTGAGGTCCGGGGAGAGTTTGTACAACTTGAGCACCATAAATAAACAAAATGCATAAGGGAACATGATCAAAGCATAATACACATGTATGCTACACATCAATCCAAGTTCCACGAATCTAAGACATTTAGCTCACTACGCAGCCTACAAAAGGTCTTCTCATCTAAAGGCTTGGTAAAGATATCGGCTAGCTGGTTCTCGGTGCTAATATAAAACACTTCGATATCTCCCTTTTGCTGGTGGTCTCTCAGAAAGTGATGCCAGATGTCAATGTGCTTTGTGCGGCTGTGCACAATAGGATTGTCCGCCATACGGATAGCACTCTCATTGTCACATAGGAGTGGGACTTTGCTCAGATTGTAGCCAAAGTCCCGGAGGGTTTGCCTCATCCAAAGTAGTTGCGCGCAACACTGTCCTGTGGCAACGTACTCGGCCTCAGCGGTGGATAGGGCAACGGAGGTTTGTTTCTTAGAACTCCACGACACCAGGGACCTTCCTAGAAATTAGCACGTCCCTGATGTACTCTTCCTATCGACCTTACATCCAGCATAATCGGAGTCTGAATATCCAATTAAGTCAAAGGTAGACCCCTTTGGATACCAGATCCCGAAGTAAGGCGTAGCGACTAAATATCTAAGAATTCGCTTCACGGCCACTAAGTGACATTCCCTTGGATCGGATTGAAATCTAGCACACATGCAAACGCTAAGCATAATATCCGGTCTACTAGCACATAAATAAAGCAAGGAACCTATCATGGACCGGTATGCTTTTTGATCAATGGGCTTACCTCCTTTGTTGAGGTCGACGTGTCCGTCAGTTCCCATTGGAGTCTTTGTGGGCTTGGCGTCCTTCATCCCAAATCGCTTGAGCAAGTCTTGCGTATACTTCGTTTGGGAGATGAAAGTGTCGTCCTTGAGTTGCTTCACTTGGAACCCAAGGAAGTAGTGCAACTCGCCCATCATCGACATCTCAAACTTTTGAGTCATCACCCTGCTAAACTCTTCAAAAGACTGTTGGTTAGTAGAACCAAATATTATGTCATCGACATAAATTTGGCACACAAATAAGTCACCATCACATGTCTTAGTGAAAAGAGTTGGATCGGCTTTCCCAACCTTGAAAGCATTAGCAATTAAAAAGTCTCTAAGGCATTCATACCATGCTCTTGGGGCTTGCTTAAGTCCATAGAGCGCCTTAGAGAGCTTACACACGTGGTCGGGGTACCGTTCATCCTCAAAGCCAAGGGGTTGCTCCACGTACACCTCCTCCTTGATTGGCCCATTGAGGAAAGCGCTCTTCACGTCCATTTGGAACAACCTGAAAGAATGGTGAGCGGCATAGGCTAACAAAATACGAATCGACTCTAGCCTAGCCACAGGAGCAAAAGTCTCCTCAAAGTCCAAACCTGCGACTTGGGCATAACCTTTTGCCACAAGTCGAGCCTTGTTCCTCGTCACCACCCTGTGCTCGTCCTGTTTGTTGCGGAACACCCACTTGGTTCCAACAACATTTTGCTTGGGACGCGGCACCAGTGTCCAAACTTCATTACGCTTGAAGTTGTTGAGCTCTTCCTGCATGGCCAACACCCAGTCCGGATCTAGCAAGGCCTCTTCTACCATGAAAGGCTCAATAGAAGAGACGAAAGAGTAATGCTCACAAAAATTAGCTAATCTAGAGCGAGTGGTTACTCCCTTGCTAATGTCACCCAAAATCTGGTCGACGGGATGGTTCCTTTGAATCATCGCTCGAACTTGAGTTGGAGGGGCTTGTGGTGCTTCTTCCTCTTCAACTTGGACATCCTGTGCTCCCCCTTGATCACGCCTCTTCTTGAGGAACCTGTTCATCATCTTGAGTTGGGGGGTGCACCATAGTTGAGGAAGAAGGTTGATCTTGCTCCTTGAGTTCCTGCGGTCGTACGTCTCCAATCGCCATGGTACGAATCGCGTCCGTTGGAACATCATCCTCATCTACATCATCAAGCTCAACTTACTCTCTTAGAGAGCCATTAGTCTCATCAAATACAACATCGCTAGAGACTTCAACCAAACCCGATGATTTGTTGAAGACTCTATACACCTTTGTACTTGAGTCATAACCTAACAAAAACCCTTCTACAGCTTTGGGAGCAAATTTTGAATTTCTACCTTTCTTCACCAGAATGTAGCATTTACTCCCAAAAACTCGAAAATACGAAACATTGGGTTTGTTACCGGTTAGAAGCTCGTATGATGTCTTCTTGAGGAGGCGATGGAGATAGACTCGGTTTATGGCGTGGCAAGCCGTGTTCACAGCTTCCGACCAAAACCGCTCGGGCGTCTTGAATTCTCCAAGCATCGTCCTCGCCATGTCTATGAGCGTCCTGTTCTTCCTCTCTACCACACCATTTTGTTATGGTGTGTAGGGAGCGGAGAACTCGTGCTTGATTCCTTCCTCCTCAAGGTACTCCTCCACTTGAAGGTTCTTGAACTCGGACCCGTTGTCGCTCCTTATCTTCTTCACCTTGAGCTCAAACTCATTTTGAGCTCTCCTTAGGAAGCGCTTGAGGGTCCCTTGGGTTTTAGATTTATCCTGCAAAAAGAATACCCAAGTGAAGCGGGAAAAATCATCAACAATTACCAAACCATACTTACTTCCCCTGATGCTGAGGTAGGCGACAGGTCCGAAGAGATCCATATGCAGCAGCACCAGGGGTCTTGATGTAGTCATTACGTTCTTGATGTGATGAGCACTTCCCACTTGTTTACCTGCTTGACAAGCTGCACAAGGTCTATCTTTTTCGAAATGCACATTTGTTAGACCTAATACATGTTCTCCCATTAGAAGTTTGTGAAGGTTCTTCATCCCCACATGTGCTAGACGGCGATGCCACAGCCAGCCCATGCTAGTCTTAGCGATTAAGCATGCATCTAGACCGGCCTCCTCCTTTGCAAAATCAACTAAATAGAGTTTGTCATCTAGTGCACCCTTAAAAGCTAATGAACCATCACTCCTTCTAAAGACAGACACATCTACATTTGTGAATAAGCAATTATATCCCATATTACACAATTGACTAACCGACAAAAGATTATAACCTAGCGACTCTACTAAAAATACATTGGAGATAGAGTGCTCATTTGAGATGGCAATCTTGCCTAGGCCTTTAACCTTGCCTTGATTCCCGTCACCAAATATGATTGAATCTTGGGAATCTTTATTCTTGACGTAGGAGGTGAACATCTTCTTCTCCCCCGTCATGTGGTTTGTGCATCCGCTGTCGATAATCCAGCTTGATCCCCCGGATGCATAAACCTACAAGGCAAATTAGGCTTGGGTCTTAGGTACCCAACTCTTGTTGGGTCCTACAAGGTTAGTGACAATAGTCTTAGGAACCCAAATGCAAGTTTTATCTCCCTTACATTTGGCTCTCACCTTTTTAGCAATCACGTTTTTATTTTTACATGAAAGAATGAACTTAGCATTGCAAGCATGAAAGACAGTGGTAGATCCATTATAAACTTTTCTAGTAGCATGAGACATGACATTCTTCCTAGATCTACTATTAAAGTTTGAACTCGAGGCAATCATGGCATGAGAGCCGAACACATTACAACTCCTATCATAATGAACATTTCTAGAATCTTTCATAGCCATAATTCTACCATGCATATAAGAACTAGAAGCAGTCATAGCAAGAGAATCATAAGAATAATTCCTACAACCATTTCTAGAGAATTTCCTATCGCTATACATGAAAGCATGGTTCTTTTTAGCACTATTAGTCATTGGAGCCTTCCCTTTCTCCTTGGCGGAGATGGGAGCCTTATGACTTGTTAAGTTCTTGGCTTCCTTCTTAAAGCCAAGCCCATCCTTAATTGAGGGGTGTCTACCAATAGTGTAGGCATCCCTTGCAAATTTTAATTTATCAAATTCATTTTTGCTAGTCTTAAGTTGAGCATTAAGACTAGCCACTTCATCACTTAGTTTAGAAATAGAACAAGGTGTTCACTACAAGCATCAACATTAAAATCTTTACACCTATTGCAAATCACAACATGTTCTACACAAGAGGTTGATTTATTGGCTATTTCTAACTTAGCACTCAAGTCATCATTAATATTTTTTAAGCTAGAGATAGATTCATGGCATGTAGACAATTCACATGAAAGCACTTTATTTCTTTTAACTTCTAGAGCAAGAGAATTTTGCGCACTAACAAATTTATCATGCTCTTCATACAAAAGGTCCTCTTGCTTTTCTAACAATCTATTCTTCTCATTAAAGCATCAATTAATTCATTGATTTTATCAATTTTGGTTCTATCTAAACCTTTGAATAAACATGCATAGTCTATTTCATCATCACTAGATTCATCATCACTTGAAGAAGCGTAAGTACTAGTATTACGAGTGCTTACCTTCTTTTCCCTTGCCATGAGGCAGGTGTGATGCTCGTTGGGGAAGAAGGATGATTTGTTGAAGGCGGTGGCGGCGAGTCCTTCGTCGTCGGAGTCGGACGATGAACAATCCGAGTTCCATTCCTTGCCAAGGTGTGCCTCGCCCTTAGCCTTCTTGTAAGTCTTCTTCTTTTCCCTCTTCTTTTCTTGATCCTGGTCACTATCATTATCGGGACAATTAGCAATAAAGTGACCAGCCTTACCGCACTTGAAGCAGGAGCGCTTTCCCTTCATCTTGTTCTTTTTGGGATGCTCCTTGCGGCCTTTTAGCGCCGTCTTGAAACGCTTGATGATGAGGGCCATTTCTTCCTCATTGAGCCCTGCTGCCTCAACTTGTGCCACCTAGCTAGGTAGCGCCTCCTTGCTATTTGTTGCCTTGAGAGCAATGGCTTGAGGCTCATGAATTGGACCATTCAACGCCTCATCGACGTATCTTGCCTCCTTGATCATCATCCGCCCGCTTATGAACTTTCCAAGTATTTCTTCGGGCGACATCTTGGTGTACCTAGGATTTTCATGAATATTGTTTACAAGATGTGGATCAAGGACAGTGAACGACCTTAGCATTAGGCGGACGACATCATGGTCCGTCCATCGCGTGCTTCCATAGCTCCTTATTTTGTTGACGAGGGTCTTGAGCCTGTTGTATGTTTGGGTTGGCTCCTCTCCCCTGATCATTGCGAATCTCCCAAGTTCACCCTCCACCAACTCCATCTTGGTGAGCATGGTGACATCATTTCCCTCATGAGAGATCCTGAGGGTGTCCCAAATCTGCTTGGCGTTATCCAAGCCGCTCACCTTATGGTATTCATCCCTGCACAATGAGGCTAACAACACAGTAGTAGCTTGTGCATTTTTATGAATTTGTTCATTGATGAACATGGGACTATCCGTACTATCAAAGTGCATTCCATTTTCTACTATCTCCCATATACTTGGATGGAGAGAGAACAAGTGGCTATGCATTTTGTGACTCCAAAATCCGTAGTCCTCTCCATCAAAGTGAGGGGGTTTACCGAGGGGAATGGAAAGCAAATGAGCATTAGAATTTTGCGGAATACGAGAATAATCAAAGGAAAAGTTTGAATTAATCGTCTTCCTTTTCTCGTAGTCGTTGTCGTCGTCGTCCTTTTGGGAAGAAGAAGACTCGTCGCTGTCGTCGTAGTAGACGATCTTCCTGATACGCCTCTTCTTCCCGTCCTTCTTCTTTTGACTTGAGCCCGAGTCAGTGGGCTTGTCGTCTTTCGGCTCATTGATGAAGGACTCCTTCTCCTTGTCGTTGATCACTATTCCCTTTCCCTTAGGATCATTCCCTTCGGGCGATTAGTCCCTTTCTTGAAGAGAACGGCTTTGATACCAATTGAGAGCACCTAGAGGGGGGGGGGGTGAATAGGTGATCCTGTAAAAACTTGAAACTTAATGCCACAAAACTTGATTAGGAGTTAGCACAATAAAGCCAAGTGGCTAGAGAGGAGTTCTTGCAAAACACAATAACCACAAGGAGATCAACACAGAGAGGCACAATGGTTTATCCCGTGGTTCGGCCAAGTCCAACACTTGCCTACTCCACGTTGTGGCGTCCCAATGGATGAGGGTTGCACTCAACCCCTCTCAAGCGGTCCAAAGACCCACTTGAATACCACGGTGTTTTGCTTTGTTTCACTATATCCCGCTTGCGAGGAATCTCCACAACTTGGAGCCTCTCGCCCTTACAATTTGATTAACACAAAGAATCACGGAAGTAAGGTTGGGATGAGCAATACACACAAGACACAAAATCAGAGCAACAATACGCACACAAGTCACAACACGAGTTCTCAACACAGCTCGAAGAGTTCTCTACTCAAATGGAGTTCTAGTTGCTATCACAAAAAATCGAATGCGCGAATATGAAGTCTTGGTGCTTAGGAATGCTCAAGGGATGCTTGGTGTACTCCTCCATGCGCCTAGGGGTCCCTTTTATAGCCCCAAGGCAGCTAGGAGCCGTTGAGAGCAATCCAGGAAGGCAATTCTTGCCTTCTGTCGACTGATGCACCGGACAGTCCGGTGCACCACCGGACACTGTCCGGTGCGGATTTCTTTCCTATTCTGGCGCAGCCGACCGTTGGAGACTTGGAACCGTTGACGCACCGGACACTGTCCGGTGCACACCGGACAGTCTGGTGCTCCCATCCGACCGTTGGCTCGCCACGCGTCACGCGCAGATTGCGCGGCTGACCGTTGGCTCGGCCGACCGTTGACTCACCGGACAGTCCGGTGAATTATAGCCGTACGCTGTTGACTTGGTTCCCGAGAGCGACGACTTCACCGCAGCCGACTCACCGGACACTGTCCAGTGCACCACCGGACAGTCCGGTGATTTATAGCCGTACGCCGCCGTCGAGACCCGAGAGCAGCTAGTTGATCAGACGCCAGCCTGGCGCACCGGACACTATCGGGTGCACCACCGGACAGTCCGGTGCACCCAGACTAAGCAGAGTCTTGGCTGCTCGAGCCAAGACTTATCCAAATGTATTTTCTCTGATTCTAGCACTTAGACAAATATGTTAGTACACAAAAACCAATGTACTAAGTCTAGAATTATACCTTTGTATTGATTTGCCCTTTGTCCACCATTTGGTATAGTTTAACACTTAAGCACTTGTGTTGGACACTAAATCACCAAAATACTTAGAAATGGCCCAAGGGCACATTTCCCTTTCAACACTTCATTCTCATTAGACCCATTCTCAATATCAACCCTAACATCCACATCCATAGCACTGCAAATCACAAATGAGTACAAAAATTCAGTCCTTGGTGTCGTGTACTCGTGTTTGGCTGTTTGCTACCTCTACCTGGAAATCACAGATGAAGTGAAGTACCTGGCCGGCTGCTCTGCTATGCGCCGTGCGGCCGTGGTGATGGTGTGGCCGGCCGCTGCGAGGCAGTGAGGTGGGGCCGACAGCGAGGCAGTGAGGTGGGGCCGTGGGGGCGGTGGTGTCGACGTCCTTCCCTTCCAGAAGCTACTCGACGGCGTTCGTGGCGGGCGGCGGCGGCCGGGAGCACGGGACGGCGTCACCGCGGTCGGCTGGGTGTGCGTGTGGTTGTGGCTCGGCGGCTGGATGCCTGGATGTGGGTAGGGATGGCGGGGTGTGCGTTTAGGTTTACCTGATGCTTGATGGGTCGGCCGATCAAGCAGCCCAATAGCCAACAGGAAGTAGGCCCAAGCCAAATCCAGAAACCGGGTACCCGCCCGAATAGTACCCGTATCCTACTCGGGATTTTCGGGTACTGACTGGGTATTAGTGATTCCGTATCCTACCTGTATCCGAGAGCCAATATCCGGGTAGTACCCGTATCTGTCCCGACAAATAAAATACTCGTTTCTGTATCCGAAAATTCGTCCCGTTTTCGTACCCGTATCCGGTACCCATTCTGGGTACCCGTCCCATTTTCATCCCTACTTATACAGGATCCAGAAGCTCCTGATGCGGGACTTCACACGGGAGCTCAAGCTCAAGAGCCAAAGGAGCCTGCCCACCTCACCGAACGGCAGCTGCGCCGAGTACAGCAGAGGGGTTGCTGGCTGGCTAGCTGCTCTGTGCCCCTCGTGACCTAGCCGGATGCTGGGCTGGCCCCAGCCCCTAGTCGGCTGCAGGGTCGTTCCTGACTTTTTAGGGACCTGGTGCGAAATCTGAAATGGAGCCCCATCCACACACAATATATATAATATTCAACGTTTATAAGATGACAAATATAAAATATAGCAAAAACACATATTTGTTATCCGATGTCATTAAAAATATCTTCTAACATTTTGTGATACAAAACATTGCTTATACCATTAAGATCAATCTCATCCAATAACTTCTTTTAGATATATATAATCGCCAAACCATTTAACCTCTCTTAAGTCATTGTTGACCTTAAATAGTTCAAAAAGTATTTCAATTTTAAAAAATTCTCTCTGTCGATGCAACCATCATGTTTATAGTAAATAATACTCTCTCTGTATCAAAATAGAATTTATTTTGCTTCTCTAGTTGATTCCTCATCATCTAGTTAAATATAGACATAAAAATCAAGAGTTAAAACAAATACTATTTTGGAACGAAGTGAATATTACATAAGTAATTGAGACATTAGTTTAACAATATAAACGAAACTGGTCGATAGTGTATCTCTCTTGCGTATTTATGTCTAGGATAGATATGCTTAGCGGGAAAAAATGCTAACGTCAAGTGGCCAGAGAGGCCCTCTGTTTTTAGAGGCCCGGTGCGGCCGCACCTGCCGCACCCCCTTAGGGCCGGCCGTGGCCGGCTGCTGTGCCACGTCGTGCAGCCGCAAGAAGTGCAGAAGCAGAAGCAAGAGACCAAGAAGCAAAAGCAGGAGTGCAGAAGTAGAACCGCGACGGCCGACGACGAGGCAGTGAGGTGGACGGTGATGGGCGACGGCCGACGGCTGACTGCTGTGCTGTGCGCCTGTGTGGGTTGCAGCGGCCGAGACGGGCGGACCGCGGATGGCTGTGAGGTGCGGGTGCGGCTTCCTAGGCACCTAGCGGCTGGTGTCACGCGGTGCGGCTGCAGGCTGCTCGCTGCCTCGCTGCTGCTAGGTGTAATTAATGGGCCGAGCCGATCAACCAGATTAGCAGAAGCAGGCCAACGCCCAACAGGAAGACAGGAAGTAGGCCCAAGCCAATCCACAATCCGGGAACCCGTCCGAATAGTACCCGTATCCTACTCGGATTTTTGGGTACTGACCGGGTATTTATGATTCCGTATCCTACCCGTATTCGAGGTTCAGTATCCGGGTAGTACCCATACCCGTCCCGTCAAACAAAATACCCGTATCCGTATCCGAAATTTCGTCCCGTTTTCGTACCTGTATCCGGTACCCATCCCGTTTTCATCCCTATGTGTGTGTTGCTCTCCCAACCTTACCCTTGTGCGTTCTTTATGATCAATATTGTAAGGGCGAGAGGCTCCAACTTGTGGAGATTCCTTGCAAACGGAAAGAAGACTATAAGGAAGAAAGTCGTGGTATTCAAGTTGATCATTGGATCACTTGAAAGGGGTTGAGTGCAACCCTCGTCCATTGGGACGCCACAACATAGAAGTAGGCAAGTGTTACTTGGCCGAACCATGGGATAAAAATCGCGTGTCTCTTGTGTTGCTTTCTCTGTGTCACACCCGGTTCCAGGGATAGAACCGAGCGCATAGCATATGTGTGCCAGGATCCATTTCCACACATATGTTGACGTCACAAGTGTAATATATCAAAAGACAATGCAATAAAGGCGTAAAGAGAGTATAATACTTTATTACATCATCCGAAACATTGTATCTTTAACAAGTATCACATCAAAGTAAAGCGGAAATAAACAACTGGGCAAACTTCCATAGGAAGTTGACCGGCGTATCGTTAGACTTAGAATTCCTCGTCGTCAAAAACTCCATCAAAGTCTCCAGCATCACCCTCTGATCAAAATAAGCAAGGGTGAGCTCACTTATGGTCGGGGCTCAGCAAGTGGGAGAAAAAGTAATGCAGGTACAACAAGGTGAGGCTAAGGTTGAGCAGTAAGCATTTTAGTTGGTCAATATTTTATTAAAAACAACTGTCTTACTAATAAGTGTGAATCCCAAATATCCCATTTAAACAAAGGAATATGAATATAGCAAAAACACTTAAGTGAAACACTTAAGCAAATTATTGGCAGATCATCGGATCTCAATTTAATTCCATCTTCAAGTTCATTATCATGTGAGGAGTCCAGGTCGCTCATAACCGGGAGCACGGCTGATATATCAGTTTTACACTCTGTAGAGGTGGTACAACTTTGCCCACAAGCCATGTATCCCATCTAGCCCGGGTTGATCGGACCCTTAAACACTGCCGAGGTGAATGGCTAGGGATCCATTATGAGGTTTTCACAAAATACACTTAATACGAAGCAACCCGCTAAGGTTTCTAAAGACGATGGTGGTGGCCCCCTGGGTGAAGTACCTTAGCCAAGAATACGACCCCATGTTAACGTGGGCTGCCAGCACCTACCGCTCTCCCTCTTGCCCATATTTCAGGTAAGGTTGCCAGGCACTAAGCATATAAAGCTAATTACCAAAGCCAGAGCCATGATAGCACTCGTGGTTGCACTGTTATCCTGGGTGGTCACTCCATGTTCCAATTAATTTGTAATAAAGTTATCTTAACCATCGGGTTAATGTCATAATTGCCAATTAAATTTTTGGAACATTAAAACCAATTAATAAGTGACATTAGAAATCATTAAGTTGGATGATAGCATAAATTTTGCACAGCTTAGTAATTTTCCCAGGTTAAACAAGGAATACAGGTAGTAAATCTAGGAAATCCTTAATTAGGTGAGCCCATCAAATTATGCAATATATCAAAAAGTAAACATTATTATATGCAATGAGTAGGTACAAACAGAATATGCAGAGGGAGAATCCACTTGCCTTGCTCAAAAGTGTCTTGCGGGTCGTCCTCGAACGAATTCGGATCGCCTACCGCACAATCGGCTTCTAATAGAGTCGCATAGCGCACATACAAAAATAAAACATACACAAATAAATAAACATGCACCATTTCATAAACATACACCAATACATCATTAAACACACATTAACATATCGCACTAATCACATCTTGAATTCATCCTAATCGCGTAAATACTTATTAATTCAATTATAGCTATTAATGTGAGTTCTAATGGTGAATTTATGAGTGGGTGCAATAAATATAATTTTAACTAATATTAATAAATTTTAACATCATTAATGAAAATAATTATCGTCTTTAGTACTAATAAATAAATTATTAGCTTTTATCCCTCTTTATTTCTAACTCAAATTATTGAACATAGCAAAAAAATGAATATAGTATTCTAAAAATCCTTATAAACTACTAATTGAACATTTTCTAACACAAGCGAGGTTATTTGACATAAACTAGTACTCTAACAATTTAAGTGCTAAATTTGCGAACATGTTTATTTGACTAGCAAAAATCTATTTTCCATCCTACTAATGATATTTTCTCCTTTCCTTAAAAAAAAGAAAATGCTAACAAAATAATTAACTAAATCATCTAGAAACCCTATATTATTCATATGACATGAGTTCTATACCAATTTTCTAAATCCACTTAAAATGCACCTATAATTCTCCAAATAGTTTCTAAAGTTTATTGTGACCACATTTAACTACAAAAATTCCTATCTAGTATTTTTATCGCCAACGGGTGACTACTAAATCTACGACATATTCTTCTAATCCAACAATCAACGCATCGATTAACATGGAATATCACGGTGCACTAACGATCGCATTTCTCTACCAGAATTCCATAATGCACATACACATAAATTGCGAATCACATGTGTTCATATTACAATAAACAAAATATACAACTCATGAATCGAATCAACAAGTACTTTTATAAAATACACAAAATAATTTGGGTCGTCATCAACCTTAGGTTCGCGCGTGAGACGGGAAGAGTTCGACAGGGTTCGGCCGGGTGGAGAGCAGGGCTCGACTACGGACAGCGAGTGCGTAGCTCCGGCGATCTCCACGGGCTCCGGCGACGAGCGGCAAACTCCGACGAACGGGACTAGCGATGAGCGAGGAGCACTAGAGAAAGGGGCGAGCTCGGGTAGGAGAGTATGGAGAGGGTTCCGCTGCCTTTTTATAGAGAAAGGGAGGGAGAGAAAGAGACAGCCGGGGTAGGGAGAGAGACGACCGAGACTTCATGGCGCTATTGATGGGTCCATTTCCTCCACGTCGTTAATGGGGAGAGTAATAGGGAGGGGATAACGGACGCGTTGCAGCTCATAATGTCGAGAGAGAGAACGGACGGCACGCGGCTTGGTCGGCGTCGATTTTGCGGCGTCGCGGGGCAGTGTGCGCAGGGGCCGGCTCGAGTTCGGCCGACCGGACGCGCAACTCCTGGTGCGCGGGTGTAGGGGCGCTGCAGGGTGGGCGCAGGAGCAGGGGCCACGGGCGCGTCGGGTCACGGCCTCGCGCGGGGTGTTGGCTTGCTCGGCTGGTCGCAGTGATCAGAGAGAGAGAGCAGGGAGGAGAGAGGAGAGAGAGAGAAGAGGGAGAGAAGGGGCGGTGGTGGCTGGC
The DNA here is from genome assembly GCA_029449295.1 of Zea luxurians. Lineage (NCBI taxonomy): Eukaryota > Viridiplantae > Streptophyta > Magnoliopsida > Poales > Poaceae > Zea > Zea luxurians. The sequence continues at coordinate 49,160,770 of JAOPSE010000023.1, forward strand.
TTGGAAGAAGCAGCTAGGGCACGGGCACGGTTAGGGTTTGGGGATGGCTGGGCCCCTATGGGCCGGTTGGGTTAGATTTAGGTTTTTTTTTCTAATTCCGACATGCATTTTTAAAGAGCTCAAAAAATCATAAAAATTCACCAAAAATATTTATAAATAAAATACTTGTTTTTAGACTAATAGTTACTATATTACTTAATTATTATTTAATTACTAGGATTTCTTTTTAAAAGGAAGTTAATAACAATCATCCGATAATCAATCAAGCGCATACAAAGAAAATGATCAAAATGCAAATAAATAATTAAACACTTAAAATAAAATTATTATTACCATATTTTACTAATTTTATTATTTTTAGTTGATGGGTTTTGTGGTGTTACAAACCTACCCCTCTTAAAAAGAATCTCGTCCTCGAGATTAAGAAACTTCCGAGAATAACTGGGGGAATTCTGCTCTGAGTTCATCTTCTCTTTCCCAAGTGGCCTCATCTTCCGAATGATGACTCCACTGAACCTTGAACATGTTAATGACCTTACTCCGTGTAATTCTGCGAGATGTTTCTAGAATTCTGACCGGGTACTCCGAATAGGTCAAATCTTCATTAACATTCAGTTCTTCCAGGGGTAATTATTCTTCTGGTACTCTTAAGCACTTCTTGAGTTGTGATACGTGAAATACGTCGTGTACATCCGATAAACTATCGGGTAGCTCTAACTGGTAGGCTACTTCACCTTTTCTTTCCAAAATCTTGAATGGGCCAATATAGCGAGGAGATAGTTTTCCCTTAACCTTAAACCTTTTCATTCCTCTCATCGGTGAAACTTTAAGGTAGACAAAGTCTCCTACTTCAAACATCAACTCTCTTCTTCTATTATCAGCATAGCTTTTCTATCTTGACTGTGCTGTCTTCAAGTTTTCTCTAATAATCTGCACTTGTTTTTCCGCCTCTTGGAGAATTTCGGGCCAAATACTTGACTTTCTCCAGTCTGATTCCAATAAAGCGGTGTTCTACACTTTCGTCCATAGAGTGCTTCAAATGGTGCCATTTTTAGACTTGCCTGATAACTGTTGTTATACGAGAATTCTGCATAAGGCAAACTTTTATCCCAGCTTCTACCATGCTTTAGAGCGCAAGCTCTTAGCATGTCTTCCAACACTTGGTTTGTTCTTGCCGTCTGCCCATCCGTTTGCGGATGATAAGCTGAACTAAAATTTAGCTTGGTATCCATGGACTCATGTAGTCTTTTCCAAAAGCGCGAGGTAAACTAGGTTCCTCGATCTGATACGATCTTCTTCGGTACTCTATGCAGACAAACAATCCTCGACATGTATAATTCTGCTAACTGGGCTCCCGAGTAAGTTGTCTTCATAGGTATAAAGTGTGCTACTTTAGTTAACCTGTCTACTATGACCCATATTAAATCATAGCCATCTCGAGTACGGGGTAGTCCAACTATGAAATCCATACTGATTTCTTCCCATTTCCATTCCGGTACCTTGAGAGGTTGTAGCAATCCTGCTGGTCTTTGGTGTTCAGCTTTAACTCGCTGACACACGTCACATAATGCAACATGAGTAGCAACATCTCTTTTCAAACTGTACCACCAATAATTTTCCTTAAGATCCTAGTACATCTTTGTACTTCCAGGGTGAATAGAGTAAGCTTAATCCTGAGCTTCTCTCAAAATAAGTTGGTGCAAGTGTTCGATTTCGGGTACACAGATTCTCTTCTTAAACCATACTGTGCTTGTTCATCTTCCGTGAAATCTGGGGCTTTTCCCAAACCAATCAAAGTTTTAATTTCCTTAATTTTCTCATTGGACTCTTGTCCTTTACGAATCTCTTCTTCCAAAGTAGATTCAACTTCCATCACCGTTGCTTCTAAATTATTGAGAAATCCAAGGTTGAGTTGTTCCATTTCCCAGCACAATTCTTGCGACATCAAATGAGTAGTGATGTTATTCACTTGACCCTTACGGCTCAAAGCATCAGCTACTACATTTGCTTTTCCGGGGTGATATTGTATCTCCAAATCATAGTCCTTAATCAACTCAAGCCATCTTCTCTGTCTGAGGTTGAGTTCTTTCTGAGTGAATATATATTTCAAGCTTTTGTGATCCGTGAAGATTCTGCACTTGTTTCCAATCATATAGTGCCTCCAAATCTTCAAAGCATGCACTACGGCAGCTAGTTCCAAATCATGCGTCGGATAATTCTTCTCATGTTTCCTCAACTGTCTTGAAGCATAAGCTATCACTTTTCCTTCTTGCATTAGCACACATCCAAGTCCAAGGTGTGATGCATCGCAATACACATCAAATCCCTTGTGGATGTCTGGCATCACCAATATTGGTGCAGTTGTTAACCTTTTCTTGAGTTCTTCAAAACAATTCTAGCAAACTTCATCCCATTTGAACTCTTTGCCTTTCTCCAGTAGGGAGGTAAGTGGTTTCACTAACTTGGAAAAACCTTCAATAAATCTTCTATAGTATCCTGCCAATCCAAGAAAACTTTTGATCTTGGATGCATCCTTAGGTTGCTTCCAATCCAGTATCTCACTTATCTTTCCTGGGTCCACTTTAATTCCACCATCGGTAACAATATGTCCTAAGAAAGCAACTTCCTTCAACCAAAAATCACACTTCAAGAATTTTGCGTACAGTTGGTTGTCACGAAGCTTTTGTAGGACTAGCCTTAGATGATCTTCGTGTGTTTCTTCATTCGGAGAATATATCAGTATGTCGTCAATGAATACGACCACAAACTGATCCAGATATTCCATGAATACTTTATTCATCAAGTTCATAAAGTATGCTGGTGCATTAGTCAGTCCAAACGACATGACCAAAAACTCATATAATCCATATCTTGTCGTGAAGGCTGTCTTCGGTACGTCTTCTGCTCGAATCTTTAACTGATGATATCACGATCTTAGATCTAGCTTCGATAATATCTTAGCTCCTTTCATTTGATCGAATAGATCTTCAATCCGAGGTAACGGGTATTTATTCTTGATGGTTACTTCATTCAAACTTCTATAATCAACACACATTCTCATCGAACCATCCTTGTTCACAAATAGCACTGGGGCTCCCCAAGGGGATGAACTTGGGCGAATGAAACCTTTTTCTAGTAATTCTTCTATTTGTTTCTTCAGTTCTACTAAATCTTTGACATCCATTCTATATGGTCTTTTCGAGATAGGTGCGGTTTCGGGTAATAATTCAATAGAAAACTCTATATCACGGTCAGGTGGCATACCTGGCAATTCCTCCAGAAATACATCTGGGTATTCGCACACTACTTTGATATTTTCCAAGGGCTTTTCTTCCAAGTGATTGATCACTGTTTTCCCTTTTTCATCTGTTGACTTGTCTATGTTAACTTGGATTCTTTCACCTTGAGGACTTGTCAACATAATTGTTCCATTGGCACACTGTATCACTCCATCACAACTTTTCAACCAGTTGCATCCAAGAATCACATCAATACCGTTGGATCCTAGGACCACTGGGTCGACTGAAAAATCTATTCCTTGAATCTTGATATTAACATGGGGGCATGAGTGTGTGGCCTTCATGTCACCTCCCGGTGAACTAATGTGTAATATCTTCTTAAGAGGGTACTTAGGTATGTTGTGTTTTTTCCACAAATGACTCAGTTATAAATGAATGTGATGCTCCAGAGTAAAATAAAACTGATGCAGGTATGGAGTTAACAAGGAACATACCATACACTATGTCGGCATCCTCAGGCACTGACTCTGCGGTGACGTGATTGACCCTTCCTCTGCTCTGGTTCTGCGGAGTCTTGTTCTGAGCAGATCCACGAGCGGGGGTGTTTTGGTCGTTCTTCTGAGTATTGCTCCTCTGGGGTGTCTGCTGGTTGCGCCTTGGGCAGTTGTTGGCATAGTGGCCTAGTTCACCGCACTTGAAACATCCATTGGGTTGGACAGGTGCGTTGTTTCTGGCCTGCGTGTTACTGGCGCCACTTTGACGATTCTGTGAATTTCCACTAGACCTCTGGTTGGTCTGGGAGTTGCTCCTTTGCTGGTTCTGGTTTTGATTATTTCTCTGGCTTTGCTGTCCAGAGCGTTGCACTTGATAATTGCTTCCGCCTTGATTTCCAGAGCGGAACTGCGAACCTTGAGCATTGTTTTGTCGGGTGTTCCTGCTGGACTGACCTTGGAACTTCCTTTTATGATCAGATAATTCCTTTCTTTTGCTTTCAAGGCCAATTGCCTTGTTCAGGAGTGTCTGGAAGTTGGGAAAAGTGTGACTTTGAAGTTGGTAGTTCAGAGGTCCAATTAGTCCTTCCAGGAAACACTCTTGGCGCTTCTCATCAGTGTCCACTTCTTCAGGGGCATAACATGAAAGCTGAGTGAAGCGATCACGATACTCGCTGACAGACATATTCCCTTGAGTAAGGGAAAGGAACTCCTTCTTTAGCTTCATGATTCCTGAGGGAATGTGGTGAGCGCGGAAGTTCTCCTGAAACTCCTGCCAGGTTATTGTATCAGCATTGGGATGTGCCGCTGTGAAGGCATCCCACCAGTCGGACGCGGAACCCTCGAGTCTTCCCGAGGCGTACAAGACCTTCTCCCGGTCGTTGCACTGAGTGATGTCAAGCTTCTTCCCAATGACTTTGAGCCAGTCATCGGCATCCACAGGATCAACCGCATGAGAAAATGTCGGCGGGTGATGACTCATGAAATCCCGGTGCTTATCTCTGGCTGGGGGTGCATACTGCTGCTGCTGGGGTTGCTGATTCTGTTGGTTCTGTTGTAATTGCTGAACAACCACAATGAGTCCTTGCAGAATCTGCATCTGGGCGGCGATGAACTGCTCCATATTGGGATTCAGTGGTGGTGGTGGTGGTACTTGTTGACCACGCTAGTTCCGGTTGTTAGGTCCTTGACGTGGGTTCACCATCTGAGTGGTTAGGAAGTGAAATCCTTAGAAAAGTGAGGAGTAGAAAAGATTCTAGAGGGAAAATAGCTTAAGTTTTAAAAATTATTATATCTTATGGCCATCATTCCTTAAGACCATTGCACTCAAACAAAGATCCAAATCAAACATTTCAATCAATCACCATCACATGGTTGGTATTTATTAATATGAAAACTTAAAGAGAGTTTCATTGTCTAACGCGAAGTATAACTTATTACATCATGACTCGAAATACTTAAAGCAGCCTAGTGACTGATCCGGGCTCTCCATAGCGCAGCCTCTTGCGGGGAGGAGACTACGCCATGGCGGGGACCTGAGTGTGACACCCCAGTGTCACCTAGGGTTTCTCTTAAAATGCCAAACCAAGAACCATCATTTTATGTGAACCAAAGTAAGCATGAGCATCAAATTAACTTAAGAATAAAGAATTCACCAAGCATATACTTAAAAGTATCATGATCACAACAAATGGGTCTTTCAAAAAGGTATTAATGTTGTAACCCTAATATAAACCCTAAGTGAACCCCATGAGCAAAGTTCAAGAAAATAAGGAAAAGGGTATGAAAAATTTAAAATTTTGACTTGAGCCAATTATAAAAATTGAAGTATATTTAATAAACAACAAGAAAGGTTGAGAAAGCTTAGCCAAAATAACTCAATTAAAACCCCAAATCAAGCTTCTCATGTGGGGACTTAATGGGAATTCTGAATTTCAGAATTCTGAAATTCAGACCTTGAGCTAAAGATCAGGGATGTTCACCTTGATCCCCAACTCGAATCCAAATGGCCCCATTGACAAAATTGTGTCTAACTAACCCCTCTGTCGTGTGCCAGAAGATGGCATTGGGACGCGAGCCCTAGACACGACAAAACCTTGGATTTGCCTCGGGTTTGGGCAGGGAGACAGACCGGATTTCCTGGCTCCATATCTCTGCAACCAGTAGGCAAAATCCTATGACCTCCACACAAGAATGGTAGCTTGTAGGGAGGAGAAGAGGTTTTGTGCACTGACCAAGGCGAGAGCAGGCTCGGATGAGCGACCACACGCGCCAGAACTTGGGCAGAACGCACGGGCACACGTGTTCGACCCTGGTCGGCACGCCAGAGCTCACCCAACCCGCGCGCGCGCCCACGCCCTCGGCCGTGCCCGCCCGCGCCTATAAAGCCTCCCCGGGCGCACCTCACTTCGCCCTGCACTCACCTTCGCCGGCCAGCCCCCTCTCCTTAGCTCCGGCGAGCTCATTTCCGCCCGCCATCGCCACCAGAGCTTCGGCCACCGTGGCCAGCCCACTCCAGCCATCCTCAAGTCGAGCCAGTGCTTCGGCTAGCTCCGCCAGTAGCCCGTAACGCTTGCCAAGCCCTCGGACCCGGCCAGACTTCACCGGAGGCCCGAGATCGACCTCACCGGACTTCGGTTTTCCGCCGCCGCGCGTGGACCGAGCTATCCAGTGAGTCTCCGACCAATTCCTTGCACCCATATCTTCTCTGGCATCCCGTGAACCTCTCTGACCCATCCAATTGATCTATCTCGCCGTGATCAGGCCGGACTCCTCGCCGCCGACGAGCATCCCCGCCTGCGCGCGTGGATCGACCGACTCCGGCCATCCCCGACGGTGACCCGCACCTCGTTGTGATCCCCGAGACCTCCCCTTCGTCCTCGACCACTTCACCGGAGCAATCTCGCCGCCGGTAAGTCCCTCCGCCCTTTCCTTCGCCGCGGTTACTGTTTGAGGTAGAAGAAGGACCTCGGGTTAGGATCTGTAGAACCCGAGGGGTTTTCTGTAACGTCAGCGACTCATGTGAATAGTAGCTTAAGGACTGATTCGCGAGGAAAACTTAAAAACCCGCCAGGGACCCCAGTGCAAAGTGGATTTCCATTAAATCATTTCTGTTAATTTTTTTATGACCAGAGAACTTAGAAAATCCATGACTTGAGGAATTTTTCATAAAAAGTTGTCAAACCAATTTTGCTAGTTCCTGAATATTATGAACTATCATTTAAAAATGATAAACCCTATGCTTTCTGTTCTAAATTTTAAAGTTTAAAATTAAAAACAGAAACCCACCAAACCTTGTTTAATTAAGAAAAATTAGTTTTTCTCCTGTGCTGAACTTAAGAAAATTTGTAGATGTTTAAACCTTATTTAGACACTGTTTAAAAATAGTAGGAACCCCAGCATTAGAAATTATGATGGAGTTATTCATTTAAAGCTAACTTGCCCAAAACTTAGAAAAAATCAGAAAGGCATTGGAAATTAATGAACAGTGATTAAGATTATTTTTCCTAGTTTACTTATGTAACAAAGAACCTAGGAAAAATGCAGAGACCATTAATTTGGACCAGTTTTAAATTAAAATGATTTATTTAGCCTTATATAGACTGAAAATCAATTATTAGAGTGGCAAAACTATAACCAAAATGATTGATAAAAATCCAGTGGACTTATAACCACCAGAGCCCCACTACAAAAATACAGAGCACGTCAGCCCAACTTTTTAAGTAAGGAAAATAAATACACAGTGATAATAAGGCATTTTCCCAATAATTCTTGAACAACCCCTAATAATGTGATAATGGGCAACCAAAAATTAGCTAAGTCCATAATGAGATAAACCATCAGAGAAAAATACAAATCCATGAAAAGGAAGCAAATTCTTATCTATTGCTACTATTTTATGAGAAAGGCCACTAAATTCAAATAATGCATACCACCCCTCTCCTTAAGCAAAAAGATGCCAAACTTCAGAATGATTACTCTCGCACAAAATAATAACCAAGAAAAATAAGAACTCTATTGTTTGATATTTTTCAAATATAGTGGTAGTAGAAAGCACCTATTTGGCTAGAAACTTGAGAAAACCACAGAAAAATAATTAAAAGGTATTAATGACTAGAAATTTGTATCAAGTCATGTTATAACACCTAAAAGCCAGCAAAAATGAGTTTTGGAAAATTACCCACTGTTAAATAATTGTTGTAGTTCAAAGCACCCCTTCTGCCCTAGAATTTAATAATTTTATCCAGAGAAAACTATTCACTTTCTGATTCCCAAATTTTGAGACAGAGAAGCATACACCAGTACCCAGCTACTATAATTTTTGCAGGATTTTTGGAATTTTATAAAAGCAACTTGTAGTTCAAACCCACTCTAAAACATTAAAAAGAATAAAAGAAAAGGGAAGAAGAAATAAACCTCACCCCAATGAGTCTAACTTGAGAACTTATCAATTCTCCCTAAGACTTAAAAGGAATTCAGTGGAACCCCAAAAATTAAATCCACTACTTACCTTAGCTAAGTTTAAACCAATTCACCAAGTATACCACAAAAGGATCTTACATAAGTAAAGTTAACCTTGTTTAAATCAAGTGGATCATACACCGTCAGAAGTTGTAATTTCTAAAAGCACATATCATATCATGCATGTATCTTATGCATTGCATTCATTAGATTGTAATCTTGCCGACGGAGAGTACGTGCTCATCCCCGAGCAAGGACCAGCCCAAGAGGAGGACCAGGAGCAGGCTTCAGAGGCTGCTATCGAGGATCTCCCCGCAGCCCCAGCAATTGAAGGCAAGCCCCGGTTTTATGCATAACCGTTTATATATGCTATTTTACTACGCTTAATGTTTGTAGGTTTGTAATGTGCACTTAAGTGTAGGAGTTGCTTGAAACCTCTAGTTGCATGAACTTAGGATTCCTTTTTGAGATGAATACTAGTATGCTAGGTCGAGTAGCTGCTTTGCTAATCAGGATCTCGGTAGAAGTCGAGTGATTTTTCTAGCACTCGCGCGAGGTCAGGAATTGATTGTATTCATCTTGATAACGGGATCTATGTTGGTCTATGGACTTGGATCCAGGGAGGATGCCTTGTCCATGAGACGGGAAAATGAATTAAGGATTAATGTGTGGATACCTGAGTCAAGCTTTTGAACGTACTAAGCACATGCCGGAAAATATGGTAACCGGTAAATCTAGTACCTGAGTGAAGCCGGGCGTGGACTTTATCCCTCATGCGACCTGAGACTGGGTCTCCCATGCTAGCTATGGTGGGTACAAGTGCGGTCACTGCACGGCGGCAGCCAGGGTCAGTGGAGCATTGTATGCCAAGGCGGTGAGACCTGGACGCGAACGGGGAATCGATGGGGACGGTTGTCATGTGCAGGGTCGGAGTACCCTGACATGCCGTGTGTTTAGGTTTACCTTGCAAGGCTAAAACTCGATTCGAATCGTCTGCTTCTCGCAGCTAATGAGACTGCTTGATTCCTTGTACTGCATCGAGTAAGAAGTGAAATGAGGTTACATGAGATAACTTGTTGATTGATCTAAATGCTTGTTACCATGTATGCTTAGAAGAAGTAAATCTAGCTAAGTAATGATGATAGAATTTGAAAAGCTAAAAGTTGATTTTAGAAACAGCTAGTGCTTTTAGCAAACCAAACCCCTCAGCCAAACAGCTGCATAGTCTAGAGGTAGAGGAGTAGATTCCTCACACCGGGTAAGTCTAGCTGAGTATTAGTATACTTAGCCTTGCTTGTGGCACAATTTTTGCAGGTACCATTCAGGAAATGGTTGATGGTGTGACTTGGCCTACCACCCTGCCACCGGGTTGGACGGCCGAGTGGGATGTTGCTCCGGCAGGAGAGGAGCACGAGGAGTAGTGGGCTAGGCCTTGCCCATTTCCTCAATACCGACGACATCGATTATCCGCTGCACCTTATTTCGTGAACTCTCATTGGCTACTCAAAAACTCCGATTTATGTAATAACTCAGTACTTAATTTGTGGATTCCTGTTTTATTGTATTTCTTCTGTGACTCACCTTCGTGTGAGATTGTGGAATTTGATCCTGGTTAAGTGGCTCCATCAGACTAGATCTGAGGGACTGACGGGTTATTCCGATTTAAGTGCGTTATGGCCCCCGGAGGCGTGACTTAGGCACTTAAGCTGGAATAATTCGGGTGGTTCCGCCACAGCTGGTATCGGAGCAAATTCCACCACAGAGAAGGACAATAAACCATGAATCCCATTTTCAAAATTTAAAACTTGTCTAGAAACTGCTAAGGATCGTCAGGACTAGACCGTTAGACCTAGGACGAAAGGCCTTAGGCATAGAGGGAGAAATGGGTGGCTAATTACTTAGGACCCGTGGGCCAGTACTTATATTTTCAAGGATGCCCTGAAAAGCACCCTATTTTCTTTCGAGAGGCAACGTTTTCTTTTTCCCAGCATGCATGCATCATAAAACACAAAGAGGAATTAAAATTTGAGCTAACCCACTCTCTTTAAACCATCCGGGCTCTCTTTTTCTTTTTCCGTCCACCATAATCTTTACCTTTGATTCCCTTCCGCAGATGAATTCACCCACCCCCGCCAGTGGAGGAGACTCTAGTTTCAGTTCTGACTTCCTTTCTCGCGATGGTTTTCCTTCCATCTTGTGGGAAGTGCTTAACTCCGCCGGTTACCCTACGCCCCCTTTGTACACGGTGCAGTTGTATGAGGAGCATCGGGTACCTCGTTGTCGGGTCTGGCTGACCTTGGAGGCTCATCCCCTTCAGCCGGGTTGGCGTTCTCTTGATTCTGAGACAATTGGACTCAGGACGGACGACACCGTCGAAGCAGCAGCCATGAAGACTCTGACGACTTTTTGTGGCTACCATCCCCTGGAGATGGTGATGCACCCTTTGGGACTCTTCCCTGCTGAGAAGAAGGATGATCCCATGTGGTGTAATCGCGTGAGCCATGTGAAGGATGTGTGGGCAATGTATCCTGACTTGGTTGGGAGGGTCACTGTTCAGTGCATGAGTGCGCTGTACCGCCTTCAGGCCCTTCAGAGCGACGCTATGGCACACCTTGCCAACATCGCTCAGACCGCCAAGCTCACTCTTGACAGCCGAGAAGATTTTGTGGTCGATTTATCCTCCGAGTTAGTGGAGAAGGATCTGCAGGTGGAGAGGCTAAGCCAGCGCATCACCACCTTGGAGCAGCAGGTGGAGATCCGAGACAACACTATTGATGTCTTGGAGAACCAGCTCCACGATGTGCAGAGGGAACTCGATGAAGCAAATGACCACCTGGACATGCACCATTTAGAGATGGAGGCCAATGAAGTAGGAAGCGAGGGAGAAGAGGATCCCGAGGAGCTAGGACCAGCCCCTGGTGCCAATGGGACTACCTCCATGATGCCCCTTCACCCGCATCCAGTGTCGCTTCCACCGCTCAGGGTTAAGCAGTCACTTCGACACTTTTAGGCGGATAGAAACCTATGCGAGCTTAGTTAATGTCAGATTTTGGACTAGGCTTATGGGTGCCCTCCTCCTAATCGATGTAACCCTGTGAACTTTTGAAATCTGTGGGATATTTGTCACCATGTTATCTTCATTTCGAACCTAATAATATGATTATGGCATTTTTCCTTCCATATGAGATGATATCTTGTCGTTCGAAACTGTGAGTTGGGATAACATTAGCGGCAATCTCTGTTTTCAGATGGCAGCTAGGCAGCGTCGCGGGCATAACGAGCAGGTTCCCCCGCCACCTCCTCCAGCTCCCACAGTGCAGGAGCTGATGGCCCAGCAGAATGAGATTCTGCGACAGCTCTTGCAGCGCCAGCCCCACCCTCAGCAGCATGGTGGAGGCCAGCCTCAGCGACCTCCGGCTATGGCCACTTACCAGGAGTTTTTGAGCACGCAGCCGCCTTTGTTCGCCAAGGCAGAGGATCCATTGGACGCCGACGTATGGCTTCGCGTCGTCGAGTCCAAGTTTCCCCTCCTCACGGGAGACTGCCCTGATGCTACCAAGACCCGCTTCGCCGCGCAGCAGCTTCGCGGATCTGCTCGGACTTGGTGGGATCACTTTCGTGCTATGCTCCCCGCTGATCGTGAGGTGTCTTGGGAGGAATTCAAGACTGCCTTCAGAGGACACCACATCCCCGCTGGCATTCTTGATCGGAAGTTGAATGAATTTCTGGCCCTTAATCAAGGAACCCGCACGGTACTGCAGTATGCGCAAGCCTTCAATGACTTATGCCAGTATGCAGGGTACCATGCTGATTCTGATGAGAAGAAAAGGGATCGCTTCCGCAGGGGTCTCAATACCAAGCTGCAGGAACGACTCAACACTGTCCGGGCTGATAGCTTCAATGAGTTGGTCAACATGGCCATCTCCCAGGAGGATTGCATTGTTGCTCATCGGGCAGAGAAGAAGAGAAAGGCACCAATGGCAGTGCCATCCGCTCAGGCTCAGAGGTTCCGGATTGTTTCTCACAATCAGAGCAGGGGTTTTCAGCAGCAGGCAGGCAGATGGGTGATCAGGCCACCTCAGCAGCAGCAGCCGGCACCCAACCGCTTTCCAGCTCCCGCTCCAAGAAACAACCAGCCGCAGCAGCAGTTCCGCCAGGGCAATGGGAACAAGTGTTTCACTTGTGGCAATGTGGGCCACTATGCCAAGAATTGTCCCAGGAACCAGCAGAGGCAGATGCCAGCACCAAATCAAGACAAGGGAAGAAAGCAAAAGGTGCAAGTCAGGCAGGGGAAGCTCAACTTCACCACTGTAGAGGAAATACCTGAAGGAGCTCCTATCATGACTGGTATCTTTTCAGTTTATAATCAACCTACTTTAATTCTATTTGATTCTGGTGCATCTCATAGTTTCATTAGCCAAAAGTTCAGTGCTAGATGCAAACTGCCAATCTCTCACTCTAGAGGGTCATTCATGATAGTCATACCTGGGGGTAAAATTTCAACTAATCAATTAAACCAAAGTGTGCCTATTTAGCTGGGAAGCCACATTGTCAAAACCACTCTTCTTGTGTTGGGATTGGAAAATGTGGACATTTTTCTAGGAGCTAATTGGATGACCTTGCATCAAGTTGTGCTTGATATAGCCAGTCGTACCGTGGAAGTTAATTCTCCGTTCTGTGGGAACTTCACTTTAATTCTGCCCCGTCAGGGTCCTACTCAGTCATGTGCTTTCTCTATGACGGAGTTACCTCTGAAGAAGATCCCAGTGGTCTGTGAGTATGCAGATGTTTTCCCTGATGAATTTCCAGGAATGCCGCCGGACCGGGATATTGAATTCACCATCGAGTTGCAACCGGGAACGGCCCCAATTTCCAAGAGGCCCTACCGAATGCCACCCGCTGAGTTGGCAGAGTTGAAGAAGCAATTGCAAGAGTTGCTGGACAAGGGATTTATTCGCCCAAGCACTTCGCCTTGGGGATGTCCAGCACTATTTATGAAGAAGATGGATGAAAGCTTGAGGCTGTGTATAGATTTCGCCCTCTTAATGCGGTAACTATCAAGAACAAGTATCCTTTGCCTCGTATTGATGTTCTTTTTGACCAATTGGTCGGGGCCAAGGTGTTTTCCAAGATAGACCTTCGCTCTGGCTACCATCAGATCAAGATACGAGCAAGTGATATTCCGAAGACGGCATTCTCAACCAGATACGAGCTATATGAATTTTTGGTGATGTCATTCGGGCTGACAAATGCACCAGCATATTTCATGTATCTGATGAATTCTGTTTTCATGCCGGAATTGGACAAGTTCGTGGTGGTTTTCATCGATGACATCTTGGTGTACTCAAAGAGCGAAGAAGAACATGCCAGGCATTTGCATGTAGTTCTTCAACGTCTGCGAGAGCACCACCTTTATGCCAAGTTATCCAAGTGTGATTTTTGGCTGAAGGAAATCAAATTCTTGGGTCACACTATCTCTCAGGCTGGAATAGCTGTTGATCCTGATAAAGTGCAAGAGGTGATGAACTGGAAGCCACCAACAACTGTTCGTCAGATTCGGAGTTTTCTGGGATTAGCTGGTTATTACCGAAGATTTATTCCAGACTTCTCTCGAACTGCGAAGCCTATAACTGAGTTGCTGAAGAAAGAAGTCAAATTTGTCTGGAGTCGGAAGTGCGAAGATGCCTTCCATGCATTAAGGCAGCATCTGACCACCGCACCAGTGTTGGCGCAGCCTGACAGCAGCAAGCCTTTTGATGTATATTGCGATGCCTCTGGCACAGGGCTAGGTTGTGTCTTGATGCAAGACAACCGAGTCATTACTTATGTCTCAAGAGCACTCAGGCCTCACGAGCAAAACTATCCCACTCATGACCTTGAGCTAGCAGCAGTGGTTCATGCATTGAAGATGTGGAGGCATTACCTAATGGGGACCCACTGCAACATCTTCACTGATCATAAGAGCCTTAAGTACATTTTCACTCAGGCTGATCTCAACATGAGGCAGAGAAGATGGCTAGAGCTAATCAAGGATTATGACCTAGAGGTACATTACCACCCAGGAAAAGCTAATGTGGTAGCAGATGCCTTGAGCCGGAAGATGCAGTGCAATTGTATTCTGATGGATTCTCGCATTAACACCTTGTGTGATGAGTTGAGCAAGATGCAAATTGAAGTGATTCCTTTTGGTTCTTTGTCTCACATTTCTGTTGAGCCAGCTTTGCAAGACCAGATTATCATGGCCCAGCTCAGTGACAAGGGAGTGCAGATTATCAAGAAGAATCTCCATCAGAAGGTTGAGAAGTATAATTGTTTCCGCCAGGATGAAAAGGGTGTGTTATGGTTTAAAAGCAGATTGGTGATTCCTAAGGACCAGGATCTCAAGAGAAAAATCTTGGACGAGGCTCATCTCTCCAAATTCTCTATGCATCCGGGAAGCACCAAGATGTACCATGATCTAAAGCCTTTGTACTGGTGGACCAGAATGAAGAGGGAGATAGCCCAGTATGTATCAGAATGTGACACCTGTCAGAGGGTAAAGGCAAGCCACTTGAAGTCAGCTGGAGCTTTGCAACCACTGTCCATACCTTCGTGGAAGTGGGATGACATCAGCATGGATTTCATTGTGGGTCTGCCCAACACCTCTCGTCATCATGATTCAATTTGGGTTATTGTGGACCGATTGACGAAAGTGGCACATTTTCTTCCTGTGCACACCACTGATAAGGCTCGAAAGTATGCATAATTGTATATTGACCGGATCGTGTGTTTGCACGGACTGCCTCGGACCATTGTTTCTGACCGAGGAGCCCAATTTGTTGCCAGATTTTGGGAACAATTGCAAGAGTCTCTGGGGACTAAGCTAATCAGGAGTACAGCTTACCACCCACAGACTGATGGTCAGACAGAAAGGGTAAACCAAATTCTGGAGGATATGCTAAGAGCTTGTGCGATCGATTGTGGCAAGAACTGGGATAAGCACCTCTCCTTAGCAGAGTTTGCTTATAACAATAGTTATCAATCCAGCCTAAAGATGGCACCTTTTGAAG
The DNA here is from genome assembly GCA_029449295.1 of Zea luxurians. Classification (NCBI taxonomy): domain Eukaryota; kingdom Viridiplantae; phylum Streptophyta; class Magnoliopsida; order Poales; family Poaceae; genus Zea; species Zea luxurians. The sequence continues at coordinate 49,176,010 of JAOPSE010000023.1, forward strand.
CTCTCTATGGAAGAAGGTGTAGAACACCACTCAATTGGTCTCAACCTGGTGAGAGAGAAGTTTTTGGACCTGATTTAGTGACTGAAGCCGAAAGGAAGGTCAAATTAATCAGGAAGAATCTAGAAGCTGCTCAGGCCAGGCAAAAGAGTTATCATGATAGAAGAAGGAAACCTCTCCAGTTCGAGGTGGGAAGTTTTGTATACCTTAAGGTATCACCCACCAAGGGAATACAGAGGTTTGGGATCAAAGGCAAGCTAGCCCCTCGTTACATTGGACCTTATGAGATCATAGAAGCATGTGGACCCGTGGCATACAAGCTGAAGTTACCTTCAAAAATGTCTGCCATTCACGATGTATTCCATGTATCTCAGCTGAAGAAGTGTGTTCGGTTGCCGACTGAGATCTTAGCAGAGCCGGAAATGGAGATAGAGTCAGATCTATCGTACCAAGAGTACCCCTCCAAGATTCTGGATTGCAAGGAGAGATCAACTCGGGCTAAATCGATCAAGATGTACAAGGTCCAGTGGAGTAACCACTCAGAGGAGGAAGCTACTTGGGAAACCGAGGAATTCCTGAGATCCAACTTCCCTGATTGCCTACCCAAGGAAGCTGGTACATAATCACCCGACCCCTCCTCCTGCCCTTCGAATCTAATTTCCAAAAATAAGGTCTTAATTCAGAATGAAGTAACTATGAAGTAAAACTTAAAAAGGACTTCCTTCTAAAGTTGCAAAGAGAATGACATTCGAAGAACAATTTTACCCTAATAATAACAGTAATCACCCATTTCCTATAAGTCTCACCCTTCGCTTCACCCCGGGAGGACTCTGGCCCGAATCTCGGGACGAGATTCCTTTAAGGGGGGAAGGCTGTGACACCCCAGTGTTACCTAGGGTTTCTCTTAAAATGCCAAACCAAGAACCATCATTTTATGTGAACCAAAGTAAGCATGAGCATCAAATTAACTTAAGAATAAAGAATTCACCAAGCATATACTTAAAAGTATCATGATCACAACAAATGGGTCTTTCAAAAAGGTATTAATGTTGTAACCCTAATATAAACCCTAAGTGAACCCCATGAGCAAAGTTCAAGAAAATAAGGAAAAGGGTATGAAAAATTTAAAATTTTGACTTGAGCCAATTATAAAAATTGAAGTATATTTAATAAACAACAAGAAAGGTTGAGAAAGCTTAGCCAAAATAACTCAATTAAAACCCCAAATCAAGCTTCTCATGTGGGGACTTAATGGGAATTCTGAATTTCAGAATTCTGAAATTCAGACCTTGAGCTAAAGATCAGGGATGTTCACCTTGATCCCCAACTCGAATCCAAATGGCCCCATTGACAAAATTGTGTCTAACTAACCCCTCTATCGTGTGCCAGAAGATGGCATTGGGACGCGAGCCCTAGACACGACAAAACCTTGGATTTGCCTCGGGTTTGGGCAGGGAGACAGACCGGATTTCCTGGCTCCATATCTCTGCAACCAGTAGGCAAAATCCTATGACCTCCACACAAGAATGGTAGCTTGTAGGGAGGAGAAGAGGTTTTGTGCACTGACCAAGGTGAGAGCAGGCTCGGATGAGCGACCAGACGCGCCAGAACTTGGGCAGAACGCACTGGCACACGTGTTCGACCCTGGTCGGCACGCCAGAGCTCGCCCAACCCACGCGCGCGCTCGCCCCGGCGTCCGGTCAAGTCCGCCGCGCGCCCACGCCCTTGGCCGTGCTCACCCGCGCCTATAAAGCCTTCCCGGGCGCACCTCACTTCGCCCCGCACTCACCTTCGCCGGCCAGCCCCCTCTCCTTAGTTCCGGCGAGCTCATTTCCGCCCGCCATCGCCACCAGAGCTTCGGCCACCGTGGCCAGCCCACTCCAGCCATCCTCAAGTCGAGCTAGTGCTTCGGCTAGCTCCGCCAGTAGCCCGTAACGCTTGCCAAGCCCTCGGACCCGGCCAGACTTCACCGGAGGCCCGAGATCGACCTCACCGGACTTCGGTTTTCCGCCGCCGCGCGTGGACCGAGCTATCCAGTGAGTCTCCGACCAATTCCTTGCACCCATATCTTCTCTGGCATCCCGTGAACCTCTCTGACCCATCCAATTGATCTATCTCGCCGTGATCAGGCCGGACTCCTCGCCACCGACGAGCATCCCCGCCTGCGCGCGTGGACCGACCGACTCCGGCCATCCCCGACGGCGACCCGCACCTCGTTGTGATCCCCGAGACCTCCCCTTCGTCCTCGACCACTTCACCGGAGCAATCTCGCCGCCGGTAAGTCCCTCCGCCCTTTCCTTCGCCGCGGTTATTGTTTGAGGTAGAAGAAGGACCTCGGGTTAGGATATGTAGAACCCGAGGGGTTTTCTGTAACGTCAGCGACTCATGTGAATAGTAGCTTAAGGACTGATTCGCGAGGAAAACTTAAAAACCCGCCAGGGACCCCAGTGCAAAGTGGATTTCCATTAAATCATTTCTGTTAATTTTTTTATGACCAGAGAACTTAGAAAATCCATAACTTGAGGAATTTTTCATAAAAAGTTGTCAAACCAATTTTGCTAGTTCCTGAATATTATGAACTATCATTTAAAAATGATAAACCCTATGCTTTCTGTTCTAAATTTTAAAGTTTAAAATTAAAAACAAAAACCCACCAAACCTTGTTTAATTAAGAAAAATTAGTTTTTCTCCTGTGCTGAACTTAAGAAAATTTGTAGATGTTTAAACCTCATTTAGACACTGTTTAAAAATAGTAGGAACCCCAGAATTAGAAATTATGATGGAGTTATTCATTTAAAGCTATCTTGCCCAAAACTCAGAAAAAATCAGAAAGGCATTGGAAATTAATGAACAGTGATTAAGATTATTTTTCCTAGTTTACTTATGTAACAAAGAACCTTGGAAAAATGCAGAGACCATTAATTTGGACTAGTTTTAAATTAAAATGATTTATTTAGCCTTATATAGACTGAAAATTAATTATTAGAGTGGCAAAACTATAACCAAAATGATTGATAAAAATCCAGTGGACTTATAACCACCAGAGCCCCACTACAAAAATACAGAGCATCTCAGCCCAACTTTTTAAGTAAGGAAAATAAATACAAAGTGATAATAAGGCATTTTCCCAATAATTCTTGAACAACCCCTAATTATGTGATAATGGGCAACCAAAAATTAGCTAAGTCCATAATGAGATAAACCATCAGAGAAAAATACAAATCCATGAAAAGGAAGCAAATTCTTATCTATTGCTACTATTTTATGAGAAAGGCCACTAAATTCAAATAATGCATACCACCCCTCTCCTTAAGCAAAAAGATGCCAAACTTCAGAATGATTGCTCTCGCACAAAATAATAACCAAGAAAAATAAGAACTCTATTGTTTGATATTTTTCAAATATAGTGGTAGTAGAAAGCACCTATTTGGCTAGAAACTTGAGAAAACCACAGAAAAATAATTAAAAGGTATTAATGACTAGAAATTTGTATCAAGTCATTTTATAACACCTAAAAGCCAGCAAAAATGAGTTTTGGAAAATTACCCACTGTTAAATAATTGTTGTAGTTCAAAGCACCCCTTCTGCCCTAGAATTTAATAATTTTATCCAGAGAAAACTTTTCACTTTCTGATTCCCAAATTTTGAGACAGAGAAGCATACACCAGTACCCAGCTACTATAATTTTTGCAGGATTTTTGGAATTTTATAAAAGCAACTTGTAGTTCAAACCCACTCTAAAACATTAAAAAGAATAAAAGAAAAGGGAAGAAGAAATAAACCTCACCCCAATGAGTCTAACTTGAGAACTTATCAATTCTCCCTAAGACTTAAAAGGAATTCAGTGGAACCCCAAAAATTAAATCCACTACTTACCTTAGCTAAGTTTAAACCAATTCACCAAGTATACCACAAAAGGATCTTACATAAGTAAAGTTAACCTTGTTTAAATCAAGTGGATCATACACCGTCAAAAGTTGTAATTTCTAAAAGCACATATCATATCATGCATGTATCTTACGCATTGCATTCATTAGATTGTAATCTTGCCGACGGAGAGTACGTGCTCATCCCCGAGCAAGGACCAGCCCAAGAGGAGGACCAGGAGCAGGCTTCAGAGGCTGCTATCGAGGATCTCCCCGCAGCCCCAGCAATTGAAGGCAAGCCCCGGTTTTATGCATAACCGTTTATATATGCTATTTTACTACACTTAATGTTTGTAGGTTTGTAATGTGCACTTAAGTGTAGGAGTTGCTTGAAACCTCTAGTTGCATGAACTTAGGATTCCTTTTTGAGATGAATACTAGTATGCTAGGTCGAGTAGCTGCTTTGCTAATCAGGATCTCGGTAGAAGTCGAGTGATTTTTCTAGCACTCGCGCGAGGTTAGGAATTGATTGTATTCATCTTGATAACGGGATCTATGTTGGTCTATGGACTTGGATCCAGGGAGGATGCCTTGTCCATGAGACGGGAAAAATGAATTAAGGATTAATGTGTGGATACTTGAGTCAAGCTTTTGAACGTACTAAGCACATGCCGGGAAATATGGTAACCGGTAAACCTAGTACCTGAGTGAAGCCGGGCGTGGACTTTATCCCTCATGCGACCTGAGACTGGGTCTCCCATGCTAGCTATGGTGGGTACAAGTGCGGTCACTGCACGGCGGCAGCCGGGGTCAGTGGAGCATTGTATGCCAAGGCGGTGAGGTCTGGACGCGAACGGGGAATCGATGGGGACGGTTGTCATGTGTAGGGTCGGAGTACCCTGACATGCCGTGTGTTTAGGTTTACCTTGCAAGGTTAAAACTCGATTCGAATCGTCTGCTTCTCGCAGCTAATGAGACTGCTTGATTCCTTGTACTGCATCGAGTAAGAAGTGAAATGAGGTTACATGAGATAACTTGTTGATTGATCTAAATGCTTGTTACCATGTATGCTTAGAAGAAGTAAATCTAGCTAAGTAATGATGATAGAATTTGAAAAGCTAAAAGTTGATTTTAGAAACAGCTAGTGCTTTTGGCAAACCAAACCTCTCAGCCAAACAGCTGCATAGTCTAGAGGTAGAGGAGTAGATTCCTCACACCGGGTAAGTCTAGCTGAGTATTAGTATACTCAGCCTTGCTTGTGGCACAATTTTTGCAGGTACCATTCAGGAAATGGTTGATGGTGTGACTTGGCCTACCACCCTGCCACCGGGTTGGACGGTCGAGTGGGATGTTGCTCCGGTAGGAGAGGAGCACGAGGAGTAGTGGGCTAGGCCTTGCCCATTTCCTCAATACCGACGACATCGATTATCCGCTGCACCTTATTTCGTGAACTCTCATTGGCTACTCAAAAACTCCGATTTATGTAATAACTCAGTACTTAATTTGTGGATTCCTGTTTTATTGTATTTCTTCTGTGACTCACCTTCGTGTGAGATTGTTGAATTTGATCCTGGTTAAGTGGCTCCATCAGACTAGATCTGAGGGACTGACGGGTTATTCTGATTTAAGTGTGTTATGGCCCCCAGAGGCGTGACTTAGGCACTTAAGCTGGAATAATTCGGGTGGTTCCGCCACACTGAGCTTCGGGCGGATCCAGTCCTTGCAGTTGGGCTTCCAGGGCTGCAATTCTGGCGTGGGCATTCTCCAGCTCCAAGTGCACCCTATAGAGATCCAGGGTGGCATTGTCCAGGTCGGTGTTGAGACCAGCCACTACACCAGCTAGGGTGTTGAGGCAATCCTCACAGGCTTCACCTGGGACGATGTTGGTCTGGCTTCCTCCACGCAGACGCTGAGGAAGATGCCTGAACCTCGTGTTCTGTAGCTGCTGTCGGTAGGTTTTGCTAAGTGACCACAGGGTCCGATGGGCAGCATCGCTGGCCGAGGCAGCATAGGTGGACAGTGGTGTCAGAGACTCGTGAGCAGTCAGAGTCCTAAATCCCTTGTCACCTGCATCCATCACCCTGACGTGGATGCGAGTGATGTAATAGCAAGCCCGGGGAGGCTCGCTCACTCGCCTTGTTTTGTACAGGGGGCGGACGTAGGTGCCTAGCGCGTGCAGCACCTCTTGCAGCAGGTTGGGGAAGTGCCCCGTCTCGAACATTGATGTGTAATGTTCGACAACAGGACCAAACCCCATGAAGTTGTCCTGCTGGGCGTAGTCAGCTTCCTCGTTGACGTGTTCGCCTTCTCCATCGTCTTCGTCATCGTCATCCTCGTCATCATCGTCTCTGGAGTCATCGGGGTCGTCGCCTCCGGGTGAAGGTGCTTGGAAGGCTGGTGCAGACGGTGCTGACGTCGATGACCCAGCTGCGAAAGCCAGGGACTCTGCCAACGGGGTAGGTGTCGGCAGCTGTTCCTCCGAGCTGTCCTCCAGGTTGATTACATTCTCCACTCGGATGGGAGGGAGATCCGCCGGAACTTCCTCGACTACCACTGGGTAGACCGGGATCTGCCGGGGCTAAGGGGCATAACTGGTGTTGATGCGGGTAGTTTGGAGAGTGCGAACCATCTACAAGAGAAGTGTCAACTCAGTTGAATTTCAAAGAGGTAAGACTGATAAAAGAATTTATAAGAAGGAAATTAGCAAGTTTTGAACAACTAGGCTTTCCATTTCTAACTAGTCTAACGACCTAGGGTCAGCATAGCTTTGACACCACATCTGTCACACCCGGTTCCAGGGGGTAGAACCGAGCACATAGCATATGTGTGCCAGGATCCATTTCCACACATATGTTGACGTCACAAGTGTAATATATCAAAAGACAATGCAATAAAGGCGTAAAGAGAGTATAATACTTTATTACATCATCTGAAACATTGTATCTTTAACAAGTATCACATCAAAGTAAAGCGGAAATAAACAACTGGGCAAACTTCCACAGGAAGTTGACCGGCGTATCGTTAGACTTAGAATTCCTCGTCGTCAAAAACTCCATCAAAGTCTCCAGCATCACACTCTGATCAAAATAAGCAAGGGTGAGCTCACTTATGGTCGGGGCTCAGCAAGTGGGAGAAAAAGTAATGCAGGTATAGCAAGGTGAGGCTAAGGTTGAGCAGTAAGCATTTTAGTTGGTCAATATTTTATTAACAACAACTGTCTTACTAATAAGTGTAAATCCTAAATATCCCATTTAAACAAAGGAATATGAATATAGCAAAAACACTTAAGTGAAACCACTTAAGGAAATTATTGGCAGATCATCGGATCTCAATTTAATTCCATCTTCAAGTTCAATTATCATGTGAGGAGTCCAGGTCGCTCATAACCGGGAGCACGGCTGATATATCAGTTTTACACTCTGCAGAGGTGGTACAACTTTACCCACAAGCCATGTATCCCATCTAGCCCAGGTTGATCGGACCCTTAAACACTGCCGAGGTGAATGGCTAGGGATCCATTATGAGGTTTTCACAAAATACACTTAATACGAAGCAACCCGCTAAGGTTTCTAAAGACGATGGTGGTGGCCCCCTGGGTGAAGTACCTTAGCCAAGAATACGACCCATGTTAACGTGGGCTGCCAGCACCTACCGCTCCCCCTCTTGCCCATATTTCAGGTAAGGTTGCCAGGCACTAAGCATATAAAGCTAATTACCAAAGCCAGAGCCATGATAGCACTCGTGGTTGCACTGTTATCCTGGGTGGTCACTCCATGTTCCAATTAATTTGTAATAAAGTTATCTTAACCATCGGGTTAATGTCATAATTGCCAATTAAATTTTTGGAACATTAAAACCAATTAATGAGTGACATTAGAAATCATTAAGTTGGGCGATAGCATAAATTTTGCACATCTTAGTAATTTTCCCAGGTTAAACAAGGAATACAAGTAGTAAATCTAGGAAATCCTTAATTAGGTAAGCCCATCAAATTATGCAATATATCAAAAAGTAAACATTATTATATGCAATGAGTAGGTACAAACAGAATATGCAGAGGGAGAATCCACTTGCCTTGCTCAAAAGCGTCTTGCGGGTCGTCCTCGAACGAATTCGGATCGCCTACCGCACAATCGGCTTCTAATAGAGTCGCATAGCGCACATACAAAAATAAAACATACACAAATAAATAAACATGCACCATTTCATAAACATACACCAATACATCATTAAACACACATTAACATATCGCACTAATCACATCTTGAATTCGTCCTAATCGCGTAAATACTTATTAATTCAATTATAGCTATTAATATGAGTTCTAATGGTGAATTTATGAGTGGGTGCAATAAATATAATTTTAACTAATATTAATAAATTTTAACATCATTAATGAAAATAATTATCGTCTTTAGTACTAATAAATAAATTATTAGCTTTTATCCCTCTTTATTTCTAACTCAAATTATTGAACATAGCAAAAAAATAAATATAATATTCTAAAAATCCTTATAAACTACTAATTGAACATTTTCTAACACAAGCGAGGTTATTTGACATAAACTAGTACTCTAACAATTTAAGTGCTAAATTTGCAAACATGTTTATTTGACTAGCAAAAACGTATTTTCCTTCCTACTAATGATATTTTCTCCTTTCCTTAAAAAAAAGAAAATGCTAACAAAATAATTAACTAAATCATCTAGAAATCCTATATTATTCATATGACATGAGTTCTATACCAATTTTCTAAATCCACTTAAAATGCACTTATAATTCTCCAAATAGTTTCTAAAGTTTATTATGACCACATTTAACTACAAAAATTCCTATCTTGTATTTTTATCGCCAACGGGTGACTACTAAATCTACGACATATTCTTCTAATCCAACAATCAACGCATCGATTAACATGGAATATCACGGTGCACTAACGATCGCATTTCTCTACCAAAATTCCATAATGCACATACACATAAATTGCGAATCACATGTGTTCATATTACAACAAACAAAATATACAACTCATGAATCGAATCAACAAGTACTTTTATAAAATACACAAAATAATTTGGGTCGTCATTTGTCGGCGTTTCGACCCCGGGGGGTCCTTGGACCGACGAGTAAATTGTCGCCGCGTGTCCCATCCCAGATGGGTCGGTGCGAGACGGAGCACGAAGGGGGTAGAAGAGAGGGAGAAAAAGGGGAAACCCGCGGCCTCCGTGTTGTCCTGCGCCCAGGTCGGGTGCGCTTGCAGTAGGGGGTTACAAGCGTCCGCGTGGGGGGAGAGCGAGGGACCCTACGCGCCGCCCCGTCCTCCCGCGCGGCCAACCTCCTCGTAAGAGAGCCCTGGACCTTCCTTTTATAGGCGTAAGGAGAGGGTCTAGTTGTACAATAGGAGGTGTAGCAGTGCGCCATCGTGTCTAGCAGAGAGGAGCTAGTGCCCTAAGTACATGCCGTCGTGGCAGCCAGAGAGGTTTTGGCACCCTGTTCATGTGATGTCGTGGCCGTCGGAGGAGCGTTGGAGCCTTGCGGAAGGACAGCTGTCGGGGCTGTCGAGTCCTTGCTGACGTCTCCTTGCTTCCGTAAGGGGCTGAGAGTCACCGTCGTCATGGAGCACGCGGGGCGCCATCATTATTTGTTTACTGGGGCGAGCCAGATGGGACGCCGGTCCTGTTACCCGTAGCCTGAGCTAGCTAGGGATAGGGTAATGATGGCCCCTCCTGTGACGTGGTCGGTCCGAGCCCTGGGTCGGGCGAGGCGGAGGCTCCTCCGAGGTCGGGGTCGAGTCGGTCTTCCGAGGTCAAGGTCGTGTCCGAGCCTCGGGTCGGGCGAGGCGGAGACAGTCGCCCAAGGTCAAGGCCGAGTCCGAGCCCTAGGGTCGGGCGAGGCGGAGTTCGTCGTCTTCCGGGGCCGAGCCCGAGTCCAAGCCCTGGGGTCGGGCGAGGCGGAGTTCGTCGTCTTCCGGGGCAGAGCCCTAGTCCGAGCCCTGGGGTCGGGCGAGGCGGAGTTTGTCGTCTTCCGGGGCCGAGCCTGAGTCCGAGCCCTAGGGTCGGGCGAGGGGGAGTTCGTCGTCTTCCGGGGCCGAGCCCGAGTCCGAGCCCTGGGGTTGGGCGAGGCGAAGTTCGTCGTCTTCCGGGGCCAAGCCCGAGTCCGAGCCCTGGGGTCGAGCGAGGCGGAGTTCGTCGTCCTTCGGGGCCGAGCCCGAGTCCGAGCCCTGGGGTTCGGCGAGGCGGAGTTTCCTATGGCGCCCGAGGCGGGACTTGGCTGCTGTCAGCCTCACTCCATCGAGTGGCACAGCAGTCGGAGTGACGCAGGCGGCACTGTCTTCTTGTCAGGCCGGTCAGTAGAGCGGCGAAGTGACTGCGGTCACTTTCGGCTCTGTCGACTGAAGGGCGCGTGACAGGATAAGGTGTCAGGCCATCCTTGCATTAAATGCTCCTGCGATTCGGTCGGTCGGTGTGGCGATCTGGCCAAGGTTGCTTCTTGGCGAAGACTGGGCCTCGGGCGAGCCGAAGGTGTGTCCGTCGCTTGAGGAGGTCCTTGGGCGAGACGTGAATCTTCCGTGGTCGGCTGCCCTTGCCCGAGGCTGGGCTCGGGCGAGGCGAGGTCGTGTCCCTTGAGTGGACCGAGCCTTGGCTTAATCGCACCCATCAGGCCTTTGCAGCTTTGTGCTGATGGGGGTTACCAGCTGAGATTAGGAGTCTTGGGGGTACCCCTAATTATGGTCCCCGACATCATCAACCTTAGGTTCGCGCGTGCGACGGGAAGAGTTCGACAGGGTTCGGCCGGGTGGAGAGCAGGGCTCGACTACGGATAGCGAGTGCGTAGCTCCGGCGAACTCCACGGGCTCCGGCGACGAGCGGCAAACTCCGGCGACGAACGGCACTAGCGATGAGCGAGGAGCACTAGAGAAAGGGGCGAGCTCGGGTAGGAGAGTATGGAGAGGGTTTTGCTGCCTTTTTATAGAGAAAGGGAGGGAGAGAAAGAGACAGCCGGGGTAGGGAGAGAGACGACCGAGACTTCATGGCGCTATTGATGGGTCCGTTTCCTCCACGTCGTTAATGGGGAGAGTAATAGGGAGGGGATAACGGACGCGTTGCAGCTCATAATGTCGAGAGAGAGAGAACGGACGGTGCGCGGCTTGGTCGGCGTCGATTTCGCGGCGTCGTGGGGCAGTGTGTGCAGGGGCCGGCTCGAGTTCGGCCGACCGGACGCGCAACTCCTGGTGCGCGGGTGCAGGGGCGCTGCTGGGTGGGCGCAGGAGCAGGGGCCACGGGCGCGTCGGGTCACAGCCTCGCGCGGGGTGTTGGCTTGCTCGACTGGTCGCGGTGATCAGAGAGAGAGAGCAGGGAGGAGAGAGGAGAGAGAGAAGAGGGAGAGAAGGGGCGGCAGCGGCTGGCTTGGAAGAAGCAGCCAGGGCGCGGGCACGGTTAGGGTTTGGGGATGGCTGGGCCCCTAGTGGGCCGGTTGGGTTAGATTTAGGTTTTTTTTTTCTAATTCCGAGATGCATTTTTAAAGAGCTCAAAAAATCATAAAAATTCACCAAAAATATTTATAAATAAAATACTTGTTTTTAGACTAATAATTACTATATTACTTAATTATTATTTAATTACTAGGATTTCTTTTTAAAAGGAAGTTAATAACAATCATCCGATAATCAATCAAGCGCATACAAAGAAAATGATCAAAATGCAAATAAATAATTAAACACTTAAAATAAAATTATTATTACCATATTTTACTAATTTTATTATTTTTAGTTGATGGGTTTTGTGGTGTTACACTCTGTGATTGTTTTGTTCACAAGAACTCGCCTCAAAGCTACTTAGTCGCACTAACTCTTTCATAACTAAGTTTTGTGGCTATTTAGTATTTGATTTTACAGGATCACCTATTCATCCCCCTCTAGGTGCTCTCAATTGGTATCAGAATCGTACTCTTCACTTAAAGGACTAACCGCCCGAAGAGATGGATCCTAAGGGAAAGGGGATGGTGGTCAATGACAAGGAAAATGAGTCCTTCCTCAATGAGCCTAGAGATGACAAGCCAACCGACTCAGGCTCGAGTCACAAGAAAAGAGACGGGAAGAAGAAGAGGCGCATCAAGAAGATCATCTACTACGACAGTGATGCCTCATCTTCTTCACCACACGACGACGACTCCTCGTCAAAGAAGAAAACGGTTAATCAAAACTATTCATTTGATTATTCTCGTATTCCGTACAATTCTAATGCTTATTTGCTATTAATTCCACTTGGGACCCCCCCACTTTGATGGAGAAGACTATTCTTTCTGGAGTCATAAAATGTGTAGTCATTTATTTTCTCTCCATCCTAGTATCTGGGAGATTGTTGAAAACGGAATGCACTTTGATGGTACTGACAATGCCGTGTTTATTAATGAGCAAATTCATAAAAATGCCCAAGCCACTACTATTTTGCTAGCATCTCTATGCAGGGATGAATACGACAAGGTTAGCGGCTTGGACAATGCGAAGCAGATCTGGGACACCCTCAAGATATCTCATGAGGGAAACGACGCCACCATGATCACCAAAATGGAGTTGGTGGAAGGAGAGCTGGGGAGATTTGCGATGATCAGGGGAGAGGAGCCAACACAAACCTACAATAGGCTCAAGACCCTGGTCAACAAGATTCGAAGCTATGGAAGCACAAGATGGACGGACCAGGACGTCGTCCGACTCATGCTCAGGTCCTTTACAGTTATTGACCCCCATCTTGTGAATCTTATCTGTGAAAACCCCAGGTACACAAAGATGACGCCCGAGGAGATACTTGGAAAATTCGTGAGCGGGCACATGATAGTAAAGGAGGCACGATACGTGGATGATGCCTTGAACGGTCCACTACCTATCTACAGGCCGCAGCTCGTTGCTCTCAAAGCAACGAGCAGCAAGGAGGCGCTACCAAGCAAGGTAGCTCAAGTGGAGGTTGCAGGACTCAATGAAGATGAGATGGCGCTTATCATCAAGCGTTTCAAGACTACACTCAAAGGATGCAAGGAGTACCCCAACAAGAATAAAACAAAGGGAAAACGCTCCTGCTTCAAATACGGTAAGACTAGTCACTTTATTGCAAATTGTCCCGATAATAATAGTGACCAGGGACAAGAAAAGAGCGGGAAGAAGGAGAAAAAGAAGAACTACAGGAAGGCAAAGGGCGAGGCGCACCTTGGAAAGGAATGGGACTCGGACTGCTCCTCTTCCGACTCCGATGATGAAGGACTCGCTGCTTCGGCCTTCAACAAATCCTCACTCTTCCCCAACAAACGCCATACATGTCTTATGGCCAAGGAGAAAAAGGTACGTGTTCGGGACACACCCAAGTACACTTCATCTAGTGATGAAGAATCCTCCGATGATGAAGTAGATTACTCTAGTTTATTTAAGGGTTTAGATAGAGCTATGGTAGAAAAAATTAATGAATTTATTGATGCTCTAAATGAAAAGGATAGATTGTTAGAAAAGCAAGAGGATATTTTATATGAAGAACATGACAAATTTGTTAGTGTGCAAAAATCCCTTGCCTTAGAAATTAAGAGAAATGAAATGTTATCCTCTGAATTGTCTGTTTGTCATGAATCTGTCTCTAGTTTAAAGAGTTTAAATGATGAACTAAATGCTAAGCTAGAGGAAATCAACAAAACTAGTTCATGTGTAGAGCATGTTGTTATTTGTAATAGATGTAAGGATTTTGATGTTGATGCTTGTGATGAACACCTTATTTCTATTACCAAACTAAATAATGAGGTGGCAAGTCTTAATGCTCAACTTAAGACTTGCAAAATTAATTTTGATAAATTAAAATTTGCTAGGAATGCCTACACTGTTGGTAGACACCCCTCAATTAAGGATGGGCTTGGTTTTCGAAAGGAAGCCAAGAACTTAACAAGCCAAAGGGCTCCCATTTCCAACAAGGAGAAAGGGAAGGCCCCTATGGTTAGTAATCCTCAAAGGAACCATGCTTTTATTTATGATAGGAAAATTGCTAGTCGTTCTCATTATAATAAAAGTTATGTTCATGCTGCTTATAATGATTCTCATGTTATGTTTGCATCTAGTTCTACTTTTGTTCATCGTAGGCCTAGGAAAGATCATGTTGTACCTAAGAAAATGTGCAATGGACCTTCTACCATTTACCATGCTTGTAATGATTCTTTTGTTCTTTCATGTAAAAATGCAAAAGTAGTTGCTAGGAAATTAGGATCCAAATGCAAGGGAGATAAGACTTGCATATGGGTTCCAAAGACTGTTATAACTAACCTTGTAGGACCCAACAAGAGTTGGGTACCTAAAACCCAAGATTAAATTACCTTGCAGGTTTATGCATTCGGGGCTTAAGCTAGATCATCGACAACGGATGCATAAACCATATGACGGGGGAGAAGAAAATGTTCACCTCCTACGTCAAGAACAAGGATTCCCAGGATACGATTATCTTTGGAGATGGGAATCAAGGCAAGGTCAAAGGTTTGGGAAAGATAGCCATCACAAGCGAGCACTCTATTTCAAATGTATTTTTAGTAGAGTCATTAGGATACAACCTCCTGTCTGTAAGTCAATTGTGCCACATGGGCTACAATTGTTTGTTTACAAATGTTGATGTATCTGTCTTTAGAAGGAGTGATGGTTCATTAGCATTTAAGGGTGTATTAGACGGCAAGCTCTATTTAGTTGATTTTTCGAAAGAGAATGCCGATCTAGATGCATGCTTAATGGCTAATACTAGTATGGGCTGGCTCTAGCATCGCCGTCTAGCACATGTTGGGATGAAGAACCTTCATAAACTTCTAAAGGGAGAGCATGTGTTAGGACTAACTGATGTCTGTTTTGAAAAAGACAGACCTTGTGCAGCATGTCAGGCAGGGAAACAGGTGGGAAGCACTCTATCACAGCAAGAATGTGATGACAACATCAAGACCACTGGAGCTTCTTCACATGGATCTCTTTGGACCCGTTGCCTACCTTAGCATCGGGGGAAGTAAGTATGGTCTTGTTATTGTTGATGATTTTTCCCGCTTCACTTGGGTGTTCTTTTTGCAGGACAAATCAGAAACCTAAGAGACCCTTAAGCGCTTTCTAAGAAAGGCTCAAAATGAATTTGAGCTCAAGGTGAAAAAGATAAGAAGCGACAATGGGTCCGAGTTCAAGAATCTCCAAGTGGAGGAGTATCTTGAGGAGGAAGGCATCAAGCACGAGTTCTCTGCTCCCTACACACCATAGCAAAACGGTGTGGTAGAGAGGAAGAACAGGACACTTACCGACATGGCAAGAACGATGCTTGGAGAGTTCAAGACACCCGAGCGGTTTTGGTCGGAAGCTGTGAACACAGCTTGCCATGCCATAAACCGGCTCTATCTGCATCGTCTTCTCAAGAAGACCTCCTATGAACTCCTTACCGGTAACAAACCCAACGTTTCTTACTTTCGAGTATTTGGGACAAATGTTACATTCTAGTGAAGAAAGGTAGACATTCTAAATTTGCTCCCAAGGCAGTAGAAGGGTTTTTACTAGGGTATGACTCAAATACAAAGGCGTATAGAGTCTTCAACAAATCATCGGGTTTGATTGAAGTCTCTAGCGACGTTGTATTTGATGAGACTAATGGCTCTCCAAGAGAGCAAGTTGATCTTGATGATGTAGATGAAGAAGATGTTCCGACGGCTGCAATGTGCACAATAGCGATAGGTGATGTCCGACCGCAGGAACAACATGAACAAGATCAACCATCTTCCCCCATGATGGTGCATCCCCAACTCAAGATGATGAACAGGTACTTCAAGAAGAAGGGCATGATCAAGGGGGAGCACAAGAAGATCAAGTGATGGAGGAAGAAGCACCACGAGTCCCTCCAACTCAAGTCCGAGCAACGATCCAATGACATCACCTCGTCGACCAGATTCTGGGTGACATTAGCAAGGGAGTAACTACTCGCTCACGTTTAGCTAATTTTTGTGAGCATTACTCGTTTGTCTCTTCTATTGAGCCTTTTAGGGTAGAAGAGGCCTTGCAGGATCCGGACTGGGTGTTGGCCATGCAGGAAGAGCTCAACAACTTCAAGAGAAATGAAGTTTGGAGCCTGGTGCCACGTCCAAAGCAAAATGTTGTGGGAACCAAGTGGGTGTTCCGCAACAAGCAAGACGAGCACGGGGTGGTGACAAGAAACAAGGCTCAACTTGTGGCAAAAGGTTATGCCCAAGTCGCAGGTTTGGATTTCGAGGAGACTTTTGCTCCTGTGGCTAGGCTAGAATCTATTCGAATTTTATTAGCCTATGTCGCTCACCACTCTTTTAGGTTGTTTCAAATGGACGTAAAGAGCGCTTTCCTCAACAGGCCAATCAAGGAGGAGGTATACGTGGAACAACCCCCTGGCTTTGAGGATGACAGGTATCCCGACCACGTGTATAAGCTCTCTAAGGCGCTCTATGGACTTAAGCAAGCCCTAAGAGCATGGTATGAATGCCTTAGAGATTTCTTCATTTCTAATGCCTTCAAGGTTTGAAAAGTCGATCCCACTCTTTTCACAAAGACATGCAATGGTGATCTCTTTGTATGCCAAATTTATGTCGATGACATAATATTTGGTTCTACTAATCAAAAGCCTTGTGAGGAGTTTAGCAGGGTGATGACACAAAAGTTCGAGATGTCGATGATGGGCGAGTTGACCTACTTCCTTGGGTTCCAAGTGAAGTAACTCAAGGACGACACTTTCATCTCCCAAACGAAGTACACACAAGATCTTCTGAAGCGGTTTGGGATGAAGGACGCCAAGCCCGCAAAGACACCTATGGGAATCGACGGGCATGTTGACCTCAACAAAGGAGGTAAGTCCGTTGATTAAAAGGCATACCGGTCCATGATAGGTTCATTGCTTTATTTATGTGCTAGTAGACCGGACATTATGCTAAGTGTATGCATGTGTGCTAGATATCAATCCAACCCCAAGGAATGTCACCTTGTGGCCGTTAAGCGAATTCTTAGATATTTAGTTTCTACGCCTTGCTTCGAGATCTGGTATCCAAAGGGGTCTACCTTTGACTTGATTGGATACTCAGACTTCGATTATGCCGGGTGCAAGGTTGATAGGAAGAGCACATCTGGGACGTGCTAATTTCTAGGAAGGTCCATGGTGTCCTGGAGTTTAAAGAAATAGACATCCGTTGCCCTATCCACCGTTGAGGCCGAGTATGTTGCCGCAGGACAGTGTTGCGCGCAACTACTTTGGATGAGGCAAACCCTCCGGGACTTTGGCTACAATCTGAGCAAAGTCCCACTCCTATGTGACAATGAGAGTGCAATCAGCATGGCGGATAATCTTGTTGAACACAGCCGCACTAAGCAAATAGACATCCTGCATCACTTCCTGAGAGACCACCAGCAAAAGGGAGATATTGAGGTGTATCATATTACCACCGAGAACTAGCTAGCCGATATCTTCACTAAGCCTTTAGATGAGAAAAGGTTTTGCAGGTTGCATAGTGAGCTAAATGTCTTAGATTCGCGTAACTTGGATTGATCTTTAGCATACATGTGTTCTATGCCTTTGATCAAGTTACTTTGTGCATTTCAATCAATTATTGTTCTTTATGGTGCTCAAGTTGTACAAGTGATCCCCGGACCTCTCAAGTCCATATGCGAATGATGCACATATTAAGGGGGAGATGTACCACAACTTGACCCTTTGAGACTAACCTATTTGGTTGAGTACTCTTGATGTAGTCTCAAAGGTGCATTGAAAGGGAAAATGGACTTGGACGATGCACAGAATTCCACTGCACTCCGGTATTGGTGTATTTAATTCCAAGTTCATTCTTATGCTCTATTTGCCGGTTGCTCTTAATCGACATTTTTGGTGAGGCAATAGGGTTAAAGGGCCCAAAATGATCCCGTTTTGGTGCTTAATGCCAAAGGGGGAGAAATTAAGGGCCAAAGCAAATGGATCAGCTACCACTTGTGAATTTCGAAAACAATAGAGTTAGAACTTTTGATTTATCCAAAATACTCTTATTGCAAAATCTGGTCTCTTGTGGGGGAGATTTTGATTATGGGAAAAGGGGGAGTTTTTGGCACTTGATCAATAATTCTCTTGGAATATATCTCGATTTGCCCAAACAAGTGTGTTTGACTTAGAGATAGGAAAAAGAATTTGATTTGCAAAAACAAACCAAGTGGTGGCAAAGAGTGATCCAAATATGCCAAATCATAAGCAAAAACATTTTGGTCTTCAATTTGAATTGATATTGCACTTCTCTTGTTGCTTTTTGATGTGTTGGCATAAATCACCAAAAAGGGGGAGATTGAAAGGGAAATGTGCCCTTGGGCAATTTCTATAAGTATTTTGGTGATTAGATGCCCAACACTTTATTTGAGTACTAATGTGCTAAATGTGTGAAAAGTGCAAATCAAAGTAAAAGGTACGTTTCTAGACTTAGTACACTGTTTTAGTGATCTAACATTGTCTGTCTAAGTGCTAGAAATAGTGTCGAAAAGAGAGGAATCGAATTGCAAAAGACTTGGCTGTGGGCAGCCAAACTTCAGCTCAGACTGGCATACCGGACTGTCCGGTGGTGCACCAGACAGTGTCCGGTGCGCCAGGCTGGGCAACGGTGAAAAGGCAACTCTCGGGATTCGACGGCGACGTACGGCTATAATTCACCGGGCTGTCCGGTGGTGCACTGGACTGTCCGGTGGTGCACCGGACTGTCCGGTGAGCCAACGGTCGCCAGCGCCAACGGTCGGCCGTGAAATCTGCGGGCGACGCGTGGTAGCTACAACGGTCGGTAGGGGCACCGGACTGTCTGGTGTGCACCGGACAGTGTCCGGTGCGCCAACGGACACGATGCTGCAACGGTCGACTGTGCCCGATTTGGAAGGAAATCGTGCACCGGACAGGCTACAGTAGCTGTCCGGTGGCGCACCGGACTGTCCGGTGCGCCACTCGACAGAAGGCAAGAATTGCCTTCCAAGATTGTCTCCAACGGCTCCTAGCTGCCTTGGGGCTATAAAAGGGGTCCCTAGGCGCATGGAGGAGTCATCCAAGTATTCACTAAGCATCCTAAGACTCCAAGACTCCAACTCCACGCATTTGATTCTCTGTGTTAGTGATTTGAGCTCCATTTGAGTTGCGAACTCCGTGTGTTGTGTTTTCAGCTCAAGTCATGACTTGTGTGCGTGGTTGTGCTGCGTATTTGAGTCTTGTGTATGTTGCTCTCCCAACCTTACTCTTGTGCGTTCTTTGTGATCAATATTGTAAGGGCGAGAGGCTCCAACTTGTGGAGATTCCTCGCAAACGGGAAGAAGACTATAAGGAAGAAAGCTGTGGTATTCAAGTTGATCATTGGATCACTTGAAAGGGGTTGAGTGCAACCCTCATCCATTGGGACGCCACAACGTGGAAGTAGGCAAGTGTTACTTGGCCGAACCACGGGATAAAAATCGCGTGTCTCTTGTGTTGCTTTCTCTGTGATTGTTTTGTTCACAAGAACTCGCCTCAAAGCTACTTAGTCACACTAACTCTTTCATAACTAGTTTTGTGGCTATTTAGTATTTGATTTTATAAGATCACCTATTCACTCCCCCTCTAGGTGCTCTCAAATATGATCAGAAAAGTCCTATTTAGCCTAGAGACAACAACATTTTTGTACTGCAAATCCCATTCTGGGCTAGCAAGGAATCTATCCAACTTCTCAAAAGTGGGGGGATGCCTGTTATTGGACCAAGTATATAATCTATTCATTAGGTCCAACTTTATCAGGCTGTGTAGCTCAATGATAGAATTAAATATGGTGCTCCATTTATTTGTCCCCCAGGTTTATTCATGTCCTCAACTTTCCTTAAGATATTAAAATCACCTCCCACCAACATGGGATATCTACACCTAGAACAAAAGGAAGACAACTCAATGAGGAATTTATGCTTATGCTCATCTTGAGTAGCTCCATACACATTGATGAAATTCCAAATGAAACCATTTTATTTGTGCATGACAAGGGTCCTGATCATGAATTCACCCAATTCCTGTTCTCTTACATCAAAAACTTCAGAATTGAAACCAACTAGAAGACCACTAGATCTCCCATTGGGAGGAGACCAAAGCCAAACAAAGTTTCTATTACCACTAATAGAATTCAACCAAGAATCATTAAAGATTTTTTATTGGTTTCTTGCAAACCAATGAGGTCAATTTTTTCATTTCTTATGCGATCCCTCAGAAATTCCATCTTAACATCCTTACCCAACCCCTAACAATTCTAGATGAGACCTATCATTCTGAATTATTGAAGGGAAGGGGGCAGCAACCGCTTCAATCCACTTATTAGGTGTGTACCTAAGTTTGGGAGAAGCTTTTTTTCTTTTTTCACTGATCTTTTCTTGTGCTGAATCTTTCTGCCCTTTCTCAAGATCGTCACATTGTCCAAGGCAGACTCATTAAGATCGAAGTCATCATGGATAGTAATATCCACATCAATCTGAACATCAATACAAGGATTTATATCAATATTTTTTAACAGATTGAATAACAAGACTATTTCTGGTAAGCTCTAAAGATTTTATCAATTCTATATTAGAAGCAGACTCAACATATGAACGCCCTAGTTCTACTCCCAATTTTGAAGTTATATCAATAAGCACATCATTATCAGAATTGAATAAGGAAAATGAATTTGAGGACATACCTTTTGTCGGTGGGAAAATCCTCCTGCCGGGTGGCGGAATGCACCTGCCCTAATCCTAAGATGAGGAGGGGGCCTAAGCGCTTGCCTGTTTGGTGAATTTTTGGTGAACACAAGAACACTCGAAGGTTTATAGTGGTTCAGGCCGCTGGAGCGTAATTTCCTACCTCTACTGTCCATAAGTTGTATTGACCGTGTCCCTTGTAACGCTGTGTCACCTCCCTTTTATAGTTTAAGGGAGGTACATAAAAGGATGCTGAGCTCCGACATTCGGGCCCAGGAGCATAATGGAAGGAATACATTATGTGAATAATTAATGCTGAATAAACCTTAAACAAGGGATTCGTTCAGATTCCCTCCGCCTTAGTAACGCATGAGTAATCAGCGGGAGTCATGATGACTGCAGTCCATGCAGCATTGATAGGCAGTGACCCTTTTCTTAGAAACGCGCGAGTAATGGTGAGTCATTGTCCTTGCTATGGTAACGTGTGAGTAACAGTACGACCCACACAGTGTGGACTGGGCACGCCGCCTGTCACTGGAACGGACAGGCGCACGTCTTATCCGTAATGAATGCAAAGACGTACGTAGCCTAGAGGCTTCATGCCAGGTTCCGCCCGTCGGCTTACGTCGCGCACAGTAGGCCACATGGCAGCATCGGGTCTCCGCCTGGGTGGGGAGCAGGAGTGTATGTGATAAGGTCCGGATCCCACCAGATCAGGTCTGGACACATGTCGGCACCGGACCCCCGCCTGGGTATGTTCTGTCCTGGAACCCTAGGACCCCATGTGGGTGGGCCAGATCCCATATAGGGGGTCCGGATCCCACTCCAGGGGTCCGGTTTGCACACGTGGAGGTCTTGGACCAAACTTGGAGGCCCGGACCGTATATATAGGGGTTTGGCACCTTCCCATGGGGAACGGACTCACTGGTGATGCCTCAGAGTATGTTACTTTTCTTTGGACACGTGGCGGCACCGGACCCACCCATGTGGTGGGGTCAGGTGCTGTTGTTGGCTCAGAGTAGCCACCTGAGGCTGGGGCAAGTCATGGCCTGGTCCCACATATAGCATTTTTTCCACGCGACTAAAAAATAGTCGTGTGGGTACTGCGTCTTTGTACAGCAGTAAGGGGTACCCTAGTTTCAGGGTACCGATAGTGGCCCCTAGGCTCACCTCAGGGAAGCATGCAAGCCTGCAGGTGGGGCCAAAGCTTGTACTTTGCCTCAACATGGCCTGATCGGTGATTGGCGCGCTGTTTTAGCACGTCTGCTGATGCGCCCACTGTCAATCACCTTCGGTCATGTCAACTGCCATATCTGTCACTGCCATATCTATCCCCGCGGCTGACTGATCCACGGTCCCCCACGCCTGGTGGTTTCGTCGGGTCACGCGCAGGGCGCCTCGTTGCCGCTGCATTGGTTTAAAAATAACCTCTTGTCTTCTGCAGTGGCCCCAAGGAGGCGCGCTATCGCGTGCGGTGGTTCACACCTCGCTCTTTCCGCACCCGAAATCCGGCACACAAACTGTATGACTTGTGAACCCGGGCTCCCGTGTCACAGACTGGGCTGCCTAGGTCCTAGGTGCCCGTCGAACGGGATTTCTTGCGGCGTTTTAGGGGCACACGGGAGAGTTTCCCTGAAAAAGGATTCAGGTTTCCCTGAAAAAGGATTCATCCCGCGTGCAGCAGTTACCTTTTCGCGTTCTCTCCCAATCGACTGCGCCCCTTTGCCTTCGTGCGCCTCTGCTCCACACCCGCACACGCCATGGCTTCGCTCGGTCATCCTGATCACTTTCAGACTGAGGAAGAGCTCAATCTGGTGCGTGGCCTGCTTGGGTGGAGCACGCCAGGGCTCACCGGAAGAATCCATGCCGGCGTTGTCCCCCTTGGCGATCTCGCCGCCGGGGAGTTTGTGCTATTCGCCTCATACATTTCTTGCGGGTTGGCGCTGCCGATTTCGCCCTTCTTCCTGCTACTGCTGGAGGAGTTCGGGCTTTAGCTTCAACACCTCACACCCCACTCCATCCTCCAGGCAGTGATCTTCATCCACCTCTGCGAGATGTTTATAGGTGTGGCCCCCTGCACTTCCCTCTTCCGCTATTTCTTCGTGCTGGTCAGGTCCGGGAAGACTAGGGACCACATCAGTGCCTACTACTTTCAGACGAGGCCAGATCCGACCGTAGTCTACATCCCCACCTTTGGTGGTGCGAGGTGGGAAAACTAGCGTAGCGACTGGGTGATTGCCAGCACCGAGGCCAACGACCGCCTCATCCTGCCGAGCAATGGGCCAGCACTCGACCGCAAGCAATGGAGGACCAAGCCATCCCTCTCGCCAAAGTTCCTACCCGTAATGGACACGATCAAGGTCTTGGCCACGGGCGGCCTGACATCAATGCACGTGGTCGGCGATCTCCTGAAGTGCCAGATCGCGTCGCTGCAGAAGAGGCCACGCCTGTCCTTAGGGCTGGGCACTCAGTTTTTTTGAAATTTCGGTTCAGTTTTTTGGTTTTAAAAAACTTCGGTTTTCTAGACATTAGAAACCAATTGGTTTTCTAGAAAATGAAAACCGAGAAGTTTGGTTTCGGTTTTTTTACTTCGGTTTTTCGGTAAAAACCGAATACCAAACTTATACTCAAGACAACACATACGACAAGTTTATATTATAGATTACACATAATTTTAAAAATTAAAAATTATATAGGTACAAATATTTAGAGATACATCATACATCACATATAAATAAGTGAATAACAATTTAATTGCTTCACACATTTAGTTCACATAATCAAAAAGTCAAATTTTAGAATTGATAAAGTTTGGTATTCGGTTTTTTTTGGTATTTCGGTTTGGTATACGGTGAAAACCGATTACGATACCGAAAACCAAACTTCTGAGATACAAAAACCGAAACCAAACCGAACTACCGAAAAAAACAAAATTTCGGTTTGGTACGGTTTGGTTCAGTTTTCGGTTTATGGTAAAAAAGTGCCCACCCCTACCTGTCTTGCTGGTTCACCGGCCCGAACGACATCTATAGGATCCAGCGCGGGCCGGGTACCGATCTGTCCTGGGATGAGCTGGAACTCCTGATGGGGGATTACTGGGGAGACTTTTGTCCCTAAATCCCTGATACTCCCCCAGGACATCCCGGCACTCTGTGATGAGCCAGGCCTGAGGACGGCGATCTTGGCCACGTTGCCGATCCTCGACGACAGCGGCGTGGCGGTTCGCCAGACCGGCGGTCGGGACCCCCTCCGGGGGATCCGAATTTCTGGTGCACCGGCTGGGGGTCCCCAGCCCGTCGGTGTGGCTCCCAGTGCCAATCTCGCCATGGCCCCCAGTCCCTTGGACAAGGGCAAAGGGGCTGCAAGGAGTGCCTCCGCCCCAGGTAGCTCCGGGGGGTCGGATGAGGAGAGGCGACACATGTTGCGTCACATTGACGGGTTGCTCATTTCGGAGCCCGCCCAGAAGCGCCAGAAGGCTGCAGATGGGACTGAGGAGGCCAGCTCCTAGGCCCACGACGCGCAGAGGCGCGTCAGTCCTCCGATCCCGTCGCCGCCACCACCATCCGGGGGTGATCACCCCCAGGAGCACCAGTAGCAGGAACAGCAACAGCAGCAGGAGGGGCAGCAGCAGCGACCTCAGCAGCAGCAGACACAATAGCAGCAGCCATAGCCAGTGCAGCAACAGCAGCAGGAGCGGCGATTGCCTCGCTTCTAGGGTCACTGAAAAGTCCGGGGCCCCAAGTAAGTGTACTCCCTTTTTCCACGTGCCTAATCATCATGCTGACAAGTCTTAACCCATCATCTGTATGCCAGGGCTTCTTCCTCCACTGCTCCCAAGGCCACGCCTTCTCCGCTAGATACTAGGCCCACTGACGGGTCTGGCTCTCAGCAGCAGGGATCCGCTGAGGGTGGTCCCGGTGGTCCACTCCCAGCTGCTGCCAGGACAGCGCCACCGGTCTCCCATGCCCTAGCTAGGGATCTGGCAGCAGTGGCACCAGCATCAGGAGGCGTCGCAGCGGCGGAGAAGGTCCCAGCTGGGGGATCTGCGCCCACTCCCAACACTGGGGGTGACACAGGGGGTGCGTCCAGCTGCATCCCCTCGCCTGCTCCAGAGGAGATGGAGGTGGTATCTGGGCGGCGACTCCGGTCGGGTGCGGAGCGAGAAGATGCGCTAGTCCCCCTCCCCCGCATGTTGTCCCGCGCCCACCAGGTTCTTAGTGAAACTGAGGCAGCAATCTTGCGGGAGTGGGAGGCACTTGAAGCTGAGCACCAGCGCCTCAGTGACTGGCGCACCCAACTAGAGGAGCGCACCAAGACGGCGTCCCAATAGTTCACCAGTGAGCGGTCCCTACTCGAGCGGGACCGCAAGGAGTATAAGAAAGACCTCTAGAGGATGTGTGCTATGGAGCTGGAGGCGACCCGGAGGGAGAAGAAGGTGGCCAGGAGGGAGGAAGCCGTGACCTAGAGGGAGGCCCTTACGACGGAGTACCAGACCAAGCTGAGTGCTTTGGACAAGACTCTGGAAGCCCAGCGGGACCAGCAGGTAAAGGCCGTGGAAAGGCTGCAGAAATGGCAGCAAGAGCTCGAGAGCAAGGCCAGCAACGTCACCCTCGCCGAGGAAAACCTTAAGGAGAAGGAGCTGTCTTTAGACAGGTGGGAGACAGATCTCGCCAGGCGAGAGATAGATCTCACCTTCAGGGAAGTAATGCTCGTCCGGCGAAGCAAGTTGCTAGCCGAGCACGAGCTCGAAACAGAGGAAAAAGAGAGGAAGCTGGAGGAGCAGATCCGCCAGTTCGATGTGGCACAGGCGGCGCCGAGTCCCCAGGCAATGGAGGCCACCAGGAAGGCCCTTGAAGATCTCCAAGCAGAACACCGCGTCGGAGTCCAGCGCATTGCCGAGTGGGCCGGCGAGGCAAGCACAGCACTGGTGCCACTAGGGACGAGCCCCATCCCAATGTCAGAGCCACCAGTGTCGATCTCCAATGCCCTCCCGGTGCTGGACTCTGCCGCCGATCGCCTCCGGCGCCTAGATCAGATCCTCGGTGCCCGCTTGGAGGCAGAGGGCAGCAAGCTCTGTCGGGCAGTGGTAGACTATGTCCTGACGTGCTTCCGGAGTCACGACCCTGCCATATCCTTGTGCTGGTGATCGATGGTCCGGTAGCCGCCACAGAAGATGCCGCCCGGGAGAGTGTACAAGATACAGTGGAGATGGTGGCCGTTCGCTTTTAGTGTGATTCTGCCGACGCCGAATAGCTGAACCTGCTGAGACAAGGTGAAGGTTCCGCTGGGGGCGGCCGTAATAACTTTTTGCCATGTAACACATTTAAGATCCGTTAATCAAGTAGCATTAGAACTTATCTGTATGTTATTCACCGTTGTTATGTGTAGTGTCACTTCCACTTGGTACTTGGCCCCCTGGGAGGTAGGCTCGATGTGTCGAGGCTGGATACTAGTATACCAAAGAAAAAATTGGTGGTCCGGCCCCTAGGAGGTAGTCTCTACAGTTTGAGACTACCTACCTCTGGACTGGGACCTGGACCTGCACACATCTTCGGTTTTGAAGTTTTAGGAGCACACCCATAGGACCCACCATTTGGTATCTTTCATCCTTTGATTCATGCAATAGGACCTGCAAGATTTAGCCTGGGAAGCCAAGCCGTATGCCCGGACCCACAGGATCACAGTTCCAAATACTAGGGTACCCGTTGTAGAGTGGTGGAGCATGCAGGCTTAGGGTACGGAACCATGCTAAGCAGCTACACAGCTCCGGACCACTCCAGGGGACGAGCGCCCATTCTCTAGAACTGGACCCCATGTTGCCGGACCCCCTGCAACAGTAGAGGGGTCCTGAACTGCAAGCCTGGCTACTCAATTCGGATGTCATCATACCAACAAGGGTGGGAAACTGTATGGGTGGGTTAGATAAAAAATAATGCTTGTAAACTAAAGTAGAATAAAACCATCACAAAAGCACATCTGGGGGGTAAATCTTTTCCTTATAACTTGATATACATGGGTGTAGACCAACAGACCGGGCTTACGAGGGCGGGCCTCACCGGATTGACGTACACATATGCACAACCTAGTTACAAAGGAAGAAAACTCAACCCCCTAGTTTTGCTTTTATGGATAGAACTTATGGAGATGCTCTATATTCCAGGGATTGGGAAGAGGTACCCCTTCTGTTGTGGCAAGGCGGACACACCCGGGTCGGCATATTTCCATCACCTTGAAGGGTCCTTCCCAACTGGGGGAGAGTTTGTGGAGCCCTTCTCGGTTCAGTATTCGCATTAGGACTAGGTCCTCGACCCTGAGCTCCCTACTATGCACAAACCGCTGGTGGTAGCGTCTGAGCGCTTGGTTGTACAGTGCATTTCGGATCGCCGCTCGCCATCTACGTTCGTCGATGAAGTCCACGTCTTCACACCACAGTTGTTCCTGCATAGATTCATCGAAAGACTAGACCCGTGGCGAGCCCATAATGATTTTCGGGGGAAGACAGGCTTCAGCCCCGTAGACCAGGAAGAACAGGGTCTCCCCGGTAACTCGGCTGGGTGTGGTCCGGTTCCCCCATAGTACGCACGGAAGCTCATTGACCCAATTTGCACCATGCTTTTTTAAGCAGTCATAGGTGCGTGTCATGAGTCCCCTAAGGATTTCTGTGTTTGCCCTCTCAGCCTGGCCATTGCTCATGGGATGAGCCACAGACGCAAAGCAGAGCTGGGTGCCGATGCCCTCGCAATACTCTTGGAAGAGCCTACTTTTGAACTGGGTCCCATTGTCCATAATGATACGGCTTAGGACCCCAAATCTACAGATAATCGACTTGAGGAAGGCAACAGCAGCACCCTGGGTGATACTGACCATAGGGGTGGCCTCTGGCCACTTTGTGAATTTGTCGATAGCGACGAAGAGGAGACGGTACCCGCCGACAACCCTGGGGAATGGCCCTAGGATATCCACCCCCATACAGCGAATGGCCAGGAGGATGGAATCATTTACAGAGCCTGAGCCGGTGTGTGTATCTACTTTGCATGGAACTGACATGCTTTGCAAGACTTTACCAACACAGCTGAATCCAGGAGAGCGGTTGGCCAATAGAAGCCATGCCGGAAGGCCTTACCAACCAGTCTGCAGGATGATAAATGACTTCAGCACTGGGTGATGCACCGCATGAGAATGCCGTTGTGAAGCGTCCCGATCCTTTGGGACTCAAATGTGATACAATTACTAGTCCCAGGAGGCTAGTAACCACATTCCTTACTTCTAATAGTACAGAGTTCGAATAAAAGTTATTACAATACCAGAGTACAAGCTCGAGAGAGCCAGAAATACAAAGCGTAGTAGAAGATAAACTAGCCCATGCCACAGGCAGAACTGGGTGCAGACACAGCCCCCTCAATCATGCATAGCAGAAAAGAAGTCTTCAGCTGCTGAAAAACATAAATGAATCTGGGTGAATACACTAGGTATTCCGCAAGCCCATCCCACTCCCGTAAAGAGAAAGGGACCTATATAATACATGCTTTATATGGTGGAGTTGAAGTCACTCTTCTTTTTCTTAGAGAAAGGCAGTACTTTGAGGGTTTTTCCCAAAGGAGTAAAAATAACACATTACTCAACCACCACTGAGCTTCCCGCTCCCATGGCATCGTTTTTCATTTCCAAAAACCCACTCACACACACATTTCCCTGTTCACGGAGGTTGAAAAACAATAATTGTCATACCACACCAGACTCATCCATTCCAGTGGACACAGACTATTCGAATAGGTTTGAACTCTGCGCAGAGGGGTACACTTTACCCACTAGTCCGGCTCAGCGATCTCATGGCCAATGAGATCCAAATCCGAATCTCTTTCTTTCCTCGCACGTCCTAACCTTAACGGTTATACCGGAAGGAGTCAGGCCACCGCCATGTCCAAACCAGACAAAACATTCCCCCTCCTTATCCTCCCGGTGCTCCCCAGCCTTCATAACCCTGGGGTTTGGACCGTACGAGTTCAGATTGAGTGACTGCCCATACAGTCTCGAGTGGTTGTACTTATCATGAGTACAGGTAGTGAAGGATGACAAACCAGTCCTTATATGAGGGGACAATCCTTCTGCTCGCACCTAAATCAGTTGAGCCATCACCTTAGGCCCTCCCCTAAACCAGGGAGTCCCTGATCATCCCACTCACAAGGTGATGAGGGTGAATACCCTTCATCATACACTTTTTGAAAACATCGCTTAGTCAAAATACTGCCCTTTTCTCATCCCACATTTTGTACTCAAAAGATGTTTGTTAATGCAGGCTCTCTCTCTGCTCACAATGCAAATGTTCCGTCCCTTAATCCCGGCTTAGGTAGTGGTAGAAAGAATAGGTAAATTATGCATCAAGGGAAGAATGGACTTGCCTTTGTCGAAGCTTTCCTGGCATAAAAGATCTATTTTAGAGGGGTCGGGTTCCTGCCCTTCTTCCGGAGCTACAAATTCTAAAGGATCGGATCCCTCTTCCGCTAGCAAACATGGATAAGGAACAATACATCAATCATGGTGACTTGGTGGGGTGTGCCAATTGTTAGACATTATTATTTTTGTGCCCTATAATTTATTTAGACTATTTTTGGTGCATAAAATATCAATATATGAATATATATATGAAAATAGGGAAAAATGGAAAAAGGAAAAAAAAGAAAAGGAATTCTCAGCTAACTGGGCTGGGGGGAGATTTTGGCCCAGCGAGCGCGAGCGCGCGCGCGGGGGCGCGGGCAGGCGGCCCAGCCGGCCCACGAAGGAGCGGAGCAGCGCGGGCGGACACCGTGGGTGCGGGCCCACGCATCAGCGAGAGGGGGGTAATGACGTGGAGCGGGCAACGGAGGGGGGGGGGGGGGCGAACCGGTCGGGCTCGATCGTCGGTGAGGACCGCGGCGGTTCTCCGTCGGGAGCCTGGTTTTGCGACGGAGGAGAGGTGGCGAGGCATGGGCGAGGGTAGGGGATCATGGTGGAGGGGCCAATTTGGCCAGAGGGTGCTCGGCGTGGCCGGTCCACGATGCGGTGGCGGGCGCTCGCGGCGGTGAGGTCGCCGGCGAGGCTGTCGAGCACAATAGGAGGCGGGGATGGGTGCATTGTGTTAGTGAGGGAATGGTGAAGCTCAAGAACTATATGAATTAGACTGGAACTTAGCAGAGTGAGGAGGGCGAGGCTCACCGGAGCAGAGGAAGGACGTGGCGGCGTTGGCTCAATCGAGCTCGGGGAAGGAGGAAGAGGGTGGCCGAGGTCGGGGTGAGGAATTGGGGAGCTCGGGGTGGTCCTTTTATAGGCGGCCAAAGCGGGGGAGGGGCGAGAGGTGGCGTGCACCGGCGAGCTCGCCACGGCGGGGATGGTGGCGCACAGTGGTGACGATGAGATGGCTTGGGCAGGGGGTGACGGGATGGCTCGGCGGACGCAAGGGGACAGAGGCGCAAGACGCCAACTGGGCAGGCGAGCGAGTAATGGCGAGACGACGGGGCAGTGGCGACCGGCAGCGATCGCGTCGCTAGCTCTGGTCACGGGCGCGAGGAAGGCGCTGACGGGCGAGGCCCGCTTGCCAAGGAGAGAGATCGCGAGGGAGGGGAGTGCGGGCTGACGGGTGGGGTCGAGCCGACAGTGGGAGAGCGACGAGAGAAGGAGGGGGCAGCTGACGGGTGGGGGCGGGATGTCTGTGGCGGGCGCGCGGCGATGGGCCGCTTGGGCCGCGGAAGGGAGGGGAGTGCGAGCGCGCGAGAGAGAGAGAGAGAGAGGAGGCCTGGGCCGGAAGCGGCCCAGCCGAGGGGGTGTTCCTTTTCTTTTTTATTTTTCTATTTCTTATTTCTATTTTCTATTTCTATTTCTTTTATCTCCTTTTTTTGAACAAATAATTAGCTAAATAATCTTGGGTGCTAGAAGAATAATAATCTATGTGTGGTGCTTCTAACAATCAAAGTGTATGCATATGATGAGATGATCTATGGGGTGGAGTTTAGGGAGAAATTAAAAAAGGGGGTTAGGTGATTAGGATTCCCAACCTCGGGTTGAAATTTTGGGATGTTACAAACCTAGCCCACTTAAAGGAATCTCGCCCTCGAGATTCAGACTGGGCTCGAGAAAAGGTAAGGGTATTCCCTCCTCAAAGAGTCCTCACTTTCCTAGGTAGCTTCCTCTTCTCCTTCTCTGCTCCACTGAACTTTATAGAGTCTCACTTCTGAGTTGCGGGTCTTTTGGACTGCTGAGTCAAGAATCTTTATTGGCTTTTCTCGGTACTGAAGATCTTTCTGAATTTGGATTGTCTCTTCTTCGATGTGACTTTCTGGTACTTGCAGGCATTTGCGGAGCTGGGACACATGAAACACATTGTGGATATCAGACATGGATTCTGGTAATTCAAGACGGTATGCTGCAGGTCCCACTCTGCTAATGATGGGATAGGGGCCGATGAATCGTGGTGCTAGCTTTCCTTTCACTTGGAACCTTTTGACACCATGCATCGGGGAGACCTTGAGGTATACGAAGTCTCCTTCCTGAAATCTGAGTTCTCTCCGCCTGTTGTCCACATAACTTTTCTGCTGACTCTGAGCTTCAAGTAATCCTTTGCGGATCAGGGCAACTTTCTCTTCAGACTCTTTAACAAAGGCAGGTCCTTCCAGTGTCTTTTCCCCTATGTTGGACCACATTAGGGGGGTCTGGCACTTTCGTCCATACAATGCTTCGAACGGTGACATCTTGATACTGGTCTGATGGCTGTTGTTATACGAGAACTCTACAAAAGGCAAACTGGACTCCCAGTTTCTATTGAACGTTAACACACAGGCTCTTAATAAATCTTCAAGGACCTTGTTGACCCTTTCTGTCTGACCATCTGACTGGGGGTGATAGGCGGTGTTGAAGTCTAGCTTGGTGCCCATAGCTTGCTGAAGGCTCATCCAAAATTTGGAGGTGAACTGGGTTCCCCTGTCTGACACTATCTTCCTTGGAATGCCATGGAGTCTGACTATCTCTTTAAGATAAATCCGAGCAAGGGTGGCTCCTCCAAAGGTAGTTTTCACTGGAATGAAGTGGGCTACCTTGGAAAGACGGTTTATTATCACCCAGATAGAGTCGTTCCCTTTTTGTGTTTGGGGCAGTCCGGTTACAAAATCCATGCCTATTTCCTCCCACTTCTATTCGGGTACTGGAAGGGGTTGCAATAGGCCTGCAGGCTTCTGGTGCTTGGCTTTAGTTCATTGACAAGTGTCACACCGGGCCACATACTGTGCTATCTCTTTCTTCATCCCTCTCCACCAATATCTGGTTTTGAGGTCTAGGTACATCTTGGTGGTTCCTAGGTGGATGGAGTAGGCTGAGTTGTGAGCTTCATCGAGTAGGACTTCTCATGCCTCTCCTTTTGGTACACACAGACGGTTCTTGAACCAAAGGACTCCTTCTTCATCTGTCCTGAGGTCCGAAAGTTGTTCTTTGCGAGCTTTCTCCATAAATCTTGTTGTCTTCGTGTCCAGGCGTTGAGCCTTGCATATGAGGTCTTCTAGCATTGGCTTGACTTCTAGGCTGCCGTTGTTTCCCAGACATGTATTCAGCTGAGCTGATTCCTTCTTCCAATCTTCTAAAAAGTTGGTCCCCTTCTTCTCGCAAGGTTTTCGGCTGAGGGCGTCTACTACCACGTTGGCCTTACTAGGGTGATAATGGATTTCAAGGTCATAATCTTTGATCAGTTCCAACCATCTTCTCTGACGGAGGTTGAGGTCTGGCTGAGTGAAGATATACTTTAGACTCTTGTGATTGGTGAAGATGTGACATTTGTTCCTAATTAGGTAGTGCCTCCATATTTTCAGATCGTGGGTGGGGTAATTCTGCTCATGCGTCTTGAGTAAGCGTGATGCATAAGCAATGACTTTCTCATTCTGCATCAGAACACACCCTAGGCCTTGCCTTGAAGCATCACAGAAGATGACGAAATCCTGATGTATATCTGGTAGTGTCAAAACGGGCGCGGTCGTGAGCTTCTTCTTTATGACCTGGAAACTTTCCTCACACTTTGGGGTCCACACAAACTTATTGTCTTTCTTGAGGAGCTCGGTCATAGGTCTTGTTATGCTGGAGAATCCCTTGATAAAGTGGTGGTAATATCCTGCCATTCCCAAAAAGCTTCGAACTTCACTGACGTTGGATGGTTGCTTCCATTTTGATACTGCTTCTACCTTGGACGGGTCTACTTCTATTCCTTATGCAGTCAAGATATGCCCAAGGAAGGCTATCTTTTCTAACCAGAATTCACATTTGCTGAGCTTAGCATAGAGTTGATGTGCTCTAAGTCTTCCGAGGATGATCCGGAGGTGACGCTCATGATCTTCCCGATTCTTGGAGTAGATAAGGATGTCGTCAATGAAGACTTATTCATGAGGTTCATGAAAAAGGCGGGTGCGTTCGTTAGTCCGAAAGGCATTACTGTGAACTCATACTGTCCGTACCGAGTGACAAATGCAGTCTTCTGAATATCTGCTTCCTTGATTCTCAGCTAGTGATATCCAGACCTCAGGTCTATCTTGGAGAAATATTTGGCCCCTTGAAGCTGGTCGAAGAGGTCGTCGATCCGAGGGAGTGGATACTTGTTTTTATTGTAACTTCATTTAAAGATCGGTAATCAATACACATCCTCATACTTCCATCCTTTTTTGTGACGAAAAGGACTGGTGCTCCCCAAGGGGATGAGCTGGGACGGATGTACCCTTTTGTTGAAGCTCTGCGATTTGGAGCTTTAATTCTGCTAACTCGGTAGGAGCCATGCGGTATGGTCTCTTTGCGATGGGTGCCGTGCCAGGGATCAGATCTATGTAGAACTCCACTTCTCTTTCTGGCGGCATTCCTGGCAACTCTTCTGGGAATACATCCATGAATTCTTCTACCACTGATATGCTTTCTGTTGCTAGATTAAACACCAATGGATCATTGGCGGGTGGCTGAGCCTGACAAGAAACTGACTTTCCTTGGTGGTCCGTGAGAAGGACGGTTTTGTTGGCGCAACTTATGATGCCTTTGTGCTTGGTTAACCAATCCATTCCTAAGATCACATCAAACCCTTGGGATGGCAAGATGGTTAAGTCTGCCAAGAACACTACCCCACTTAAAAGAATTCTGACTTGGGAGCATTTGAGCTAGCATAGAAGGTCTGACCCTGGGGTTCAGGTGACCAAGGGAATTTCTAGGTGGGTAGAGGGGATGCCATGCTTTTCCACAAAACTAGTGGCTATAAAAGAATGGGATGCTCCTAAATCAAAAGGTACAGTAGCGGGAGTAAATTCAATAAGGAACTCATCGAGCACTACTCCCAGAGCTTGTTGAGCCTCCTAAGCATCGACGTGGTTTACTTGTGCCCTTCCCTGATACTGGGTCTTATTCTGCTGGCTGATGGAGGAGGGCGCCTTGGGGGCGAGTGCTGAGGTATTCTTGGGGCCATTCACTGAGTTGGAGTAAGCAGGTCCTGATGCCTTCAACTGGGGGCAGTTGTTCTTGAAGTGATTGGGGTCTCCACAGTGCCAACAGGCATTTGCTGGTGGTTGGTTGCTTGCAACCGAGGGGGCCTGAAAGGAGCTCTGACTCTGCTGACTGAAACATGATGGAGTGGGTCCAGCTGGTCTATTGAATCTGGGTCCCTTGGGTGGAAACCCAAAGGATCGAGTTCTCTGGTGCTGGTCTTGCTGCTGAGCTCAGAGGACTTGGAATTTTTTCTTGAGGTGACCTTTTTCTTCTTCCCTTGCCCTTTCCACTTGTATGGCTTTGTTTGAGAGGTGCGAAAAGCTGAGGAAATCTTGGCTGGCTAGGATGGTCTTGAGTTCTGGTCTGAGCCCTTTCAAAAAGCGGGCCATCTTCTTGGCTTCTGTGCTGACGTCATCAGGCGCGTAGCGGGCCAATTCTGTGAATTTGTGCACGTACTCACTGACAGATCTTCCACCTTGAGTTAGTTCCCAAAATTCATCTTCCTTGAGCTGAACGATCCCTTGGGGCACATGGTGCTCTTG
This sequence comes from Zea luxurians, assembly GCA_029449295.1. Classification (NCBI taxonomy): domain Eukaryota; kingdom Viridiplantae; phylum Streptophyta; class Magnoliopsida; order Poales; family Poaceae; genus Zea; species Zea luxurians. The sequence continues at coordinate 49,210,590 of JAOPSE010000023.1, forward strand.
GAAAGCAGTTTCCAACTCTGTCCAAGTAGCATCTCTGACGACAGCACTGAAGGTATCCCACCATGCAAGGGCCATCCCGAAAAGTTGATGAGCAGCCAATTGAACACGCTGATTCTCTGGGCATCTGATGGCTTCTAACTTCCTTTTAATCATGCGCAGCCAGTCATCAGCATCGAGGGGATTGCTAGATCCGACGAATGCGGGAGGCTTGAGCCTTAGAAAATCTCTCATCCTATCCTGTGGTTTTCCACCATTAGGGCGTTGATTCTATAGACTTCTAGTGAGGACCTCAATGAGTCGGGTTTGGTTGGCTAGAACTTGGGCTAAATCTAACGACAACTCTGGAGGTGCGGGGAGGTGGGTCTCACTCCCTTCTCCACCGGCTTCTCCTTCAACTCCTAGGGGAAACCCTGCTCCAATCCCGGAGGCGGTAGGCGTGGTTTTATCCAAAGCCATTTGTCAGGGGGAGAGAGTTACTAGTATGCATATGCCAATTTTTTTTCAACCAAGTTATTTTATTCATTACACAAGTTCATTACAAGCATACAGTTACCACAAGTCGCACTACATGCGAGCGCTTTCTAAGGTACTTTCGAACTCCTTTTCTAAAGTGTCCCCAAATTCCTTGAGAAGGCACCAAGGCTAACTAGGGACATATCCTCGACGTCGGACAAATTCTCTATCCTGGAGGGAGGTAGTGCTGGAAGGACTTTTTTCTTCCGCTCAGTCTGGCATCCTTGGCTCTTGGTCTTCTTTTGGATTTTCTTCATGGGGGCGAGCTTCTTTAGCTTCTTATCGTAATCCATCTTCAGGGTTCGGTAGGCTTCACGAGTGTTGGCCTCTTCACCTTCTGCTATATCGAGACTCTCTTGGAGGGATGTCTTCTCCTTTTTAAGTTCCTTGACCTGCTGCTCTAAGCTTTCCACCCGGGAGTTTAGGTGGGTGCAGTGGGAGGAAAGGTCATCATAGTGGTTATCGAGAGTGTGGAGATATCCGGCCATGTAGACGATGGTGGGGTCATCCTCAGTACGATCTCTTCCTGACAGGGCCTGAAGTCTTTTCCTCCAGGTAAGGGTGTTTTTGTTGCTAGGTGGGAAGTAACGAAGGGGGGTTTCAAAAACCTCTTTCCTGTAGTTTTGGCATAGCTGTCGGAGGGCTTTTCAGGTAACATTTTGGCAAGTGTCTGGGAAGTGGTGTCCAGTGAAGGTAACTTGGAAAGGAGGGTGGTTTGGGTAACTTCGGCTTTCTCCCAGGTAGACTGCCATAGAGCACTTCTCAATTCCGTTTTCATGGTATTCTTTCCAGACATACTCCGGCTTCTTGCGGATCCCCATGCGAAGCGCGCAACTCCGCAAGAGATGAGGGAATCCTTCCTCCTCTGAGCAGTAGGATGTCCTAATGACCAAATAGCCTTCCATCTGGTAGAAGAAAAGAAGGGTCTGTTAATATCGGGGGAAAGGAGAGAAACTTTTTCTTAGGGTAAGAGGTGTTTTCTTGTTAAGGAAAACTTTTAAGGTCGGGGTTGCGATCTACGTCCAGTCCTATGGCTCTAATACCACCTGAAGCGTCTCGATCCTTTGGGACTCAAATGTGATACAATTACTAGTCCTAGGAGGCTAGTAACCACATTCCTTACTTCAAATAGTACAGAGTTCGAATAAAAGTTATTACATTACCAGAGTACAATCTCGAGAGAGCTAGAAATACAAAGCGCAGTAGAAGATAAACTAGCCCATGCCATAGGCAGAACTGGGTGCAGAAACAGCCCCCTCAATCAAGCATAGCAGAAAAGAAGTCTTCAGCTGCTGAAAAACATAAATGAATCTGGGTGAATACACTAGGTATTTTACAAGCCCATCCCGCTCTCGTAAAGAGAAAGGGACCTATATAATACATGCTTTATATGGTGGAGTTGAAGTCACTCTTCTTTTTCTCGGAGAAAGGCAGTACTTTGAGGGTTTTTCCCAAAGGAGTAAAAATAACACATTTCTCAACCACCACTGAGTTTCCCGCTCTTGTGGCATCGTTTTTCATTTCCAAAAACCCACTCACACACACATTTCCCTGTTCACGGAGGTTGAAAAACACTAATTTTCATACCACACCAGACTCGTCCATTCCAGTGGACACGGACTATTTGAATAGGTTTGAACTCTGCGTAGAGGGGTACATTTTACCCACTAGTCCGGCTGTGCGATCTCATGGCCAATAAGATCCGAATCTGAATCTCTTTCTTTCCTCGCACGTCCTAACCTTAACGGTTATACCGGAAGGAGTCAGGCCACCGCCATGTCCAAACCGGACAAAACATTCCCCCTCCTTATACTCCCAGTGCTCCCCAGCCTTCATAACCCTGGGGTTTGGACCATACGAGTTCAGATTGAGTGACTGCCCATATAGTCTCGAGTGGTTGTACTTATCATGAGTACATGTAGTGAAGGATGACAAACCGGTCCTTATATGAGGGGACAATCCTTCTGCTCACACCTAAACCAGTTGAGCCATCACCTTAGGCCCTCCCCTAAACCAGGGAGTCCCTGATCATCCCACTCACAAGGTGATGAGGGTGAATACCCTTCATCATACACTTTTTGAAAACATCGCTTAGTCAAAACACTGCCCTTTTCCCATCCCACATTTTGTACTCAAAAGATGTTTGTTAATGCGGGCTGTCTCTCTGCTCACAATGCAAATGTTCCGTCCCTTAATCCCGGCTTAGGTAGTGGTAGAAAGAATAGGTAAATTATGCATCAAGGGAAGAATGGACTTGCCTTCGTCGAAGCTTTCCTCGCACAAAAGATCTATTTCAGAGGGGCCGGGTTCCTGCCCTTCTTCCGGAGCTACAAATTCTGGAGGATCGGATCCCTCTTCCGCTAGCAAACATGGATAAGGAACAATACATCAATCATGGTGACTTGGTGGGGTGTGCCAATTGTTAGACATTATTATTTCTGTGCCCTATAATTTATTTAGACTATTTTTGGTGCATAAAATATCAATATATGAATATATATATATATGAAAATAGGAAAAAGAAATGGAAAAAGGAAAAAGAAAAGGAATTCTCAGCTAACTGGGTCGGGGGGAGATTTTGGCCCAGCGAGAGCGGGCGCGCGCGCGGGTGCGGGCAGGCGGCCCAGCCGGCCCACGGAGGAGCAGAGCGGCGCGGGCGGATGCCGTGGGTGCGGGCCCACCCGTTAGCGAGAGGGGGGGGGGGGGTAACGGCGTGGAGCGGGCGACGGAGGGGGGGCGAACCGGTCGAGCTCGACCGCCGGTGAGGTCCGCGGCGGTTCTCCGCCAGGAGCCCGGTTTTTTAACGGAGGAGAGGTGGTGAGGCACGGGCGGGGGTAGGGGATCATGGTGGAGGGGCCAATTTGGTCGGAGGGTGCTCGGGGTGGCCGGTCCATAGTGCGATGGCGGGCGCTGGCGGCGGTGAGGTCGCCGGCGAGGCTACCGAGCGCAATAGGAGGCGGGGATGGGTGCATTGTGTTTGTGAGGGAATGGTGAAGCTCAAGAACTATATGAATTAGACTGGAACTTAGCAGAGGGAGGAGGGCGAGGCTCACCGGAGTAGAGGAAGGATGTGGCCGCGTTGGCTCAATCGAGCTCGGGGAAGGAGGAAGAGGGTGGCTGAGGCCGGGGTGAGGAATTGGGGAGCTCAGGGTGGTCCTTTTATAGGCGCCCGGGGCAGGGGAGGGGCGAGAGGTGGCGTGCACCGGTGAGCTCGCCATGGTGGGGATGGTGGCACACAGTGGCGACGACGAGATGGCTCGGGCAGGGGGGTGACGGGATGGCTCGGCTGGCGCAAGGGGACAGAGGCGCAAGGCGCCAATCGGGCAGGCGAGCAAGTAACGGCGAGATGACGGGGTGGTGGCGACCGGCGGCGATCGTGTCGCTAGCTCCGGTCACGGGCGCGAGGAAGGCGCTGATGGGCGGGGCCCGCTTGCCAAGGAGAGAGATCGCGAGGGAGGGGAGTGCGGGCTGACGGGTGGGATCGAGCCGACAGCGGGAGAGCGACGAGAGAGGGAGGGGGCAGCTGACAGGTGGGGCGAGATGTCAGTGGCGAGCGCAGGCGCGCGCGCGAGAGAGAGACGAGGCCTAGGCCAGAAGCGGCCCAGCTGAGGGGGGTTTCCTTTTCTTTTTTTATTTTTCTATTTCTTATTTCTATTTTCTATTTCTATTTCTTTTATCTCCTTTTTTTTAACAAATAATTAGCTAAATAATCTTGGGTGCTAGAAAAATAATAATCTATGTGAGGTGCTTCTAACAATCAAAGTGTATGCATATGATGAGATGACCTATGGGGTGGAGTTTAGGGAGAGATAAAAAAGGGGGGGTTAGGTGATTAGGATTCCCAACCTCGGGTTGAAATTTTTGGATGTTACACGTTGGTTCCATGGCGGTATAGATCCCCTTCTACCACCGTGTATCGTTTAGCCAACCGCACTATGCGCTCTGCGGACACATGATCTTCAGGAAGGATATTTTCTTTCAGGTAGTCCTAGATCTCAGAGATCCATGCATCGAGACCACTCTGAGCTATTGGCTGTGGCACTAAGAGGTTGGCAGGACCCTCTGTAGCACACACAATCCTTGGTGGGTTATGCAGATGGAATGCCACCGGGACCGCTAGCTTCGAGGTGCTAGTCTCGCCCCCTTCGCTCGGTTCGGCAGGCTGGGCAGTAGGTCTCAGCAGCCGTCTTTCAAAGACACCCTCGGGCATGGGTGCCCAAGTTGATGCCCTCGTGGAGAGTTCATCTGATGTTGAGTTGTTAGCCCGAGGAACATGTTGTAGTTCCAGGGCAATGAAATCTTTTTCCAGCTTCCTTACGTGGAGGAGGTAAGCTACGAGCCTGGGCTCGTTGCAGCTACATTCTCCGCGGACCTGCTTGATAATTAGCTGGGAGTCCCCCTACATGATGAGCTGGCGGATCCCTAGGGATAGGGCCACAGACAAGCCGAAAATCAGTGCTTCATACTCTGCCATGTTGTTGGTGGCCTTGAACTCAAGGTGCACCATGTACTTCACTTGATCTCTACTTGGGTCAATGAGGACCACTCCAGCACTACCACCCTGCTGGCGGGCGGATCTATCGAAGAAGAGTGTCCAGTGGGGCTCGGTGAAGACCGGAGCCCTGGGCTCCGCAGGTGTGGGGTCCGAATTGGGATCCGGACCCCAGGAGCGCTCGGGGAAGGGGTACATTCCACAATGAAGTCTGCCAGAACCTGGCTCTTGACAGCGTGGCAAGGCTAGAAGTCCAGTTGGAACTCAGCAAGCTCCGCGACCCACTTGGCGATGTTGCTTGTGGCGTTAGAGTTGTGGAGAATGGCCCTTAACGGGAAGGAGGTCACCACCACGACCCTGTGTGCCTGAAAATAGTGGCGCAACTTCCTGGACGCAACAAGTATAGCATAGATAAGCTTGTGCGTCTCAAGGTACCTGGCCTTTGCCTCATGGAGGACTTCGCTGACGTAGTAGACTGGCTTCTGGATGGTTCGGACCCCTGCGGTTGGTCCTGAGCCCCCAAACTCTTGACCTTTCATCACCATTGTGGTGGTCGGACCACCACCTTCTCCTAGGGGAACTTTTTGACTCCCCTGAGGATGTTGTGTTGTCCTTTCGATGACCAGCACCATGCTCACCACCTCTGTAGCCGCTGCAATGTATAAGTACAACGGCTCCCCTGGCTCTGGAGCTACCAGTATTGGTAGGGACACAAGGTGCTGCTTCAACTCTTGAAAGGCTCGTTTTGCCTCCTCGATCCAAGAGAATGGGCCAGACTTCCGTAATAGCTTGAAGAAGGGTAGCGCCCTCTCGGCTAGTCTTGAGATGAAGCGGCTAAGGGCGACCAGTGACCCCATAAGCTTCTGGACGTCCTTGATTTGGGCCGAAGGCCTCATTGTCTCAATTGCTTTGATCTTCTTTGGGTTTGCTTCAATGCCCCGGTGTGAAACCAGGAATCCCAGCAACTTCCCTGCGGAGACACCAAAGATGCACTTTTCCGGGTTCAGCTCCGTGCATGTTGCACGTAGCTTGTCAAAGACCAGGGTTAAGTCTTCCACTAGGGTTGACCCTCTCTTAGTCTTGACCATGATGTCATCAACGTATATCTCTATCCTGTCCCTAATCAAGTCACCAAAGGTCTTACTCATCGCCCGTACAAATGTCGGCAAGGCGTTTTTCAGACCGTAAGGCATTACAACATAACAGTAAAGCCCATCCACAGTTACAAAAGTGGTATGCTTCCTATCTTGCCTAGACATCTGGATCTGATAGAAACCAGAGTAAGCATCTAGGAAGGACAGAAGGTCGCACCTAGAGGTAGAATCCATGATTTGATCTATTCATGGAAGTGGATATGGGTCCATGGGACAGGCCTTATTGAGGTTGGTGTAGTCAATGCACATTTGAAGCTACCCGTTAGCCTTGGGAACGATGACTGGATTGGCCAGCCATACTGGGTGATGGACCTCTTCGATGAAGCCAGCGTGTAGCAGCTTCTGGACCTCCTCACGGATGAAATCCTGCTGCTCAATGGACTGTCTCCGAGGCTTCTGACTCACCAGTTCGGCGTCAGGGTGGATCTTCAGATGGTGCTCGATCACCTCCCTGGGGATCCCGGGCATCTGCGACGGTTCCCATGCGAATACGTCGGCATTTGCCTGGAGGAAGGCAACGAGCGTGATTTCCTATTTCTCCTCCAGATTGCCCGCGATGCGAGTGGTCTAGGAGGAATCCACGCCGACCTGGATGGTCTTGACGGGACCGCCGTCTGCTCCAGATGGTTGCACCTTAGAGTCCCTCCCCCGTCATCCGGGCGAGCGGTTTCTGCCACCAGGGCGTGCAACATCTCAACAGCTGCAAGCAGCGGGGCGGTCGCCCCGCACGGTGAGGACCCTAGCAGGGGACGGCATCTTGAGGACCAAGTACCTGTAATGGGCAATGGTCATGAGCCGGTATAGGGCCGGCCTACCAATGATGGCATTGAAAGGGAGGTTAACCTCCGCAACGTCGAACTGGACGTTCTCAGTGCGGAAGTTCTCCTCAGTCCCGAATGTAACCGGGAGTGCGATGCTCCCAAGGGGATACACCGGTTGAGGGCCCACTCCAGAGAATGGGCGAGAGGGTCCCAGTCGAGATCCTGGGATCTGCAATTGCTTGAACGTAGCATGACTAATGACGTTGAACCTAGCCCCACCATCAATCAGGACATGATGTAGCTTCATGTTGGCGATGATAGGGACAGTGATGAGTGGTAGTATGCCGGCCCCTGCCATGTTTTTGGGGTAGTCGGATGCCCCGAAGGAGATAGTGGTGCTCTACCACAGCTGATGTGGGCTGCCTTCGGGACCCCTAGAATCGTCGAGAGGACCTCACGGCGTAGGGACTTTACGTTCCTACGGGAGGTAAGCTCCTAGCTTCCACCATACATCACGTACAGCTTCTTGCGGCGGTCGTTGTCGTCACCGGAGTCGGAGTCTCCAGTGAGAATGTCCTTGAGGACTAGCTCGGGGGACTGATACCCGAGGTCCCGTTCTCCCGCGGCCAGGTCACCTTCATCGACCTTCTCCTTGCCAGGCCAGCGATGAGGCGAGCCATCTTTGGAGGCCTGCTCGCGCTACTCGCTGATGTGCTTCGCGAGCTTGAGGATCTCTCAGCATTCCGAGGTGCTGTGGCGACTGTTGGGATGGACAGGGCATGACCCCCTGTTACTTCCTTGTTGCCGTGGGCGCTTGCCGCGCTCGTCCCGGCCCCCAGCCACAGCTACGGCGACCAGAGCACCAAACTGCGGCCTATCGTGACTGCGGTTCTTCTTCTTCTTGCCACCTCCCTAGGTGGCGGCACCTGAGCTGCCCGCCTGGGTAACTCTGGTCTGCGGTGTCGAGTGCCATGCACGGCCCTTGGCAGCTCTGGCACATTTATCGGCCAGAGCAAAGAGCATAGTGACGGTTTCTACATCATGCGTCACTAATTTCTCCAACATCTTCTCATCACGCACTCCCTGTCGGCAAGTAGTGATAATGGAGGCATCGAAGATGCGAGGTATAGCCCCTCGTACCTTGGTGAAGCGGGAGTTGAAAGCCCGAATAGTCTCCCCGAGTTCCTGCCTTACTGCATGGAGATGAGCCTCCACACCATGCTGCTGATAAGCACTGGCGAAGTTTGCTGTGAACCGTGCACAGAGCTCTTCCCAGGAGTAGATCGACCCCGGGGTGAGGTTCATGAGCCAGGTCCGGGCCGGCCCGGTTAAGGCTACATGGAAGTAGCTTGCCATTATAGCAGTGTTTCCACTAGCTGTCGTAATGGCAGTGACGTAGACCTGCAAGAATTCCAACGGGTTTGATGTACCATCGTACTTCTCCGGCAGGTGTGGCTGGAACTTGGGTGGCCAAGTCACCGCGTGGAGATGATCCGCTAGTGTGGCACAGCCCACGCCGACCAATGGGACACCCGCCTGGATTCAGGCGCCCCTTGCAGTGAAGTCTTGGTCGAGGTTGCGACCCTTGAAGTTTTGTCAGTGCTCACGCGCCCTCTCCAGAGAGACTCGAGCATCCTCGCCCGCACGCCTGCAGTTGAGCTCTGCCCGCAGGTCGTCAGTCTGTGCACCCCTCATTGAGGGTGAGTGCACAGATGCTGACGCCTCGCGTTGACGCCGGAATGATCGAGGCCTGAACCTGGCCAAGCCAGGATGGGCCATACTGAGGAGACGGTCGACATCTTCACCCCACTGCCTCATGGCCCCTGGTGAGGCCATGGAACTTGGAGGGTTACGTAGCAACTCCCTAGCTGTAGACAATGCCCCACCAGGAGCAGCCCTCGACGGAGCCCTGGATGTCTGCGCGGGCGTGTGCTGCTGCGTAGCGTGCATAGCAGCAGCACCAGGCGCAGGGCGGTAAGAGCCTCATGGCACGGAAGATGCTGCCCCTTACTCCATCAGGAAGTCCTCGGGAGATAAGTCACGGTGCTCGATGATCTAAACCATTATGTCGAGCAAGAAAACAGGCAAAAAACCCAAGGCCAGACCCCCTACCTGGCGCGCCAAATGTCAGTGGGAAAATCCTCCGGTCGGGTGGCGGAATGCACCCGCCCTAATCCTAAGATGAGGAGGGGGCCTAAGCGCTTGCCTGTTTGGTGAATTTTTGGTGAACACAAGAACACTCGAGGATTTATAGTGGTTCAGGCCGCTGGAGCGTAATACCTTACCTCCATTGTCCGTAAGTTGTATTGATCATGTCCCTTGTAACGTTGTGTCCCCTCCCTTTTATAGTTTAAGGAAGGTACATACAAGGATGCTGAGCTCCGACATGCGGGCCCAGGAGCATAATGGAAGGAATACATTATGTGAATAATTAATGCTGACTAAACCTTAAACAAGGGAGCCATTCAGATTCCCTCCGCCTTAGTAACGCATGAGTAATCAACGGGAGTCATGATGACTGCAGTCCATGCAGCATTGATAGGCAGTGACCCTTTTCTTGGAAACGCGTGAGTAATGGTGAGTCATTGTCCTTGCTATGGTAACGTGTGAGTAACAGTACGGCCCACGCAGCGTGGACTGGGCATGCCGCCTGTCACTGGAATGGACAGGCACTACAGGAAACTGGTTAAAGAACGTGAGTGAAAAACCGTCGAACTTAATGTAATAAGCCGTCGAACTTACCGTAAGAACGTGGGTTTACCGACGAATATAGCCGACGGCGATTTTTGGACGAACTTAGAGAAGTAAGTTCGACGGCCCCGTCGAACTTAACCTTAAGAACGTGGGTACCGTCGAACTTAACATTAAGAACGTGGGTACCGTCGAACTTAACATTAAGAACGTGCGTTTTTAAGTTCGACGGGGGCCGTCGAATTTTTTCCCATAAGTTCGACGGCACCCACGTTCTTAAGGTTAAGTTCGACGGGGTCACGTGGCCGTCGAACTTATGTGTCCTGCGGAGGTCTGCGCGGACTGAACAATAAGTTCGACGGTACCCACGTTCTTAACCTTAAGAACGTGGGCACCCACGTTCTTAACCCTGCGTGGGTCTGCGAGGACTGCACAATAAGTTCGACGGTACCCACGTTCTTAACCTTAAGAACGTGGGTACCCACGTTCTTAACCCTTTTCCAGAAAAAAATAAAAAATACAAAAATGAAAAATTAGACAAACATAATATCACATGCAACACAATATATCACATACAACTGAAACAACTGAAAAATATAACTGAAACAACTGACTGCGTATAAAGTCTTAACATAAATATAGCAAAAGAGCATATAACTGAAACAACTAACTGCGTATGTAAAGTCTTAACATAAATATAGCAGATCAATGTCTCAAATATATGGCATCAAATCCTCCAAGGTATAGCGATTTAACAATGACTTACCAGTTGCTTACAAAGATTTTGGAAGCCACACAACTTGACTAGACTCCCTTAACAGCTGAGCATCATATTGAGAACACCATGGTAAACGGCTCGCTCAACCTTCAGAAGTAATTTGTGTTGAATGATACATCCAAACCCACCAATCTACGTTTCAAAATGAAAAAGGCATCTTGGGTACAACAACGTCTACTCCTTACTTCCCGAAGAATTTAGAGAGGCGTACCCGGTACCGGGCCTTCCTCCTCGCTTTCACTGCCTCTGCACTTGGACCTTGACCTGCTCTTCTTTTCCTTCCTTGTTCTCTTTGATCTCGACTGTGATCTAGACTTCCTTGAACCCCTATCCTCATCGTCGCTGCTTGAAGATTCTGAAGATGAGCTGGAACTTGACTCTGATGAACTTTTGTGCTGTTAAAGATTTAAAGGTGAGAGCATCAAACAAATTTTAAGTAAGCAAAGTACCTAGAACAGAGTTATCATAACTAAATATATTTCCATTAGGTAAATTGCAACAATTTCACAAATAGGCAGCAGGTCATAAGCTAGAGTATACCTTTCTCCTCTTTTTACTTCTTTTCTTTGCGTCCTTATCCTTCCTCTCTGTTTTCAAACTTCTTTTGTCAGAAGAGCCATATAATAGATGCAATATATTTATATTTGAGGAATGGCAAGTGATGGAAATACTAAGATTCTAACATTACAGATATTTATTTGGTAGGTTGTCCATTACCTTTCTTGGAAGATGATGATTTTGAGTTTGACCTTGAGTGATTTCTTCCGTTTGCTAGCTTTTGAGCTCTTTCAGCATCCAGTTAAGCTATATAATCTCTCATCATTTTGTCTTTGTCAGCCTCCAGCTCGCCCCTTTTCAGTTCCTCTTCCTGACAGTGAACATGAATACCATCAATAACTACAGAACTGCTTATAAAAAAAGCGTTGGCAATTAGAATAGATCTTGGAGTAACAATAAATGTTGCTAACATTAAAAGGCACAATATGCTTATCCAAATAGTGGTACTGAGTGCTGGAAACCTGGAATCTGTTACAAAATAAAACCGAGAACTTGAAAATGCTAAATAGGCCCTGTTTGGAATTATTAAGGTTCGTCTATAAAGACACTACGGTTGGGACTTACTACTTACGAGTGACTCAATAGTCAACATATGAATCACCCAAGCAAAAACATCAAAACCAAGATGGAATATTGTTATTTTGAGTGAGGGCATGCAAAAGATGTGTATGTTTTATATAAAGGCTTCTAATATTAGATTATGGCGAGGTGACCAAAGTGGACGACACATAAAATGAGCACGATACTAGTCTGCCAGGGCAAAATTTCAGGATGCTAAGTATCCAATTATGACAGTTGCATTGCATTTTCATCTAAAGCAAATTACTAATGTAATCTAGCATGAGTAGTGCATTAGAATTTACAACAAAGGGAGATATAGCTTCAGAAGAACCAAAGGACATGATTTCCTTGTCGAAGAATGGATTGGATATTCAAGAGTGAACAGATAATTACCCCGTAGAAGGAGATGACTTCATCATCTGCTCAGTTAGAGCCAAAATTCTTCGCCAGATCAGAGATGCACACATGGGCATCTTCCATGTAATCGCGACCTCCAATATCAGACCACTCCCCTGACCGGATGAACGGGACAAAGTTGTTCGGCTTAGTTTGCTTGAGCTCAACAGACACCGTGTTCTCACAAACCCTCTCCATCTGCACATTATCCAAGGATGATTACAACCCAGCGGAAAAGAAAGGTTTTTTAAGATAAACCACTCAACCAAAATATAAGCACTATATAAGATTCGATTGAAGAAACCCTTAAAACGAACAGATTATTAGTTCCAAGGCAATGAATAAAAAATCCTACTCCAACACTCCCACCCTGCTGCCAAGAACTAGAATTCCCTAGACATACTTGTTGCCACCACAGAAAGAACGCAGTAGTTAAGTAGTGATACAGCTAGCTGGTTGTTGATAGTGACGTGGAATCAGAAGTCCGATCTGGTAAAGCTAAGTGACAGGAGGCAAATCATTATTGGACAGGAAATGCTACATGTAACAATTTCTAGAGAGGGGCAAATGATAAAGAAAACAACCAATTGTCCTTCTAGCCAAAAAGGTTATAACATCGTATATAAACTTGGCAAAGGAGCAAACAGCTGTGGCAATATAATAGGACATCAGCAACCCCAGCTGTTCGTCTCAGTTGAGCTAATTAGCAGAGCCATGTAAAGCCTACACGTGTACATGCATTCTTGCGCACCACTCCATAATCCACTTCCTGTTTATTGCAACGTCCCTAGCAGGTAAAGGAACAAAGCTACCCCATTAAGGTCTAAAGGGCACCGCGGGCTACCAGCAGATGACATTATGTATATTTTAAGAGCTATAGATAAAGAGTCTCAATTCAGATCTAAGTGGCCGCAATGGTGTAGCCAGAGTTATACTGGTGTGAGGAAATTCTCAATATGGCCCAGAATTATAATGGTGTGAGGAAATTCAAATACAAGCACTTAAATTAGTACCTATGAATAACTATGCTGCAAAGCCTGCAACAGGTATGTTTGCAACAGAAACTTTATCGGCAGGCTCACAATCTTTAGTCCAGAATTAGTAATATCTTATAGCAATTATTTTCCAGTACAAAGCAGCAAAAAGTACCATTTTGATGCATAAATAAAATATTGAAGACTCTATGATATTTACAGCATATAATCCAGATTTTGCATGGTACTAATTTCTTCAGTTGTTCAAATGGTAATCATGAATGAGGATGCTTATTCTCAAAATACATTACCAGTAGCATTTAGCATGGTACGTATTGGGTAGTATTCTCCATCTGCAGATGTCTTCTGAGCTAGCATTACCTCTCCCGCAATAAAAGCGACAAGGAGCTATATTAGACCTACTCACAGCCAAGCCAATGGCACAAGCAACCTTACTAAAAAATGGAGATGCTTTTGGTGCATGAGAACCCAGTGCTACAAGTCGCTTCCAAGCAAGCTGACTCTGAAATGCATTTTGAACCGAGATTGATGGGGGGCTGAGCTGACCTTGAGGTAGACTTTGAAGTAGTCGCGGATGGCTGGATCGTAGAAGAAGCTTCAATTGAATGATTGGCCAGTGGAAAAATTCATTGTTTTATAAGTTTAAATTAATAAGAAAGGTCAGGATTAAATTGTCTTTCTGAACGGAAGGCTTCAATTGAATTGTTATGAAAAAAATCACGTTATCTCAGGGGGAAAACTTAGCTCAAAAATCCTGTGCAACATAAAAATAAAAGGCAAGACTCAAAATCCCCAGGATCGATCTTTTTATTTCTATTTATCATTGTTAACTGGTGAGATTTATAAAGAAAATCATGGCATGTCAGAAGGCAGATCTAACAGATGACTCATTATTATCCATCATTTGCTGGTAAATTGTGTTTTCGCACAACAATTTTGGTTCATCCTGCTACAGAGATTGGGCCTTGCTGCCATTGCCCTGCTATAGTCGACTTCTTTTTTCGAAGCAGGCTGTTAGCTCGGTGGGCAGTTCTGTTAAGAATGGCCTGAACTCCCTCATCCTCCTGGTCGCGTGGGCCATTTGGAAGCATAGAAACGATTGCATCTTTAATGGAAAACTTCCAGGCCTTGGTTCTGGCTGGAGAGGAGATTGTGGCTTGGAGCATGGCCGGAGCCAAGGGGCTTTCCCTGCTCTCAGCTTAGATACTTGTCTTTGTAGTTTGTGGTAGTTTTTTTTCTTTAGTTATGGCCCACTTTTATACTTTCTTTGGTGGCCTCCTTGAGAGGATTGTTTTTGTTCTTAGTCTATTTTGGACCGTTATTTCTCCTGTTAATATAATGATACGCAGTTCTCGCGTGTTCGAGATATTATTACAGATTAAAAGTGCAGGGAAAAGTGGAATGACTATACCACCTACGAATGCAAACAATTCAAATCAACAAATTTGACAATATACAGTCACTAAAGTTTATCATATGCAACGCGGCAGGATAAGGCCAAAGTATCTACCCTAAGACTAGAACAAGTTACCCTAAATGCAACTTCATATCATATCAACAAAACCAAGGAAAAGCTTCAGTATGGCACACCAATTCCGAATCAGAAACTGAAACCATCCCAATCTGAACTAAAACTTTTAGCCTTCACCAGATTAGACCTATTGAATGAAATTGCCTGTGAACCACCAAAGCCACCAAAAATTTCTAATCGGTAAACCGACAGTGCCACACATGTTTACAGTCTAGAATAGTTAGTTCATATAAAAAAAGAATAGTGAGGGATTAGAAACCACTCGCTTGGAAGAGACCAGGGTGGGGGAATTTGAACAAATATTCCAAAACAAAGAAATATGCTTGTAGGGAAGAAGAAAAAACTCTGTTACAGCAAGCAAAGAGAGCAATAATCACGTCTCAAGTTCTCAGATGGCTGCTAATCAGACTGCAAAGCATAGGTTACAGTAGAGCGCATATAAACGAATTACCAGGCTGAACAATCAATATGGCGATATATTTATTGCCCCAAAACTCAGCAACAACATCACCAAAACACCGGAGCAGACCCCTAGAAATAACGAGGAGGAGCATACTTGACAGTAAATAAAAGAACACCCGCGTACTAGGGTACCCATCAGAACTCAATCTAACATCTCGCCATCAGATAAAAGTGACTGGAGAATAAACCCACAGCAGCCCGAACAAAAAAAACCCAAAATCGGCGCAGAATCCACCATACGCACTGACGGAACTTCTGTCGGAAGTTCCAAAATCCACGACGGACTGCGCAGTATAGACACATACACACATTCATTCATTGTTTAATTTGTATCAATTTTGGCTTACTTCCGACAAACCTTTTCGGAAGCATTGGTCAAAACATCATAGTAAGATAGCAATGCATCCACACTTCAAGAAAAAGGAGGAGATGGGATGTCGTACTCCCTAGAGATGGCAGCGCACGCGCCATGGAGACGTTGATCCGCGTTGATCCGCATTGATCCGCTCCAGGCCGTACTCGACGTTGGCCTCGAGGAACCCCCCATGGATGAACACTGAGTCACCCACTACAAGCACGGTAGGGAGGTCAGCTAGGAACCAGCGCGAAATGGACCCGTTGGGTCGGAGGGCGGCGAGGCGGGACCGTATCCCGTCCCAGAACTCCGGCTTGACGCCGGGGAAGGACTTGGGCATGCCGAGAAAGGGGCTCCTCGGCTGCGGGTCGAGGTGCTCGCCGCAGCAGCGCTTGATGGCGAGCACCGCACGGTACCACCCTGCCCAGGCGCGCGGTGGGGCGTTCAGGTGGACGCAGGGTGGCGGCGGGCAAGTAGTGGCGGGCTGGCGGCGAGGCAGGTAGGGAAAAGAAGATAGACGCGCGGGGTCGGAGAGATTTAGGTTTTTGGTTAAGTTCGACGGTGTCCACGTGGCCCATGAATTTAAGTTAAGAACGTGGGTACCGACGTTCCTAATACGATAAGTTCGACGGTTTTACCGCGAGCCCACGAATTTAATATAAGAACGTGGGTACCCACGTTCTTAAATTAACCCACGAACATAACTCAATTAAGAACGTCGGTACCCACGTTCTTAAATTAACCCACGAACATTTATTAGTTTCTTGTAGTGAGGCGCACGTCTTATCCGTAATGAATGCAAAGACACGTGTAGCCTAGAGGCTTCATGCCAGGTTCCGCCTGTTGGCTTACGCTGCGCGCAGTAGGCCACGTGGCAGCATTGGGTCTCCGCCTGGGCGAGGAGCAGGAGTGTATGTGATAAGGTCCGGATCCCACCAGATCAGGTCTGGACACGTGTCGGCACCGAACCCCCGCCTGGGTATGTTCTGTCCTGGAACCCTGGGACCCCATGTGGGCAAGCTGGACCCCATACAGGGGGTCTGGATCCCACTCCAGGGGTTCGGTTCGCACACATGGAGGTCTTGGACCAAACTTGGAGGCCCGGACCGTATATACAGGGGTCCGGCACCTTCCCATGGGGTCCGGACTCACTGGTGATGCCTCAGAGTATGTTACTTTCTGAAAGTCGTCTAGAGGGGGGGTGAATAGGGCGAAACTGAAATTTACAAATATAAACACAACTACAAGCCGGGTTAGCGTTAGAAATAATAAAGGATCCGAGAGAGAGGGCGCAAAACAAATCGTGAGCAAATAAAGAGTGAGACACGATGATTTGTTTTACCGAGGTTCGGTTTTCTCAAACCTACTCCCCGTTGAGGTGGTCACAAAGACCGGGTCTCTTTCAACCCTTTCCCTCTCTCAAACGGTCCCTCGGACCGAGTGAGCTTCTCTTCTCAAATCGAAACCGGGAACAAAACTTCCCCGCAAGGACCACCACACAATTGGTGTCTCTTGCCTCGGTTACAATGGAGTTTTGATCACAAGAACAAATGAGAAAGAAAGAAGCAATCCAAGCGCAAGAGCTCAAAAGAACACGGCAAATCTCTCTCGCTAATCACTAAAGCCTTGTGTGGAATTGGAGAGGATTTGATCACTTGGGTGTGTCTAGAATTGAATGCTAGAGCTCTTGTAAGGTGTTGAAGTGTGAAAACTCGGATGACTTGAATGTGGGGTGGTTGGGGTATTTATAGCCCCAACCACCAAACTAGCCGTTTGGGTGAAGGCTGTCTGTCGCATGGTGCACCGGACAGTCCGGTGCACACCGGACATGTCCGGTGCGCCAGCCACGTCACCCGAACGTTAGGGTTCCGACCGTTGGAGCTCTGACTGATGGGCCCGCTTGGGTGTCCGGTGGCACACCGGACATGCACTGTAGAGTGTCCGGTGCGCCAGCATGGGCGTGCCTGACTTCTGCGCGCGCTGGCGCGCATTCAATGCGCCTGCAGGTAGCCGTTGGCGCCGAAGTAGCCGTTGCTTCGTTGTCACACCGGACAGTCCGGTGTGCACCGGACATGTCCGGTGAATTATAGCGGACTATCCGTTGCAAATTCCTGAAGCTGGCGAGTTCAGAGTTGCTTCATTCTTGGAGCACCGGACACTATCCGGTGTACACCAGATAGTCCAGTGAATTATAGCGGAGCGACTCTGCGTTTTCCCGAAGGCGAGGAGTTTGGCTTGGAGTTCCCTGGTGCACCGGACATTGTCCGGTGGTGCACCGGACACTGTCTGGTGGCACACCGGACAGTCCGGTGCGCCCGACCAGGGTGCCTTCGGTTGTCCCTTTACTCCTTTGTTTGAACCCTTTTCTCTTGATCTTTTCATTGGCTTATTGTAAACCTTTGGCACCTGTAGAACTTATAAACTAGGGCAAACTAGTTAGTCCAATTATTTGTGTTGGGCAATTCAACCACCAAAATTAGTTTAGGAAATAGGTGTAAGCCTAATTCCCTTTCAATCTCCCCCTTTTTGGTGATTGATGCCAACACAAACCAAAGCAAATATAGAAGTGCAGAATTTGAACTAGTTTGCATATGCAAGTGCAAAGGTTACTTAGAACTGAGCCAATAAATATTACTTACTAGATATGCATGGATTGTTTCTTTATTTTTTAACATTTTGGACCACGCTTGCACCACAAGTTTTGTTTTTGCAAATTCTTTTTGTAAATCCTTTTCAAAGTCTTTTTGCAAATAGTCAAAGGTAAATGAATAAGATTTTGCGAAGCATTTTCAAGATTTGAAATTTTGACCCCTTGTTTCAAATGCTTTTCCTTTGACTAAACAAAACTCCCCCTCAATAAATTCTCCTCTTAGTCTTCAAGAGGGTTTTAAGATATCAATTTTGAAAGGTGCTACTTTCTCCCCCTTTAGAACATAAAGAGATATCAATTTGAAATTTTCCAATTGAAAACCATTTTAAAATTTGGGTGGTGGTGCGGTCCTTTTGCTTTGGGCTCATACTTTCTCCCCCTTTGGCATGAATCGCCAAAAACGGATACTTTGAGTGAGATATAAGCCCTTTTTCTACCTACTTTCTCCCCTTTGGCAAATAAAACATATGAGTGAAGATTATACCAAAGATGGAGAGTGATGTGGAGCGACGGCGAAGGATGAGTAGTAGAGTGGAGTGGAAGCCTTTGTCTTCGCCGAAGACTCCAATTCCCTTTCAATATACCTATGACTTGGTTTGAAATACACTTGAAAACACATTAGTCATAGCATATATAAAATAGACATGATCAAAGGTATATTTATGAGCTATGTGTGCAAATTAACAAAAGAAATTCCTGGAATCAAGAATATTGAGCTCATGCCTAAGCTTGGTAAAAGTTTGTTCATCAAGTGGCTTGGTAAAGATATCGGCTAATTGATCTTTAGTATTAATGTATGCAATCTCGATATCCCCCTTTTGTTGGTGATCCCTAAGAAAATGATACCGAATGGCTATGTGTTTAGTGCGGCTATGCTCAATGGGATTATCCGCCATGCGGATTGCACTTTCATTGTCACATAGAAGAGGAACTTTGGTTAGTTTGTAACCGTAGCCTCGCAGGGTTTGCCTCATCCAAAGCAATTGCGCGCAACAATGCCTGCGGCAATATACTCGGCTTCGGCGGTAGAAAGAGCAACCGAATTTTGCTTCTTTGAAGCCCAAGACACCAAGGACCTTCCCAAGAACTGGCAAGTCCCCGATGTGCTCTTTCTATTAATCTTACACCCCGCCCAATCGGCATCCGAATAACCAATCAAATCAAATGTGGATCACCGAGGGTACCAAAGCCCAAACTTAGGAGTATAAGCCAAATATCTCAAGATTCGTTTTACGGCCGTAAGGTGGGATTCCTTAGGGTCGGATTGGAATCTTGCACACATGCAAACGGAAAGCATAATGTCCGGTCGAGATGCACATAAATAGAGTAATGAACCAATCATCGACCGGTATACCTTTGGATCGACGGATTTACCTCCCGTGTCGAGGTCGAGATGCCCATTGGTTCCCATGGGTGTCTTGATGGGCTTGGCATCCTTCATCCCAAACTTGTTTAGAATGTCTTGAGTGTACTTTGTTTGGCTAATGAAGGTGCCTTCTTGGAGTTGCTTGACTTGGAATCCTAAGAAATACTTCAACTCCCCCATCATCAACATCTCGAATTTTTGTGTCATGATCCTACTAAATTCTTCACATGTAGATTCGTTAGTAGACCCAAATATAATATCATCAACATAAATTTGGCATACAAACAAATCATTGTCAAGAGTTTTAGTGAATAAAGTAGGATCGGCCTTGCCGACTTTGAAGTTATTAGCAATAAGGAAGTCTCTAAGGCATTCATACCATGCTCTTGGGGCTTGCTTGAGCCCATAAAGCGCCTTAGAGAGCCTATAGACATGGTTAGGGTACTCACTGTCTTCAAAGCCGGGAGGTTGCTCAACATAGACCTCTTCCTTGATTGGTCCATTGAGGAAGGCACTCTTTACGTCCATTTGGTAAAGCTTGAAGCCATGGTAAGTAGCATAGGCTAATAATATGCGAATTGACTCAAGCCTAGCTACGGGTGCATAGGTTTCACCGAAATCCAAACCTTCGACTTGTGAATACCCCTTGGCCACGAGTCGAGCTTTGTTCCTTGTCACCACACCATGCTCGTCTTGCTTGTTGCGGAAGACCCATTTGGTTCCTACAACATTTTGATTAGGATGTGGAACTAAATGCCATACCTCGTTCCTAGTGAAATTGTTGAGCTCCTCTTGCATCGCCATTACCCAATCCGAATCTTGGAGTGCTTCCTCTACCCTGTGTGGCTCAATAGAGGAAACAAAAGAGTAATGCTCACAAAAATGTGCAACACGAGATCTAGTGGTTACCCCTTATGAATGTCGCCGAGGATGGTGTCGACGGGGTGATCTCGTTGGATTGCTTGGTGGACTCTTGGGTGTGGCGGCCTTGGCTCTTCATCCTCCTTATCTTGATCATTTGCATCTCCCCCTTGATCATTGTCGTCATCTTGAGGTGACTCATCATTTTTATTGTCTCCTTCATCACTTGAGCCTAGCCTCGTCCTCATTGTGAGTTGGTGGAGATGCTTGCGTGGAGGAGGATGGTTGATCTTGTGCATTTGGAGGCTCTTCGGATTCCTTAGGACACACATCCCCAATGGACATGTTCCTTAGCGCGATGCACAGAGCCTCTTCTTCACCTATCTCATCAAGATCAACTTGCTCTACTTGAGAGCCGTTAGTTTCATCAAACACAACGTCACAAGAAACTTCAACAAGTCCTGAGGACTTGTTAAAGACTATATGCCCTTGTGTTTGAGTCATATCCTAGTAAAAAGCCTTCTACAGTTTTAGGAGCAAATTTAGATTTTCTTCCTCTCTTAACAAGAATAAAACATTTGCTATCAAAAACTCTAAAATATGAAATATTGGGCTTTTTACCGGTTAGGAGTTCATAGGATGTCTTCTTGAGGATTCGGTGAAGATATAACCGGTTGATGGTGTAGCAAGCGGTATTAACCGCCTCGGCCCAAAACCGATCCGGTGTCTTGTACTCATCAAGCATGGTTCTTGCCATGTCCAAAAGAGTTCTATTCTTCCTCTCTACTACACCATTTCGTTGTGGGGTGTAGGGAGAAGAGAACTCATGCTTGATGCCCTCCTCCTTAAGGAAGCCTTCAATTATAGAGTTCTTGAACTCCGTCCCGTTGTCGCTTCTAATTTTCTTGATCCTCAAACCGAACTCATTTTGAGCCCGTCTCAAGAATCCCTTTAAGGTGTAACACCCCTGGTGTTACTGTAACTAAAACTTGAGCATGGCATCATAAGCATTGGCATTGTATATGTTTGATACCCCTAGAGTGCATTCACTAGGCAAAAATTTCAAACAAGTTGTATTGTTTTAGTGTTTTGTAAATAGAACCCTGGTTAAGGGACTTAACCCTAAATAGAGATTAAAGGGGTAAAACTCAACCCAAGATGAGAAAACCTAAAGGCTTTAGGGAAAGAGTCATAAAATATCCCCAAAAACAAAGTTGAATCACATTTATACCCCTGGGATACCAAAAATCTCAATTAGAACCCTGGAAAACCCTAAAACCAAACCCTAGGGACCTATGTGCAAAATTAGTCCACTTTTGGGCTAAAGTGCAAAAACCAAGTCAAATAAGTATTTTAAGTCATTTGATTCACAAATATGTGGACTTGAAAGCCAAACTTTGGATTTTGGACTTAAATGCAAAATGGACCCCAAATAGGATTCTATTCTAAGTCTGAAATTTTAGAGTTTTGGCTCAACTTTGGAGCCCTGTATCTTTTGAAATATAGGGTTTTTGCCCAAAGTGACCACAACAAGTTTGTAACCTGATTATAGAAGAACAACTTTGCTTAAGGTGGTAAGCTCACTTGTTAAGAAAATCCAGAGATAATTGAGCCTGAAGTTGGACTGTCAGACTGCCTGAAGTCTGAAATTCAGATTAACAGGGTGATGGGATAAACTTTGAGCTCGATTTTGAGTGGGATCCAGTGACTTTTTGTGGGAGCACATTGTAGCAAAGTTATAACTGGATTATAGCTCTATAACTTTGCTGCAGAAAGTTGGCATAGGTCTCACAAAAAATCAGGAGTAAATTGAGCTCCAAGAAGCTCTGTCAGGTCGACTGACTGAAGGAACACCATGGTACAGTGCTCAGATTGGGATAAGACTGCCAGCACCGGATGTTCACCGCCGGCGACCGATTGCCGCCGTGATTCGTGCGACAGCCGGTCCACATTGTTCTCGGGGTAAGTGGGTAACACCGGTGTACGCCACCGTGGGTAAGCTCCAACCGTTAAAGAACTCCGGCCACCGTACAGTGTCACCACGGTCGAAGCCTGTCGGCGTTTCGAGACCGGGGGGTCCCTAAGCCGACGAGTGAGTGTGCCGCGTGCCCCAGCCCAAATGGGTCGAGCGCGTGGGCGAGCGCGAAGGGGGGAGAGCGAGGTGGCCGGAGCCGAGTCGTGAGGGAGGTGGAGATCCCGCGGCCTTCGTGTTCGTCCCGCGCCCAGGTCGGGTGCGCTTGCAGTAGGGGGTTACAAGCGTCCGCGCGGGTGAGGGAAGCGAGCGGCCCCAAGAGAGCGCCTGCCCCTTCCCTCGTCCCCGCAGGGCCAACCTTCTCTAAGAAGGCCCTGGTCCTTCCTTTTATAGGCGTAAGGAGAGGATCCAGGTGTACAATGGGGGTGCAGCAGAGTGCTACGTGTCTAGCGGGAGAGAGCTAGCGCCCTAAGTACATGCCAATGTGGCAGCCGGAGAGAACTTGGCACCCAGCTGGTGTGGTGTCGTGGCTGTCGGAGGAGTAACGGAGCCTGGTGGAGGGACAGCTGTCAGAACAGTTGGGCTCTTGCTGACGTCCCCCTGCTTCCGTAAGGGAGCTGAGAGCCGCCGTCGTCATGGGTCTAGCGGGGCGCCATCATTGCCTATCTGGTGGAGCTAGCCAGATGGGACGTCGGTCTTGTTCTCTGCGGCCCGAGTCGGCTCGGGGTAGGGTGATGATGGCGCTTCCTGTTGACGTGGCGGACTTGTGCCCTAGGTCGGGCGACGTGGAGGCTCCTCCGAGGCCGAGGTCGAGTCTGTCTTCTATGGCCGAGGCCGAGCCCGAGCTCCTGGGTCGGGCGAGGCGGAGGTCGTTTGGCGGAGGCCAGGGCGGAGTCCGACCCCTGGGGTCGGGCGAAGCGGAGTTCGTTGTCTTCCGGGGCCTTAGCCCGAGTCTGAGCCCTGGGTCGGGCGGAGCGGAGTTCGCCGTCTTCCAGGGCCTTAGCCCGAGTCCGAGCCCTGGGTCGGGCGGAGCGGAGTTCGCCGTCTTCCGGGGCCTTAGCCCGAGTCCGAGCCCTGGGTCGGGCGGAGCGGAGTTCGCCGTCTTCCGGGGCCTTAGCCCGAGTCCGAGCCTTGGGTCGGGCGGAGCGGAGTTCGCCGTCTTCCGGGGCCTTAGCCCGAGTCCGAGCCCTGGGTCGGGCGGAGCTTCCTATGGTGCCTTTGGCAAGGCCTGGCTGCCTGTCAGTCTCACTCTGTCAAGTGGCACAGCAGTCGGGATGGCGCAGGCGGCGCTGTCCTTTTGTCAGACCGGTCAGTGGAGCGGCGAAGTGACGGCGGTCACTTCGGCTCTGCCAGGGGGCGCGCGTCAGGATAAAGGTGCCAGGCTACCTTTGTGTTAAATGCCCCTGTGACTTGGTCGGTCGGCGCGGCGATTTAGTCAGGGTTGCTTCTTAACGAAGGCAAGGCCTCGGGCGAGCCGGAGATGCGTCTGCCGTAAAAAAGGGGGCCTCGGGCGAGACGGAAAACACCTCAGGGTCGGCTGCCCTTGCCCGAGGCTAGGCTCGGGCGAGGCGTGATCGAATCGCTCGTATGGACTGATCCCTGACTTAATCGCACCCATCAGGCCTCTGCAGCTTTACGCTGATGGGGGTTACCAGCTGAGAATTAGGCGTCTTGAGGGTACCCCTAATTATGGTCCCCGACAGTAGCCCCCGAGCCTCGAAGGGAGTGTTAGCACTCGCTTGGAGGCTTTCGTTGCACTTTTTTGCAAGGGGACCAGCCTTTCTCGGTTGCATTTTGTTCAGGTGGGTGCGCGCGAGCGCACCCGCCGGGTGTAGCCCCCGAGGCCTCGGAGGAGTGGTTTCAATCCTTCGAGGTCTTAATGCCTTGCGTAATGCTTCGGCTGGTCTGGTGGTTCCCTCATGCGAACTGGCCGTAGCCCGGGTGCACTGTCGGGGCCCAAGTTCTCGGGCTGGTATGTTGACGCTGTCAACGGTTTGGCCGGAGCCGGGTTTGTGAGAGCAGCCCCCAAGCCTCCGCACAGGGCGAGAGGGCGATCAGGGACAGACTCGGCTTTTTTACATATGCCCCTACGTCGCCTTTCCGCAAGGAGGAGGGGGGGGAGAGCGCCATGTTACCCTCGATGGGCACCGAACATGGTGTCTCCGGTGAGCTGCAAGCGGGTAATCCGAGTGGACGTCCGTGCCCCGTTCGTTGGGGGTCGGCTAGGGGCCCGGAGGCACGCCCAAAAGTACCTGCGGGTGATCTGCCGGACCCGGTCCCCTGGCGACGGGGTCCGAGGGCTCGATGCCTCCCTCCGATGGGATTCCGTTACAGGATCGTTCCCGCTGGTCTCGGAAATGTCCTAGGGTACCTCGGGAGCGCAGCCCGAGCCTCGGTTATGTATCGAACGTACCCCTGGTCATCCCTCGCTCGGTGTCTGAGGCGACTGTGAACCCTTCGGGGGGCCAGCCTTCGAACCCCTGATCAGTAATGGGCGCGGAGCCCGAGTAGCCTGAGGCGGTCGTGGAACCTTTCGGGAGGCCGACCTTCGAACCTCTGACCAGTAGTGGGTGTCGGGCCCACGCGATCTGAGGCGGCTGTTGAACCCTTCGAGGGGCCAGCCTTCGAACCCTTGATCAGTAAGGAGGCTCGGAGCCTAGTTCCTTCACGGGGAAGGATCCCTTTAGGGGTATCCCCTTTCCCGGTCCCTGTTGCAAGAGATAGAGAAAGAGGAAAAAGGAAAAAGGATACGAAATTGAACGGCGCGGCGTACCTTTTTTGGTGTGGTCGTTTTGGCGAAGGCGAAGCGTCGCCAGCTGCTCCTGCCAGAAGTGCCGCCTGTCCAGCCGCGGAGTTAATGCGACGGGGCGAGTAGTTGGCGGGGCCACCGTTTCGTGCGCGAGCCGTTCGAGGAACGGCTGTTTCGCTTCGCGTTTTTTGAACCCCGCGTCCGGTCCGGACGGAACATTGGAACCGTCTTCGCCTTGGTCTTTATATACCCCGGAGAGGGTCCGGTGACGGTTCTTGACTCCGCTTCTTGTCTCCCTCTTAGGTTTTTTGCAGCCTGAGGGATCTAGCCAGGGAAAAGAAAACCGCCCTCCCTGTCCTTCGCGCCGCCACCCTTCCCGCTCGGCGATGGCTGACCGGGTGACCATCATCTCGCCGCGCGACCCATGGCCCTTCTCCATGGTGACGGCGAGTGATCTGGAGGACCTCGTCGGCGAGGGTTTGCTCCGCCCTCTCACTGATGAGCAGCGGCCGGAATGGATTCCTCCCACGGGCGGAGTCACTCCATCCCCACCGCCGGGGTACGTCGTGAGCTTCGTCTCCTTCCATGAGCGGGGATTTGGTGTGCCGGCGAGCCGCTTTATGCGGGCTATCCTGTTCCATTATGGGGTGGAGTTGCATAACCTCACCCCCAACTCCATCTCGCAGGCCGCTATCTTCGTAGCGGTGTGCGAAGGGTATTTGGGGATCGCCCCCCATTGGGATTTGTGGACCCATCTCTTCTTCGCCGAGCTTTTTGCCTTGCCGACGGGGGAGAGGAAGGTCCGCGCAGCGGTGTGGGCCGGCGGCTGCACCCTTTTGTTGAGGCAGTCGCGGTCGTCGCAGTACATCCCTGCCGTCCTCGCATCCTCGAACAAGGGGTGGCAGCGCCGGTGGTTCTACCTCCGGAATGACGAAGAGTTGCTCCCACCGTTCTCTCAGCGGGTCGTCACCGCCGCCACCGACGCCTGGCGCCACGGGACTCCACACGAGAGGCAGAAGAACCTCGAACCTCTTCTCCAGGCCCTGAAGGCGTTGCGGGAGGGAGGACTCACCGCCGCGGGGGTGGTTGCCGCCATCCACCGTCGGAGAGTGCTCCCCTTGGCGGAGCGGCGGCTGCCGCTTTGGGAGATGACCCTGGAGGCCGACTGGGAGGGGTCACGAATGTCCCCTGATTCTCTTCCCCTCGACGCCCTCCAATGGCGGGTGTCGGCCGCGATGGGGAAGCCGGACCCCCACGCCTTCTCCCAGCCTCGGATGCGCCCCGACCAGGGGTGCGTGACTCTGGTGAGTGTTCGCTCCTTCCTTCTTCATATACCGGGTTGCTCCTGGTTCTCACGACTGGGTTTCTTTCCCCCCCCCTCTTTAGGAGGTGGGGTGGCATAAACCCTCCCTCCCGCGGGTCCCGGAGGACGCGGTAGATCGGGCAGCGCGGCGGGTCGCCGTGGAGGAGGAGAAGAAGAAGAAGGATGCGGAGAAGGCCCGGGCCCGCAAGCGGAGGCGGGCTCGGGACGCCTTGGAGAAACGCCGTCGCCAGCAGGAGAGGGAAGGACTCCCAAGGGAGCCATCGCCGGAGACATCCGATGACGATGATGACGATGGTGAGGAGGAGGAGGACGACATGGCCGCCCGTCTCGGCCTCAGCCCCAGCTTGGGGTGTGGCCAGGAGCCGTCGAGTCAGCCCCCGAGCGGGCCGATGCCGTCGGCTCCTGGAGCCGGGACGCCGGATCCCCGACCCGAGGGGCGGGGGCAACCCGAGAGGGTGCTTGACCCCTCGGCTGGAGGAGCTGACGCGACTCCAGGGAGCTGGGCCGAGGTACCCATCCCTCGAGAGCCGCCACCCGCGCCGGCAGCGCGGGGGAGCGGTCCTCAGGTCACCATGGCGGCGCCTGGGCAGTCCGCCTCCCGGGCGTCAGGGGCGCCCAAAGCGAGGGTGGTGCCGAGGCTGTCGGCGAAGCAGGCCTCGGCGGCGGTTCCAGGGAGCGGGAGCCAAGAGACCTCCCCCCAGGCACGGTTGATCATGGCCCGGAGCGGGTAAGTATCTTGGAATGTCTTCGTCCCGGCGCTTCATTCATACGTCCCGGCCGTGATTTTCCCTTTCTTCTTTTTTCCAGCAAGCGGAGCCATGGTCATACCGACCTGGCGCCCTGGAAAGCCCTTAAGACGGCGTCGGTCCGGGCGGCTGGCGCCACCCCGGGCCCTGCCGCTCAGCCGACCCTTTCGCAGGGCGTTTCGCCGCATGGGGCTCGGGCGTCGCATGTCTCGGGGGAGCAGGTTCCCGAGGCGGGCTCTTCTGCCGAGGCGGCCATCGTGATCGGGGAGGCGGCCGGCGCCGACACGGTCCCGAGCCCGCCTGCCGTGCCGGCAATGCCGGCGCCTGCCGCCACCGCAGTCGCCGCCATCCCAGTCAGAGAGCAGCTGGTTGCTGCCAGCGTCGAGATGGCTGCAGCGTCGGTGCCCAGGGCCTCGGAAGAGGTGGGCGTGGACGCGCAGTTTATCCAGGCGGGCGGCAGCCTCGTTGCTGTGCGGCGGAGCCCCGAGGCCCGGCGCCAGTTGCTCCGATTCCGGACCCGCGAGGCCTCGGA
The DNA here is from genome assembly GCA_029449295.1 of Zea luxurians. Lineage (NCBI taxonomy): Eukaryota > Viridiplantae > Streptophyta > Magnoliopsida > Poales > Poaceae > Zea > Zea luxurians. The sequence continues at coordinate 49,238,037 of JAOPSE010000023.1, forward strand.
CCCTATCTTCGTTCTTGACGATGAACAGGAGGACCAGTCCTGGGACGAGCTCCGCAAGCGTGCGGAAGCAACGGTGGGGTCGCTCCGATCGTCGCTGGAGGTTCTCTGCAGGGACGTCCCCAAAATCCTCCAGGTAACGATTTTAGGCATACCTTTTCCTTTCTGTGAGTGAGGCGTTCGTCGTGACGCCTTGTTTTCCTTTCCCAGGATCTGACGGATCGGAGCGCCGCCAAGTCGTCGTTCATCCGCCGCGAGGCCGACGTCTGGGGCTCGCTGCGATCCCTGAGGACCTCGCTCGCCGGGGCTACCGCGCGCCTTTCTCAGCAGGACGCTAGGATAGCGGACCTCCAGTTGCTCTGCGCTGACCTGAGGGCCGAGGCGGCGGCGGCGCGCGCGGAGGTGCTACGGCAGCGGTCAGAGTTCGCCCAGGTTGCCGAGGAGCGGGACCAATCTCGGGGCCAGGCTGCCGAGGCCGAAAGCCGGGCTAAGACCCTCGCGGCCGATCTAGCCGCAGCCCAAGTCGCGGCCTCGGAGCAGTGCGTCCGAGCCGGAGGTATGCCTCGACCGTCCTCGGTTCTTGTTCTTGTCCGTTTCTTCTGCTTGTGCTTGAGGTCTTTCTTCTGGTTGTTCGCAGAGCTTGAGTCTGCCCTTGACGAGTCTGCCAAAGCGCTCGCCGAGGCGCTTGCTGGAGCTGCCGAGCAGAGGGAGGCCGACCTCGCGGCCATGTCCGAGGCCGTCTCGGATGTTTATCGGATCCTTGGCCCCGGCGACGTCCCTTCAGGAAGCTCTCCTCAAAGCCGTCTTCAAGCCTTAGGTGATTACGCGCGCGGTAAAGTCCGCGGGGCGCTACACCACGGCGTCAGGCGGGCCTTCGCCGTGCTCGCTTCCCATTACGTTGTGGACCTGGAGCGGGTCAGTGAGGGGTATTGTCTTCCTGACGAAGACGAAGCCGCCCTGGCAGAAGTTCAGCGGCTCGACGCGGTCGCCGCGGGTCCGAGCGCGGCGCTGGTGACCACCTTTGAGGCGGAGATCCTTCCTCCTGCGCCACCGCTGGAAGCGGAGGTGGACCTTACCGACGGCGGGGGCGGAACTGAGGGCGCGGCGCCTTCCCAAGGCGGCGCCTGACTTTTGTTGGGGCAGTTTCTGTTGGATGTGCGCTTTACCGCGGCCGCCGAGGCCTGGACACTTTACTTTTCTTGCGTGAAGTCGTACTCTCTTCTCTTTCAATTTGCGCGCCTGGCCTGACTTGTCAACTATAGGGTGATTTCCCGAGTTGGGTCTTTTTTCGTGGCGGGCGATGAGTGAGGTGTCCCTAACCCGGAGGCATAGGTGTTCCTCGGCTCAGTCGGTCTCGCCACTTATTTGTACCCACGTTCGCTCCTCGGGACCCTGCTTCTGACACATCCGGGAGAACGCAAAAGCCCCTTCTTGATCGAAAATTTTTTGACGCGAAAAAGTGCATCCAATCTCGACGCGGAGGGGTTCCCCCTTTTTAGCCCCCGAGGGAGGGTCGGGCTCCGCCAAGGCGAGGCCGACCCTTCCTTGATGACTGATACTCGTGTGTGAGCGGGGGAAGGGCGCAGCCCCCGGGCGTCATCCGTGCAGAGGCCATTTGACGAGTCGGGCTCCTGCCCGAATATCCGGCGAGTGCTCGGTGACATCCCTCGGTATGCCAGGCATGTCCGAGGGACCCCACGCAAAAATGTCGGCGTTTGCACGGAGAAAGTCAACGAGCACTGCTTCCTATTTGGGGTCGAGCTCGGAACTGATCCGGATCTGCTCGGAGGCGTCGTCATTGGAGTTGAGAGGGACGGCCTTGACCGTCTCCGTTGGCTCGAAGTTGCCGGCGTGTCGCTCCACGTCCGGCACCTCTCGGGAGAGGTTTTCCAGGTCGGCGATGAGGGCCTCGGATTCGGCGAGGGCCTCGGCGTACTCCACGCACTTCACATCGCATTCGAACGCGTGTTTGTACGTGGGGCCGACGGTGATGACCCCGTTGGGGCCCGACATCTTGAGCTTCAGGTAGGTGTAGTTGGGGATGGCCATGAACTTCGCGTAGCATGGCCTCCCCAATACTGCGTGGTAGGTTCCTCGGAACCCGACCACCTCGAACGTCAAAGTCTCCCTTCGGAAGTTGGAGGGTGTTCCGAAGCAGACAGGAAGGTCGAGCCGTCCGAGGGGCTGGACGCGCTTCCCAGGAATGATCCCGTGGAAGGGCGCAGCGCCTGCTCGGACGGAGGACAGATCGACGCGCAGGAGCCTGAGGGTCTCGGCGTAGATGATATTGAGGCAGCTGCCCCATCCATCAGGACCTTGGTGAGCCTGACGTCGCCGATGATGGGATCGACGACGAGCGGGTATTTCCCCGGGCTCGGCACGTGGTCGGGGTGGTCAGCTTGGTCAAAGGTGATGGGCTTATCGGACCAGTCTAGGTAGACTGGCGCCGCCACCTTCACCGAGCAGACCTCCCGACGCTCTCGCTTGCGATGCCGAGCCGAGGCATTCGCCGCATGCCCTCCGTAGATCATGAAGCAGTCACGGACCTCGGGGAACTCTCCTGCTTGGTGATCTTCCTTTTTGTCGTTGTCGCGGGCCCTGCCACCCTCTGCGGGTGGCCCGGCCCGGTGGAAGTGGCGCCGAAGCATGACGCACTCCTCGAGGGTGTGCTTGACGGCCCCTGATGATAAGGGCACGTCTCCTTGAGCATCTTGTCGAGGAGGTTGGCACCTCCGGGGGGCTTCCGAGGGTTCTTGTACTCGGCGGCGGCGACAAGGTCTGCGTCGGCGGCGTCGCGTTTCGCTTGCGACTTCCTCCTGCCTTTCTTCTTGGCGCCGCGCGGAGTAGACGCCTCGGGAGCATCTTCCGACGGGCGGCCCTGGGGCTGCTTGTCCTTTCGGAAGATGGCCTCGACCGCCTCCTGGCTAGAGGCGAACTTGGTGGCGATGTCCATCAGCTCGCTCGCCCTGGTGGGGGTCTTGCGACCCAACTTGCTCACCAGGTCACGGCAGGTGGTGCCGGCAAGGAACGCGCCGATGACATCGGAGTCGGTGATGTTGGGCAGCTCGGTGCGCTGCTTCGAGAATCGCCGGATGTAGTCCCGAAGAGACTCTCCCGGCTGTTGCCGGCAGCTTCGGAGGTCCCAGGAATTCCCGGGGCGCACGTACGTGCCCTGGAAGTTGCCGGCGAAAGCTTGGACCAAATCCTCCCAGTTGGAAATCTGCCCCGGAGGCAGGTGCTCCAACCAAGCGCGAGCAGTGTCGGAGAGGAACAGGGGGAGGTTGCGGATGATGAGGTTGTCGTCGTCCGTTCCACCCAGTTGACAGGCCAGGTGGTAGTCCGCGAGCCACAATTCCGGTCTTGTTTCCCCCGAGTACTTTGTGATAGTAGTCGGGGGTCGGAATCGGGCCGGAAACGGCGCCCGCCGAATGGCCCGGCTGAAGACCTGCGGACCGGGTGGTTCGGGCGAGGGACTCCGATCCTCCCTGCTGTTGTAGCGTCCCCCACGCCTGGGGTGATAGCCTCGGCGCACCCTTTCGTCGAGGCGGGCCCGACGGTCGCGATGAGGGTGCTCGTCGCCGAGGTGGCCCGGGGCCGCCGGCGCGGTGTTGCGCGTGCGCCCGGTGTAGACCGAGGCTTCCCGCATGAGTCGGGAAGTCGCGGCACGAGGTTCCGAGGGGTACCCCTGCCTTCGAGAGGCAGAGCTTTCGGCCCGCCGGGCCGCAGCGCCTTCCAGGAGATGCTTGAGCTCTCCCTGGATTCGCCGACCCTCGGTGGTTGATGACTCTGGCATCGCGCGGAGGAGCATCGCTGCGGCTGCCAGGTCCTGACCGGTCCCGCTGGATGCGGGTGGCGGCCTGTCCCTGGCATCGTTGGCGATGCGGTGCTGGAGACCCTGGGGCAGGTGACGTATTTCTCCGGCCGGGGGCTGGCCCGCCCATACCTGCCCGACGTCCCGGCGGATCGACTCGAGCGCTCCTGCCCCCTCGTCGAGCCCGGCCTGCGCCCCGCGGACTTGCTCGAGCTGTGGGTCGTGACCCCCCGCCGGAACGGGGACCACAGCTAGCTCCCGCGGGATGTCGGCGCGAGGCACTGGCCTAGGGAGATCACCATCCTCCGGCATGCCGAGACGGTTGCCTCCGGAGGGATCCCCTAGCTCGACGTGGAAACATCCGCGGCTCGGGCCGCAGTCCTTGTCGTCAAGGCTGCGGCTGCCGTCGGAACAGTCGGAGAGGCAGTAGTTGCATGCGGTCATGAAGTCCCGCATGGCACTGGGGTTGCCAGATCCAGAGAAATCCCAGCAGATGCTGGGGTCGTCATCTTCCTCGGACCCAGAGGGCCCGTAGGTCGAGACGCCCGTCAATCGGTCCCAAGGCGACCGCACACGAAACCCAAGAGAGGTTGCACTCGCCTCAACGTGGGCGCCCGCCATAGCGAGGTCGCTAGGCAGGTTGAGGTCGAGTCGAAATGACGAAGGATGGGAATCAGTCGGTACCTTTTGGTCGACGAGGAGCGACGAAGTCACATCGGGGGCTGATCGCGCCGTTGTCTTGGGTACGAGGGCGACGTCCTGCAGGCCCTCCGCGAGCGTGCTGGCGTCGTCCACTTGCTCGGGGTTGGCGTGTTGCGGGGGGACGGCACTCGCCTTCGCCTCAAACGCGAGGGTGACGCCCGACGCGTCCTCCGTTGCGGCGCTGGGGATGTCGATTCGCTCGACAGCCGACGGGGCGCAGCCTCCCGCTCGGCCCTGGTTGCCCCGCCTCCTCCTCCGACGGCGAGGGAGAGGATGGGGCGAGCTCGAATGTTGTTCTTCCCCCACGCGGGGAAGACGTCGTCGATTCCGCCGCCGGTGGGCGGGCTGTCGGCCACCATTGTCGTCGTCGCGCGGCGGTGGAAGGAGTATCATGTCGTAGCTGCCGTCGAAAGACATGAACTCGAGGCTCCCGAAACGGAGCACCGTCCCGGGTTGGAGAGGTCGTTGGAGACTGCCCATCTGGAGCTTGACGGGAAGCTGCTCGTCAACACGCAGCAGGCCCCTACCTGGCGTGCCAACTTTCGGTGTTTCGAGACCGGGGGGTCCCTAAGCCGACGAGTGAGTGTGCCGCGTGCCCCAGCCCAAATGGGTCGAGCGCGTGGGCGAGCGCGAAGGGGGGAGAGCGAGGTGGCCGGAGCCGAGTCGTGAGGGAGGTGGAGATCCCGCGGCCTTCGTGTTCGTCCCGCGCCCAGGTCGGGTGCGCTTGCAATAGGGGGTTACAAGCGTCCGCGCGGGTGAGGGAAGCGAGCGGCCCCAAGAGAGCGCCTGCCCCTGCCCTCGTCCCCGCGAGGCCAACCATCTCTAAGAAGGCCCTGGTCCTTCCTTTTATAGGCGTAAGGAGAGGATCCAGGTGTACAATGGGGGTGCAGCAGAGTGCTACGTGTCTAGCGGGAGAGAGCTAGCGCCCTAAGTACATGCCAATGTGGCAGCCGGAGAGAACTTGGCACCCAGCTGGTGTGGTGTCGTGGCTGTCGGAGGAGTAACGGAGCCTGGTGGAGGGACAGCTGTCGGAACAGTTGGGCTCTTGCTGACGTCCCCCTGCTTCCGTAAGGGAGCTGAGAGCCGCCGTCGTCATGGGTCTAGCGGGGCGCCATCATTGCCTATCTGGCGGAGCTAGCCAGATGGGACGTCGGTCTTGTTCTCTGCGGCCCGAGTCGGCTCGGGGTAGGGTGATGATGGCGCTTCTTGTTGACGTGGCGGACTTGTGCCCTAGGTCGGGCGATGTGGAGGCTCCTCCGAGGCTGAGGTCGAGTCTGTCTTCTATGGCCGAGGCCGAGCCCGAGCTCCTGGGTCGGGCGAGGCGGAGGTCGTTTGGCGGAGGCCAGGGCGGAGTCCGACCCCTGGGGTCGGGCGAAGCGGAGTTCGTTGTCTTCCAGGGCCTTAGCCCGAGTCCGAGCCCTGGGTCGGGCGGAGCGGAGTTCGCCGTCTTCCGGGGCCTTAGCCCGAGTCCGAGCCCTGGGTCGGGCGGAGCGGAGTTCGCCGTCTTCCGGGGCCTTAGCCCGAGTCCGAGCCCTGGGTCGGGCGGAGCGGAGTTCGCCGTCTTCCGGGGCCTTAGCCCGAGTCCGAGCCCTGGGTCGGGCGGAGCGGAGTTCGCCGTCTTCCGGGGCCTTAGCCCGAGTCCGAGCCCTGGGTCGGGCGGAGCGGAGTTCGCCGTCTTCCGGGGCCTTAGCCCGAGTCCGAGCCCTGGGTTGGGCGGAGCGGAGTTCGCCGTCTTCCGGGGCCTTAGCCCGAGTCCGAGCCCTGGGTCGAGCGGAGCTTCCTATGGCGCCTTTGGCAAGGCCTGGCTGCCTGTCAGTCTCATTCTGTCAAGTGGCACAGCAGTCGGGATGGCGCAGGCGGCGCTGTCCTTTTGTCAGACCGGTCAGTGGAGCGGCGAAGTGACGGCGGTCACTTCGGCTCTGCCAGGGGGCGCGCGTCAGGATAAAGGTGCCAGGCTACCTTTGCGTTAAATGCCCCTATGACTTGGTCGGTCGGCGCGGCGATTTAGTCAGGGTTGCTTCTTAACGAAGGCAAGGCCTCGGGCGAGCCGGAGATGCGTCTGCTGTAAAAAAGAGGGCCTCGGGCGAGACGGAAAACACCTCAGGGTCGGCTGCCCTTGCCCGTGGCTAGGCTCGGGCGAGGCGTGATCGAGTCGCTCGTATGGACTGATCCCTGACTTAATCGCACCCATCAGGCCTCTGCAGCTTTACGCTGATGGGGGTTACCAGCTGAGAATTAGGCGTCTTGAGGGTACCCCTAATTATGGTCCCCGACAAAGCCGATAAGAACGCCGGTGATAGCCGTCGTCCGGCCTTGCGCCGCGTGTCCCAACCTCGCCACCGCATCGCCATGACTTCCTCTAGCTTCCCGTCGATCACCGGAGTTACTGCCACGTCGTGGAACACGTATTCACTGCAACTGTGTTCTTCTTCCCTTCCGGCCGCCGCGCGTCTTGCTCTAAATTCACGGTCACCGCCGTTGTGCGCTATAAATTGACCCCGCAGCAAGCTTCGCAACATCATTGCACACCTCCACACCAAGAATTGCTCCCAGCCGAACACTAGTGAGCCAGAATTGCGCATTCTCCCCAATTCGGTTCAAGAACACCGCGAACTAACCTCGCCGTGGCCAGCCCCCTTTCCGGTCAGTCCAACCCTCCCTCTCCCTCGTTTAAGCTTTCTCACATGTCTATGATGCTTGCCGAACCACCAATTTGGACTGCGGGCTCACCAATCACCGGGAACGCACTCAACTGTCCGCCACCCATTCGGTTCACGCGGACAGAGCTTGACAGCTCACCATTTGTGCAATTAGGTTAGGGGAAACACTCGGGGTAGGTCCGATGTGATGTCCGCCGCTCGGGAGCGCCGGTCGTCGCCTTAATCGGCCAGTGCAGGACCTCGTCGGAGCTCCTCAACGCGCTGCCGTCGTCGGGGACTTCCCCCTGTAAAGAATTAGAACTTGGGGGACCGATTTGCAAAGTGTCAGAGACCCGTAGGAATAGTGGCTGAACCCGTTCACAGTTAGATAAAAACGCGAGGACCCCGGTGCAATTCTGCCATCGCGCGCGGGCGCGGGCGCGCGTTTCCTGTGTTGTTGGGCCGTCTGGACCAGATTTGGCCCAACACTGTTACATCTTTTCTCTTTTTCTTTTTCTACACAGCTTTAGAAATATGTAGAAAAATGTAGAAAAATGGTAAAATTGTGAAACCAATTTTCCTAGGTTTCTTATTTTCCCTAGAATTTAATAAAAACAGTTTTGTGATTTTTAGGTTAAATAAGGAATTTTAAGGCATTTAAAGTAATTAAAAGTAGTAGTTTTGGATTTTTAAAAGATAAGTTGTAATCCCAAAAATGCTCAAAATTTTTATATGAGTTCCTCATATTATTTAGAAGCCTTGGGTAGAATTTGAGTTGATTTGGACCTTGTTTGATCACCAAACCCCAAAACACCCCCCCTGCCCTATGAACTCCTTTACTGACTCCGGAAACCCTAGGTTCTCGGAGTACCGTGAAGGAAAGTTGTACTCAAGACTTAGATAACAAGTTTATATTATCTTTGCACCCTCATGAGCATCCCATGGCATCCATTCTTATACATATGTATGGTTATGATTAGAACGTGAAGAAGAAGAGGAAATCACCGAAGAAAGGACACCACCACCCTCGGATTCTCAAGCAGGCAACTGCTTCTACTTTGATATTTGCGGATCTGAGCCAGACTCACCTGTTAACAAAGGCAAGCCCCGGTGCATGCAACCCTTTTCCTTGTGTTTTTAAATACTTTTCGCACATCTTAAGTCAAGTGAAATGTGCATTAAGTTCATAGGGATTGCTTGAAACCCTTTGATGCATTGCTTTCCTTGACATCTATACCTTTATGGATACTTCTGGTGAAGTATCAAAATTGATTTACAAAAATGCTTAGCCCTGCTTAGATCTTGTGGATAGAGGTTGTCTTTTGCTATACTGCCTAGCTCAGGGGTTATCCTGAGGAAAGATGACTTCTACCTGCAAGAATACTTTCATTGAGAGCATGGTGGGATCTTACTGCAAAGTTCCCTATGATGCTCCGTTCATCCTAAGGAACAGAAACAATCCTAAGGGTGGAAGTACTTAAATCGAAACTTGGGTTAGGAACAGGTGATGTTCTACCCAGGTTGATTAAGGATTGAATGTGTATGTAGGCGTGCTGATCGAGGACCCTTTAACTGGTCACATGCCTCGTCATGGGTAAGCCTTGCCTCGGGCAGACTAAGGCCAGAATAAGATAACACGAAATGGGCGTGGAGCGGTGGTGGGAGTAGCGTGTACCCACCGTGGCAAGAAGCTGGACGGTGGTGTATCTGTGCTCTTGGTTTGCGTGAACCTGATCTGGTCTTAAGAACCCCGGTGGCGGGTTGACATATGCAAGGGTTAAGTGCTACATATGTCGTGTGATTGGAGATCCTTAGCTGAGTATAATCGATTCGGATCGCCGTACCTTCGCGGTTATGAAGACTTGGTCACTTCCCTGCAACCTAAGTCAGGATGTGAACAGCATGGATAAAAATGATGTTGTACTGATGAAATGATGAAATTAGACTAGAGGCAAACAGAGTCTATTAATACTTAACATGGCATTAAAAGATTGAAAGTAAGGACTCACCTTAGTAAGCTATTCCTGCAAAAGTATCTAAGTTGATTCTTGCTAAAGCCTCTCCTTGATTCCTATTTATCCAGCATACCCTTGAGAGTCTTTTCCTTAGTCGGGTAAGACTTGCTGAGTAATTCCATACTCAGGGTTTATCCCCTTGTTGTTTTTAGGTGAGGAAGCAGCAGATTTTTGTTGCTTCTGTACCAAGGTGGTTCCTAATGAAGATAAGCAAGAGTGAAGTGCGGGAGGAAAGGATCCTCCATTAAGACTTTTTGTGTGATAACTGGCGGGAGGAGTTTTTACCTCCCTTGGTATGTGTAATAATAATATTCTGCACTCGTTATATAGTTCTGGTCTGTAACAAACAACGTGATCTTACTTTTTAATAAATGTAAGTTATGTAATCTCTTCCGCATTTCTTTATCTCCGATGTTTTGTAATGTCTGCAAGACGGGTGAGACGTTCCTGGAAAGGTAAGGAAAGATACCGAGCTTGTCAAGTAGTTCAGGGGCACCTACAGGGTTGTCTGAGGTCCGTTGGACAAGGACAACTGTAGGTGGGCCTAATTACTTGGGAGGTTCCATCACAGCTGGTATCGGAGCGTAGCCCTTCTTGACAGATATTATGTAGCATCTTCAAAAGAATTTTCTAAGACTTATCTAGAAAATTGCTTCTCTTCTTACTTAAGTATTTCTGAAGAGTTTATTTCAAAGACCAGATAGGGAGAGTGCAATGTATAGAAGGTTGAATCAACTAAGGTTGATTCTGTACTTATTCATGCATCATGCTAAGAATTGTACTAATAAATTTTCCCCCTTAGCAAATGCCGCCACGTACAAGGAAAACGGCACGTAAGCATACTGGACCCATCGGTGTGCCTCGGCATCAACTTGCCCCACGAGAGCAAGACAGCAGTAGCGGGAGCAACGATCCTATTGGTGATCTCGAAGCTCGCGTGAATCAACTTCAAGCGGAGTTGCAACGCAGGACTAATCTATGGGTTGCGGACGGTGACCGAATAAATGATTTAAGAAGTTACATCCGCACCCTGCAAGATCAACTAGCTGACCGAGATTTGGCACTTGATTGGGCAGTGCAGTCTCGTTCGGTAGCTTTAGCTAAGGAAGCGAAGGCTCGAGCACGAGTCAACGAACTTAGCGTTGCTATTGACAACTTGCAGGTATATTGCAATACTTTACATGAAGAAGTTCATGTACTGTATTCGCAATTACACCCAAATGTCCCTGCGGATCCCGTCAGGTCTGAAGCCGGAACCTCGCACACTGCGGGCGAAGCGCTTGGTGGAGAGTTAGACCTTTTTAGGCCCCCTCCTTCTTTGAGGCTGGTCGACGTATGGTCTCCCACCCCTGACGATGAAGCTACCAAGAACAATCAAAAGCAGGAGTAGTAGGATAGTTGTAAAAGTAGAAATAGTAAGTTGTATAATAGGTTGAACTTTTGTATAATGGGTAATGTATCCTGTTATGTAACATCGAGTCTTTATCATTACTTTTTATAGTAATGTAAAATGGAAGGCTTCTTTGGCATTTTATATTTATTTCAAATGTTCTTTGCCTCAGATGCCGACCAGGACTCGAGGACAGGACGCAGCCGGAACTTCTGGGGGAAGGGATGTTACCCCAAACCCACCTCCGGTTCCTCCCACATTGGCCGAGGCGATTGCCGCCTTGGTTAATGCCACCGCAGACAATACCCGCTTTCTTAGGGAAATGGCGGGTCAACAGCAATTCCAGCAGCAGGCAGGAAGGGGTTATCAGCAAGGCCCCCGTGAAACCACCTATCTGGACTTCTCTGAAACCCGTCCACCCCTATTCGTCAAGGCAGAGGACCCGTTGGAAGCCGATGAGTGGATACGGGTTATTGAACAAAAGTTTGGTCTTCTCCGTTGTTCAGAGACGCAGAAGCCATTATTTGCAGCCCAACAACTACGTGGTCCTGCCAGTACCTGGTGGGGAAATTTTGTGGCTATTCAACCTGTCAACCATCAAGTCACCTGGGAAGAATTTAAAGCAGCCTTCCGTGAGCACTACATACCCGAAGGTGTGCTGCATATGAAATAAGAAGAATTCATGAAGCTGAAACAAGGAGGAGATACCGTCAATCAGTATCTCAACAAGTTTAATCACCTGTCGCAGTATGCCATCGACCAGGTGAATACTGATTTAAAGAAAAAGAACTGCTTCATGAGGGGTCTAAATGACCGGTTGCAGAGAAAGATGGCCACATGTATAGATCTCACGTATGGAAAGGCTGTCAGCACAGCCTTATCTGTGGAAGCAAAATACGCAAGTTCTGGGAAGAACAAGGGATTCGGTGGTGAGAGGCCTAATCAGGGCCAGACGAAGAGGCAACGGTTTGTGATCCGGCCTTCTAGCCAAAATCGCACTTTTTCTCGTCCACCCTCATTCCCTTTCAAACAGCCCATTATTATTCGCCCCAACAATACCCCCACTACCCCAAATCAGCCGAGTGCCCCGGGCACTCGATTCCCTGCTTTGCCCAGTTCTTCAACCGGGTGTTTCAACTGCGGCAAGTCGAGACATTTTATCAAAGACTGCCCATATCCCAAGCAAAATCAATCAAATGCTCAGCAAGGATCTGGGAAATCAGCTCAGCCCAAGGGAAAAACTGTGGGGAAAAATACAAAGAAGACGGGGCGTGTATACTACACCCAAGTGGCCACTACACCGGAAGGAGAACCGGTGATGATGGGTATGTTTCCCGTGGCCAGTCACCCTGCAATTATTCTTTTTGATTCTGGTGCTTCGCATACGTTCATTAGCAAGAAATTTGTGGAGCAACATCACATTGCATGCCATGAATCAAAAGAGGGATTTAAAATTCATTCACCTGGGGGACACATTTTTACTAGAGAAGTGGCCTATGAAGTGCCAGTAACAATGGCCGGATGGAACTTTCCTGCTAACATGATTGTTCTGAAAGGCCAGGATATAGATGTAATTTTGGGTATGAATTGGTTAACCCAACACAAGGCAATTCTCAACACTGAACTCAGAACCGTCAGGTTGAGCTATAATCAAGAAGAGATTCTTTTGTCTCTCCCCGTAACCAATCCAGCCAAAGCTTCTGGTAGAATATATGAAGCCATTGTACCGGAGATCAAGAACATTCCGGTAGTATGTGAGTTTCCAGATGTATTTCCGGAAGATTTGCCTGGACTGCCCCCGGAAAGAGATGTAGAATTTGTAATTGAGTTAAAGCCCGGTACGGCTCCCATCTCCCGAAGATCGTACCGTATGCCCCCTAATGAGTTGGCGGAATTGAAGATTCAATTACAAGATCTACTGAATAAGGGATTCATCCAGCCAAGCTCGTCTCCATGGGGTTGTCCCGCCATTTTTGTTAAGAAGAAGGATCAAACCTTGTGAATGTGCGTGGATTATCGACCCCTGAATGAGGTCACCATCAAGAATAAGTACCCTCTTCCAAGGATCGACATCTTATTTGATCAACTGACTGGGGTGAGGGTATTTTCCAAAATTGATCTCAGGTCGGGCTATCATCAAATCCGTATTCGGCCCGAGGATATATCGAAGACCGCGTTTACTACGCGGTACGGATTGTTTGAATACCTGGTAATGTCTTTCGAGCTAACAAATGCTCCTGCCCACTTCACCTATTTGATGAACTCAGTGTTTATGCCCGAGTTGGACAAGTTCGTGGTGGTCTTCATCGACGATATCTTGATATATTCTAAAAATGAAGAGGAGCATGCTCAGCATCTACGGATTGTATTGACGCGCCTGAGGGAACATCAGCTGTATGCCAAGTTCAGCAAGTGCGCGTTCTGGCTGGAGGAAATTCAATTTTTGGGTCACGTGTTATCGGCCAAAGGAATTGCGGTAGATCCTAGCAAAGTCAAAGATATTCTGGAGTGGAAACCCCCAACCACTGTTCACCAAGTCCGGAGTTTTCTTGGACTAGCTGGATATTATCGCAGATTCATACCAGATTTTTCTAAGCTTGTGAAGCCAATCACAAGTTTATTAAAGAATGACAGTAAGTTCAATTGGTCTTCTAAGTGTAATGAAGCCTTTGAGCAATTGAAGACATTATTAACCACTGCTCCGGTATTGGCTCAACCGGACATCACTAAGCCTTTTGATGTATATTGTGATGCGTCTGGCAGTGGACTCGGCTGTGTATTAATGCAAGAGGGCCGAGTAATTGCATATGCTTCAAGGCAGTTGCGCCGACATGAGGAGCATTACCCAACTCATGATCTGGAGCTAGCTGCTGTGGTTCATGCCCTAAAAATTTGGCGTCACTATCTGCTGGGAAATATTTGTCACATATATACAGATCATAAAAGTTTGAAGTATATCTTCACCCAGTTAGAATTAAATATGAGGCAAAGACGATGGCTTGAGCTTATTAAGGACTATGAACTGGAGATCCATTATCACCCAGGCAAAGCCAATGTTGTGGCAGATGCATTGAGCCGTAAGGCTTCCTGCCACTGTCTTATGGTGAAGACCTCTGACAACACTTTATGTCAGGAGATGGAAAAGTTAAACCTGGGGATGATCCAACAAGGGACTCTGAATCAGATAAATCTTGAGTCGATCATTTTGCAAAGGATAATTGATGCTCAAAAGGATAATCTGGGTATGAAGCACATACGAGAGAAGATAGGGGCTGGAACAGCCAAATGTTTCAAGGAAGACGATCAAGGTGTGATATGGTTTAAAAACCGCATAGTAGTGCCAAAGAACGAAGAACTCCGCCAGCAAATTCTCGATGAAGCACATCTTAGTCGCTATTCTATTCATCCCGGAAGCACTAAGATGTACCAAGACTTGAAGCAACGTTACTGGTGGACAAAGATGAAGATCGAAATTGCACGCTATGTGGCTAAGTGTGACACTTGCAGACGTGTCAAGGCCATACACATGAAAACTGCTGGTCCATTACAATCTTTGTCAATCCCAACATGGAAATGGGAAGACATAAGTATGGACTTTATTGTGGGACTGCCCAGGACGGCCAAAGGGTATGATTCTATTTGGGTTATCGTTGATCGACTCACAAAGATTGCCCACTTCTTACCCGTCAGGGCCAAATATACAGTGGCCACTTATGCAGCATTATATATTGGCCGCATTCTCAGTTTGCATGGTATTCCAAAAACTATAGTGTCGGATCATGGACCTCAGTTCGTATCCAAGTTTTGGGAAGAATTCCATAAATCCTTGGGTACCAAATTGCTCCACAGTTCGGCCTATCATCCTCAAACAAGTGGACAGACTGAGAGGGTCAATCAAATACTTGAGGATATGCTGCGGGCATGTGTTCTGGACTTCTCACAGAAATGGGATGAATGTTTGCCCTTAGCGGAGTTTTCATACAATAACAGCTATCAAGAAAGTATTAAGATGGCACCTTTTGAAGCTTTATATGGGCGACGGTGTCGAACTCCGCTAAATTGGTCTGAACCTGGGGAAAGGTACTTCTTTAGGCCTGATATGGTAAAGGAGGTCGAAGAAAAGGTTCAGAAAATTATTCATAATATGAAGAAAGCTCAGACTCGACAAAAGAGTTATGCAGACCGACGACGACAATCCTTATGCTTTCTGGTAGGCGATTATGTCTACTTGAAAGTTTCACCAATGAAGGGTGTATCGCGTTTCGGGGTTAAAGGAAAACTTGCACCTAGGTATATTGGTCCATTTCCGGTACTTGAGCAATGTGGGCCAGTGGCATATCGACTGCAACTCCCCGAAATTCTGTCTGCTATCCATAATGTGTTCCATGTGTCGCAATTGAAGAAGTGTCTTCGGGTTCCCGATCGAACCATTGAAGTGACAGATGTTGTCCTGGAACCAGATTTAACATACTCGGAACATCCTATTCGAGTTCTGGATCAAAAGGACAGGGTTACCCGGAGAAAGACTCTCAAGTTCTACAAGATACAATGGAACCAACATTCTGAGGAAGAGGCTACGTGGGAAACTCAAGACTTTTTAGATAAGAATTTCCTAGGCTTTCTAACCTCATGTAATTTGTAAAGTGTATATGGTTATTGCAATAGAGGAGTGAACCCCCACACCACCCCTGCCTTGTACCAGAAATAAGGAAATAAAAATGTGACACATTTCCTTTTCCATTACTCACCCTAGGACTTTAAATCTCGGGACGAGATTCTTTTATGGGGGGAAGGATGTAACACCCCTGGTGTTACTGTAACTAAAACTTGAGCATGGCATCATAAGCATTGGCATTGTATATGTTTGATACCCCTAGAGTGCATTCACTAGGCAAAAATTTCAAACAAGTTGTATTGTTTTAGTGTTTTGTAAATAGAACCCTGGTTAAGGGACTTAACCCTAAATAGAGATTAAAGGGGTAAAACTCAACCCAAGATGAGAAAACCTAAATGCTTTAGGGAAAGAGTCATAAAATATCCCCAAAAACAAAGTTGAATCACATTTATACCCGTGGGATACCAAAAATCTCAATTAGAACCCTGGAAAACCCTAAAACCAAACCCTAGGGACCTATGTGCAAAATTAGTCCACTTTTGGGCTAAAGTGCAAAAACCAAGTCAAATAAGTATTTTAAGTCATTTGATTCACAAATATGTGGACTTGAAAGCCAAACATTGGATTTTGGACTTAAATGCAAAATGGACCCCAAATAGGATTCTATTCTAAGTCTGAAATCTCAGAGTTTTGGCTCAACTTTGGAGCCCTGTATCTTTTGAAATATAGGGTTTTTGCCCAAAGTGACCACAACAAGTTTGTAACCTGATTATAGAAGAACAACTTTGCTTAAGGTGGTAAGCTCACTTGTTAATAAAAATCTAGAGATAATTGAGCCTGAAGTTGGACTGTCAGACTGCCTGAAGTCTGAAATTCAGATTAACAGGGTGATGGGATAAACTTTGAGCTCGATTTTGAGTGGGATCCAGTGACTTTTTGTGGGATCACATTGTAGCAAAGTTATAGCTGGATTATAGCTCTATAACTTTGCTGCAGAAAGTTGGCATAGGTCTCACACAAAATCAGGAGTAAATTGAGCTCCAAGAAGCTCTGTCAGGTCGACTGACTGAAGGAACACCATGGTACAGTGCTCAGATTGGGATAAGACTGCCAGCACCGGATGTTCACCGCCGGCGACCGATTGACGCCGTGATTCGTGCGACAGCCGGTCCACGTTGTTCTCGGGGTAAGTGGGTAACACCGGTGTACGCCGCCGTGGGTAAGCTCCAACCGTTAAAGAACTCCGGCCACCGTACGGTGTCACCACGGTCGAAGCCGATAAGAACGCCGGTGATAGCCGTCGTCCGGCCTTGCGCCGCGTGTCCCAACCTCGCCACCGCATCACCGTGACTTCCTCTAGCTTCCCGTCGATCACCGGAGTTACTGCCACGTCGTGGAACACGTATTCACTGCAACCGTGTTCTTCTTCCCTTCCGGCCGCCGCGCGTCTTGCTCTAAATTCACGGTCACCGCCGTTGTGCGCTATAAATTGACCCCGCAGCAAGCTTCGCAACATCATTGCACACCTCCACATCAAGAATTGCTCCCAGCCGAACACTAGTGACCCGGAATTGCGCATTCTCCCCAATTCGGTTCAAGAACACCGCGAACTAATCTCGCCGTGGCCAGCCCCCTTTTCGGTCAGTCCAACCCTCCCTCTCCCTCGTTTAAGCTTTCTCACATGTCTACGATGCTTGCCGAACCACCAATTTGGACTGCGGGCTCACCAATCACCGGGAACGCACTCAACTGTCCGCCACCCATTCGGTTCACGCGGACAGAGCTTAACAGCTCACCATTTGTGCAATTAGGTTAGGGGAAACACTCGGGGTAGGTCCGATGTGATGTCCGCCGCTCGGGAGCGCCGGTCGTCGCCTTAATCGGCCAGTGCAGGACCTCGCCGGAGCTCCTCAACGCGCTGCCGTCGTCGGGGACTTCCCCCTGTAAAGAATTAGAACTTGGGGGACCGATTTGCAAAGTGTCAGAGACCCGTAGGAATAGTGGCTGAACCCGTTCACAGTTAGATAAAAACGCGAGGACCCCGGTGCAATTCTGCCATCGCGCGCGGGCGCGGGCGCGCGTTTCCTGTGTTGTTGGGCCGTCTGGACCAGATTTGGCCCAGCACTGTTACATCTTTTCTCTTTTTCTTTTTCTACCCAGCTTTAGAAATATGTAGAAAAATGTAGAAAAATGGTAAAATTGTGAAACCAATTTTCCTAGGTTTCTTATTTTCCCTAGAATTTAATAAAAATAGTTTTGTGATTTTTAGGTTAAATAAGGAATTTTAAGGCATTTAAAGTAATTAAAAGTAGTAGTTTTGGATTTTTAAAAGATAAGTTGTAATCCCAAAAATGCTCAAAATTTTTATATGAGTTCCTCATATTATTTAGAAGCCTTGGGTAGAATTTGGGTTGATTTGGACCTTGTTTGATCACCAAACCCCAAAACACCCCCGTGCCCTATGAACTCCTTTACTGACTCCGGAAACCCTAGGTTCTCGGAGTACCGTGAAGGAAAGTTGTACTCAAGACTTAGATAACAAGTTTATATTATCTTTGCACCCTCATGAGCATCCCATGGCATCCATTCTTATACATATGTATGGTTATGGTTAGAACGTGAAGAAGAAGAGGAAATCACCGAAGAAAGGACACCACCACCCTCGGATTCTCAAGCTGGCAACTGCTTCTACATTGATATTTGCGGATCCGAGCCAGACTCACCTGTTAAAAAGGCAAGCCCCGGTGCATGCAACCCTTTTCCTTGTGTTTTTAAATACTTTTCGCACATCTTAAGTCAAG
The DNA here is from genome assembly GCA_029449295.1 of Zea luxurians. Classification (NCBI taxonomy): domain Eukaryota; kingdom Viridiplantae; phylum Streptophyta; class Magnoliopsida; order Poales; family Poaceae; genus Zea; species Zea luxurians. The sequence goes on from JAOPSE010000023.1 coordinate 49,256,007, forward strand.
TGAAATGTGCATTAAGTTCATAGGGATTACTTGAAACCCTTTGATGCATTGCTTTCCTTGACATCTATACCTTTATGGATACTTCTGGTGAAGTATCAAAATTGATTTACAAAAATGCTTAGCCCTGCTTAGATCTTGTGGATAGAGGTTGTCTTTTGCTATACTGCCTAGCTTAGGGGTTATCCTGAGGAAAGATGACTTCTACCTGCAAGAATACTTTCATTGAGAGCGTGGTGGGATCTTACTGCAAAGTTCCCTGTGATGCTCCGTTCATCCTAAGGAACAGAAACAATCCTAAGGGTGGAAGTACTTAAATCGAAACTTGGGTTAGGAACAGGTGATGTTCTACCCAGGTTGATTAAGGATTGAATGTGTATGTAGGCGTGCTGATCGAGGACCCTTTAACTGGTCACATGCCTCGTCATGGGTAAGCCTTGCCTCGGGCAGACTAAGGCCAGAATAAGATAACACGAAATGGGCGTGGAGCGGTGGCGGGAGTAGCGTGTACCCACCGTGGCAAGAAGCTGGACGGTGGTGTATCTATGCTCTCGGTTTGCGTGAACCTGATCTAGTCTTAAGAACCCCGGTGGCGGGTTGACATATGCAAGGGTTAAGTGCTACATATGTCGTGTGATTGGAGATCCTCAGCTGAGTATAATCGATTTGGATCGCCGTACCTTCGCAGTTATGAAGACTTGGTCACTTCCTTGCAACCTAAGTCAGGATGTGAACAGCATGGATAAAAATGATGTTGTACTGATGAAATGATGAAATTAGACTGGAGGCAAACAGAGTCTATTAATACTTAACATGGCATTAAAAGATTGAAAGTAAGGACTCACCTTAGTAAGCTATTTCTGCAAAAGTATCTAAGTTGATTCTTGCTAAAGCCTCTCCTTGATTCCTATTTATCCAGCATACCCTTGAGAGTCTTTTCCTTAGTCGGGTAAGACTTGCTGAGTAATTCCATACTCAGGGTTTATCCCCTTGTTGTTTTTAGGGGAGGAAGCAGCAGATTTCTGTTGCTTCTGTACCAAGGTGGTTCCTAATGAAGATAAGCAAGAGTGAAGTGCGGGAGGAAAGGATCCTCCATTAAGACTTTTTGTGTGGTAACTGGCGGGAGGAGTTTTTACCTCCCTTGGTATGTGTAATAATAATATTCTGCACTTGTTATATAGTTCTGGTCTGTAATAAACAACGTGATCTTACTTTTTAATAAATGTAAGTTATGTAATCGCTTCCGCATTTCTTTATCTCCGATGTTCTGTAATGTCTGCAAGATGGGTGAGACGTTCCTGGAAAGGTAAGGAAAGATACCGAGCTTGTCAAGTAGTTCAGGGGCACCTACAGGGTTGTCTGAGGTCCGTTGGACAAGGACAACTGTAGGTGGGCCTAATTACTTGGGAGGTTCCGTCACATAAGGTCTCTTGGGTTTGAGATTTTTCCTGTAAAAAGAATACCCAAGTGAAGCGAGAATAATCATCCACAATAACTAGACAGTACTTACTCCCACCGATGCTTATGTAAGCGATCGGGCCGAATAGGTCCATATGTAGGAGCTCCAGTGGCCTGTCAGTCGACATGATGTTCTTGTGTGGATGATGAACACCAACTTGCTTCCCGGCTTGGCATGCGCTACAAATCCTGTCTTTCTCAAAATGAACATCTGTTAGTCCTAAAATGTGCTCTCCCTTTAGAAGCTTATGAAGATTCTTCATTCCAACATGGGCTAGTCGGCGGTGCCAGAGCCAACCCAAGTTAGTCTTAGCTATTAAGCAAGTGTCGAGTTCAGCTCTATCAAAATCTACCAAGTATAGCTGACCCTCTAACACTCCCTTAAATGCTATTGAATCATCACTTCTTCTAAAGACAGTAACACCTATATCAGTAAATAGACAGTTGTAGCCCATTTGACATAATTGGGATACGGAAAGCAAATTGTAATCTAATGAATCAACAAGAAAAACATTGGAAATGGAATGGTCAGGAGATATAGCAATTTTACCCAAACCTTTGACCAAACCTTGGTTTCCATCCCCGAATGTGATAGCTCATTGGGGATCTTGGTTTTTCTCGTAGGAGGAGAACATCTTCTTCTCCCCTGTCATCTGGTTTGTGCACCTGCTATCGATGATCCAACTTGAGCCCCCGGACGCATAAACCTACAAAACAAGTTTAGTTCTTGACTTTAGGTACCCAAACGGTTTTGGGTCCTTTGGCATTAGAAACAAGAACTTTGGGTACCCAAACACAAGTCTTTGACCCCTTGTGTTTGCCCCCAACAAACTTGGCAACTATCTTGCCAGATTTGTTAGTTAAAACATATGATGCATCAAAAGTTTTAAATGAAATGTCATGATCATTTGATGCACTAGGAGTTTTCTTCTTAGGCAACTTAGCACGGGTTGGTTTCCTAGAGCTAGATGTCTCACCCTTATACATAAAAGCATGGTTAGGGCCAGAGTGAGACTTCCTAGAATGAATTCTCCTAATTTTGCTCTCGGGATAACCGGCAGGGTACAAAATGTAACCCTCGTTATCCTGAGGCATGGGAGCCTTTCCCTTAACAAAATTAGATAATTTCTTAGGAGGGGCATTAAGTTTGACATTGTCTCCCCTTTGGAAGCCAATGCCATCCTTGATGCCAGGGCGTCTCCCACTATAGATCATACTTCTAGCAAATTTGAACTTTTCATTTTCTAAGTTATGCTCGGCAATTTTAGCATCTAGTATTGCTATGTGATCATTTTGTTGTTTAATTAAAGCCATGTGATCATGAATAGCATAAATATCAATATCTCTACATCTAGTGCAAATAGAAACATGCTCAACGGTAGATGTAGATGGTTTGCAAGAATTACGTTCAACAATCTTAGCACGTAATATATCATTTTTATCTCTAAGATCGGAAATTCTAACATTGCAAACATCAAAATCTTTAGTCTTAGCAATTAATTTCTCATTCTCATTTCTGAGGCTAGCAAGAGAAACATTCAACTCATCAATCTTAGCAAGTAAATCAACATTATCATTTCTAGGATTGGGAGTTGAAACATTACAAACATGTGAATCAACCTTAGCTACCAAATTAGCATTCTCATTTCTAAGGTTGTTAATGGTCTCATGGCAAGTGCTTAGCTCACTAGACAATTTTTCACATTTCTCTACTTCTAGACCATAAGCATTTTTAACCTTAACATGTTTTTTTATTTTCCTTGATTAGGAAGTCCTCTTGGGAGTCCAAGAGATCATCCTTTTCATGGATAGCACTAATTAGCTCATTTAGTTTTTCCTTTTGTTGCATGTTTAGGTCGGCAAAAGGAGTTCGTAAATTATCCTCCTCATTATTAGCATTATCCTCATCGCTAGATGTTTCATATTTGGTGGAGGATCTTGAGTTTACCTTCTTTCTTTTGTCGTCCTTGGCCATGAGGCATTTGTGGCCGACGTTGGGGAAGAGAAGACCCTTGGTGACGGCGATGTTTGCGGCGTCCTCGTCAGAGGAGGAGTCGGTGGAGCTATCGTCGGAGTCCCACTCGTGGCTCACATGGGCATCGCCGCCCTTCTTCTTGTGATATCTCTTCTTCTCCTTTCTTCTCCCCTTCTTGTCGTTGTCCCTGTCACTATCACTTGATAATGGACATTTTGCTATAAAATGACCGGGCTTACCACATTTGTAGCACACTTTCTTGGAGCGGGGCTTGTAGTCTTTCCCCTTCCTTTGCTTGAGGATTTGACGGAAGCTCTTGATGATGAGCGCCATCTCCTCGTTGTCGAGCTTGGAGGCGTCGATGGGTGGTCGACTTGGAGTAGCCTCCTCCTTCTTTTTTTCCGTCGCCTTGAATGCGACCGGTTGTGCTTCGGACATGGAGGGGCCGTCAAGCTCGTTGATCTTCTTTGAGCCTTTGATCATCAACTCAAAGCTCACAAAATTACCTATAACTTCCTCGGGGGTCATTTGTGTATATCTAGGATTGCCACAAATTAATTGAACTTGAGTAGGGTTAAGGAAAACAAGTGATCTTAGAATAACCTTAACCACTTCGTGGTCATCCCACTTTTTGCTCCCGAGGTTGCGCACTTGATTCACCAAGGTTTTGAGCCGGTTGTACATGTCTTGTGGCTCCTCCCCTTGGCAAAGACGGAAGCGACCGAGCTCCCCCTCGATCATTTCCCGTTTGGTGATCTTGGTCACCTCATCTCCTTCGTGCGCGGTCTTTAGCATGTCCCAAATCTCCTTGGCGCTCTTCAACCCTTGCACTTTGTTATACTCCTCTCGACTTAGAGAGGTGAGGAGTATAGTGGTGGCTTGGGAGTTGAAGTGCTCGATTTGGGCCACTTTGTCCTCATCATAATCTTCATCCCCTACGGATGGTACTTGTACACCAAACTCAACAGCATCCCATATACTTTTGTGGAGTGAGGTTAGGTGATATCGCATCATATCACTCCACCTAGCATAATCTTCACCATCAAATGTTGGTGGTTTGCCTAATGGGATGAAAAGTAAAGGTGTATGTTTAGGAGTGCGAGGGTAGTGTAGGGGGATCTTACTATACTTCTTGCGCTCTTGGCGCTTAGAAGTGATGGACGACGCGTCGGAGCCGGAGGTCGACGTTGATGAAGTGTCGGTCTCGTAGTAGACCACTTTTCTCATCCTCTTGTGCTTGTCGCCTCTCCGATGCGACTTGTGGGAAGAGGATTTCGTCTCCTTCCCCTTCCCTTTGTTGGAGGAGTTTTTCTTCTCCTTCCTCTTGTTGCGGGACTCTTCCGATGAAGTCGACCAGTGGCATGTAGTGGGCTTGTCGCCGGTTTCCATCTCCTTCTTGGCGGGATCTCCCGACATCACTTCGAGCGGTTAGGCTCTAATGAAGCACCGGGCTCTGATACCAATTGAAAGTTGCCTAGAGGGGGGTGAATAGGGCGAAACTGAAATTTACAAATATAAACACAACTACAAGCCGGGTTAGCGTTAGAAATAATAAAGGATCCGAGAGAGAGGGCGCAAAACAAATCGTGAGCAAATAAAGAGTGAGACACGATGATTTGTTTTACCGAGGTTCGGTTTTCTCAAACCTACTCCCCGTTGAGGTGGTCACAAAGACCGGGTCTCTTTCAACCCTTTCCCTCTCTCAAACGGTCCCTCGGACCGAGTGAGCTTCTCTTCTCAAATCGAAACCGGGAACAAAACTTCCCCACAAGGACCACCACACAATTGGTGTCTCTTGCCTCGGTTACAATGGAGTTTTGATCACAAGAACAAATGAGAAAGAAAGAAGCAATCCAAGCGCAAGAGCTCAAAAGAACACGGCAAATCTCTCTCGCTAATCACTAAAGCCTTGTGTGGAATTGGAGAGGATTTGATCACTTGGGTGTGTCTAGAATTGAATGCTAGAGCTCTTGTAAGGTGTTGAAGTGTGAAAACTCGGATGACTTGAATGTGGGGTGGTTGGGGGTATTTATAGCCCCAACCACCAAACTAGCCGTTTGGGTGAAGGTTGTCTATCGCATGGTGCACCGGACAGTCCGGTGCACACCGGACATGTCTAGTGCGCCAGCCACGTCACCCGAACGTTAGGGTTCCGACCGTTAGAGCTCTGACTGCTGGGTCCGCCTGGGTGTCCGGTGGCACACCGGACATGCACTGTAGAGTGTCCGGTGCGCCAGCATGGGCGTGCCTGACTTCTGCGCGCGCTGGCGCGCATTCAATGCGCCTGCAGGTAGCCGTTGGCGCCGAAGTAGCCGTTGCTTCGTTGTCACACCGGACAGTCCGGTGTGCACCGGACATGTCCGGTGAATTATAGCGGACTATCCGTTGCAAATTCCCGAAGCTGGCGAGTTCAGAGTTGCTTCATTCTTGGAGCACCGGACACTGTCCGGTGTACACCAGACAGTCCGGTGAATTATAGCGGAGCGACTCTGCGTTTTCCCGAAGGCGAGGAGTTTGGCTTGGAGTTCTCTTGTGCACCGGACAGTCCGGTGCGCCCGACCAGGGTGCCTTCGGTTGTCCCTTTACTCCTTTGTTTGAACCCTTTTCTCTTGATCTTTTCATTGGCTTATTGTGAACCTTTGGCACCTGTAGAACTTATAAACTAGGGCAAACTAGTTAGTCCAATTATTTGTGTTGGGCAATTCAACCACCAAAATTAGTTTAGGAAATAGGTGTAAGCCTAATTCCCTTTCACTTTCTCTAGACACGTGGCAGCACCGGACCCGCCCATTTGGTGGGGTCAGGTGCTGTTGCTGGCTCAGAGTAGCCGCCCGAGGCTGGGGCGAGTCATGGCATGGTCCCACATACAGCTCTTTTTCCACGCGATTAAAAAATAGTCACGTGGGTACTGCGTCTTTGTACAGTAGTAAGGGGTACCCTAGTTTCAGAGTACCGACACCTTTATTGAGGAAGGCATCTCTAGCCACAGCTCTTGCAATAGCCATATCTGCAATCTTCACATCATCATTTGTCTCAAATCTGCTACTCTTCCTGGTACCTTCCATTTGATCAGTAATCTTAACATTCCCTTCCCCCCAACATCCTGGATCTCTTCCTCAAGCTGATGTTCAGCTATTATCTTTTTCCCTTTATCTTGTGAAGAGGGTAAAACCATTTCATCATCCTTAGCAAACTCTTCCAGGTCTTAAGAGCTCATTAGGTCATCTTCACTCTCATTGAAGTCCTCATCATCATTTCCCAAATTTTCATCATGAATTTTATCATCAACACCAGGAATATCAACATCTTCTCCTTCCATCAACTCAGACAATCTCAAAGTATTTTTACCCTAAGAAGCAGATTCTCCTATGTTGTCAGTTAACATATTTTCCATACCAGAGAAATCTTCCTCGTTTTTGGCTTTTTCCAGATTTTTCAAAAGCAGGGTCATCAAAACCATGTCTCTCAATAGAGGCTCTCTTGCCAAGGTTAATAGAATCATCATTCCATCCTTCTTCAATTATAGAATCATTTTTGAGAAATATGTCATAAAGGAAGGGTGTGACCCCCACCTCAACAATTGGTGGAATCATAGCCACACTTTTAACATGCACCTTGAACCTCACAATATCCTTAGTATCTAAGGATAACAGGTCCATTTCTTCAACAGCACCAATTGTGGAGCCAAGTTCGCAAATGGCTTGATAATTCTATAGTTCCTTTGGAACATTTTCTGCCACAATCCAAAAATTATGTAATTTTGACTTTGGTTTAGCTTATGAACTCCAAGGAGTCACAACAATTTTATCTCTAGACAACTTCATTTTTAGTCTAGGGAAATTTATCATATCATCCAATAGAGAATGACATTTAGTGGCCTTCCAAGTTTCCCCCAAGGAAAATGGAACCCGAAGTCCTTTTCAAGCTCTTCAGCAGAGACCAATCCCTCTACAACCTTCACCAGGCCGATAAAGCTTCTTTTAGGCTTTTTAGATACAGGTTTTACAAAGTGAGATGAGTAAAACCCTAAACTGTCTACCGCCATTCCAACTATGGGCATACACGACTTGCTCTGTTTAGGGAGAACATATCTAGCAGTCATATGGATTTCTTTGTGGCAAATATCACACCACAAGGATTTGAAGAAGTCCCTGGCATGGTGACCCTCCCTGCCACATTTTTGAAAGAAAATGTGGCGAATGATTTCGATTTCTTTTTTCAAAACGGGCGGGGGGATTTAGGGTTACCTGAGTGATCCCCATCTCCAGAAGAAGATGTCATGATATCTTCTTTGGATTCCAATTTCTCCAGAGCGGGCTTCAATCTCTAGCTGAGATTGCGGTTTTTCCCGCACGACTGTGAGCCTTGAGCCATATCTTTCTGGCCCCAACAATCCCAATTAGGGTTTCTGTTCTTCTGGTCCATCAGCAGCGATGTGGAGCGGTGACCCGGACGCGGCCACTCTTCATCCACCATAGGTGGACGCAACAGAGAGGAGTAGCAGCCACCTCGAAAGCTAGAATGGGAATAGGCAAGGAGGGACCAGAGGCGAGAGAGAAACGCGACAAAGTGTGGAAAAGAATGAGAACCAACGAGATTCGGGGGAAACCCTAACTCACTCTTATGTCGGTCCTCAGCGCCGAGCGATAAAGACACCCCTAGAGGATGGGCCTAGGCCAAAGAAGACGCAGGACTACAAAGCAGTTCCACACCTAGAATCCAGCCAACCCATGGCGTGCGCACGGGAGCAACACTTTCTTTCACCTTGCGCGATGGAGGTCGTTTCTCTACCTAGACTGTGCACAACACACGAGGAGGAGAGTGCGGCCCAGGGTCGCCAGCATCACCATCGTGGGCCGCTAAGAAACGGGAGGGAGAAGACTAGGCCACCCATGGCCGTTTCTTTTTTCCTTCGACCCATCGCTCTCCGTACATTGCACCTATATGGTCACTAAAACACTGTTTTGCATCGTTTTACATTATAGATTGCACTGTTTATATAGTGTAGTTTGAATATGGATATGAGTATGGTAAACTGCTGAAGATGGTATTCAGAACGTCATCTTTGCTAGTACTGCAAACGCGTCTTCTTTCTCATTTTGGCATAATGGCGCCTATGAGCACTTCGATCGTTTTCTAGGTACGAGCTCTTCCTATTTTGCCCTTTGCCCACACCGGTAGAACATACTTGAGCTCGACGGCGTTGTGGCAGTCGTCGTAGATGCGGAGGTTCTTCCTGACGTCGAGCGACGTCCCCGACGGAGTGCTCACCAGCCCGAAGGCGATGGCCAGGCGATCGCTGTGGTACATGAGCACGCGGGCTTTGGCCTCCTCATCGATGTCGTGGAGCACATGGCACGCCACGTACCCTATCGCGTGGATCTACGCATGGAGCTCCAACACCTTCGTGTACGCCTCTCACCGCTTGGCCTGGACTATTAACAACCCTCTTCTGATCCAATGCAACAACCAGGAAACTGAAACAATAGTGGCTGATACAAGTATGGGGTGAAATAGAGTTTGGGATATGTAGAGAAGCAAGGGAATCGAAGAGGGCTAGATATTCATGAGGAGATCTGCAGGAAGAAGATCACTGCACAGAGGAAGAAGAAGAACAGTAGAGGAGGTGGCTTCTGGAATCTGAAGGAAGGGGGTCTGTGTTCTTTGAAAATAATTGATGCCCATTCCTGAGACCGCGCTGCTCCTTTGTAGTCTTTTCCTTAGCAACATGGCCCGACATGAGCTTTGTGCTCACATTCTCTAACAATCCCTCCTTCTTAAAATTCGGCTTGCCCTCAAGCCGATACCTGGCATCAATTCCACCGGGATCCCAAACCATGACACATAAATGTTCTGCACCTTGGTCTGCTAGAAAGTTGAGCTGTAGCCAAATGAAATGAAACAAGCAGTGATCAAGTGCCATACTTTCTGTAGTGGCAGTAAGGCAACTAGTCAAATCTTTGAGCTTCCGTCTTTTTGAAAGGTTCTTCATTCTCTCAAGCAGCACGTGGGATGACCAATTCTTGTGTATGAATAGAATAGACTTCTGGATATGCTTGAATACCAGTGTAATATCATCTGGATCCGATAAATTTACTAGTGGCCCGAGTGGCTTCCAGATCCAACAAAACAAAGCAGAACAATCGTTGGTCCAATTCACTGGTTGCTTCCACTGAACTACAACACTATATGGTCTATATTTTGCAGCAAGAAGGACTAGAATTTTGATGTTATCTCCACATAAATTTCCAGGTCTATGATACGAGAGATGATCCACATACACCTAGTCAACTGAATCTCTACACCCATCCTCTTTGTTTGCATAGATGGTGAAAAATGTGTCTGGCGAGTGGCTCAACCACCTCTCTGCCTCCTCTATAACCTCAGGGCAGATCTTGGTGTATACACCAACATAGTCCCCTGCAACAATACAATGTTGAAGAGGCAAAATTCCATTGGCTCATCATATTCTGCATGGTGGCCTGGAGGTCTGATTAGAGCAAAAGCAGAAGTTAACTCGCGCGCGACAACCTTCTCAGCTACCTCTAAGACATAACCAACTGCGAGAATAATAGACTTCGAATATTCTTGATTAACCAACCCCATCGCTTGGTTTAGAATGGTGTGACCCTTGCTCTTCAGCTTGTCATTTGATGCTATAACACCAGCATCATCTTGATATTGTCGCTCCAGGGACAAAACCAGCAATGTTAGGGAATGTGAGCACAAAGCCCATGCCGACCCATGTTGTTAAGGAAAAGACTACAAAGGAGCAGCCGGTCTCAGGAATGGGCATCGATTATTTTTAGACAACACATACCATCTTCCTTCAGATTCCAGAAGCCACCTCCTCTACTGTTCTTCTTCTTCCTCTGCGCAGTGATCTTCTTCCTGCAGATCTCCTTATGAATATCTAGCCCTCTTCGATTCCCTTGCTTCTCTATCTAGCCCTCTTCGATTCCCTTGCTTCTCTATGTATGGGGTGAAATAGAGTTTGGGATATATAGAGAAGTAAGGGAATCGAAGAGGGCTAGATATTCATAAGGAGATCTGCAGGAAGAAGATCACTACGCAGAGGAAGAAGAAGAACAGTAGAGGAGGTGGCTTCTGGAATCTGAAGGAAGAGGGTATGTGTTCTCTGAAAATAATCGATGCCCATTCCTGAGACCGCGCTGCTCCTTTGTAGTCTTTTTCTTAGCAACATGGGCCGGCATGGGCTTTGTGCTCACATTCCTTAACATGGACCGCCGTGTCATCCTCCGCCGCCGAATGCCACCTTATCCGCTCCTCGAGGACTCGCCGCTTGTCGCCACGAGCGCCGAGCTTGAGGTACAGTGTGGCGATCCTGTGCAGTGGGCGCACCTGAGCGAGGGCAGCGATCGCGTGTCGGCGCAGGCCTGGAGGAACGCGGCCTGTTCCTCCAGCTCGAGTTGTTCAGCGCTGCCTCGTTGGTAGGGATGGCAACGGGCACATTTTACCCGCGTGCCCGCGGGTAAAAACCCTATAGGGTGCGGGTTTGGGTGTGAGTTTGTACCCGTGGGTATGGGTACGGGTTTGATTCTCAACCCGACGGGTTTTTCTCGTGGGTATGAAAATGTTGTACCCATGCCCACAAACCCGCATACTCGCACACGTGTGTATATATATATATATATATATAATATGACAACTTGTGGGTACTGTGCCCGCGGGTTTGGGTAACATACGCTACCCGTCGCGGGTAACAGGTGCGGATACGGGTTTAACATTAATCTCGCGGATATGGATTTGTAATCTCTGTACCCGCGGGTTTTAAACCCGTTGCCATCCCTACTCGTTGGAGCATTTGGTCGAGCGAGCTAACGGCGTCCTCCGGGTTATATTTTCGGTACAACCGCCCGTCGCTGTCGAATCGGGTGGTGGCGAGTACTCGGTGGCAGCCGTCTCCAGTTGAGCAGACCCTTGCATTTTAGTTTTTTTTTCAATCCTTCGTGCTTAGTGCAAAACCAAATGTTAGTGATCCTACAATCGAAACTGGATGTTGTAGCTCTGCTGCGAAATCTCAGATGAAAAAAAAAGCACAGGAATCTGAGCAAACATGGGTTATGACTATACCTCAACTTGCCATTAGATTTTCTTGTACTTTCTTAGTTTAAATTGATGTTTTTTTCATATATTTGTTGTGCTTAGTATCCGGTCATTTGATTTTCCCCTTTTGTTGGTTGAAGTCCAAGTCCAGTGAATAGGCAGGTTCTGCTTTGTAGCCGACGAAGTATTTTTGTCACAGACGTACAGGCAATGGAAACTGAGGCCATGACATGAACGACAGGGGCACGGGATGCTCCGGTGCTCCAGATTGGCGGGACTGGCTCTAGGGACGATGGCGCCTGGCGGCCAGGCCGGTGGTGACTTGGGGCGGCGCTGGGGTCTTCTTGACTGGAGAAAGTTGGAACCAGAGTGAGCACGGAGCAAAATCGGAAGAGCATGTCCCTTGAACACGAGCAACTAACTAACGTTCGTCTTTAAAAAGGAGCATAAATATGTCTTCCAAGTACCAATCTAGGGTCCGTTCGGTTAGTTTGGAATGTATCTGAAACTGTTCCGGCTTATAAAAAACTATATAAATTAGTGAATAGTTTCGATAGGGAATTATTTCGGCCTGTCGTTCCGAAAGAAGCGAACCGCCCCTAGCGTGTATTGCATCCGGACTATCAATCTAGCAAAGCAGCATGTTCGGAGTACTTTAATGGCAAATAACTCGCTGTGCTAAGCTTGCTGAAAGGGTTGAGAAATACTCCTAGAAAGGCAGGTTTCGCATCGCCTCAATGGCGGGTTCAGGTCGAGTCATGGGCCATTTATTATGGCCCATATCTGTTAAATAGATCTGTGCCTCACTGTTTGACGTGTCGGGTCAGGGTTTTTATGATTGGATCGGATTTTTTTTTTGGCCGGTTTTTCGGGTTGGTTCGGGTTTTAGGCCAAAAATCACGATCTGTATCTGGCCCGTGAATTATTACGGGTCAAAATGACTTATACCCGTCCATTGCATTGATCATGTCGGACAGATTTTTTCGGATGGATCGGATTGGTCGCTCGGGTGACCCATTATCAGTACTAATGGCAAATAAGCCCGGAGTCGAGCCTCTCAGTTACTACTGCTAACCGTTTGATGGGAAAGCGCGTGCATGGCGCCACGGCGGTGTGTTGCGTTGGTGGGTCCCAATGTCAGCGATGCGTGGCTCTTTCGTGGTGAGGAAGTTGGTGCCAAGGGACGACATGGCTTGGACGGCACGGCATCACCGGCCCCTCCTGTTTTCGTTACTGTGTTGTGTGCTGGGCATGTGAATGCGTGATTCGCGCCTTAGCGGGCCCGAAGGCAAAACGCAAGACAATTTTCGTTTAGATTCGAATTTCGAAAGGTATGGAAATGCAAATTGATGGAACGACTTTTGTCATTTTAATTTAAAAACATATTTTAAAAAATATCTCACCTGTGAAGCTACCTTCAGTTAATAGGTTAAATCGTCAAAGGTATCTTTCAGCGTCTGAAAAAATTACTCCCTCCGCAGCGTCAAATAAAAAATGAAGGTAGTATATTCGTAAAAACTGCCATTATATATTTTAACAATTCCGACATAATTTAACATTAGTTCATCGATCCCATACTCTCGGGCTTTATACCACGTACCTGCCTCGACTTTTGTTAGGGTAAAGGCCTACTTATAAGCACTATCGGAATCGACGACTTTGCCGAGTGCTTGAAGCACTCGGTAAAGCCTGAAAAACACTCGACAAAGGCTTTGCCGAGTGTCGCACTCGGCAAAGAGGGTTCGGCACACAGTACATCGGCAAAGCCTTCTTTGTCGAGTACTTTTTCTCAGATACTCGGCACAGATGTTGCCGAGTGCCAGGAAGTACTCGGCAAAGAAAAGCTGCCGTCATGGCGCCGGGGTGACGGAGACGGCGTCTTTGCCGAGTGTCCTAGGTGACTGTTGACACCTTTTTCGGGCGCCAAACACTACACAAGAACCAGCGGCGGTGCTCTCTAGTCAGGCGCGAATGGTCCGCGGCAAAGGGCCGGATGGTCCGCGACCTGGCGCAGGGCTAGGGTTCCCTGCCTTATGGCCGGACGGTCCGCGCTCTGGGGCCGGACGGTCCGCGCGTGCGCAGGGGCGGCGGAAGATCGCCGGCGGCGCCTGGATCTCGCTCCCGGAAGGGACCCCGTCGGGGAGTAGAGATCCTAGGTGGTGTCTAGGCTCGGATAGACCAACCTAGGCTCCTCTAATCGACGTAGAGTCGAAGAGAAGCGGAGAATTTGGGGATTGGAAGACTAACCTAGAACTAGACTAGAACTACTCCTAAGAATAAATGTAAATTGTATTGATTGAGTATTCGATTGATCGATTCTAATTGGCCGTAATCCTCTATATTTATAGAGGAGGGGGGTTGGACCCGTTACAAACTGATCTCCTGAGTTAATCCCGCGAATTTCGCCAACAAACATAGCAAGAAACTCGGAACCCTAATCTATTCTACGCGCGCGGACCGTCCGGCCTCAGGGCCGGACCGTCCGCCACTCATTTTGGTGCTCAACATATGCCCCCTGCCTTTTAGCGGAGCTGAGCGAACCAAAAGCAACTAACTCGATGTGATCACATCGGTTTTCTTAGGCATCTTGCCACTTATTAGGATGGTACGCGGTGGCCTTGGTCCCGATGGTTGACTGTAACACCCGGTTTTAAAAGGACAAAGCCGGGTGCATCTCATACATGCGCCAAAGAAGACAACATATATAATACCAGAGTGTATAGAGATAAATGTCACAATAATCAGAGTACTTATTACATAGCGGAAGACTTACAAAATAAAAGATAAATATAGCAGGATCTAAAATCTATCCTTGACACCAGAAAAGTCAATTGGGAGACGCCACCTAGATCGAATCGAACTCCTCGTTACACGGCTCCTCTTGAACCACCTATTCTTCTCCTGTGGGGGGTGTGAGACAGCAAGGGTGAGCTCACACATGTTCATCGCTCAACAAGTTGTGGAGAATAATGTGTATGAACTCACCAAAGGTGAGAGTTCATGTAATGTGTAAGGCTGATCAACAATAGGGGTTAAAGCTGAGCATTGCTTTTAATAAGTTGGTCAAATTTTATTAGCAATTACTAAATGTAAGTAAATATCAAACCTTAATAAAAGTAATAGAACAAAATTAATAAATAATCCCATGCAAATGCATATGAAAAATTGAATTTAGGTTCCATAAATTAATCATGTGAGGGTCCGAGCTGCTCATGACCGTGAGCACGGCTAGTATACCAGTTTTACACTCTGCAGAGGTTGCGCATCTTTATCCACAAGCCGTGTTACCCATCTGCCAAGGGGTCATGAATCCCATACACCTCTACCAAGGAAGCGAGGCAGGTGAGAGCACCTAGAGGGGGGTGAATAGGTGATCCTGTAAAAACTTGAAACTTAATCCACAAAACTTGATTAGGAGTTAGCACAATATGGCCAAGTGGCTAGAGAAAAGTTCTCGCACAACACGATAACCACAAGAAGATCAATATAGAGATGGCACAGTGGTTTATCCCGTGGTTCGGCCAAGTCCAATACTTGCCTACTCCACGTTGTGGCGTCCCAACGGATGAGGGTTGCACTCAACCCCTTTCAAGCGGTCCAAAGACCCACTTGAATACCACGGTGTTTTGCTTTCACTTTACTATATCCCGTTTGCGAGGAATCTCCACAACTTGGAGCCTGTCGCCCTTACACTTTGAGTATCACAAAGAAGCACAGAAGTAAGGATGGGATGAGCAACGCACACAAGACACGAAATCAGAGCAACAACACGCACACAAGTCACAACACGAGCTCTCAACACAACTCAAAGAGTTCTCTACTCAATTGGAGCTCTAGTTGCTATCACAAAGAATCGAATGCGCGGAATTGGAGTCTTGGTGCTTAGGAATGCTTAGAGAATGCTTGGTGTACTCCTCCATGCGCCTAGGGGTCCCTTTTATAGCCCCAAGGCAGCTAGGAGCCGTTGAGAGCATTCCAGGAAGGCAATTCTTGCCTTCTGTCGCCTGGCGCACCGGACAGTCCGGTGTACCACCGGACACTGTCCGGTGCGGATTTATTTCCTTCTGTGGCGCAGCCAACTGTTGAAGATCCAGAGCCGTTGGCGCACCGGACACTGTCCGGTGCACACCGGACAGTCCGGTGCCCCCTTCAGACCGTTGGCCCGGCCATGCGTCACGAGGGAATTACGCGGCCGACCGTTGGCCCGGCCGACCGTTGGCTCACCGGACAGTCCGATGCACCACCGGATAGTCCGGTGATTTATAGCCGTACGCTGTTAATCGCTTCCCGAGAGCGATGACTTCGCGTGTGAATGGCTCACCAGACAGTCCGGTGCACCACCGGACAGTCCGGTGATTTATAGCCGTACGTCGTTGATCACTTTCTGAGAGCAGCCAGTTGACAGTCGCCAGCCTGGCGCACCGGACACTGTCTGGTGCACCCAGACTGCGCAGAGTCTTGACTGTTTAGCCATGTCTTTTCCAAATTGATCTTTTCCTGTTTCTAGCACTTAGACACAATACATTAGTCTCCAAAACAATGTACTAAGTCTTAGAAACATACCTTTACTCTTGATTTGCACTCTGTCCATCAATTGGCATAGATTAACACTTAAGCACTTGTGTTGGCACTCAATCACCAAAATACTTAGAAATGGCCCAAGGGCACATTTCCCTTTCAATCTCCCCCTTTTTGGTGATTTATGCCAACACAAGAAAAAGCAACTAAAGAAGTGCAACATCAATGCAAATGGGAACACAAATTTGTTTTGATTCAAATTTGGTATATTTGGATCATTCTTTGCCACCACTTGGTTTTATTTTTGCAAATCAACCTCAATTTCCTATCTCTAGGTCAAACACACTTGTTGAGACATAAAGAGAGTTGTTCCAAGAGAAATTGATCAAAGATTTCAAAAACTCCCCCTTTTCCCATAATCAACTATTCTCTCCACAAGACACCAACTTTTGACAAAAGAGACAAAAAGAGAGTTTTGACAGACCAAAAGCTCTATTCTACTATTTTCAAACTTCTCAAGTGGTAGCTGATCCATTGATTGCTTTGGCCTTATTATCTCCCCCTTTGGCATCAAGCACCAAAATGGGATCAATCTTAGCCCTTTAACCCCATTGCCTCACAAAGATTATCAATTAAGATAAAAAAGGCAATATGAGCATGGAAATGAACTTGGAGGTAGTTACCCTCTCATCGAAGTGCAGTGGAAGTCTTTCATGGTCCAAGTCCCTCTTCCCCTTTCAATCTACCTTTGAGACTAAATTAAGCAAACTCAAGCGCACAGTTAGTCTCAAAGGGTCAAGCTGTAGCACATCTCCCCATAAATATGTGCATCACTTGCAAAAGGACTTGTGAGGTCCGGGGAGTGCTTGTACAACTTGAGCACCATAAGTAAACAACAAAATGCATAAGGAACATGATCAAAGGCATAAACACATGTATGCTATAAATCAATCCAAGTTCCGCGAATCTAAGACATTTAGCTCACTACGCAGCCTGCAAAAGGTCTTCTCATCTAAAGGCTTGGTAAAGATATCGGCTAGCTGGTTCTCAGTGCTAATATAAAACACTTCGATATCTCCCTTTTGCTGGTGGTCTCAAAAAGTGATGCCGGATGTCAATGTGCTTTGTGCGGCTGTGCTCAACAGGATTGTCCGCTATGCGGATAGCACTCTCATTGTCACATAGGAGTGGGACTTTGCTCAGATTGTAGCCAAAGTCCCTGAGGGGTTGCCTCATCCAAAGTAGTTGCGCGCAACACTGTCCTGCGGCAACATACTCGGCCTCAGCGGTGGATAGGGCAACGGAAGTTTGTTTCTTAGAACTCCATGATACCAGGGACCTTCCTAAGAATTGGCACGTCCCTGATGTACTCTTCCTATCGACCTTACATCCAGCATAATCGGAGTCTGAATATCCAATTAAGTCAAAGGTAGACCCCTTTGGATACCAGATCCCGAAGCAAGGCGTAGCGACTAAATATCTAAGAATTCGCTTCACAGCCACTAAGTGACACTCCCTTGGATCAGATTGAAATCTAGCACACATGCATACACTAAGCATAATATCCGGTCTACTAGCGCATAAATAAAGCAAAGAACCTATCATGGATCGGTATGCTTTTTGATCAACGGACTTACCTCCTTTGTTGAGGTCGACGTGTCCATCAGTTCCCATCGGAGTCTTTGCGGGCTTGGCGTCCTTCATTCCAAACCGCTTTAGCAAGTCTTGCGTGTATTTCGTTTGGGAGATGAAGGTGCCGTCCTTGAGTTGCTTCACTTGGAACCCAAGGAAATAGTTCAACTCACCCATCATCGACATCTCAAACTTTTGAGTCATCACCCTGCTAAACTCTTCACAAGACTTTTGGTTAGTAGAACCAAATATTATGTCATCGACATAAATTTGGCACACAAATAAATCACCATCACAAGTCTTAGTGAATAAAGTCGGATCGGCTTTCCCAACCTTGAAAGCATTAGCAATTAAAAAGTCTCTAAGGCATTCATACCATGCTCTTGGGGCTTGCTTAAGTCCATAGAGCGCCTTAGAGAGCTTACATACGTGGTCGGGGTACCATTCATCCTCGAAGCCAGGGGGTTGCTCCACGTACACCTCCTCCTTGATTGGCCCGTTGAGGAAGGCACTCTTCACATCCATTTGGAACAACCTGAAAGAATGGTGAGCGACATATGCTAGCAAAATACGAATGGACTCTAGCCTAGCCACAGGAGCAAAAGTCTCCTCAAAGTCTAAACCTGCGACTTGGGCATAACCTTTTGCCACAAGTCGAGCCTTCTTCCTTGTCACCACCCCGTGCTCGTCTTGTTTGTTGCGGAACGCCCACTTGGTTCCCACAACATTTTGCTTGGGACGAGGCACCAGTGTCCAAACTTCATTACGCTTGAAGTTGTTGAGCTCTTCCTGCATGGCCAACACCCAGTCCGGATCTAGCAAGGCCTCTTCTACCCTAAAGGGCTCAATAGAAGAGACAAAGAAGTAATGCTCACAAAAATTAACTAATCTAGAACGAGTAGTTACTCCCTTGCTAATGTCACCCAAAATTTGGTCGACGGGATGATTCCTTTGAATCGTTGCTCGAACTTGGGTTGGAGGTGCTGGTTGTGCTTCTTCCTCTTCAACTTGGACATTTTGTGCTCCCCCTTGATCACACGCCTCCTCTTGATGAACCTGTTCATCATCTTGAGTTGGGGGATGCACCATTGTTGAGGAAGAGGGTTGATCTTGCTCCTTTTGTTCCTGTGGCTGCACTTCTCCAATCGCCATGGTGCGTATTGCGGCCGTTGGAGCGTCTTCTTCATCTACATCATCAAGATCAACAACTTGCTCTCTTGGAGAGCCATTAGTCTCATCAAATACAACGTTGCTAGAGACTTCAACCAAACTCGATGATTTGTTGAAGACTCTATACGCCTTTGTATTTGAGTCATAACCTAACAAAAACCCTTCTACCGCTTTGGGAGCAAATTTGGAATTCCTACCCTTCTTCACTAGAATGTAGCATTTACTCCCAAAAACTCGGAAATACGAAACATTGGGTTTGTTACCGGTTAGTAGCTCGTATGACGTCTTCTTGAGGAGGCGATGAAGGTAGACCCGGTTGATGGTGTGGCAAGCCGTGTTCACGGCTTCCGACCAAAATCGCTCGGGCGTCTTGAATTCTCCAAGCATTGTCCTCGCCATGTCAATGAGCGTCCTGTTCTTCCTCTCTACCACATCGTTTTGCTGTGGTGTGTAGGGAGCGGAGAACTCGTGCTTGATCCCTTCCTCCTCAAGGTACTCCTCCACTTGAAGGTTCTTGAACTTGGACCCGTTGTCGCTCCTTATCTTCTTCACCTTGAGCTCAAACTCATTTTGAGCCCGCCTTAGGAAGCGCTTGAGGGTCCCTTGGGTTTCAGATTTATCCTGCAAAAAGAATACCCAAGTGAAGCGGGAAAAACCATCAACTATAACAAGACCATACTTACTTCCTCCTATGCTTAGATAGGCGACGGGTCCAAAGAGGTCCATATGAAGCAACTCCAAAGGTCTTGATGTGGTCATCACATTTTTGGAATGATGAGAGCTTCCCACCTGTTTACCTGCTTGACAAGCTGCACAAGGTCTATCTTTTTCGAAGGTAACATTTGTTAGACCTATCACATGTTCTCCCTTTAGAAGTTTGTGAAGGTTCTTCATCCCCACATGTGCTAAGCGGCGATGCCACAGCCAGCCCATGCTAGTCTTAGCAATTAAGCATGCATCTAGACCGACCTCCTCTTTTGCAAAATCAACTAAATAGAGTTTGCCGTCTAGTACACCCTTAAAAGCTAATGAACCATCACTCCTTCTAAAGACAGACACATCTACATTTGTGAATAAGCAGTTATATCCCATATTACAAAGCTGACTCACAGACAACAAGTTATATCCAAGCGACTCAACTAAAAATACATTAGAAATGGAGTGCTCGGATGAAATAGCTATTTTTCCTAGTCCTTTCACCTTGCCTTGATTCCCGTCATCGAATATGATTGAGTCTTGGGAATCTTGGTTTTTGACATAGGAGGTGAACATCTTCTTCTCCCCCGTCATGTGGTTTGTGCATCCGCTGTCGATAATCTAGCTTGATCCCCCGGATGCATAAACCTGCAAGGCAAATTTAGGCTTGGGTCTTAGGTACCCAACTCTTGTTGGGTCCTACAAGGTTAGTGACAATATCCTTAGGGACCCAAATGCAAGTTTTATCTCCCTTGCATTTTGCCCCTAATTTCCTAGCAATCACCTTTCTATCCTTTCTACAAATTGCAAAAGAAGCATTGCAAGCATGATAAATTGTAGAAGGTTCATTAATTTTCTTAGGAACATGAGCAACATTTCTCCTAGGCATATGATGAATGACATTTCTCCTAGACATATCTCTACTATGCACATAGGAAGAACTTGAAGCAAACATTGCATTTGAATCATAAGCATTACAACTCCTATCATGATGAACATTTCTAGAAAATTTCCTATCATAAATAAATGCATGATTCTTTTGAGCACTATTAGCCATAGGGGCCTTCCCTTTCTCCTTGGTAGAGATGGGAGCCTTATGGCTTGTTAAGTTCTTGGCTTCCTTCTTAAAGCCAAGCCCATCCTTAATTGAGGGGTGTCTACCAATAGTGTAGGCATCCCTTGCAAATTTTAGTTTGTCAAATTCACTCTTGCTAGTCTTAAGTTGGGCATTAAGACTAGCCACTTCATCATTTAACTTTGCAATAGAAACTAGGTGTTCACTACAAGCATCAATATTAAAATCCTTACACCTATTGCAAATCACAACATGTTCTATACAAGAGTTAGATTTATTTGTTGCTTCTAGTTTTGCATTCAAATCATCATTAACACTTTTTAAACTAGAAATTGTCTCATGGCAAGTAGATAGTTCACAAGAAAGCATTTCATTCCTTTTAACTTCTAAAGCAAGAGATTTTTGTGCCTCTACAAATTTATCATGTTCTTCATACAAAAGATCCTCTTGCTTTTCTAACAATCTATTCTTATCATTCAAAGCATCAATCAATTCATTAATCTTATCAATTTTAGATCTATCTAAGCCCTTGAACAAACTAGAGTAATCTATTTCATCATCGCTAGATTCATCATCACTAGAAGAAGCATAAGTAGACTTTCGAGTACATACCTTCTTTTCCTTCGCCATGAGGCATGTGTGACGCTCATTAGGGAAGAGGGATGATTTGTTGAAGGCTGATGCGGCGAGTCCTTCGTTGTCGGAGTCGGACGACGAGCAATCCGAGTCCCACTCCTTGCCATGGTGTGCCTCGCCCTTAGCCTTCTTGTAAGCCTTCTTCTTTTCCCTCTTCTTATTTTGTTCCTGGTTACTATCATTATTGGGACAGTTAGCGATAAAATGACCAATCTTACCGCACTTGAAGCAGGAGTGCTTTCCCTTCGTCTTGTTCTTTTTGGGATGCTCCTTGCGTCCCTTTAGCGCCGTCTTGAAGCGCTTGATGATGAGGGCCATCTCTTCCTCATTTAGCCCCGCTGCCTCAACTTGTGCCACCTTGCTAGGTAGCGCCTCCTTGCTACTCGTTGCCTTGAGAGCAATGGCTTGAGGCTCATGAATTGGACCATTCAATGCATCGTCGACGTATCTTGCCTCCTTGATCATCATCCGTCCGCTTACAAACTTCCCAAGTACTTCTTCGGGTGACATCTTGGTGTACCTGGGATTCTCATGAATATTGTTTACAAGATGTGGATCAAGGACAGTAAAGGACCTTAGCATTAGGCGGACGACGTCGTGGTCCGTCCATCGTGTGCTTCCATAGCTCCTTATTTTGTTGATGAGGGTCTTGAGCCGGTTGTACGTTTGGGTTGGCTCCTCTCCCCTGATCATTGTGAATCTCCCAAGTTCGCCCTCCACTAACTCCATCTTGGTGAGCATGGTGACGTCATTTCCCTCATGTGATATCTTGAGGGTGTCCCAGATCTGCTTGGCATTGTCCAAGCCGCTCACCTTATTGTATTCTTCCCTGCACAGAGATGCTAAAAGGACAGTAGTAGCTTGTGCATTTCTATGGATTTGTTCATTGATGAACAAAGGACTATCCGTGCTATCAAATTGCATTCCATTTTCTACTATCTCCCATATACTTGGATGGAGAGAGAACAAGTGACTACGCATTTTGTGACACCAAAATCCGTAGTCCTCCCCATCAAAGTGTGGAGGTTTGCCAAGAGGAATGGAAAGCAAGTGTGCATTTGAACTATGCGGAATACGAGAATAATCAAAAGAGAAGTTTGAATTAACCGTCTTCTTTTTCTCATAGTCGTTGTCGTCGTCCTTTTCGGAAGAAGAGGACTCGTCGCTGTCGTCGTAGTAGACGATCTCCTTGATGCGCCTCGTTTTCTTCTTCTTCCCATCTTTTCTTTTGTGACTCGCGCCTGAGTCAGTAGGCTTGTCATCCTTTGGATCATTGACGAAGGACTCCTTCTCCTTATCATTGACCACCATCCCCTTGCCCTTAGGATCCATCTCTTCGGGCGATTAGTCCCTCACGTGAAGAGAACGGCTCTGATACCAATTGAGAGCACCTAGAGGGGGGGTGAATAGGTGATCCTGTAAAAACTTGAAACTTAATCCAAAAAACTTGATTAGGAGTTAGCACAATAAGGCCAAGTGGCTAGAGAAAAGTTCTCGCACAACACGATAACCACAAGAAGATCAACATAGAGATGGCACAGTGGTTTATCCTATGGTTCGGCCAAGTCCAATACTTGCCTACTCCACGTTGTGGCGTCCCAACGGACGAGGGTTGCACTCAACCCCTTTCAAGCGGTCCAAAGACCCACTTGAATACCACGGTGTTTTGCTTTCACTTTACTATATCCCGTTTGCGAGGAATCTCCACAACTTGGAGCCTCTCGCCCTTACACTTTGAGTATCACAAAGAAGCACAAAAGTAAGGATGGGATGAGCAACGCACACAAGACACGAAATCAGAGCAACAACACGCACACAAGTCACAACACGAGCTCTCAACACAACTCAAAGAGTTCTCTACTCAATTGGAGCTCTAGTTGCTATCACAAAGAATCGAATGCGCAAAATTGGAGTCTTGGTGCTTAGGAATGCTTAGAGAATGCTTAGTGTACTCCTCCATGCGCCTAGGGGTCCCTTTTATAGCCCCAAGGCAGCTAGGAGCCGTTGAGAGCATTCCAGGAAGGCAATTCTTGCCTTCTGTCGCCTGGCGCACCGGACAGTCCGGTGTACCACCGGACACTGTCCGATGCGGATTTATTTCCTTCTGTGGCGCAGCCGACCGTTGAAGATCCAGAGCCGTTGGCGCACTGGACAGTGTCCGATGCACACCGGACAGTCCGGTGCCCCCTTCAGACCATTGGCCCGGCCACGCGTCACGCGCGGATTACGCGGCCGACCGTTGGCCCGGCCGACCGTTGGCTCACCGGACAGTCCGGTGCACCACCGGACAGTCCGGTGATTTATAGCCGTACGCCGTTAATCGCTTCCCGAGAGCGACGACTTCGCCTGTGAATGGCTCACCGGACAGTCCGGTGCACCACCGGACAGTCCGGTGATTTATAGCCGTACGCCGTTGATCGCTTCCCGAGAGCAGTCAGTTGACAGTCGCCAGCCTGGCGCACCGGACACTGTCCGGTGCACCACCGGACAGTCCGGTGCACCCAGACTACGCAGAGTCTTGGCTGTTTAGCCAAGTCTTTTCCAAATTGATCTTTTCCTGTTTCTAGCACTTAGACACAATACATTAGTCTCCAAAACAATGTACTAAGTCTTAGAAACATACCTTTACTCTTGATTTGCACTCTGTCCATCAATTGGCATAGATTAACACTTAAGCACTTGTGTTGGCACTCAATCACCAAAATACTTAGAAATGGCCCAAGGGCACATTTCCCTTTCAGCAGGGTAACACTACGAGGCCTTTACAAAGTTCTACTAGCTTCAGAAAACCCGCTACAATTTATAGGAAGCTCCAGTGCAGGAATCCCTCGCCTGACCGCCATCGCAGCAAATTCAACCCAAGTACCTCCCTACACTGACCACTCCCCTACTGCCCTTGCCCCTTTCGAGTAAGGTAGTCATCCACTAGCTTTCCTAGTTAATCAGCCAAGGGCGTCCCATTAAACCCTTGTGGTAGCACTGTTTTCCCGGATGGTCGCTCCATGTTCCAATTAACATAATGATCTTATCATGAACATAAATAACATAACGAAATAATTGGAACATGGATATAATGAAATATTAACCCAGAAACCGTGCAAAGCAATTACATAACTACCCAATGATTCAGGGGTAAACAAGGTAAAAGGATAAACAGTCTAGGGTGACCTATTGGGTCCCATCAAAATTAAACCTATGCATGAATAAGTGATAATAAAGAACATTATTGGGTAACAAAAGTGGATCAAGGGCACAACTTAGCTGGCACTTGAGATTCCAGTTACCAGGGTGATTCTTCGGATCCTCGAAACCTCGCGCTAGTTGTAGCAATACAAACAAATATAGTATAGATAAAATCAACATCACACCAAACATGAGAATAAATTGAATAATAATGATCTACGTGAAGCTACGAGATCGCGGGATCGAGAACCACTAAAATCGGAGTTACAATTAAGGAGTTATGATTTTATAGGAGATCTGCGTGATTAAAATATTAAACTATATTATAAATTGGTTAGTATAAAACATATGAGAGGTTATTCTATAACTAATTACCTCAACTTTAATCTAAGTTATGAATTGACCATAGACAATATTCTAGTAGATTATAATGATAAGTAGTTTAACGAGACTAACTAACATAAGTTAAACAAAGATCTAATTATAAAAGAATGGGACATGGTATAATAAATGCTATTATTTCGTAGTAAATATTTATACGAGACTAACGCAACTTGAACGGATCAAATCGGAGTTATAACGGAGGAGTTATGAATTTCCTAAGGTTTTATGTATTTGATACGAGATTAATTAAGACATAAATTTTAATACCATTTTCATGTCAAAACAAAGATACAGGGTGATAAACAACATTATTATAGGATTATAGAAACTAAAATAGATCAATTTGGACTTACTATGAATTTTCTAGGAATTAAATAAGTTTCTACAATTATTTATATATTCACAAATCAATTTACAAATATTTTCTCTGATTTACCCACACTCTGGACTGCGCACTATTTACAGAAACCCTAGGGGCTACGGCGCAAATTGCTCTAAGACACAGAGAACAATGAGCGGGGACGGCGGGTTGTTTTCTGGAAATCGTAGGGGCTCTTTAAGAAAAGTTCCACGGATGAAGCGGTGCGGGCGAGGTCGACTGTCCGATCCTGATCCGATGGATCCGATAGAACGACGAAGGGGTACGCGCTATTGACCACCAGATCTAGATCCGATGGTAAGGATCCCACCAACCTAAACGTTATATTGCGATTAAATCCTGAGCGCATGATGGCCGATCAACGGTCAAGAGAAGCCCTAGTCGAATCAGTACTCCGATCTAATCGCAGCCCTCGCCTATAGATCCAACAGTCACAACACCAACCCAACAATATTGGCCAGAGGATCAATCGTGGCCCTTCCATAACCCATCAACGGTCCAGGGAACATCCCCTACATCGCCCATCACCTTTCTTCCTCCTCTCTCTATCCTAGCCACCCCAACCCCAGGTCAGCCGCAGACCTGGACCGCTACTGAGCCATGGCTGGCCTCACCAGCCGCTGAAGCGACTGAGCTCAGCACCCATGGCGGCACACCGCCGGTGAGACACCCACCCAACGTACCAGTCCTCCACCTGCCAACCCAGCTAGCTCTAAGTATAGAGAAGGACAAGACGGAAATAATCAGGTCCTTACCGGCTATTGAAGCAATAGGGATGCCCTCGGCGCCGCCGGTGGTGGCGGATGAGCGGGTGAAGAGCGCCCGGCGTAGGTGGAAGCCGCGGAAGGGGCGCACGGCAGGAGGCACATGCGCAGAAGAAACCTATCGACGGTAGCCACACACTTTCTTCTCTCTCTGTCGGTGGTGCCCAGGCCCTGCCCACGATGGTCACCAATCCGCGGTGGCCCACCGGCCACGGCGAGCAATTCGTCGCAGCTGGTGACTGTGCGCCCAACTTTAACCTTGCACCCAATTCCACAGGATGGTTGGACGACGCCAGGGGCAAGAAGCGGCTGCGGCGGTACTGTGATTTCCTACAGCGGAGGCACGACCGGGAGAAGGAAAAACGAGCTATGGGGCGACGCTTGGATGAGATGCGGAGAAAAGGCCATGGCCCTTCGGTTCTTATACCCCGATTCGGAGGGAACGGCCTGCCCGAGCATCGCGGCGATCCTGGCTGAGCGGACGTGGTTCCGTGGGCGAGATCCGCAGAGAAGAAAGTGCCCAGATAATGTGGGCCCGCGAATCAGTGGGAGTGTGAGGAGCGGGTGCGAGAGAGATGTAAGGTCTGCAGGGCGCATAGGGCCCACCTGCCAGCGAGATTGCCCAGCGCGCGCGAGATTCATGGCGGAAGCCAACAACGGCCACGACGTGAGGTTGCTGCTGACCGCGTGGCCCAACCTGTCAATGGCACCAGGCGCGCAGACCATGTGGTGGGGATCTGTGTAGTGGGGCCAACCAGTCATCCACGTGCAGTGATTAATCTGGGCACGGTGGCTGACACCCCCAGGCCCACTGGTCGACGCTCAAATGGATAGGGGGAAGCGGAAGGTGAACTGGGCCGGAAACCAGGTAGCAGGCCCAGCAGGTAACGTATTTCTTTCTCTTTTCTTTCCCTTTCACTTTTATTTTCTATTTCATTTCAAATTCAAATCTAATTTGAGCTTCACATATTTTAATGCACACACTAAAATACAACATGATACAAAATATATATTTTGTTTTACTATTATTATTATATTCATTTAAGCAAATGCTCAAAAACATATAATAAGGAATAATTCACATTATATTCATTTTTTAATGTGTGCTCGAATTAAGAGTTATTCAAACAAATATTATTTATTTAGTTGGGATAATTTTGATATAAAATCTTCACCATGATTTATTTTTGATTCGAGATTATTTTTTTAGGAGTGCTCTAGTTATAAATTTACAATAGATAGATTGAAAGTGTTTCCTTTAATTATTGTTCCATAGTTTCGTCTTGAACTATAGTTTCAAGGTTTGGATTTAAGTTTTAAACTACCAAGCTCTTGATATTACTATTTCATTTTTTTATACAAATTTTGGGCTTTACAAATCCTACCCCCCTTAACAGAAATCTCGTCCCCGAGATTTGTAAGGAAAGGGTGTATATCCATATTATCTCAACACGTATGCACAAACAAAAATCTTAGCATGATACATAACTTATTAGCAACACATGGGTCAATTAGACCTTATTATTCCTCCTGAAATAGTATCATACCATTTACTAACTAAAGTAACATTTAGATCTTACAAATAGTAGTAAGTTATATATATGTTTATGTAGCTTGGTGGAGTAGGTGGTGGTAGTGGAGGTTGTTGTTGTCGTTGTCTTTCCAACCGTGCTTGCCTTATTTCTTGACGTATCTCCAAACGGACCTGACGCATTTCCTCGTGTTCTTGTCTTATCTGATTTTGCATTTCGGTCACCATGTATGTCAATTGTTGTATTACCAGCCTTTGGGCGGCAACCACTTGATTGATTCCAACCGGTGGATGATTTGGAGGATTTATTTCTGTTTGTTGTTGCCTGATAATCCTTCCTTCCTAGTATTGACCATCGAAGTTAGAAGCATATGGTAATATAATTTTGCAAGGAAAAGTATTTGGCAAGCAGAATGAATAGGCCAGTAGTTGGTTATGATCTAAAGATTCTTTAGCAGGGCTTAATCTTTATTTTATACCAAGCTTAGGATAACTAGTCGTATAAGGTGAATATCCAAAGGTAGGATAGAATTTTGTTAAGATGGGATAGTCTACATGGTGTAGGTTAAAAGTTTGTTTGATGTTAAGTGGGGATAGATAGATTATACCATTCATCATGACTCTATGGGTTGGATTAGCTCATGGTTGAGTTGATCCAATGTGCTAAGTTAAGTTAATACATGGCTAGACGGGTCCAAGTACTACTAATCTGTTTAAGCAGACCACATTGAATTTATCACACTAGATTCCATAATCCTATTTAAGAATATCATTTAGTTATGCATATCTAGCTGACTTTATCTTTACGAGGCTCTAGTATTTTTTATCTAAGTGGAACTTCCAATTAATATATATATTTTTATACACCTAAAATTTCCATGCCATTAATAGGTGTGGTATAGAAACAATGGTACATCATGTTTTAACCATTAGGTGAGTGTTGACATGGAATGAGTGTACTATGGCATAACCGAGCTTCCTTTGGGGTCTGGATTAGGGACCATCGGTCGTGGTGTTAGATGCCATTATCTGATTTGAAATAATAATTTCAGGTACATGGGGTAGGTAGATTAAACAGAGTTTTGCTTTCTTGGATAAATGAGTTGGGCAACATATACCATAGGCTAGGTCGTGGTTCCACAGATGAGTTGGTGTAAACTACCAATTCAGGTTTAAAACTCATTCATATGAATATGGTTTAGTTGATACTTGTATCATAGATTAGACCATATTAGATTAAGTAGGGTCTAGGTTAGTTTGGATATAACTAGATTTAGACTAGTTTAAGTTAGATAGATCTACCAGGATAGGATATGTATTACCAATATGTGTTAGAATCCTTTAAGATGGGATGGATTATATGGGTAGGTAGATCAGAAGTTCTGTTTAAATTAAAACAGAGGGATTATGCAACCACGGATGGTTAAGGTAGTTGCATATGGCCAGGTTGTTGTGTGTGGTCTAGTCTAAATTGGAATCTTAGTCCAACTTGGATTAAAACATATTTATAAGAATAGGGTCCAATCTTATTTTACCCGCATTATCTAACATGTTTGTCCATTGGATTAGATCTGATCAGATTAGATAGGATCAGAATTAAATTAGTGTAATCGGATTAGACTAGATAAGATTCACTCACGTTGGCTCCGCTATCATGAGATAAGCAAAATGATGGGGATAAGACGAATCGTTCAAGATAAGATGAATCTATAAGGATAGGGTAGAATCTTTGGAGGTCAGATAGATCTATTAGGATAAGATAAAATCTATTCAAGATAAGATGAATTTATTAAGGTAATAGAGAATCTCTTAAGATAAGATAGATCTATTAGTGTTGGGGACCATAATTAGGGGTACCCTCAAGACTCCTAAATCTCAGCTGGTAACCCCCATCAGCACAAAGCTGCAAAGGCCTGATGGGTGCGATTAAGTCAAGGATCCGTCCATTCGAGGGACGCGATCACGCCTCGCCCTAGCCCAGCCTCGGGCAAGGGCAGCCGACCCCGGAGGATCTACATCTCGCCCGAGGACCCCCTCCAGCAACGGACACACCTTCGGCTCGCCCGAGGCCCAGTCTTCACCAAGAAGCAACCTTGGCCAAATCACCACGCCAACCGACCAAATCGCCGGGGCATTTAATGCAAAGGTGGCCTGACACCTTTATCCTGACGCACGCCCTCCAGTCGACAGAGCCGAAGTGACCGCAGTCACTTCGCCGCTCCACTGACCGGTCTGACAAGAGGGCAGCGCCGCCTGCGCCGCTCCGACTGCTGAGCCACTCGACAGAGTGAGGCTGACAGCAGCCAAGTCCAGCCTCAGGCATCATAGGAAACTCCGCTTCGCCCGACCCCAGGGCTCGGACACGGGCTCAGCCCCGGAAGACGACGAACTCCGCTTCGCTCGACCCCAGGGCTCGGACTCGGGCTCAGCCCCGGAAGACGATGAACTCCGCTTCGCCCGACCCCAGGGCTCGGACACGGGCTCAGCCCCAGAAGACGATGAACTCCGCTTCGCCCGACCCCAGGGCTCGGACTCGGGCTCAGCCTCGGAAGACGACGAACTCCGCTTCGCCCGACCCCAGGGCTCGGACTCGGGCTCAATCCCGGAAGATGACGAACTCCGCTTCGCCCGACCCCAGGGCTCAGACATGGGCTCAGCCCCGGAAGACGACGAACTCCGCTTCGCCCGACCCTAGGGCTCGGACACGGGCTCAGCCCCGGAAGACGACGAACTCCGCTTCGCCCGACCCCAGGGCTCGGACTCGGGCTCAGCCCCGGAAGACGACGAACTCCGCCTCGCCCGACCCCAGGGCTCGGACTCAGCCCTGGCCTCAGCCGACGGGCCCCGCCTCGTCCGACCCGGGGGCTTGGACTCGACTTCGACCTTGGAAGACAGACTCAACCTCGACCTCGGAGGAGCCTCCACCTCGCTCAACCTAGGGCACGGACCGACCACGTCAACAGGAAGCGCCATCATTACTCTACCCCGAGCTGACTCAGGCTACGGGGAACAAGACCGGCGTCCCATCCGGCTCGCTCCACTATACGAGTAATGATGGCGCCCCGCATGCCCTGTGACAACGGCGGTTCTCAGCCCCCTTACGGAAGCAAGAGGACGTCAGCATGGACGCGACAGCCCCGACAGCTGTCCCTCCGCCAGGCTCCAGCGCTCCTCCGACGGCCACGACATCACACGAATGCCAAAACCTCTCCGGCTGCCACGATGGCATGTACTTAGGGCGCTAGCTCTCCTCCGCTAGACACGTTAGCACACTGCTACACCCCCACTGTACACCTGGATCCTCTCCTTACGCCTATAAAAGGGAGGTCCAGGGCCCTCTTACAGAGGGTTGGCCGCGCGGGGAAGGACGGGACGGTGCTCACGCAAGGCCGCTCGCTCCCTCCCGCATGGACGCTTGTAACCCCCTACTGCAAGCGCACCCGACCTAGGCGCGGGGCTAACACGAAGGCCGCGGGTTCCACCTCCCACGCCTGTCTCCCTCCGGCTGCTCTTCTCCCCCCTTCGCGTTCTGCCTCGCGCCGACCCATCTGTGCTGGGGCACGCGGCGACGATTCACTCGTCGGTCCAGGGACCCCCCGGGTTCCGAAACACCGACAGTTGGCGCGCTAGGTAGGGGCCTGCTGCGTGTTGACGAACAGCTTCCCGTCAAGCTCCAGATGGGCAGTCTCCAGCAACCTCTCCAGCCCGGGACGGTGCTCCGTTTCGGGAGTCTGGAGTTCATGTCCCTCGACGGCAGCTACGACATGATACTCCTTCCCCCGCCACGCGACAGTGACAATGGCGGTCGATAACCCACCCGCCGGCGGGGAAATCGACGACGCCTTCCCCACGTGGTGGAAGGACGACATTCGGGCTTGTCCCGTCCCCTCCCCCGCCGACGGAGGAGGAGGCGGGGCAACCAAGGCCAAGCGGGAAGTGGCACCTCGTTGGCTGTCGAGCGAGTCGACGGCGCCGGCGCCCCAACGGAGAGTGCGTCGGGCATCGGCCTCGCGTCTGAGACGAAGACGAGCACTGCCTCCCCGCAACACACCAACCTCAAGCAAACGGACGACGCCAGCACGCTCGCGAAGGACTTGCTGGGCATCACCCTCATACCTGAGACGACGGTGCAGTCAGTCCCTGACATGGCTTCGTCACCGCCCGTCGACCAAAAGGTATCGACCAATTCCCATCTCGCGCCTTTTGGATTCGGCCTCGACCCGCCAAGCAACTCCGCTTCGGTGGACATTCTCATAGAGGCGAGTCCAAACCCTCTGGGGTATCGTGTGCGGTCACCCTGGGACCGGCTGACGGCCGTCTCGACCTACGGGCCCTCGGGGTCCGAGGAAGATGGCGAGCTTGACCTCTGTTGGGATTTCTCCGGACTTGGTAACCCCAGTGCCGTGAGGGACTTCATGACCGCATGCGACTACTGCCTTTCCGACTGTTCCGACGGTAGCCGCAGCCTCGGTGACGAGGACTGCGGCCCAAGCCGCGAATGTTTCCACGTCGATCTAGGGGGTCCCGACGAAGGCAACCATCTTGGTATGCCGGAGAACGGTGATAACCCTAGGCCCATGCCTCGCGTCGACATCCTTCGGGAGCTAGCTGTAGTCCCTGTCCCGGCGGGGGGTCCTGACCCACAGCTCGAGCAAATCCGCGAGATGCAGGCCAGGCTCGACGAGGGAGCAGGAACGCTTGTGCCGATCCGCCGGGACATCGGGCAGGAATGGGCGGGCCAACCTCCGGTCGGAGAAGCGCGTCATCTCCCCCAGGGCATCCGGCACTGCATCGCCGACGACGTCAGGGTAAGGCCACCACCGGATTCCAGTGGAGTCGGCCAGAACCTGGCTGCAGCGGCAATACTTCTCCGCGCGATGCCGGAGCCATCAACTACCGAGGGGCGGCGTATCCAGGGAGAGCTCAAGAATCTCCTGGAGGACGTCGCGGTCCGACGGGCCGAAAGCTCCGCCTCCCGAAGGCAGGGGCACCCCTCAGAACATCGCGCCGCGACTTCCTGATTCATGCGGGAAGCCTCGGTCCACACCGGGCGCACGCGCAACACAGCGCCTGCGGCCCCGGGTCACCTCGGCAATGAGCACCATCAGCCGTCGGGCCCACCTCGACGAGAGGGTGTGCCGAGGCTACCACCCCAGGCATGGGGGACGCTACGACAGCGGGGAGGATCGGAGTCCTTCGCCCGAACCACCCGGTCCGCAGGCTTTCAGCCGCGCCATACGACAGGCACCGTTCCCGACCCGGTTCCAAACCCCGACTACTATCACAAAGTACTCGGGGGAGACGAGACCGGAACTGTGGCTCACGGACTATCGGCTGGCCTACCAGCTGGGTGGAACGGATGATGATAATCTCATCATCCGCAACCTCCCCCTGTTCCTCTCCGACACCGCTCGAGCCTGGCTGGAGCATCTGCCTCTGGGGCAGATCTCCAACTGGGACGACCTGGTCCAAACCTTCGCCGGCAATTTCCAAGGCACGTACGTGCGCCCTGGAAACTCCTGGGATCTCCGAAGCTGCCGCCAGGAGCCGGGAGAGTCTCTTCGGGACTACATCCGGCGATTCTCGAAGCAGCGCACCGAGCTGCCCAACGTCACCGATTCGGATGTCATCGGCGCGTTCCTCACTGGCACCACCTGCCGCGACCTGGTGAGCAAGCTGGGTCACAAGACCCCCACCAGGGCGAGCGAGCTGATGAACATCGCCACCAAGTTCGCCTCTCGCCAGGAGGCGGTTGAGGCCATCTTCCGGAAGGACAAGCAGCCCCAGGGCCGCCCACCGGAAGATGTTCCCGAGGCGTCAACTCAGCGCGGCACCAAGAAGAAAGGCAAGAAGAAGTCGCAAGCGAAACGCGACACCGCCGACGCGGACCTTGTCGCTGCCGCCGAGTACAAGAACCCTCGGAAACCTCCCGGAGGTGCCAACCTCTTCGACAAGATGCTCAAGGAGCCGTGCCCCTATCATCAGGGGCCCGTCAAGCACACCCTTGAGGAGTGTGCCATGCTTCGACGCCACTTTCACAAGGCTGGGCCACCCGCGGAGGGTGGCAAGGCCCTCGACGACGCTAAGAAGGAAGATCACAAGGTGGGAGAGTTCCCCGAGGTCCACGACTGCTTCATGATCTACGGTGGGCAAGTGGCAAACGCCTCGGCTCGGCACCGCAAGCAAGAGTGTCGGGAGGTCTGCTCGGTAAAGGTGGCGGCGCCAGTCTACCTAGACTGGTCCGACAGGCCCATCACCTTCGACCAGGCCGACCATCCCGACCATGTGCCGAGCCCGGGGAAATACCCGCTCGTTGTCGACCCCATTATCGGCAACGTCAGGCTCACCAAGGTCCTCATGGACGGAGGCAGCAGCCTCAACATCATCTACGCCGAGACCCTTGTGCTCCTGCGGATCGATCTGTCCTCAGTCCGGGTGGGCGCTGCGCCTTTCCACGGGATCATCCCCGGGAAGCGCGTCCAACCCCTCGGACAACTCGATCTACCCGTCTGCTTTGGGACGCCCTCTAACTTCCGAAGAGAGACCCTCACGTTCGAAGTGGTCGGGTTTCGAGGAACCTACCACGCAGTATTGGGGAGGCCATGCTACGCCAAGTTCATGGT
The DNA here is from genome assembly GCA_029449295.1 of Zea luxurians. NCBI lineage: Eukaryota > Viridiplantae > Streptophyta > Magnoliopsida > Poales > Poaceae > Zea > Zea luxurians. Next base: position 49,290,095 of record JAOPSE010000023.1, read on the forward strand.
CATCCCCAACTACACCTACCTCAAGCTCAAGATGCTGGGCCCCAACGGGGTCATCACCGTCGGGCCCACGTACCGACACGCGTACGAATGCGACGTGGAGTGCGTGGAGTACGCCGAGGCCCTCATCGCCGACCTAGAGAACCTCTCTAGGGAGGCGCCAGACGTGAAGCGCCACGCCGGCAACTTCGAGCCAGCGGAGACGGTTAAGTCTGTCCCTCTCGACCCCTGCAACGACGCCTCCAAGCAGATCCGGATCGGCTCCGAGCTCGACCCCAAATAGGAAGCGGTGCTCGTCGACTTTCTCCGCGCAAACGCCGACATTTTCGCGTGGAGTCCCTCGGACATGCCCGGCATACCGAGGGAAGTCGCCGAGCACTCGCTGGATATCCGAGCTGGAGCCCGACCCGTGAAGCGGCCTCTGCGCCGATTCGACAAAGAAAAGCGCAGAGCCATAGGCGAGGAGATCCACAAGCTAATGGCGGCAAGGTTCATCAAAGAGGTATTCCATCCCGAATGGCTTGCCAACCCTATGCTTGTGAGAAAGAAAGGGGGGAAATGGCGGATGTGTGTAGACTACACTGGTCTAAACAAAGCATGTCCGAAGGTTCCCTACCCTCTGCCTCGCATCGATCAAATCGTGGATTCCACTGCTGGGTGCGAAACCCTGTCTTTCCTCGATGCCTACTCTGGGTATCACCAGATCAGGATGAAAGAGTCCGACCAGCTCGTGACTTCTTTCATCACACCCTTCGGCATGTATTGCTATATTACCATGCTGTTTGGTTTGAGGAATGCGGGTGCAACGTACCAACGGTGCATGAACCATGTGTTCGGCGAACACATCGGCCGAACGGTCGAGGCCTACGTCGATGACATCGTAGTCAAGACGAGGAAAGCCTCCAACCTCCTTTCCGACCTTGAAGTGACATTCTGATGTCTCAAGGCGAAAGGCGTGAAGCTCAATCCCGAAAAGTGTGTCTTCGGGGTCCCCCGAGGCATGCTCTTGGGGTTCATCGTCTCCGAGCGGGGCATCGAGGCTAACCCGGAGAAGATCGCGGCCATCACCAGCATGGGGCCCATCAAGGACTTGAAAGGCGTACAGAGGGTCATGGGATGCCTCGCGGCTCTGAGCCGTTTCATCTCGCGCCTCGGTGAAAGAGGCCTGCCTCTGTACCGCCTCTTAAGGAAGGCCGAGTGCTTCGCTTGGACCCCTGAGGCCGAGGAAGCCCTCGGGAACCTGAAGGCGCTCCTCACGAACGCGCCCATCTTGGTGCCCCCCGCGGCCGGAGAAGCCCTCTTGATCTACATCGCCGCGACCACTCAGGTGGTTAGCACCGCGATTGTGGTTGAGAGACGAGAAGAGGGGTATGCATTGCTCGTCCAGAGGCCAGTCTACTTCATCAGTGAGGTACTGTCAGAGACTAAGATCCGCTACCCGCAAATTCAGAAGCTGCTGTAAACGGTGATCATGACGCGGCAGAAGTTGCGACACTACTTCGAGTCTCATCCGGTAACTGTGGTGTCATCCTTCCCCCTGGGGGAGATCATCCAGTCCCAAGAGGCCTCGGGTAGAATTGCAAAGTGGGCGGTGGAGATCATGGGCGAGACGATCTCGTTCGCCCCTCGGAAGGCCATCAAGTCCCAGGTCTTGGCAGACTTCGTGGCTGAATGGGTCGACACCCAGCTCCCAACAGCTCCGATCCAACCAGAGCTCTGGACCATGTTTTTCGACGGGTCGCTGATGAAGACGGGGGCCGGCGTAGGCCTACTCTTCATCTCGCCCCTCGGGAAGCACCTATGCTACGTGCTACGCCTCCACTTCCCGGCGTCCAACAACGTGGCTGAGTACGAGGCTCTGGTAAATGGGTTGCGAATCGCCATCGAGCTAGGGGTCCGACGCCTTGACGCTCGCGGTGACTCGCAGCTCGTCATCGACCAAGTCATGAAGAACTCCCACTGCCGTGACCCGAAGATGGAAGCCTACTGCGATGAGGTTTGGCGCCTGGAAGACAAGTTCTACGGGCTCGAGCTCAACCACATCGCCCGACGCTACAACGAGACTGCGGACGAGCTGGCTAAAATAGCCTCGGGGCGAACAACAGTTCCCCCGGACGTGTTCTCCTGAGACCTGCATCAACCCTCCGTCAAGACCGACGACACGCCCGAGCCCGAGAAGGCCTCGGCCCAGCCCAAGGTACCCTCGGCACGGTCCGAGGCACCCTCGGCTCGGCCCGAGGTACCCTCGGCCCCCGAGGGTGAGGCACTGTGCGTCGAGGGGGAGCAGAGCGAGGTCACGCCTAATCAAAACTGGCAGACCCCGTACCTGCAATATCTCCACCGAGGAGAGCTACCCCTCGACCAAGCCGAAGCTCGGCGGTTGGCGCGGCGCGCCAAGTCTTTTGTCTTGCTGGGAGATGGGAAGGAGCTCTACCACCGTAGCCCCTCGGGCATCCTCCAGCGATGCATTTCCATCGCCGAAGGCCAGGAGCTCTTACAAGAGATACACTCGGGGGCTTGCGGCCATCACGCAGCACCTCGAGCCCTTGTTGGGAACGCCTTTCAACAAGGTTTCTACTGGCCGACGGCGGTGGCCGACGCCACTAAGATTGTCCGCACCTGCGAAGGGTGTCAGTTCTACGCGAGGCAGACCCACTTGCCCGCTCAGGCTCTGCAGACCATACCCATCACCTGGTCGTTTGCTGTGTGGGGTCTGGACCTCGTCGGCCCCTTGCAGAAGGCATCCGGGGGCTACACGCACCTGTTGGTCGCCATCGACAAATTCTCCAAGTGGATCGAGGTCCGACCCCTAAACAACATCAGGTCCGAACAGGCGGTGGCGTTCTTCACCAACATCATCCATCGCTTTGGGGTCCCAAACTCCATCATCACCGACAACGGCACCCAGTTCACCGGCAGAAAGTTTATGGACTTCTGCGAGGATCACCACATCCGGGTGGACTGGGCTGTCGTGGCTCACCCCATGACGAATGGGCAGGTAGAACGTGCCAACGGCATGATTCTGCAAGGACTCAAGCCTCGGATCTACAACAACCTCAACAAGTTCGGCAAGCGATGGATGAAGGAACTCCCCTCGGTGGTCTGGAGTCTGAGGACAACGCCGAGCCGAGCCACGGGCTTCACATTGTTCTTTCTGGTCTATGGGGCCGAGGCCATCTTGCCCACAGACTTAGAATACGGTTCCCCGAGGACGAGGGCCTACGCCGACCAAAGCAATCGAGCCAATCGAGAAGACTCACTGGACTAGCTGGAAGAGGCTCGGGACATGGCCTTACTACACTCGGCGCGGTACCAGCAGTCCCTGCGACGCTACCACGCCCGAGGGGTTCGGTCCCGAGACCTCCAGGTGGGTGACCTGGTGCTTCGGCTGCGACAAGACGCCCGAGGGCGGCACAAGCTCACGCCTCCTTGGGAAGGGCCATTCATCATCACCAAGGTTCTGAAGCCCGGAACATACAAGCTGGCCAACAGTCAAGGCGAGGTCTACAGCAACGCTTGGAACATCCAACAGCTACGTCGCTTTTACCCTTAAGATGCTTCCAAGTTATTCGTACACCTCGTTCACACACAAAGTCTGGTCGTCAAGGAAGGGTCAGCCTTGCCTCGGCAAAGCCCGACCCTCCCTCGGGGGCTAGAAGGGGGGAACCCCCCCTGCGTCTTCTACGTCAAAATTTTCCTCGAAAAAAGAAAAAAATCTTTTCTGCCAGAATGCCTTTCGTGCTTTTCGACTACTTCGAAAGTGGATCCTGAAAACGACAGAGTACACGTAAGCAGCCAAGGCTGACCGAGCCGAGGGACTCCTATGCCTCCGGGATACGGATACCTCACTCATCACCTTCTGCGATAAGTAACTCGCGCTCGGATAAGTGACTCCACGGACCGAACAAGTCTTCACGCTCGAAAGCTCCTCTGCCGAAATGATTTTTCGGGCCTTCTCGACTGCGACGGTGACAAAACCCTATGGGCGGGTAAGAGTACACGTAAGCGGCAAGGCCGACCGAGCCGAGGGATTCCTACACCTCCGGGATACGGATACCTCACTCATCACCTTCCGTGAAAAGTAACTCTCGCTCGGACAAATAAGTTTGTTACCGGCAAGCAAGTCCAGATACTCGAAACAAGAGGAAAAGGGACGCAGCTTTACAACACGACAACAGTGTGTTTGGGCCTCGGTGGCCACAGAAAACATACACACACTACAAGACAACCCGATCCTGCAGGCTCGGACGTCGACAGTTGAAGGGGGCAGCAGTACCCTCGGCGTCAACTACACCTTCGGCGGGGTCTGACCTAGCCTCAGACGGCGACGCGGTCGGAGGATCTCCACTCTGAAGGACGACATCAGCACCACATCCGGGCCATCGCCGCCAGGGTCTTCTCCAAGAATCCGGCTCGAGCAGACGGCTCGGCCGGCCACCCCGAGGCCTCGGCCAGCTGTCCCCCGAAGACATCAGCCCGGCTTGTGGCCTCGGCAGCTCAACTCCGGCGTCGATCCCACCAGTGGACGACCCAGCCAGGCTCCGGCCGACCAAATCTTCTTTTCGAGCCAACTCTGCCTCTGTCCGTGTTGACACCGCTACCTCCGGCTTCGGCTCATCGAAGGGCGGCCGAGGGGTTCCTTTAACTAAGCAAGAGAAGCCTCGGACAGCAAGGCCGACCGAGCCGAGGGACTCCTACGCCTCCGGGATATGGATACCTCACTCGTCACCATCACGCGAGGCAACTCACGCTTGGTGAAGCGGTTCAGATAGTCAGCAGGTGAGTCTTAGTGCTCGAAATGAAGGAAAAACACGACTCCATGCCGAAAGTACATACATGTTCAGGCCCCGACATCCACAATGAACAAAAGAAACCAGCACTCGAAGTGCCATTACAAACAAAACTCCGGTTCCACCTCCGCAGGTACGAACAACCCCCACACGATTGGGGGGCCTGCGGAGCAACAGAAGGCCGACGGGTGGCTCGCCGTCGCCCGTTCCGGCAGCAGCGACGATGACCTCCGCCCCGGGCGGCGAAGCAGCTTCAGCAACGGCTTCCAGGCGGGTGCTGCGGCAGGAAGGCTCTCGCCCATGAAGGACAAGAACCAGCCATTCAAGTCGGGGGATGGAGGTCCAGGGATGCAGGCGGAGTTGGCAATCTCGTCGGCAGAGAAGCCTTCTCCGGCTGCCACCACCTCAACACCGCGCCAGCGGGCGCCGGGTGCCTCAAAGCGCACCGACAAGTCCTCGCCCACGCCAGAGCCACCCAGAACATGAGCACCGCCCTCGCGGCGCACGACGTGCTGGGCGACCCTCTGACGCGGCTGTCGGCGCGAGGAAGACCTGGACGTGGCCGGCCCGTACGCGGCGCGACCATCGTCCGGACGAAGGACGGAATGCTGCACCCTGGCTGGGCAGCGGCAGTTCGCGGCGTGGCTGAGGGAAGCCTCCGCGGGGCTGGAAGATGCCTTTCTCCCCCGGGCGCCGGGGGAAGAAAAGGGTTACCGACCCACGCGGAGGCAGCCCCCCAGCTCACCTCACCATCCACCCCAGCAAGGATGATGAAGATCCTTGAAGCTGAGGGAGGGGCAGAGGCCGTAGCCCGGTTCGCTTCTCCCCGCCATCAAGCTGGAGGTCACCGTCTTGGGTGACCACCGGCGAGGGGATGCAGCCGGGCTGCCTGATGAAAATCCTTGAAGCCGAACGATGGCTAAAAGGTACCAACTTCCTCGAAGTTGCGTCCCTCCAACGACAAGACGGAAGGATTGCGGGCGTCCCCCATCCGGGGGCTCAGAAGGTGGAAAGACACGATGCATAAGGGAGCGCGAAGACATGGTCGTCTTTCAAGGGGGTCACCCTCCTTTTAAAGGCAACTCTCCCCACTTGCGTCCTCAGCCGTTGCGGGCTGAGTCTTCTCCAACATGCTCCAAGGTCCTCCCCCTTACGGTGCGGGGGCTGGGTCCCACGCGTCATGCAAGCCGGTCCAGGGCAGAAGAAGCCAAACTGCCGCGCGCGGTGCATGCAACCGCCCGGCGGTTACAAGCACTCCTCCACTTTCGCCCAGACCAGCGGGTGAAAGGGCGGACAGCCATGCAGGCGGCATGCAACCGTGCCATGCCACGTGCGAGCAATTGCACCGCCACTCGCGCCACTACCGCGCCTCCTCGACTGCGGAGCCAATACCGCGACTCGAGGCAACCTTGCGTGTGACCCAGCAGTGCCAGCCAGGCGCGACGGTCAATACGGCCAAAAAATGGGCCGGCAGTAATGGCGGTGGCAGGCGGGCAGGAGCAGCGGTCACGTCGTCAGCCAAGCTTACGTCCCATCCAGGGGCAGCGAGAGAACTCTCTCTCACGACGTAAAGACGGCGCGCCCGTGATCCGTTCCTCGAACGGCCCGCGCACGTGCAACGGTCGCCTCGCGAACCACTCGCCCCGTCGCATTAACTCCGCGGCGGGACAGGCGATGCCTCAGGCAGGAGAAGCAAGCAACGCTTCGCCTTCGCCATAATGACCGCGTCAAAAGAGGCACGCCACATCATTCGATTTCGTATCCTTTTCCTTTTCCTCTTTCTCTCTCTTACAACTGGGACCGGGAAAGGGGGATACCCCGAAAAGGATCCTTCTCCGTGAAGGAAATAGGCCCCGAGCCTCCCTACTAATCAGGGGTAAAAAGGCTGGCCCCTCAGAGGGGTTCAACGGCCGCCTCAGAGCGCTTGGGTTCTGCGCCCACTACTGGTCAGAGGTTCGATGGCCGGCCCCTCGGAAGGGTTCAAACGGCCGCCTCAGGCCACTCGGGCTCCGCGCCCACTACTGATCAGGGGTTCGTAGGCTAGCCCTCGAAGGGCTCACAGTTGCCTAAGACGCAGAGCGAGGGATGACCCTGGGTACGTTCGATACATAACCAAGGCTCGGGCTACGCTCCCGAGGTACCCTAGGACATTTCCGAGACCAGCGGGAACGATCTTGTAACGGAATCCCATCAGAGGGAGGCATCCAGCCCTCGGATCCCGTCAAAAGGGGACCGGGTCCGGCAGATCACCCGCAGGTACTTTTGGAGCCCGCCTCCGGGCCTCTAGCCGACCCCTAACAAATGGGGCATGGGCGTCCACTCGGATTACCCGCCAGCAGCTCACCGGAGACACCATGTTCGGCGCCCTCCGAGGGCAACATGGCGCTTTCCCCCCCTCCTCCTTGCGGAAAGGCTACGCAGGGGCGTATATAAAAAAGTCGAGTCTGTCCTTGACCGTCCTCTCGCCCTGTGCAGAGGCTCGGGGGCTGCTCTCGCAAACCCGGCTCCGGCCAAACCGTTGACAGTGTCAACATACCAGCCCGAGAACTTGGGACCCGACCGTGCACCCAGGCTACGGCCAGCTCGCATGAGGGAACAACCAGACCAGCCGAAGTGTTGCGAAACGCACTAAGACCTCGAAGGAGTCAAACTACTCCTCCGAGGCCTCGGGGGCTACACCCGGCGGGTGCGCTCGCGCGCACCCACCAGAACAAAATGCAACCGAAAAAGGCTGGTCCCCTTGCAAAAAAGTGCGGCAAAAGCCTCCAAGCGAGTATTAACACTCCCTTTGAGGCTCGGGGGCTACTGTTAGGGACCATAATTAGGGGTACCCTCAAGACTCCTAAATCTCAGCTGGTAACCCCATCAGCACAAAGCTGCAAAGGCCTGATGGGTGCGATTAAGTCAAGGATCGGTCCATTCGAGGGACGCGATCACGCCTCACCCGAGCCTAGCCTCGGGCAAGGGCAGCCGACCCCGGAGGATCTACGTCTCGCCCGAGGACCCCCTCCAGCAACGGACACACCTTCGGCTCGCTCGAGGCCCAGTCTTCACCAAGAAGCAACTTTGGCCAAATCACCACGCCAACCGACCAAATCGCAGGGGCATTTAATGCAAAGGTGGCCTGACACCTTTATCCTGACGCACGCCCTCCAGTCGACAGAGCCAAAGTGACCGCAGTCACTTCGCCGCTCCACTGACCGGTCTGACAAGAGGGCAGCGCCGCCTGCGCCGCTCCGACTGCTGAGCCACTCGACAGAGTGAGGCTGACAGCAGCCAAGTCTGGCCTCAGGCATCATAGGAAACTCCGCTTCGCCCGACCCCAGGGCTCGGACACGGGCTCAGCCCCGGAAGACGACGAACTCCGCTTCGCCCGACCCCAGGGCTCGGACTCGGGCTCAGCCCCAGAAGACGACGAACTCCGCTTCGCCCGACCCCAGGGCTCGGACATGGGCTCAGCCCCAGAAGACGACGAACTCCGCTTCGCCAGACCCCACGGCTCGGACTCGGGCTCAGCCCCGGAAGACGACGAACTCCGCTTCGCCCGACCCCAGGGCTCGGACTCGGGCTCAGCCCCGGAAGACGACGAACTCCGCTTCGCCCGACCCTAGGGCTCAGACACGGCCTCAGCCCCGGAAGACGACGAACTCCGCTTCGCCCGACCCCAGGGCTCGGACACGGGCTCAGCCCCGGAAGACGACGAACTCTGCTTCGCCCGACCCCAGGGCTCGGACTCGGGCTCAGCCCCGGAAGACGACGAACTCCGCCTCGCCCGACCCCAGGGCTCGGACTCAGCCCTGGCCTCAGCCGACGGGCCCCGCCTCGTCCGACCCGGGGGCTCGGACTCGACCTCGACCTTGGAAGACAGACTCGACCTCGACCTCGGAGGAGCCTCCACCTCGCGCAACCTAGGGCACGGACCGACCACGTCAACAGGAAGCGCCATCATTACTCTACCCCGAGCTGACTCAGGCTACGGGGAACAAGACCGGCGTCCCATCCGGCTCGCTCCACTATACGAGTAATGATGGCGCCCCGCATGCCCTGTGACGACGGCGGCTCTCAGCCGCCTTACGGAAGCAAGAGGACGTCAGCAAGGACGTGACAGCCCCGATAGCTGTCCCTTTGCCAGGCTTCAGCGCTCCTCCGACGGCCACGACATCATACGAACTGGGTGCCAAAACCTCTCCGGCTGCCACGATGGCATGTACTTAGGGCGCTAGCTCTCCTCCGCTAGACACGTTAGCACACTGCTACACCCCCATTGTACACCTGGATCCTCTCCTTACGCCTATAAAAGGGAGGTCCAGGGCCCTCTTACAGAGGGTTGGCCGCGCGGGGAAGGACGGGACGGCGCTCGCGCAAGGCCGCTCCCTCCCTCCCGCGTGGACGCTTGTAACCCCCTACTGCAAGCGCACCCGACCTGGGCGCGGGGCTAACACGAAGGCCGCGGGTTCCACCTCCCACGCCTGTCTCCCTCCGGCTGCTCTTCTCCCCCCTTCGCGTTCCGCCTCGCGCCGACCCATCTGGGCTGGGGCACACGGCGACGATTCACTCGTCGGTCCAGGGACCCCTCGGGTTCCGAAACACCGACAATTAGGATAAGAGCGAGTCTTTTAAGTTAAGAGGGATCCATTAAAGTAAGAGAGTCTTTTGAGATAAGAGGGATCCATTAAAGTAAGAAAGAATCTTTTAAGGTATGAAGGATCCATTTAAAATAGATACACTTTAATGGAGGATAATCTAGGTTGTTTAGTTATCTTATGAATTATATTTATGTCTATATGTATATGCAGATATAATTGTGGACATTACCCCACAACTCATCACACTCAATCAAAGATCCAAATCAAACAAGTATCATAAGAACAAGCACTCAAGCGTATAGTGACCTATAAAATTAGTTTTGTTTTTGTTCCTAAGAGTAGGTCTCCTATTCCTAAAGGTCACTTTGGGCACAGGATTTCAAAGTGTGAAACCCACATTTGTCTTAGAGTAGAAAAGATGAGAATGATCAGAGTACAGCGGAAATAGATGAGAAAAGATTAAGATAAGTTTAGAAAAGAATCAGAGTAGCAAAGGTAAGGTTAATCAGAGTAGAATAGTAGAAGGTGAGACAGGATCAAGGTAAGTATAGAAAGAATCAGAGTAAGGTAAGTAGATAAGGGTTGTCCAGTTCTATCTAGGTTTCGTCCTACAGTCAACATTCCTCTGATACCACTTCTGTAACACCCGGTTTTAAAAGGACAAAGACGGGTGCATCTCATACATGCGCCAAAGAAGACAACATATATAATAACAGAGTGTATAGAGATAAATGTCACAATAATCAGAGTACTTATTACATAGCGGAAGACTTACAAAATAAAAGATAAATATAGCAGGATCTAAAATCAGGTAGCTCAAATGGATAGGGGGATGCGGAAGGTGAACTGGGCCGGAAACCAGGTAGCAGGCCCAGCAGGTAACATATTTCTTTCTCTTTTCTTTCCCTTTCACTTTTATTTTCTATTTCATTTCAAATTCAAATCTAATTTGAGCTTCACATATTTTAATGCACACACTAAAATACAACATGATACAAAATATGTATTTTGTTTTACTATTATTATTATATTCATTTAAGCAAATGCTCAAAAACATATAATAAGGAATAATTCACATTATATTCATTTTTTAATGTGTGCTCGAATTAAGAGTTATTCAAACAAATATTATTTATTTAGTTAGGATAATTTTGATATAAAATCTTCACCATGATTTATTTTTTATTCGAGATTATTACTTAGGAGTGCTCTAGTTATAAATTTACAATAGATAGATTGAAAGTGTTTCCTTTAATTATTGTTCCATAGTTTCGTCTTGAACTATAGTTTCAAGGTTTGGATTTAAGTTTTAAACTACCAAGCTCTTGATATTACTATTTCATTTTTTATACAAATTTTGGGCTTTACATTGACTCAACGGACGTGACCCCTTTATCTTTGATCGAACTATCCCCTTTATCTTTGATCGAACTGTCAGTCCCAACATCGTCGAGCGTCATACTGGTCCTGACCAATTCGTCACCTTGCTTTCCTAATTTTCTAAGTGTTCTAGCGTAGCTTCGTAGTCGACCAGGTCTTCTCCTTGCAGGTCGTCTTCCTCCATGGGTGTTGGTACGTCGTTGGAGGTGTCATGGTGTAGTGCGGATGGGTCGGCCTTAGGGGTCGAACGGACCGCGCCCTGTACGGTTGTTCCGGTCTTTATAGCCAGACTGTCTGCCATACCTGCAAAGAACTGCACAGTTGTTGTTTTCTTTTCTGTCTTTGTGGCCGTTTGATTTTCCTCAATGGCTTTTGGTCTCCATCTCTTTTGTGGTGGCGGATACTGCGGATGCGTGTCATTGAATATTTTTTCCGCCTCCTTCTCCTGATTCTCCTTTGCTCTGAGGCGCTGTAATTTTCGCTTTTGCGATCGTGTCAATCCCGATGGGCACCATCGGGGCATGGAGTATTTTGGACTGGCTGTTTTGTTGACAGTTGTACCTTCTTTTTTGTTTGCGTTGGCCGATTCACCAAAAATCATCGGTCCTTCGTTATTTTGTTTTACGACGACATCTATCGTTCCTATTTTAATGACGTCTCCTTTTATCGTACTGTTGGAGGTTGTAGCTGTATGCTCCCCTGCCGGATTAGTCAGCCTTTGGGGCCAAGTTGTTCGGCAATCTTGCTGGGCCTGTGCTCGTGGACCAGATTGAGGGGCTATCAATCGGTCTTGTACTGGAGGCGTCAACCTGTCAAAGACAGATGATTGGGGTGTCCCAAGCGAAGTATTGTGGAGTCCCAAAAGGATATGGTGGCATACCCCACATCTGATTCGGGATATTGAAAGTTCCCTTTGCCCGGGAACAGGATCTGGATGTCGCCTAGAGGGGGTGAATAGGCGAATAAAAATTATCACTTTAAAACTTAAATCTTACTCTACTCGAAAACAGGATCGCAGTGGAGTGAAGAACCCTCCGAGTAGGTTGCAGCGGAATTGAAGTTCCTGTCTTAAGAATATCCTGCACTTCAAAGAAAGCTAGTACCACAAGTAAGCAGTGAAGTGCAGAAGTAAGAACTGAATAAGACAGAGAATCAGCACATAACACAGAGCAGAGCACGTGGACACAGGAATTTATCCCGAGGTTCGGCCAAGCCTGAAATGCTCGCCTAGTCCTCGTTGGAGTTAGCCACACCTAGGCTTGGAGTCTATTTCAACTCCTTACTCCATTTGCTCAGATCTGTCAGTCAGACAGATAGAGCCTTCCACTATGTTGAGGTAGTTACAACAGAACCGCGGCTGCTTACAATCTTCTTGACAGCACTCCGGCAGAGTAACAATATGCTCAAGACTATGCTCTAGCTCTTAGCAACACTTCTCCACTCTCTAGAGGCTTATAGCTTTGCCTCTACACAAACTAGAGAGATATACACGAGAGGGAGAGAGAGAATTGATCCGAGTGATGTCTACACTTGTTGGCTGTACTTATCTCCCTGATTGAGGCGCCTAGAGGTCCCTTTTATAGGCACAAGGGGCCTAGGAGCCGTTGGAAGCAATCCAGGAAGGCAAATCTTGCCTTCAGTCGGGTGGCGCACCGGACAGTCCGGTGCACCACCGGACACTGTCCGGTGCCCGATTTCCTTCCAAAATTGGTGCAGTTGACCGTTGCAGTCTTGGAGCCGTTGGCGCACCGGACACTGTCCGGTGCACACCGGACAGTCCGGTGCCTCCATCTGACCGTTGGCTCGGCCACGCGTCACGCACGGATTGCGCGGCCGACCGTTGGCCCAGCCGACCGTTGGCTCACCGGACAGTCCGGTGCACCACCGGACAGTCCGGTGAATTATAGCCGTAGGTCACCAGACTTCTCCAAAGAGCGGCCTGTTCACCAGAGTTCAGCCTGGCGCACCGGACAGTGTTCGGTGCACCACCGAACACTGTCCGGTGCACCACCGGACAGTCCGGTGTGCCAGACTGAGCTGAGTCTTGGCTGTACACAGCCAAGCCTTTTGCATCTCTTTTCTTTTCTTCTTCTCTCTGTTTCTAACACTTAGACAAATACGTTAGTACAAAAACCAATGTACTAAGTCTAGAAATATACCTTCTCTTGGATTTTCACCTCTCTATCATTTGACATGCTTAAGATTGATGTTGGACTCATAAATCATCAAGTCAGCTTAACTTGATCTAGACTAACATTTCTGAGCTCCAACATCCTGCAAAGGTCACTTAGAATATCTCCAAACATAAGAACAACCCAAACTAAAGGTCAGAGTGCACTTAGCTCTTTTAGGCTGCTTCCAGTTCTTATTTTGACATTTATTCTCCTTCTAGTGACTTTGTTCCCTTCTTAGAGCTTGATCTTGAGCTTTATGACTTACACCACATAACTATAGATGTTTCCTCATTGGTTGTAAGTCACGTCCTTATTTAGTGATCCTTGATGTGCCATAGCTCTTCTCAACTCGATCACCCTTGACTTTGCAAGTCTTCTTCTTCACCCTTGGCTTTGGGTTCCTCAGCCTCTTTGACCTTCTCTCGTGCACTTGGTACCTCGAAGCTCTTCTTGCCTCCATCCTTGGCTTGATCAGTTGTCTCCGAGCTACGCACCCGAGTCTCACTTTATGCAATGTCCATCTTACTTGTGATGCCCATTATCTATCCATCATTTAGTCCTTGGACCATCACACTTGTTCACTTGTGTTGAACCCTGTTAGCTTTACAATAAGCACCTGTTCAACACTTAGTACACTTGTTAGTCCTTTAATTGAGTTGTCATCCAAACACCAAAACCCACAAGAGAGCTTTCAATCTCCCCCTTTTTGGTGATTGATGGCAACACAATTAAAGCTTACATAAGAGTGAAATTTAAAGCACAAATTTTGAGCTCTAAGCTTGTAGAATGCTCCCCCTAAATATGTGCCTACATTAAAATCTTAGCTTTGGCCTTAAATGCCAAAATGCACATACTTAGGCTAAATCGAAGCATTGTTACACCTTAGCACCTGTGGGATGCGTATAACACACAAATGCACAGAATCAGAGTTAAACACCATTCAATTGAGTGGATATATCACAGGAATATCAACCTACCACTATTCACCATTAAGATACCAATTTAAACTAAGATACCAAATTAAAGCAATCTTAAAGCACCATTAACCCATTAACCACATGCACCATTACCCATATGAATAACCACATGCACCATTACCCATATGAATATCTATTACAGAATGAACACAATAGAAGCCAATTAATTCATAGCAGCGGAAGCACTAGTCCATATGATGCAACACATATAATACTGCAAGAAGCATATGATAAGAATTATCAATAACATAATAACACACTAACAATGCTCAAACTAACACATCACCCCTTAGGATAAGCTTTCCTCTCAGGTTGAGATAAGCTTTAATGCACAAATTCTCCCCCTTTGACATCAAACACCAAAAACTATACTCAAGCAAGAACATAGGATGATGTCAAGGGACAGCAGGGTGTTAAGGAGGAAAAACACACTATCAAAACTCCCCCTTACTTATTGAACATATGCACTACCAACATTTGAGTAAGATACATATACGCAAAAAGATCAATACTTCCTTTTGTACCTTTACCATGTTGTGGTGTACTTCCCATCTTGAAAGTATTAATCTCCCGGGAGCTTCTCCACACTTGTGCCTAATTCTTTATCCTAACCTTTTCTTGTTGCTAAGGCACCAAGCTTAGAGCAAGTTATAGTATTGTGGCACAAGATGAAGCTTCTATTCTAGTGATTACCAAAAGATGTCAATTGAAGCAAATTATCACGCTACCAATTGAAAACTCATTTATTATTATAGCTCCATGATATTAAAGATAAGCATCTAGTAACACCAAATATTTATAGAGCATGAGTAATCTAAAAAATGTGATTAGTCACGACTTAAGATACCAATTACTTGACTTACGGAGGTACCCAAGTCCTGATTACTCCATTTCTTGCTCATCTTCTCTTTTCCACCTTGAGACTATACAAGATTACTCAAAAAATAATTAGTCTCAAAAGACAAAAGTTATGTGTGCTCCCCCTAAACTTGTGCATTAAGTATTTGAATAACTTGCACTTTGCACATTCTAGCTTTCTCAGAACTAGAGGAGATCACAACATATCTTGGTCAAGGCATACTCTCAATTTCATCACAAGAGATACCAATTAAATACCAAATGAAAGGTTGACTTAATACAACAATGCATGCCTCAAGAGGTATAACATTTTACAAGCAACTTAGGCATGCTTCATACATGATAATCATTTCACCATATATGCCAATTGAAAACGACAAGATTATGCAAATAATGCACAATGTCTGATCACATCAAGAAAAATTTTCTTAGGTACACCAAGAGAAACAACATTTTAAGTCACAAGTCACCTAAGCCAAGATACTACTAATGAAATGCAAGAACATAGCTATAATCACTTCAAGATATTTAATGAAATTGCATAGTTAGTTCCATTTTCCATACCTTTGCCTTTTACCTGTATGGCCATGAGAGTACCAGTTATTACCTCAAGTTCCCTATTGTTTATGCACTTCATAGCTCGAGAGGGTGCATTAGAGGCATAACACATAGTGCCAAAATAGGGTAATCATGTGAACATGGACTAAACAAGATGTCATGTTTGCACACATAGGTTATTCATTACACACGTATAGCATGATTTACAAAAAGATACAGGTTTATCCATGAACACATAAAGGATTAATCATGGTAAATATCTCAAATGTTAAGCTACCCAATGAATGATTCAAAAGATATGACTTATAGAGCACCTAGTCATGATTAAGCAAACATGAATGTGATCTTTGAAATCATGAATCAATTATTAACAAGAATCCAACGCAAGCAATCTTCAAGCTTAACTACTCCAAGGACAGATAGCACGACATTCAACTTTTAAGAGTAGTACTGATAATGTACTTAAGAAGCACAGGTACCATCCTTTGGAGAGCCAGATGCACAATCAAGGTCCTTTTCTTGATTCACCAATAATGATTAAGGACCTCTACAACTTATTTCACTTGAGATGAACATGGGATTAGTGTCTCACAATAATTCAACCTTGGGTCAATGAATAAACACCAAAACAATTAACAGCTTAAGCATAGAGTTTGAGTTAACCGTCTTAAGCTCTCCCATGGTCTCCAGTCCATCTCAAGGCACCTGCATGGTCTAGTTAGCACAGTTTGGTACCCATCTCGGGATGGGTCCATGACGTTCAACTAAAGGTGCCTTTGGTACCCAAATAGTCTTTATGCTAGTTCTAGGTGATCTCGTTATAGATCTAGCACAAGTGTATGATTTGGGTCTCCTAAGCGAATGAGATTGAGACAAATTCACTTGCTTAGGAACCTTACCTTTATTACATACCTTGGATAGATGACCCTGCTCACCACACTTGTAGCAGAAACGTCGCTCAACCTGACATGACGCTTGCTGTTTGTCATTTTCCTTGGTGAGAGTCATCTTGGAGAATGCACATCTTTGATTCTTCATGACCGGACATGAAGTGATCATGTGGTCCTTGTTGTTGCATCTAAAACATCTCCTTATCCCTTCGTCCTTGTCTTTGTATGGACAAGATGCGATGAGGTGGCCTAATGCCTTGCACTTGAAGCATCTTCGTTTTCCTCTTCTCTTGTTACTTTTAGATGACATAGAGAAATTATTAGTGCAAATAACATGATTAATTAAATCATTACCTTTTTCCTGTATCATGTTGATTGCTTCACTTATTGCTTTAGGAACATCTTTTTCAAGGAGTTTGACCCTTGCTGCGGTTTCTCCTTCCTCAAGCTTCTTCACCACGTTTTCGCAGATATCTTGAGGAAGTTGAGCATGGCGTCTTCTCTTTAATTGTCTTTGTTTCTGGTTCCCAAGCAAATTCCTTTTTGACCCTACAACTTGTTGCTTATTCAAACATTCGCTTCCTTTTGAGCGACAGGGGTTAGCACATGGTGATATATTATCCAAACGTGCACTTGTGCAAGAATGAGGTTCACATGACTTTAAGTTTGTAATTACAACCTCATGAGCAACTTCAAGCATGATATGTATATCCAAGAGATTATCATGATAACAAGACAATAAATCATATTTTTTAGTTAGAGCAAGTTTATCATGACTTAACAATTCAACTTGTCTCTCAAGCATGGCATTTTCCATTTTAAGTTGAGCAACAGAAGATAAAGCATCATCATTATTTCTTTTCTCAAATAAAATTGAATCATACCGTTGGACCAAATCATCATGAGAGCACTTTAGCTCCTCATGTTCTTTGGTCATCTTCTCCAGGCTGTTGTTTGTTTTGATGAGTGCCTCCTCTAGCCTGAGAAGCGTCTCGCCTTGTTCCTTGTTCCTTCTCAACAGCTTAACCAAGAACGCTTTGTCCTCTTTGTTGAGATGGATGTAGAAACGGCGAATCTCCTCCTCTTTCACATCGTCGGTCTCATTTTCCCTGTCATTAATGTTAGTGGAAGCAATACATGAAAATGCACCTTGTGGTGATGAAGATTCATCCTCGCTATCATCCTCATATTCCTCCTCATCATGGCTTTCGTCTCCACCGTCATTGTTAGCAATAAAACATTTATTACTAGTGGAGAACAAACCTGTCGACGAGGTGGATTCATCGTTTGGTGCCCAACACTTTTCTTCTCCCTTTGAAGGGTTAGTATCACAAGTAATATAGGGAGTAGGAGCATCACAATTTGCCACAGAATATTTTCCTTTAATTCTATTACATAAATCATGAGCATCAACAAATAAATCACTATCACTACTCATGATGGCAAAATAAGCACTTCTAGAAAGAGAGTCAACTAAGATGTTGCAAGCACGGTGATTGAGAGATAAACATCTTAGTTCAGCATTAGAAGGATTTTTAATAATATCAGAGGGAAAAATACTTCTACTAAAGATCTGTCTCAAATTAGGATCAACATGCATGAAAGCATTATAAATAGAGACAGACCAAGATTTGTAATTAGAACCATCGTCTAAAAGAAGTTCTACAGTTACCTCTTGTGACGACATCGTCATCTCCGGACGGCTAAGCCCACACTGGAGAAACCTGGCTCTGATACCAACTGAAAGTTCCCTTTGCCCGGGAACAGGATCTGGATGTCGCCTAGAGGGGGGTGAATAGGCGAATAAAAATTATCACTTTAAAACTTAAATCTTACTCTACTCGAAGACACGATCGCAGTGGAGTGAAGAACCCTTCGAGTAGGTTGCAGCGGAATTGAAGTTCCTGTCTTAAGAATATCCTGCACTTCAAAGAAAGCTAGTACCACAAGTAAGCAGTGAAGTGCAGAAGTAAGAACTGAATAAGACAGAGAATCAGCACATAACACAGAGCAGAGCACGTGGACATAGGAATTTATCCCGAGGTTCGGCCAAGCCTGAAATGCTCGCCTAGTCCTGGTTGGAGTTAGCCACACCTGGGCTTGGAGTCTATTTCAACTCCTTCCTCTGTTTGCTCAGATCTGTCAGTCAGACAGATAGAGCCTTCCACTATGTTGAGGTAGTTACAACAGAACCGCGGTTGCTTACAATCTTCTTGACAGCACTCCGGCAGAGTAACAATATGCTCAAGACTATGCTCTAGCTCTTAGCAGCACTTCTCCACTCTCTAGAGGCTTATAGCTTTGCCTCTACACAAACTAGAGAGATATACACGAGAGGGAGAGAGAGAATTGATCCGAGTGATGTCTACACTTGTTGGCTGTACTTATCTCCCTGATTGAGGCGCCTAGAGGTCCCTTTTATAGGCACAAGGGGCCTAGGAGCCGTTGGAAGCAATCCAGGAAGGCAAATCTTGCCTTCAGTCGGGTGGCGCACCGGACAGTCCGGTGCACCACCGGACAGTCCGGTGCACCACCGGACACTGTCCGGTGCTTGATTTCCTTCCAAAATTGGCGCAGTTGATCGTTGCAGTCTTGGAGCCGTTGGCGCACCAGACACTGTCCGGTGCACACCGGACAGTCCGGTGCCTCCATCTGACCGTTGGCTCGGCCACGCGTCACACACGGATTGCGCGGTCGACCGTTGGCCCAGCCGACCGTTGGCTCACCGGACAGTCCGGTGCACCACCGGACAGTCCAGTGAATTATAGCCGTACGTCACCAGACTTCTCCCGAGAGCGGCCTGTTCACCAGAGTTACCGGACACTGTCCGGTGCACCACCAGACATTCCGGTGTGCCAGACTGAGCTGAGTCTTGGCTGTACACAGCCAAGCCTTTTGCATCTCTTTTCTTTTCTTCTTCTCTCTGTTTCTAACACTTAGACAAATACGTTAGTACAAAAACCAATGTACTAAGTCTAGAAATATACCTTCTCTTGGATTTTCACCTCTCTATCATTTGACATGCTTAAGATTGATGTTGGACTCATAAATCATCAAGTCAGCTTAACTTGATCTAGACTAACATTTCTGAGCTCCAACATCCTGCAAAGGTCACTTAGAATATCTCCAAACATAGGAACAACCCAAACTAAAGGTCAGAGTGCACTTAGCTCTTTTAGGCTGCTTCCAGTTCTTATTTTGACATTTGTTCTCCTTCTAGTGACTTTGTTCCCTTCTTAGAGCTTGATCTTGAGCTTTATGAGTTACACCACATAACTATAGATGTTTCCTCATTGGTTGTAAGTCACGTCCTTATTTAGTGATCCTTGATGTGCCATAGCTCTTCTCAACTCGATCACCCTTGACTTTGCAAGTCTTCTTCTTCACCCTTGGCTTTGGGTTCCTCAGCCTCTTTGACCTTCTCCCGTGCACTTGGTACCTCGAAGCTCTTCTTGCCTCCATCCTTGGCTTGATCAGTTGTCTCCGAGCTACGCACCCGAGTCTCACTTTATGCAATGTCCATCTTACTTGTGATGCCCATTATCTATCCATCATTTAGTCCTTGGACCATCACACTTGTTCACTTGTGTTGAACCCTGTTAGCTTTACATTAAGCACCTGTTCAACACTTAGTACACTTGTTAGTCCTTTAATTGAGTTGTCATCCAAACACCAAAACCCACAAGAGAGCTTTCAGATATATGGTGGTGGTGGTATGTATGCATAATGATATGACATAGGTGTGTATGGGAGTGGAGGTGTACATGCACGTACGTTAGGTCTTAGTTGGACATTATGACCTCCTGTTCTTTCTGATTGGTGAGGTGGTCCAATCGGCCTAACCTACTGTCGCTCCTGGGTGGGTAAGCGAGACCGCTTTGGTGGCCGGTCACTGGGGCCAGCCTTCTTTTTCACATATTTAGACAATAATTGATCAAAGGTCGGGCTGGATTTGACCAACTGACCAGCTGCCTTGAACATTTTAGTTTTACACGTACCTATTTCTGGTCGTCGTGGTTTGAAGGTACATGGTCGCCGTGGCTCCTCAGCTTTGCCGGACCATCTGGTGATGTTACGGACCGTCTGCGCCTGGGCACCAGACCGTCCACGATGCACAGTATGGGTTCTCGCACATGCCCCCTTGTCTGTGCTTGCCCCCTAGTGCCGGAGGTTGTGATGGTCACTTTCAGTGTCTCCCCTCCATCAGGAGTCTTCTCAGCCACCACTTTCCTGCAAGAGATTTTGTTGTTTCCATCGGCCTCCTATGGGTTGTCGATGATGACTTCTTTGTCTTTGCCCTTATCGGCTGTGCTGGGCCGAATTAGGACCCTTTTGCCCTTGAAGTCGATCATATTCACTGGGAAGGGCTCTGTGTCCTCCTGAAATTTCAATCGACCCTCGTTAATGGCCGATTGGATTTATCGCTGGAACACATTACAATCATTAGGGGCATGGGAAAATGAGTTGTGCCACTTGCAATATGCGTGACGCTTTAGTTCATCGGTGGGTGGAACAGTATAATCAATCTTAATGTTACCATTTTTTAGTAATTCATCGAATATTTTATCACATTTGCCGACATTAAATGTAAATTTAACCTCCTCCTGCCGTTTCTTTTGAACTAACTGCAAGGCGGAGCAAGCCGAAGATTTGGCCTACTCAACCCAAACTATTTCGGCAGTGTAAACTTCCTTTGGTTCATCGTCCGAACTACTTTGATTGTGTTCTACTATATGGACATTATGAATCGTTTTAATTAGTTCTTTGCTTCGGCTTTCACAAGCCAAAGCTCTCTGATGTAATTGTGCTAGCGTAAAGAACTGGATGCCTTCTAATTTCTCTTTTGAATAATAGTGCAATCCATCAAAGGCTATTCCCACCAATTGTTTATCTGTTAAATGAATTTGAAAGTATCGGTTTCTCGTATCCTGGAATCTCCGGATGTAATCACTAACCGATTCATCCTTTTCCTGTCATAAGGCCACTAAGTCTACTAAATATAGTTCGTAATCGCTAGAGAAGAAATGTTCATGAAATTTTTGTTCTAAGTCTCCCCATGACAAAATGGAATTAGGAGGGAGCGTGGCATACCATGTGAATGCAGTCCCTAATAAAGATAATGAAAATAATCATACATGGAATGCTTCGGTGTCGGCCAGTTCTCCTAACTGTGCTGAGAACTGGTCTATGTGCTCACGCGTGCTCTTTCCTTGGTCACCCGAAAACTTTGCGAATTCAGGTATTCTGGTCCCCTATGGGTATGGGAGGCTACCATAAGGTCTCCGATATGACTGCCCCCCGGGGACTATACTAACTCCGAGCTTATCTCGGAACGCCCCAGCTATTTCCTCTCTTAGTATATGGGTGAGTTTGTTTGGATGTTGGTATGTTGTTTTGCTCCCCATTGGTTTGGGTTTTGCGACGCGTTAATACATGCCCTATGAGGCTCATAGGACTGGCCATTCCTTTCTGGCCTTCTGGGGGCCGGAAAGTACTCACTCTCATGGGTTTGGTAGATTATATTATGGTGCTGGTGTGTCGTATGGTGAGATGGGGAGTCTAACTAGGACGGATATGGAGTTGGATATCCATCCTCCTCAAAAAACTCTGTGTCGGACCGTCCGGTTAAATACGCGGACCGTCCGGCTCCGTGTGCAGACTGTCCGGCCATGTGACCAGACCGTTCGACATTATACTCAGACTGTCTGGCGCCATACACAGATGGTCTGAATGGGTTATCTAGGGTTTGCACGTTATGTGGCGGCTTAGGTGCAAGTCTCGGTAAATTCGCTTCTAAAAATGGGATCGGTCGCCGCTGGCCCGGACGGTACGCGTTCATGTGCGGACGGTCCGGACATGCGCAGATCGGCAAATTTATCGCCGATGTGTGCGGGAGGCTGTTGTTGCCCAAGGTACATGTCTATCGGCATCCCATAAAGGGGTTGTGACTGGTCATGACAACCTGTAGCCGATGAATTACGTGGGTATTCCCTCAGTTTAACCTCATGCGGAGGAAGATTTGCAATAGTAGACTTATCAAGCGCACACACTAGCCTTTTATGATCATTTTGTATATCCCCTACGATACGTTGCATCCGCTCTCACTGTTCGTCTATGTAAGCTTTAAGAGATTGGAGTTCATTGGTGCTACTTACATTGGGGGTAATCATAGTAGGTCGGAGCGAAGCCAGATCTATCGCCCGTTGCCGAACGACTTTGTTGTACCAGTCCACCTTGAAGTCGGCCAGGAATTTTGCCTTTGCTTCTCGAATCAGCTGCTCCTGGCGCTCCTCAAACATGAGCTGTTCTTCAGCCGGCAAGGTTTCCCATGTCGGCGTGATGATATTGCTGGTGGAAACTTCAGAGATATCCTTTGAACCAGCCATTGAGGGCCGATCCCGATAGGTCTATATGAAATCTTCCCCAGCGGAGTCGCCAAAAAGTATGTTGACACCTTTTTCGGACACCAAACACTACACAAGAACCAGCGATGGTGCTCTCTGGTCAGGCACGGACGATCCACGGCCAAGGGTCGGACGGTCCGCGACCTGGCGCAGGGCTAGGGTTCCCTGCCTGACAGTCGGACGGTCCGCGCCCTAGGGCTGGACGATCCGCGCGTGCTCAGGTGCGGTGGAAGGTCGCCGGCGGCACCTGGATCTCACTCCTAGGAGGGACCCCGTCGGGGAGTAGAGATCCTAGGTGCTGCCTAGGCTCAGATAGACCGACCTAGACTCCTCTAATCGATGTAGAGTCGAAGAGAAGCGGATAATTTGGGGATTGGAAGACTAACCTAGAACTAGACTAGAACTACTCCTAAGAATAAATGTAAATTGTATTGATTGAGGATTCGATTGATTGATTTTAATCAGCCGTAATCCTCTATATTTATAGAGGAGGGGGGCTGGACCCATTACAAACTGATCTCCCGAGTTAATCCCGCGAATTTCGCCACCAAACATAGCAAGAAACTCGGAACCCTAATTTGTTCTGCGTGCACGCGGACCGTCCAGACCCGCGGCGCGGACCGTCTGGACCGCGAACCGTCTGGACTCAGGGCTAGACCGTCTGCCACGCATTTTGGTGTTCAACAGTGACACTCGGCAAAGAAGTGACCTTTGTCGAGTGTCTGCCGGCCAGCACTCGGCAAAGAATCCATCAGCGGGTCCCCATGTTAGGTTCTTTGCCGAGTGCCAGGGCCACTACTCTTGGCAAAGAACCTATACCGATGCCCAGGTCTTAGTTCTTTGCCGAGTGCTATGATCTTGACACTCGGCAAAGTACCTCTTTGCCGAGTGTCACACTCGACAAAGTGACCAGTACACACCTTTTTTATTTGTTTTCCCTATTCCATCCAAACAAACAAAAGATATTTCACAGATATCCAATATATACATCATAGATCATCACAGACATAAATATCCAACACAAACATTAATATACAAACATAAGTTCAGAAGTTCTCAACACAAACAGTATCAACAGAAGTTCAGAAGTATCAACACAAGTTCAGAAGTATGAACACATAAGTCTAAAGCTATGACATAAGTATTCAACATAAGTTTTGTAGTTTGAACACTAAAAACATAACTCCCATTGAGGTGGGCGGTTGGACTGGTGCTGCGTTGGGCTGGGCGATTCATGAGGTTGTTGGATGCCACCCCAGTTTTGCCCTGCACAGAGAAGAGACTGCTTGTGTTATACCAGATGCATTACCAACATCTAACTACAATTTTGATACTCACAGGAGTATGGAATAGAGCAGGATCCATTGTAGGAAACAATGGAGGTGGTGGAGCGAAACCCTATGCGGCGCCAAGGCTCTGCATGTATTGAAACATCCCCGCCATCCTCTGCTGATCTGTCAGGCGTTCCCTCCTCTCTTCTTCTAGCTAGGTCTGTAATATTACAAGCCAACATTATAGTAACTCAAAGAGAAGGTATATAACTCAAGGAATGACGAGTTACAGAAGCACTAACCTCGAGTTGCTATATGCGAAGCTGTGAGCTGTCGTGCCGAGGTCGTATGGCTGGACTCGAGCCCGTGCTCCTTGCCCGCACCTGAGACAGAGTGAGAGTGGAGGACGAGTCGATTGCCCCGTCGGCAATCCAGTACCGCCCATGTCTCTTGCCTCCTCCGACCCTCATGAGCACATCTGGGTCGATCTGCTCAGTGCTCGGATCATATTTTAGGCCATGGACCTCCTGCGCCATGGTGGTGTAGTCATGAAGGCGGTTGTAGACAGCGGGGTTGGTGTAGGCATCGAGCCCGTCATCCAGGTTGTAGGTGACGTCGGACGTTGCCTTGCCCTTATGGGCCATAGCATAGGCCGAGAAGATGGAGCACGGCCGACCACCATGTGACGCCGACTACAGGAAAAGCAACAAGATAGTTAGAAATAATATCTAATCCAGTGCTATATACCTAAATAAAAAAAGAGGGCTTACCCATGCTTCTGCATATTGGCCTAGGCTGCGGCTGCCTTGGTGGTGGGAGGGACCTTGCATCATCATACGCCGTTCCCAGTTAGCGTTGTGTGCCTGGTCCCACTCAGGCGAGCACCACCTATCCACCATCTGCTCCCAGCACAGAGGATGTGCGGTGCACCAATGTGGAATCATCTACAAAGTAAACACGTAAAGTGCATATTAGAAGATAAAATAAAATTCATGCATGGAGTACTGGTACCAAACATGCATGACTTTACCTGTAGGTACTGGTCCCTGGTCAACGACATGGTTCGGGCTTGCTGCTTGGTCACCTTCTCCCCAAGGACGGAGCCGTGGTAGCTGATGATGGCCTAGATTCGGGCCTCATAGTGCATGTCCACGACGAGCTTCTTACAGCTCATGGTGGCCACCACATTCGCCCTAGCCTCGTATCCAGCCTCGCATATGAAGAAATCCTGCAAACAAAAATGATGTATCCATACAGTATTTCAAGAATTTGCAATGAATGCGACATATTTTACATTATACTAAGACTTACCCATATCTCTTGCTTCACCCGCTCCGCCTTGTTATTGAATTCCCGGCCATCCCGGTCTACTGCATCGAGGGCGACGGCGTAGTGGTCGAAGGTGTAGGATGGGCCCGTCACTCCGGCATACTCAACCAGTCCAGGGAAGTGTTCCCTGCACAGCAGGCCGAGGATGCTATTGGGGAGGCGACGATGACCCCCAGCATAATCCACAACTGTCCAAGACCTGTCCAAGTGATAAATAAAAAGTATTAGTTTATATTATGATTTTGAACACATAATATGAACAAGAATGAATAACATAAAGTTACATGCCTCTCCCCATCCGACCGAATCAGCGGTCGCCTGTCCCGAAGTATGGGACGCTGAGGGAGACTTGCGGGACCTCATAGGTAGATGCTCCTCGAACCTGAGGCGCCAGAACCTGAGGCGGTCTGCTGAGCTTCGTCGTCGTCCTGCTGCGCCGCCTACTATGTCTCGTCCTGCTCTGCCTCATCCGCCGTCCTGCTCCTCCTCCCCCACCTCCTCCTCAGCCAATCGCCCACCATATTTGTCCAAAAACCTGCAATTAAGAGTAAACAAATAAGCACATATAAAAAGATGTATTTAAAAACAGGTGCGAAATAAAAAGTCATATAGCATTACATCGATTAAAAATAATCTTCATATGTGTCGGGGTTAGCCGGATCATAACTCTCATTATCACTATCAACCATTTCATAGTCAACATCATCGGAAGGCGCAAGTCCGTCATTAATGTCATTGCCTCCAAGGATTACTAAGTCATTATCATTTTGCACCTCATCCTCCTCCTCATCAACAACCATTTCAATATCTACGTCCATTCCGATAGCTTCGGTTAAGTCTATCTCAAATCGCCCTTCTAGCCCATTTTCTTGGAAGAACTCTCCATCATATGTGTTCGGGTCTCCATTCATGGGTCACATCGTTCCTTCCTCTACGGCCCATGTACATCCACTCACGGTCCTCCATCCTCTAACAGAAGCCTATCAATAGAAAATTTCAGCAGCACCTCCCCTGCATGGGGAGGTTTATAAAACCTGCAAATAAAACTATCAGCACGATGGCTGACATCCACACATAATTCAACGGCATGATGGTCGGCAATCACATCTATATTTATTCAATCTATCAGAGATAACACAACAAGACTACATATTAACCTAATCATACACGTATATAAATTTGACTCAATATTAAACCTAATCATTTCATATAAATCACCTTGGAGGTTTGGTCGTGGGCGGCGGGTCGCGGGCGAAACGACGGGGCGTGGAGGGTGCGGCGGCCGAGGTGCGGTGGTTGAGGCATGGCGGCGTGGAGGGCGCGGCGGGGGGCAGGCGAGGGCGCAGCGGGGGGCGCGAGCGAGGCGGGCGGGCGTGGGCGCGGTGGCGGGGGATGGCATGATGGGCGAGCGTGGGCGGAGGGGCGAGGGCGTGGCAAGGGGCACGAGCGCGGTGGGCACGGCGGCGGGGGGACGGCGAGGGACGCGGCGAGGGGGGCAACGAGGGCGGCGGGGGGGACAGCGAGGGGCGCGACGAGAGGCACGGGCGTGGTGGCGGGTGAGGGCGCAGTGGCTGCGGCGCAGCGGCGTCGAGGGCAGCGGCGGCGGCACGGTGAGAGTGAGAGTGAGAGAGTGAGGAAGAAAGGGTGGACCGTCGGTAAGTAAGCGTTCTTTACCGAGTGCCCGTGATCTGGCACTCGGCAAATATTTTTTTTAATTTTAAAATACACTTTGCCGAGTACCCCTAATATGGCACTCGGCAAAGTCTTCTTTGCCGAGTGTCCCCCAGGCGACACTCGACAAAGAATATTTTACTACACTTTGCTGAGTGTTAACCAGCTGACACTCGGCAAAGGGTTCTTTGCCGAGTGTCATCTCTGGACACTCGACAAAGTATATTTTATTTTTTTTATTTTCCCAACCAAACTTTTTGTGGTATGTTCCTACACTATGTAGACCTACATGTACCATTTTGGGACAATTATAAAAGTGTTTTCTATATCTAGTACATTTAGTTCATTTATTTGAATTTCTTCGGAAAATTCAGATTTGAACTGCAAGTCACTCGAAACTTGGAAAACTGTGCATGCCAAAATGATACCATGCTATTTAGCACAAGTTACGACCGATTTCAGGAGCGGACCGAAAACTTCGAGCTACATGCTCACTAAACATGGCCGTGAACTTGCCATCCACATGTTTAAAAATTGTATAAAACACAAATAAAGTCAGAAAATCATAAAACTTGTCCACATGTCATGATATCATATATAGAGGCTGTGATAAAAATTTGAGAAAGTTTCGAGAAAGTTGTGGCGCACTATGTGTAGAAACCTAAGAGATCCACATTGAAACTCTATGATTTCATGTGTGGATCTCTTAGGTTTCTACACATAGTGCATCACAGCTTTCTCGAAACTTTCTCAAATTTTTATCACAGGTTCTATATATGATATCATGACACGTGGACAAGTTTCATGATTTTCTGACTTTGTTTGTGTTTTATACAATTTTTAAACAACTGGATGGCAAGTTCACGGTCATGTTTAGTGAGCATGGTGCCCGAAGGTTCTGGTCTGCTCCTAAAATCGACCGTAACTTGTGTTGCCTAACATAGATATCATTTTTGCATGCACGGTTTTCCATGTTTTGAGCCACTTGCAGTTCAAATGCGAATTTTCCAAAGAAATTCAAATAAATGAACTAAATGTACTAGCTATAGAAAACACTTTTATAATTGTCCCAAAATAGTACATGTAGGTCTACATAGTGTAGGAACATACCACAAAAAGTTTAGTTGCCAAAATTTAAAAAATAAAAATATGCTTTGTCGAGTGTCCAAAAAAGGCACTCGGTAAAGAGGTCTTTGCCGAGTGTCAGCAGGTTGGCACTCGGCAAAGAATCCTCTTTGCCAAGTGCCGACCCTCAGCCCTCGGCAAAGGCTAACGGCCATCAGCTTTAGATGACTGTTGATGGCCCTTTGCCGAGCGCCACCTTTGTCGAGTGTTTGCCACTCGGCAAATATGTCTTTGCCGAGTGTGTTTCTGTGCCGAGTGTCCTGCACTCGGTAAACGAGCTCGTTACCGAGAGCAAAACTTTGCCGAGTGCGGCTCTCGGCAAAGTGTCTGGCACTCGGCAAACGCCTAGATTCCGGTAGTGAAGGTGATGCTTGGTTCACATATCCATACTACTATTAAGAACCAAGAGTGGGCACACGCGATACCATGGCTATGCCTCCGCCTCCTCCGCTGCCCGTGCCCCTATGGCCCTGCCCCCGCCCCCACGACGTGCTCTGCCCACCGCCACAGAGCAGCCGATGCCAGAGCTTGCCCCTCCCCGCCGCGTCCCCCTGAGATTGCCGCACGCTGTGGCTCGAGTTCCACGCCCCTTATCCCCTCCCACCCTGAGATCGCCTCCGATCTGTCCTGCTAGGAGGTCTGCACCCCACCTCATCCCTAGATGCCCACGTGCACGCTGTCGGTTTCGCCTGCCTCACCTCCCCACTATCCCCCATTTCTTTTCCGCCAGCTCTCGTTCTCAACCCGGCCCTTGTACCCGTAGTCGACCTTGAAATCAAGGCGGCGTGGACAATGCAGATGCCGAGGTGGAGGCAGGGCTGGCTCTGGAGGCGAGGCGCTCGCATGATGGGCACATGGAGAGGGTGGTGGTTGGGAGGCGCATGAAGAAGGGTGGCACCATCTTGAGCACGCGCAACTCTGCGCAGACTGCTCCATGGAGAAGCACAGATTCTTGCGTGCGGACCCGCCCTCGTCCTCATCGCTCGTGCGAGACAAGGACCACTCGCCGCCGCCCTGCGTCGTGGCAGCCTTGGCGTGGGCCTATGGGCCACCTAGGTCCAGCGGGAAGGACCCCACACTGTCGTTGGGCGAACGACGACAAGGCTGCCGCGTCCGGGTCCTCCTCGTCATCCTCTAGCGCTAGGGCGCTCCCTGCCACCTACGACGCCTGGTTCACGTCGTGGTGACGGCACGACGAACAAGAGTGGTCTCTACGGTGGCTGCACGGTGGGCACGTGCTGCGTGGTGCCTCCCCCACACCTGTTGACCCAGGATTCACCAAAGGATAGTGTTGGTACCCTGAAACTAGGGTACCCCCTGCTACTGTACAAAGATGAAGAACCTGCGCGGCTATCCCTTAGTCGCGTGGAAGAAGTGCTGCGTGTGGGACCAAGTCATGGCTCGCCCCAATATCAGGCGGCTATTCAGGGAACACAGCAGCGCCCGACTCCACCACGTGGGCGGGTCCGGAGCCGCCATGTGTCTAGATAAGGTGATATACTCCAAGGCTCAACAGTGGTCTGGACCCCCCCGGGAGAGCACCGGACCCCCGGATATGCAGTCCGGACCCCCAGGGTTGGTCCTGGACCTCCACGTGTGCAAGCCAGACCCCTGGAATAGGATCCGGACCCCCATGTAAGGGGTCCAGGCCGCCCATAGTGGGGTCCCAGGGTCCTAGGATGGAACATACCCGAGCCTCGAACAGGACCCAGGCAGGGGTCCGGTGTCGACACGTGTCCAGGCCCAGGCGTGGTGCGGACCTGTCCGCATACGCTTCTGCTCCCCGCCCAGGCGGAGACCCGATGCTGCCACATGGCCTACTGCACATGACGTAAGCCGACGGGTGGAGCCTAACGTAAGGCCTCCGAGTTGCGCGGCCTCTGCATTTATTGCGGATAAGGCACGCCGCCTGACAAGTGATGTGCCACCTCAGCATTTAATGAGGCCTGCCCACTCTGTTGTCAGGCAGCAACCAGTCCATTCCACTGGCAAGTAGTGTGCCGCCTCAGCATTTAATGAGACCTGTCCATTCCGCTGGCAGGCATCATGCCTGTCTATTCCGCTAGCAGGCGGCACGCCCATGCTGCCGCATGCACTATACTCATCATCACTCGTACGTACCAAGGAAGCTACCGTTGTGTATCAGCACTGCGCGGGCTGCGGACATCTAGGCGCCAGAAGATCTCTCAGGCGTCACCTGCATTAGTTGCTCCATGTATTTCTTCCATTATGTCCCTGGGCCCACATGTCGGGGCTCAGCAACCTTGTATGTGCCTCCCTTCGGCTATAAAAGGGAGGGCACACGACGTTACAAGGCAAGCAAACTTACACCCACTCAAGCCAACTTAGACGCAGCTCAAGCTCTCAAGCTCATAGATTCTCATACTCAATACAACTCACAGTGGAGTAGGGTATTACGCTCCGGCGGCCTGAACCACTCTAAATCCTCGTGTCATCTTGTGTGTTCTTCCACAATCTAGCAACAGGCAAAACGCTTAGGCCCCCTCATCTTAGGATTTAGGGCGGGTGCATTCTGCCACCCGGCCGGAGATTTCCTCTTCGACATTTGGCGCGCTAGGTAGGGGGCTTGGCTTTAGGTTTTTGCTTGTTTTCTTGCTCGACACCATGGTCCACACCGTCGAGCACCACGGCGCGGCTTCTGAAGACTTCCTCATGGAGGAGGAGGCTGCGTCATCCATGCCACTAGGCTCCAGCCGCCTAGCGCCTAGTGCTGCTGCTGTGCATGCTGCACAGCAGCACACTCCCGCTCAGTCATCCCAGGCGTTGTCAAGGGATGCACCCGGTGCACTATCTGCAGCCAGGGAGTTGTTGCGCCACCCTCCGAGCTCCACAGCCTCGCCGGGGGCCATGAAGCAGTGGTGCGACGACGTTGATCGTCTCCTGGGCATGGTGCAATCTAGCTCGACCAGGCCCAGGCCTTGGTCGTTCCAGCATCAACAC
Organism: Zea luxurians; assembly: GCA_029449295.1. Lineage (NCBI taxonomy): Eukaryota > Viridiplantae > Streptophyta > Magnoliopsida > Poales > Poaceae > Zea > Zea luxurians. Next base: position 49,321,066 of record JAOPSE010000023.1, read on the forward strand.
GAGGCGTCGGCGTCGGTGCGCTCGCCTTCAGTGAAGGCTGCGCCGACCGAGGACCACGGGCGGAACTCAACCACCGGCGAGCAGGAGAGGACGCTCCAGTCTCTCTGGAGAGGTCAGACGACTTACGGGCTGAACTCAACCACGGGCGTGCGGGCGAGGATGCCCTTGTCTCTCTAAAGAGGGTGCGTGAGTGACGATAGAACATTGAGGGTCGCAACCTCGACCAAGACTTCACTGCGGTCGCACCGCAAACTCCAAGCGACGCCCGAATCCAAGCGGGTGTCCCGTTGGCCGGCGTGGGCTGTGCCGCACTCGCGGATCATCTCCGCGCGGCGATGTGGCCGTCCAAGTTCCAGCCACAACTGCCGGAGAAGTACGATGGTACGTCAAACCCGTCGGAATTCCTGCAGGTATACGTCACCGCCATCACAGCAGCAGGTGGAGACACTGCTGTGATGGCAACATACTTCCATGTAGCCTTGTCCGGGCCGACCCAGACTTGGCTCATGAATCTTGCCCTAGGATCGATCTACTCCTGGGAAGAGCTCTGCGCGCGGTTCACCGCGAACTTCGCCAGCGCTTATCAATAGCATGGCGTGGATGCTCACCTCCATGCAGTGAGGCAGGAACCCGGGGAAACTCTCTGGGCCTTCATCTCCCGCTTCACCAAGGTACGGGGCACTATACCTCGTATCTCAGATGCTTCCTTCATCACTGCTTTATGCCAGGGAGTATGTGATGAAAAGATGTTGGCGAAGTTGGCCACGCAGGACGTGGAAGCTGTCACCACACTCTTCGCTCTGGTCGACAAGTGTGCCAGAGCCGTCGAGGGCCGTGCATGGCACTCGGCACCACAGACTGGGGTCACCCAAACGGGTGGCTCGGGTGTCGTCGCCCAGGATGGCAAGAAGAAGAAGAAGAACTGCGGCCACGAGAGGCCGCAGACTGCTGCTCCAGTCGTCGCGGCTGCGGCTAGGGGCCGGACTGAGCACCACAAGCGCCCGCGGTCGCAGGGGGCAGCGGCGGCTCATGCCCTGTGCACCCCAACAACTGCCACAGTGTTGCGGAGTGTCGCGAGATCATCAAGCTCGCAAAGCACGTCAGCAAGCGGCGTGAGCAGTCCTCCAAGGATGGCTCCCCACCTCGTCGCTGGCCTGACAAGGAGAGGGTCGACGATGGTGACGTGGCTGCCGAAGAGCGGGACCTCGGGTACCAGTCACCCGAGGGGGACCTCAAGGACGTCTTCACTGGAGACTCTGACTCCGGTGGTGAGAGCGACCGCCGCAAGAAGTTGTACGTTATGTACGGCGGAAGCTGGAAGCTCACCTCCCGCAGGAACGTTAAATCCCTGCGCCGAGAGGTCCTGTCGGCGACCACAGGGGTCCCGAAGGCTGCTCCACACCAGCGGTGGAGGAGCAACGCCATCTCCTTCGGGGCATCCGAATGCCCCGACAACATGGCAGGGGCCAGAGTACTGCCGCTTATCACCGCCCCTGTCATCGCCAACATGCGGCTGCACCACGTGCTGATCGACGGTGGGACTCTTCCCAGACCATCCGCATCGCGGGCAATCTGGGAGAGAAATAGGAACTCGCGCTCGTCGCCTTCCTCCGGGCAAATGTCGACGTTTTCGCTTGGGACTGTCACAGATGCCTGGGATCCCTAGGGAGGTGATTGAGCACCATCTGAAGATCCACCCCGACACCAAGCCGGTGAGCCAGAAGCCTCGAAGACAGTCCGTTGAGCGGCAGGACTTCATCCGTCAGGAGGTTCGAAAGCTGCTTGACACCGGCTTTATCGAAGAGGTCCATCACCCCATGTGGCTGGCCAACCCAGTCATCGTCCCCAAGGTGAATGGGAAGCTTCGGATGTGCATTGACTACACCAGCCTGAATAAGGCCTGTCCCAAGGACCTGTATCCACTTCCACGCATAGATCAAATCGTGGATTCTACCTCCGGGTGTGACCTCTTGTCCTTCTTAGATGCCTACTTGGGTTTCCATCAGATCCGGATGGCTACGGAGGATAGGAAGCATACCGCTTTTGTAACAGTGGATGGGCCCTACTGCTATGTTGTAATACCCTACGGTCTGAAGAACGCCTTACCCACATTTGTGCGGGCGATGAGTAAGACTTTCGGGGACCTGATTAGGGACAAGGTTGAGATATACGTCGATGACATTGTGGTCAAGACTAGGAGGGGGTCGACCCTGGTGGAAGACCTGACCCTGGTCTTTGACAAGCTGCGGGCGACGCGCACGAAGCTGAACCCAGACAAGTGCGTCTTTGGTGTCTCGCTGGGAAGCTGCTGGGATTCTTGGTTTCACACCAGGGCATTGAAGCAAACCCGAAGAAGATTAGGGCAATTGAGGCGATGAGGCCTCCGGCCCGCATCAAGGACGTCCAGAAGCTGACGGGGTTGTTAGTCGCCCTTAGCCGCTTCATTTCGAGGCTGGCTGAGAGGGCACTACCTTTCTTCAAGCTCCTGCGAAAATCCAGTCCATTCTCTTGGACCGAAGAGCCATTTAAGAGTTGAAGCAGCACCTGGTGTCACTACCAGTACTGGTAGCTCTAGACCCTAGGGAGCCATTGTATTTATACATCGCGGCGGCCGCAGAAGTGGTAAGCATGGTGCTGGTGGTGGAAAGGGCAGCGCAAGAAGGCCAGGAGCCTGAGGGCCTGGGACCAACTACAGGGGTCCGGACCATTCAGAGGCCGGTCTACAACGTCAGCGAGGTCCTCCATGAGGCAAAGACCGGGTACCTTGAGACACACAAGCTCCTCTATGTTGTACTTGTTGCGTCCAGGAAGCTGCACCACTATTTCCAGGCACACAGGGTTGTGGTGGTGACCTCCTTTCCGTTAAGGGCCATCCTCCACAACTCTAACACCACAGGCAACATCGCCAAGTGGGCCGCAGAGCTCGCTGAGTTCCAGCTGGACTTCCAGCCTCGCCACGCCGTCAAGAGTCAGGTCCTGGCTGACTTCATCATGGAGTGGACACCTCCACCGAGCGCTCCTAGGGGTCCGGATCCCGATTCGGACCCCACACCTGCGGAGCCCAGGGGTCCGGTCTTCATCGAGCCCCACTGGACGCTCTTCTTCGACGGATCCACCCGTCAGCAAGTTGACGAGGCCGGAGTAGTCCTCGTCGACCCAAGCGGAGATCAAGTAAAGTACATGGTGCACCTTGAGTTCAAGGCCACCAACAATATGGCAGAGTACGAGGCATTGATCTTTGGCTTGTCTGTGGCCCTATCCCTAGGGATCCGCCAGCTCCTTGTGAAGGGGGACTCCTAGCTGATCATCAAGCAAGTCCGTGGGGAGTGTAGTTGCAATGAGCCAGGCTCACAGCTTACCTCCTCCACGTAAGGAAGCTAGAGAAGGACTTCACCGCCCTGGAACTGCAACATGTTCCTCGAGCTGACAACTCAGCGGCAGATGAACTCTCCGTGAGGGCATCAACTTGGGCACCCGTGCCCGAGGGCGTCTTCGAAAGACGGCTGCTGAGACCCACCGCCCAGCCTGCTGAACTAGGCGAAGGGGGCGAGACTAGCACTTCGAAGCTAGCGGTCCCGATGGCGTTACATCTACAACACCCACCGAAGACTGTGCACTACAGGGGGTCCTGCCTACCCCTTAGTGCCACAGCCAATATCTCAGAATGGTCCCAATGCATGGATCTCCGAGATTCGGGACTACCTAAAGGAAAACATCCTTCCTGAAGATCATGTATCCGCAGAGCGTATAGTGCGGTTGGCTAAACGCTACATGGTGGTGGAAGGGGATCTCTACCGCCGTGGCGCCAACGGCATTCTCATGCGGTGCATTACCCAGGAGGAGGGCTGTGAGTTGCTCACGGAGATCCATGGAGGAGAGTGCGGAAGTCATTCCTCATCCCGCACGATGGTCGGTAAGGCCTTCCGGCATGGTTTTTACTGGCCAACTGCCCTCTAGGATGCAGCTGAGATGGTAAAGTCCTGCGAGGCATGTCAATTCCACGCAAAGCAGATACACACACCAGCTCAGGCTCTGTAGATGATTCCGTCCTCTTGGCCATTCGCCGTATAGGGGGTGGATATCCTGGGACCATTTCCCAGGGCCGTCAGTGGGTACCGGTACCTCTTCGTCGCCATCGACAAGTTCACCAAGTGGCCATAAGCCACCCCTGTGGTCAACATCACCCAGGGTGCTGCCGTCGCTTTCCTCAAGTCGATTGTCTGTAGATTTGGAGTCCCAAGCCGTATCATTACGGACAACGGGACCCAGTTTACAAGTCGGCTTTTCCAGGAGTTTTGCGAGGGCATCGGCACCCAGCTCTACTTCGTGTCTGTGGCTCATCCCAGAAGCAACGGCCAAGTGGAGAGAGCAAACGCAGAGATCCTTAGGGGACTCAAGACATGCACCTACGACTGCTTGAAAAAGCATGGTGCAAATTGGGTCAGTGAGCTTCTGTCTGTGCTGTGGGGGAACCGGACCACACCCAGCCGAGCCATCGGGGAGACCCCGTTCTTCCTGGTCTACGGGGCCGAAGCCTGCCTTCCCCGGGAAATCATTATGGGCTCCCCACAGGTCCAGGCTTTCGATGAGTCTATGCAGGAACAACTACGGCGTGAGGACGTGGACTTCATCGACGAGCGTAGATGGCAAGCGGCGATCTGAAATGCACGGTACAACCAGGCGCTCAGGCGCTACCACCAACAGTTCGTGCATAGTAGGGAGCTCCAAGTCGGGGACCTGGTCCTAAGGCGAGTACTGAACCGAGAAGGGCTCCACAAACTCTTCCCCAGTTGGGAGGGACCCTTCGAGGTGACGAAAATATGCCGACCTGGGTGTGTCTGCCTTGCTACAACTGAAGGAGAGCCTCTTCCCAATCCTTGGAACATAGAGCATCTCCATAAGTTTTTTCCATAAAAGCAAACCTGGGGACCCGGTTTTCTTCCTTTGTAACTAGGTAGTGCGTATATGTACGCCAGCCCGGAGAGGTCCGCCCTCATAAACCCGGTCTGTTGGCCAACACTCATGAATATCAAGTTATAAAGAAAAGATTCACCCCTAGATTTGTTTTTGTGATGGTCTTATTTTGCTTCCATTTATGAGCATCATTTTTTATCTAACCCACCCATATAGTTCCCGCCCTTGCTGGTATAATGACATCCGAATTGAGTAGTCAGGCTTGCAGTTTGGGACCCCTCGTTAGGGGGGTCCGGCAGCCTAGGGGCCGGTTCTAAAGAACGGGTACTTGTCTCCTAGGGCTGTCCGAAGTCGTGTAGCCGCTTAGCCTGGTTCCGTACCCTAAGCCTGCACGCTCCACCACTCTGTGACGGGTACCCTAGTATTTGGAACTATAGTCCTGTGGGTCTGACAACCTGGGGCCCGGTTCTAAAGAATTGACACTTGTCTCCTGGGGTGGTCCGGAGCTGTGTAGTCGCTTAGCCTGGTCCTGTACCCTAAGCCTACACACTCCACCACTCTGCGATGGGTGCCCTAGTATTTGGAGCTGCGATCCAGGGGGTCCGGACACACGGATTGGCTTCCCAGGCTAAGTCCTGCAGGTCTTGTGGCATTAATCAAAGGGTAGAAGATACCAGCTGGCGGGTCCTATGGGTGCACTACTAAAACTTTCTAGCAAAGGCTGTGTGCAAGTCCGGGTCCCAGTCGAGATTACCTCCTGGGGGCCAGGTCACCAATTCTTTCTTAAGTATACTGGCATCCAGCCTCGACACATCGAGCCTGCATCCCAGGGGGGCCAGGTCACCAATTTTCTCTTAAGTACGCTGGCATCCAGCCTCGACACGTCGAGCCTGCATCCCAGGGGGCCAAGTACCAGGGAGAAGTTGGTAACGACGCACACAACAAAGACAAATAGCATACAGATAAGTTCTGTCACTATTAGATAAATACTTCCCAAAAGTATCTTACAAAACCAAAAACTATTACAAAGCCGCTTCGCCGCGGGACCCTTGCTTTCTCTCTACAGGCCTAGCTACTCATCATCGGCGGGTCCCGCTGGAAGCGCTCGGCTACCACCTCAATAGTATCTTGTACGCGCTGCCGGGCGGCGTCTTCGGTGTCGGCCACCGAACCAGCGATCACCGGCGCCAAGGAGATGACCGGGTCGTGGCTCTAGAAGCATGTCAGGATGTACTCTATCACCGCCCAGTAGAGCCTACCACCCTCGGCTTCTAGGCGGACGCCAAGGATTTGGTCCAGGCGACGGAGGCGATCCGCGACGGAGTCCAACACCGAGAGCGCGTCGGAGATGGATGTTGGTGGCTCCGACACTGGGATGGGGCTCACCCCTAGCGGCACCAGTGTCGTGCTCGCCTCGCTGGCCCATGCGGCGATGCACTGGACCCTGGTGCGCTGCTCCACCCAGAGATCTTCAAGAGTCTTCTTCACCGCCTCCACCGCCTAGGGGCCCGGAGCCACCTGCGCCGCCTGAAACTGGCAGACCCGCTCCTCCAGCTCCTTCTCCTTCTGCTCCGCCTCGAGCTCATGATTAGCCAGCAGCTTCTCCCGCCTTTCAAACATCTCCTCCCTAAAGGCGAGGTCCTTCTCCTGCCAGGCGAGATCCGTCACCCGCTTATCTAGGGAGGTATCTTTTTCCTTGAGGTTCTCCTCGGTCACGACAATGCTGCTGGCCCTGTCATCTAGCTCCCGCTGTAGCCTTTGCAGGCTCTCCACAGCCGCAGTCTGTTGGGCCCTGAGAGCACCTAGAGGGGGGGTGAATAGGTGATCCTGTGAAAACTTAAACTTATAGCCACAAAAACTTGTTAAGCGTTAGCACAATAATCGCCAAGTGGCTAGAGAGGAGTCTCAACAAAACACAATACCACAAGAGATCAAACACAGAGATGACACAGTGGTTTATCCCGTGGTTCGGCCAAGACCAACGCTTGCCTACTCCACGTTGTGGCGTCCCAACGGACGAGGGTTGCAATCAACCCCTCTCAAGCAGTCCAAAGACCAACTTGAATACCACGGTGTTTTGCTTTGCCTTTCAATATCCCGTTTGCAAGGAATCTCCACAAATTGGAGTCTCTTGCCCTTACAAGTATATGATCACAAAGAAGCACAGAGTAAGGGAGGGAAGCAACACACACAAATCCACAGCAAAATGCGCACACACACGGCCAAGAATCGAGCTCGAATGACTATCTCAAAGTTCTCACTAGAACGGAGCTCGAATCACTTAGAATCACAAACGAATGCGCAAAGAATGAGTGTGGATGATCAAGAATGCTCTAAGGTTGCTTGGGTGTCTCCTCCATGCGCCTAGGGGTCCCTTTTATAGCCCCAAGGCAGCTAGGAGCCGTTGAGAGCAAATCTGGAAGGCTATCCTTGCCTTCTGCCGTCGGGTGCACCGGACAGTCCGGTGTACACCGGACACTGTCCGGTGCCCGATTTCTTTCCTTAAACAGCGCTGCCGACCGTTGCAGACCGTTGCAGATCTGGGAGCCGTTGGCGCACCGGACATGTCCGGTGCACACCGGACAGTCCGGTGCCTTCTTCTAGCCGTTGGCTCGGCCACGTGTCCCGCGCAGATTGCGCGGCCGACCGTTGGCCCGGCCGACCGTTGGCTCACCGGACAGTCCGATGCACACCGGACAGTCCGGTGAATTTTAGCCGTACGCCGTCGGCGAATTCCCGAGAGCAGCCAGTTCGCGCCGAGTCAGCCTGGCGCACCGGACACTGTCCGGTGCACACCGGACAGTCCGGTGTGCCAGACCGAGCTGAGTCTTGGCTGTACACAGCCAAGTCTCTTGCACCTTTCTTCTTTTCTTCTTCTTTCTGTTTCTAACACTTAGACAAGTATATTAGCACACAAAACCAATGTACTAAGGCTTAGAAACATACCTTTACTTCATGATTTGCACTTTGTTCATCCATGGACATGAATTCACATTTAAGTACTTGTGTTGGCACTCAATCACCAAAATACTTAGAAATGGCCCAAGGGCACATTTCCCTTTCAATCTCCCCCTTTTTGGTGATTTATGCCAACACAACATAAAGCAAGTAGAACAAGTACAAAATCAAATCAAATAAGAACTCAAAATTGTTTTGATTCACTTTTGACATATATGGATCATCCTTTGCCACCACTTGGTTTGTTTTTGCAAATCAAACTCAAATCTCTATCTCTAAGTCAAACACACATGTTGAAGCAAAAAGAGAGTCATTCCAAGAGAGATTGATCAAAGATTTCAAAAACTCCCCCTTTTTCCAATAATCAATACTTCTCCCCATAAGAAGCCAACTTTTGATAAGAGAGACAACAAAAGAGTTTTGTCAAACAAAAAGCTCTATTCTACTATTTTCAAAATCTCTCAAGTGGTAGCTGATCCATTATTGCTTTGGCCTTTATTTTCTCCCCCTTTGGCATCAAGCACCAAAACGGGATCAATCTTGGCCCTATAACCCCATTGCCTCACCAAAATCTTCAATTAAGAGCAAATGGCAATAAGAGTTCATGAGATGAACTTGGAATAAGTTACCCTCTTATCGGAGTGCAGTGGAAGTCTTTCATGGTCCAAGTCCACCTTTTCCCTTTCAATTCTCCTTTGAGACTAAAACAAGCACACTCAAGCATATGGTTAGTCTCAAAGGGTCAAGTTGTAACACACCTCCCCCTAAAACTGTGCATCACTTTGCAATGGACTTGTGAGGTCCAGGGAGTGTTTGTACAACTTGAGCACCACAATAAGCAACAAGATGCAGAATGAACATGATCAAAGGCATAAACACATGTATGCTACTTTTCAATCCAAGTTCCGTGAATCTAAGATATTGAGCTCACTACGCAGCCTGCAAAAGGTCTTCTCATCTAGAGGCTTGGTAAAGATATCGGCTAGCTGGTTCTCGGTGCTAACATGAAACACTTCGATATCCCCCTTTTGCTGGTGGTCTCTCAAAAAGTGATGCCAGATGTCAATGTGCTTTGTGCGGCTGTGCTCAACAGGATTTTCCGCTATTCGGATAGCACTCTCATTGTCACATAGGAGTGGGACTTTGCTCAGATTGTAGCCAAAGTCCCTGAGGGTTTGCCTCATCCAAAGTAGTTGCGCACAACACTGTCCTGCGGCAACGTACTCGGCCTCAGCGGTGGATAGGGCAACGGAGGTTTGTTTCTTAGAGTTCCATGACACCAGGGACCTTCCTAAGAATTGGCACGTCCCCGATGTACTCTTCCTATCGACCTTACATCCAGCATAGTCGGAATCTGAGTACCCAATCAAGTCAAAGTTAGACCCCTTTGGATACCAGATCCCGAAGCAAGGCGTAGCGACTAAATATCGAAGAATTCGCTTCACAGCCACTAAGTGACACTCCTTCGGATCGGATTGAAATCGAGCACACATGCATACGCTAAGCATAATATCCGGTCTACTAGCACACAAATAAAGCAAAGAACCTATCATGGACCGGTATGCTTTTTGATCAACGGACTTACCTCCTTTGTTGAGGTCGGTGTGTCCGTCGGTTCCCATCGGTGTCTTTGCGGGCTTTGCGTCCTTCATCCCAAACCTCTTTAGCAAATCTTGCGTGTACTTCGTTTGGGAGATGAAGGTGCCGTCCTTGAGTTGCTTCACTTGGAACCCAAGGAAGTAGGTCAACTCGCCCATCATCGACATCTCGAATTTCTGCGTCATTACCCTGCTAAACTCTTCACAAGACTTTTGGTTAGTAGAACCAAATATTATGTCGTCGACATAAATTTGGCACACAAAAAGATCACCATCACAAGTCTTAGTAAAAAGAGTTGGATCGGCTTTCCCAACCTTGAAAGCATTAGCAATTAAAAAGTCTCTAAGGCATTCATACCATGCTCTTGGGGCTTGTTTAAGTCCATAGAGCGCCTTAGAGAGCTTACACACGTGGTCGGGGTACCGTTCATCCTCGAAGCCAGGGGGCTGCTCCACGTACACCTCCTCCTTGATCGGCCCGTTGAGGAAAGCGCTCTTCACATCCATTTGGTACAACCTGAAAGAATGGTGAGCGGCATATGCTAGCAAGATACGAATTGATTCTAGCCTAGCCACAGGAGCAAAAGTCTCCTCAAAGTCCAAACCTGCGACTTGGGCATAACCTTTTGCCACAAGTCGAGCCTTGTTCCTTGTCACCACTCTGTGCTCGTCTTGTTTGTTGCGGAACACCCACTTGGTTCCCACAACATTTTGCTTGGGACGAGGCACCAGCGTCCAAACTTCATTGCGCTTGAAGTTGTTAAGTTCCTCCTGCATGGCCAACACCCAGTCCGGATCTAGCAAGGCCTCTTCTACCCTGAAAGGCTCAATAGAAGAGACAAAAGAGTAATGCTCACAAAAATTAACTAGTCGAGACCGAGTAGTTACTCCCTTGCTAATGTCACCCAGAATTTGGTCGACGGGATGATCCCTTTGAATCATCGCTCGAACTTGGGTTGGAGGTGCCGGTTGCGCTTCTTCCTCCATCACGTGATCATCTTGTGCTCCCCCTTGATCACACACCTCCTTTTGATGAACCTGTTCATCGTCTTGAGTTGGGGGATGCATCATTGTTGAGGAAGAAGATTGATCTCGTTCATCTTGTTCCTGTGGCCGTACTTCTCCAATCGCCATAGTTCGTATAGCGGCTGTCGGAACATCTTCTTCATCTACATCATCACAATCAACAACTTGCTCTCTTGGAGAGCCATTAGTCTCATCAAATACAACGTCGCTAGAGACTTCAACCAAACCCGATGATTTGTTGAAGACCCTATACGCCTTTGTATTTGAATCATAACCTAATAAAAACCCTTCTACAGCTTTGGGAGCAAACTTAGAATTTCTACCCTTCTTCACTAGAATGTAGCATTTGCTCCCAAATACACGAAAGTAAGATACATTGGGTTTGTTACCGGTTAGAAGCTCGTACGAAGTCTTCTTGAGGAGGCGATGAAGGTAGACCCTGTTGATGGCGTGGCAAGCCGTGTTCACAGCTTTCGACCAAAAGCACTCGGGGGTCTTGAACTCTCCAAGCATCGTCCTTGCCATATCGATCAGCGTCCTGTTCTTCCTCTCTACCACACCATTTTGCTGTGGTGTGTAGGGAGCGGAGAACTCGTGCTTGATCCCTTCCTCCTCAAGGAACTCCTCCACTTGAAGGTTCTTGAACTCGGACCCGTTGTCACTCCTTATCTTCTTCACCTTGAGCTCAAACTCATTTTGAGCTCTCCTGAGGAAGCGCTTGAGGGTCCCTTGGGTTTCAGACTTATCCTGCAAAAAGAACACCCAAGTGAAGCGGGAAAAGTCATCAACAATAACTAAACCATACTTACTTCCTCCTATGCTTAGATAGGCGACGGGTCCGAAGAGGTCCATATGCAGCAGCTCCAGAGGTCTTGACGTGGTCATCACATTCTTGCTGTGATGTGCTCCTCCCACTTGTTTACCTGCTTGACAAGCTGCACAAGGTCTATCTTTTTCGAAATAAACATTTGTTAGACCTATCACGTGTTCTCCCTTTAGAAGCTTGTGGAGGTTCTTCATCCCCACATGTGCTAAGCGGCGATGCCACAGCCAGCCCATGCAAGTCTTAGCCAATAAGCATGCATCTAGACTGGCCTCTTCTTTTGCAAAATCAACTAAGTAAAGCTTGCCGTCTAGTACACCCTTAAAAGCTAGTGAACCATCACATCTTCTAAAGACAGACACATCTACATTAGTAAAAAGACAATTATATCCCATATTGCATAGTTGACTAACAGATAGCAAATTGTAACCAAGAGACTCAACTAAAAATACATTTGATATTGAGTGCTCATTAGAAATTGCAATTTTACCTAACCCTTTTACCTTGCCTTGATTCCCATCACCGAATATAATTGAATCTTGGGAATCCTTATTTTTGACGTAGGAGGTGAACATCTTCTTCTCCCCCGTCATATGGTTTGTGCATCCGCTGTCGATAATCCAGCTTGAACCCCCGGATGCATAAACCTGCAAGGCAAATTTAGGCTTGGGTCTTAGGTACCCAACTCATGTTGGGTCCTACAAGGTTAGCACATATATCCTTAGGGACCCAAATGCAAGTTTTATCTCCCTTGCATCTTGCCCCTAACTTCCTAGCAATTACCTTCTTACCCTTTCTACAAATAGCAAAGGGAGCATTGCAAGCATAATAAATGGTAGAAGGTTTGTTCACAACTTTTCTAGGAACATGAGCAAAATTTCTCCTAGGCATATGCACAACATTTCTCCTACACATATCTCTATCATGCTTATAGGAAGAACTAGAAGCAAACATGGCATGAGAATCATAAACATGTGAATCAAAATCATTATAAGCATTTCTAGCATGTCTCCTATCATGGTATAAGAAAGCATGGTTCTTTTTAGCACTACTAGCCATAGGGGCCTTCCCTTTCTCCTTGACGAAGATGGGAGCCTTATGGCTTGTTAAGTTCTTGGCCTCTCTCTTGAAGCCAAGACCATCCTTAATTGAGGGGTGTCTACCAACCGTGTAGGCATCCCTTGCAAATTTTATTTTATCAACTTCACTCTTGCTAGTCTTAAGTTGAGCATTAAGACTAGCCAATTCATCATTAAGTTTTGAAATTGAAACTAGGTGTTCACTACAAGCATTAACATCAAAATCCTTACACCTAGTGCAAATTGTAACATTTTCAACACAAGAGTTACTTGCTACTTCTAGTTTAGCGGTTAAAACATTAATTTCACCTTTTAAAGAAGAAATGGTTTCATTACAAGTAGAAAGTTCACAAGAAAGAATTCCATTTCTTTTAACTTCTAGAGCAAGTGAATTTTGTGCACTAACAAATTTATCATGCTCTTCATATAAAAGATCTTCTTGTTTTTCTAAGATTCTATCCTTTTCATTCAAGGCATCAATCAATTCATTAATCTTAGCTATCTTAGTTCTATCCAATCCCTTGAATAAACTAGAATAATCTATTTCATCCTCACTAGACTCATCATCACTAGAAGAATCATAAGTATTAGCATTACTAGTGATTACCTTCTTCTCCCTTGCCATGAGGCAAGTGTGATGCTCGTGGGGGAAGAGAGCCGATTTGTTGAAGGCAGTGGCGGCGAGTCCTTCGTCGTCGGAGTCGGACGAAGAGCAATCCGAGTCCCACTCCTTTCCAAGGTGTGCTTCACCTTTGGCCTTCTTGTAAACTTTCTTGTTCTCTCTCTTCCCGTTTTTCCCTTGCTCCTGGTCACTATCATTTTCGGGACAGTTAGCAATAAAATGACCAATCTTACCACATTTGAAGCATGAGCGCTTCCCCTTTGTCTTGGTCTTGCTTGTCTGCCCCTTGCGACCATTTAGCGCCGCCTTGAATCTCTTGATGATGAGAGCCATCTCTTCATCATTGAGCCCGGCCGCCTCAACTTGCGCCACCTTGCTAGGTAGCGACTCCTTGCTCCTCGTTGCCTTTAGAGCAATGGGTTGAGGCTCGTGGAGTGGACCGTTCAACGCGTCGTCGACGTATCTTGCCTCCTTGATCATCATCCGCCCGCTCACGAATTTTCCAAGTACTTCCTCGGGCGTCATCATCGTGTACCTGGGATTCTCACGAATATTGTTCACGAGATGAGGATCAAGAACGGTAAAGGACCTGAGCATTAGGCGGACGACGTCGTGATCCGTCCAACGCGTGCTTCCGTAGCTCCTTATTTTGTTGATAAGGGTCTTGAGCCGGTTGTACGTTTGAGTTGGCTCCTCTCCCCTTATCATGGCGAATCGTCCAAGCTCGCCCTCCACCAACTCCATCTTGGTGAGCATGGTGATGTCATTCCCCTCGTGAGAGATCTTGAGGGTGTCCCATATTTGCTTGGCATTGTCCAAGCCGCTCACCTTGTTGTACTCTTCCCTCCACAAGGATGCTAAGAGAACAGTAGTAGCTTGTGCATTTCTATGGATCTGTTCATTTATAAGCAAAGGGCTATCCGAGCTATCAAATTTCATTCCATTCTCTACAATTTCCCATATGCTTGGATGGAGAGAGAATAAGTGACTACGCATTTTGTGACTCCAAAATCCGTAGTCCTCCCCATCGAAGTGTGGAGGTTTGCCAAGAGGAATGGAAAGCAAATGCGAATTCGAACTATGTTGAATACGAGAATAATCAAATGAAAAGTTCGAATTGACCGTCTTTTTGTAGTCGTTGTCGTCGTCCTTTTGGGAAGAAGTAGATTCATCACTATCGTCGTAGTAGATGATCTCCTTGATGCGCCTCGTCTTCTTCTTCCCTTCCTTCCGTCTATGGCCCGAGCCGGAGTCGGTAGGCTTGTCGTCCTTCGGCTCGTTGACGAAGGATTCCTTCTCTTTGTCGTTGATCACAATTCCCTTCCCCTTAGGATCCATCTCTTCGGGCGGTTAGTCCCTTTTGTGAAGAGAATCGGCTCCGATACCAATTGAGAGCACCTAGAGGGGGGGGGTGAATAGGTGATCCTGTGAAAACTTAAACTTATAGCCACAAAAACTTGTTAAGCGTTAGCACAATAATCGCCAAGTGGCTAGAGAGGAGTCTCAACAAAACACAATACCACAAGAGATCAAACACAGAGATGACACAGTGGTTTATCCCGTGGTTCGGCCAAGACCAACGCTTGCCTACTCCACGTTGTGGCGTCCCAACGGACGAGGGTTGCAATCAACCCCTCTCAAGCGGTCCAAAGACCAACTTGAATACCACGGTGTTTTGCTTTGCCTTTCAATATCCCGTTTGCAAGGAATCTCCACAAATTGGAGTCTCTTGCCCTTACAAGTATATGATCACAAAGAAGCATAGAGTAAGGGAGGGAAGCAACACACACAAATCCACAGCAAAATGCGCACACACACGGCCAAGAATCGAGCTCGAATGACTATCTCAAAGTTCTCACTAGAACGGAGCTCGAATCACTTAGAATCACAAACGAATGCGCAAAGAATGAGTGTGGATGATCAAGAATGCTCTAAGGTTGCTTGGGTGTCTCCTCCATGCGCCTAGGGGTCCCTTTTATAGCCCCAAGGCAGCTAGGAGCCGTTGAGAGCAAATCTGGAAGGCTATCCTTGCCTTCTGCCGTCGGGTGCACCGGACAGTCCGGTGTACACCGGACACTGTCCGGTGCCCGATTTCTTTCCTTAAACAGCGCTGCCGACCGTTGCAGACCGTTGCAGATCTGGGAGCCGTTGGCGCACCGGACATGTCCGGTGCACACCGGACAGTCCGGTGCCTTCTTCTAGCCGTTGGCTCGGCCACGTGTCCCGCGCAGATTGCGCGGCCGACCGTTGGCTCACCGGACAGTCCGATGCACACCGGACAGTCCGGTGAATTTTAGCCGTACGCCATCGGCGAATTCCCGAGAGTAGCCAGTTCGCGCCGAGTCAGCCTGGCGCACCGGACACTGTCCGGTGCACACCGGACAGTCCGGTGTGCCAGACCGAGCTGAGTCTTGGCTGTACACAGCCAAGTCTCTTGCACCTTTCTTCTTTTCTTCTTCTTTCTGTTTCTAACACTTAGACAAGTATATTAGCACACAAAACCAATGTACTAAGGCTTAGAAACATACCTTTACTTCATGATTTGCACTTTGTTCATCCATGGACATGAATTCACATTTAAGTACTTGTGTTGGCACTCAATCACCAAAATACTTAGAAATGGCCCAAGGGCACATTTCCCTTTCAGGCCCGCTGCTCCTCCAGGATTTTGTTGAAGGCATCCAACTTGGCCTAGAGCTCCGTGATGACCTCCTCCCTCTGGTCCAGGTGCTCCTCCTTCTTGGCCAGCCTCTTCTCCTTCCGGGCCGCCTCCAGCTCCCGAGCGTACACCTTCTAGAGGTCCTTCTTGTAGTCCTTGCGGTCCTGCACCAGTTCGGACCGCTCAAAGGTGAACCGCTGGGACGCCGCCTTGGTGTGTTCCTCCAGCTGGGTACCCCAGTTGCTGAGGCGCTGGCGCTCGGACTCCAGCGCCTCCCATTCTCGCTGGATCACCGCCTCGGTCTCTCGAAGGGCCTGATGCGCACGAGACAGCACCTGGGGGAGGGGAACCGGTGCCGCTTTTGGCTCAGCGCCGGATCGAAGCCGTCACCTAAGAACTACCTCTGGCTCCTCTGGAGTGGGCGGCGGGATAGAGCTGGATGCGCCCCCCGTGTCACCCTCGTGGCGGGGACGGGCGCAGCTGGGACCTCCTCGGCCGCTGCCGACGGTGTACTCGATGGCGTCGCCGTCGTTGAGGCTGAGGTAGCCATCGACGCAGTTGCAGCGGCCGGGGGCGGACCGCCGGTGCCACTCCTAGTAGACTCCTGCTGCTGAGAGCCAGATCCGCCGGCGGGCATGGTACCCGGCGGAGAAGGCGCGCCCTTGGGAGCAGAGGGGGAGGAAGCCCTAGCAAGCAAGGATGGGTTGAGACCCGTCGGCATGACAACTACACTCGCAAAAACAAGGATGGGGCTACACTTACTTGGGTCCCTGGACCTTCCAGTGGCCCTGGAAGCGGGACGCCCGCTGCTGCTGCTGTTGTTGCTGCTGGTGCCCCTGGGGGAAATCGCCCCCAGGTGGTGGTGGCAGGACTGACGGTGGTGGTGGCGGTGGTGGCGGCGGATCCGATGGTGGCGGTGGCAGAGGACTAGCATGCCTCTATGCGCCCTGGGCCTGGGAGTCGATCTCCTCGGCCCCGCCAGCTGTCCTCTAACGCTTCTGGGGCGGGTCCGAATCAAGAGGCGGATCCGTGAAAAGTGACCCATCCGCGCGATGCAGCCGGCGTCGCCTCTCATCCTCCGACCCCCTGGTGCCACCCGAGGCGGAGGAGCCACTTGCAGCCCCTTTGCCCTTGTCCAAGGGGCTGGGGGCCGCGGGGGGAACTCTGGAACCCGCACCGGCAGGCTGGGAACCTCCGGTCGGTACACCAGGGATCTGGATCCCGCGGTGAGGGTCCCGGCCGCTGGTCTAGCGAACCACCACGCCGCTCTCGTCAAGGGTCGGCAGCTAGGCCAAGATCGTCGTCCTCAACCATGGGTCGTCGCAGAGCGGAGGGATGCCCTAGGGAGGGATTAAGGACTCATGGATGATGGACTCACCTGTGATCCCCTTCACCAGAACTTCCAACTCGTCCCAGGAAAGGTCGGTGCCCGGCCCGTGCTGGATCCGATCGATATCGTTCGAGCTGGTGAACCAGCAACACAGACGTGGCCTCCTCTGCAGCGGCGCGACCCGGCGCTTCAGGAAATCGCCGACCACGTGCATTGAGGTCAGGCCACCGGTCGCCAGGGTCTTGATCCTGTCCAGTATGGGCTCAAACTCCGGCGCCAGCGTCGGCTTGGCCCTCCATTGCTTCCGGTCGAGCCTCGGCCCTTCGCTCAGCAGCACGAGGCGGTCGTTAGCCTCGGTGCTGGTGATCACCCAGTCAGCGTGCCAGTTTTCCCACCTCATGCCGCCAAGGGAGGAGATGTAGGCGCCGGCCAAGTCCGGACTCGTCTGGAAGTAGTACGCGTCGAGGTGGTCCTTCGCCTTCCCCGACTTCACTAGCACAAAGAAATGGTGGAAGAGGGAGGTGCAGGGTGCCACCCCCACGAACATCTCGCACAGGTGGGCGAAGATGGATGCCTAGAGGATGGAGTGGGGCGTGAGGTGCTGAAGCTAAAGGCCAAGCTCCTCCAGCAGTAGCAGGAAGAAAGGCGAGATCGGCAGCGCTAACCCGCAGGAGAGGTAGGAGACGAAGAGCATAAACTCCCCGACAGCGAGATCGCCGAGGGGAGTGGTGCCGGCGCGGATCCTTCCGGCGAACGCCGACGCGCCCATGTCGGGGCTCAGCAACCTTGTATGTGCCTCCCTTGGGCTATAAAAGGGAGGGCACACGATGTTACAAGGAAAGTGAACTTACACCCACTCAAGACAACTTAGACGCAGCTTAAGCTCTCAAGCTCATAGACTCTCATACTCAATACAACTCATAGTGGAGTAGGGTATTATGCTCCAGCGGCCCGAAGCACTCTAAATCCTCGTGTCATCTTGTGTGTTATTCCACAATCTAGCAACAGGCAAAACGCTTAGGCCCCCTCCTCATCTTAGGATTTAGGGCGGGTGCATTACGCCACCCGGCCGGAGATTTCCTCTCCGACAGATAGGGATTGGGCACTAGCTCCGAGCAAGACAGGGTTTCGATCTACAGGATAGGAGGTCTAAGGTAGAAGTATCTGCCTTTGTTATCATTTGTCCTATGTGGAATCATCAACATTCAGATCTGTGTCGATTTTTTGCACTTCATATAACATGTTTGTTCTGCAGGATTGAAAAGGTGGTTCCAGGTTCTTGCTAAATTTAGCCTAGCAAAAAAGAGATTAGGAACTAGAATGATGTTGTTGCGTTGTTCCATCACTCCCTGCTAGTTGTGGCTCTATTCAATCCACATTTGCATTGTGTGAGTCCACAATAAACTTATTTTCCCTTCTTGCAGTTATACAACAATTTCGCTAATCTGTCATCTTGCTGATATGCTAGAACAATAAGAGCCTACACAACTAAAATGAACCCTCTTAAATAGCTGCCTTCTTTTTGTAATTGCCAATAATAAAGGTGATGTTTCTATAGAAAAAGCTCATTAGTCTGAGCTAGAATGCTTGATGGGAGTGATGGCTGCAATGCAAACAATGTTGATGCTTGCATCCAAAAAGTTCATTTCTATCACCCAAAACTAGGTGACATCAGGCAAAGCCCACAGATGCAATATCACTCCATCTCACTCGCTAACCAGGTCTGTTCCTTCTAAACCCACCATCTCGTTTTAGCAGTGTTTCTGTTGGATTGGACAAGGCTGCACTAGAGCCATCGTCCTTAGCAAAGTCAAGAGTCGAGTCTGACAGTTTCTCATCAAGGTAAGCATGCACTGTGCGCGAAATGGGGTGGAGTAGGCGCAAACCCATCGGATCGAGCCCAACACCACGCTGAGAATAAGCCATCATGAAAGAAGGAGGAAGCGCGAGGTGGACTCCAGGATGTAGGCGCAAAGGTCACCAGCGATGGCCAGGGGTTGAGGCGCCGCTGCCGCGGCAAGGGATTGTGATTATTGGGGTGCCATCTTACACTACCGGAATCGCCGGCTTTGTCGAGTGCCTGAAGCACTCGGCAAAGCCTTAAAAACACTCGGCAAAGGCTTTGCCGAGTGTTGCACTTGACAAAGAGGGCTCGACACACAGTGCATCGGCAAAGCCTTCTTTGTCGAGTACTTTTCACGGGCACTCGGCAAAGAAAAGCAGCCGTTACGGTGTCGGGTTGACGGAAATGGCATCTTTGCCGAGTGCTGTCACGCCGACACTTGGTAAAGGTACTTCTTTGCCGAGTGTCGCCTGGGACACTCGGCAAAGAAACTGCCAGAGGGGGTCCCCATGTCAGATAAAATAAAGTTCATGCATGGAGTACTGGTACCAAACATGCATGACTTTACCTGCAGGTACTGGTCCCTGGTCAACGACATGGTTCGGGCTTGCTGCTTGGTCACCTTCTCCCCAAGGATGGAGCCATGGTAGGTGACGATGGCATGGATTCGGGCCTCATAGTGCATGTCCACGACGAGCTTCTTACAGCTCGTGGTGGCCACCACATCCGCCCTAGCCTCGTATCCAGCCTTGCATCTCAAGAAATCATGCATACAAAAATGATGTATCCATACATTATTTCAAGAATTTGCAACGAATGCGACATATTTTACATTATACTAAGACTTACCCACAGCTCTTGCTTCACCCGCTCCACCTTGTTATTGAATTCCCGGTCGTCCCGGTCTACTGCATCGGGGGCGACGGCGTAGTGGTCAAAGGTGTAGGTTGGGCCCGTCACTCCAGCGTACTCAACCAGTCCAGGGAAGTGTTCCCTGCACATCAAGCTGAGGATGTCATTGGGGGTGACGATGACCCCCAGCATAATCCACAACCGTCCAAGACCTGTCCAAGTGATAAATAAAAAGTATTAGTTTATATTATGATTTTGAACACATAATATGAACAAGAATGAAGAACATAAAGTTACATACCTCTCCCCATCCGGCCGAATCAGCGGTCGCATGTGCCGAAGTATGGGACGCTAAGGGAGACTCGCGGGACCTCGCAGGTCGATGCTCCTCGAACCTGAGGCGCTAGAACCTGAGGCGTCCTGCTGCTGGTCGTCGTCGTCCTGCTGCTGGTCGTTGTCGTCCTGAGGCACCGCCTGCTGCTGGACAAGGTCGTCCTGAGGCGCCGCCTGCTCTGCCTCGTTCACCGTCCTACTCCTCCTCCCCCTCCTCCTCAGCCAATTACCGCCGAACATATTTGTCCAAAAACCTGCAATTAAGAGTAAACAAATAAGCACATATAAAAAGATGTATTTAAAAACAGGTGCGAAATAAAAAGTCATATAGCATTACATCGATTAAAAATAATCTTCATATGTGTCGGGGTTAGCCGGATCATAACTCTCATCATCACTATCAACCATTTCAATCTCAACACCATCGGAAGACGCAAGTTCATCATTAATGTCATTGCCTTCAAGGATTACTAAGTCATTATCATTTTGCACCTCATCATCCTCCTCATCAACAACCATTTCAATATCTACGTCCATTCCGATAGCTTCGGTTAAGTCTATCTCAAATCGCCCTTCTAGCCCATCTTCTTGGAAGAACTCTCCATCATATGTGTCCGGGTCTAAGTTGTAATCTTCATCGTTAGGAACAGGTAACCTCCCATGCGGCGATACCCTATACACAACATCCCAACCCTTAAGATGTTCTTTCGTTTGGCACGCATATGGGATATAATACACTTGTGTGGCCTGTTGGGCCACAATATAGATATCGTCTCCTGGTAAGGTGGAATCTTGTCGAATTTCGACTATCCCAAGATTAGAATGTGTCTGTCTCATCACTTGAGGGTCAAACCAATGACATTTGAATATCACTAGAGTAAGAGGTTTGGAACCATAAAAATTGAGCTCATATATTTCTTCGATTCGTCCAAAATAATCGACATTGTCAAGGTCGGGCGTAAAGACTCCAGAACATGTTGTTTTCCGATTGGGTCGACTTTTGTCGTAGTTTGTTGTGCAAAAACGGTATCCATTGACATCATACCCAGAATATTTCTTGACCCTATAAGCAAAGTCGTTGGCTACTTGTCTCAACTCGGCACTCATAGACGGATCTCTTTGGCCCTGCAAGTATTCGCAAGTTAAAAGACGCTAAATTGAGTTCAAAGACGTATCTCTTTTACAAACTAAGCACGTACCTTACGTTTGAACCAGGAATTGAAATCGGGCAACCCATTTCTCGCACCCTTTCTAAGAAGAGTGTCATATTCCTGTGGAGTGGGGTCTCTTGAGCGACACCAGAATTCATGAAGAAATTGTTCCATGTATGGTGTCACCTCTTCAAGGTTGGTCAATACATATAGCATGATATGCCGCCACTCTTCATGTGTCAGGGTCTTGGTGGTCGAGCCACTTGCGCTTCCGAGTTGGCCTCGAAATATGCTAAGGTTCGATTCATTGTCGCCATCATTGTAACGAGGGGGTGGATTATGCACGCTCTGCAGTTTGTCACCATAATAAGTTGTTGTGAAGTTTGAGACCTCCTCTAGAATGTATGCCTCTGCAATGGAAGCCTCGATTTTGCATTTCTTTCAAATAGTCTTTAGACATCTCTCGATTGGATAGCACCAACGTCCCTGCACGAGCCCCCCCATTCGTGCCTCATAGGGGAGATGAAGAATCAAATGCTGCATTGGATTGAATAAGTCGGGTGGAAATATCTTCTCAAGCTTACACAGTAACACGGGTGCCAATCTTTCCAAGTCTGCAACCACGGTCCGAGATAACTCTTTTGCACAAAGCTGACGGAAGAAATAGCTCAACTCTGAAAGCGCTAGCCAAACATGCTCAGGGACATAGCCTCGAACCATCACAGGAAAAATCCGTTCAATCCATATGTGGAAGTCATGACTCTTCATCCCTAAGACACGCATAGTAGATAAGTTCACCCCCCTACTCAGGTTAGCTGCATACCCATCAGGGAACATCAACATCTTGATCCACTGAAGTACTTCCTTCCTCTGGGCCCTGCTTAGGACGAAATCGGCCTTAAGCCTTCTCCACGTTTTTCCGCCACTTGGCGGCTTCATCTCTAGGTGTGGTCTATCACATAACGCTGCCAGATCCACTCTTGCCTTCACGTTATCCTTTGACTTATCAGGAATGTCCATAATTGTTACCCACAGTGCCTCGACAACATTCTTTTTAGTGTGCATCACGTCAATGTTGTGTGGAAGGAGCAGGTCGTCAAAATAGGGAGCCGAGTCAAGCCAGACTTATGTGTCCACATATGTTGCTCACCATATCCCACAAAACCACCTTCTGTATTGGCCATGAGCCCATCTATCTGTTGACGAATTTCGGCACCAGTCATTGTTGCAGGTGGGCGGTCTGTCACTACGACACCTTTCGTAAAGTTCTTGATGTCTAGGCGGAATGGATGGTCAGGAGGGAGAAATTGTCGATGTTTATCGAAGGACGAATATTTGCCACCCTTTTTCAACCAAATGAACCTGAGAGCTTCCTTGCAAACTGGGCATGGGAACTTACCATGAACACACCAGGCACAGAATAGCCCATACGCCGGTAAGTCATGCATGGAGTACTGGTACCAAACATGCATTCTGAAGTTTGTCTTCGTAGCTCAATCATATGTCCATACCCCTTCCTCCCAGGCACGTACCAATTCATCGATCAAAGGCTCCATGTACACGCCCATTTTATTCCCTGGGTGTCCGGGAATTATCAACGACACGAATATATTCTGCCTTTGAAAGCACACACCAGGGGGGAGATTGATTGGGATAACAAACACGGGCCAACATGTGTACGGGGCAGCGCTCATTCCATAGGGATTGAACCCATCTGTGGCCAACGCAACACGTACATTACGAGCCTCTTCGGCTTTCTCACGGTGAATGGCATCAAAGTGTTTCCATGCTTCACCATTGGATGCGTGCACCATCTTGTCGGGATTGTATAGTTTTCCATTTTGTGCAATGTCATCTGTTTCGCGGATTCCTCTGTCATGTACAGACGTTGGATCCTCGGTACGAACGGAAGGTGTCGTAGGATTGTCAAGGGGATGTCGAGTTGCCTCTTCTGTCCATCACTAGAGTCTACCTCCATGAACCTAGACGATTTACACTTGGGACAGTACTTTGCCTCCGCGTATTCTTTCCTAAATAGCACGCAGCCCTTCGGACAAGCATGAATCTGCTCATACGTCATCTTGAGTGCACAAAGGAGTTTCTGTGCCACGTACATGCTCTTTGGCAGAACGTGATCATCCAAAAGCAGGCTCCCAATAACCGTCAACAAGCCATCGAATGTGTCTCTACTCATGCTGTACTGCGACTTAAACGCCATTACACGCCCAATGGCATCCAGTTGAGAAACCTTTGTCTGGCCGTGAAGGGGCTTCTGTGCCGCGTCGAACATGTCGTAGAACACCTTTGCTGTTGGCTCTGGCTCATCATCCATACATCCTCCCATGTATTGTGCCTCCTGATAGTCGTTCAACATATCCGCTACCCCCGCATCCATGTCATAATCCTCGACACGTTGTCTCAGCACCTCCTCTCTCGTACGATGCACTTCACCATGAAATATCCACCGAGTATAGCCCGGCGTAAATCCATTCTTCCAAATATATTCTACCATGGCCTTCTTTGGTTTTCGTTTCTGGTTGGCACATTTGCTGCACGGGCATGGGACTAGACTCGTTCCTTTAGCAGCTTCGCCATATGCCCGTTCCACGAAATCATCGGTCTTTCTAATCCATTCAGTGGTGACATCGTTCCTTCCTCTACGGCCCGTGTACATCCACTCACGGTCCTCCATCCTCCAACAGAAGCCTAGCAACAGAAAATTTCGGCAGCACCTCCCCTGCACGGGAGGTTTCGAAATCCTGCAAATAAAACTATTAGCACGATGGCTGACATTCACACATAATTCAACGGCACAATAGCCAGCAATCAACAATACTACATATTAACCTAATCATACACGTACATAAATTTAACACAACAAGACTACATATTAACCTAATCATACACATATATAATTAACTTAATATTAAACCTAATCATTTCATATAAATCATACACGTAGAACATAAAGCTTTTTAATTACAATATCACAAAACGAAAGCAAGCAATCACCTTGGAGGTTTGGTCGCGGGCGAGGCGGCGGGCGGGCGAGGGCATGGCGGCCGGGCGGGCGGGGGCGCGGCGGGGGCACGGCGGGGGCGCGGCGAGGGCACGACGGGGGCACGGCGAGGGCACGACGAGGGCGTGGGCACGGCGGCGCGGCGGCGAGGCGAGGGCGTGGCAACGGCTAGTGAGAGAGTGAGAGAGTGAGGAAGAAGAAGAACTGACCAGTGCTATATACGAGTGCTTTGTCGAGTGCCCGTGATCTGGCACTCGGCAAAGATTTTTTTAAATTTTAAAATACGCTTTGCCGAGTGCCAGATCGGGGGCACTCGGCAAAGTAGCCTTTGCCGAGTGTCCCCTGGGCGACACTCGGCAAAGATTATTTTACAATTCTTTGACGAGTGTCGCCCAGGGGAGTGTCATTTCTGGACACTCGGCAAAGTACATTTTTATTTTTTTTATTTTCCCAACCAAATTTTTTGTGGTGTGTTCCTACACTATATAGACCTACATGTACCATTTTGAGACAATTAGAAAAGTGTTTTCTATAGCTAGTAGATTTAGTTCGTTTATTTGAATTTCTTCGGAAAATTCAGATTTGAATTGCAGGTCACTCGAAACTTGGAAAACCGTGCATGCAAAAATGATATCCATGCTAGTTAGCACAAGTTACGACCAATTTCAGGAGTGGACCGGAAACTTCGAGCACCATGCTCACTCAACATGGCCGTGAACTTGCCATCCAACTGTTTAAAAATTTTATAAAACACAAACAAACTCAGAAAATCATGAAACTTGTCCACGTGTCATGATATCATATGTAGAGGCTGTGATAAAAAATTTAGAATGTTTGGAGAAAGGTGTAAGACATTATGTGTAGAAACCTAAGAGAACTACACATGAAATCATAGAGTTTCAATGTGGATCTCTTAGGTTTGTACACATAGTGCGTCACAGCTTTCTCGAAACTTTTTCAAACTTTTATCACAGCCACTACATATGATATCATGACACGTGGACAGGTTTCATGATTTTCTGACTTTGTTTGTGTTTTATACAATTTTTAAACACCTGGATGGCAAGTTTACGGCCATGTTGAGTGAGCATGGTGCTCGAAGTTTCCAGTCCGCTCCTAAAATCGGTCGTAACTTATGCTAAGTAGCATGGATATCATTTTTGCATGCACGGTTTTCCAAGTTTCGAGTGACCTGCATTCAAAGCTGAATTTTCCGAAGAAATTCAAATAAACG
Organism: Zea luxurians; assembly: GCA_029449295.1. Taxonomy (NCBI): domain Eukaryota; kingdom Viridiplantae; phylum Streptophyta; class Magnoliopsida; order Poales; family Poaceae; genus Zea; species Zea luxurians. The sequence continues at coordinate 49,346,507 of JAOPSE010000023.1, forward strand.
AACTAAATCTACTAACTATTGAAAACACTGTTATAATTGTCCCAAAATAGTACATGTAGGTCTACATAGTGTAGGAACATACCACAAAAAGTTTGGTGGCCCAAATTAAAAAAAATAAAAATATGCTTTGCCGAGTGTCCAAAAAAGACACTCGGTAAAGACTCTCTTTGCCGAGTGCCAGATATTTGACACTCGGCAAAGAATCTGCTTTCCCGAGTGCCAGCTTTCGACCCTCGGCAAAGACTGACGGCTGTCAGCTGTAGACGGTTGCTAACGGCCCTTTGCCGAGAGCAAACTTTGCCAAGTGTTTGACGCTCGACAAAGCTGTCTTTGTCGAGTGCTTCGCTGTGCCGAGTGTCCTGCACTCGGTAAACAAGCTCTTTACCGAGCACAGGACTTGCCGAGTGCGGCGCTCGACAAAGTCTTCTTTGCCGAGTGCCCGATAAAAAGCACTCGGCAAAGCCGCCGGCACTCGGCAAAGGCCCGGATTTCGGTAGTGTTAGGCCATGCTGCCGGTGTGGCGTCGCTGCGAGGGCACGACCATGGGAGCCAACACATTTGACCTCCGCTCTAGGAAGGCTACTATAGATGGACATATAGGTGTACATTCGGGCCGTCCGGCTCGGCCCAAGCCCAAAAAGGCCCGATCCGTTTGAATTTCGGGCCGGGCCAAGCCGACCCACGGGCCTATCCTTGGCCCACGGTCTGGCATGTAATTGCTTAAACGTGCCAGGCTCATTTCGAGCGTCCCAAAATTATAAAAGTTCGAAATTCAATTTTAGCCCAAAATTCACACTAAGGCCCGAAATTCACATGAGAGCCCTAAATTCAAAAACAAATAAAAGATAATACAAATAAATTTGACCAAAGCAAACTTAATATTTGTATTAAGTTACGAGAGTTATGCACCTCGTTTACAAATCATTTTGTTAGAAGGAAAAAGAGTATAATTAGCTCTATACAAAGTTCATAAGTTCAGTTCATTATCTAATGTTCATAACAAAAGTAAAATTACATCACATAATCTAATTCAAAGCTACAAAAACATCTAACTAGCATTATCTCTAGCTTTGTGTTTTTTATCAAGTACATGAAAGTGTGGAATGAAGTGTGGTTTTAATAAATACATGGGCCTTTTTGTGCCTCTATATGGGCTATTTCGTGCCTACCTTAAATGGGTCGTGCTCGTGCCCGCCCATGGCCCGCGACCTCGGCCGGATATATCGGGCTGGCCAGACACTAAAATATTTTGGGTTGTGCCGTGCTTTTTTCATGCTTCGGGCTGGCCCATCAGGCCCGGCCCAAATGTACACATATAGATGGACAAAGCATCAGTTCTAACCCTAGTGTTCTGGTGCATTTCTGTGTAACTTTGCCCCTTTCTTTTGTGCTAAGATTTTGTTCATTGGGTCTATGTAGGCTATCAGGGATTAAGGTTAATGATTCAATTATGCTCTTTGTATTGTTCTTATGGTTTAGTATGGTAATTAACACTAACTACGAGATAGGTCAGAGCAGATTTGGAAGACTAGCTTTGCTACACAGATAGATGCCATTTTCTCGATGAGGAGTTCAATGATTTCAAGGCACTGTCTAGAGAAAGTGGAGAATTAAGTGATTTTCAGGAGCTCCTACGCTATCTATATGAACTAACGTAAGTTCCACCAGTAACAAGTAAATATTGAAAACCACAATGATTATATGGTGAACTGATGTTCCTTTTTCTAATGCAAGAAAAATTGTAAACTCTTCACTTTCCCTTTCATTTCAGTCTTTCTGATCATAAGTGGGATGATGCAAACTACATGGAGGCCAAACATATCAACAAGTATTTGACAAGAGTGATGTACATCAGATGCGACAAGTCTGATCCTCTCTGTTAAATGAGTTGTTGTGTTAACAACGTAAGAGTGATTAATATTTGCGGTCATTTTATATTGCACATGAGTTCCAACTAGCACTATTTAAGAATCTGCTTGGCAACTATACTCATTTGTATTTTCTCACTACAGTATTGTGCTTTAAGCAATTTTGGCATCGGTTAAATTAACATGAAACTGTCATTGCAGATATTTGACCTTTTCAATGCCTAACCATGGGGTGTCATTGATTTTGGTGAGTTCATCCGATATGTAAATGTGTTTCATCCAAATATACCATAGGAAGAAAATAAATAGCAATTTCCAATGGTGGTTGTAGGAGCCAGAATTGGGGAAGGCCTAGCTTGGTCTAGGGCTTAGCTATAGCAAGGCCAAGGTTAAATAACATTTTCCCATGGTGATTGTAGGATTCAGAATAAGGAAGGGCCTAGCTTGGCCTGGGGTTTAACTATAGCAGGGCCAAGGTGAAGTTGAATGTGAATCATGTTCACACCATTGTAATCCTGACAATCTTTCTTTTGGGTTCGCTTGACAAGGACTACAATTCCTTCTCCATGATAGTCAGGTATATTCCTTGTTCTCCTACAGATCTGTCCATCGTTAATTCTCTAATAGATACCGTAAACAATATTTATAGACAATGTGCTTTGGTCGGAAACTGAGAATATTCATATGTCAATTTTCCCTTAGTATGACTATTTATTGCTTTGTCACAAAACACTGCAGCGAATGTTTCTCATGGCACTTTCCATGTACTAGCGTTGGCACATGAGTTCTCCTTTTATACTTGGTGATTTACTGTCTGTGTGCATTGTTACTTTGTCTGTAGATGGCTACCATAATGAAGCTGAAGTTGGTGTTCTCGTGGAGGAATTCAAGACCGAACTTGTCATTAGGGAGGATCTGTTCATCAAAACCAAGGTTGTCTGATTTACAGAATGATACATTCTATATTATGGAGGACTGGCCTTTCCAAAATGGATGCAACCATTAAAATTGTGCCCCATGAATTTGTAATAAGGGTTGGGATGTCAGGCTCTACTAATTCACTCGAGATGTATACTTCGATATGTATTCAGTTTGTACGAATGTTTCATTTTATTTCATTTAGTTGCACTCTACTACGTGTTTAAACTTGTACTTTGGTTATTGTTTTAGTGTACAAACTTGTTCGAAAACCATATAAATGTTGACATGCATGTTTATTGGTTTGTTTATTTACAACAATAAAATAATTACAATTTAAAAATATTTCTATATAATATATAGAAACTGTAGCAACACACGGTCATTTATGTGTGAATAGTTATGAGTTCTTAATACTTTGCATTCGCCTTAGTATTCAAATGATCACAATGAAAATGTATTGAATTATCTTTATGATACTTTATTGTCAAGATTTGGACGTATTTGAAGAATTATCTCATTTAAACAAGATTTAACTATGTGATATATATCCGTAGCGACAAGCTACCCAATTGAGACCACAACGTTCATTTGGGGACAATCGATATTCACATTCACAATCTCAATGTATCTTAAACAAATGTATTAATCTCAATGTATATTAATAAAATGTGTTGATCTCAATGCAATCGGGACAACCTATCTAACACGAATTTTGTATATCATAGTGATGTTTGTCGTATCGTATCTAAGTTTCATACTAATTTTTTGCAACCACGGTAACACACGGGCAGGGATCTAGTAAACTTTAGAACTTGAGAAGGGTGGAACTAAACAACCCCAATAATAACAAAGAGAGAGTGATAATCCAATAAGGCTGTCTCCAGCAACGCTTTTTTAAATTTCATCCCTTAAAGGAATATTTTCTGTTCTTTACAGAACACTTTAAAGGGTTCCATCATCTATATCTTCATCGTCTCCATCCTCGATATCCCACCACCTTCACCATGGCTACAGTTTGAACCACCTCACGCCATGGCTGCAGCTTCGAACACCTTGCATCATGGCTTCAGCCGGAGAACGTTGCGCCATGTCTATGGCTTGGAGCGATAGTTGGAACAGCCCGCTCAGACTGGTTGCCTTTGCCCGCGATGTGTCGCCGACGTCCAAGGCCGTGCGTAGACTTGGAGCTCTACCAGTACCGTTGTTTGCTCCAACCGGGCTTGTCGGGGACCATAATTAGGGGTACCCTCAAGACTCCTAATTCTCAGCTGGTAACCCCCATCAGCATAAAGCTGCAAAGGCCTGATGGGTGCGATTAAGTCAGGGATCAGTCCATTCGAGCGACTCGATCACGCCTCGCCCGAGCCTAGCCTCGGACAAGGGCAGCCGACCCCGGAGGATTTCCGTCTCGCCCGAGGCCCCCCTCCAACGGCGGACACATCTTCGGCTCGCCCGAGGCCCTGCCTTCGCTAAGAAGCAACCCTGACTGAATCGCCGCACCGACCGACCAAGTCGCAGGAGCATTTAACGCAAAGGAAGCTCCGCCCGACCCAGGGCTCGGACTCGGGATCAGCCCCGGAAGACGGCGAACTCCGCTCCGCCCGACCCAGGGCTCGGACTCGGGCTCAGCCCCGGAAGACGGCGAACTCCGCTCCGCCCGACCCAGGGCTCGGACTCGGGCTCAGCCCCGGAAGACGGCGAACTCCGCTCCGCCCGACCTAGGGCTCGGACTCGGGCTAAGATCCGGAAGACGGCGAACTCCGCTCCGCCCGACCCAGGGCTCGGACTCGGGCTAAGACTCGGAAGACGGCGAACTCCGCTCCGCCCGACCCAGGGCTCGGACTCGGGCTCAGCCCCAGAAGACGACGAACTCCGCTTCGCCCGACCCCAGGGCTCGGACACCGCCCTGGCCTCTACCGACGACCTCCGCCTCGCCCGACCCAGGGGCTCGGACTCGGCCTCGGCCATGGAAGACAGACTCGACCTCGGCTTCGGAGGAGCCTCCACGTCGCCCAACCTAGGGCGCAGGCCAGCCACGTCAACAGGAAGCGCCACCATCACCCTACCCCGAGCTGACTCGGGCCACAGAGAACAAGACCGGTGTCCCAACTGGCTGTCTCCACCAGATAGGTAATGATGGCGCCCCGCATGCCCTGTGACGACGACGGCTCTCAGCTCTCTTACGGAAGCAGGAGGACGTCAGCAAGGACACAACCGCTCCGACAGCTGTCCCTCCGCCAGGCTCCGCCACTCCTCCGACGGGCACGACATCACACTAGTTGGGTTCCAAGATCTCTCCGGCTGCCACATTGGCATGTACTCAGGGCACTAGCTCTCCCTCGCTAGACACGTAGCACTCTGCTACACCCCCATTGTACACCTGGATCCTCTCCTTGCGTCTATAAAAGGAAGGACCAGGGCCCTCTTAGAGGAGGTTGGCCGTGCGGGACGAGGACGGGACAGGCGCTCTCTTGGGGCCGCTCGCTTCCCTCACCCGCGTGGACGCTTGTAACCCCCTACTGCAAGCGCACCCGACCTGGGCGCGGGACGAACACGAAGGCCGCGGGATTCCCACCTCTCTCACGCCGGTCTCCAGCCGCCTCGCTCCTTTCCCCCCTTCGCGCTCGCCCACGCGCTCGACCCATCTGGGCTGGGACACGCGGCACTCACTCGTCGGCCTGAGGGACCCCCCGGTCTCGAAACGCCGACAGTTGGCGCGCCAGGTAGGGGCCTGCTGCGTGTTGACGAGCAGCTTCCCGTCAAGCTCCAGATGGGCAGTCTCCAACAACCTCTCCAACCCGGGACGGTGCTCCGTTTCGGGAGTCTTGAGTTCATGTCCCTCGACGGCAGCTACGACATGATACTCCTTCCACCACCGCGCGACAACGACAATGGCGGCCGACAGCCTGCCCGCCGACGGCGGAATCGACGACGTCTTCCCCGCGTGGCGGAAGAACAACATTCGAGCTCGCCCCGTCCTCTCCCCCGCCAACGGAGGAGGAGACGGGGCAACCAAGGCCAAGCAGGAGGCCGCGCCTCGTCGGCTGTCGAGCGAGTCGACGTCCCTAGCACCCCAACGGGGGGCGCGTTGGGCGTCGACCTCGCGTTTGAGACAAAGGCGAGCGCCGTCTCCCCGCGACACGCCAATCCCGAGCAAGTGGACGACGCCAGCGCGCTTGCGAAAAGCTTGCAGGACGTCGCCCTCGTACCGGAGGCGACGATGCAGTCAGTCCTCGACGTGACTTCATCGCCGCTCGACGACCAAAAGGTACCAACCGATTCCCATCCTACGTCATTTGTACTCAGCCTCAACCCGCCTAGCAATCTTGCTTTGGCGGGTGCCCTTGTAGAGGCGAGTACAAACCCTCTGGGGTTTCGCTTGCGGTCGCCTTGGGACCGGCTGACGGACGTCTCGACCTACGGGCCCTCTGGGTCCGAGGAAGATGACGACCCCAACATCTGTTGGGATTTCTCTGGATTTGGCAACCCCAGTGCCATGCGGAACTTCATGACCGCATGTGACTACTGCCTCTCCGACTGTTCCGACGGTAGCCGCAGCCTCGACGACGAGGACTGCGGCCCAAGCCGCGAATGTTTCCACGTCGATCTAGGGGGTCCCTCCGAAGGCAATCATCTCGGCATGCCGGAGGACGGTGCTCCCCCTGGGCCAGTGCCTCGCGCTGACATCCCGCGGGAGCTAGCTGTGGTCCCCGTTCCGGCGGGGGGTTACGACCCACAGCTTGAGCAAGTCCGCGGGGCGCAGGCCAGGATTGACGAGGGAGCAGGAGCGCTTGAGCCGATCCGCCGGGACGTCGGGCAGGCATGGGTGGGCCAACCCCCGGCCGGAGAAATACGTCACCTGCCCCAGGGTCTCCAGCACCGCGTCGCCGATGTCGTCAGGGTCAGGCCACCACCTGCATCCAGTGGGGTCGGTCAGAACCTGGCCACAGCAGCGATGCTCCTCCGCGCGATGCCGGAGCCATCCACCACCGAGGGTCGGCGAATCCAAGGAGAACTCAAAAATCTCCTGGAAGGCGCCACGGTCCGACGGGCCGAGAGCACTGCCTCCCGAAGGCAAGGATACCCCTCGGAACCTCATGCCGCGACCTCCCGATTCATGCGGGAAGCCTCGGTCTACACCGGGCGCACGCGCAACACCGCGCCTGCGGCCCGGACCACCTCGGCAACGAGCGCCATCACCGCGACCGTCGAGCCCACCTCGACGAAAGGGTGCGCCGAGGCTATCACCCCAGGCGTGGGGGACGCTACGACAGCGGGGAGGATCGGAGTCCCTCGCCCGAACCACCCGGTCCGCAGGCCTTCAGCCGAGCCATCCGGCGGGCACCGTTCCCGACCCGGTTCCGACCCCCGACTACTATCATAAAGTACTCGGGGGAAACGAGGCCGGAATTGTGGCTCGCGGACTACCGCCTGGCCTGCCAACTGGGTGGAACAGACGACGACAACCTCATCATCCGCAACCTCCCCCTGTTCCTCTCCGACACCGCTCGCGCCTGGTTGGAGCACCTGCCTCCGGGGCAGATCTCCAACTGGGATGACCTGGTCCAAGTCTTCGCCGGAAATTTCCAGGGCACGTATGTGCGCCCTGGGAATTCCTGGGACCTCCGAAGCTGCCGACAGCAGCCGGGAGAGTCTCTTCGGGACTACATCCGGCGATTCTCGAAGCAGCGCACCGAGCTGCCCAACATCACCGACTCAGATGTCATCGGCGCGTTCCTTGCCGGCACCACCTGCCGCGACCTGGTGAGCAAGTTGGGTCGCAAGACCCCCACCAGGGCGAGCGAGCTGATGGACATCGCCACCAAGTTCGCCTCTGGCCAGGAGGCGGTCGAGGCTATCTTCCGAAAGGACAAGCAGCCCCAGGGCCGCCCGTCGGAAGATGCTCCCGAGGCGTCTACTCCGTGCGGCGCCAAGAAGAAAGGCAAGAAGAAGTCGCAAGCGAAACGCGACGCCGCCGACGCGGACCTTGTCGCCGCCGCCGAGTACAAGAACCCTCGGAAGCCCCCCGGAGGTGCCAACCTCTTTGACAAGATGCTCAAGGAGTCGTGCCCCTATCATCAGGGGCCCGTCAAGCACACCCTTGAGGAGTGCGTCATGCTTCGGCGCCACTTCCACAGGGCCGGGCCACCCGCGGAGGGTGGCAGGGCCCGCGACGACGACAAGAAGGAAGATCACCAAGCAGGAGAGTTCCCCGAGGTCCGCGACTGCTTCATGATCTACGGCGGGCACGCGGCGAATGCCTCGGCTCGGCATCGCAAGCAAGAGCGCCGGGAGGTCTGCTCGGTGAAGGTGGCGGCGCCAGCCTACCTAGACTGGTCCGACAAGCCCATCACTTTCGACCAAGCTGATCACCCTGACCACGTGCGGAGCCCGGGGAAATACCCGCTCGTCGTCGACCCTGTCATTAGTGACGTCAGGCTCACCAAGGTCCTTATGGACAGGGGCAGCAGCCTCAACATCATCTACGCCGAGACCCTCGGGCTCCTGCGCGTCGATCTGTCCTCCGTCCGAGCAGGCGCTGCGCCCTTCCACGGGATCATTCCCGGGAAGCGCGTCCAGCCCCTCGGACGACTCGACCTCCCTGTCTGTTTCGGAACACCCTCCAACTTCCGAAGGGAGACTCTGACGTTCGAGGTGGTCGGGTTCCGAGGAACCTACCACGCGGTGCTGGGGAGGCCATGCTACGCGAAGTTCATGGTCGTCCCCAACTACACCTACCTGAAGCTCAAGATGTCGGGCCCCAACGGGGTCATCACCGTCGGCCCCACGTACAAACACGCGTTCGAATGCGACGTGGAGTGCGTGGAGTACGCCGAGGCCCTCGCCGAGTCCGAGGCCCTCATCGCCGACCTGGAGAGCCTCTCCAAAGAGGTGCCAGACGTGAAGCGTCATGCCGGCAACTTCGAGCCAGTGGAGACGGCTAAGACCGTCCCCCTCGACCCCAGTGGCGACGCCTCCAAGCAGATCCGGATCGGTTCCGGGCTCGAGCCCAAATAGGAAGCAGTGCTCGTCGACTTTCTCCGCGTGAACGTCGACGTCTTCGCGTGGAGTCCCTCGGACATGCCCGGCATACCGAGGGATGTCGCCGAGCACTCACTGGATATTCGGGCTGGAGCCCGACCGGTCAAGCAGCCTCTGCGCCGATTCGACGAGGAGAAGCGCAGAGCGATAGGCGAGGAGATCCACAAGCTAATGGCAGCCGGGTTCGTCAAAGAGGTATTCCATCCCGAATGGCTTGCCAACCCTATGCTTGTGAGAAAGAAAGGGGGGAAATGGCGGATGTGTGTAGACTACACTGGTCTCAACAAAGCATGTCCGAGGGTTCCCTACCCTCTGCCCCGCATCGATCAAATCGTGGATTCCACTACTGGGTGCGAAACCCTGTCTTTCCTCGATGCCTACTCAGGGTATCATCAAATCAGGATGAAAGAGTCCGACCAGCTCGCGACTTCTTTCATCACACCCTTCGGCATGTACTGCTATGTCACCATGCCGTTCGGTTTGAGGAATGCGGGTGCGACGTACCAGCGGTGCATGAACCATGTGTTCGGCGAACACATTGGTCGCACGGTCGAGGCCTACGTCGATGACATCGTAGTCAAGACAAGGAAAGCTTCCGACCTCCTCTCCGACCTTGAAGTGATATTCCGGTGTCTCAAGGCAAAAAGCGTCAAGCTCAATCCCGAGAAGTGTGTCTTCGGGGTGCCCCGGGGCATGCTCTTGGGGTTCATCGTCTCCGAGCGGGGCATCGAAGCCAACCCGGAGAAGATCGCAGCCATCACCAGCATGGGGCCCATCAAGGACTTAAAAGGTGTACAGAAGGTCATGGGATGTCTCGCGGCCCTAAGCCGCTTCATCTCACGCCTCGGCGAAAGAGGCCTGCCTCTGTACCGCCTCTTAAGGAAGGCCGAGTGCTTCACTTGGACCCCTGAGGCCGAGGAAGCTCTCGGGGACCTGAAGGCGCTCCTCACCAAGGCGCCTATCTTGGTGCCCCCAGCTGATGGAGAAGCCCTCTTGGTCTACGTCGCCGCGACCACTCAGGTGGTTAGCGCCGCGATTGTGGTCGAGAGGCAAGAAGAGGGGCACGCATTGCCCGTTCAGAGGCCAGTTTACTTCGTCAGCGAGGTACTGTCCGAAACCAAGATCCGCTACCCACAAGTTCAGAAGCTGCTGTATGCAGTGATCCTGACGAGGCGGAAGTTGCGACACTACTTCGAGTCTCACCCGGTAACTGTGGTGTCATCCTTCCCCTTGGGGGAGATCATCCAGTGCCGAGAGGCCTCGGGCAGGATTGCGAAGTGGGCGGTGGAAATCATGGGCGAGACCATCTCGTTCGCGCCTCGGAAGGCCATCAAGTCCCAGGTCTTGGCGGACTTCGTAGCCGAATGGGTCGACACCCAGCTACCGACGGCTCCGATCCAACCGGAGCTCTGGACCATGTTTTTCGACGGGTCGTTGATGAAGACGGGAGCCGGCGTGGGCCTACTCTTCGTCTCACCCCTCGGGAAACACCTACGCTATGTGCTACGCCTCCATTTCCCGGCGTCCAACAATGTGGCTGAGTACGAAGCTCTGATCAACGGATTGCGAATCGCCATCGAGCTAGGGGTCCGACGCCTCGACGCTCGCGGCGACTCGCGGCTCGTCATCAACCAAGTCATGAAGAACTCCCACTGCCGCGACTCGAAGATGGAGGCCTACTGCGATGAGGTTCGGCGCCTGGAAGACAAGTTCTACGGGCTCGAGCTTAACCACATCGCTCGGCGCTACAACGAGGCTGCGGACGAGCTGGCAAAAATAGCCTCGGGGCGAACAACGGTTCCCCCGGACGTCTTCTCCCGGGATCTGCATCAGCCCTCCGTCAAGATCGACGACCCTCCCGAGCCCGAGGCGCCCTCGGTCCAGCCCGAGGTACCCTCGGCACGGCCCGAGGCACCCTCAGCTCAACCCGAGGTACCCTCGGTCTCCGAGGGCGAGGCATTGCGCATCGAGGAGGAGCGAAGCGGGGCCACACCTGATCGAAATTGGCAGACCCCGTACCTGCAATATCTCCGCCAAGGAGAGCTACCCCTCGACCGAGCCGAGGCTCGGTGGATAGCGGGACGCGCCAAGTCGTTCGTCCTGCTGGGCGATGAGAAGGAACTCTACCACCACAGTCCCTCGGGCATCCTCCAGCGATGCATCTCCATCGCCGAAGGTCAGGAACTCCTGCAAGAGATACACTCGGGGGCTTGCGGCCATCACGCAGCGCCTCGAGCCCTCGTCAGGAATGCTTTCCGGCAAGGCTTCTACTGGCCAACGGCGGTGGCTGACGCCACTAGAATTGTCCGCACCTGCGAAGGGTGTCAATTCTATGCGAAGCAGACCCACCTGCCCGCTCAGGCTCTGCAGACAATACCCATCACCTGGCCCTTCGCTGTGTGGGGTCTGGACCTCATCGGCCCTTTGCAGAAGGCGCCCGGGGGCTACACGCACCTGCTGGTCGCCATCGACAAATTCTCCAAGTGGGTCGAGGTCCGACCTCTGAACAGCATCAGGTCCGAGCAGGCGGTGACGTTCTTCACCAACATCATCCATCGCTTCGGGGTCCCGAACTCCATCATCACCAACAACGGCACCCAGTTCACCGGTAGAAAATTCTTGGACTTCTGCGAGGATCACCACATCCGGGTGGACTGGGCCGCCGTAGCTCATCCCATGTCGAATGGGCAAGTAGAGCGTGCCAACGGCATGATTCTACAAGGGCTCAAGCCTCGGATTTACAATGACCTCAACAAGTTCGGCAAGCGATGGATGAAGGAACTCCCCTCGGTGGTCTGGAGCCTGAGGACGACGCCAAGCCGGGCCACGGGTTTCACGCCGTTCTTCCTGGTCTACGGGGCCGAGGCCGTCTTGCCCACTGACCTGGAATACGGCTCCCCGAGGACGAGGGCCTACGACAATCAAAGCAACCAAGCTAGCCGAGAAGACTCGCTGGACCAGCTGGAAGAGGCTCGGGACAAGGCCTTACTACACTCGGCGCGGTATCAGCAGTCCCTGCGGCGCTACCACGCCCGAGGGGTCTGACCCCGAGACCTCCAGGTGGGCGACCTGGTGCTTCGGCTGCGGCAAGACGCCCGAGGGAGGCACAAGCTCATGCCCCCCTGGGAGGGGCCATTCATCATCGCCAAAGTTCTGAAGCCCGGAACGTACAAGCTGGCCAACAGTCAAGGCGAGGTCTACGACAACGCTTGGAACATCCAACAGCTACGTCGCTTCTACCCTTAAGATGTTTTCAAGTCGTTCATATACCTCGCACCCATGCAAAGTTTAGTCATCAAGGAAGGGTCGGCCTCGCCTCAGCAAAGCCCGACCCTCCCTCGGGGGCTAAAAGGGGGGGAACCCCCTCTGTGTCGAAATTTTCCTCGAAAAAAGGTCTCTTCTGCCAGAATATCTTTCGTGCTTTTTGACTACTTCGAAAAGTGGATCCTGGAAACGACGGAGTACACGTAAGCAGGCAAGGCGGACCGAGCCGAGGGACTCCTACGCCTCCAGGATACGGATACCTCACTCACCACCTTCTGCGATAAGTAACTCGCGTTCGGATAAAGTGATTCCGCGGACCGAACAAGTCTTCATGTTCGGAAGTTCTTCTGCCGAAGCAATCCTTCGAGCCTTCTCGACTGAGTCGGTGGCAGGGCCTCATGGACGGGTGAAAGTACGCGTAAGCGGCAAGGCCGACCGAGCCGAGGAACTCCCACGCCTCCGGGATACGGATACCTCACTCATCACCTTCCGCGAGAAGCAACTCCCACTCACACAAACATCCCTGTTACCGACAAAAAAGTCCAGATACTCGAAACAAGAGGAAAGGAGACGTAGCTTTACAACACAGCAAGGGCGTGTATTCTGGCCTCGGCGGCTGCGGAAGGCACACGCTACAAGACACTCTGACCCTGCAGGCTCGGGTCTTGACGCTGGAAGGGGGCAGCAACACCCTCGACATCGACGACACCTTCGGCGAGGCCCGACCTAGCCTCGGACGGCGACGCGGTCCGAGGATCTCCGCTCCGAAGGACGACGTCATCACCACGCCCGGGCAATCGCTGCCAGGGACTTCTCCGGGAATCCGGCCCGAGCAGGCGGCTCGGCCGGTTGCCCCTGGGGCCTCGGCCGACCATCTCCCAAGGGCGCCAGCCCGACCTGAGGCCTCGGCTGATCAACTCCAACGTCGGTCCCGCCAACGGACAACCCGGCTAGGCTCCGGCCAACTAGGTTTCATTTCGAGCCGACTCCGCCTCTGTTCATACTGATATCGCTACCCCTGGCCTTGGCTCATCGAAGAGCGGCCGAGGGGTCCCTTTAACTAAGCTAGAGGAGCCTCGGACAGCAAGGCCGACCGAGCCGAGGGACTCCTACGCCTCCGGGATACGGATACCTCACTCGTCACCTTGACACGGGGCGACTCATGCTGGGTGAAGCGGTTCAGATAATCAACAGACGAGTCTTAGCGCTCAAAAATGAGGAAAAAACACGGCTCCGTGCCGAAATTACATACATGTTCAGGCCCTGAAAGCCGAAATGAACAAAAAACACCGGCATTCGAAGTGCCATTACAAACGGAACTCCAGTTCCCCCCTCCGCAGGTACGAACAGCCCCACTCGATAGGGGTGGGCCTGCGGAGCAACGGAAGACCGGCGAACGGCGCGCCGTCACCCGCTCCAGCAGCGGCGACGACGACGACTTCTGCTCCGGGGGGCCGAACAGCGGCAGCACTGACCTCAGGGCGGATGCTGCTGCCAGGAGGCCCCCGCCCATGCCCAAACTCATGAGGCAAGGACGGGCAGAAGGCCGTAGAGTTGGAGGTCAGCTCGTGGCCGGCCTTGGCTATCAGCGCCGGCGGAAGAACCTCTTCCAGCTGCCGTGGCAGACGCCGGCGCTGCGAGCGGCTCCGAAGCCACTCGCGTCCGAGAGCCAGGCACGGTGCAGCTGCCGGCGCCACGGACGACGGTCGCCCTTCCCTCCAATCACTGAGTGAAGGAGCGGGCCGCCGCCCACGAAGGGGCCGACCCCAACTCGGCACACTCTCCTCCCCAGCCCTGGTGATGAAAATCCTTGAGGCTGAGGGAGGAGCAGAGGCCGCAGCCCGGCTCGCTTTCCCCCACCATCAAGCTGGAGGTCACCATCTTGGGTGACCGCCGGTGGAGGGGTGCAGCCGGGCTGCATGATGAAAATCCTTGAAGCCGAACGATGGCTGAAAGGTACCAACTCCCACGGAGTTGCGTCCCTCCAACGACGAGGCAAAAAGACGGCGGGTATCCCCCATCCGGGGGCTTGGAAGGTGGAAAGACGTGGTGCATAAGGGAGCGAGAAGACACAGTCGCCTTTCGAAAGGGGTCACCCTCCTTTTAAAGGCAACTCTCCCTGCTTGCACCCCCAACCGTCATGGGCTGAGTCTTCTCCAACACGCTCCAAAGCCCTCCCCTGCGGCGCGGGGGCTGGGTCCCGCATGTCATGCAGACCGGCTCCGAGCAGAAGAAGCCAAACCGCCGCGCGTGGTGCACGCAACCGCCCAGCGGTTACAAGTGACCCTTCACTTTTGCCCAGACCAACGGGCGAAAGAGGCGGACAGCCATGCAGGCGGCATGCAACCGCGCCAAGTGGACGCGCTTCTCCGACTCCCGACACGCCAGCATGGAGGCCCAGGCCCACGCGTCGCGCAACCGGCGCGCCGGATGCTGCATGCAAGCAACTGCACCGCCACTTGCGCCACCACCGCGCCTCCTCGATTGCGGAACCAATACCGCGACTCGAGGCGACCCAGCGCGCGACCCAGCAGCGCCAGCCTGACGCGGCGGTCAACGCGGCCAAAAGTGGGCCGGCAGTAATGACGGTGGCAGGCGCGTGGGAGCAGCGATCACGTCGTCAGCCAAGCTCACGTCCCATCCGGGGGCAGCAAGAGAACCCCCTCCCACGGCGTGAAGACAACGCGCCCGTGATCCGTTCCTCGAACGGCTCGCGCACGCGCAACGGCCGCCCCGCCAACTACTCGCCCCGTCGCATTAACTCCGCGGCTGGACAGGCGGCGCTTCTGGCAGGAGCAGCGGGCGACGCTTCGCCTTCACCGAAACAACCGCGCCAAAAAAGGTACGCCGCGTCGTTCGGTTTCGTATCCTTTTCCCTTTTTCCTCTTTCTCTATCTCTTGCGACAGGGACCGGGAAAGGGGGATACCCCGAAAGGGATCCTTCCCCGTGAAGGAACCAGGCTCCGAGCCTCCTTACTGATCAGAGGTTCGAAGGCTGACCCCCCGAAGGGTTCAACAGCCGCCTCAGATCGCGTGGGCCCTACACCCACTACTGGTCAGAGGTTCAAAGGCCGGCCCCCCGAAGGGTTCCACGGCCGCCTCAGGCTACTCGGGCTCCGCGCCCATTACTGATCAGGGGTTCGAAGGCTGGCCCCCGAAGGGTTCACAGCCGCCTCAGACGCCGAGCGAGGGATGACCAGGGGTACGTTCGATACATAACCAAGGCTCGGGCTACGCTCCCGAGGTACCCTAGGACATTTCCGAGACCAGCGGGAGCGATCTTGTAATGGAATCCCATCGGAGGGAGGCATCGAGCCCTCGGACCCCGTCGCCAGGGGACCGGGTCCGGCAGATCACCCGCAGGTACTTTTGGGCGTGCCTCTGGGCCCCTAGCCGACCCCTAACGAACGGGGCACGGACGTCCACTCGGATTACCCGCTTGCAGCTCGCCGGAGACACCATGTTCGGCGCCCATCGAGGGTAACATGGCGCTCTCCCCCCCTCCTCCTTGCGGAAAGGCGACGCAGGGGCGTATGCAAAAAAGCCGAGTCTGTCCCTAATCGCCCTCTTGCCCTGTGTAGAGGCTCGGGGGCTGCTCTCGCAAACCCGGCTCCGGCCAAACCGTTGACAGCGTCAACATACCAGCCCGAGAACTTGGGCCCCGACCGTACACCCGGGCTACGGCCAGCTCGCATGAGGGAACAACCAGACCAGCCGAAGCATTACGCAAGGCATTAAGACCTCGAAGGAGTGAAACCACTCCTCCGAGGCCTCGGGGGCTACACCCGGCGGGTGCGCTCGCGTGCACCCACCGGAACAAAATGCAACCGAGAAAGGCTGGTCCCCTTGCAAAAAAGTGCGACGAAAGCCTCCAAGCGAGTGCTAACACTCCCTTCGAGGCTCGGGGGCTACTGTCGGGGACCATAATTAGGGGTACCCTCAAGACTCCTAATTCTCAGCTGGTAACCCCCATCAGCATAAAGCTGCAAAGGCCTGATGGGTGCGATTAAGTCAGGGATCAGTCCATTCGAGCGACTCGATCACGCCTCGCCCGAGCCTAGCCTCGGACAAGGGCAGCCGACCCCGGAGGATTTCCGTCTCGCCCGAGGCCCCCCTCCAACGGCGGACACATCTTCGGCTCGCCCGAGGCCCTGCCTTCGCTAAGAAGCAACCCTGACTGAATCGCCGCACCGACCGACCAAGTCGCAGGAGCATTTAACGCAAAGGAAGCTCCGCCCGACCCAGGGCTCGGACTCGGGCTCAGCCCCGGAAGACGGCGAACTCCGCTCCGCCCGACCCAGGGCTCGGACTCAGGCTCAGCCCCGGAAGACGGCGAACTCCGCTCCGCCCGACCCAGGGCTCGGACTCGGGCTCAGCCCCGGAAGACGGCGAACTCCGCTCCGCCCGACCCAGGGCTCGGACTCGGGCTAAGACCCGGAAGACGGCGAACTCCGCTCCGCCCGACCCAGGGCTCGGACTCGGGCTAAGACCCGGAAGACGGCGAACTCCGCTCCGCCCGACCTAGGGCTCGGACTCGGGCTCAGCCCCAGAAGACGACGAACTCCGCTTCGCCCGACCCCAGGGCTCGGACACCGCCCTGGCCTCTGCCGACGACCTCCGCCTCGCCCGACCCAGGGGCTCGGACTCGGCCTCGACCATGGAAGACAGACTCGACCTCGGCTTCGGAGGAGCCTCCACGTCGCCCAACCTAGGGCGCAGGCCAGCCACGTCAACAGGAAGCGCCACCATCACCCTACCCCGAGCTGACTCGGGCCATAGAGAACAAGACCGGTGTCCCATCTGGCTGTCTCCACCAGATAGGTAATGATGGCGCCCCGCATGCCCTGTGACGACGGCGGCTCTCAGCTCTCTTACGGAAGCAGGAGGACGTCAGCAAGGACACAACCGCTCCGACAGCTGTCCCTCCGCCAGGCTCCGCCACTCCTCCGACGGCCACGACATCACACTAGTTGGGTTCCAAGATCTCTCCGGCTGCCACATTGGCATGTACTCAGGGCACTAGCTCTCCCTCGCTAGACACGTAGCACTCTGCTACACCCCCATTGTACACCTGGATCCTCTTCTTGCGTCTATAAAAGGAAGGACCAGGGCCCTCTTAGAGGAGGTTGGCCGTGCGGGACGAGGACGGGACAGGCGCTCTCTTGGGGCCGCTCGCTTCCCTCACCCGCGTGGACGCTTGTAACCCCCTACTGCAAGCGCACCCGACCTGGGCGCGGGACGAACACGAAGGCCGCGGGATTCCCACCTCTCTCACGCCGGTCTCCGGCCGCCTCGCTCCTTTCCCCCCTTCGCGCTCGTCCACGCGCTCGACCCATCTGGGCTGGGACACGCGGCACTCACTCGTCGGCCTGAGGGACCCCCGGTCTCGAAACGCCGACAGGGCTGTTCTACCAAAGCAGCAACCCTTTTCCCGAGCTTCTACCAGTGCCGCTATTTGCTCCAGCACGCGGCTGTGGCTGCTGCAGTCGAGGCCAGGTCTTCCACCGCTGTATGGAAGCTCCGCCTCGACGACTATGGAGCGGTGGTCCTCCTTCCCCGTGTGATGGTCCTCCTGCTATCTCAACTACGCGGGGTCGTAGGCATGGGTGCCGCTGCTGGCTCAACTGCGCGGACGTGGATGCCACGGCCGAGGCTTTGTCGTCCAGCGGAGCCACCGTCACAGCTACGTTTTATAGTGGAAAGGCGTCAAGCCTGTGGCACGAGTTGCTCCGAGACAAGGACACTCATGCGCGTCTACGTATAGCGGGTGAACAACAAAACATTAGATTTATCAGTTGCCAAATATACGCTATATTTTAGCGGATTTTTTCCTGTTTCTGGTTGGATTCGTAGCGAATGATGAAAAATGCTATATATAGGGTAGCAGACGCTACATATGTTGCTGGAGACAAACTAATGGAAAAAAAAAACCTATAGCCGCCACGGTCTCCTCCGCCGAGTCATTTGGTAGCCGAAACCCTAGCGCTCCGCCGAGCTCCAGGCTCGCCTAAGAAAAAGCCGAGGCCGAGACAAACTACTTGTACTAACTCAGCTGCTATGCCATGGATCTGGAGATCGTTGGGCGGTGTGCCTTACTGTTCGACGATGACGCGACAACGGAGGTCGTCAACTCCGGCGGTTCCCTTGTCCCCTGGGCGGCCATCGGCGCAGCAGACCTCCTCCTCGACCGCCACGACATCCGCCACCTCCTTGACCGCGTGCCCCCTCGCCCGCGTCGCGCCTACTCAGTGGCCCTCCTCTCCACGCCCTCCCCCGACGGCGTCTTTGAGAGACTGAGACCGAGCCCGATCGCGAACGCTATCTGGACGTCCCGGCTGGCGACGGTGAATACGAGGGTTCTGGAGATGCAGCCCCCTCAGGTATAAATGGATCTTCCTTTGCGCCGTCTCCTCTATCCTCTCGTATCTGTAGCTGTCAGTGTGTCTCTAGCTTCTGCCTTACCCTTTGTGGATATATTTGAGCTCCAGTTTAGTTTGTTCCGTTCTACGTTTTGAATGTCGCTCTGCCGACGTTGTTTGGTTCTATGTTTCGTCATGTGTCAAGCTGTCAATGAGTCATTATCCTACATGTTTCGGACTCATCCTCATCAGAGGTGTTTGAATGCACTAGAACTAATAGTTAGTGGCTAAAATTAGTTGAGACATTCAAACACCCTAGCTAATAGTTCAGCTATTAGCTATTTTTAGTAAATTAGTTAAGGGTTTTTTAATCTGGTGCCCTCAGTTTTGTTTGTGTCCTCATTTTTACCCTTATACGTGTTTTTGGTCAGTTTTGTCCTTCTTTTTTCTATAGCACTGGAAGGACAAAACTGAGCAAAAAACACAACTGAGAGTAAAAGTGAGGAAACCAGCAAAACCGAGGACACCAACTTAAAAAACCCTTAGTTAGGTAGCTATTTGTTAGCTAGCTAATTCCACTAACAACTTTTAGTCAACTAACTACTAGTCCTCGTGCATTCAAATACCCCTTAAACTTTATAAGGATTTTTTCAGATATTACTCCCTTATATATGACGTACAAGCATATCACACGTACATATTCTCTTCTCTGCTGTTTGATTTTTTTTGGTTACCAGCAGACTAATGTTGTATTAACTGTGTTTTCTTGTAAACAAACAAGGTTCATAGCATATATCCACTGGTATCCAAATAACAGTATCGCTGCCACATGTTTAAAGCTAGCAGTGTTCATTGTACATATGTGTTTTTCCATTGTGTACTTTTAACGTTGCAGGAAGGATGCTTTGATTAGTTCATGAGCATCTTTAATCATTTCAAGTAAGAAAGTTCCTTCTGTTGCTCAGAAGATATAATTCTGCCTGCATGTTTTCTTCCCTACTTCTATTTCTGAAAATAGCTATCCATGGGGTTTTGTTGGATTTTAACTCTAGCCTACCCCAACTTGTTTGGGACTAAAAGACTTTGTTGTTGTTGTTGTTGTTGTACCATGTAGCAATCCTTTAGCTGACATAATTTTGCTTATCTGTGAAATGTGACAGATACTGGACAGGTTTATTATAATGTTGTTCCTTTCTCATATGGATGTCTTTCTGGTTCAGATGAACTAAATTATTCGGACTTGTGTTATCATATTCCATTTTATGTGCCAGAAATCTTGTTGAATAAGCTGGTTAGTATAAGCTTTGAGTTCTCACTTTTAGCTATTTTCTCTCCAAACATGATAGAAATTTATTTCTTCTACCCTGTTATTAGTCTTCTTCAGTTAATCCAGCAATACTTGTCCAAGGTGCATATGTTCTTCTAAGGATTAAATGTCTGTTTCAGATGGTTGGAGCAGAGATGAAGTTCCTACTAGTGATGCACATTGTTTCCCTGCAATGTATCTTGATGTAAGGAATATAGGCAGGTAGGATTAGAATGATTCAAGTGCTACATATAACAAAAATGAATGGGATGGCTGTCTTACGATGTACCAGTTTTCTTAATATAGTATTTCATTTTGTTTGACATAATTTGTGCTTGTGTGCTCTCTAGCCATTACTGAGACATTTTTTTTGCTCCCATGTTTTAAATTTACAGCCTCCTTCTGAGAAGGCACATCAGATAATTGCAAGAACAGCTTTATTTGTCAGCGAGCATGGGGGACAGTAAGAGATTGTATTGAGGGTGAAACAAGGAGATAATCCAACATTTGGATTCTTGAATCTTGATGCCTGACCATCATCTCCACAGCTACTTCCGCTACCTTGTTGATCATCTTCAACTGCTGAAAGATGACGCTGATGCTGTTGGCACAAATAAAGGTAGTACTGAGAGGGAGCGTGCTTCATATGGTGGGGCTTTATCATTGCTTGGGACCACATATGACTCAGGATATGAGGATGAAGGCACACTCCCACGTAGTTCGGAAGGCATGAATCCTAGAAATAGCATGACCCCTGAGGCCCTGATGTGCAGGGCCATGTAAAACCTGCATCAATTATGCCTGACAAAGAAGAACTAGGCAAAGATCAGACTGCTCCTCCTCATGCAGTTAAGGGTAAAACAATATTGATGAAGAAGAATCTGATTCTTACTGTCAACAACATTATTGTTCAGCGTGAAAAGGTTAATGACACAATTACAACATAAATTACTTTCAAATCACATACCAATTCAGGCTTAACTGAAACAAAAGAAATGATCCTTGAACCACCATCTTTCATGAAATGCACGATGTAGAAAATAATTGAGTTTATTCTGACAAACGGGAAGGAGTTTGAAGAAAAACTGATTGAGCAAGACAGAACAACTGGGAGGTTTCCATTTCTTATGTCTTCTAATCCTTGTCACTCGTATTATCTAAAGTTTCTCCAGGAAACCGAAGAGGTAATTTGAGTCACACTTGTTTATGCTTTAAGCTTGAAAGATTTGTGTTACTACTCATTTTCTGCTATTGTGTTGTAGTGGTTAAAAGAAATTTGTTGAACTTGTTACTATTTTTGAAGATGCAAAACGAAGTTTGTTATGCCTTCTTTTTTGTCTACTATGGAGAAATCAAAAGAAAATTAGTTTATCAAAATACTGTCATGCAACAAATGTCCCATTGTCAGGGCCTAAGGAGGCCCATGGAGGGGCTACGGCAGCAGCAGTCATGGGCCCTCCAAGGGGATTAGATAAGGATAGTTAGAGATAAGATTAGAAGATTAGTTGAGATTATCTAGGAAGGTTATCAGTTAGTTTGTTGAGAGTTTTTAGGAGAGTTTTAAGGAGATAATGATCTCTAGCTAGATAGGGGTGGTTAGCTGACCTATTTATGTAATCAATGGACGAGAAATAAAGTAGGCAAGAATTAGAAGGGAGAAACCCTCCTCTTGCTCGGTCGTGGGCAGAGGCCCCCGGCCGACGTTCATGCTCATCGATACCCCTCTCTAATCCCTCACCGATCTAGCGACCATAACATCTGGTATCGGATAGCTTGGGTTTCGATCTGATCCCATGGCTTCTGCTGCCAATTTCGCGGCGTCATCCTGGCAACCGGCGTTCCCATCTCCATGGACTGCGCCGCAAGTCACCTTCGTCACGCCGTCCTGGCAACCGATGTCCTCGTCTCCATAGGCTGCGCTGCATGCCACCTTCGTCACGCCATCTTGGCAACCGGCGTCCTTATCTCCATGGACAGCATCGCCTGCCAATTTTGTTACCACATCCTGGATGCCAGCGTGCCCATCCCCAGGGACAACGCCAAATTTCGCCACATCATCTTCGTTGACGGCGTCTCCGTCCCCATGGGCGACGCCACTAGGGACAGCCACGACTCAGCAATCACCAGCTCCATTGATAGGGACTTGTGGACCAACATATGGGCTGATCTCGCAAAGATGCAAGCCACGCTCCAGAAGGTTGAGCAAGGGCTGCTGCAAATTAAGGCAGCAGTGCAACATGAGCAGCACCAGCTGGCGTTGTCCGCACGGCTCCAGACGTCGGCGGCTGTGGACATACAAGCTGCTGCTTGTGGCTTCCTTGCACGACGGAGAGTGTGGGAGATGCGCCGGTAGATGCTCGAGGCAGCCTCGATGACGGTTGACCTCGGCACACGGGGGGCGCGACCTCGCCCTGTCGGACGGCCATCAGCGGCGGCACCTAGAGATGGCAATGGGTACCCGCGACCCGAAACCCGATGGGTATTAACTCCATTAGGGTATGTATGTGGGCTAAATATTCTACCCGTGGGTCTGTTATTGGGCAAAAATCTTCACCCAATGGGTAAACGGGTATTAGAACGTTCCGTCTTTACCCATACCCGTTAACCCATGGGTATAAAATACCCAATATAAACTTAGCTCAATCATGAACTTTGATTTTAGTCATCCATCTTTTTTACTATTTAACAACCTTTTAGGCCATAATGTCATAGAAGGCTTAACGACAATTTAATAACCATGTTATGGAACATATAATGTGCTATGTAGTACTATCCTAGTGTTACTACTTTATCCAATTATCTTTGGTGTGTTGAATGGATGGTTAAATGATGCTAGAAATTTTGTAATGGTATTTAGATGGATATACTTCATTTGTATCATATAATATTTTGATGATAGATGTTTAGCTTTTGTGGGTACGGGTGACCCGATGGGTGACCCATACCCACATGGTTATGAGTATGGGGGTAAATCCATACCCGCCAGTGTATATGGGTGACCCGATAGGGTTATTTTTGTGTCGTGGATATGGGTATGAGGTAGTAATACCCGGTGGGTATTTACCCATTGCCATCTCTAGCGGCACCGGGCCGCTATCTCCAAGTGCAAGCATGATACGTGTCCCGCGGGCAACGAACTTCAATTCTACGGCAGCGACAGTAGGGAAGGCACTCCCTTCGTCATCGGCAAGGGCGCAATATTTAGCGCCACCATATTCCGCTACTGGCCGCCACGAGGGCGCCTTCGCTGGTTATTGTTGCGACCTACTCCAGGTGCCCGTCCATGTGCTCCCCTTTCATCCAGATGGCGTCCATGGGATCCAGGTGGCTGCACATGTGCAAGTCCAATGCGCGGAGGGTGTCCGCCTTATCTTATGGGGTAAAAAAATCAGATTCGAAATAATAAGATAAGCCGAGATGTAAAAGGCTTGTCTTCTAGGTGTCTTGTTTTGGGTCAAGTAAACTCGGTCTTTGAGCACCCATCATGCTGCAGCTCGAGGACGAGCTGCTTGTCCAGGAGAGGTGTAGTGTCAGGGCCTAAGGAGGCCCACGGAGGGGCTACGGCAGCAATAGTCATGGGCCCTCCAAGGGGGATTAGATAAGGATAGTTAGAGATAAGATTAGAAGATTAGTTGAGATTATCTAGGAAGGTTATCAGTTAGTTTGTTGAGAGTTTTTAGGAGAGGTTTTAGGAGAGTTTTAAGGAGATAATGATCTCTAGCTAGATAGGGGCGGCCAGGTGGCCTATTTATGTAATCAATGGATGAGAAATAAAATAGGCAAGAATTAGAAGGGAGAAACCATCCTCTTGCTCGGCCGTGGGCAGAGGCCCCTGGCCGACTTTCTTGCCCATCGATACCCCTCTCTAATCCTTCACCGATCTAGCAACCATAACACCCATGCCTTCATTCTTATCTTGTGATAGTGATACTTCTATTTTACTTAATATTTGATCAATTATTTCATTATTTATATTCAACCCTGATTGAGCTTCTACTACTAAAGATGTTCACACAACTGATAGAAATATCGTAATTGCAAAAATGATGGCTTCATGTTTTTCATCCATCAAGCTTCTTTTCTTCTTTAAGTAGTTGCCTTATTGTTACAGTTATTATTTCTAACATAGTTGCTTTATATCATTCTTAAGTACTCTTGAGGTGCATTCAATCGAGCAACCAGCATTGCCATGCTAACCAACTTTTTTCTTCTGGGCCCTGGTTGCTTAAAATTTTTCAAAACTGAAAAGTGTTTCTGTACTGCTGTTCCCGATTTTTATTGTATTGTTTTTTCTGAGTGCCTTCTTTTTTCTTTCTTCCTTTTTTGTTCTGAAGTGCATATGATGTCTTACACTTGATCTCTGAACTTCAGGTAAGTTCACATGTGGAAAGTATTAATCGCTGATGCACTACTTTGAGTAGCCTATAGTAGGGTCCTTTATTTAGTTGTTGGCCAGTTTTCTGTTGGTTCTATTCTTGTAAGCTGGTTTCCCCTGTGGGTGTGGTGTGAGTGTTTTAAACTTTGTATACCTTTTTGCCTTTTATAAAAAATGGTTTTCCCCGTAAAAATTAGGAACTAAAATGAAACATCTGGTGTAACATCTTTTGGCATGATTTTCTGGTGGATGTATTGCGTTCACATGGGTCAGTTTCTTTGGTTGGATTGTTGTTTACTGGCTTTCTATGTCTCTTTGCTGTTTGTTTTTTAAAATATAATGTCTACTTTGATGATATCTTGGACATCCATGGCATGATTTGATGTAGCTATGCTGTGCTATACTAGTTTGAAGCACGACATGGCAAATCTTTTCTTATTTTGGGATTTGAAAAGGTTCTTCATCTTCATGGACATGAATTACTGATGTGTGATGTCTGTTTTGATTACTTGAATCACTTTCCTTGGTTCATTTGTTTCTTGAATGCATATCTTGTTTGCTTTGCTTTAAAGCTTATACTGCCCAATGCCCCTTTGTAATTAGTATTTTCTAGCTCGTGTTAGATCAGGGGTAGGCTTTCCTTGGCTATTCCTTTCCTAGACCCCACTCAGCTGAAGCTGCCAGCACTGGGTTTGTCCTTTTAGATCTAACTCATCAAAAATATCCTGGACACCTGGAGTGTTTTGTATTCCAAGCCAAATCAATTCTTACCCATCAATATCTACATCCAAACGGAGCATTATAGTTGCTGCTGCTTCTCTTTTATACCCTGGGAATACTAAGGTTGTGTTGTACACTTAGGCCCATTTTGCAATGCAGGATTTTACAACAGATACTTCAATTGATTTTTCATGCTCTAAACATTTCACTAGCTTCTTTACTTAGTCATCGTTATTTGTTTTCCTATGATGCAATTGTAAATTTTAAGTATGGCTTGTTTCTCTTCCATTTATTGATTTTGCAGTCCAAGTCACATGGTAGAAGTCCTAACCACAAGGACAAAAGAGATTCTTGTGACCGGAGGAACAGAAGAAATCCTGAGAGTGACGACAGAAGCTCTCGTGAGTGCGCTGACAACAGTTCTCAGTGAGTGTGCCGACTGAAGATGATCAATGGAGCGCAAAAACAGCAGTTATGCCATGGTATCCATTGCTTCTGATAGAAGCTCAGCTGGGCCATCAGAGAAGCAGCTGTATGACAAGCAAGGGAACAGTAGATTCCATCTGGTTGTGGGGTTAAGACTCTCCAGCAGCTTACCTATCCCCATACATATATTTAAACTCTACTTTGTGAACAGTGCAAAACATTGTTCTTGGGTAAACTATAAATAGACGGCTGCAAACGGTCTAAGAAGGAACCTATTCGGAAAGTCAATGCAAATGAAGCGGCTGCTATAGTAATGGTAATGGTGGCTACTTGTGGACTGGGTGCTGCAAATGATTCACTTAACACCATGAAAGGAACCAAGGACAATGTTCGCACCCATTTTAGTCATGATCCTTCTTCCAGCTTTGGATATTTCTCAACTTAACAGGATCAAGATGCACTGTCCGAACGCATTTCAAATGGTGAGGCTGATGCTTCACTTACAGGTAGTGGACACAACCCCAAAGGGAATGTTTTGGAATTATAAATTATTGATGATGATTGGATTGCAAACACTATTGCAAAAGCTGCTGCTGCAGTAGCCTCCAAAGAGGCAGATTCTTCAGAAGCTTCCATGACAAAGGAGCAGAAGCTGAAAGCTGAGATGCTTCGCCGTGCAAAGATGTTTGCTAGACAAGAAGATGAATGATTTAGCTGTGTTTGCTGCAATCATTAAGAGTGGAGACAAGAAGATGAATGATTTAGCTGCATCATCGGATCCAACTAGTGAAGCTGCCAAGGCAATTCCTGATATGAATGTGTCCGGACTTGATCAGCAATCTGTGGCTAAGGAACGTGAAGGTAGTTCTGATCCGTTTGAACATGAGGGACCAAACTTGACAAATCATAATAAAGACTCTGATGATGAACCAAACAGAGTGCGGAAGTATAGAAAGAAACATCGAGAATCCCATGAGGAAAAAGATGAATCGGAGGATATCTATAAGCACTCGAGGAAGAGGCATCACCCAGAGCATTCAAGAGGCCCTAGCAAGGATGTTCACAAACATAAGCACAAGAGCCTCAAGGTCGCACAGAAGTGTCCGCGTCTGGATCAGGTGCCAAGTTTGAATCAGACAAGCTGCTCGATGACATTGCACAATCAACTCAGGTAACAACTGAAGTGCCGAGTGAACTGAGAGCAAAAATCAGAGCGATGTTGCTCGAGAGACTGTAGTATTCAACGTTATGTCCTTAGGCCTCTGATCTGTAGCCAACTGCTCTGTCGATTTCTGTATTTGCTTCGAACGCTCCAACTGTGCCCATTTTACTTGAAATCAGTGACCTGCACGCCAAGATCGTTGGCCTGCTCCACATGTTGAAGTTTCTGCTGCACGCATAGGTTTGAACGTCTTGATGAATCAGTGGTCCGCCTGCAGGCTGCAGCGTCATATTTCTACGGGATATTTCTAGCGGATTTCTGCACTGATGGAATAATTAATGTGGTCTTCATGCGGAGGACAGCATCTCTGTTTTGTGGTGTTGAGGACAGCAGCATCAACAGTCTTTTGACTGTTGTAGGACAGCAGCAGTAGTTTTTGACTGCTGTAGGATAGCAGCAGCAGTCTTTTTGACTGTACTTTAGCATCTAGAGTACAACACATGTGTGCTGCAGTAGCATCTAAAGGATAACATATTTGTGCTGCAGTGTGTAGTGTGGTATGTAGTGCAGTCCCTAAGGCTATAAATATGTGTCCTCAACCTTTCTAAAGGTATGTTATTTTGAGTAGTGTGTGAGTAATAAATCAAAAATTGCTTTAACTCGTAGTGTCATCCGAGTAAGAATTCCATTGCTTACAAAGACAACTATTTTGTTTTATTATAGTGATTTTAGTATATATATATTGTATATTATGAGTCCTGAGCTTCCAATAACTAGAGGAAACACAGGTCAGACGGTGCAGTCCGGTCGAGCCGGACCAGGTCCGAGTTGCTATAAAAACACCCCCACACCACCAGGGATTAGATTTTAGCGGCGGCGGCGGTTTCCTCGGGCATGCAAGTGGCGACGATCCTGGGTGCTAGCGGCGGTGCTGCCTCGAGGCGAGCGACCAACGGCGACACTCCCAAGGCAGGCGGGCAAGCAGTGACAGCGCTCCCGAAGCGGACGGGCGGTAGCGGCGCACCCTAGGCCCGGTGGCAACGACAGTTGTGCGAGGTGTGGTAGGCGTCGGTTGCCACAAGGTACGTGGGTCGCTCTGATAGTCGCGCGAGGCGCGGTCGTCTCTGGCGATGGCGGGCGCGCGAGGTATAGGTGAAAGGGAAATGTGTCTCTGGGCCATTTCTATAAATGTTTTGGTGATTAAATACCTAACACATATTGATTGAGTTCTTATGTGCTAAATGAGTGAGAAGTGCAAATCAAAGAACAAGGTTTTCTAGACTTAGTAAATTGTTTTTGAATACTAACATGTTTATCTAAGTGCTAGAAACAGTGCCAACAAAAAGAACATTTGAATTAAAGAAGAGTTGGCTAAGTACAGCCAAAACCAGCACCAGCCTGGCACACCGGACTATCCGATGGTGCACCGGATAGTGTCCGATGCCCCAGACTGGCCCGACTTGAACTGCTGCTCTCGGGAATCGACCGACGACTTGGCTAAAAATCACTGGACTGTCCGGTGAGTCCTCAGCACCTGCGCCCAAGTACATCGGCGACGAACTTGTCACTCTCAGGAAAACCAGAAAGCGCCACGGCTAAAAACACCGGACTGTCCGGTGGTGCACCGGATTGTCCGGTGAGTCAGAGCCGCCCGTGGCCAACGGTCGCCTGCTCGATCAACGGGTGACACGTGGCAAAGCCAACGGTCGGATGGTCGCATCGGACTGTCCGGTGTGCACCGGACAGTGTTCGGTGCGCCAACAGATCCGAAGATCCAACGGTCGGCTTCGCCAGATAAGGAAAGAGATCGCACACCAGACTGCTATAGGACCTGTCCGGTGCGCCACTCGACAGAAGGCAGGAATTCCCTTCCAAGTTGATCTCCAACGACTCCTAGCTGCCTTGGGGCTATAAAAGGGACCCCTAGGCGCATGGAGCAGTATACCAAGCATTCACTAAGCATCCTAAGGCTCCTAGACTCCGCCTCCACGCATTTGATCGATTGTGTTAGTGATTTGAACTCCTTTTGAGTTGTGAACTCCCTATGCTGTGTTTGGAGCTCAAGTCTTAGCTTGTGTGCGTGTGTGTGCTGCGGATTTGAGTCTTGCGTGTGTTACTCTCTCTCACTTACTACTGTGCTTCTCTTGTGATAAACTTGTAAGGGCGAGAGGCTCCAATCTGTGGAGATTCCTCGCAAACGAGAGAAAGACTATAAGGAAGATAGCCATGGTACTCAAAGTCGATCATTGGATCGCTTGAGAGGGATTGAGTGCAATCCTTGACCGAAGGAGGTCACCACAACGTGGAAGTAGGCATTGGTCGAACCACGGGATAAATCACTGTGTCTTGTGTCCATCTTATTTTGTGATTGGTTTTCTTCTGAAGTTCACACTCTAGCAACTTGGTTTTATCCACACTAACATTTCATAACCAAGTATTTGCTATTAAGTGTTAAATTTAGCAGGATCACCTATTCACCCCCTCTAGGTGCTCTCAATTGGTATCGGAGCCGTACTCTTCATTTAAAGGTCTAACTGCTCGAAGAGATGGATCCTAAGGGTAAGGGGATGGTTCAACGACAAGGAGGAGTCCCTATTCAACGAGCCAAGAGACGACAAGTCCACTGACTCAGGCTCGAGTCACAAGAAGATGGACGGGAAGGAGAAGAGGCGCATCAAGAAGATCATTTACTACGACACTGACGCCTCCTCTTCTTCACCAAGGGATGACGACGACGACTCCTTGTCCAAGAAAAAGACGGTTAATCAAAACTACTCCTTTGATTATTCCCGTATTCCATATAATTCAAATGCCCATTTACTTTCTATTCCTCTTGGAAAACCCCACAATTTGATGGAGATGATTACTGATTCTGGAGTCATAAAATGCATAGTCACCTATTTTCTCTTCGTCCTAGTATTTGGGAAATTATGGAAAATGGGATGTATTTTGATAGTACGGATAATCCTGTGTTTATAAATGAACAAATTCATAAAAATGCCAAGCTACTACTGTTTTGCTAGCATCTCTTTGCAGGGATGAGTACAATAAAGTCAGTGGCTTGGACAACTCTAAGCAAATCTGGGATACTCTCAAGATATCACATGAGGGTAGCGACACCACTATGATCACCAAGATGGAACTGGTGGAAGGCGAGCTAGGGAGGTTCGCGATGATCAAGGGAGAGGAGCCAACACAGACCTGCAACAGGCTCAAAACCTTTGTCAACAAAATCCGAAGCTATGGAAGCACAAGATGGACGGATCATGAGGTCGTCCGACTCATGCTCAGGTCATTTACTGTAATTGACCCTCATCTTGTGAATCTTATTCGTGAAAACCCCAGGTACACCAAAATGACGACCGAGGAGATACTCGGAAAATTCGTGAGCGTGCGTATGATGGTGAATGAAGCTTGATACGTAGACGATGCCTTAAACGGTCCACTGCCCGTCTACGAGCCGCAGCCCGTTGCTCTCAAAGCAACTAGCAGCAGGGAGGCGCTACCAAGCAAGGTGGCACAAGTAGAGGCGGTCGGGCTCAATGAAGATGAGATGACACTCATCATCAAGTGCTTCAAGACCGCGCTAAAAGGACGTAAGGAGTACCCCAACAAGAACAAAACAAGGGGAAAGCGCTCCTGCTTCAAATGCGGTAAGACTGGTCATTTCATAGCTCAATGCCCCGATAATGATAATGACCAGGGACAAGAAAAGCATGGGAAGAAAGAGAAGAAGAATTACAGGAATGCGAAGGGCGAGGCGCATCTTGGAAAGGAATGAGATTCTAACTGCTCTTCATCCGACGATGAAGGACTGGCTGCCTCGGCCTTCGACAAATCTTCGCTCTTCCCCAACGAACGCCATACTTGCCTTATGGCTAA
Source organism: Zea luxurians (assembly GCA_029449295.1). Classification (NCBI taxonomy): domain Eukaryota; kingdom Viridiplantae; phylum Streptophyta; class Magnoliopsida; order Poales; family Poaceae; genus Zea; species Zea luxurians. The sequence continues at coordinate 49,376,832 of JAOPSE010000023.1, forward strand.
GGAGAAGAAGGTACGTATTCGGGACACTCCCAATTATACTTCTTGTAGTGATGAAGAGTCATCTGATGATGAAGTAGACTATACTGATTTGTTTAAAGGATTAGATAGGAATAAAGTAGACAAAATAAATGAATTAATTGATGCCCTTAATGAAAAGGATAGATTGCTAGTGAAGCAAGAAGATATCTTGTATGAGGAACATGATAAATTTGTTAGTGTTCGAAAATCTCTTGCTCTAGAAATTAAAAGAAATGAAATGCTATCCTCTGAGTTATCTGCTTGTCATGAATCTGTCTCTAGTCTAAAGGAGTTAAATGATGAATTAAATGCTAAACTAGAGAAAGCAAATGCAACTAGTTCATGTGTAGAACATATAGTTATTTGCAATAGGTGTAAAGATGTTAATTTTGATGAACATGCTGTCACTATTGCTAAATTAAACAATGAGGTTGTAAGTCTTAATGCTCAACTTAAGACTTGCAAAGATGATTTTGATAAATTAAAATTTGCTAGGGATGACTACACTGTTGGTAAACACCCCTCAATTAAGGATGGACTTTGTTTTCGAAAGGAAACCAAGAATTTAACAAGCCAAAGGACCTTCGCTCTCAACAAAGAGATAGGGAAGGCCCCAATGGCTAGTAGTTCTCAAAAGAACCATGCCTATATTTATGATAGGAAATTCTCTAATCATGCTCATAATGAAAGATGCTATGATCATATTGGTTATCATGATGCTACATTTAATTCTCATGCTATGTTCGTATCTAGTTCCGCTTTTGTTCATGGTAGAAGTACGCCTAGGAGAAATTATGCTACTTCTCATGCTCCTAGGAAAGTTTACAATGGACCTACTACTGTTTATCATGCTGGCAATGCTTCCTTTGTACTTTTATGCAAGAATGCAAAAGTAGTTGCTAGGAAGTTGGGATCCAAATTCAAGGGAGACAAAACTTGCATATGGGTTCCAAAAACTGTTGTGACTAACCGTGCAGGACCCAACAAGAGTTGGGTACCTAAAATCCAAGCTTAAATTCCTTGCAGGTTTATGCATCCAGGGGCTCAAGCTGGATTATCGACAGCGGATGCACAAACCACATGACGGGGGAGAAGAAGATGTTCACCTCCTATGTCAAGAACAAGGATTCCCAAGATACGATCATCTTTGAAGATGGGAACCAAGGCAAGGTCAAAGGCTTGGGCAAGATAGCTATCACTAACGAGCACTCAATATCAAATGTATTTTTAGTAGAGTCGCTCGGGTACAATCTTCTGTCTGTAATTCAATTATGTCACATGGGCTACAATTGTTTATTCACGAATATTTATGTATCTATCTTTAGAAGGAGTGATGGTTCATTAGCTTTTAAGGGTGTATTAGACGACGAGCTCTACTTAGTTGATTTTTCGAAAGAGAATGCCGATCTAGATGCATGCTTAATAGCTAAGACTAATATGGGCTACCTTTGGCATCGCCGTCTAGCACATGTTGGGATGAAGAACCTTCATAAGCTTTTAAAAGGAGATCATGTGTTAGGACTAACTGATGTCTGTTTTGAGAAAGACAGACCTTGTGCAGCATGTCAGGCAAGGAAACAGGTGGGAAGCACTCATCACAGCAATAATGTGATGACAACATCAAGACCACTCGAGCTTCTTCACATGGATCTCTTCGGACCCGTTGTCTACCTCAGCATCGGGGGAAGTAAGTATGGTCTTGTAATAGTTGATGATTTTTCCGCTTCACTTGGGTGTTCTTTTTGCAGGACAAATCTGAAACCCAAGGGACCCTAAAGCGCTTCCTAAGGAGAGCTCAAAATGAGTTTGAGCTTAAGGTGAAGAAGGTAAGAAGCGACAATGGGTCCGAGTTCAAGAATCTATAAGTTGAAGAGTATCTTGAGGAGGAAGGCATCAAGCATGAGTTCTCCGCTCCCTACACACCACAACAAAATGGTGTGATAGGGAGGAAGAATAGGACGCTAATCGACATGGCGAGAACGATGCTTGGAGAGTACAAGACGCCTGAGCGGTTTTGGTCGGAAGCTGTGAACATAGCCTGCCATGCCATAAACCGGCTCTATCTGCATCGCCTCCTCAAGAAGATTTACTGGTAACAAACCCAATGTTTCTCATTTCCGTGTATTTGGGAGCAAATGCTACATTCTGGTGAAGAAAGGTAGACATTCAAAATTTGCTCCCAAAGCAGTAGAAGGGTTTTTACTAGGATATGACTCAAATACAAAGGCATATAGGGTCTTCAACAAATCATCAGGATTAGTTGAAGTCTCTAGCGACGTTGTATTTGATGAGACTAATGGCTCTCCAAGAGAGCAAGTTGATCTTGATGATATAGATGAAGATGAAGTTCCCACGGCCGCAATGCGCACGAATGGCGATAGGTGATGTGCGACTACAAGAACTATAGGAACAAGATCAGCCATCTTCCTCAATAATGGTGCAACCCCCAACTCAAGACGATGTACAAGTACCTCAAGAAGAAGGGCATGATCAAGGGGGAGCACAGGAAGAACAGGTTATGGAGGAAGAAGCACCACAGACCCTTCCAACCCAAGTCCAAGCGACGATCCAAAGACATCACCCCGTCGATCAGATTCTGGGTGACATTAGCAAGGGAGTAACTACTCGCTCACGATTAGCTAATTTTTGTGAGCATTACTCGTTTGTCTCTACTATTGAGCCTTTCAGGGTAGAAGAGGCCTTGCAGGATCCGGACTGGGTGTTGGCCATACAGGAAGAGCTCAACAACTTTAAACGAAATGAAGACTGGAGCCTGGTGCCTCGTCCAAAGCAAAACGTTGTGGGAACCAAGTGGGTGTTCCGTAACAAACAAGACGAGCACAGAGTGGTGACAAGAAACAAGGCTCGACTTGTGGCAAAAGGTTATGCCCAAGTCGCAGGTTAGGATTTTGAGGAGACTTTTGCTCCTGTTGCTAGGCTAGAGTCAATTCGAATATTATTAGCCTATGTTGCTCACCATTCTTTTAGGCTGTTCCAAATGGACGTGAAGAGCGCTTTCCTCAATGGGCCAATTAAGGAGTAGGTATACGTGAAACAACCCCCTGGCTTTGAGGATGATAAGTATCCCGACCATGTATATAAGCTCTCTAAGGCGCTCTATGGACTTAAGCAAGCCCCAAGAGCATGGTATGAATGCCTTAGAGATTTTCTTATTTCTAATGCTTTCAAGTTTGGGAAAGCCGATCCCACTCTTTTCACAAAGACTTGCAATGGTGATCTTTTTGTTTGCCAGATTTATGTTGATGACATAATATTTTGTTCTACTAATCAAAAGTCTTGTGAGGAGTTTAGCAGAGTAATGACACAAAAGTTCGAGATGTCGATGATAGGCGAGTTGACCTACTTCCTTGGATCCCAAGTGAAGCAACTCAAGGACGGCACCTTCATCTCCCAAACGAAGTACACTCAAGATCTTCTCAAGAGGTTTGGGATGAAGGACGCTAAGCCCGCGAAGACACCGATGAGAACTGACGGACATCTCGATCTCAACAAAGGAGGTAAGTCCGTTGATCAAAAGGCATACCGGTCAATGATAGGTTCATTAATTTATCTTTGTGCTAGTAGACCGAACATTATGCTTAGTGTATGCATGCGTGCTAGATTTCAATTCGACCCCAAGGAATGTCACCTTGTGGCCGTTAAGCGAATTCTGAAGTATTTAGTTTCTACACCTTGCTTTGGGATCCGGAATCCAAAGGGGTCTACCTTTGACTTAATTGGATACTCAGACTCCGACTATGCTGGGTGCAAGGCTGATAGGAAGAGCACATCAGGGACGTGCCAATTTCTAGGAAGGTCCCTGGTGTCCTGGAGTTCCAAGAAACAAACATCTGTTGCCCTATCCACCGCTGAGGCTGAGTACGTTGCCGCAAGACAGTGTTGCGTGCAACTGCTTTGGATGAGGCAAACTCTCTAGGACTTTGGCTACAATCTGAGCAAAGTCCCACTCCTATGTGACAATGAGAGTGCAATTCGCTTGGCAGATAATCCTGTTGAACACAGCCGCACTAAGCACATAGACATCCGGCATCACTTCCTGAGAGACCACTAGCAAAAGGGAGATATCGATGTGTACCACATTAGCACCGAGAACCAGCTAGCCAATATCTTCACCAAGCTTTTAGATGAGAAAAGGTTTTGCAGGTTGCGTAGTGAGCTAAATGTCTTAGATTCGCGTAACTTGGATTGATCTAGTGCATACATGTAGTCTATGCCTTTGATCATGTTACTTTGAGCATTTACATTCTTTATTATTTATTGGTGGTGTCGGTGTTTCGGGTCCGACCACGCACCCGGGGTTACCCCTCAAGGTGGTTTTAGGAGTAGGACGGTGTTATCGACTGTAGCTCGATGGTTTGTGCTGGGTGCACGAGAAATAGTGGACAATGATATACAGGTTCGGGCCGCTTTGAGATGCGTAACACCCTACGTCCTGGTGAGAGTGCTTTATGCGATGGGTTACAAGGGAGTTCTCTAGTGCTGGAAAATGTAGAGAGCAGGGTGGATGGCTAAGTAATGAGGGATCGATCTGAAGGGGTGCCCCCTAGGCCTTATATACTCGACCGTGGGGCGTTATATGCAGATATGATTATAACGTATGCCTAAGAAATAGTGAACCAACTGAGTTTATCATCCTATAATTCAGCCGACCCATCCTCGCTTGGTTCCGTCGTACGGGGCTCCTGCGCGGGAAGGTCGGGTCACTGTTGTGATTACTGCTCGAATTCGTTGGGCCGTCTGGGCTTGCGCCAATCCGCTTCACTGGTTGTTCCTCCCCAGGCCCACGAGGGGATGACCTTATGAATTATGGGGCCCTTGGGCCTTTCATGAGGTCTTTTATCCTTCTGGTGGACCCGGGGGATATCTGTCCCCCATAAGCCCCCGATCTTTGGGTTGATTTTGAGGTAAACGGCCCAAAGATCCTAGGTCCAGCTTGTAGTCCTTGATTTTAACAAGGAATGCTTTGGAAATAAGCCTGCCAGGCCACTACTTCTGAACTCTGAGTGATCTGGTAAAAACATTTTTTTATTGTCTTCTTCTGATATTATTCCTCGAGTTTTGGTGTTCCGTCTCAGGTTTATGCTTTGGAGGTCAGCATTTTGCACTGTAGGACTTCGAACCTCATTGGGTGTAGCCCCCGAACTTCGAGTGGATTTTCGCAGACAATTCACTCGAAGGTCTTCATTTCAAGTATTATCAGAAATCACTTTTATCTTCCACTTGTGCTTTTTCAGAGGTCAGCCTTGTCTTAATTTTGCCTTATGCTTTAGAGGTCAGCATTTTGCTTCTTCGGGGATGGGTGTAGCCCCCGAGCTTTGAGTGGATTTTTGAAAATAATCCACTCGAAGGTCTTCATTTCATGCCTTTTTCCGGGAATCATCCTTTCCTTTTGTTGAATGTCTTTAGAGATCAACATGTTATTAACACTATGCTTTAGATGTCAGCATACGTTCTTGTCTTTGAGGCCGAGTATGTGATCTGCCCATATTTTGCTGGATCTTGCAATTTATTTGATCTGCTACTGATTGGACGTTCGATAGATGGCCTCTGACTAGTCTTCATGTCACTTCGCGCTTTGATGCTTCTGTCGATTAGACTTGTACCTCATCGGCTATATTTGGCTTTCCTTTGATCCTTGCTGATATTTTTCTTCTATCTTGAAGTATTCATTGCATATACTATTCGGATGTGACAGTTTTGAAAATATATTGATAATTCCTGGGCGTCCCCCCAATGGGTGTAGGCAAGGGACGGCTTGGTACGCTGAGCGTTTAGCAAACTGCTTCTGAGTAGTAACTTGATGTGACCGCGGGCGTAATCATATCGCCCGCGCAGTTGACTAGAGTCTCAATGGGTGTCGTGTTACGTGAAACGGCGTCAGCCGCCTGACGTGTCTCTAGACGGTTTGAATTGCATATTGAATTTTTGCGACTATTCAGTGGCCGTGGTAGGAGGTGAGCGGTTGCCTTCTTCTTCTATAAATAGTGTTCTTGCTTCTCCAGCATTTTCACATCTCTTGCTGCTGCTTGTTGTTCGCTCTCTTCACTTTCCTTTTTCCTCCACCATGGGCAAGAGCAAGAAAGGTGGTAGTTCTTCGCATCACTCTGGCGACAAGAGCAAGCGCGAGCCGACTCCTCCCTCGGAGGACTTCGGCGACTAGGAGTACTCGGAGTAGGAGTTCTCCTCCGAGTCCGAGGGCTCTCCGGTTCCTGCCTCTCCCCGGCGTCGTCTGATGATTCAGACGACTCCCAGGGGATCACCGTGGAGGTATGGACCTACATCCGGGCCATCGAGCGCGCCGGGCTCGAGGGCTCGGATGAGTCGGAGTACTCCTCGGACGAGGAGAATTCCTTGGACTCGTCCGAGGAGGGCGGCGGCGACGGCGATGGCGACGGAGGCGACGGTGACGGCAGCGGTGACGGTGGCGAAGGCGACGGTGACGGCGGCGGCAAGGGTGGCAGCGGCGACGGTAGCAAGGGCAGCAGCAGTAGGAGCAGCAACAAGGCCAGTGGCTAGATGCCACTGGTTTTAATTATTAGTATAGATTAGTAGTAGAAGTAGTATTAGCGGAATAATGTAGTAGTAGCTAGTAGTATAGTTAGTGAAATGTAATGTAGTAGTAGGGAAGGCATCAGCTCATAATGAGTTGATTTGTAAGTTCAGTAGTGCTTCCCTTATGAAGAATGATTTCGCTCCACTTCTGTGTGCATTATTTTGCCTTCTGGTCAGTCGTCGATCATTTTTATATTTACCGCCAATGATGTTTTCTATCTGCAACGCTTGAGTAGCAACTTAGAGTCGTCGGGTCACGCTTCAGACTGCTTTATTTGCGACGTCAATGCTTTGGTGGTAGCGACTGAGTTATTATTGGCGATGTTGGCACTTTTTGAAGTAATGGTTGAGCGATAGCGGCCACGTCGGTGTTTTAGAAATAATGACCGAGCGGTTACTGGTGATGTCGGCGTTTTAGAGGTAACAGCCGAATCCCTTGGAGCCACGTCACCGGTTTAGAAATAACAACCAAGTGACTGATGGCGACGTCGGCGTTTTAGAGGTAACAGCCGAGTGATCGATGGCAACGTCGGCGTTTTAGAGGTAACAGCCGAGTGATAACGGGCCACGCCGGCCGCTTTGGAAACAGTGGGCGGGTGAAGTCTGGTAACGTCAGCGTTTTTAGAAATAACCGCTGAGTTAAAATGGACCGCGTCGGCCGCTTTTGGAAATAACGGCCGAGTGATGATGTGGCACGCCCGCGCTTTAGAAATAACGGTCGGGTGATGACGTGGCATGCCAGCGTTTTAGAAATAACAGCTGGGTGATGATTGGGCGCTTTTTAGATTTGGCATCTGGCCTCGGAAAACCCCATATGTACTGCACTGTCGCAAGCCTCCGCATTCCATGCCCTAGTTTTTACTTTTCCGCATCCAGGCCTTCTCTGCTTTCCTGCGATCCTGCTTCCGCTCCGCTCGTCAGCAAGGTTGAGATGGCGCCCAAGCGGAAAGCTTCGAGTTCGTCCGTCGCAGTCATTCCCCCTATCGATCCCAACAGTCAGTTGCCCTTCGTAGGTAACCATATGTCTGTTGTCTCTGAATCCGACCTTCTTCATCTCGTATCCATCGGAGTTCTTCCTCCGAAGGAGCTCTGTTCCTAGCGGATCTGCCGTGGGGTCATTGTTCCGACAGAAGACACCCACGAATTTGTCATTTACATTCCTTTTCTTATCCGCGGTCTTGCTCTTCCCATTTCTCCTTTCTTCCGCGGTCTCCTTGATTTCTATCACTTGAATCTGACCCATCTGAATCCCAATTCCATTCTGCAAGTCTCTGTTTTTGTTCATTTATGTGAAGCCTTCCTTGGTGTTTTGCCTCACTTTGGCCTTTGGAAGTATTTTTACCACTGTCGGCTTGGGATGGCCGGAGGGCAGCACCAGCTGGTGGGGGGCGCGAGCTTAGAGATGCGCCATGGGAGAAAGACTGACTACCTCGACATCCCACTCAAGGACAACATCAAGGGATGGCGCCTAGAATGGTTCATCGTGGAGAATCACGGGAATTCTCTCCCCCCACGGTCAGGGAGGCAGCCAGATGTTCGCACTTCGAGCTGGACCGAATCCCCCACGAACCAGGAGGTGGCTGAGGCAGGAGCTCTGCTTGCTGAAGTTGGATTGTTGAAAGAAAGGGGTCTGACTGCGGAAGCTGTGGTCGCTGACTTTGTTTTCAAGAACATTCAGCCGCTAAAAGACAGAGCATATCCGGCCTATCTGTATCGAGGCCTCGCTGATTCAACTCGGGTAACCAACAGAAGAATTCCTGCTGTGGACTTAGTGAGTCGGCTCGAGATGATACTCAGAGGTAAGGTGTCGAACATCGGCGCTCCTGTCGCATATTCAGCCTGGAATCTGCCTCCTTCCAAGGCATTTACCAGTTTTGTGTCAAATCCTCCTGCTGGTGATAGCGGTTTGAGCCTTAGAGTGCGACCCTCTCCCGAAGAAGTTAGTGCTTTGGTTGCCTCACTTGAAGAAATTCCTGACGACGAGAGGCGGGTTCATTTTGAGGTGCCTTTGAATCCGAGTGATGCATAGATAAGTGTCATGCTGGATATGTTAGCTGAAGATTCTTCTGATGCAGTCCCTGCTGAAACACTGGTGGTAGCGCCCATCCCAGAGGCTAGCAAAGCTTTTGATATTCAGAAGTCTGACAGTGTTCGCCCGAAGCGTTCTCGCCGAGCCAGTCAGCCTACTTCTCCTGTTGAGGGGAAGAAAAAGTAGAAGAGACGTCTTTGTCGAGTGTCTAGCTTGGATCAGGATGCTGGTCCTTCTGTTCCTGCTGCTGAGGAAGTGTCGGTCCCTGCGTTTGCTGAAGCTGACCCCAATGGGTGTGACCCGACTACTGTGGAACCCAATGGGTGTGACCTAGATGATATTGAACCCAATGGGTGTGATCTGGCCAAAACTGACCCCAATGGGTGTACTGTCTGCGTTGTTGATGAAGATGAGGAAGAGGAGGATCAAATCCCTCTAACTCAGAAGAATAGCCGACGCTACATTGCCAGCGGGGAAAGTAGTGGTGTTCCTTCTCTAGCCCTGTCTGCTCTCGTTGGTCTGCAAGAATTATCTCTAGCCAACTTTGATCAGACTCTTGAAGATATGGTCCCAGAAGATCTATTGTCGGAGCCGACAGATGGTGAAATGATGGATATTTGTGCTGATGTGCCTGACGCCGGGCTGGAGTTATCTCGAGCAGAATCCCGTGCCTCATCGACCTTAGAGCGCGGTCTTAAGGGTCAGGAGGCTGGTCTAGATTGTTCTGCTCCCATGGAAGTGGGTGAAGGTCCTTCAGTGTGACGGAACCTCCCAAGTAATTAGGCCCACCTACAGTTGTCCTTGTCTAACAGACATCAGACACCCTGTAGATGTTCCTAAGTCACTTGACAAGCTCGGTATCTTTTCCGACCTTACCAGGAACGTTTCACCCGTCTTGCAGACATTACAGAACATCGGAGATAAAGAAATGCGGAAGCGAATTACATAAACTTACATTTATTTCAAAAGCAAGCTCGAGTTACTTTATTACAGACCAGACTAAAGTGAGTGCAGAGTAGTAATATTATACAAGCCAAGGGAGACACAAACTCTTCTCCCGAAAGGCTATAAACAAAAGATCCTATGTGGAGGACCGAGTCCTCCCGCGCTTCAGTCTTGTTTTTCTTCTTTGGGAACCACCTTGGCACAGAAGCAGCAAAAGTCTGCTACTTCCCCACCTAAAAACAACAAAGGGATAAACCCTGAGTATGGAATTACTCAGCAAGTCTTACCCGTCTAAGGAAAAGACTCTCAAGGGTATGCTGGTTATATGGGAGTCAAGGTAAGGCTTTTCAGTAATCAAAGACTCTGTTTTGCAGAAATGCTTACTAAAGTGGATCCTTAGAAATCCAATTTTATTTGTCAAGTTAAGTAAAATTACCTGCACTAGAGTTCTTTCTACCCTAGTTCAATCACTGGTCCTGCACTAGCCAATTTCTTTAACAAAAGCCCATCATCTTTAGTGGAATGCTACGTGTAGGGCAGTGACCAAGTCTTCATAACCGCGAAGGTACGGCGATCCGAATCGATTATACTCAGCTGAGGATCTCCAATCACACGACATATGTAGCACTTAACCCTTGCATATGTCAACCCGCCACCGGGGTTCTTAAGACCGGATCAGGTTCACGCAAACCGAGAGCACAGATACACCACCGTCCAGCCTCTTGCCACGGAGGGTACACGCTACTCTCGCCACCGCTCCACTCCCATTTCGTGTTATCTTATTCCGGCCTTAGTCTGCCCGAGGCAAGGCTTACCCATGACGAGGCATGTGACCAGTTAAAGGGTCCTCGATCATCAAGCCTACATCGACAAGGTCCTTAATCGACTCAGACGGAGACACTACACCGAGACTCTCTTCTCGTGCAAGTCACCCGCCCGGTCTCAGCTTAATCTTTTTAACCTAAAAACTTGGTACCTGGCAGAGGTACATCTTTTCCGATGTTGAATCCATCACGGCCATGATGGATTCACCATCAAGTTTTATTTTCGAAAACATCCCTCCCACTTTGCCAAACATCTTTTGTAAAACAAATCCTTTTGTTTTTCTAAAGCAATACTAAGCATAGTAAAACCTTTTTGTAAAAACAGGGTTTCAAGGAGGGTAATCAAGATCAAGGAAGGTAATGCAGGAATTGTTTAATCAATCAACTCCTATCACCTAATGCAGCAAGCAAGTGAGAAAGATTTTAAAAACATCAAGGAAGGTGGCAAATGCACCGGGGCTTGCCTTTGTTATCAGGTGAGTCCTGCTCGGATCCACAAATATCGAAGTAAAAGCAATTGCCTGTTTGAGGATCTGAGGATGGTGGTATCCCTTCTTCAGTGACTTCTTCTTCTTCGTGTTCTAACATAACCATATATATGCATAAGAATGGATGTCATGGGATGCTCATGAGGATGCAAAGATAATATAAACTTATTATCTAAGTTTTGAGTACAACTTTCCTTCACGGTACTCCGAGAACCTAGGGTTTCCGGAGTCAGTAAAGGAGTTCATGGAGCAGGGGGGGTGGTTTTGGGTTTAGTGATCAAACAAGGTCCAAATCAACCCAAATTCTACCCAAGGCTTCTAAATATTGGTTTAAGTTCACATAAAAATTTTGAGCATTTTTGGGATTACCATTTATCTTTTAAAAATCCTGAATTACTTCTTTAGGCTATTTTAAATGCCCTAAAATTCCTTATTTATCCTAAAAATCATGAAACTATTTTTATTAAATTCTAGGGAAATTAACAAGCCTAGGAAAATTAGTTTCACAATTTTAGCATTTTTCTACATTTTTCTATACATTTCTAAAGCTCTGTGGAAAAAGAAAAAGGAAAAGCTTCAATAGTAACGGGCTGAAACCAGCCCAGACGGCCCAGATCCGCGCGAAATCGCGCGCGCCCGTGCCCGCGAGGCGAGCTTGCGCAGAGGCCCTCGGCGTTTTGGCTAACTGGAGATAGGTTCGGTTACTGTTTTTCTAAGTCACTGACACTTCACAAAAAGACCCTCTGGTTTCTATCTATTCTGTGTTTCAAGTCCCCGACGGCGCTCACGCACCGCCGCGCTCCGGCGAGCATCTACGCCGGCCGATTGGGGCTAAGACAGGTGCTAAGCTTCGGCCGAGACCAAATCCGAGTCCCCATGAATGTTTCCCCCAACTTAATTGCACTATTGGTGAACTATGGAGCTCCGGCCACGGTGACCGAGAGAATTGCGGACGGATGGGTGCGTTCCCGTCGATTCATGGCGGTCTAGCTCGATTCAATGGTTCGGTAAGTATCAAGAGGAAGCAAGGACGTTGAAACAAGGGAACCGAGGGTGAGATCGGACCTGAAACGGGCTGACCACGGCGAGCTTGATTCACGGCGGCGGAAAATGGATTTGGGGGAAATGCGCAATTCGGGCGTGCTGGTGGACGATCGAGGGTGGGAGCGGGTGCTACAGCTTCACGATTATATGGCGCAACTATCCCCGCCCTCAATTTATAGGCTCCAAGGGCGGTGGCCGGTGAATTTGAGGAGGACGCGCGGGGGTCGGAGGTGGAGAAGAAACACCGGGCGTGGTGAATACGTGTCCACCGTAGTGGCGGTTACTCCGGCGACGATGGGACGGCCCAGGGGAGTCATGACGGCACGGTGGAAAAGCTAAGCCACGCGGCGCACGGTGGTAATCGTCCAACGGCGGCGAGCTCTTATCCCAATCGTCCGATGAGTAAGGGGGAGGTGTACCGCGGCTGACCGGGTGGCCTCCAGCTCACCGGCGGCGAGGACCTTTACCTTGCCAAACTTATCTGGTGATCACTGAGCACGAATCTCGGCGAGCGACGATCGACGGCGACGGCTATCGGCGACAAGCACGGGGGAGATCTTCTTCAGTTAATCAGGCACTGTACCATGGAAGCATCCCTTCAGTGCACCTGACAGGCGATGTTTAGGGTCAGTTTTCTTCCAAATTCCTGTGGCAACATCCCCAAGTCACTGCATCAAAGTTGTAGTGCTACATACCAGCTACAAATCGACTATAGGGATGCGACTTAGTTGAGCACTGGATCATGCTCAAAATTGAGCTAGAAGTGGATGTCAGTCTTCTGCTATTCTGAATTTCAGATCAAACAGCCTGACAGCCAGTTTTTGATTGGGTTTTTCTCCAAATTTCTCATAACAACTGAGCTCACACTCTTTAGCAAAGTTGTTCTCCTATAATTGGTCTTCAACTTTGATTTGGTGACCTAGGGCAAAAACCCTATATTCTGAAAGATACAAGGCTCCAAAGTTGAGCCAATTTCACTGAAAATCAGACTTAGACTATTAAGGACTTAAGAGTTGAGTTTTGCAAATAAGCCCAAAACTTAGGGTTTAACTTGCAAGTTCACATATTTGTGACCCAAATGACTTAAGATACTTATTTGTCTAGGTTTTTGCACTTTAGTCCAAAAGTGGACTAATTTTGCACATAGGTCCCTAGGGTTTGGTTTAGGGCTTCCCAGGGTTCCAATTAGGGCTTCTGGTATCCCAGGGGTATAAAAGGAATTCAAGTTTGTTTTTAGAGTCATTTTATGACTTTTACCCTAAAGTCTTTAGGTTTTCTTAGCTTGAGTTAGGTTTTACCCCTTTAACCACTATTTAGGGTTAAGGCCTTTAACCAGGGTTCTATTTGTAAAACATTAAAACAGTACAACTTGTTTGAAATTTTTGCCTAGTGAATGCACTCTAGATGTGTCAAACATATGCAATGCCAATGCTTATGATGTCATGCTCAAGTTTTAGTTATAGTAACACCAGAGGTGTTACATCCTTCCCCCCATAAAAGAATCTCGTCCCGAGATTTAAAGTCCTAGGGTGAGTAATGGAAAAGGAAATGTGTCACATTTTTATTTCCTTATTTCTGGTACAAGGCAGGGGTGGTGTGGGGGTTCATTCCTTTATTACACAGCTATACAGATTTTACAACTTACAAGAGGCTAGAAAGCCTGGGAAATTCTTATCTAAGAAGTCTTGGGTTTCCCATGTAGCCTCATCTTCCGAATGCTGGTTCCACTGTATCTTATAAAACTTGAGAGTCTTTCTCCGGGTAACCCTGTCCTTTTGATCCAGAACTCGAATGGGATGTTCCGAGTACGTTAAATCTGGTTCCAGGACAACATCAGTCACTTCAACGGTTCGATCGGGAACCCGAAGACACTTCTTCAATTATGATACGTGGAACACATTATGCACAGCAGACAATGTTTCGGGGAGCTGAAGTCGGTATGCCACTGGTCCACATTGCTCAAGTACCAGGAATGGACCAATGTACCTGGGTGCAAGTTTTCCTTTAACCCCAAAACGCGATACGCCTTTCATTGGTGAGACCTTCAGGTAAACATAGTCTCCTTCCAGAAAATATAAGGGCATTCGCCGTGTGTCTGCATAACTCTTCTGACGAGCTTGTGCCTTCTTCATATTATAAATAATTTTCTGAACCTTATCCTCGGCCTCTTTCACCATATCAGGCCTAAAGAAGCATCTTTCTCCAGGTTCAGACCAATTTAGCGGAGTTCGACACCGTCGCCCATATAAAGCCTCAAAAGGTGCCATCTTGATACTTTCCTGATAACTGTTATTGTATGAAAACTCCGCTAAGGGCAAACATTCATCCCATTTTTGCGAGAAGTCCAGAACACATGCCCGCAGCATATCCTCGAGTATCTGATTCACTCTCTCAGTCTGTCCACTGGTTTGAGGATGATAGGCCGAACTGTGGAGTAACTTAGTACCCAAGGATTTATGAAGTTCTTCCCAAAATTTGGATACGAACTGAGATCCACGATCCGACACTATGGTCTTTGGAACACCATGCAAACTGAGAATACGGGCAATGTATAACTCCGCATAGGTAATGACGGGATATTTTACTTTGACAGGGAGGAAGTGGGCGATCTTTGTGAGTCGATCAATGATAACCCAAATAGAGTCATACCCTTTTGCGGTTCTGGGCAATCCCACAATAAAGTCCATGCTAATGTCTTCCCATTTCCATGTTGGGATTGGCAAAGATTGCAATGGACCAGCAGTTTTCATGTGTATGGCTTTGACACGTCTGCAAGTGTCACACTTAGCCACATAGCGTGCAACTTCAATCTTCATCTTCGTCCACCAGTAATGTTGCTTTAAATCTTGGTACATCTTAGTGCTTCCCGGATGAATAGAATAGCGACTAAGATGCGCTTCATCTAAGATTTGCTGGCGGAGTTCTTCACTCTTCGGCACTACTATGCGGTTGTTAAACCATAACACACCTTGATCGTCTTCCTTGAAACATTTGGTTGTTCCAGCCCTTATCTTCTCTCGTATGTGCTTCATGCCCAGATTATCCTTTTGAGCATCAATTATCCTTTGCAAAATGGTTGACTCAAGCTTTAGTTGATTCAGAGTCCCTTGCTGGATTATCCCTAGGTTTAGCTTTTCCATTTCTTGACACAAAGTATTCTCGGAGGTCTTTACCATAAGACAGTGGCAGGAAGTCTTACGACTCAATGCATCTGCCACCACATTGGCCTTGCCTGGGTGATAATGGATCTCCAGATCATAGTCTTTAATGAGCTCAAGCCATCGTCTTTGCCTCATATTTAACTCTGACTGGGTGAAGATGTACTTCAAACTTTTATGATCTGTATATATGTGACAGATATTTCCCAGCAGATAGTGACGCCATATTTTCAGGGCATGAACCACAGCAGCTAACTCCAGATCATGAGTTGGATAATGCTCCTCATGTCGGCGCAGCTGCCTTGAAGCATACGCAATTACTCGGCCCTCTTGCATCAGCACACAGCCGAGTCCACTGCCTGACGCATCACAATATACATCAAAAGGCTTAGTGATGTCGGGTTGAGCCAATACCGGAGCAGTGGTTAATAATGTCTTCAATTGCTCAAAGACTTTATTACACTTAGAAGACCAATTGAACTTAATGTCATTCTTCAACAAACTTGTGATTGGCTTCACAAGCTTAGAAAAATCGGGGATGAATCTGCGATAATACCCAGCTAGTCCAAGAAAACTCCGGACTTGGTGAACAGTGGTTGGAGGTTTCCACTCCAGAATATCCTTGACCTTGCTAGGATCTACCGCAATTCCTTTAGCTGATAACACGTGCCCCAAAAATTGAATTTCCTCCAGCCAGAACGCGCACTTGCTGAATTTGGCATACAGCTGATGTTCCCTCAGGCGCGTCAATACAATCCGTAGATGCTGAGCATGCTCCTCTTCATTTTTAGAGTATATCAAAATATCGTCGATGAAGACCACCACGAACTTGTCCAACTCGGGCATGAACACCGAGTTCATCAAATAGGTGAAGTGGGCAGGAGCATTGGTGAGCCCGAAAGACATTACCAAGTATTCAAACAATCCATACCGCGTAGTAAATGCGGTCTTCGGTATATCCTCGGGCCGAATACGGATTTGATGATAGCCCGACCTGAGATCAATTTTGGAAAATACCCTCGCCCCAGTCAGTTGATCAAATAAGATGTCGATCCTTGGAAGAGGGTACTTATTCTTAATGGTGACCTCATTCAGGGGCCGATAGTCCACGCACATGCGCAAGGTTTGATCCTTCTTCTTCACAAAGATGGCGGGACAACCCCATGGGGACGAGCTTGGCCGGATGAATCCCTTATTCAGCAGATCTTGTAATTGAATTTTCAACTCCGCCAACTCATTAGGGGGCATACGGTACGACCTTCGGGAGATGGGAGCCGTACCGGGCTTTAGCTCAATTACGAATTCTACATCTCTTTCAGGGGGTAGTCCAGGCAAATCTTCCGGAAATACATCTGGAAACTCACATACTACCGGAATGTTCTTGATTTCTGGTACAATGGCTTCAAATATCCTACCAGAAGCTTTGGCTGGATTGGTTTTGGGGAGAGACAAAAGAATTTCTTCTTGATTATAGCTCAACCTGACGGTTCTGAGTTCAGTGTTGAGAATTGCCTTGTGTTGGGTTAACCAATTCATACCCAAAATTACATCTATATCCTGGCCTTTCAGAACAATCATGTTAGCAGGAAAGTTCCGTCCGGCCATTGTTACTGGCACTTCATAGGCCACTTCTCTAGTAAAAATGTGTCCCCCAGGTGAATGAATTTTAAATCCCTCTTTTGATTCATGACATGCAATGTGATGTTGCTCCACAAATGTCTTGCTAATGAAGGTATGCGAAGCACCAGAATCAAAAAGAATAATTGCAGGGTGACTGGCCACAGGAAGCGTACCCATCATCACCGGCTCTCCCTCCGGTGTAGTGGCCACTTGGGTGTAATATACACGCCCAGTCTTCTTGGTAGTTTTCCCCACAGCATTTCCCTTGGGCTGAGCAGACTTCCCAGTTCCTTGCTGAGCATTGGATTGATTTTGCTTGGGGTACGGACAGTCCTTGATGAAATGTCCCGACTTGCCGCAGTTGAAACACCCAGTTGAAGAGTTGGGCAAGGCAGGGAATCGAGTGCCTGGGGCACCCGACTGATTTGGGGAAGTGGAAGTATTGTTGGGGTGGATAATAATGGGTTGTTTATAAGGGAATACTGGTGGACGAGAAAAAGTTTGGTTTTGGCTAGAAGGCCGGATGACGAACCGTTGCCTCTTCGCCTGGCCCTGATTAGGCCTCTCACCACTGAATCCCTTATTCTTTCCAGAACTTGCGTATTTTGCCTCCACAGATAAGGCTGTACTGACAGCCTTTCCATATGTGAGATCAATACATGTGGCCATTTTTCGCTGTAACCGGTCATTTAGACCTCTCATAAAATAGTTCCTTTTCTTCAAATCAGTATTCACCTGATCAATGGCATACTGCGACAGGTGATTAAACTTGTTAAGGTACTGATTGATGGTGTCTCCTCCTTGTTTTAGCTTCATAAATTCCTCTTGTTTCATATGCAGCACTCCCTCTGGTATGTAGTGCTCGCGGAAGGCTGCTTTAAATTCGTCCCATGTAATTTGATGGTTGTCAGGTTGGATAGCCAAAAAGTTTCCCCACCAAGTACTGGCAGGGCCACGGAGCTGCTGTGCCGCGAACAATGGCTTCTGCGTTTCAGAACAACGAAGAAGACCAAACTTCTGTTCAATGACTCGTATCCACTCGTCAGCTTCGAGCGGATCTTCTGCTTTGGTGAATAGAGGTGGACGAGTCTCGGAGAAGTCCAGATAAGTAGTTTCACGGGGACCTTGCTGAAAACCTCTTCCTGCTTGTTGCTGGAACTGCTGCTGACCCGCCATTTCCCTAAGGAAGCGGGTATTGTCGGCGGTGGCATTCACCAAGGCAGCAATTGCCTCGGCTAGCGTGGGTGGAACCGGAGGTGGATTCGGGGTGACATCCCGACCCCCAGAAGTTCCGGCTGCGTCCTGTCCGCGAGTCCTGGTCGGCATCTGAGGCAAAAACATTTGAATAAACATAATGTGCCAAAGAAAACCTTCCATTTTACATTACTATAAAGAGTAATGATACAGACTCGACACAACATAACAGGATACATTACCCATTTTACAAAAGTTCAACCTATTATACAGCAGTACACCCTACAATACACTACTCTACTTTTATTACACCATTAGTCCTGCTTTCCGTTACTTTTGGCGGCTTCATTGTCAGGTGTGGGAGTCCAGACGTCAACCAACCTCAAAGAAGGAGGGGGTTCAAACAGGTCTAACTCCCCACCCAGCGCGCGTCCCACAACGTGAGAAGGTCCGGCTTCTGACTCAGCAGAGTGTACAAGCTCACTAGGGTGTAATTGTGAGTATAACACATGGACTTCCTCATGCAACGTATTGCAGTAGACCTGCAGGTTGTCGACAGCTGAGCTAAGTTCTTTAATTCGGGCCTGAGCCCTCGCTTCCTTAGCACATGCCAACATACAAGACTGTACTGCCCAGTCAAGTGCTAAGTCCCGATCAGCCAGCTGATCCTGCAGGTGACGGATGTCCCTTCTTAGTTCATTGATTCTATCTCCGTCTGCAATCCAAGCATTGGTCCTGTGCTGCAGCGTTGCTTGAAGTCGACTTACTTCGGCTTCCAGGTCTCCTATAGGGTCATTACTTCCGCTGCTACTGCTTTCGTGTCGAGGGGCTAGTTGATGCCGGGGTACTCCAATTGGTCCCGTTGACTTACGTGCCATTAGCCTTGTGCGTGGAGGCATCTTTCTAAGGGGAAAATTTTATTAGCATAATTCTTTAGCATGATGCATGAATAAGTACAGAATCAACCTTGGTCGATTCAACCTTCTATACATTGCACTCTTCCTATCTGGTCTTTAAGATAAACTCTTCAGAATACTTAGGTAAGAAGAGAAAAGAATCTTTAGGTAAGACTTTTGAAAATCTTTTTGAAGATGCCTTATAATATCTGCAAAGAAGGGCTACGCTCCGATACCAGCTGTGACGGAACCTCCCAAGTAATTAGGCCCACCTACAGTTGTCCTTGTCTAACAGACATCAGACACCCTGTAGATGTTCCTAAGTCACTTGACAAGCTCGGTATCTTTTCCGACCTTACCAGGAACGTTTCACCCGTCTTGCAGACATTACAGAACATCGGAGATAAAGAAATGCGGAAGCGAATTACATAAACTTACATTTATTCAAAAGCAAGCTCGAGTTACTTTATTACAGACCAGACTAAAGTGAGTGCAGAGTAGTAATATTATACAAGCCAAGGGAGACACAAACTCTTCTCCCGAAAGGCTATAAACAAAAGATCCTATGTGGAGGACCGAGTCCTCCCGCGCTTCAGTCTTGTTTTTCTTCTTTGGGAACCACCTTGGCACAGAAGCAGCAAAAGTCTGCTACTTCCCCACCTAAAAACAACAAAGGGATAAACCCTGAGTATGGAATTACTCAGCAAGTCTTACCCGTCTAAGGAAAAGACTCTCAAGGGTATGCTGGTTATATGGGAGTCAAGGTAAGGCTTTTTAGTAATCAAAGACTCTGTTTTGCAGAAATGCTTACTAAAGTGGATCCTTAGAAATCCAATTTTATTTGTCAAGTTAAGTAAAATTACCTGCACTAGAGTTCTTTCTACCCTAGTTCAATCACTGGTCCTGCACTAGCCAATTTCTTTAACAAAAGCCCATCATCTTTAGTGGAATGCTACGTGTAGGGCAGTGACCAAGTCTTCATAACCGCGAAGGTACGGCGATCCGAATCGATTATACTCAGCTGAGGATCTCCAATCACACGACATATGTAGCACTTAACCCTTGCATATGTCAACCCGCCACCAGGGTTCTTAAGACCGGATCAGGTTCACGCAAACCGAGAGCACAGATACACCACCGTCCAGCCTCTTGCCACGGAGGGTACACGCTACTCTCGCCACCGCTCCACTCCCATTTCGTGTTATCTTATTCCGGCCTTAGTCTGCCCGAGGCAAGGCTTACCCATGACGAGGCATGTGACCAGTTAAAGGGTCCTCGATCATCAAGCCTACATCGACAAGGTCCTTAATCGACTCAGACGGAGACACTACACCGAGACTCTCTTCTCGTGCAAGTCACCCGCCCGGTCTCAGCTTAATCTTTTTAACCCAAAAACTTGGTACCTGGCAGAGGTACATCTTTTCCGATGTTGAATCCATCACGGCCATGATGGATTCACCATCAAGTTTTATTTTCGAAAACATCCCTCCCACTTTGCCAAACATCTTTTGTAAAACAAATCCTTTTGTTTTTCTAAAGCAATACTAAGCATAGTAAAACCTTTTTGTAAAAACAGGGTTTCAAGGAGGGTAATCAAGATCAAGGAAGGTAATGCAGGAATTGTTTAATCAATCAACTCCTATCACCTAATGCAGCAAGCAAGTGAGAAAGATTTTAAAAACATCAAGGAAGGTGGCAAATGCACCGGAGCTTGCCTTTGTTATCAGGTGAGTCCTGCTCGGATCCACAAATATCGAAGTAAAAGCAATTGCCTGTTTGAGGATCTGAGGATGGTGGTATCCCTTCTTCAGTGACTTCTTCTTCTTCTTCGTGTTCTAACATAACCATATATATGCATAAGAATGGATGTCATGGGATGCTCATGAGGATGCAAAGATAATATAAAGTTATTATCTAAGTTTTGAGTACAACTTTCCTTCACGGTACTCCGAGAACCTAGGGTTTCCGGAGTCAGTAAAGGAGTTCATGGAGCAGGGGGGGTGGTTTTGGGTTTAGTGATCAAACAAGGTCCAAATCAACCCAAATTCTACCCAAGGCTTCTAAATATTGGTTTAAGTTCACATAAAAATTTTGAGCATTTTTGGGATTACCATTTATCTTTTAAAAATCCTGAATTACTTCTTTAGGCTATTTTAAATGCCCTAAAATTCCTTATTTATCCTAAAAATCATGAAACTATTTTTATTAAATTCTAGGGAAATTAACAAGCCTAGGAAAATTAGTTTCACAATTTTAGCATTTTTCTACATTTTTCTATACATTTCTAAAGCTCTGTGGAAAAAGAAAAAGGAAAAGCTTCAATAGTAACGGGCTGAAACCAGCCCAGACGGCCCAGATCCGCGCGAAATCGCGCGCGCGCCCGCGCCCGCGAGGCGAGCTTGCGCAGAGGCCCTCGGCGTTTTGGCTAACTGGAGATAGGTTCGGTTACTGTTTTTCTAAGTCACTGACACTTCACAAAAAGACCCTCTGGTTTCTATCTATTCTGTGTTTCAAGTCCCCGACGGCGCTCACGCACCGCCGCGCTCCGGCGAGCATCTACGCCGGCCGATTGGGGCTAAGACAGGTGCTAAGCTTCGGCCGAGACCAAATCCGAGTCCCCATGAATGTTTCCCCCAACTTAATTGCACTATTGGTGAACTATGGAGCTCCGGCCACGGTGACCGAGAGAATTGCGGACGGATGGGTGCGTTCCCGTCGATTCATGGCGGTCTAGCTCGATTCAATGGTTCGGTAAGTATCAAGAGGAAGCAAGGACGTTGAAACAAGGGAACCGAGGGTGAGATCGGACCTGAAACGGGCTGACCACGGCGAGCTTGATTCACGGCGGCAGAAAATGGATTTGGGGGAAATGCGCAATTCGGGCGTGCTGGTGGACGATCAAGGGTGGGAGCGGGTGCTACAGCTTCACGATTATATGGCGCAACTATCCCCGCCCTCAATTTATAGGCTCCAAGGGCGGTGGCCGGTGAATTTGAGGAGGACGCGCGGCGGTCGGAGGTGGAGAAGAAACACCGGGCGTGGTGAATACGTGTCCACCGTCGTGGCGGTTACTCCGGCGACGATGGGACGGCCCAGGGGAGTCATGACGGCACGGTGGAAAAGCTAAGCCACGCGGCGCACGGTGGTAATCGTCCAACGGCGGCGAGCTCTTATCCCGATCGTCCGATGAGTAAGGGGGAGGTGTACCGCGGCTGACCGGGTGGCCTCCAGCTCACCGGCGGCGAGGACCTTTACCTTGCCAAACTTATCTGGTGATCACTGAGCACGAATCTCGGCGAGCGACGATCGACGGCGACGGCTATCGGCGACGAGCACGGGGGAGATCTTCTTCAGTTAATCAGGCACTGTACCATGGAAGCATCCCTTCAGTGCACCTGACAGGCGATGTTTAGGGTCAGTTTTCTTCCAAATTCCTGTGGCAACATCCCCAAGTCACTGCATCAAAGTTGTAGTGCTACATACCAGCTACAAATCGACTATAGGGATGCGACTTAGTTGAGCACTGGATCATGCTCAAAATTGAGCTAGAAGTGGATGTCAGTCTTCTGCTATTCTGAATTTCAGATCAAACAGCCTGACAGCCAGTTTTTGATTGGGTTTTTCTCCAAATTTCTCATAACAACTGAGCTCACACTCTTTAGCAAAGTTGTTCTCCTATAATTGGTCTTCAACTTTGATGTGGTGACCTAGGGCAAAAACCCTATATTCTGAAAGATACAAGGCTCCAAAGTTGAGCCAATTTCACTGAAAATCAGACTTAGACTATTAAGGACTTAAGAGTTGAGTTTTGCAAATAAGCCCAAAACTTAGGGTTTAACTTGCAAGTTCACATATTTGTGACCCAAATGACTTAAGATACTTATTTGTCTAGGTTTTTGCACTTTAGTCCAAAAGTGGACTAATTTTGCACATAGGTCCCTAGGGTTTGGTTTAGGGCTTCCCAGGGTTCCAATTAGGGCTTCTGGTATCCCAGGGGTATAAAAGGAATTCAAGTTTGTTTTTAGAGTCATTTTATGACTTTTACCCTAAAGTCTTTAGGTTTTCTTAGCTTGAGTTAGGTTTTACCCCTTTAACCACTATTTAGGGTTAAGGCCTTTAACCAGGGTTCTATTTGTAAAACATTAAAACAGTACAACTTGTTTGAAATTTTTGCCTAGTGAATGCACTCTAGATGTGTCAAACATATGCAATGCCAATGCTTATGATGTCATGCTCAAGTTTTAGTTATAGTAACACCAGAGGTGTTACATTCAGCCTTAGAGGTGGCTGTTACGGAGAGCTTGGCCCTCAAGGATGGCACTAGCATTTACCCAGCCCCCGAGGGTGTTGCCGGGGATGACCCGACTCGGATGGGTAGCACGAGCTATGACCTAGCCCCCGAGGGTGCCCGAGTCAGTTCTCCCTCTCACACTTCCATGGACGTTCACGTAGGGTCTTCTCCTCCGCATTCTGGTTGTATGGCAGCAACTTACGCTTCGGGTCAAGAAGTCGCCTTAGAGGCCAGCGCTCCTGATGACAGAGTTTCGCCTTCTGCTGATGATACTGACCTGGTCCCCACTGATGCATTGCGGGTTGTTCCGATTGGTGACCCTTCAACGAGTCGTCAGTTGATTTCCCATGACTTGGGAGTTCCCTCGTTCTTCTCCAACCTCCAGGTAATTTGGTTTCCTCTGGTCTGACTTTTATTCCAGGTAGACTGCTGTTATTATACTCATCTGTTCTTAATGTTAGGCATTAGTGGACGAGATGGCTGGCCAGCTAAAATTGCAGGGTGCCTCTGTCCCAGAAGGAGCTTTGTCTCTGACGCATTGGAATCCGGTGTTGCTTCAGCGGCGTGTATCTGATTTGGAGATGGCAAATGCTGGTTAGTGCCCTTCATTTCTTCTTTAGCTATTTGACTAATCTGCTTTATAGCTGGACATCCTTGCATGACTATTTCCTGACAGATATGGCCCGGCAATATTCTGATCTTGAAAAAAAGTATTCCCAAGGTCAGGATGAACTGGCCCGACAATATTCGGATCTTGAAGAAAAGTATTCTCACGGTCAGGCTGAACTGGCCCGAGTTTCTGCTTCTCTGAATGATGCTAACACGCTGATCTCCACTCTCCATGCTCAGCTTGATTCTGAAAAGGTGGCCACAGAATTGAACTTTCACTTGCCCTTTCTGTTATGTTTTCAGTGCTTGCTTGACGTTGGAGAAACTGGCCCTTGTCTGCAGGAGGAGAAGCGTGCTCTTGCCACTTCTCGCGACAACCTGGACAAGTTATATCGTGACGCCAACAACTCGTTGACCGTCTTGGAGAGGAGCCATCGTTTCACCAAGGAAGACTTGGATAACCATCGTTACAAGTTGCAAGAGTCCCTGGATGATATGATTCGCCTCAGGCAATTGGTGTCGAGCAAGGATACTGTCATCAAGGATCTGCGTGCTTCCAAGAAGTCGGTCGCCCAGGAGCTAGAGGTCGCTCGTTTGGCTGTCAAGGCCGCTGAAGACGCTTCTGCTACTCTGAGGGCTCAGCGCGACAGAGCTATGGACAAAGCCATCCACGCGGGGCGGATCCTGATGAGAAGACCCGACGTGGTTGTTCCTGGCGACATAGTTGCGGACGTGAATGCAACTCCTGATTCTTTGGGTCGTCCTTCTTCGTCGGTTGCCCCTGAGAAGAATATTTCCAAATAGAAAACACTGAATGTTTTGAGTATATGGTTAGTGTGCTCGGATGTTTCGTTAGAAAACACTTTTCAGTACAGAATGCTGTTATTGTTTTCCAGTTGCTAGAATTCAACGGTATCTACAATCGTAAAAGTAAATGCATTATGATGGTTTTGAAATTTTTTCGTGGGGCATAGAAATCTCCCTAGGATGAATAACCGCAAACGTGCCGAATGTGCCGTGCCAATTTAAGTCGTTACCAACTTAAATCGATCGCTCCGTTATTAGGGGTATAGTGATCACCCCGAGTCAAGTAAGCATGAGCATGTCGCACCGCCTTAAGCCATTACCGACTTAAACCGATTGCTCTGTTAGTAGGGTATAGTGGTCACCCTGAGTTAAGTAAGCGTGAGCATGTCGCACCGCCTTAAGTCATTGCCGACTTAAGCCGATTACTCCGTTAGCAGGGTATAGTGGTCACCCCGAGTTAAGTAAGCATGAGCATGTCGCACCGCCTTAAGACATTGCTGACTTAAACCGATTGCTCTGTTAGTAGGGTATAGTGGTCACCCTGAGTTAAGTAGACGTGAGCATGTCGCACCGCCTTAAGTCATTGCCGACTTAAGTCGATTGCTCCGTTAGCAGGGTATAGTGGTCACCCCGAGTTAAGTAAGAATGCAGGTTGATAGCGAACAATTTGAGTGCTCTTGAAGTCTTTTTATTGATGATATATTTCCCAGTTTACAGAATACGTCGCCGTCCCAATAGCTTTTGAGATATAGCTAGGGGTAAAACTTCCTGAGGTGTTCTATGTTCCATGAGTTCCCAATTTCCATACCGTCCATTTGAGTGAGACGATACGATCTAGGCCGAGTAACTTCTGCTACCATGAATGGTCCTTCCCATAGCGGTGATAGTTTGTGCCGTCCTTCCCCCGTTAGAATTCGGCGGAGGACGAGATCTCCCACTGCGAAGGATCGATGCCGTATGTCCTTATCGTAATAGCGCCTCAGAGTTTGCTGATACCGTGCTGATTGAATCACTGTGTTCAGTCGCTCTTCCTCGAGTACGTCAACATCCTCCAGCCTAGTGGCTTCAGCTTCTGCTATGTTTTCAAAGATCAACCTTGGTGCCCCAAACTTGAGATCAGCAGGTAGCACTGCCTCTGAACCGTAGACCATGAAGAAAGGAGTATTTCCATGCAGAGCTCGACTAGGTTGAGTTCTCAGGCTCCAAACAACATACGGCGGCTCTCTGATCCATTTTCCTGCGATCATCTCATTCTTGTCGAAGACCTTCTTTCTGAGCGCATCCAATATCATCCCGTTAGCTCTTTCGACTTGCCCATTGGCTCTTAGGTGCGCCACCGAGGCATATTTGATCTGAATGCTCTTTTGCTCGCAGAAATCGAAGAATTCTGAACTTGTGAAGTTGGATCCCAGGTCAGTTATGATGCTACTCGGTATTCCAAATCTGAACATTATGTCTTGTATGAATTCCACTGCCTTAGCTGAAGTCAGAGAAGCAATGGGTTTGAACTCTATCCATTTAGTGAATTTGTCAATAGCAACCAGGACATGAGTGTATCCTCCTTGAGCTTTATTGAAAGGTCCAATCATATCCAATCCCCAGCATGCGAACGGCCAAGTTACGGGTATGGTTTGCAGTTGCTGTGCTGGTAGATGCTGCTGTTTTGATAAGTACTGGCAGGCTTCGCACCTCTGAACTAACTCGGCTGCATCACTTTTTGCTGTTGGCCAGTAGAAACCTGATCTAAAGACCTTCCCAACCAGGGTCCTGGAGGCTGCATGTACCCCACATTGCCCAGCGTGAACCTCTTTTAGCAGTTGCTTTCCGGTGGCTGAGAGAATGCATTTCATGAAGACTCCTGATGCGCCCCTTCTGTATAGCGTTTCTCCGATGAGAGTATAATGAGATGACTGTCTTGCCACCCGCTCTGCTGTATTTTTGTCGTCTGGTTCCTCCTCATTTTTATGTATTTGATGATCGGCTCCCTCCAGTCATCAGAATCTGACTCTGGTTGGCTCAGAGCGTTGCATTCTTCCTCCCGATTCATTGAAATGCTCGGGCGCGATACTTCTTGGATGAAAACTCCAGGCGGGACCTGAGTCCGACTGGATCCTAGTTTAGACAATGTATCAGCTGCCGCGTTGCGGTCTCTCTCCACATGATGAAATTCCAAACCTTCAAGTTTGTCTTCTAGTTTCTGGACAGCAGTGCTGTATTTTCCCATGGAGTCATTCGAGCAGTCCGATTCTTTGTTTATCTGACTTATGACCACCAGAGAATCTCCATACACCATCAGTCTCTTGATGCTCAGTGATATGGCAATGTTTAGTCCATGAATCAGAGCTTCGTATTCGGCTGCATTATTAGATGCCCGGAATAACAATTGAAGAGCATACTTGAGTTGCTCACCTCCAGGTGCAATAAAGAGGATCCCTGCACCTGCTCCCTGCAGCTTCAACGAGCCGTCAAAATACATTCACCACACTTCTGCGGTTTCCGGGTTATCCGGTACCTGCTGCTCGGTCCACTCTGATACGAAGTCAACCAGTGCTTGAGTTTTGATAGCAGTGCGAGGTCGAAATTCAATGTCATGAGATCCCAGCTCGCAGGCCCACTTGGCTATTCTCCCGATAGCTTCTTTGTTGTGAAGAATATCTCCTATCGGAAACCCAGTGACTACTATGACTCTGTGGTCGTCGAAGTAGTGACGGAGCTTACGTGCAGTTAGAAGTACTGCATATAATAGCTTCTGGACTTGAGGGTATTTCTTCTTCGAGGACCCCAGAACTTCACTGATGAAATAGACAGGATGATATATTGGGTATGTATGTCCCTCTTCTGCTCGCTCGACTACCAACGCGGTGCTCACCACGTGAGTCATCCAAGAGATGTATAATAGCAAATCTTTGGCCGGTTGAGTCGGCGTGGCTCGGTGCGGCGGTTTCAGCACCGGTGGTGTTGTTAAGAACTTTTTCAACGCATCTAGAGCTTCATGGGCTTCTAAAGTCCACTGGAATTTGTCCACCTTCTTGAGTAACTTATAGAATCTTAAGCCTTTTTCTCCCAGCCTTGATATGAATCTGCTTAGGGCTGCCATACATCCGGTGAGTCTTTGAACTTTCTTCTGTGATCGTGGTGCTTCCATCCTCATGATAGCCTCAATCTTTTCTGGATTGGCTTCAATTCCTCGGTGGCTGACAATAAACCCGAGCAACTTTCTGGCTGGCACTCCGAAAACACATTTTTCGGGATTAAGCTTCCATCTGTATCGTCGTAGACTGTTGAAGACCAGCTGTAAATCTTCAATGAAATTTTCTGAATCCTCTGTCTTGATCACCACGTCATCCACATAAGCTTCCACACGCTTACCCCAGTGATCGGCTAAGCATGTCTGAATAGCCCTCTGATAAGTTGCTACAGCGTTTTTGAGACCGAACGGCATGGAGGTATAACAGAAGGCTCCAAACGGGGTGATAAATGTTGTTTTTTCCTCGTCTTCTTTTGCCAAACTAATCTGATGATACCCAGAGTAGCAATCCAAGAAAGACAGCATAGAGCATCCGGCGGTTGAGTCCACCACCTGGTCGATTCTAGGAAGTCCGAAGGGATCCTTCAGACAGTGTTTGTTGAGATCCGTATAGTCAACGCACATGCGCCAATCCACTTTATTCTTTTTGAGTACAAGAACAGGGTTGGCTAACCACTTAGGATGTAACACCTCTCTAATGAATCCGACCGCGACCAAGCGAGCCAGCTCAGCACGAATGGCTTCTCTCTTGTCGGGCGTAAAGAGACGTAATTTTTGTCGTATTGGCCTCGCCTGGGGGTAGACCTTCAATTTGTGCTCGGTCAACTCTCTTGGGACTCCCGGCATATCCGCAGGTTGCCATGCAAATACGTCTCGGTTATCTTACAGAAACTGGACGAGCGTGCCTTCCTATTTGTCATCCAGGCTGGAGCTGATGATAGCGGTTTTGCGTTCATCAGTGAACCCGAGGTTGATCCTTTTGGTTTCTTCAGTCGGCCGCATAGAGGTCACGGCTTGAGCTTCGTTCGCAGGTACCGCGAGGTCTTCCTCAGGCTTTGAGTTCGCCTGTGCAGAAGAAATCGTCGATGGTTTGGTGGTGAGGGCCGCCTGAATGGCCACTCGGAAACATTCTGCGGCGCCTTGGAAGTCAGCGCGCACAGTTATGATTCCTTGTGGTCCTGGCATCTTCAATATCATGTATGTATAAAGTGGAATAGCCATGAACTTCGCCAATCCAGGCCTCCCGATGATGGCGTTGTACCCGTAGTCGAAGTTTGCCACCTCGAACCTCAGGAACTCGGTTCTGTAGTTTTCTGGAGTTCTGAAGGTGACTGGCATGTAGATGTGGCCCAGCGGGTATTCTCCTTCAGTCAGCACGATGCCGAAGAAGGGTGTGTCTGACTTGTGGAGCTCTTTGAGGGGAAATCCTAAGCCTCGGAGCGTCCGAGGGAAGGTGACGTTGATGCTGCTTCCCCTGTCCACTAGTACCTTCTTTACCCTGCTCTCTCGGATCACCGGATCGATGAGGAGCGGGTATTTGCCTGGGTGATCGAAGTTGAGCCACTGGTCTGCCCGGGTGAAGGTGATCGGGTGCTCAGACCATCGGTACGGGGCGGGAGGACCGGTGGCCGCCACCAGTATCTGACGATCGTTGAGCTTTTGTTGTCTCTTGCTTTCTTGTGACCCGTGTCCGTCGAATATGACGTTGACTTCTCTATCGACGCGCGGGAAGGCTCCTCCTCTTCCCTCCTCCTGCTGCTGGGGTTGTTGCGGTTCTCCTGGTCCTCCTCGCGGCGGGGGAGGAGGTAGAGGTTGGAAGGGTCGGCCGTGCCCGACGGAGTGCTTGAAATCCCTGCAGTTCTAGAGGGTGTGGCACATGTCCTTGTGGTACGGGCACTGGGCGTTGAGGATGTCGTCCAGCGTGCGTTCGCCTCCGCGAGGTCCTCCTCGGGCGCGAGAGGCGGGCGGTCCGGCGGCGTGGACCTCTTCACGAGGCCTCTTCTCCCAGCACTTGTCGTGTTGCTGGTTCGTGTCGCGTCGCGGCGCCGCTGGCGCATGCTTCGCTCCTCCAATGAGGTCCCGAGCTCGTTCGTCGGCGGTGATGTAGAGGTCGGCCTCCCGGAACAGCTGCTCGGAGGTGGTCGGCGCCTTCTGTAGTATGGTTCGGACGAAGGCCAAGTCATTGGATCCCCTGTAGAAATCCTCGATCACTGCTACCTCCGCGACCTCGAGGACACGATTTCTCATGGTCTGGAACCTTTTGAGGTACGACCAAAGAGTTTCGTCCCCTCAGCGCTTGATGGATTTGAGGTCCCATGGCTGCGCCGGTTTGTCGGAGAGAGACTGAAAGTTGGCGGTGAAGCACCGACTGAAGTCGCTCCAGTCGTCGATGCAGTGTCGGGGTAGGTGTCGCAGCCATTGCAGCGCGTCTTGTCCAAGGACGATAGGCAAGTACACGGTCATTACGTCCTCGGTTGCCCCAGCAGCGCGGGCAGCGGTGGTGTAGACGACCAGCCAGCCTCCCGGATCCTGCTTAGGTTCATATTTGTCGATGTTGGATACCTTGAAGTTAGGGGGCCATTGAATGGCCCTGAGGAGCGGAGTAAGTGCCGATACTCCACACGTGTCCTTCTGTCATCGATGATGTTGTCTGTCCCGGGGAGGGGAGCGGTTGTCGTGGTGCCTCGACCGTCCCCGGGTGGTGCCACCAGTTGAAGCCATGGCCGACTCGATCCTAGTAGCCTGACTCCGTGCTGGGATGCCGTGATCCCGGTCGTACTCTTCCTAGCGACGGATCTCGTTCTCATGTCGTCGTTCGCACGAGGTGTTGATGGAGCTCTGTGCGTCCCGCCGACTGTTGATTGCGTGTCGTAGATCGTTCGGCGGGTGAGCGAGGGGTAGAAGATGATTGGCTGCTTGAGTGAATAACCGCCGGTAGCCCTCAGCGTCGGGAGTCCGGGGGAGGCCATCAGCTATCCGAGCCAGTACTCCACCGACTTCACTCAGCGTGTTCATAGCTCGGGCGAAATCGGGGTTCAGGTTGTGTCCGAAGAGTGGATTTTCCCGGCGTTGCTTTGTTTCCTGCTCGACCTCTTCTTGAGCCCGTCGACGATCGCGTCGTCGGGAATTCCTTCTTTCCCTGAAGACACGTTCTTCCGGAGTTTCTCTCATCTCCAAGACCTTGTCTCGCGATACGGGTTGCACCGGGTCCCGTTCTCCGGCCTCGTGATGTCGCCAGATATTTCGGCGTCGGTTCCTTTGTCAGCGGGATTCCCGCTAAGGAGGTTCCTCTCCGGGTGCAGTCGGTTCGTCGTCGGAGATGGGGGGCGATTCTACTCTCCCGATGAAGAAAACGTCGGGGTAGAATGGAACAGTTGTCATGGCGATCTTCTTTCTGCCCTCCTTTGAGGACGGAGGCATAGAGAGACCAGATTGACGATCCTTTGCCTCATTTGCTTCCTTTTTCCTTGTAATCCGTGTCCATTCTTCCATTGGAGAGGTGGACAGCGGAGTTCTCCGGGCTGACGGACCCTCAGCTCCTAGCTTGTTGAAGGTGATCTTTTCTCGGAACACTGGAGGTTGCACTTTTCCCTGCTTTGCCCTGGTTTTCTCAGAGATCTTTGAGGAAGACTTTCTCTTCGACGGATCCGCGATGCGATTTGGAGTTCCCTCCTCATCCGCTACAAATGAGATAGTTCCGAAGTAGAACGTGGATCCGGGTCGGAGGATGATCTTGTGCTAGAAGGTGACGGCCATTGAGCTAGCTTAGATCGATGACACCCCCCCTACCTGGCGCGCTAGCTGTCGGTGTTTCGGGTCCGACCGCGCACCCGGGGTTACCTCTCAAGGTGCTTTTAGGAGTAGGACGGTGTTACCGACTGTAGCTCGATGGTTCGTGCTGGGCGCACGAGAAATAGTGGACAATGATATACAGGTTTAGGCCGCTTTGAGATGCGTAACACCCTACATCCTGGCGAGAGTGCTTTATGCGATGGGTTACAAGGGAGTTCTTTAGTGCTGGAAAATGTAGAGAGCAGGGTGGATGGCTAAGTAATGAGGGATCGATCTGAAGGGATGCCCCCTAGGCCTTATATACTCGACCATGGGGCGTTACATGCAGATATGATTACAACGTATGCCTAAGAAATAGTGAACCAACTGAGTTTATCATCCTATAATTTAGCCGACCCATCCTCGCTTGGTTCCGTCGTACGGGGCTCCTGCGCGGGAAGGTCGGGTCACTGTTGTGATTACTGCTCGAATTCGTTGGGCCGTCTGGGCTTGCGCCAATCCGCTTCACTGGTCGTTCCTCTCCAGGCCCACGAGGGGATGACCTTATGAATTATGGGGCCCTTGGGCCTTTCATGAGGTTTTTTATCCTTCTAGTAGACCCGGGGGATATCTGTCCCCCACAGGTGGTGCTCAAGTTGTACAAGTCATCCCCGGACCTCACAAGTTCATATGCAAATGATGCACATGTTTAGGGGGAGATGAACTACAACTTAACCTTTTTAAGACTAACTTGTTTGGTTGAGTACACGTGAAGTAGTCTTGAAGGACCATTGAAAGGGAAAACGAACTTGGACGACGAAAAGACTTCCACTGCACTCCGGTATTAGTGTATTTAATTCCAAGTTCATACTTATGCTCTCATTGCCTTTTTGCTCTTATTTGACATTTTGGTGAGGCAATGGGGTTAAAGGGCCAAAAATGATCCTGTTTTGGTGCTTAATGCCAAAGGGGGAGAAATTAAGGTCAAAGCAAATGGATCAGCCAACCACTTGTGAATTTTGAAAATAGAAGAGTTAGAATTTGTATTTTGTCAAAATACTCTTATTGCAAAATTTGGTCTCTTATGGGGGAGAATTTTGATTATGGGAAAAGGGAGAGTTTTTGGCACTTGATAAATTTTACTCTTGGAATATCTCTCTATTTCCCCAAACAAGTGTGTTTGACGTAGAAATAGGAAAAAGAATTTGATTTACAAAAACAAACCAAGTGGTGGCAAAGAGTGATCCAAATATGCCAAATACTAAGTAAAGAGAATTTGGTCTTCAATTTGCATTGATGTTGTACTTCTCTTGTTGCTTTTAAATGTGTTGGCATAAATCACCAAAAAGGGGGAGATTGAAAGGTAAATGTGCCTCTGGGCCATTTCTATAAATGTTTTGGTGATTAGATGCCCAACACATATTGATTGACTTCTTATGTGCTAAATGAGTGAGAAGTGCAAATCAAAGAACAAGATATGTTTCTAGACTTAGTAAATTGTTTTTGAATACTAACATGTTTATCTAAGTGCTAGAAACAGTGCCAAGAAAAGAAGATTTGAATTAGAGAAGAGTTGGCTAAGTACAGCCAAAACCAGCACCAGCCTGGCACACCGGACTGTCCGGTGGTGCACCAGACAGTGTCCGGTGCCCCAGACTGGCCCGACGTGAACTGGCTGCTCTTGGGAATCGGCCGGCGACTTGGCTAAAATCACCGGACTGTCCGGTGGTGCACCGGACTGTCCAGTGAGTCCTCAGCACCTGCGCCCAAGTACATCGGCAACGAACTCGTCGCTCTCGGGAAAACCAGAAAGCGTCGCGGCTAAAAATCACCGGATGGTGCACCGGACTGTCCGGTGAGTCAGAGCCGCCCGTGGCCAACGGTCGCCTGCGTGATCAATGGGTGACACGTGGCGAAGCCAATGGTCGGATGGTCGCACCGGACACGCCAACAGATCCGAAGATCCAACGGTCGGCTTCTCCAGATAAGGAAAGAGATCGCATACCGGAATGCTACAGGACCTATCCGGTGGTGCACCAGACTGTTCGGTGTGCCACTCGACAGAAGGCAGGAATTGTCTTCCAAGTTGATCTCCAACGGCTCCTAGCTGCCTTGGGGGTATAAAAGGAACCCCTAGGCGCATGGAGCAGTACACCAAGCATTCACTAAGCATCCTAAGACTTCTAGACTCTGCCTCCACGCATTTGATCGATTGTGTTAGTGATTTGAGCTCCGTTTGATTGTGTGCGTGTGTGTGCTGCGGATTTGTGTCTTGCATGTGTTACTCTCTCTCACTTACTACTGTGCTTCTCTTGTGATAAACTTGTAAGGGCGAGAGGCTCCAATATATGGAGATTCCTCGCAAATGGGAGAAAGACTATAAGGAAGATAGTCGTGGTACTCAAAGTTGATCATTGGATCACTTGAGAGGGATTGAGTGCAATCCTTGACCGAAGGAGGTCACCACAACATGGAAGTAGGCATTGGCCGAACCACAGGATAAATCACTGCGTATTGTGTCCATCTTATTTTGTGATTGGTTTTCTTCTAAAGTTCACACTCTAGCAACTTGGTTTTATCCACACTAACATTTCATAACCAAGTATTTGCTATTAAGTGTTAAATTTCGCAGGATCACCTATTCACCCCCCCCCCTCTAGGTGCTCTCAATAGGTGGCTCTGGCGTCCTTGAACGACCAACTCCTCCGATCCGACGGCTTTGGCGGTGTCCTTTAATCTAGCGGCCTCGGGTTCGTCCTCCAGCGACGAACTATCCGATCTATGTTTATGCCATCGATGATTATGTTTTATGCCTGCTACTTACACTATTTATGCATTCCAGTGATGATTTTTACGACAATGAATACGATTTTATGTTGCCATAAAACTATCCCTAATTTCTGAAGGGTTGTTAGTTGAACCGATATTATGTTTTTTATAAATTATGCTACAGTGTATGTATTTATGCGACTTTGTATATCAATTTATGCTCTGCGTGAACCATGTCATCCTATTTTTTGCACGCGTGCAGTGGAAATGAAAATCCAAAATTTTCGTGCAAGGAATGGAAACTCCAACAATGTGCCATAATTTTTGGATTTGCATAAAAATAGAAACCTCATGGATGCGACTCCCATATTTTTCGAAACTACCATAAAAATAGGATCGTGAATACAACCCACCAGAGATATCAATCTCTCACATTGGCTCGGTATTTACGCTTATAACTGAGAGGTTTTATGCTCAAAACTTAAGATTTTTACGCTCGAACCTAGAGATACGTCCACCAGTGAACCACATGCCTGATTTTTAACGCAGTGTACGACATTACATAAATAGCTACACCGTGTAACATAATTTATATAATTATATATCATAAATCGGTTCTAACGAGTCTAGTTGCATGACTGTTGGAGCGATCCTATATTTATGGAGGAAATAAAGCATTAAATATGATTTTTTGTTTCTATGCATGCCAATCTATTTCCTTTCATCGTACATTTTTGTCATCCTAATTTTGTGCGCGTGCAGGAGGTAACAGATTTTTACACAGTGTACCGAATTGCATAAATATCTATACTGTGTAGCAAAATTAATATCAGTATATATCATAAACTGATCCTAACGTGTCTAACTACATGGTTGTTGAAACGATCCTATATTTATGGAGAAAACAAAGCATTAAATATGATTTTTTATTTTCATGCATACCAATTCATTTTCTTTCATCATATATTTTTGTCATCCTAATTTTGTGCATGTAGCATGTAACAGATTTTTACGTAGTGTACTGAATTGAATAAATATCTACACTATGTAACATAATTAGTATCAGTATATATCATAAATTGATCCTGACGAGTCTAGTTGTATGTCTGTTGCAGTGATTCTATATTTATGAAGGAAATCAAGCATTTAAAAATAGAAACTGTCACATGTATCTTTCAT
The DNA here is from genome assembly GCA_029449295.1 of Zea luxurians. Classification (NCBI taxonomy): domain Eukaryota; kingdom Viridiplantae; phylum Streptophyta; class Magnoliopsida; order Poales; family Poaceae; genus Zea; species Zea luxurians. The sequence continues at coordinate 49,412,075 of JAOPSE010000023.1, forward strand.
AAATTTATGCGCATGCAGAGAAACGTGTTTGACTCATGCATGCTTTTCTATTTTTTATATGCACAAACGTGGGGTGTGGGGCGCACTCGACAGCCTGACTTGGTGAGTGGGTGCAGCGGACGCGCCGGGCTGGACCAGATTGCAGGGGTGCAGCGGCCTGGGCTTCCTCTAAACCTAAGGCTCTACCTGCCTATATATATACTAGGTAGGTGCCCGTGCGATGCCACGGAACATAAATTACGAACCTCCAATGGACTTCATTTGAGACAAGTGATGCCCAAGAAAATGGGGGTAAACTGACACAGCTATCACTTGCATTACTTGCCCTATGCGCGGAAGAATCTGACACAGCTATCACCCATGAAGATTTCCGGTTAACTTGTGGAACCGGACTTCATTTGAGACAAGACAACAATACCAGTGTTGAGCTTGCCACTCGGCCATGGCACACACGAGAACACGGGATGATCAAGTAAGAACTGAATAGAATGCACTAATACAAAAGGCTGGCTTGCGTTCGCTTCCTTGCTCCACAAAAAGCATAGCTGATATACAAATCGAGAAGTTTTACATATAGACTTCCCAATATGTAAATGGAGAAGTTTTTATACAAATCGAGAAGTTATACAAATCGAGAAGTTTTACCTAGGAAGCATAGCTCCACAGTAAGAACTGAACAGAATCCAGTTTTACACGAGAACACGGCCTTTTTTTACTCTATATGTTAAAACAATCTGTATCCATCGGCTTATTTTTTTTCTGCGCGCGGAACAGTTCGATCCCTGAGCAGCCACGGTTGGATTTTTTTCTGCGCGCGGAACAGTAACAGTAACAAAGCGTCCATCAACCCTTGCTGAACAAGGAAAAAATAATATGAAGATGCCAGCGTGCCCCTTTCCGGGTTGAGAACACAAGCATCATTCCAAAACATTCTTCGCGTTGCTCTGTTGAGACACTGGATGCAATTGCAACACATGCATGTCAGGGGAAGGAAAGCAAACGACGTCAGGAGAAGAGCAAAAAAAGTCATATTTCTTTGAAGTCTATGTTAGGAATGGCAAAAACACGAAGCGCATTGTTTGGAATCCAAAAGTCCAAATTTCTGCAAATGCCTAGCCTTCGAGAACTGATCACTTACGAAGAGCTCATGTTCATCTCATAGCTCAGTCATGCAGGTTAGATTTAGCTGTTTTATGAAGGGAAAAAAACAAAGCATGGAATTACTGGCATCCACTTCTGAAACTTTTGAGTATACAATTTTGTAGAAAACAAAGCTATGTGTTTCGATGTAATGTACA